>OX101738.1:11329305-12605046 GCA_944452665.1 Stenoptilia bipunctidactyla
AGATTTTTATATCAATATAGTACTTTCAGAGCTTTATTGCGTTAGAATACAAAACAAAAAAAAAACTGTAAGGGTTTATTTTATTGGTAAGATAGCGGCGGGACGAATAAATTAAATATAGTAAGGAGGACGATAGTATGTTCGTGACGAGAAATTTTGCGTATTCTGACAACATAAGTCTGGTGCTTATGTTGGCAGAATACGCAAAAATATTTCAAAGCTCCGTTGCTAGAGACTTGATCTTTACTACCTTTGATAGATATACAATCACCCCTTCTTAGAAAGAAAAATTTGTAAAAAACATTCGTTTTATGCTTTGGAAAACCCCGCGTAAACGGATTTTTATGAAAATATTATGAACTTAGAACCATTTATAATAGCATCGTTGTCAATCCAATTTCTGCTATGTGCAAATTGTGGGATAAGGTTGGACAGTAAAGAAGATTAGTGCACAAAATTAACACCTACGGGCAACTGCTGGTGCTTTATTTAGGCGTTTTGCGGACTTATATTCTACCTCTTTATACCACAGTTCTGGCAGCGATCTGTTTTTATATAAAAATTATGTATCGTATTATTAATGTACAGTCTGTTGCAGACTGTAGTTTCATGGGAAAAAGGAGCAACTCATATACTAAGGCTATTTTTAGTTTAATCGATATCTTAGTTTAAATCACACAAGTGTGAACCTCATGAGATTATATTATTTATTAAACTAAGTAAAAGATGTGGACGGCATTGCCTTAAACTATAACCTTCACGTTTTGTAGTTAAATTTGTTGTAGTACCTACTTAATTGGTACTGTAGCGATATCTATGCACGCACCGTCGACGACGAAGATATGATGAAACCCATACACCACTATCATTGTTTATAGAGCAGCTGACTTTATACAGGGTGACTGGTGACAAATTTTAGATACTGAAGGAGAGCACTCTGTACTCGATTCTGATCATAATTATGTAAAAAGTAGCTAGGTACTTCATTTTTCACTAGAACTCCCTATAAATAAATACTACTACGTTACTATTTACTTTACATACAAATGAGTCAATCGCGGCACGTGACCTGTCACGCGGATCGCTGCCAACGCTAGCGTAAGCATGCGTTGCGTAATCAATTCTTTAACTTTCGGCTATGTTTACTCAGTTAATAATTAATATTTATTTTACATTATATTTTTTCTTTTCATGTATGATCTCAAACTATCACGTCCTTGAATTTCAAAAGTGACCCCCCAGGGCCATTTCTTTGCAGTGAACCTGATCTATATAATCTTCTCAGTTTTCGTAGAACCAACTGGGGCCATCTGAGCATCACTTCTCGACTTTCTGGGCATCCACTCCATCTCACTGGAGCTTCATCCCGACCCATTTGAAACGATAATGATATGAGTGACTTCCCACATTGCACTGTCAACGTTGTCCCGAAAATCTTCCACAAAACCACCGTGGGCTTGACAACAGACCTGAGAACAAAAAAAAATGTGTAATTACCACAATGCTAATAACGTTAAGAGTTACAGAATTGGGCCCCTGTAATTTTGCATAAAAACTACAGTAGCGTCTGCCATGCAAAATTAAATGTCAATCCCGTACATCTAAAATATCAATCGTAGAAAAAATTGGCTACGAGAATTTGATATCGCTAAAACGTACATAGTTTTAGAAAAGTTAAGCCTTAGTATGAACCTTGAAGATAATAAACATCTAAGCAGAGGAAAATATATGAAAACGCTCATTTATTTCTGTAACAGACGAGCATCCGACGAGTCACGTCTGTCCTGAAAACGCCATCAGACACGAGCTAAATGAAATGAAATATTTAAGGATGATGATGACAAAGTATGTCATTAATATTATATTTTAGATTTTGTAACCAATTATCTTACCTACAAAACTGATTATACCTGGTTTTAAGAGCTTGATAGAAGATAAGAATTTCTATAATATATTTTGTTCACGTATTGTTTAAAGGTATAATAACACAGATAAATTAAACTAGACGAAAGATGATTGTATACGTGCGACAATCCAGGCATTTGGTAAAAGTATATTTATTAATGTCTGAATTACAGTTTCGTTCAAGTCAAACTCCGACAATCAATAGGTACCGTAGCGCATCAAAAAAGTTGAATTAAAAATTAAAAATTAAAAATTTTAATGAATGAAAGCTCGCTTACTTTTAAAATTGTTAAAAATGTTATCCGATGTTTCACTAAACATATTGTGTTAATGTACTGTTCCATTTAATTGAATTTAATGGTTATCATGAAAAAGGACCAAATAAAAGATAAACAAGGCTACTAGTTTTGGTATTCATTATTATTCGTTTTAAGCATTTTGTTTATTTTTGCATACTCATTTTATTTGTCAACCTTAGTATTTTTTAAATAATTATTTGTGAATTAAAATATCACAACCAAAATTCATTAAAATACAAAACGCATAATCATTTTTATTTCATCGAAAAATATTTCGAAAAATATGACGTCCTTTATAGAGCCTTTACTTTACGCACTCTTCGGTCAACTTAATACAGAACTTCAAGTTGCCAGAACCATACTCAAAGGTGAACAGATCGAACTTTGACTTCGTACAAACAAAGAAGCCGCTTAGGGCCAAATATTTGAGGTAATTCCCAACTTTTTGTAAGGTATTGCGGTATTGCTAAAATATTTTTTCAACACACTTGCTCGTAAAGTGAGCGTTATTCTATTGAATTTAGAACTATAAACTGGGCTATAAGTCACGCGTGCATAATATATTATACCCTAGTGCATAATATAACGAATCCTACAAAGTTGAATTGTACCTTTGTGCAAATTAAATGCGAGTAAACAGAGCATATTTTATTGATCCGGATTATACATTAAATTTTTTCAGAAACAACAAAGAGGTTTTATACCACTTCAAATCCATATACATTTTTAAATGTTTACGCCTTATATTAGTTAAACAAAATTGTATATCAAACAAATTATTCACAATTTACAATAATGTGTAACAAAATATTAAAATATTTGGATTTACCACTCCAAATTAAATATTTTCATGTAAAATAGGCTGTATATACTATACAGCCATTGACACATTTGGCGGAAAAAAAAAACCTACGCGCATGCGCGAAGTTCGGCGCCATTTTTCAATCACAATTCACAGCTTTGTTATCAAGTGTGTTTGTTATTTTATGACCACGTATGTCTGTCTTTTATTGTTGAAAAACGTCGTATATAACTCGTGAGCGTTGCTAATTACAGTCGAGGCTGTGATTTGATTTGAGCCGCGAACTTCGCTCACTTGTTACATAATATACTATTGTTACATACTTTGTAGACCGTTTAATTTAGATTTTATTGTATTGCCCATAATCATTTCGTTTGCCCTCACATTTTTGAGAGTAGGTGTAAATGCGAGAGGGTTCTTGTTTGCTGAGGCTTCGAAATGCCTGATTTTAGAGGGGTCCAAATTGACCAAGTTGGACAAGCCTCTCAAAATGGACATTATAAATGCCAAATAAATCCGTTGAATTATGATTTTTTTAAACCTTGAGGTTCTTCACAAGGATCGTGGAGTTTTATTCTTGCACTAGACGCATAATGTCTCTACGGCGACCGTGTTGTCATTAAATATGAAGGTCGTTGATGTGCATCAAGTATACGATGCAACAGCCACCTTAATAGATACTCACTTTCAACGCTGCACGATAAAAAGCTTTTGAAGGCATTCAGACATAAACATTTAACGAAAGGAAGCACACTTTATATCAAATTTAAAAACTGGTAGTCTGCACCAGTATATCCCACTTCCCGTTTGCGTTCGCTCCCGAACGGTCGTGTCTGCGGCCGCTCTCGAGTGTTCGTACTGCGCTTTCCTTGTTCCCTCTCCCTCATTCGTGCGAGTAAGGTCTCAAGTCAAGCTCTTTTCGGAAAGTTCTCTGCGGAAGTTGAGTGGACTCTCTACCCTCTCAAGGTAGTCATCCACTGCCAACCGAAGCATCGCTGATCAGGTGGATACGTAACCGTGACAACTAAGCCTGATCGTCCGCCGTTCATCGGTAATAGGTCCGCATTAGGTTGATCTTTCTTTCAGCCCAGTTGTGCAGCCACTTCGCCGTTCACCGGCACGTAGGCCCCCCCCCAGTTAGGATAGGTTTTTTTTCAGAGTAGGTTAGGTTCCCCGGGTTCGATGGAGGCCCCCATCGAATCCAGGGTTAGCCCTGGAGCGCTTGAAGTGCTCCAAGAACAGGTAATCAAGATAGCCACCCAGCTTAATGCACAGAATAACGTTACTAATGAACATTTCTCACGTTACGACCAGTTACTCGCGATGTTGTCCATGCAGATGGACTCCTTACTGAAATCCCATTCTGGCAACCCGCTCGCCGCTCAATCCTCGCAAGCCCCTCAGGCACCACCCGCGTCCGCCCCGGCCCTTCAGGCCTCGCATTTCCCGGCCCTTCAGGCCTCCCCCTCCCAAGCCTCTCAGGCCCTCCCGGCCACTCAGGCCACCCCCCGCTCGGTATCGCGCTCCCAGTCCCGTTCCGACCCCCGGACCGCCGCCCGGTCCGGCGCCGCACCATACCCGCAATCGCCGCGTTCATCGTCGAGATCCCGCAAAGCCCGCCAGTCGCGTATCTCATCTCGCGTCACCAACCAGCCCTCCTCGGGACTCACCCAAGACTCACAGCCCTTGCCTTTGTCGCAATACCCCGCGGTATCCGACTCCCCCGCATCCCCCGACACCCCCACTTTTGAGGCTCCTGCCGCTCAGGATGCCTTTGACTCTGAAGTCGACCGCATGTCGACAGCGTCCCCACACCACGATTCAGACACCGAAAACGAAAACGGTTGGGAAAACGTATCTAACAAAAAACAACGCCGCGATAAAACATCCTCTATTCCGTCTTCGAAGGCCCCTCCGGCCCCCGACTCACCAAAAAGAAAAAAAGCAGTCTCCAATAACGCGGCCCCACCTTCCGGTAAAAAACCTCCACCTGTCTTTCTCAAAGACAAGAAAAGGTGGTCTGAAATCTCAAATATATGCGATAATAACACTCCGCGCATCTCTTTCCAAAAGGCGTCCAACACGGGCGACTACATAAAAATCGAAGTAAAAACGGTAAATGACTTTCGTGCCTTAATTAAACTATTAACGGATAAAAAATATCAATACCACACCTACGCCCTCCCGGAGGAGCGTAAAGTACGCGCAATCCTAAGGGGCGTTCCTTTCGAACTCGACAACAAAGAGATCCAATCTGACCTTATACAAAAAGGCTACCCGGTCGAAGCCGTGCACAAAAGTCATTCCAGCTCCGGAAAACAATTTCCGCTAGCATTAGTCATCTTAGAAAACACCCAAATGGGGAAGAGCATCTTCCGCAACCTCCAAGACGTTTGTTACATTAAAGTTAGCGTTGAAGGCCCCCGGAAAACTGGCCTCCCAGCCCAATGTCACCGCTGCCAAGTCTATGGCCACGCCTCGGCCAATTGTCGTGAAAACCCCAGGTGCGTCAAGTGCCTGGAACCGCACTCGACTCGAGAATGCACCCGCACTCGCGAAACTTCCACCGACCCTGCTTGCGTACTGTGTGGCAACTCGGGCCACACAGCCAACTACCGCGGCTGTCCCAGGGCTCCGAAGACCAAACTACCGTCGGCGGCCGTGCCTAAAAAGCCCGCCCTTCCGCAACCCTCCGTCAGCGTCCCTCCGACATCCCAAAAGGCCCCTCAGGCCACTGCCTCTCCTCTGTTAGCACCGGCCTGGCGCAAGGCCCCCCCAATAGCAGCACCCGCTAGGGCACCCACTCAACCCGCCCCCCAATCCCAACTCAATCTAGATAACCTCCTTAGCTTTGCTAGTCTCGACACCTACTTAGCCATAGATGCCGAGCTAGCCGCGATCAACAGGACCCATGGGATAGCCAACTCCGTAAGGGCCGTCACCCAAATCCTTAGAAAATACGCACCCGTCATCAAACATATCGAAAACCTCCTCAATGGCGGTAAACAATAGTGTCCCCCGTGCTCCCACAACAACGTCTGGTCGCTCCAAGACCAAACCTAAGGGCTTAACCCTCGGATCATTTAACGCGCGTTCACTCCGTTCCAGTCATCTCGAAGTCAAACTCTTTCTTCAAAAGCACGACTTTGACCTCTTCCTAGTCCAGGAAACCTGGCTCAAACCCAATAACCGCAGAGGATTCTCCATTCCCAAATACTCGCTGGTAAGGAATGACAGAGTCGACGCTGATCGCGGCGGCACTGCCATTTACTACAAGCGTGGTCTCCATTGTATCAAAATCCCTACTCCTCCTCTTATTAACCCCTCCATTATCATTGCTTCAATCTACCTTCCCAGCGATAGGGAGAAGCCTCCCCTTCGCAGCGACTTTGAGGCCATACTGGGGTTAGGCCATAGGTCATTATGTTTGGAGATTTTAACTGCAAACATACTGACTGGGGGTGCTACTCAATCAACAGTAATGGCACCAAACTCGACGAGATCCTAGAGTCACTGAATATAGATATTGATATCTTATGTCCAAACTCTCCCACCCACTATCCTGCCAATCCTAATCATCCTCCAGATATCCTAGACTTCGCCATGGTCAAAAACGTCTCTCTAGACCTACGCTCTATTGATTCGCTCGACGACCTCGGCTCTGATCATCGCCCCGTACGCCTAACTTTAGGCAGTCTTTCCGATCCAACCCCTTCTTCGAAAACCTTTACCAACTGGAAAGGGTTTACGAAATCTCTTGCCACTCTCTCGGGCGCTCCCGACTCACCACTGGCCTTCCCTCCGGACTACTTCAATAGTCCTGACAGGATTGACACCTGCGGTTGACGTTATCACCGATGCCATCACCAATGCCATCAGTGAAAACGAAAAAACCGTCCCGGTTCCCAAACCCAAACTCCCTCCTCACATCCTCGCTTTAATCAAACAAAAAAACGTTGCACTTCGCTGGGCTAGGCGCTATCCAACACCCGAGAATAGGTTAACGGCAAATCAACTTCAGCGGAAAGTCAAAAAATCCCTCGCGGAATACAGAGAACTTCAAGCTAACGAGCTTATGGAAAACATAACTCCATCTCATACGGCCTATTATAGAATGGCACGCTGCCTTCGCATAGACACAGTCTCTCACGTCCCTCCCCTGGTCCGCCCAGACGGCACCTTAGCCTTTGAAGATGATGAAAAGGGTTAAACGTTCGCCGACAGCATTGCCGCTCAATGCTCCCCCAGCTCCCAACCCGTCGACCCCGCCCATCTAAAGGCGGTAGAAGACGACGTCCTCTTCAAGGACTCCCTACCCCCGACCAGCGAACCCTTCACGGTCTCCGAAGACGAGATTCGCCTTCATATCAAACGCCTCCATGCTAAAAAAGCACCGGGGGCGGATGGTATCTCTAACCAGGCGCTCAAGCACCTCCCCCACCAGATTCTTGCCATTCTGGCAATACTCTACAACGCCTGCCTTGATCTTAGTCACTTTCCAAAAGCTTGGAAAGAGGCAATCGTTATAGGCATCCCCAAACCTGGGAAACCCCATCATATCCCATCCAACCATCGACCCATCAGCCTCCTCAAGGCTCTGGGTAAAAACTTCGAACGCATCATACTCACGCGTATCAAAAATCACCTATTCCCTATAGACGGTGATCCCCTAATCATAGCCGAACAATTCGGCTTCCGCGCTCAACACTCCTGCCCTCAGCAGGTTCAACGTATCGCCGAACACGCTCTCTCCGGCTTCTACCCTGGACGCCTCAAAACTGGCGCCGTCTTCTTCGACGTAGCCAAGGCCTTCGACAAGGTCTGGCACGCAGGCTTAGTACACAAATTATACGGCATAGGTCTCCCAGATAGGTTAGTCCGTATAATTTCGTCATATCTCAGAAATCGCACCTTCCGCTTTAGATTCGAAGGCACGCTTTCGTCCCCCCATCCGCTAAAAGCCGGAGTCCCTCAAGGCTCCGTCCTTGCGCCGTTACTATACTCGGTATACACTAACGACATCCCCAAACCATCCGAAGGTGTCCAACTCGCCCTCTTTGCCGACGACACTGCTCTCTACTATCGCGGTCGCGAAATGTCAACAATAGTTAGAAAGCTACAAAAGGCTGTCAACAACCTCAGCGCCTGGTTCTCGAAGTGGCGTATTGAAGTAAACCCCGACAAAAGCTCGGCGATTTGCTTCACTCACAAAGAACGTCGAAGGGCGGCCGCGTCCGACCCTTGCGTCCGCATGCGTGGAGTCCCCATACCGTGGCAAGCTACGGTCAAATATCTCGGCGTCACACTCGATAGGACGCTATCGTTCGAACCCCATATCACCAGGGTAACCAAACTGGCTAAATTCTACCTCAGCCGACTCAATAGCATGATAGGTCGCCTCAGTAAAATGTCACTGCGCAATAAATGTACCCTATACAAGGTCTGTATCAGACCAGTCATGACGTACGCCGGTCCCGTATTTGCCCACGCCAAGCCTCGTTTGCTCTACAAACTCCAAGTAGTTCAAAATAACTTCTGTCGGAGGGCCACAAACGCCCCGTACTATGTTAGGAACGCGGACTTACACAGGGACCTCAAACTCCCCACCATCCAGCAATACCTTAAGTCCCTATCCGTATCCCACTTCCAACGGTGCGAAAATCATCCAAATAGGCTAGTTCGTGCGACTGTCGGGTACCAACCCAATCCAAAATGTTTCAAACGCTCCTGTCGTAGGCCCAAGGACGTTCTCTCGGATCCTCCAAACCAGCTCTCTTCTGATCTGGACAATCTCCTGTCTGCCAGCTCATAGCTGATGTAAGTAGTCGATTCAGCACGTTGTGCTTCTTATAAATTTTTCTACGCGCAGCCTGCACCACCAACTGGCTGTCGCTCATTTCTTCGGTCGATTGTCTGTAGAAAGACAAAAGATCATTAAGGGGGAGTTTAGTGAGTAGAAGTCTCACACTGTTGGGTGTCATCTGGCCGGGGACTAATACCCCCTGGCAAGTGCCCCTTCGTACTTCTGACGTATTCTCCTCCTCCTCTCAGTGAGCTCTCGTACGGTCAATAGGCCTGCGGGTGCTCTGAGGGGTTGTCTTCTGTGGCGGAAAAAAAAAAAAAAAAAAAACCAGTATATCCGAGTAAAAGCACAAAGTCAAAGAAAAGGTACAATAGATTTGAGTGTGTCTGGATTTGACCTCGGCACGCAATCCTTTTGTGTGTAATGTCATAAGGAAATTTCTTTGAGCCGGCGCGGCGACCCTCTGCCGGAATCTTCTTTCCTATTAGACAATTGAATTAGGGCTGTTTGTGGGATATAAATAATCGTTAAGCATGATATTTTTGGCGAATTTTTCAAGTTATAAATTATCCGTAAAATATTTTAAAAAAGTTTCTCTTTTACGCAATTTTTTGGACACTTATGAATCAATTTTAAAAAATTTTAAATTTTAGAGAAAAAAGTGTATGAAAAGGGAGAAAGTTTATTACCTTATCGCAAATGTTTTCCAAAAAATCTTTATTAGTTCAACCACGTACAACTAAACGATACAAAAATCACAATACATAATGTTCTTTAATATAATATAAACATACAAAAACAGGTATGTTTTTTTATGTCTATATTGTACAATATAATATTTACAGGTTGTAAATGTTATATTGTATTAAAGAACATAACATTTTAATTTGGCCGGTCCATGCTACATACCTATATATACAACTAGCTGTGCCCGCGGCTCCGCTCGCGATAATTTCGGGATAAAAAGTATCCTATGTTACTTCTAGTACCTCTCATGATTCGTCGAGTAGTTTTTGCGTGAAAGCTGAACAAATATCCACGCTTTCATATTTATAATATTAGTAAGGATAAGGATTGACATTTTATAATATTTGACAATTAATTGTTTAGATCACTTTCACATGAGGCTTAAGTATCTATGGAACGAAGATACTTCAGCGCAAAGCTTCCCAGTAAACTATATTGAAAGTTGACCCGTTCGGCACGTGAACATGAAGATTTCTAGAACTGCTAATCCGGGAAAGAGCGACGTATAACTGACCATGCCATAAACAACTGACACCGAGATCTACTCCAGTAACACGAAAAGTCTGCCCTTGAGCCTTATTAATTGTCATTGCAAAACACACCGATACTGGGAATTGCGTTCTTTTAAATTGTAATGGAAAATTATTTGGTATTATGGAATTCTGGGAATAAAGACGGTTTCTCCAGCACCGCAACCTGTTAAAATTTGAGATATCCAAATAGAATTATACCCAGAAATATGTACAACTTACAACAGAAAAAGAAATGAAAATAAAGCTGAAACGCCTGTGCAATGCCATCTACCTATACCTACTTCAATTAAAAATAAATACCTATAACTACAATAATTAATAGAAATACCTACGCTTTTACCTAAAAATTAAAAAAAAACTGAACATAAATTAGCCAAAATTTGGAATTTGCCCGAATATTTAAACACTACCAAAACAACTAATACCTATTTTATAAAATAACAACGAAAGAAATTCAAATAAACTATTTAAAGACTAAAAGTCGCGCTGATAAGCACGGTTTATAATATCAATTATTGTCTGTCAATAAAGTCGAACGCCTGAACGCATCAACAGTAGCGATGCGCGATCCAGATCTTCGATCCGATTTTAAGGATCGGATCGGATCGTAATACGTCTATCCGATCCGCTGATTGGATCGCATGCCGACGATCCAATATCAAAAAAATCGGATGCAAAAAAGCAAGACACCATTACATTTTTACTAATTTATTATTTAAAAATAAACTAAGCATGCACTTGTAAATACTAACAACCAGGGTTCGAAAAAATCGAATTTTTATAATAATCGAATAAATCATGATAATTATCAAGGAAAAAATCCATTGATAATTATCGGATAAGTATCTTAACCAATCATATCAGTTTTTATTAACAAAACGTCCGCACATCTGAGATTATCGGAGACAATGAAATAGAAACTAATCAACTCGTACTTATGTTTTCTTACTGACCTACCTACACAGTCAGTTTATAATAAAATGTAATAAGATGCTCGTATATCTACCCGCAAAAGACGCCACCGCCGCCGCCGCCAAATTTGGAACGAACCGTAGACAAAAGATCAAGTTCGGTCCTAACAAAATCGTGAGTGGTATATGTAGGAAGGTATAAACAAAAAATCGCGTGGTCTCGATCCGATCCAAAAATCGTTAGATCGTATGGCTTCGATCCGATTTTCCAAAAGATCGGATCGGATCGGCGCATCCCTAATCAACAGCCAAATACCTATTGAATGAATTATAAAGCTTGCGCTCGCCTCCCGCCTTTTTATACCCTACCGCCGCGAGCCGCGTCGAGCGCGGCAACCGTTACGCAAAAATAATCCTTATATCATTCAGTATTCACGCGCGATGGGTTATTAGCGTATTTCATGTATAAGTTTGGTGTTTCTATACCGATTTCAATGTTTTTTTTTATTGAATAGGTAATAATGTTATTTTTTAAAATTACGGATGAGTGAGAGTATTATAAACGTAAGAGTAAACAAATATAATCAGAAAGCTTCGAACTGCTAAGCTATCGGGATTTACACGTGTTATTGTGAGTCAACCATAAAATATGGACATATACTGTTGGGGGATATTTTTTATATAATTTTATGAAGAATATTTCTGTCATACATGATTTCTATGTAGCTTTAACCATTAAGGCTGCACACGCGACGGAAGCTTAAAAAATAAAGTAATTTCTCCCGTTTTCCCAACATATCCCTTCACTGCTCTGCTCCTATTGATTATAGCGTGATAATAAGTATACTATAACCTGCCCAGGAGTATGAAGAATAATTTTACCAAGTTTCTTTAAAATCCGTCGAATAGTTTTTGTTTTTATAAGGAATATACAGACAGACAGACAAAAATTTTACTGATTGTAGTTTTGGCATCAGTATCGATCACAAATCACCCCCTGATAGTTATTTTGAAAATATATTTCATGTACAGAATTGACCTCTCTACAGATTTATTATAAGTATAGATAGATAGATAGATATTGATAGATAGATATAGATGTGTTTTTACACTAACCTCAAAATAATAATAAATGTATACATTTTAACTAGCTTGTACTAAAATGTCATGACTTTAGTAAAGTAAAATTGTTTGAGCAGTTTTTTAAAAGACTCGACACTTTGGATAGACTTAACAGACAGTGGCAATTTATTCCATAGTGATACAGTGATATGGGCTGTAAGGGATTTCCCATAAAAATCACTTTTATGGAGCGGTGTTGATGACATTAAATTGTCAGCAGAACGAAACTCTCGTAGGTGCCGTGAATGTCTGAAACTAAACCTATTTTTTAAGTACTCCGGTGTTTGCTCCGGTGATTTGAGTATGCCGGTGAAATCCAATCGGAAGCCACTTGAGCATAGCGCGATATTCTGGTCATATTTACGAAATCCAAATATGAATCTTATGCATAAGTTTTGAAGGCGCTCAAGCTTATTAATTTGGTCTTCAGAGATGTCCAGAGATAGAAGGCAGAACCATAGTCAAGAATTGGGAGAATGAGGGACTGTGCAATAGAAATCTTAGTGGGTATTGGTAGGATATTGCGTAAACGTTTTAAAGATTTTGTGTAAAATAGACCTACCTTTTGGATGAGCGTGTCTTAAGACGTGCCTAATCCAAGCGAGCCCTGCTTGTTGGTAAGACTTCCCTGGGCTCACCTGGCTTGTCACCCTATGTAAACTTTGCCGCTTAACATCACCGCTCCGGCAATGTTTTATGGAAAGATAGTTATTTCATTTAAGCTCGTCTGTAAGCTTTGAGTTGACTGTCACTTACCATCAAAAGATATTGATGTAAAATGCGGATCTAGTCACCGCAAAATAGGACAACACATTGAGACGCACATACATTACCTACCTACTTAAATCTTATTAACATAAATGTTTAAGGAGTTTTTTTTTAAATTCCCATCCATATTAAATCTATCATACATAATACGAATAATGAATCAGAGAGGTAAAAAATACTATAAATTTCTCTAAAAGCTATAAAAGATACATTATCTGATTCTGCAACTTTTAACAATTTGTGCGGTGAAGTGCATGCTGATCGCCGAAGGTTCTCCTAGTGACATTGTATTGGCAGAATACTGACACTTAATAAAATAATGCATCTTTAAGTTAGCATGTGGTAGGTAATTACAGAATCGGGACCCTGGACATTTGACATACTTTCTCAAAGTGTTAGTCTAATTGTTGTTACATACTTGTTATTATGTTTTTGAATGGAACTAAGCATTGTTCAATTTACATTTACTTCAAATTACTACTTAAGAACTATATATTTTCGTTATTTTTAATGTTATTTATATATTTCCCAGTGGTTTAAATCCAAGCTAAGTTAACAGCGTTGTTACTGAAATAGTGACTGAACTTAATTTTACGAAATCGACTTGTTTGAAATATAAAAATAATTCAAACTTACATCATAAAGCAAATCTCAATGTAATCTTCTGTGAGAATTGGAGTTCGTATAGGGCTGGAATATTTGTTTTACAAATATTAAGATACGAAAAGCTGCACATACAATATCCACAAATCCGCTACAATTTCCGACCACATAGATTTAAACCACTCAATTCACATTCTATCTCTCTGTTTTACACGGCACATAGAAAGTTAAAACGAAGCTTTAAAACTTTGAATATTAACGAATCTTCTTAAAGTTAATTTTCCGAATGTTTTGTGAAGAGACTCGTACAGATTGATTAATATTAACTTATATACGGTGTGTGATTGATTAATATTAAGTTATATACGGATTGAAAGAGGATGTAGTGACTAAGATTGAAAAGGGTATGCTACGGTGGTTTGGGCATTTGGAAAGGATGAGTGAAAGTAGATTTACGAAATAGGTGTACAGAGCAAGAATGGATGGTGTTGCTGGAAGGGGCCGGTCTAAGCGAAAGTATGCCGATCAAATTGGCGACATTTTGAAAAAGGGCCTAGTCAAAAGTACCCGTAACCGGCGATCATGTATGAAAAGATTAATGATCGTGGAAGAAGCGAAAGAGGTATATCAGGATCGCAGCAATTGGTGTTCCCTTGTCTCTGCCTACCCCAAGGGGAGACAGGCGTGAGGTTGTGTGTGTGTGTGAACGGTGTGTCTGGTCACTGGTGTCGGACCCATTAGGGCCATATATTCGATAATTTTTATCGACAAAACCACAGTAAAAGGGTATTTTGCTCCTACTGTGTAGAAACGGCGGCCATTTTATTTTTTTCTTTACTGAGTTCGGATGAGTTTATTTATTTAGCAATATTTACCGATGTAAAGGTCCTACAACCATAAAAGTTTTCGTTTGGCAGCTAAAAAGTTGGCAATAAGATAACGCTAAAATATCAATAACTCACATTAAAACCTTGAAAAATACTTGAGACGTGAACTATGTAAAAAATTTGGTTTAAAGGTTTTGAAAAAATTAGACCATTTACATACATTTTTGTATATGGAGTCGATTGCAAGTTTTTAGTACCTAACATTGTAATTTGTTATTTTACAGTTATTTAAGAGTACAACATGCTTACAAACATTAAACTTAACAAGGCACACATTTATTTAAGCTGGCCGTGCGGCAATGGATAGATTTCAGTTATTGCTTACAAACCGTCTCCATACATATGAACATTCGTAAACATACGAGTCGATAAAGTTCTGAACTCGCACTGCGGACCAGTGTGGTTGCATTCAAACTATTTGCGGATTTTACAACTGGAACTATATTAGTGTAAATAACTTTCCAAATTTCGACCTCCTCGTTTGAAAGTACCTATTTTTGTTTTTCAGTCTCTGCCTTCATGAGGTTCTCGTCATATAGAATACTGATTTCCACCAGAAACACTTTGGACGACGATCGTTACATAAACACGTTATAAAAATAATGGGCCGATCCCAGTAGAGCTTGACGCTATCGTTTTAAAGAACAGGCTCCAGCTTGTACTAGAAATAAGGCATTTTCTGATTAATCAGACCGTATTTCAGAGGGAGCTATTGGTGGAGTATCTTGGCAGCTTGGTTGTGTCTGAGGAGATACATAGTGTTACTTGTATTAATTATTATATACTTACAATAAATATCCAACGATCGCACTACCATGCCCGTGCCTTTATGAACTTATAGACGTAATTAATATCTAGGACGAGTATGAGCGCTCCTGGATAAGCTCAACTTATGGTAATTAAGCTTGACCCTTATATACCGTGAATATTCAGTCTAAACTAATAAAAATACGACTCAAAGTCGTATTACATCAATCAACGACAGCAAATACAAAGAAAAAATTATAGATATTTAATATTTTTTTAATGACACCTAGCGGCGAGATAAAAAAAATATCATCGTAATATTATTGATGTTAGTTTATACGTGCTTATCTCAAAGACTTATAGTCAAATTTTAAAACATAATTGTTCATTTGATAGCCTACCTCTTTAAAAATATTATATGGCAACATGAAATTCACTACGATGGGAAGCATAGGATCCTCCTAACGATAGATGTAGGCCTGCGTGGTGACACCGTGAAGCCAAATGTACCTACTACTCTGTGATGTCGGCGGCCCCGCAATGGTGGCACATGGTAGACCCATCTTTCCAGAAAACTCGGAGCAAGTAGTGGTCGAAACATCAGTCAGTACACGAGCAATGCAAAAGGTAAGAGTTCCCTACTTCCGATGCACACTTAAGAGGACCCATAATTTTACCTAAATTAATCACTAGATTACTTATCCCTAGGTTTTTTTTTTATAAAAATAAACCCTTGAAACAAATTAGAAAAAAAAAAATTATTTATTTAAATTTTATATTTTGATAAAAAATTTTAAATTTATTATGTAAAAACTTTAGCTTCTGTATCTTCTCTGTGAAATCAGTAAGTTACCAAGAAGAAATATTGGTGACACACTTGAAGGATTATGCTTGTACATAACACTTTCTGATCTGTGGGATTATAGTTAAATAAAAGTATTTAGTTTGATAACGCTTGATTTATTTATATAATACAGTACATACATCACACACAGTAAAACAGCGGGGGAGCAAGTGACAGAACTACCACGTTTACAAATACACATATCGTATCTTGTTTATAATGGTAGCTATGCTACAACAACACTTTAACTAGCTAGCTAACTTTAGGTAGGTATAAAGCCATATAAAACCCTTGATGTAACTTACGTGTAGTGACGATAAAACTTTCTGTTCCTTGCCAGCTCCGCTCCCAGAGACCGCTAAACTGCAAATTGCTTGCTTCTAACTTCGTTTGCCTTGGTAAGCGTTCACATATAAAAGTATGTTATGAATATGAGGATAACCAGAAAAGGTGCTCTTCTTAACTTAAATAGAAAACTAAAATAGATTACTTATATCTAGTGACATTGTATAGACATCTATAGATATCATATATCTATTGTTATTGAAATAAAAATAATCGTTCGTATACTTTATTGAATAAATTACAGGCTTAGAAACATAGTTTGAGTATCTATCTACTCCTATGGTATACATTAGTTTGCATGCAAGAGATCGTGTCACAACTGAAAAAATTCAAAATCACTTTTATTGCACCTGTCTGATCACAATATACAGTATTTTTAACTCAAGAAGTGTCATAAATATCCTCTAAGTGCCGAGCATAAACAGTGTCATGTCACGACGTAAACGAGGAATAAATATTTTCGATTTATTTATAAACCGATATTTCTTGAAGTGTGACCGCTTATGTGTAAGTTCTTACAAAAAATTGTCGACAACAGTAATTGTAAAAACAGTGTCGATATAAAACAATATATGTTTTCAAGGAAAGTAATTTTTTTATTCTTTTAGCATCTAAACTGATGCTTGTGAAATTATCATCGATATATATAAAACTGTTCCGTTACTGACTGAGTGACTGAGGTACTGAGTGACTGACAGACAAAGTACAGCCGTAACAACTGGGCGTAGAGAGCTGAAATTTAGAACATACATTCTTTAGGGGATGTAGGGGTGCACTAAGGAAGGAATTACCGAAATTCCCACGGGAACGGGAAATATAAGACTTTTTAGTTTGTATGAAAATCTTATTCATTGAGTGCACCGATGTGAAACTTAGTGTAAAGGTTTTTCAATGTGTGTCTGGTTGTGTTATGAAAAGAATTCCCGAAATTCCCACGGGAACGGGAAATATATGAAGTTTTAGTTTGTATGGAAAAATTCCATCCCTTGAGTGCACGGATGTGATACTTGATATAAAGGTTCCTCAATAAGTGTCTGTTTGTATTATGGAAGGAATTCCCGAAATTCCCACGGGAAGGGGTTGGACTTTTTAGTTTGTATGAAAAATCTTATTCCTTGAGTGTACGGATGTGATACTTGGCATGAAGGTTCTTCAAGGAGTACTACAGCTAGTATTTGATAAAAACAATCCAAAATACATACTATAAATTTTGTCATGAAGACTGTTCTGTACTGAGATGTGACAGTATGTGTGATGAATGTTAAGATAAAGATATGTTTTATAAAACAACATTACCGACATATGTAGAGATTATATAATTTGTATTTTATTTAACTCTAAATACCTTTATTTTAAGCAAGTAAATCAATACTATAACGCATCAAGTTTAGTTGAGTCAGTATAAATGTATCTTACTAATATTATAAATGTGAAAGTTTGGATGGATGGAAGTATGTGTATAGTATACAGACTTGCATTTTGCAAATGCATTACCAGGCTTTTAAATGCCTTAAAGCCACAATTCTTGATGCTAATAAAACCAATAAAATATCACCCAATCCATAAATTTTTACTTCTATCACGAGTGGAATTCGTAGCAGATAGATAATTGTATTTGGACATAAGTAGAGCTTCTTTAAATAAAAGCCTAAACAATTAAATTCGAAATTGGCATAACTATTATTTAGTACTCAGGTTTTGCTCACTAATTTGATGTTGGGTTTCACGGAGATGTGCACGTGGAACTAGAGCTGTGTGCAAAATACCGCCTCATAAATAATAGCAGGTATTGAAAAAGTTGCTTTTATTCAAAGTTTTTTATTTAAATCAAATTGTTCATAAAGTCCATCGTTTTATTGATGACTACTATTGTATATGTTGCGATAGCTAACTATTACTATATCTTCAACGAATTTTATTTAGTATATTCTTTAGGAAAACAACTACTTAGGTACAACTTGAAAACCTTTAATTAAGTAGGTATAGACATTTCACTGTTTTTTACAATTTAGATTTGCGTGCAAAGCTACGTTATATAAAAAATATGACAAAATCAAGAAGAAATAAGGGGGATCGTTCCCGCACTGGTGAGTTGAGTATATAGCCGTATGACGCTTTAATAACGCTCCATCATTGGCTGTCAATGATGCGAGCTACGTCCCTGCGATTGGCTGGCTGTGACGCGATGTTAAGTTCTGCAGCGGATAATTCGGAGCACCACAACGCCATCTGGTCATGCCAACGCTAGAGTCTTAACAACTATTCATCAGATTACAAGGACAATGTTGTTAATAAATTTATAACTATAGCTTTTGTCACGTTAGTTTCATAGTTGCAGAGAGAAAGAGCTTATGGATAACAGTAGGTATAGGGGAAGGTAGTATAATACCGGACAACGTGTGGTACCGGACATAACTTATAAACGTTGCATTTCTGTACATAGTTAATCCCACTCCCCTCATACACGTTGCGGTCACATCTCACGAGCGTATTAATCAGTCACTAGTGAGAAACCGACCTCGGAGCACACGGGACGAGTAATTTTCTTCCGAAGTCGAGTCTGAGAGAGTATCGATGTTTTGTTTTTTGTAGTTAAAACTTACATTTTAAGGTTAAGTGAGGAATCTCTTTTTGTTAAATTATAGTATTATTATTATATTACACGACCATTACGTCAATTTCAATGTAATTCTCGGTTTTATTTTTTTACCATAATACTTTTGGCTGCGGGAGTGTTGTATAGTAACGGACGACTTGAATTAGTGCAGTACCGGACGTCCGATACTATACCAAAAATAATAATACAATTATTAATTATTATTATAAAAAAAATGACAAAATGCCATAAATTGAAAATGAAAATGAAAAATAGTTTATTTCTTTAACTTAGGTCTATAAACATTATTCTGTGGTCAGAGTCGCCCAGTAAGCATGTGATAATGCTTGGGTTGGGTGGCTCTGCCCTTCCAAAGGACCGTTATACAAATATTTGTTTTTTGGTATCTAGATAGCTTATTTATGAATTTTAGATTATTACAAAGATTAGTTTAAAAATAAAAACAACAATAATAAAGCAAATGAATGAAAGTGACAATCTGTCTATGACAATCTAGCCCCAAGATGTGAAATCTTGGGATCGGCTAAATATCTACTAGTAATTAAGTCAAAAGTGTGTGTGTGTGTGAGAGAGTGAGTGTAGTGTATGAATGTGTGTGTGAGCGAGTCTGAACATGCGTGTGTGTTTGTGTAGGAGTCAATAAATTTAAATAAAAAGTCCTCTACGTCATGGTACCCAAGCGTCTCGAGTCCTTGAATTATTGTTTTTGGTATATATATAATTGCAATGGTGTATCTTAGTTTACGAGACTTTTATCTAAAATGCAATTTATTACTATTTTCTTTCTACTCCTTACCTACTGTATTATAATTTATAAATTAATAATACAATTATTAAAACTTTAATAATGTGTCCGATACTAAACATAAGCGTCCGATAGTACACAAAAAAAAAGTTTTATTTTATAGAATGTAAATTTTCAATAAATTCTAAAGTAAGTGGTTCATATTCATATAGTTTTAACATTTCTGTTTTCAACTAAATTATTCAGCTTCGTTTAAACTATACATATAAAATCTTATTAGTTGTTTTAAGTGTTTGTCCGATACTTTCCACCCATGTCCGTTATTTGACAATTTATTATAAAAAAATTTGTTCAATTTATTCAGTACATTTCAATGCTAACGGATTATAACGGACAAACACAATCAAATATCATGTTAATAAAGTTCATTACTGAATTTTATAATGATTGATCCAATGGTTTCGAAGATATCGCTATAAATTCAAAAGTGTCCGATACTGTACTATGTTCCCCTATCAAGATTTAAACCTGAAAAGTAGACTCATATTTCTTACTTTTATAGAGCTGTTTTATAGAAGTGGTTTTGCTTAAATAAGTAGTATTTTTACAATAGTAAAATATTTTTCAAGACATCGTATAAATAGGAAGTTACTTCTATGTTGCAATCAATAAATCTAATTTAAGGTACAAAGGTACAATGAAAGGTGTTTAGAATATTAATGATTCAAAAATAAACCAGATATCCCGAAATTTTATAAATAAATTGAATAATTTATATTGAATCCGATACTAAATTGAATAAAGTGAAATTAATTAAGGTAGTTTTGACCTCTTCGCAGTTTTCACTTTAAACTCTACTTCTGCTAAGTAGAACATTTATTTTAATAGGCAGGCTCATAATAGCTTCTACCTACTGTTGCATTGCATCTAGCTAACTCTTAACCAAGTCTTTTATACTGTTGCAATTTTGAAAATTACAATACAACAATGGATCACAAAACTGAAACAAGTCCAGATTCCTTTTGTAACTGATTTCAGGGAATCTTTTCATTTCGTGCTTTTGCATAATGTCGGGCAGCATCTTGCATTTTGCTGTAGTTTGACATCGTGAAAACAATTTCGAAATAGGCTTTAAAAATGGTTTTGTATGTGGTTTTGTAACTTTATAGGGAAAATTTAAATAGAATGCGATACTTTATCTAGTGGGACAATCAAAGATTATTTGTAAGCTGTTAAGTAGAAGCTCTGGTATAAAATAATTTAACACATTTTATCCAGACATTTCGGTTTTGTAGTCACAGTAAAATGCTCTCATTGAACATTACGTTACGGCACAGATAGCCTACGCTCCATGGCAGCATGAATCTCAATATCGTTCAACATTAATGCATGAAAGCTTGTGGAATTTTGTAATTTTTGATTTGCTTTGATTAAAAAGTATCGAATGATTCAAAGGCGTCTGAGGCAGTGTTACCCCATCGCCAAGGTTAACGTCTAAGTCGTTTTTGAAGGCTTTCTGTAGGATTTATTGATTATATTGACGAAATTGATTATGGAAATTATATCTGAATGCCAATTTGTAGATAACTGTTTATTAAAAAGGTATTTTATGAGCCAATAAAGAGTATTCATTACTATATCCCACAGTATCAAACCACTGCCTAACCGATCTAATATCCAATTTTTTTTTTAAGTACCTACCTACTTTAAGTACAAACTTTTTAATTATGGCGTTAGTACAAATAATTGCTATTCAACCTCACAGATACTTACATAAAATATATGTACGCTTTTAATTTTAGATACTAACTATTCATTAAAAATACCTATCTATTTGAATATAGAACAGTAAATTGAGCCATTTATTTGCTAGTTTCAAAGATTTGAAAAACGACGTAATAAAAGTGAAGTGAATAATGACCAACTCAATGATTACGGCGACTTTTAATTAGCTAAGTAATGATTGCACTGGTTGGTAGCCTATGGCGACATACTGTTATAAAAAAGGAATTGACTAAGTTGATCTGAGAAATGGAAAGCACTACACTTAATTTTTTTTATCGGTTACTAAATCTGTGTTTTACGACCTCCATTTCATCTGATGTAAAAGATGTTAAGAGCAGATGTGGTCGAAGATAACAGCATACAGTTTAAGGAAGGACTGCTTCTGCCTTACCACCAGAGCGATAATATTTGGCTGCATATTCCATAAATAAATAATACTACAAAATGTCAAAATTTGAATCTGTATGTCTCAAGTCAGTCGTCCATTTCACATAATGAGTGCATCAAGTAATTGATTGGCACAGGGATTTACTCCAAGTCCAGCAAACTTTTCCACTGATTACACCATTACTAGATTTATGAGGGTCTATGAATCAATAAGGTAAACAGTTGTATCTGGGATTATTGTTTACTAAAGTGGTTTCCTCGGAAATCTGATAGTTTGAGAAATTCAATTATTTTAGCCTTGTTCGTTTCTCAATGAGTTTGTTGATAAATATGATTATGTTAATAACATATTGTATTTGTTCTAGTTTTTTGCGTAATATATTTAATTAAATCATTGGAACTTATTATGTGGAACTTATGCTGGTAGGTTAGAATCATAGTGAAAAAAACAAAAGAGGAAGAGTGCCTGACCATCATAGTAGGTATACATTTTTTTCAATTTTTTATTTAGGATGTGTCGTTTCTCTAATATGACACCTAATAGGTAGTGAACATGAAGACTAAGTTGGTACATGTCCATCCACAAGAAATCTATTAACTCAACGCTTAAAAGTACCAGGGCTATACTGGTCAGGAAAAATTCATTCATTCTGAACCTTGGCGACCCGTTTCAAAAAGGGACAGTCAAAAAATTTCTTACCATTATTTTGGTAAAGGCTTAGGTAATTGGTTTTCGAATGGGAAATAATGATAGTGAATAGAATTAGAGAAGAAAAATAAGTATTTGGAGGGGTACAAGTGCACAAAACGATCCTTCAGTTTGATCATCGTGCAAACGAGATTCCTCTGTGAAAACTAGTTGGAGACAAAATGTCCTAAAGTCGACTCAAATGATGTACTCAATAAAATGAAATTTGTAAATGATAAATATAGCGGCCGCTGTTGAAAATAAAAATATCCCAAAGTAGGATATAATAAAGTGTAGCCTTAATTATTAAGAAATGAGGAAACGTAAATGAATGCAAATAAATGTAACTAACTGAATAACAAGAAAAATATATTTAAATGGAAATGTTTTAAAAAAAAGTGAACAGGAAAACTTTTTTTGATAGGAATATTTTTTTATAATTTTTAAAAAAATATAGGCATTTATGGGAGGGCCAGATTCAAAGAGCGATATCAGTTGATACACAATACACATACACAACGTCACACCTGTATCCCCTATAGGGTAGGCAGAACACCAGAGGTTACAAGACCATCTGATGTCACGTTTGACAAATTTGGAGGTATTATAAAGATGGAAAGAGACTATTGTAGTGACAGGGGGTCAGCCTATCGCCCACAAAAAATCACCAATCAAACCTCTGATACACCCTCAATATACATCTATTAATACAGAGCGATTTTGAGATGCTTACCATAGCTTAAGTGTGGATCAATGTATTGAGGAAGGATCATGTATTGAGTTTGATCTATTAATACGGTCCTAAGTCTGCCAAATCAATTGACACATTTCAAAGACTGTTTAACGAGTACTTCCTTTCTAAACACACGACATTATAGTACAATGTATTTAATTTATTTATATAAATTAAGCATTACAGCTAGTGGATATATGTATATATTTTATATTTATGTATTATTCGTATGTAAGTTTATGAAATAACTATATTATAACTATAGTATTTGTATATATTTACTTCTATGCTGGACTGGGAGCGAAAGAAAAACATAGAATGTGCCAGCTGCTTCTCTTCCCGGGCATACTGTAAAAGTCATTTAAGGGACCGAGGTGTTGTGGGAGGCTTTTTTAAGGAGACTAAAGAGACTATTATAATGCCTCCAAATTTGTCAAACGTGACATCAGATGGTTTTATTACCTCTGGTGTTCTGCCTACCCCATACGGGATACAGGCGTGAAGTTATGAATGTATGTATTTGTTTATAGTTAAATTTTAGTATATATTTGCCCAGGCACCCTATAAATTAGTCTCCAATTTCTCACCCAAAGGTTGTCTGGAAGAAATTGCTTATTAGTGATAAGACCACCTTTTGTACCATGTTTCTGTGTGTTTTTGTTCAACTTTGTTTGTTTTTTCTGTGGTACATAAAGTATAAATAAATAAAAATATTTTAAAATTAGAGGTTCTGATCTTTGTGATCGCGTCCTTTCGGTACTACGATTTTCGTGGTGGCGTGCATTCGTTGTTATGTGATTCGTAGTAGTAAACTAAACTACTTGTCTTAATCATGTATCACACTCATTTATTTTCTTGTAATCCTATTTTAACTTAAGTAACCGTATGTATGATGTCCTTATACCATTTTAATATCAAGCAACATGTATTATAATCAATAGCACAATTACTGAGAGTGTTATAAGATTGTTATTATAAAAGTGTTATAAGACCGTAAACTGCATTTGAGGCTTCAGTTTCCTATTAACTATTAACAGTGTTCTACCAAGATTTAGGTCGGAGGACTTCTGAACTCCACAGTATAACACCTTGAACAATATTGAATATTGTAATTTTCAATTTGATGAGAGACATTTTCGGTGAAAATATAATTATTTGAATCGGGTTGAAATAGAGAGAGATATAATCTTGGCGGTTCGGCATCTTTTTTAAAGTAGATAAGATTTTGTTAAATGATACATAAAGGCTTTCGCTATAATGTTACATTCAACACGAAAGGAACACTTTGGCGATAGGGTAACATTTTCTGCCTCAGACGCCAATGGTCGCGGATTCGACAACGCAAATAATAACGTGCATATAAAGTGTTTGTTTGCATAGGGCTGGTTGTACATACATACATAAATAACTTCACGCTTGCATCCCTTTATGGATTAGGCAGAACACCAGAGGCAATAAAACCATCTGATGTCACGTTTGACCAATTTGTAGATATGCCCGCGAAGA
Source organism: Stenoptilia bipunctidactyla (assembly GCA_944452665.1). Lineage (NCBI taxonomy): Eukaryota > Metazoa > Arthropoda > Insecta > Lepidoptera > Pterophoridae > Stenoptilia > Stenoptilia bipunctidactyla. The sequence continues at coordinate 11,354,083 of OX101738.1, forward strand.
GAAGCAGATGGCACATTCTATGTTTTTCTTTCGCTCCCAGTAAACACATGCTTTGTGCTTACATGAGGGCTAGATATAAGAATATAATTCCAACATAATATAATAAAACGACCTACGCTAAGCGCCTGTAAGCTGTTACGTACATAGTAAGTAATGCATAATTAATGGATTATGCAAAGACCCACAACAAAAGCTCATTTATGCTCAAAGCGGCATTGACGACAGCCGATATATTGCGAGATAAATCTCGGAGCTGGACAATATTATACTGTAGCCTGGTATAGAAAAAATGCTTAGGTGATGCACACTAACAACGGTACCGGCAGAAGCTGTTTAGAGTTACCTGAGTGGGTACTATCGTCATTCCTTTTTGAACCGCTGTAAAAACTGTGTGTATTTGTATTTGTGCCCCGGACAAAGGAAATGAGTCAGTCCAGACCTAGTGAAATAATAGGGAATAACAACTTTTAATGTTTGCTAGAAAATGTATTCAATCAAAAAACTAGTTTTTAATGATTGGAATCGAAAAATTTAATCAACGTTTCATTATTTTTGCATTAACTTCATGACTTGACAAGACTTTATGGAGGCTATATTTTTGTGCCATGTGCCTCTCAGCTTAAATATAAAAAAGCTGTATGTTTCAGTATAAAATGTAACTGCACTCTAATAAAAATGTCCCAATATCTTTTATCTGAATCCATAACTAAATACATAACAGGTTACCGGCCCTTTCGCTGTCATATATGGTTGGTTGTATGGTTGTACCACTGTAGACACTGTCAACAGCTGGCGTTGAATATCAGAATTTCCTGTAACCGAAATGACCAAACCGAGCTTAATCTTTATTCCAATCATTAGACCACATTTCATTAGCATCTGAATTCGGGATTCATCAACCCGTACATTAATTATTGCACCGTTAGAAGCGAGGAATAAATAAGGCTTTGCAGTCATGACATGTGAGCTTTTACACTTGTTTTAAGTATATTACTTTTGTAAATTACATAAAGAACGATATGAGGTGAGAGTTTTGATTAGTTTAAAGTGTTTTGCTTAACTTTGTTGAGATTTATAATGGGTGGCAACAAAGCTCCGGAACCTTTTTTTAAATTTTGCGAGTTCCTTCCGAATATCGTTCCTACTTCATGAAATTAAGATTTTTTCACCACAGGATGAAGTGTTTCGTTGCTTTCGACTGCGGTTGTTTTGTATAAATTCAAATTTGACTCATTGCAATTAGACCGTCACAAATATTGAGGTAGTGCATGCGTTTTCTTTTTTTTTAGATTTTTAAAGCACTTATGTTCAATTATCAAAAAAGTATTGCTTCAAGCATTTTCTAAGAAGATTTTCAATAAAACGAAATATATTACATACATACATACATACATAACTTCACGCCTGTATCCCTTATGGGGTAGGCAGAACATCAGAGGTTATAAGACCAACTGATGTCACGTTTGACTAATAAGGTATTATAATGATTGCGAGAGGCTATTGCAGTGACAGGGGGTCAGCCCATCGCCCAAAAAATGCCAATAAAACCTCTGTCCCTTAACCGACTCTTACAGTATGCCCGGGAAGAGAAGCAGCTGGCACATTCTGTGTTTTTCTTTCACTCCCAGTCCAGCATTGATATTGTCTCTAAAAACATATTTCACGTTTGTAATTAGTTCCTGGGTGGAAGTTTAAAGAATTCTGACAAGTAAATCTTCACAGTGCTCTTATGCAGATTTACGAATTACTCGTAAAAACATAGTTAGGAAGGCCCTGCTTAAACATTTATAAACATGTCTATCTACCATAATATTGTAAAGTAAGTACAAGTAGAACCTTGGCCTTTGTCCAAGTTGTGGACCTCTACCAGGCTGTTGATAATTGATTGATTGAAGTATAAGGTACGGCTTAATAGCACTATCGCCCCTAGGTAAACGTGTCCAAATAGTAATAGTCCGAGTAAACCCAGCTATATGGTAGGATCCATTCAAGGTAAGCTTGGCTTCTGCTTTGGCTCTGATTAAGGTATAATTACCATTAAAAAGTTATCATGTTTAAGAAGTGGTATATGTCTATTTTAACAATCTTGGAAATTGAGATCAGCTGTGAATTACCTATGAATGGTTTCTAAGGGACATTCTGCCATCCAAACAGTAGGTTTGACATTGTAAATCGACATGATTAGGTTTTTAATCTAGCAGTATATCCGGCTTCGAACAAAGCGTTCCCTTCCGTCGGGATAAAGAGGCTAATTAATTACACTAAAACCTCACTTCCGCTCTTGTCTGGAAGAACTAGGATCGCATTAAAGTTTCGCTCATAAAACAACATTTACGTTGTGTGTTGGTTGCTCACTCAATTGAAAAAGTTTTCAAAGAAATAAGTTGCACCTATTTACATAAAAAGTTTCTGAGGTATATTTATTGCTGCGTGTATAATAATAATTCGGATTTTTTTTTGTTTAACTTAAGCAAACTTTATTCATCAAATCGAGTACGGACAAGAGTTATGATTTTGATCGTCATGCATCTCTTATGAATCATAAACTCCTATCATAACTTAAATGATATTTATGTCACTATTAGCGTCTTCATATTCATCTACAGCTAGGTTATTTTTTTCCAAAAAAGAAAGAGTGAGAAATCATGCCATGAAGCTTAAAAAACCTCATTATGTATTTTATATTACTAAAATAATTAATGTATTTAGAATTATTTGAATGCCAGTGGTGGGAAGAGAGTGGTAAACTTTATATGTTACCACTCTCTTCCCACCACTTTCATTCAAACTAAATTATGACTTAATAAATAAATTTTAAGAACCGAAGTGGTGAAAAGCGTTTTCTTAAGGTCGAGTAATTAATTTCCGATTTGTTAGATTTAAAATTTAATGTAATAATGTACTTCTTATTCACGGAATAATGATTAATAAATATTTATTAAATATTTATTCACCTGGAAGGCAGATTTTTCAAGACAGAAACCTTTTGTAAGACCCCTTAAATTGTGAGAAGTCTTTCATTTCAAATGAATGATTATGCAGCTGCTCTCTTGGGTATAAACTCATTTACTAAAATTATTAATCTTAATATATAAGACTGTTCCGTTACTGACTGAGTGACTGACAGACAACGTACAGGGGAGTACTAAGGAAGGAATTCCCGAAATTTCCATATGAACGGGAATTATTGGAATTTTTAATTTGTATGAAAAACCTTATTCCTTGAGTACATCGATGTGATACTTGGTATAGAAGTTATTCAATCGGTGTCTGGTTGTGTTATGGAAGGAATTCCCGAAATTCCCGCGGGAACGGGAAATATAAGACTTATTAGTTTATGCGCTTAAGAAGTTGCGGAAAATGCTCGTGAATAATATAATTTTCAACACACTTGCTCGTAAAGTGAGCGTTATGCTATTGAGTTTAGAACTATAAACTGGGCTATAAGTCACGCGTGCATTAATATATTATACCCTAGTGCATAATATAATGAATCCTACAAAGTTGAATTGTACCTTTGTGCAAATAACATGCGAGAAAACAGAGCATATTTTATTGGTCCGGGTTATACACTAAATATTTTCAGAAACAACAAAGAGGTTTTATACCACTTCAAATCCATATACATTTTTAAATGTTTGCGCCTTATATTAGTAAAATAAATTTGTATATTAAACAAATTATTCACAATTTACAATCATTTGTCATAAAATATTAAAATATTTGCATTTACCACTCCAAATTAAACATTTTTCACTTAAAATAGGCTGTATATGCTATACAGACATTGACACATTTGACGGAAAAAAAAACCTACGCGCATGCGCGAGGTTCGGCGCCATTTTTCAATCACAATTCACAGCTTTGTTATCAAGTGTGTTTGTTATTTTATGATCACGTATGTCTGTCTTTTACTCACAAGTGTGTTGAAAAACGTCGTATGTAACTCGTGAGCGTTGCTAATTACAGTCGAGGCTGTGATTTGAGCCCGAGCCGCAGGCGAGGGCTTAATAATGAGCCGAGTTGAAAATATTGTTAATAATTGTGATTGAAAAAGCAACTTCGCTCACTTGTTACATAATATACTATAAAGTGCTTGTAGTATATACTTCACTAAGTCCTAAATATTTATCATCAAATAAACAACTCAGGCACACCCATTATACTTTAATGCTCTAACAAATTAATAGATTCTTCTATATTGTTTAAAAATTCAAAAAACTACAACATACAGCAATAGGTAAAATTAACATTATCATACATACAATTAAAGCCTTAAATTTATATTTTAGAAGTGACTCTTCACCTGGTGAAAGTTGAAATTCAGCTTTGGTCAGTACATTTCGTAGTATAACAAAATGAGCTACTGTTCCGCTTCAGTTACCTATTTTTGTATTTTTTAAGGGCAAAATCAAACAAAGAGCTTGATTTTGTTTCTGAATGTGGCAAAATGAAAAGTTTAGAGATATTTGAATATTTCAGCACATTTTAGACAACAGTGCTGCATCATGTGCAGTTATGTTAGCTGGGTAGACTTATGATAGTTAATGGTTTCAAAATCGTAATTATTATCCTCTATACATACATACCGGAAAAACTATACATACCGGTTCAAAAACTAGCATTATATAGCAGTAATGTTCATTGTATGGCGATACGCATTTTTAATAAATTGCCATCAAAAATTAAAGAGCTACCTAGAAACAAATTTAAAACTGCCCTATTTAATTTATGCTTAAGAAAAATGCATTATAGTAATAATTGTTTTAAACTATCGCGGTTATTTTCACTATGATTTAGTGAAAATAACTATCGCGGTTATTTTCTTCTCTTTATATTTGACACCGTGAAGGTGTCAAATATAAAGAGAAGAACGAGAACCAAACCAAATACACCCAAGGTGAAGCGCCAGCCCTCCTTCATGCCATACTTAAAAGGAGTCACAGACAAAATAGGAAGGATATTAAATAAGTACTCTATCGACACGATTTTCACTCCCTACAAGAAAATCAATCAGTGTCTGCGCTCACCAAAAGATCACATACCGCTTGAGACACCGGGTGTTTATAAAATTGACTGCAGTTGTGGCAGCTCCTACATTGGACAAACGAAGAGAACTATTTCATGCCGTCTTAAGGAACACTTAAAAGCCATAAAAAACTCAGACACAAACAAGTCAGCCATCGCCGAACATCTGTTAGAATCGGGCCCTAATCATTGGATTGAGTTCCATAATACTCGGATCTTATCTACGGAACGACACTACATACCGCGAATCGTTAAAGAAGCTTTAGAAATAAAAAAGTGCGAAAATAACTTTAATCGAGAAGACGGTTTTAAATTGTCTAGTACGTGGAACCCAGTGGTTAGGATTTTTACTAAACCAAAAAACAGCGAAAGTGGTGTGTCCGGTCAAAAACCCAGTGATACTGTGAGCGTGTTTTGCAAAAGTGACATTCATGTGAGTTCCAGTAGTAGCAGATCAAAACGAATAAGAAAGGGGGTAGATCGATATATCTGCCTCTAACTGTCATCGCCACCTACCTACATCTGCCAGTCTGCGATCATGGTGCTTGTAACAGCATCGAAATATCGGACGTGCGAAAATAAAATCGAAAATCGTGGTAAGAATCCCGTAAATACATTAAATCATAATGTATTATAGTGTCAAAGAATATTTAAATGACAAAGAATTGAATTAATTTGAAATTGCAATCATAATATACAGATATATATATTTTTTTATAATAAGACGGTTGACATTATAAGATAAATATTTTTAACATTGACATTACAGAATACTTTTTGACTCATTTAAATATTGAATTGACTTTTTATTTGTGTTTGATTTATTGTGTTATATTTTTTTTGCTTGAATGACATAGTAATAATATTTTAAATTTATAAAAATGAAGATGTACTACTTCCTCTAAATTTGCACGCTAAAATGACAGCAGTATGTGAACGTACTATTATATATATATTTATTTGGTAACTCTTGACTACGCATGTACTGGCAAATAAAGATTATTTATTTATTTCCCTAAAATATGGTTGAGGAGGGTGATGGCTGGTGCTTGCGTTATACTCGTGAACGGGTGCTGCTAGCGGTGCCAGGTCGTTTTGCTGAAGACTTTATGACTATGTTACTTTTTTGAATTTGACTCTGACTTCCCCATCTCCATCCCATTCCCCCATGTTCACGTCCGTGTTAGTGTCCAGTGTCTGTCCACGACTATCCTCATCCTCATCTCCATTCACATTATCTGTAATATCTCTCACCTCTATCGATACATCTATCTACTTCTATCTTTACCTCTACATCTATGTCTACGTTTCTGTCTATTACTTGATTGCCTAATGTATATGTAATAGTAGACTCCAGAAGATCACCAACTCGTTCATGGGTCAATGTGTACGCTTTTATAATAAAATTCCAAAATATTTAAGATTAACCCTTCGATAGATTTAATAAGGATAAGTATAAAGTTTTATTATAAGATATCCAGATGCAAGAAGATTGTAAATTGTTATTGTTATTGTGTATTTTTAAAAGATGATTGCTGTTGAGTTTCTTGCCAATTCTTCTCAACAGATCGACTTTCCGATGTGGTGGTAGATTCAGTTCAATTTGTAAATTGTGACTTATTTCAAATGTATTTAAATACTTACGAAATAAAGATTCTTTTGACTTTGACTTTGCATTAGGTATTTCATATGAATATGTTGCTGGCAAGTAATACCGAAACACCTAATTGGAATTATCCATATGTAACTTGATATTTTTGTTATAAGTCGGCCGTTTTGTTTTTTTATAACAAAATATATTACTACTATAAATAATATTTTATGATTTTTTTGGGTTTACAATAAATACTTAAATAAAATTTATAAAAGTATTTTATTAATTCCCACAGGATTATCTAGCAATAGCTGTAAAAGTCTAAATCCAAATGCAAAATCTAAAAGCCCGAATGCTTTTAGCTCGAATTGCCAAAAAGCAAATGATGAATGCGATAGAAGTCTGCTTCTATCACATTCAGAGACATTCAGAGTGGACATCTAAAATATTAGTAAGTGGAAACTGTCTCTACGGCTAGGTCTACGCTTCGGAAACCCGCCTTATATACAGGGTTGATTTGTAGTCACCAGCCAAAGTTAAATGTTAGTTTCTTTACGTACATGCATTTTTTTTTTTTTATGAATTATGGATGGGACGTTTGTCTTCCATGCCACCTGATGTTAAGTGAACATGAAGACTAAGGTGTTACACGTCCATCCACGAGAAACCTATTCACTCGACGCTTAAAAGTACTAGGACTTTACTGGTCAGAGAAAATAGACGCGGGCAGTTCATTCCAAACCTTGGCGACCCGTATCAAAAAGGAACTGTCAAAGCGCTTAGTTCGACTTTTCGGAATATCTACCACATACGGTTTTACATTTTAGTATAGCTCAGTACAAAAAAAAATTAGATATGGCACCACAAACTTTTATGCGAGTAGTCGCTGTTGATGAACAAAGCTACTACGACGCGGCATTTCTTTGATAATACTACGACGTAGTACTACAAGATGCTTTGTAGAAGCACGTAGTCGTCTTTATTTTAATGGTAATTTAGAGTGACCATGTTTTGCTTAATATGTTAGGGGATATATTTATTACTTTGTAAAAAAATTAGTACTTTTTGTTTAAAATCGTTCTATAAATGATACTTATTGTGTAAAAAAATTTTGCCGGCGACTACAAATCAACCCTGTATAACCCGTAAGTCACATTTTTAAGTCTCAAATAATTGAGAAATCTAAAAGTTCTTAAACTGTGATACAGATGGATAAATACCCTTTAAAATAAACGTGCATGACTTGAGAGCAAATACTTAGTTATTTTTGTATTCAAACTTATGTAAAGAAGTCATGGCGGACATTTGAATGACCTTTCGCATACATAATACGTACGCATAGATAGGTCTTGCAAATGAATAAAAAAATCGATAACACTTTGTGTATTTTAAAATAAAGAATGGAAGCGCTTAATGAAAGACCCTATATAATATATATATATATATACATACATACCTACATAACTTCACGCCTGTATCCCTGATGGGGAAGGCTGAGCACCAGAGGCTATAAAATCATCTGATGTCACGTTTGACAAATTTTGGAGGTATTATTATGATGAAGAGAGACTATTGCAGTGACAGGGGGTCAACCTATCGCCTGCAAAAACGCCAATAAACCCTCCATCCTTAACTGGCTTTTACAGGAAAGAGAAGCAGCTAGTACATTCTATGTTTTTCTTTCGCTCCCAGTCCAGCATAATGAATTCTCACACACAACCCTTACGATAAAGACGCAGAATTGTACTTAGGTTGGTGCTTATCAATATCGGCCGTTATATCAGCAAATATTCAAGTGCTTCACAAGGAACAATAATTTTAAAGTGGTTGCGACCGATACCTTTATGGCTACAGACTCTTTACTCTTAGGTATATTAAAACTTGGCAACTGATATTCAGCATGGTAGTGTCGTAAGAAACTGTTGAAGTTTTTGTGGGGAATCGAACTGAACTTACTGATTATTTTGATGTTTCTATGTTCTTCATTACCCTTCAAATAAATCTTATTAAAATATGTAAAATTCTTTCACATTACTGCTGTATTAATTGTAACTGAATCAACAAGGAACTGACAGCTATTTCATTTTCTCACTGAGGGAAATTAAAACAGCTGGGTACAGCGGCAATTCTGCTAGTTTTATAGGCCTCTTTTGCATCTGGAACTACATCAACAGTTTTACTCAATGGTTTATAAGGCCGTATACAGAAAGAAAGCTGGAAACTGCGCGGGTTACCAACGTTGATAAGCGCTGCTAGGCGCTTATAAGTTTCCAGCTTTCTTTCTGTATACGACCTTAGAGTATTAAATTAGTTAACTTAAATTAAAAAATCAATGCTAATGTTTATCTATTTTTAAACCGATATTATAACCGTGACAATTGATCTTCCGAAATAAAACAGTAGTGTAGATTGAGTGCATACGGGTGGAAGAAAGCTACTTATACTCAAAGCACTGCCTGCCTGCAGGGCCTGCTTGCAGTGGCACTGCCGATCGTATTGTGTGTATGCATACAGGGCCGATATTTTAATTATTTACCCTATCGTAATACACACAATACGACTGAAGGCAGTGCTTTTAGTAGGGCGCTTTAGTCGTAACTGGGAAACGAGTGCGATGATAAGCCATGCCTTTTTTTATAAACCATCAAAAAGTGACGATGAGGTCGAAGATGATAGTCTACGGGCTTAGGAAGGACCTGGCTCTTCATAAAATATTGCCGGAACATATCACCGCTACATGGGTAATATTTAGCGGGAGATTTTAAAAGAAGGATGACAACCACTTTGGCTATGGGGTAAAACTGTCTGCCTCAGACGCCAGTGGTTGCGGGTTCGATTCCCGCACGGAACAAGAAAAAAAAATCCGTGTCTGTGTGTTTATCTATTTATGTATTTATATTCTAGGTTCCCCCTAGTTCGCTACATGGTATCCCATAACACAAGCTATGCTTATTTTGGGGCCATGTAGTTGGTTTGATTGTCTGAGGATTTTATTGTTATTAAGGGTGGCAGCTAGTCAGGCGGACCCTGCTGTCTTTATGACCACTAAGCAGAGGTCATAAGGTTTGTGCGCCTTTGACGACACGTTTATACGCGGCTAAAAATAAGGTTTATATTACTTTACCTTTATATTACTTCACACGCTTTGATTATTTCAAATTGCCTATTGTGTATAAAAGAAATATGTGGGTTTTTTACAAGAGTAAGAAGGTATACAAAGAGAAGAAAACATTTGCCACACGAATTGGAAAAAGATTAAGCTGAAAAATATTCACGTTCACATAATTTGTGAACGTGAATATTTTGCTGGGATAAAAATACTATAAAATTGCATTAATTTTTGCCTCCAAGTTTACCTAATTACAACTTATTATTTAAATTTATATGATATGTGCTAGACTGTATGCTTACCATGGATAATTAAACTTTATTAATAAACAAATAGATCTGGAAGTTTCATGAGACCAATATTACGTAGAACTATAAATTAGCTAGCCTAATTCAGCTCTATTCTGTGCCAGAGCTATTGAACGCTTTTTATCACAATTTGCAATTTCCTAACGCTTTTTTCTTTTTCTTCCGCTTTTTAAACCATTTTTGAATAATGTTTAGTAAACAATTTATAAAGCATGCAAAAGTACAGTCGGAGGAGAAAATGGAACAAAATAGCTATATATTCCTGTATACTTTTTAAGAAAACTCTGATTGATATAGGTACATAATATTTTCTCATATTATCTGACACTTGAAATCATCATCCATTAAAATCAGGTAAGTAGGGTGTAGTTTTATTTTGTGAAAAAGAAGAAAATTTTTGATTATTTGATTTCAAGACATGGAATCAACTTAAGTCATAAGTTTATCAGGATGGAATAACGGATATCTGTTTTTCTTTGATAGTGAACTGGTTAAATGGATTTAGTAAGTGATATGATAGTCTTATTCCCGCGGGATCAGGAATCGCGCGAAACATCTACGACTAAATAAATATATAGGGTCTTTTAATAAGGACCGGTCTATTTCAAGATGGAATAATACAGGCTATGTATGAGATATTAACGAAATTATTCTTTTATTTGAAAGGCCCATTTAAGCCATTTTGTTTTGAATATAACATAATTCAAATGTCCGCCGCAGTTTCGCACGGATCCGGGAAGTCCAATTTTTTTATGCCTCCGCTGCAATAATTATACTGAAACTGAGTGATGGCCTAGGTTATGTCGGCTATCAGGGTATCAGTTTATTGCGGCTTATTGGTCATTTCAATTAATCATTGGAGACTTCGAAAACCCTCACAAGAAAATATCATATCCATATGTTTCGATTTAGGATTAAAATGGATCTGCCTGTTGATTGTTGTCTGTTTGTTGAAAATTGAGCCTCCCAGATTTGTGCCACTATTCGAAGACGCGGCGTACAGTTGAATGATGTCATATTCAAAATAAAATGGATCTTTCAAATAACAGAAAAAAACGTTAATATCTCAAACACAGCCTGTTTTATTCCATTTCGAAATCGAACAGCCCTTATCGAAAGACCCTATAAAGCCTCAATTTAAAATAAGAGACCTTTTGTCAATTTAAAATAAATGCTTAAATGAATATGGCATGTTATTCTTAAATTCTTAAATAAATAGTATGTTATTGTTTGGACAGTCAACGGTACACATCTCATTAAAAACACAGCCATTTACAACAATATTTTGGTACAAAATCTTAAAATAAAATAGTAAATACAATGTGTTTATACAATTGTTATATTTAACATAGAAAAGTTAACCATGTTTATTTGCAACAAAATTGTCTCTTTAAAGTTCCACCTATGCGCATAGAAGTTTTGCTTAAGTAGACTATCGAATAACATGATTTATATTTATGAAAAGTTTCATCTAGTTGCTATTGCGCTCTTTGCAGTGCTCCGTATTATATCTGATATGAAGCTCTCAGGTATTATGTCTATCCACTGGATTAAAGTAGTTCGAGGAAGCTTCACAAGCAATTTCAAATGTCAAATTACTGTATAACCATTCGCATGCGAATGGCAGGAAATTTAAGTAATATTTTTAAAAAGTAGCCATGCAGTGAAGGAGGAATTCGTTTTATACTAGACTCGAGAAAATACGTTTGGGTATTATAACATTTTAAGATAATATTGTTACTAACACGTCTATGGATTTTTTTCTGACAATAAACCTTAGGGTGTTACCACACCAGTCGATCGACTTCCGATCGACGACGTCGATCGATGACAGAATGATAAAATATGTGCTAAAAATATTTTCTTTGTTTATCTGGGTCTGTGTCCTCATTTAAGTATATTGGTATAGATTTACAATTCATTAGTCAGTCTCAGTAGCATGTAACTGTTATACACATAACAGGTTTTTTTTATGGATCTTTTAAACAGAGTGACATGCAATTTATATATCTGTTTAACCTTATTTTTATTCTGATAAGTTAATTATGTGTTTTAAACTTGAAAAATAGAAGATAATGCCAAAAAACCTATCATATAAAATTTCTGAATGAAGAATGCACTAAAATCGAGATTTTAATGGTGTTAGCTTGTGTCCAGTATTGAAATTTATGGACACGTTTTCTTGCTTCAATATTTTTGTGTTTATCAGCCTCGAAAAACTACCGCCCCTGGATAAGCGTGTCGTAAAAGGCGACTAATTAGTAAAGAGTGACTTTCGCTTGGTGGTAGGACCCTCTCAGGGCTCGCCTGGCTAGCGACCATCCTTCATATAATATCCGGTGCTATTAACACCGTTGCGACTATAATGTTTTGCGGAAATATTTTATCAAGAGTCGGTTACTTCCTAAATCTGTGTAAATCTTTAAACTCATATCATTGTATCCCTTTTCCTCCCTCCCTTTTGTTGTATTGTCTTTTGTGTGAATAAATGTTTTTCTACTTTTATTTCTATCTGATGAGATTGAGGTCACAGGCTTAAGTCGATCGACAGTTTTGTCTTAGCCAAAAATCCGGTCGACGTCGATCGACGCCGTCGGTCCACCGTCGATCGACATCAATTGATTGGTGTGGTAACACCCTTATATTCAATTCAATGATTGATTTTTAATTTTAATTTTACATTTATCATATTTATTTCATACCACTTTGGCGAAGGGGTAACACTGTCTGCCTCAGACGCCAGTGGTCGCGGGTCAGTGTTTGCTTAGGTTAGTATGCATGAATCATAACATAACCTTTCACCTTGGCACATACACCATAAGCCGAGGAGAAAAAAAAAATAACTGGAAGACATATTGAGCGGATTGCACTGGGATATTCTGAGGTTATCTGAAGTCCATGGAAAGGGAGACAAATCGACAATCCCGAAATCCGGCGGAATCCAGTTCTCTACTTCCAAGACCAACTGTCCTAATTAAACTCTCGTGAACAATAAAATGCAAATAGAAAGCGAGTAAAATATTGTAGCTTTCCAGATACTCAAAATTACAAAACGGTACTCGTTACTGTTGAATTTCAATTGCTTATATTCTTATCATAAGAATAACGTTTGTTTTAAAAGCTAGAAGTATTTGCTATTGATCTGTAAACAACTAAAATTAACTTTTTTATCAACTGACCAAGTTCAAAATCCCTGACCACACTGTCAGTTATAGCCACGCAGACTTTAATATACCAGAACAACTAGTGCGTTGCCCACTTTGCAACTTTTATGATATTAGGAAGCTCTTCTTGTAACTCACCAAATATAAATATAATTCAATAAAAGTATTTATAACTTTCATATTTTTTAACAGTATAGTAATAAAGAGAAAGGACTGTGAACGAATAAAAGAGTGAAATATACAGTGTGGGTAGTAATAGAAGTTTAGGAGCAGTTTCACAATAAACAACTTAACTTTAACTACAAACAATTTAATTGAAAACCCTGCCATTCTGCAGCAACTTTTATTTTAACTTTAGGAAAATTCACTTTATTTGGCCTAACAATGGCTATTTGAGTTCGACATTTCAATATTGGTATTATTTTAAAGGTGTAAAGTAACTAATAGCAAAAAGACAGCTAACAAATAACCATTTTTGTAATTGGCGTGTTTGGGTCAGGCTCTAGTTAAGGATCTTGATGGTCTTGATATAATAAAAAACTTCGATTTATCGGATTGTATTCTGATTTCACATAGATGTTTAAAAGATGGCCGTAGCTTGTGCGTAGCGGGCGTCCTTGTAGTTCACGTAATAAGGAGGAGATGTAATAGCCGCCCGTGTAGTTGCGGGGGACGAGGTGAGGTGCGACAGCCGCTAGGACCGGAATGAACGACCCGGCGGCGAATATACAAAGGCTATACTATTTGAGTCACGAGTCAGACTCTAATAGAGGAGCTTTTGTTTATGCATATTACACGACAATACCTAATCGAACTCAGTAAAAAAATTGACTGAAATGGATTAGCTTTTGCTCTTGTAATTTTCAAAGAAATGCAATGACAAAACCTAGTACTGTATAATACATATTCACTCAAATAGATAAGCTTTTGTCAAGATGAAAAGTAGGTATATCTTTGTTTGATATACATTGCGATGAAAAGAAATGAAAAGAAAACCATCTGACGAAAACTCACTGCTGTATAAAAATTTGAGGAATCGTTGCAACACGATGTGTAGGGATGCACAACGACGCCATATCCACAAATCAGTCTCAAACGGCGATTCAGCTAAAGTTTGGAAATTTCTTAGAACATTGGGTATCGGTAAATCTAAGAGTGAAAGTTCTCTTAAAAATGTCAATCTCAACTTATTAAATAGTCATTTTACTTCTTCTAGCTCTTTAGACGCTGCCACAAAAATCCGTACTCTGAATCACATATCTAGTTTACCGAATCCAAATATTCCATCATTTTCAATAAGTCAATTTTCGGAATGTGGTGTCAAAAGAACCATGCTCTCTATTGCCTCCAATGCCATTGGCTCAGACTGCATTAGTCGTAAGATGCTCATACCTATCCTCGACATTATCCTTCCTGTAATAACTTGTATCCTGAACAACTGTATTGTTGATGGTGTCTTTCCTGATGCATGGAAGGACGCAATCGTCACACCTCTCCCTAAAAAAACCAATCCTTCTTCCTTTTCTGATTATCGCCCTATTTCCATCCTAACTTTCCTCTCCAAAGTACTTGAGGGACTCGTTCATCAGCAGCTCAGCACTTTTTTACATGAAAACAAGTAACTGAATTCCCTGCAATCTGGCTTCCGTCCTGGGCATAGTACGACTACTGCACTGCTTAATATCACAGAAGATATCCGTATGGGCATGGAGGAGAAGAAGCTTACTGTTCTAACACTGTTGGATTTCAGTAATGCCTTCAATACAGTAGATTTTGACATACTTTTGCAAATGCTTCGTTCTTTTAACATATCTCCATCGACTATTGACTGGTTTCATTCTTACCTGCATGGGCGCCGGCAACGTATATCTACTGAGACGGAATTCTCTGATTGGTGTGATATCAAAACCGGTGTGCCGCAAGGTGGCGTGTTGTCTCCTCTCCTGTTTGCTCTATTCATCAATTCGATTACTCTCAATATATCTTCTTCTTACCATCTGTATGCGGACGATCTTCAAATTTATACACAAAACAGTCTGGAGAATCTACCAAACACTATTCTGCAACACAACGCTGACTTAAAACGAATATCGGACTGGAGTTATAACCATGGTCTCACAGTCAACCCTCTTAAGACTCAATCAATTATCATTGGTAGTCACAAAATGATTTCTCGGGTTAAGGATGCGTTTCCGAAAAGGCTAGGTATCGAATTCTACTACTACATGTATAAGATTCACGCACACAAGCGTGCCGTGAAAAAGACGAAAGGTTTTGTTCAGTTTTGATACTTTAGTTTTAAATATTTGCAAATTCTTTTATTAAAACGATTAAATTGGGTAAGATTAATTAAAGTGCTCGGAAAGTTTGAGCTCGTTTTATTCGTAACGATAAAACCTCACCATCAAACCTGATGAGCTGGTGGTACACTCGAGGGCTTCTACTGGAATTCCTATTCCTAGGCATGTCAAGTTCGAGTTCATAAGACGAGACATTACCATCAGTCCTGGTAGTGGGAGCTGAAGGTATGCCTTGAGGTACTACTGGAACTCCTAGACGAGTAGAGCTAGGCATGTCGAGTTTGGGTTCATTTTGATTCTTAGGACGAGACCTTACCACCCGTTCTGGTAGTGGAAGCTGAAGGTATACCTCGAGGTGCTACTGGTACATACACCTAGACGGATAGAGCTAGGCATGTCGAGTTTGGGTTCATTTTGATTCTAAGGACGAGACCTTACCACCAGTTCTGATAGTGGGAGCTGAAGGTATACCTCGAGGTGCTACTGGTACTCCTAGACGGGTAAAGCTAGGTATATCGAGTTTGGGTTCATTTTGATTCGTAGGACGAGACCTTACCACCAGTTCTGGTAGTGGGAGCTGAAGGTATACCTCGAGGTGCCACTGGTTCTCCTAGACGGGTAAAGCTAGGTATATCGAGTTTGGGTTTATTTTGATGCGTAGGACGAGACCTTACTACCAGTTCTGGTAGTGGGAGCTGAAGGTACCATATTTTAAAAGAACTGAACAGGACACAAGGAACTGAAATCTATAGGCGGTCAGATTTGGTGGAATCGGGTTTTCATATTTTAAAAGAAATAATAAAATTTATGGACAAAGGATAATGCAAGTGATTGGGCTCCAAAAAAAAAGTTATTGTGCAGGGATGAGATGAAAGTCAGATTATAGATTAGACACATGTCATTCATATTTGTTAGGACGCTAAAAAAATTAGCCCTGGGAAAAAAAAGATATGACCAAAAATACATTTTGCGTTTAATAGAATAAAAATCGTTTTCTTTTATGATACAGAAACTGAACGCCCGTAGATTTCTACGAGTGTATTCGTATAACCTTTACAGCCATTGACTACGAAACTAGTGAATATTGTAAATAAATACGATTATTGGTAAAAAAAAGTGCTTGTGTGATCCTTATAAGTACCTAATGGGTTGGCTACACAGTTGTAAACCGCAATTAGTTCGTCTCTTTTCTTAGTATAGTGACTTCCCTTCTTATTATCGTCGACACACAAAAGAGATGTTATTATTAATCTGTCTCTTTTCTTACTATAGCGAACTTTTTGCGGCACTGGTTCGGCGACATTGGAAGCACGGTTTACAACTGTGTAGCCACCCCTTTTGATTTGATTTGTCTTTTTTCTTACTTTAGCGATGTCTCTTATACGGCACTGGTTCGGCGACATTGGAAAAGCAGTTTACAAATGTGTAACCACCCCTTATGAAATAATGGTATGTATGGTTCATCTAATACTGCCGTTTAGAATAAGCTAGTATGTTGCTATAAGTGGTTAATAAAATCTAATAGTGGTTATATAATTATTACAACTAGATTTCATTAACGCTCTCTATCTCTTTCTCGGAGCACATTATTAGCGCGCATTGTCCATTTTATTCGAAACATTTCTTGAATGATTATGATATTTAATTGTATTATTAATATGAATCATGTGTTTAAAAGTACTATTCCTTTTATAATTTATGATGTCTGTTTAATGGTACTGAAATAATGATTAACGTCTTCAAAAATAGTACTTATTTTATGTTTAAGAACTCTTACCAATGGTAATGAATGAAATAATAAATCATGTGTTTAAAAGTCTTACTTTTTTCATTAACGATAACCACTTATACCAACACATTAGCTTATTCTAAATGGCAGTATTAGATAAACCATACATACCATTATTTCATAAGGGGTGGTTACACATTTGTAAACTGCTTTTCCAATGTCGCCGAACCAGTGCCGTATAAGAGACATCGCTAAAGTAAGAAAAAAGACAAATCAAATCAAAAGGGGTGGCTACACAGTTGTAAACCGTGCTTCCAATGTCGCCGAACCAGTGCCGCAAAAAGTTCGCTATAGTAAGAAAAGAGACAGATTAATAATAACATCTCTTTTGTGTGTCGACTTACTAGAAAAGAGACAGATTAATAACATCTCTTTTGTGACAGCGCACTGCTGTCTCGCTCGACGATAATAAGAAGGGAAGTCGCTATACTAAGAAAAGAGGCGAACTAATCGCGGTTTACTACTGTGTAGCCAACCCATTAGGTACTTATAAGGATCACACAAACCTTTTTTTTTACCAATAATCGTATTTATTTACAATATTCACTCGTTTCGTAGTCAATGGCTGTAAAGGTTATACGAATACACTCGTAGAAATCTACGGGCGTTCAGTTTCTGTATCATAAAAGAAAACGATTTTTATTCTATTAAACGCAAAATGTATTTTTGGTCATATCTTTTTTTTTCCCAGGGCTAATTTTTTTGGCGTCCTAACAAATATGAATGACATGTGACTATAATCTGAATGACTATAATCTGACTCTCATCTCATCTCTGCACAATGACTTTTTTTTTGGAGCCCAATCACTTGCATTATCCTTTGTCCATAAATTTTATTATTTCTTTTAAAATATGAAAACCCGATTCCACCAAATCTGACCGCCTATAGATTTCAGTTCCTTGTGTCCTGTTCAGTTCTTTTAAAATATGGTACCTTCAGCTCCCACTACCAGAACTGGTGGTAAGGTCTCGTCCTACGCATCAAAATGAACCCAAACTCGATATAACTAGCTTTACCCGTCTAGGAGTACCAATGGCACCTCGAGGTATACCTTCAGCTCCCACTACCAGAACTGGTGGTAAGGTCTCGTCCTACGCATCAAAATGAACCCAAACTCGATATAACTAGCTTTACCCGTCTAGGAGTACCAATGGCACCTCGAGGTATACCTTCAGCTCCCACTACCAGAACTGGTGGTAAGGTCTTGTCCTACGCATCAAAATGAACCCAAACTCGATATAACTAGCTTTACCCGTCTAGGAGTACCAATGGCACCTCGAGGCATACCTTCAGCTCCCACTACCAGAACTGGTGGTAAGGTCTCTTCCTTCGAATCAAAATGAGCCCAAACTCGATATACCTAGCTTTACCCGTCTAGGAGTACCAGTAGCACCTCGAGGTATACCTTCAGCTCCCACTACCAGAACTGGTGGTAAGGTCTCGTCCTGCGAATCAAAATGAACCCAAACTTGACATGCCTAGCTCTATCGGTCTACGAGTACCAGTAGCACCTTGAGGTATACCTTCAGCTCCTACTACCAAAACTGGTGGTAAGGTCTCTTCCTTCGAATCAAAATGAGCCCAAACTCGATATACCTAGCTTTACCCGTCTAGGAGTACCAGTAGCACCTCGAGGTATACCTTCAGACCCCACTACCAGAACTGGAGATAAGGTTTAGTCCTAACAAACATCTCCAAGTTTCCAAATTCAATCCTAATCATAAAAGGTTTTGTAATTTTTTTTTTCAATAAAATTAAATTATTACCTTTTCAACTCAGTTCAGAGAGCGTCAAGTATCGAGACTTGTTTGATATAATAAATTGTGTATGTACAGCGATGTTTCTTAGCACGAAAAATAACTCAAAAGCGATACAGGTCCACTCTCGACAGCGGCTGAGCGCAGACTGAAGATATCTAGTTTTTGTTTGGAATGATATTGACATTATTTGCTAAAGTATAATAACCCGTACCACAGTGTGTTAAGATTTACGCATTTATACAAACATGAAGAAAATTACGTGTTTGGTTTTATTTTTTTTAAAAGGGTTTTTAGTAGTAATTTCAAAGAAAAAAATGCGTATTATCAAAAATGAACATGTCAACCATCGAATAGTATTTTTTTTATTCATAAATACTTGTGTTTTCATACCAAAAGTGGTACCGTAAATTGGCTTAAAATCGTCATTTTCGTGCGACGAGGCATCGCAAAATTAGTTTTTAAGCCACAAAAACAAATTTATTTATATTATTATTATATAATAAATGGAGATGAAAGTCTTATCTATCTATTAGTACTTGTAATTATACTAAACTTTGCGCCATTTTATCACAATATGTACCAGAAAATACCCTATTTTGAAGATTTGCGGAAACGCGTCCTTAACTGGAGCTCAGTACCTCAAGTTGTATTTAACGGCGTCTCTATACCATACAGCGAGACTGTGAAAAACTTGGGCATTATCTTTGACCGCACGCTTTCATGGAAATCACAAGTCACTGAGCTGAGCAGGAAAATGTTTGCCGCGGCGAATTCGCTCAAGCGTCTTCGCAATTTCCTCCCTACTGAAACTAAAATTACGCTTGCACAATCTCTCTTACTTCCTATTCTCGACTATGCTGATGCCAGCTATCTAGACTTATCTGAAGAACTGCTAAATAGACTTGAGCGGCTACAAAATCTCTGCATAAGGTTTGTATTTGGATTACGCAAATACGACCACATATCTGAATTCCGCACTAAACTCAAGTGGCTTCCTATTCGCCTTCGCCGAAATACTCACATTCTTTCTCTAGTCTACCGTATTCTGTACGATAAAGCGATACCTGCGTACCTAAAAGACCGCTTGAATTATCGGTATACCAATAACGACCGAAACTTGCGTTCTTCATCGAATTTACTCCTGGCGACACCATCGCACACAACCACATTTGTAGGAAAATCTTTTTTTATACGATCGGTGTCGTTATGGAACGAGCTCCCGATTGAAATTCGCTTGGCGCGCACACCGCGCATTTTTAAACGAATGCTTAAATGGCATTACCAGGTGAAACACTGTCCATCTTAACTATCCATATTTATTTATATGTGTATTGATATTGTATTTATTTATATAGTACATAAGTACCTATTTATGTAAACGTTTATGTATGTATATGCAATTATTCGTATGTAGTTTATTTTACGAGCCGTACACCTCGCCCACATTAATTTCCACCAATGCCTGGGTTGCCTGGTAGAAATCGCGCTTCGGCGATAAGGCCGCCCTTTCTATGTTAATTGTGATCATTATTTTTATTTTTTAACTGTATAACCATGTTTGTGTACAATAAAGAGTTTTTATTATTATTATTCATTTGTGTTTTGAACATACACTCTCGAGTTTTTTTCGTTCTCGGTTTTCATGAGTTTCACGGGCTATGCCAAGTGAAAATCATTGTTTGGGTTAAAGCTGGGATCGTCCTGTAGGAATTTTCGTACAATTCGGCACGTATTCAAAATGGCTGCTTTTTGCATTGTGATATATATATTTTGGGGTAAATTTAAAATTTTAATGGAGTTGAATAAACTTTTAGGTATAACACCTGTACTAGAGAGCACCATTGGCACAATATAAACTTGATCCATTTTCCAAATCCGGGTAATTTCCTCTTTTAATTCAGTATATTTGTTGATTTTTTCATTTATTGTTTTCTGCAAATTATGGGTATTTGGTACTGCTATGTCAATTATATAGGCTATTTTGTGTTTCTTGTCTATGAGTGTTATATCTGGTCGATTATTATGTATAGTTTTATCTGTCAATATAGCTCGATCAAAGTATATTTTGTGGTCGTGACTCTCTAATACAGGTTTCGGGTTGTATTGGTAGTAAGGTTCTGGTTTTCCGGATATCAAAGAGTGTTTAAAAGCTAGTTTTTGGTGTAAATAGTGCGCTATTTGGTTATGCCTATGTGTGTAGTCTGTTTGGGTGAGTGTTGGACAGGCACTTGTAATGTGTTGTATGGTTTCGGGTTGTCGTTGACATTTTCTACACTTGTCACTTACTACATTTGGGTCCTTAAGTATAAACTTTTTATAATTTTTTGTATTTATTACTTGATCCTGGATCGCAATAATAAATCCTTCAGTTTCCGGGAAAAGGCAACCTATTTTTAGCCATTTGTTTGATGCTATGGGGTCAATGTGCGTTTGTTCAAGATCGTGTAAATGTCTTCCGTGTAATTCTTTGCGGCGCCACGTATTTAGTTTAATGTTAAGAGAATCTTCAGTAGTTGTAAAAATCTTCGTGCGGTCGATTAAATTTAAAGGTGTAAAGTTATGGTCTGATTCTATTGTAGCCAGATGAATTTTGCTAGATGAGGCCTTGTTATAAAAGAAATGACGTAGTTTGCATTCTTGCCCCTCCCATAGCATTTTTAAATCGATTAACCCTCTTCCTCCTTTATGCCTTTTTATTGACATTCTTTCTATGGCGGACTTTGGATGCAGATAATTGTGTTTTGTTAGTGTTGTTCTAGTTTTGATTTCTATATTATTTATGTTTGTACGCGACCACTTGATTACCCCGAATGAATACGTTAATATGGGAATAGCATATGTGTTGATAGATTTAATTAAGTTTTTGGCTGAAAGATATTTTCTACATAATTTATTAAGTCTATAGAAATACTGTTTCGTCAAATGTTGTTTTATCTGTGTATGATTTATAATTCTACCTTCTTGAAGACCTAAGTACTTGTAAGTTTCGTTTTCATCCATAAGCGTAAAACAACTTTCTTCTTTATTGCAACTATTGCTTACTTTACCTTTATGCAGTTTAAGAGTTTTGCATTTATCTAGCCCAAACGACATATTGATGTCTTTACTAAAATCTGATGTTAAATCTATAAGCTTATTTAATTCTTTTTCTGATTTTGCGAATAATTTAATATCATCCATGTACATGAGATGACTGATTGAACAGGAAGAAGTTAATGTATATCCTTGGTTATTGCTATTGAGAAGGTTAGAAAGTGGGTTAAGAGCAAGGCAAAACCACAAGGGGCTTAAAGAGTCTCCCTGGAAAATACCATTTTCTATAGGAATTTCATTGGTGACGATCGAATTCAACCCACTGGATAGATGTAAAATAGTTCTCCATTTAGTCATTGTATTTTCCAGGAAGGCTATAAGTGTGGGGTCTATTTTATAAATTTTTAAAACTTGTATTAACCAGGAATGTGGAACGCTATCAAATGCTTTCTTGTAATCTATATATGTAATGTTTAAATTTCTTTTATTGGCTGTTGCATGTTTAAGTATTGTAGAATCTATTATTAATTGTTCTTTACACCCCATATGTTTACGTCTACATCCTTTTTGTTCTTCGGTTAGTATTGCATTAGTTTCTAAGTGGTAATTTATTTTATTGGTAAGACATGACGTTATTAATTTGTACAATGTTGGCAGACATGTTATGGGGCGATATTGAGAGGGATCGATGGTTTTATCAGATTTTGGGAGCATATAGGTAATACCTTTTGTTAAGAATTCCGGTGTTTCACAAGTTCCTTTAATTATGTCTGTTATTGTTTTAGCTAATATATCATGAAGTGCAATAAATTTTTTGATCCAAAAGTTATGTATTCCATCGGCTCCTGGTGCTTTCCAGTTTTTCATGTTCTTCGTTACTATTTCTATATCACTTCGGGTAATATCTGTAAAGTTCATTTCTTCAATATTCATAGCTCGTTCTTTTTCTGTTTGTATCCATTTTGCTTTCTCGTTATGATTTGCTGCTTTTTTCCATATATTAGTCCAATAGTTTGTAAGTTCTGTTTCAGTTGGTATTTCTAAGCTAGGTAGAGTCTGTGTATGATTTTCATTTAGGGATCGATAAAATTGTTTTTCATTGGCTGCAAACTGTTTGTTATCGTTTTTTCTTTGTAGTGATTTTTTATATCTAGCTAGTCTTTGTGATTTAACAGTTAATTTTTGTTTCAGTGTATCTAAGTAGTCTTCGGGTCGGGAGTTATTTTTTTCATGTATTGAATGAGATTTTACTTTTTGAAAAATGATTTCTACTTTTTTAAGTACTTTTCTAGATCTGTTATTATTTATGTATTGTATGAGGACGCCAATATCAGATCGTAGTTTTGCAATATCTTTTTCTATTCTTATTTGCCACGGTGGTTTATCTGACTTTACTTTGCTAACCGTTTTTCTGCTATGAATAGTTTTAATTTTAAATCCTAATCGTTTACTTATTACTAATGCGCTGCAGTAAATTAAAGTTTGAAGATGTGTTAAATCACTATCTATTTGAAAGAAGCTATGTAAAATTTCGGTATTGAAGATATCAACTAATGTGTATAATTTTTTGTTTTCCCTAAGTCGTGGTAGTTTTGGTCTAGCTGATGGATCAGTTCCGGAGTAAAGGGTTACCATGGTCTTCAGCTCTTCTTCAATTTCTGTAGCAAGCAGCCCTGTAATGTGACTTGGTTCTTGAGTATTGTATTCATTTAGGTGGGCTAGTGAGAGTTGAGTTGAGTAAGATGTCTGTGTGCTTGCGTGAGAGGATTGTGTAAGTGAGTCTTGTATCGGTATTAAAGTCTGCTCTATTTCATGAACATTATTATTATTTGGTTGGGTCGTGTTTTGAAATTGTGCCTCTTCCTCTAAAAGTTGCTGGCTAACTTCTTCTCTAATTTTAGAAATTTGGTGTTCTGTTAGAAGTTTATTTCTTAATATAACTCGTCTTTGGTCAGCTATTCTTTGCGATGTTGCATTTATGTCTGGGAACCTAATTTTAAACTTCTCAAATAATCTATTGACGTACATTGTTTTATCTGTTTCAAATTTTGTAATGTAGAAGTAGGTGCGCATTATGAATTCATTTATTTCCTCAGTCCACTTCATGCGCACCCTAATTTTTCCGGCTTTGGTGGTCGCAGGTTGAGTGGCTAGTGCCTCCTGCGAAGCATCCGCGGCCAGAGTACTCTGTGTTATCGGGATATTAGTTGTAGTAATATTTAAGGGGCTATTGTTTTGACTGTCAGTTAGTTGGTTTGTTTCGGCTGTAATATTTAATCCATTAGGGGACTTGGTGGGAGCCCGCCTGCTCAACTCCTCACCACTGACGGTTCGCATGCTGTGACACTCAGCGTCAGCTCCAAGTGTGCCCCGGCGATCACCCCCGGGAAGCGGCCGTTTCGTTTTACTTTTTGCTCGCGTCTCCATATTTTATGGGTACCTTTACCTTGTTAGCCGTGTTATGTTATTATTTTTACACGTTGTCCGCCCCCCACGAGGTCTGATGTTCGACTCGGACGTAAGGTAGGATTTTGGGGGGCTTATTATTATTATTATTATTATTAAAAAAGATAAGCTACGAGAAGGGCTCCCGCACCGGAAGGCGGAATCAGTACGGTTAGGTGCGACGACGAGCGCAGCGAGGAGGAGCATGTTAGGTTGCATATAGTTATACACGTGCGCGAGCCGAGCGAGCGAAGCGAGCGGTGCCGCGGCAGCGGCCGGCGAAGCGCCATAAACCTGGTCAGCTATTATAGTCAACCCTGGACAATCCCGACATGGTCAAAATTCAAACGTTAAGTCAACAAAATAACGATGGTCATACATAATGCATGCACATTTTATTTCTATCTTTGAAAATCAGAACAATTGCCATTTAAGTATCAAGTTGAAGCCAACGATCGGTAAATATCGATATCAAATGGGATAGCTTTTGTTGCTGCAATGTTGAATTGAAGTTATCTCACAAAGTCTACACGACTTCGGTCAATTTCTGTACTAGAATGGATTAGGGTTTGGGCAAGTTTTTGTCATACAAAAGCTAAGCCAGTTCAGTTTGCACTTTCACTCTAATGGTATAGCTTTTGTAAATACACGACCCGGCGCTCGGCCTGATGAGAACTCGGGAACAGGCGAAGGGCAAACGTGCTTTTTTCTTAAAATGTACATAACACCGTTAACCCAACTTTTGAGTGTTCCGCGGGCTTTTACCCAGACGGCAAAACGGGACCCTATTATTATATTAATAATATACAATATAATCCCCAGACAATCACAACTACAAGGCCCCAAACAAAGGAAAGTTACTTAAAAATTTTTGAAATGAGGAAATCTGCTCTCCGTCTCATATTCGAAGAGTTATCGTTGTCCAAAAAGACCCCTTTACTCACATACGCGCGCACAGCTTAGATTATTTTCATGAAATAGTTTATAGTTGCTGCGCCTCAGTGTTTATTACTACCTTTGTTTATACGCTTCTCGTTAATTAAATATTCTTTCATAATACCTGCCAGAAGTTAACCACTTCTTTCTAATGAATATTCTCAAAGCTCAATGAGCCCTCTTTTATATTTAATAAACAACAAAGGCTTACAATTTCCTTGAAAGAAGTCTTAATCTAACATTGTTATTTGAAGTGCGTGTTGAGTTAACCAGATGAAATTTATGGTACGTATTGTAACTTATGCGAAATTAATGCGCGAGAATTTACCTGACTGTGATCGATTTTGTCAAGATCAATGTTTTCTTTGAAAATTTTCTCGGCCAATGTGAGGAGAAAATTAATATGGGATTTTGTTTTAGTATTTTCAAATAAATTGAAGAAACTTACAGCATGTTCCGGAACGTATTAATCAACCTTGAGGCAGCAACTACAAACTATGTCATCGATTAAAATAATTTAAGCTGTGCGCGCGTATGTGGACAAAGGGATCTTTTTGGATAATAATAACTCTTAAAATATTAGACGGAGAGCAGTGATTTTTCAGTTGATCAATTTTTTAAGCAACTTTCCTTCGTTTGGGGCCATGTAGTTGTGATTATGTTTATTATATTATAGTGTTAGATGACAACACCAGACGCCCCCCACCAGCGCAGCCACGCCTATAAAAGGAAGAACTCTGCGTGGACTCAGTTTCTTTTTGTCGGCTGTCGTAGAACTATCTGCATTGCTCCTCTGCCCATTTTGTGTTAAAATTATTTTGCCATTTTTATTGTTAGCGTAATTATTGCATTTTGATATTAAAAATTTTTTTTTTTAATGTTTCAAATGTTTTATTTATAAGATCAGAAGTGGGATATGAAAGCCTAAATCCGCTCGAATACCATCTCTGATTCTATAAATTTGAACTAATTTTCTCTAACGGTTTCTACATCATTTTGTCAGTAGTTTTGAGGTTAAGTTGGGCAGAGACGCAATGCCTTCCGATAGCAAGAGGAAAGGGAGACGTCATGTACATACTCCCTCGCCTCCTAGAGGTTTAGAAGATATTTTGAAGAGGCTCCAAGATCTGGAGGAACGGACACGTGGGAAGGAGTTGCAACCTGTATTGGTGGCGAACCCAGGGTCGCGTCACGCTCTGGCCATGCCGAGCACGCCGCCGCCTTACGTGGAGCCTGCCACAACACCTGCCCGCGCAGCCCCAGCATCTATCGCCACGACACAAGAGTTTGCTGCCACACCGTTGCCGACAGAGAGCGACGCCAAAAGCGTAGCCGAACGATTTCTTGAGGCCATGATGTCTTTCCCGGTGAGATCAAACCAGTATTTTGTCTCTGATTTCGATCCAGATGTTCATGACGTCGACACGTGGTGCGATGAAGTTGATAAAGCCCGATTGCTTAATCGTTGGGAGGATAGTGAATGCCTTGCTCGCGTAGGTCGTTGCCTTAAGGGGGAAGCCCGTACTTGGCTTAGCGAGTGGACTAGCACCATGCGTACATGGTCTAATTTTAAATTAGAAATAAAATCATTATGCCCACGGTCTGTCGATGTCGCGAACATTCTGTATAATGTTATGTGTACCGAATCTGACAAGTATTCTACCTATGCTGAATATGCGCGTAAATCCTTATTGAAATTACGTATCGTCAAAGGATTAAGCAGCGAGTTATTAACAGCAATTATTATACGCGGTATTACTGACCCGCAGGTTCGTGCGTCCGCAAGGAACGCTAAATTAACTCCCGAAAGCATAGTAGATTACTTGTCGAGCTTCGTAAAATGTAGTGTGCCTAATTCTAATAGGAAAACAACCAGTGCTCATAGTGCCTCAAGTTCAAATCGTAACGGTAATAGCCAGTTTAAACGTAAATCTTACGATATTTCTAAGGTACGTTGTTATCAGTGTAGCGAAGTAGGTCATAAACGAGAAACTTGCCCGAAACGACCTAAATCAGATTCACCAAGCAATCATTCTGAAAATAATACGAATAACTCATCAACAAAAACTCGTCCAGATAAGTGCGGTTTTTGCAAAAAAGTAGGTCATACGGAAAGTCACTGTTTCGCTAAGGAACGTGTTCGAAATAATAGTTCTGTTAATTTTTGTCGCGAAAATGAGGGTAAAAGTAAAAACTCGGATGTTACTACAGCCGTCATTTCAAATATACCTGTCGACGTACTCATTGACAGCGGTTCGGCGGTTTCTTTAATAAAATCTGACCTAATTAAGCATTTTTCGTGTCAAGTAAAACCAGCTTGTCAATTATTACGTGGCTTAGGTGGAATAGAGGTAGTAGCAAAATCAATGATAACGTTACATTACTTTAGAAGTTGATTTTTATGTTGTCAATAACGACCATTTAAACGTGCCCGTGATTATTGGTACTGACGTCTTAAATAGAAAAGGTGTTGCATACATTCGTGCCGGTGATTCGCAGTGTATCGTTCATAGTGATTTCGTGAATAATATTACGCAGGTAGATCCATCATCGGTCTTTGAAAATATTTCAACGCATGTTACTGGGCAAGATAGGGAACAGTGTTAAAAGTGTTAAACAAATATTCTAATTACTTTTTATCTGGTACAGCTACCACCACAGTTAAGGATAGTGAAATGCAGATTAAGTTGACTAGTGATACTCCGATTTATTACCGACCATACAAACTGTCTTATGACGAGAAAATACGCGTTCGTGTGATAGTTAAAGACTTATTAGAGAAAGGCATAATCCGTGAGTCGGAATCAGAATACGCTAGCCCGATCCTGCTCGTGAAAAAGAAAGACGGTTCAGATAGGATGGTAGTTGATTACAGAGCCCTAAATCAAATCACAGTTAAAGTCAGACATCCACTACCGTTGATCAATGATCACGTAGACATGCTTGGTAAAGCTAAGTGGTTTAGTGCACTCGATATGGTTTCCGGTTTTCACCAATTGAGAGTCAGTGAGGATTCCATCCACAAAACTGCTTTTATCACCCCTGAAGGGCATTACGAATACTGTAAAATGCCCTATGGTCTAGCCAATGCTCCCGTTATTTATCAGAAAAACATCAGTAAAACTTTGAAATCTTTTATCGAATCGGGAAAGGTACTTGTATACGTTGATGACGTATTATTACTATCCGATACCATCAGTGAGAACCTAATTTTATTAGACGCAGTCCTAGAAACTTTAACAGAAGCCGGGTTTTCTATAAACCTAAAGAAGTGTAGTTTTCTAACTAGTGAAATCGAATACTTGGGTAGAATCATCAGTCAGGGTCAGGTTAGACCGAGCTAACATAAAATAAAAGCCTTGATTAGGTCGCCGAGACCGAATACCGTTAGGCAGGTTCGCCAATTTCTGGGTCTGGCTGGTTATTTTCGGCGATATGTTCCTAATTACGCAATTAAGACTGCCTGCATGGCTGCTTTAACTCGAAAGGGTGTTGTATTTAATTGGAGCGATGGACATGAAAAAGCTAGACAGGAAATTATTTCGTATTTAACTAGTGAGCCTCTATTAACTATATTTGACCCCGATCTACCTACGCAGTTACATACTGACGCGAGTGCGATAGGTTACGGCGGTATTCTGATGCAAATACACAAAGACGGTCGTAAGCGCGTCGTCGCATATTTTAGTAGGTTGACGGTAGGTGCAGAATCGAGGTACCATAGTTACGAACTCGAGACCCTAGCCGTTGTAAGATCATTGCAGCATTTCCGTCAATACCTTGTTGGTAAAGCCTTTACAATAATAACCGACTGTAACGCGCTAAAAATGACCCAGCGCAAGAAAGATCTTCAGCCGAGAGTAGCACGATGGTGGATCTATATGCAAGATTTTGACTTTACATTAGAATACCGCAAGGGTTGTTTAATGTCTCACGTAGATTATTTGAGTCGAAATCCGGTTAATATCGTAAATGCTGTTCAGAAACCTCTTAATTGGGCGCAGATAGCTCAGGCGGGTGACGAAGAAACTTTGTCACTATTAGAAAAATTAAATAACGGTGAGTTAGATTCAAGTCGCTATGTAAAACGTAACGATCTTTTGTATTATAAGTATTGTGTTGAGGGCGAGCAAGAGCGTTACTTATGTTATGTCCCTAAAGCGTTTCGTTTAAGCTTGTTACGCGTGTTCCACGACGAACATGAACACTTGGGAATGGACAAAACTATTGATTTGATTCTCAAACACTTTTGGTTCCCGGGTCTAAGACGATTTGTTACTAAGTACATAACACACTGCGTCGTATGTATATCGCATAAACAAGTACCCCGAGCCCCCTTGCAACCGATATCCTCTTGGCAAAAGAACCCAATACCGTTTGATACAGTACATGCTGATGTACTCGGTCCGCTTAGAGAATGTAATGGGTTTAAGTACGTACTCATAATAGTTGATGCGTATACTAAATATTGTTTGTTGTATAATCTGTACAGACAGGATTGTGACGAGTTAAAGCGGGTAATAACTCAAACTATATCGCTGTTTGGTACTTTTAAGCGATTAGTGTGCGATCGCAGTCGGATGTTTGATAACCACAATTTTGTACACTGGTTAACTGAGTCTGGTATTGAAGTACACTTCATTACGCCTGAGATGCATCGGGAGAATGGGCAGGTCGAACGTTATTGCCGAACTGTGCTGAATATGGTCAGGATCGAAGTTAATAATAACGAAAACGAATGGCCAAACGTTTTGTGGAAATTACAGCTCATATTAAATATTACCAAACATAAGACGACACAATATTCCGCGCTAAATCTATTAGTTGGCACGGAATCCACTACGCCAGTAATTAACTCGTTAATTAGAGATGTCACGTTGGAGGGTTCAAATCCTAACCGCGAATCAATCCGTGAGTTACGTAGGCAACGCGCAGATGAGTTAATCAATCAAAATAAATCTAAACAAGACGCGTATGTCAATAAAAACAGAAACCCTCCAAAGAAGTTCAACATAAATGATCGTGTGTTTGTGATTAAGAGATCACAAAGTACTGGCAAGTTGGATTGTGGCATGCGAGGCCCATATAGGGTAGTGAGTGTTCTACCTAACGACAGGTACGAACTAAAATTAATAGCTGGCTCGTATGGCAAAACCAGCCAAGCAGCTGCTGGGTTCATGGTGTTGTGGCGTGGCGAATGGACGCCTGATACATGCGCCGGTTTCTTTGAAAGTTAGTTGAGAACTTTCATTGGTTTTTTTTGTTGTATGCACCCAGCTTTTGCTTACACTTGTAGACTGTATGTACCAAACAATCACTGGTTGCAATTGTTTTGTTGTTGGATGCCGGAGACTCATGTAAATCCTTAGTGCACATGGTTTTGAGTAGGCACGTACCGTGGACTGTACTATTGAGAGTGCAGTTCATGGTGAAGGTGACGAGGTTGATGTCGGTGGGGCCCATGCCGACTATAGACCGAGTGTAAATCCTGAAGTAGGTCTCATGGTTGACCTACTGTAACCAATGTAAACCCTTTGCGCGCATGGTATTTGGTGTGGGAATATGACCTGAGTAAATCCTACTTGTGATATGAAAAGTCGTTGTGTACGACTGTTTAGTTATCTTTGCAAAGTGTTTGTGTTGTTCGGTACATAAAGTTCATTTGAATTTGAATATTACAACTCTTTCGCTATCTTATGTCGTAACTTTGTATGTGGTCTTAACGTTTGTGCACTGTGGTTACAGGTTGCGATGAAGATCTACCACTCAATGATGAGGACGATGGTGCCGGTCCATCATCGAGAGTTGACGTAGGCGGCGAGGACGCTGCCATGTCAGGAGCGGCCGTGTTAGATGACAACACCAGACGCCCCCCACCAGCGCAGCCACGCCTATAAAAGGAAGAACTCTGCGTGGACTCAGTTTCTTTTTGTCGGCTGTCGTAGAACTATCTGCATTGCTCCTCTGCCCATTTTGTGTTAAAATTATTTTGCCATTTTTATTGTTAGTGTAATTATTGCATTTTGATATTAAATTTTTTTTTTTTTAATGTTTCAAATGTTTTATTTATAAGAATAGTAATAAGGCCCCGTTCGTCTGGATCCGGAACCCTAAAATGGGTTATTGGTGTAATTTACGCACAATTTAAGAAAAAAGCTCAAATTGTGTAAAATCGATTTTTCTTCGCCAATTACACAAAAACGGTTATTTGTTAGCTGTCTTTCCTTCCGCTAGTAGTTACTTTACACCTTTAAAAAATACCAATATTGAAAAAAAAGCTCAAATAGCCATTGTTAGGCCAATTAAAGTGAATTTCCGTTGAGTTAAAATAAAAGTTGCTGCAGAATGGCTGGGTTTTCAATTAAATTGTTTGTAGTTGAAAGTATAGTTGTTTATTGTAAACTGCTCCTAAAGTTCTTTTAGGTACTACACACAGTGTACACACTCTATTTTTCGTTAACAGTTCTTTCTCTTTATTACTATAATGTTGAAAAATATGAAAGAAAGTTTATTGAATAATTTAAGTTAATTTGACCAGGTAACATAATGTCTATTTGAGTTCCGTCAATTGTTGTTTAGAGTTGTAGTTTATAGAACGGATAGCTGTCGATGAGTTTTTTATACCGGGTGTAAAGTTACGTCTAATAATATGTATACATTTGAATTGGAATTTGAACCTTGTCATAACTGAATAAGTTGCGAAATGTGTACATATTAATGCACGTGACTGTACAATCCAAATGGGTCGGTATGGAGAAGTCAAAAACTATGAGAGATAGCGAAATCTATTCTTAGGAACCATTGCGTCGATTTTAGATTTAAAAAATAATCACATTCAAACTTTTTTCTTAACTCTCATAGGTACATAACCGGGATAACCCGTTTGGATTGTACATCCTGTATACCTTCTCGAATGTCGTTTCTTTCCTTGACTAACGGTACCTCTTTGTTGATGGATGTCAAACCAGAAACCAAAAATCGAGCATATTCTAAACATGGTGCTCGTTATTGCAAGGTGGAATATTGTGCACATTATACCGTCGCGTCGGAAGGGGCCGCCCTAGGCGAACGTACGCCGATCAAATTGGTGAGGTTCTTAAAAAGGGCCTAGTTAAAAGTACCCGTAACCGGCGATCATGTATGAAAAGATTAATGAACGCGGAGGAAGCGAAAGAGGTATGTCTGGATCGAAGCAATTGGTGTTCCCTTGTCTCTACCTACCCCAAAGGGAGACAGGCGTGAGGTTATGTATGTATGTATGTATGTAATTGTGCACATAAACCAACTCCATGTCTGCCCAAAACGTTGGGCCATGCATCGTAATCCCGTCCTACCCTGGCCTGGTGACTTTACACCCAACAGAAGAATCTACTCTCTAGGTCTTACGCTTTCGATACATTTTAAAAGCTCCTCATAAAACTGGTCCTTAATGTCATCAGACTTATCCATGGTTATTAATATAATAACAATTAAAAATTAAGAATGGAATTCTTTATAGGTATATCTTATAATTGATTGAATCAGGCGTTACTTTGTGGAAATCCATGACAACTACTATAAAAAGTTATTTTGCTAATTCCGCGACTTGTACTTGCACTAGTGATGCAGGATTTTCATGCGTAGGTTCACCGCCCTCCCTCCCCCAAGCAAGAAGCAAGACATGCAATGAACACACACCTGGAAACCCACACCACAAGCTATCACCGACACGTGTTTCGCTTCAACCAGAAGCATCCTCAGGGCGCAACAACGTGATGTGAACGACGTGATGTCAGTCCGGTGGTGGTCGTCGCAATCCTGCATTCTACAAGTCGCGGAATTAGCAAAATAACTTTTTATAGTAGATATATCTTAATTTGTGGGAAGGTGGATGTCTGTACGAGTGTGTGTGTATTAGAGTGTGTGTGCGTGAGTGAATGTGTAAGTGTTTGACAATACTATACTATAACCCTGGAACGTGTAACAGTTTTTCAGTTTCGGAGTTTCGTATTAATCACTATAAACGGCTTCTGCAAAGAATCCTTAAATATAAAATTGTACGGGAATTCTTTCAACTATTAAACATAAAAAGTTAAAACTAATTAAAAAGAAAATCTAAAAAACACACTTAGTGAAAGATATTTTATGGACATGGAATTGCAAGATATAAATATTTTAAATTACAACACCTAAACATTTTTAGTTTAAAATTTTCTTTATCTTGTTCTTTTTGATCTTATTTTAGCTGAGTTCGATATTAATAAAAAAATGAGATGCTTTTTTAAGTTATCTCACGGCATTTATTTGCTATTTTTTCAAGTTATTTTTTTTTTATAATTACTAATGCATGCGTTATTAATTTATTTTATTTTTTGTGTCAATGTATCATTATAATATATTAATATTATTACTGTATATTATTATCAATCCAATAAAAAAATTTAATATAATTGTTTAGTCGATTTAAAATTATTTGCCATTTTTCATTATTCACAAGTATTATTTTTTTTATAACGTTTAATAAGGATCCCCTGTTTCCAAGCTGTAGCAGAATATCAGCGCTTTGCCCTCTGAGCAAAAATGACGCTGAGCTGCGGCTCACTACTGCTACAACGGACTCTTTTTGTTGTAATTGTACTCTATTATTTATTTTATTTTTCCTGTTAGATGTTAAATTTGTAATTAATTTTATTTTTTTCTTGCTGTAATATGTGTGTGTTTGTGGCATCAATAAATTAATTATCTATCTATCATTTTCATGTCACACATGAACAAGTAAATCAATATTCCAAATGAACAACAATGAATAAGAGTATATCTTCCAAAGCGAATTGCGAATCACTTGAGCTTATTGCGGAAATTGGAAATATGGTCATATTTACGTTAACTAAACACAAAACGTATCGAAAGATCAAGCAACTTTGTACAGGAAGTAGGTAGGAATTATTGAAGGATAATGGGCGATCATCATCTTCGTGGGTCGAGAGACGCACACTGCTGTACAGAGGCCTCCCAATCTTTTGAATTTTGAATTTTCAGGCTAGTTTTGACGATTAAATTGTTTTTCCTTTTCTTTTTATTTTATTGTGTATAACATTTATTAATAAAAACAAATTGATAATAAAGAGAAATTAAAGTTTTGACACATTTAGACAATAATTGGCATAATTTTAGGATTCTAGATCAAATATAGCGTCATTTGTGAAAATAAGTCTCAAATTTACTTCTGGAACAGTTAACTGAAACTTAATTTTTACCATGCCTCTTCGATAAACCTGTTGGAACTCCGAACGAATAGTATTTAAAATCATATTAAGCGCCATCATCGTGGCTTTAAATGGAACGGTGATTGTTAATGAATAATAAAAGCATAGATAGAAGTTGCATTTTGCCTTTGAGCTGCGATGTTTTCTTATTGACCTTATTAAGTATTTACAACCAGTTTTTATTTTACTTACCGGCGTTTTAATTTATTGTGACAGAAGTAATCCAAATATTATTCTGCTTACTTTGCCAATCAAATATTATTCTTTGGCCAATCGTAGATGCATACGGAACTGTTTGGTCCTTTTAGCATTTGAGTTGACAAGATAGCGATCTAAATCTCAAAAGCTTCGATTTCGCATACCAACCCTTTAAAATTGCCCACAACGTAAGAAAAAAATTTGAGATGTATCCTTATTTTCCAGAAACTTTACAATATCTCAGTCTTATTCTCTTTGGACTTATTCATATGAAGTCCATATTAGCCGTACCCTAAAAGGGATTTCTTTATTTTCTTTACTAAAGCTTCCACATCTATTAACTTTGCACGATGTGAATAAGTAAACATTCTTAGTACTAACAAAGTTGCGCGATTTTACCCGCTTATGACAAGCCAATACTTTTGTACTCGGAAAGTATATTGGGGTGTCTTTTGATGCTTCTCTTTTGCCATTTATGTTTCGTTTTAGTACCTTTTAGAACGAAGCATATCATTGAAACTTGACATAGCATTATCCTGGTCAAAAAAAGTGGCTTTACTTTTACCTTAATTATATTTACACTTAAGACAAATTAATGTATGCTAGTAACTTCCCTAATCTTTTTCCATCTGTGAACTAAGATGTGATGATATTTATAGAGTATTTTTTTCTATTCATAAGAAAATAACACTGAATTGTTACACGTTATGTGAAACATAATCATCTTATCTTTTATCTAAACTAAAATTCACATTTTCAAACCGTACCGATTTTCTAAATAGAAACTTATATTGTTCAAAGGAGTTTAAACCTCACTTCATTTATATTAAGGGTGCGTACTTAATAAAACTAACAAACAATCCTATTAATCTAGTTAACCAGTCATTTTGTTTACTTTAAATGTAATCCAGTCCTCAGCTAAACAGCAAAGAGCTGAATAAATAAACAGTCTATTTCAATGTTATTAAAGAACAATCGTATTCCGTTTTATAGTAAATAGCATTTTAATTGCTATAGATAGTGAAGTTTGTTTATTTTTAAAAGCTAAAGAATATAATTTATAGAAATATTTCTTGTATTGAAAAATAATAACTTTATTTTATTATTTAGCCTCATCTCAAATCCGCTTCAATTGATTTAAAGATGGTCATACATAGGTCATAGCCCTCTGGCATACGAGAAAAGAGTCTGAATTTGTTAGAGTCTCTCCCCCACACGGTGGCAAGGAGTTTTCAAGCTGCCAATGCTGATTGGTGGATGTCAAAAAAATTGACATATTATACTATATTAAAATCTTAACTGTTTGCCAAAATAGCATCTAAAAATCTTAACGACTATTGCGTACAAGTATACAGCACCCGGAACCGACTGCTAAACGTGTCCTCCGAAGTACGGAAGTCACCGCGAGTAATGATTGTCGGCGGTCACCCATCTTTATACCAACCCGGCTGAGCGTTGCCCGAAATATATGTAGATTGATGTCCTGCGTATCTACTGCCACTGCGTCACGATGACTACCAGGTTTTTTAATACATAGTGTGACCTTCACTTCCGTAAGAAGGGAAATGAGTAGAAATCAAAAATAAATTTACGTCTAGAAATATCCGTATTTATTAAAGTAGCTACTTATAAATTTACACAAGTAAAAATAAGTGGGACCTTGGCGATTTCTGGTCGGTACTAGGTGTGAGGTGCTAAAGGCATAAAATGGTATAAAAGGCCGGTAGACAAATATTAGTGTAAATAAAGTTAAAATTAAAAACTCTGCTTAGAAGTGTAGGTGAACCGTCTTGCACACTCTGCTTAGAAGTGTAGGTGAACCGTCTTGCTAACTATGCTTAGAAGGGTAATTGAACCGTCTCGTCTCGTCAAGCACGCCGACTTCTCGCCCCTGCCCCAACACTCCTGTTAAGGAGCAAAATGAAACCCTGGGACCAGCAAAACACCTTCTCGTATCCGGACCGACGGGGATCCCGAAGATCAGTATAAAGTTATTCAAGATAATAACTTGTAAGCAAATCACTGGCGCAATTCCAACACATTTATTAAAAGAAACACAACACATTTAATAAAACAATAAAATCCGAAACTTAAGGGTTACAATAGTTTAACTACCGGCGTGGCTCCTCATAAAATATGCGTGTTACTCTTAGACACTGCAGTTTTCTAAGAACGAAAAAAAAGGTATTTTTATAATTAACAGCAGACGTGTGAGTACCTACACACTTTAATTTATCAATTTCAATGATAACACAGAACGATAGCCGATCTAATACTTAAAGCCCTGTCAATAATTACACCACCTGGTGTCAACTTAATTCGATCTCTGACTAAGTTCTTAGTTATCCTCATAACCCGCGCACTAAGTTAATTAATGACTATGTATCCATGTTAGATTTTAACATTGTAGCAAACAATACAGTGTAATTGATTGACGCTAACAATTTCCCTGATGGGAGATTTGGTTAAACGTGCTTTCATTCGAGATCTAATGCAAATTTAATTTTAGGTTCTATATGCGGTGAGCGGCATAGTAACAATATTAGAACCCGTAGAGTTTATGATATTGTTGTCTGTATAATTGTAGTTTTATTTATCCTTACTCTTTCATATATTTAGTAGATGATAGTTTATTTTCCAAACTGTGAGAAACCGAACTCTAGAAACCATTTTAACAAGTCAATCCATTCTCTACAGTTCCTGATACAAATTAAACTTAGATTCTATCGCATAATAATCGAGTCGAAAAATCTAATAATTAAGGCAACTATTATAGTAATGAAATACGTACGTAGTCGGATTTTAACGCTTTAATATATTATAGGCAACATTATTACATATTTTGTCAATAATACGCGTGTCACTGATCAGTTCTCAGAGTCTGCAATCAATCAAATATTGAAATACAGTCTTGGTCGATGCAACTTCGGGCAGAGCCACTTTGCATAAGTTTCATAAAATATTTATTAAATTTGACTTTATTTAATTTTTTTGTCTATGCTCGCAAGTATTAATTTTACCAGCCCTCAATAAAATAGTTGCATAAGTTTGTTCGCCAATTATCACTGCAAAAGCACCATTTTACAATAATTATATACAGGGTGACTGATGGCAAATTTTAGATATTGAAGGAGAGCACTCTCTACTCGATTCTGATCATAATTATGTAATGACAGTAGGTACTTTATTTTTCAGCAGAATTCCCTATAACATAAATAAAGTGTTCTACTAGGTCGACGACCGTTCGTAAAGCCGTCTATATCTACTGTGGGGGATAGCTCCAGTGGACTGTATAGTCTATGAATCCGATAACGATTAGTCAAATGATGCGCTATCCACCCACTCTATTAGCTGGAATCGATGCGAGGGGCAAAAGGAAAATGCGAATTCACCACTTAACACGGTCGTGAAAGTCCAGCCGCGCGGCACTATATCACTCGCGAATACGCCACAAGCACACTCTATTTCCCGCGCTCTTCTGTTACTGTATTCTGCCTTCAGTCTTCTGTATTCTGTCTTCTATATTGACTTCAGGCTTCTATATGAGTCTTCGGGCTTGAGATTCACTGTACTGTTGCTTGAGGCTTCTTTCGGAGGCTTCTTTCTTCCGGAGATCTTCTCTCTTCGGGATCTTTTCGGCGAATCCCTCGCGAATGTGTCGCTGGCGGAGTGTGGCGCATTCTTAAGTGATTAGGTGCAGGCGCGCAAGGGTACCGCACAAGAGAGAGTAATGCAAGCGTGCGAGCGGGACACACATATGTCTGTCTCGCTCGAATCTAATTCGAACGTTCTAGATTTTTCTAATAAGATTCTAACTATATTCGACTATTCTTATTAGATCTTTACTATATTCTAATTGGAAAACTATTTACAAATTCTATTAACTATTTAGATCTCTCTCTCTATGTGCGGGAATGACAAGACCTTCAAAACCATCTCTTTATTTGCAAATCAGCCCTAATACAAATCAAGCTATTTTGAACTATAATCACGTAACTTTTCGTAGCAGTTATTGATTAATCAAATTACAATCAGATTACATAGATAACGATTAAGCAAACACTTTCTCAAGCTAATAAAAACTGTTATAAACTTCTTACAAACTAACACTTGTATGTGACACTATTCACTATAAACACTATAAAAACACTATGAAATACTATTTTAAACGTTCTTAGCTCTTTAAGAGTCTTATAAAACACTATAACACTATCTATATACACTGTTTTAAGTTTATATAACTGTCTTTAAACTGTCTTATCGTCACTGTCCTGCACATACTCCCGCCGTGCGTAGTCACCGCCGTTGACGACGCATCTTCCTCGGTGCAGGCAGGTGACTCGGAGATCAGCACGACGAGCTGACGGGTCTTCCCTGGAACCCATCTCTCGTCCGCGCGTCGACTGTCAGGGCCGGGGAAGGTCACCACGTCTCCCGGCTGCATTGCGGGGCCGCACCCATGCGGCTCCCGCCGGTGATGGAGGTCCGGTGGTGGGTACTCCCGGGGCTACCTGGCCCGGAAGTGGTTCGCCAGCTGTAGGGAGGCGCGCCAGCTATTGCGCCCCCTGAGGCCACGGTCGGTGAGCGGGACCATGGATGGCGCGTACGGCGCCGGCCCGCCCACTGTGGAGCGGTACGGAGTGCGGGGTCGAACGTCGACTGTGGGGTCGACCTCCGCCAGCAGAGGTCACAGGACCTCTTCGGAGGGACGCTACTTGCGCAGCAGCGTCGCGGGTGCTGTTTTCTTGTTTCTGTCTCGGCTGTTCTGTTCTCTCGTCGGGTTTGAGGTCGCGTTCTTCGTTGACGGCGGCTGGCCTCCAATTTCGCCCCGCGAGTTGTCGCGACACTGTCACGTCGTGTGAATGAATTTTTCTGTATCTGTTGCTGTTCGATGGCTGCGATACTGTGTTCTATGTTTTCTGTTTTCTCTGTATTTTCTGTTTTCTCTGTATTTTCTATTTTCTCTGTGTTTTCTATTTTCCTGTTAAGTGCGTTGACGTAGTGTACTCGTTGGCCTTTGTTGCGAGTGCGCGCTCCGTGCAACACCCATCCGAGCGGAGTGAGAGAGGCGACAGGTTGATCGCGCCGTCCCTTTCTCGATGTAGACGCGACGAGTAGGGGCCAGTTGTCTTGCCCGATGAGTATCTTCGGTTTCGCTGTTTCATATTGGAGCTTCTCGGCGATGTCTTTGATGTGTTCGCAGTCCGCGAGGTCTTCGTGGGTGACGCGCTGTGCAGATAGATTCAGCCCGGTGAATGTATGTGCGTGAATCTTGTGTCGCCCTCCTGTTGTCTGTAGCGTGATAGTGACCCTGCGTGACTGCTCGGACTCGAACTCTGTA
Organism: Stenoptilia bipunctidactyla; assembly: GCA_944452665.1. Lineage (NCBI taxonomy): Eukaryota > Metazoa > Arthropoda > Insecta > Lepidoptera > Pterophoridae > Stenoptilia > Stenoptilia bipunctidactyla. The sequence goes on from OX101738.1 coordinate 11,394,334, forward strand.
CTTGCGATGGCTTCAATATGAAGTGGCTCGACGGGTCCCTTGGCGCCTACTTGCTGTGCTATCTCGGCGTCTATGAGCGTAACTGTTGAACCGTCGTCGAGTAGCGCGTGGGTCTTGACGCTTCCTCGCGGCCCTGTGACTTCTATCGGTACGATCTTGAGATAAGCTTGAGTGTTCACTGACGTCCACGTAGATGCGACGATTTCTGTTCTATGTTCTGTTTCTTCAGGCTGTTCGATGACCGCGTGCCTCTCAAAGTGAAGGAGAGGGTGGTGTAGCCTGTTACACCCGTCTGTATTGCAAAGCCTCTCCCTGCACGCGTGGTTTCTTGCACGATGACGGAGACACCTGTAACATAAATAATTAGTTTTTGCCAAGTCCCATCTTCTGTCTGGGTCGGCTTCTATAAAACTTCGGCAGCTGCCGGCGTGGTGCCCTTTCTTCTCACAAATAGGACACCATGGGTCGAAATCTGTGTTCACTGTAACTGTTCGCTGTGGCGCTGTTCTGTTTTGACTGTACTCTTGATTTGATTTTCTGTTCGCCGCCAGGTGGTCTTCCGCGACGCGCTCCGGTTGCGCGTAGGGTCCGCAGCGATCCGCTTCTCTCTGTAAAAAGTTAGCAAGCTTTAGTAAGTCTGCTTCGTCTTGAGGGTTCTCGGCAGCGTAGTCAAACCAGCGATATCGCATAGCCGGCGTTAGCTTCTCTGTTGTGATCTTCGTGACTTCCGGGTTGTACAGGTAGTGAATCTTCCCCAGGGCGCGCAGCGTTGTCACGATGTTGCAGACCCGCGTCGCGAATACGCACAGGTCTCTGGGCGCGTCCGTAGGCTTCTGTAGTCCCCGTAGTCGCTCTAACTCGGCGAGGGCGATAGCGTCGGGCCGTCCGAAGCGTGACTCGAGGGCTCGCAGGATTTCTTCGGGCTTCGCGTTGTAGAGGAGAAGCCCTTCGACGACCTCCCGAGCTCTTGAACGCAGGCTTCGTCGTAGACGCGCTGTGTTTTCTATGTCGCTGTAATATCCCGCTGTTTCTTGATACGCTGCCTTAAACATGAGCCATTCTTGGTATGACTCGCTGTACGGAGGGAGTTCTGCTTGGAGTCTAGGCGGCGGCGGCTGCGGACCCGTCCTGGCGGCGAGTGCGATGGCTGAGGCCAACTCGCTGAGGTCGATCTTCTGTTGCGGCACGGCGACTGTGTCCCCTCCCGCCGGTACTGGATCCGGGGGGGGGATGAAGCTCGCCGGTGCCGGGAGCGCCGCAGGACGCGTCGGTTCTTCAGTCTGTTGCGGTTGCTGTGGAGGCTCTTCAATTTCGCCCTGGCCCTGGATTGCCAGCGGCGAGTCTGTCGGATTATTTTCCAGCCATACGGACACTCTCTTCGTGGTGTCTTCAATGGAGGGTGCTTCAGATTCCTCTTCTAAGTCTGTTTCGTCGTCTTCGAGAGCGGCGACTTCGGCGGCGGCGAGTTCGACTTGTAAACGTAATAACTTCAACTTCGCCTTCGTTATTTTCGAGGATTTCTTCGATTTCGAGACTTGGGATCTCTGTGGAGCTCGCTGTGGCTGCGTAGCTTCGATTTGACGGGTGGTCTTCGTAGTTTCTGTAGCTGTGGCACCCGTCGTCGCTGTGGTTTCTGTCGGCGTCGTCGTTTCTGTAGCCGACGTCGTTGGCGTCGTCGTTTCTGTGGTTTCTGTCGGCGACGTCGTATTCTTGTTCTTCACGGCTTGAGCTTGAGACTGTTCTTGAGCGGGCCCTGTCGAGGCAGCCCGCTCCCCGCGGCCTGACTGCGACCGTGTAAGAGGCATCGCTGTCTCCCAATTGCCCTCTCAAAGATCCGGCTCTCGAAGGACCAAAATGTGGGGGATAGCTCCAGTGGACTGTATAGTCTATGAATCCGATAACGATTAGTCAAATGATGCGCTATCCACCCACTCTATTAGCTGGAATCGATGCGAGGGGCAAAAGGAAAATGCGAATTCACCACTTAACACGGTCGTGAAAGTCCAGCCGCGCGGCACTATATCACTCGCGAATACGCCACAAGCACACTCTATTTCCCGCGCTCTTCTGTTACTGTATTCTGCCTTCAGTCTTCTGTATTCTGTCTTCTATATTGACTTCAGGCTTCTATATGAGTCTTCGGGCTTGAGATTCACTGTACTGTTGCTTGAGGCTTCTTTCGGAGGCTTCTTTCTTCCGGAGATCTTCTCTCTTCGGGATCTTTTCGGCGAATCCCTCGCGAATGTGTCGCTGGCGGAGTGTGGCGCATTCTTAAGTGATTAGGTGCAGGCGCGCAAGGGTACCGCACAAGAGAGAGTAATGCAAGCGTGCGAGCGGGACACACATATGTCTGTCTCGCTCGAATCTAATTCGAACGTTCTAGATTTTTCTAATAAGATTCTAACTATATTCGACTATTCTTATTAGATCTTTACTATATTCTAATTGGAAAACTATTTACAAATTCTATTAACTATTTAGATCTCTCTCTCTATGTGCGGGAATGACAAGACCTTCAAAACCATCTCTTTATTTGCAAATCAGCCCTAATACAAATCAAGCTATTTTGAACTATAATCACGTAACTTTTCGTAGCAGTTATTGATTAATCAAATTACAATCAGATTACATAGATAACGATTAAGCAAACACTTTCTCAAGCTAATAAAAACTGTTATAAACTTCTTACAAACTAACACTTGTATGTGACACTATTCACTATAAACACTATAAAAACACTATGAAATACTATTTTAAACGTTCTTAGCTCTTTAAGAGTCTTATAAAACACTATAACACTATCTATATACACTGTTTTAAGTTTATATAACTGTCTTTAAACTGTCTTATCGTCACTGTCCTGCACATCTACCTACATATTCTATGTTAATAGCGCCGTGCTTACGTCCGTACCAGTGTAACCATGAGTTGCGTACTGAATTCTTTAACTTTCTGTTAAGTTTACTCAGTAAATAATTAATTTTTTTTTTCTTCATGGTTGATCTCAAACTATCACGTCCTCGAATTTCGAAAGTTACCCACCAGTAAGTCACCCTGTATCAACGGATGCTGATATTGACATTTTGAAAATGCGTTACCAAATGATATAATTTAGTCATTTAAAAGACTAAAATGATAAAATTATATTTTAGTCAAAAAAGACTAAAATATCATTATATGCACAATTAATTTGAACATAATACAACACGACACGTATGCAGTCCTATTATCATTTGATTTGATGGTATAAGATACTTCATTTTATCTTATATGTAAACATAATTTTGTTCCTGTTTTCCCTTCCGATCTACACGTAAGCAATTGAATATAAACTTAGAGAATTAAACAAAAAAAAATTCTAAAAGATACAGAAAAATACCAATTGATCGATGTCAATTAATCATATTTATGAAACAACAAATAACAGTATGATTTAATGTATTTACGGGATTCTTACCACGATTTTCGATTTTATTTTCGCACGTCCGATATTTCGATGCTGTTACAAGCACCATGATCGCGGACTGGCATCGAAATATCGGACGTGCGAAAATAAAATCGTGGTAAGAATCCCGTAAATACATTAAATCATAGTGAAAATAACCGCGATAGTTTAAAACAATTAACAAATAACAGTATGTAAAAAGCAGGGTAACTGCATAGACGTGTAATTTCAGAATTTCTCCAAATCAGGGATGGTATTCAATGCTTAGACGAAACGCCTCCGCTAACTTTAGAAAAGTCCTTCAAGAAAAGAGCATCGAAGAAAGTCTTTCAAATGCTTGTTACCAATAATAAAACAATCAAGGCGTTGCCATTTTATAATCTGCATTAAGTAGAAGGGTAAAAAAATTTTTTTTTTTTTAACCCATTAAAGTGAACCCAGTCAGTGCGCGACTGTTTCCAAACTTTTGGTTAGTCCCTAGATCAGACGTGCTTAAGAATATGGAACATGATTTTAAAACTATTAATATCGTGCCTATAAAATATAAAATTATGTTCAGTGTAAATACTCAAAATAACCTTGGATGTCATAGCATGCTCACGGCGGAAGCTTTAATTTTAGAATTTGCAGCTGTGAAATTGGAAATATTAAGTTGGTTAATAATATATTCATCCCTAATTGAGATTTTTTATCAGACTTGAAATGTTATCAAACAAAAAAGATAAATGTTATTAAATTGTGTTTGATCAATTATATAATTTCCTTTTAAATAAGTATCCATGATTGGCAATGGCTGCCTTCGTAGCCATTGGATTTGTATTTATTAGGACTAAATTAAATGTTTTCTATATAATTTGAATTATAATATTAATTAGAATTAATTGTGTATTCCTTTAGGAATTGCCATAGAAAGTTATTTAGCACTTTTTAATCAGATTTATTGCGCGTCTTTAGAGACCTATACATAGGTCTCTAAAGAACTATATGGTCACGAGTGACTATATTCTACTAACTTCTTTCTTTTGGTGATATTGCTAAATTTAGGTTTATCTAAAATTTTCGTTTATCATTTGATGCTATTTTAAAATATGTTTCCAATCATAAAATTCTTGACATGCCCGACACATAGTATCCGGGGAGGTTGCGGGTCGCAACAAATTTGAGGCTATAAATTTGAAGTGGGTTTTAATACTTAATTTAAATCTTCTGTCGTAAATTTAAAATACTACTGTTTGACTGACTACAGATTGCTCTTTTGTATAAAAAAATATTAAATGAATATTTAGATTTACTATGGGCCCGATTCGACACAGAATTCTCTTACCAAAGTCCACCAAAGTCGTCATTTCCTTATGTCCATTAAATAAAGTTCATTTGCGATTTCAAGGAATTGATTTTTAAAGCTGTCAGGAACTCATTATCTCTACAGACATGCGTATTTTTTTTAACGTAATATTGTATAAGAGAGAAATCCCTTTATCCTTTCTCCTGCCTCTGTATATTATATTTCGTCGCTTCATTCTTCAGATATTATATAACAGGTAGTCCTTTTTAGGTACTAGGTAACTTCGCATAATTTAAAGTATCATAAAAAAAACACTGTGGTGGGGCGCCGCGTGGCATGATCCACCCGGTTCGCGCCAAGCCCTCATTCTTTTTTCGTGCGTGGTAACAAGCATACGTCATTTACTTTAATCATTTACTAAAGTTTTTACAAAATGCCTAAACGTACAGCAGAAGAACAGCTTCAACATTATAATATAAAGATAAAAAAGTTGGAACAAAAAATAAATAAAAAACGGAAACAGCGAATTATTTCCTCCGATGAAGAAGAAATCTTACAAGGTAAGACCTACTTATTCGGTTTAAAAATGTTATTTAAAACATCAGAGCAGAAAATGCGTGTAATCTATAATAGATATATCACGTTATCCGCTCAATATCGTAATGATGTAAACTTTAATAAATTTTATCTGATCTTATCGATCACCTTTTGTTTTCAATACGATTACAGAAAATGCGGGTAATCTCAAGGAGATTTATCTCGTTGTCTGTAATACGTTATGGGCGTTATATTAATATGAATTAGACATAAACATGTCGCCTCCAAGGTTATTTAAAAAATCAGAGCAGAAAATGCGTGTAATATATAATAGATATATCACGTTATCCGCTCAATATCGTAATGATGTAAAATTTAATAAATTTTATTTGATCTTATCGATCACCTTTTGTTTTCAATACGATTACAGAAAATGCGGGTAATCTCAAGGAGATTTATCTCGTTGTCTGTAATAACGTTATGGGCGTTTTTTTAATATGAATTAGACATAAACATGTCGCCTCCAAGGTTATTTAAAAAATCAGAGCAGAAAATGCGTGTAATCTATAATAGATATATCACGTTATCCGCTCAATATCGTAATGATGTAAAATTTAATAAATTTTATTTGATCTTATCGATCACCTTTTGTTTTCAATACGATTATAGCTGAAATAAAATGCTGAAATCTCAGCAGCCATAACTGACATAGCACGAGCACGTGACAAAAAAAAAAAAAAACCAAAACTTTCAGCAACAGCTGGGGTACGGTATCACCACCATAAATCGAGAGATGGACGTCCTCCCTGAGAAGGAAGAAAACAAAATGAAGGCCTTAAGTACGTCACGTAAGTGATGGATGCTGCCTATTATCAGACCTCCACTTTATGTTCACCAAAGATAGGGTAAAACTGATTTTACCTAATTTGGATACAAACTTTAAACATGTTATACACGACTCCGAAAGAGACGAAACTTTATTCGGAAGTTCGTTGCCGGAAAAAATAAAGGCAAGTAAAGCCATTGAAAAGTAGGGAGCCCTAATTAAAAAAGGCCCAGCCAAAACAGTCTCCTCTCAAATATAAACGGTCAGAGGAAACCGATAGCAGCTTAAACACAGCGGCGCCCTCAATCGAACTCTGCGTTCAACGCCAAGTTCCAGCCGCAGACTTAGTCCAGGACGCGTGCTCCGACCCAACATTAATCAAGGTACATGCAGGTCGAAGTAATTTATTTTATGATTGTTGGACAAAAGTAACTAAAAACGAAGTTATATTGAAGTGGATAAATTATGGATTTAGAATACCATTTGATACTCAAATTTGTCAGTATTCTATTCCAAAAAATAATTTGTCATCATGTGAAAAAAGAGACATGAAAATAGCTATAAATAAATTATTAGACTTAGGGGCTATAAAGCCTTGTTCTCCTTCAAATGATCAATTTATTTCAAATATATTTTTAGCTCCGAAACCTAACGGAGAAAAAAGGTTTATACTAAATTTAAAATCTTTAAACAAGTTCGTAACAAAAGTACATTTTAAAATGGAATCTTATAAAACAGCCTCGAAATTAATTCCTCGTAATGGATACTTAGCCAACATAGATATGAAAGAATCATATCTACTTATGCCGTTTTTTGTTAGTGACAGAAAGTACCTACGATTCGAATTCCAAGAAAATGATTCGTCTGAGCCGATCACTTACGAGTTCACAGCAATGCCGTATGGATTATCGGTAGCTCCGTGGGTATTTACAAAAATTTTGCGTGAAGTAATGAGTCATTTGAGAACACAAGGTTTTAAGTCTACTACCTATTAAGACGATCTTCTTATTGGAGATACATATGAAGAATGCATGATTAATGTAAGAGAAACTTTGAAGTTATTACATTGTCTAGGTTTTATTGTAAATTTCGATAAAAGTCACATTGTACCAAAAAAGTCAATCAAATTCTTAGGTTTTATGTTCAACACAGAACAGATGTCTATTACGTTACCTGGCGATAAGCGGCATAACATTGCACAGTTAATAAATAGGTACATTAATCTTAAAACTTGTTCATTACGAAATTTCGCTAAACTTATAGGTGTATTGATCGCAGCCTGTTCAACCACAAAATATAGATTCTTATATACAAAAATATTAGAGAGACAAAAGTTTTTAGCCTTAAATAAGTTCGGAGGAAACTATGAGGTGAAAATGAATCTTAATAAGATATTACTAAAAGATTTATGGTAGTGGAAAAATAATATTAATATTATTTCTTGTCCAATCATTACTCAAAATTATAAGTCAGAAATTTACACCGACGCATCTGGGACAGACTGGAGAGCAGTATGCAAAAATAATAAATATAGTGGTTCATGGACGAACAGTGAAAAAGAAAATCACATGAACTTTTTAGAATTACTCGCGGTTTTGTTAGGTCTCAAAAGTATAGCTAGTGAAGGAAAAGATTGCGCAATATTATTACGTATTGACAATACTACCGCCATTAGCTACATTAATAGGATGGGAGGTATTCAGTTCCCACATTTGAATATTTTAAGTAGAGAAATTTGGCAATGGTGTGAAAAATGCAATTTATGGATATTTGCTTCTTATGTTAACACCAAAGAAAATCGAGCAGATTTCGAGTCCAGAAATGGGCCCTCTCGGATAGCGCTTTCCAACTTATTGTAAATAGTTTCGGGCCCATTAAGATCGACTTGTTCTCAAGTCGAGCCAATGCCAAATGTTAATTATTTGTCACCTGGAAGCCTGAACCTGATGCAGTCGCAGTTGATGCATTTACAATAAGCTGGGCTGACTTGGATTTTTATGCATTTCCTCCCTTTTCTCTTGTATTAAAATGTATACGAAAAATCATTGATGATAAAGCCGAAGGGGTACTTGTATTCCCCTTCTGGCCTTCCCAGCCATGGAGTCAGCACCCACTGCACTCCAGCCTTACCCTGGGTGCCGCGAGGCTCTCCGGGCGTCGTTCAGCCGGCGCAGCTGCCCACCAGAGGCTCTCACGTTGATGCTCGCCTCGCTCGCAGACACTACTGTTCGCCAGTACAACGTCTCATTGAAGTTATGGTTTCAAGAAGTGTGGTTATGAATTAATAGTTTCGAAAATTCCATTCCATTATTTCTTTGATTCTTAAACGAGCAATTTAATAAGGGATGTTCTTACGGTTCATTAAATACACATCGATCTGCATTATCTCTTTTATTAGGAGAAGAGATAAGTGATAACAGTTGTGTTAAACGCCTCTTAATAGGAGCCTATAAAACTAAACATATTAAGCCTAAATATTCATTTACTTGGGATCCAATTTTAGTACTAAATCAACTGTCTTCTTGGTATCCAAATATTAATTTATCATTAGAAAATATTACAAAAAAAACTCGTTACATTATTAGCTTTATGTACCGGTCAAAGAGTACAGACATTGTCTTTACTTAAATTAGAAAATATTGTTTTTCAATCTGATAAAGTAAATATTATTATAACAGATATAATCAAGACTTCCGCTCCAAATCGTGAACAGCCCTTATTATCTCTCCCAAACTTTCAAAGCAATATCAACATATGCCCAGTATCAACTTTAAAAGAATATATGTTTATTACAAAAAATATCTGAGGTTCAAACTCCGGGAATCTCTTCGTAACATTCAAAGCTCCCCACAGAACTGCATCAAGTCAGACGCTAAGTCGATGGATTAAGCAAAAGCTCGCCACGAGCGGCATTGACATGAGCGTTTTAGTGCGCACAGCACACGACACGCGTCGACCTCAGCCGCGCGCGCGGCCGGTATCAGTGTCGATGTCATTCGAAAAACGGCCGGGTGGACACAAAACTCACAGGTGTTCGCAAAGTTTTACCATCGGCCTTTAGATGATCAACAAAATAACTTTGCTTTGTCGATACTTAATCGAGACATGAACAATACTTAACCTAATATTAAAAACAGTTATTGAATATTACGTATTTTGATATTAAGTAAATTACTACATTAAAAATTATGTGTCTATAAATAGACTATCACTAAGTTTCATTAATTTAAGCTGATTATAATTTCTAGCGACTCAAATAAAGTAAGATTATTTGAAGCTCATTATGTAATAATACTAATTATTAAGTACTATAATAATAAAATATGTAATTACATATTTATATCTTTACTTATTTCAATTCCAAGTATATACCTAAACAAAACTTTCTATCTCTGAAAATCTACCTGTTATATAATATCTGAAGAATGAAGCGATGAAATATAATAGATGATTAAACGAACTTCTAAGTGAAGTTCTATCGCTATTATATGAGTCGCTTCATTCGAAGATATGACTTACCCACCCACCCCAGAACCCATTTAAAAGTTTCGTTTAGGGTCTCTAAAGAATGAGGGCTTGGCGCGAACCGGGTGGATCATGCCACGCGGCGCCCCACCACAGTGTTTTTTTTATGATACTTTAAATTATGCGAAGTTACCTAGTACCTAAAAAGGACTACCTGTTATATAATATCTTCGAATGAAGCGACTCATATAATAGCGATAGAACTTCACTTAGAAGTTCGTTTAATCATCTATTATGATCTATCTTGAAATTGTTTTAACCAATTTGCAAATCATCATATAAGTTATTTTAATTAATTCATCTTAATAAGTATTTTTATATTTATCTGATTTTTTATAATTAAAAAGTTTATAATGTAATATTCTATTACAAATATTATAGGCACTGTTTTCATTTATTTTATTTTTAACAAATGTATATCGAATAGAGTACGAATCGTATCTTATAAAAATATGTTATCTTTAATCGATCATAAGCAAATATATATTATTACTTAGTTCATCTTAAAAATTAATATGGTGATAAAATATTTTGCATGATTTTATTCTTAATTTAAAATATAATATCATCAAACTTCGTGCCATTTTATTTAATAGAACCACATAAAATAAAGATTTACTCTGCTTCGAAATATTTCTTATAATATTATTTTTGTTCAGCCCGTACACAAATCTTACACTTTTTAGGTGTTTTTAAAATAGGATGAGCAAGGCATATCGATAGGTATTTTAAATGAGATTTTTGCTGTAGGATGAATACGGCACATTAATAGGAAGAGCAAAGAAAAAATAATGAGTAGGATGAGACGTCATAGGATGAAGACGGAAAAACCCCATATTTTATGTAGAAAACGAGCGTGCTTCAGAATCGGCCTTCGTCAGTTACGATGGACAATAGATCGAGAACAATAGCCAATTAATCTTGATTTTTAGGAGACATATATTGGATACCGCAACGGCTGAGCCAGGCTTTATTGTGTTCACAGCTGGACTTTAGTTTAAGTGCTTCACTTTAAGGTTTTTATTACCTCTAGATAGCACCTATTCTTTATTTTTGTTCTTTGATAAATTACATTGTCCTTAGATGTGTTAATTTTAATTTATAAAAAAAACAACCGGATACTAAACCCGCACTTGACCTCAATCTTAAGCGATTGTAAAAGAAGATGAGCTCAAAGATGGCAGCACACGAGCTAAGACAAGAACTTCATAAAATTTATACCAGCACAGTTATATGTATTTAAATTCCGCATTTTGATGCCATTGGGCCAAACAGTACTTTATGAACATCAACACAACTGTATAATATATTCAATAGAAAATGCCAGAAATGTCTTTCGAATGTAGGCGAGGCGCCGATGTCGTCTCCGGTCTAAAATGGACGTAACGTTTTATTTCTATAATAGAAACGTAATTTAGGATTTGGTCGAGGATTTAATACATTATCTACTGTCAAGTAGATTCGTTTTATTGCTGATTCATAACATGGTTTTATTTAATGTCTTTGCTATGTTAATTCTGTTAAAACTGTACTATTATCACAATAATGTAAGATGCAAGGATGTACGCTGCAAGATCGGGAGCTGAATGAAAGACGTGTTGTTCAGATGAAAGTATACAGTATATTGACATATTAAAATGATACATGACCAAGAGGCGTGTCACACACTAGGCATGCGATAAATGAATAACAAAGAAAGGCCTAGTTTCATTTTATTTTAAAATAAAATATCTTCAGATGAAGATTATGGAACTTAAACGCAAAGGGAGCTAATTTTAGTACGAATGTAAGGAATACATAATGAATATAAAGCCTGAGGAAAAGTGGTTTTCATATACTTGATTACATTGATCTGAGTGTATTATGTAAGTATGGAAGTATTTACGAAAAAAACGGCATGATTGTAATGTACTAGCTGCTTCAGGCGGTTTTACTATCCAAACTGTAAAGTATCGCTATGCCAAATTTCATCCAAATCCTTTAAGCCTTTCTGTGGTAGTCACCAACTACCATTTAGTAGCTTAAGTCGTAAATGATAACTTAAGTGAAAGAACAGTTGCCAAGCATGTTTTTAAAATGATTTTAATAACCAAAAGTATTTTAGTATTGTTTTAATCCATCCTAAAAGAAACAGTTAAATATTTTTTCTAACACTTTTTGATTTTCAATCTCTTCAGTTTTATTTTCTTGAGTTGCAGATGTTTCGAATTACAGGGACTGTATACAATAGATAGACATTAGGTAATCCAAAAAAAGATCTACCTACAGTAACAAAAGTACTGTTAGAGTTTTAATGTCAAATTTTGTAGTTTTCTTAGAAATGCCTTAAATCTTTTATAAAAAAAACGACAGTAATCACAATTTGTCTAAAACACGTATGGCTCAAAATGTTTTAAATGGTCAAGACTTGCACCTTGCTCAGTAATCCCCCATTTGAACTCAATCAGATAAGGTCGTAGATGACAGCACACGGGTTTAGGAAAGACCTGGCTTGTCATAAAACAATGCCGCAATACATCACCTAGACCAGACTTTGACATTTGGAGGCAGGTTTTAAAGGACGGGAAAAGCCGCACTGCCTCGGTGTAAATGGGCCACTGACCACAGCCACCGGCGGCTGTCGTGCGCTACCACAGAGTGTCTGGAAGCCGCCACATTTTATAACCTCATTGCTGCGCAGTCTAAAGATGAATTTGACACAAAAAGCTTAACACGCAGAAAACGTAGACCTCGCCGTTGTCTGGGTGCATCCAAATTTAAACCGGTCTTAGAGTGAAACTTCCTTTGCATTTCGATAATCTACAAAAGATATACAAAAAAAGATTTTTACACATTTTTTCGACAGTGGCGGGTGTCGGCGATTTATGTGGTTCGTAGCGACTGCTAGTGGCAAGCCGCGGACACTGCTTAGCGAGTGACCGCCACCCGCTACACGTTTAAGCGCGTCTTTACAAATATATTAAAAAGTGTGTTAAGCCGCCGTTACTGGCCACCGGTGGCTGTGGTCGGTTGGCCGTTTGCGCCGAGCTTGGAGACACGCTTATCCTGGGACAGTAAGCTGATCCTACGCGGAAACCACCAAAATAACCCGCTTTTTTTTACAACGTCAAAGTAACCTAGTGTATTTCAATCTTTTTAAAGGTAGCCTCTGTCGTTTTGCAAGTCTGGTCTATGTTTCTAACATTATTTATAATTAAATAAAACACTTTTTAACCGGATTTATCGCGTATATTTACATTTTAAATTTTGACTCGACGTTTCGGTGTCTTTTCAGACCCCGTGGTCACGAGCGACTGAGGTGTCAAGCGAGCACGACCTGTAACTCAAGATACTGTCAGCTCGTTTTGTGTCAATCCCGAACGCTACGCTCGAAGACTGAGAAACAGATGGAGATGATGATGTATAACTTTTTTCAATCTATCAATCCGACGCTTGACACCTCAGTCGCTCGTGACCACGGGGTCTGAAAAGACACCGAAACGTCGAGTCAAAATTTAAAATGTAAATATACGCGATAAATCCGGTTAAAAAGTGTTTTATTTAATAGTATGAATCGCGAAAACTTAAGACAATATTATTATTTATAATACCTATTTTTTGTGTAGTAGGTTCGCAGTAATAAAAGTAAAAGCACTTAATATTAATATTTAATAATTTATATTTTAATAAATCCTTACTTTCAAAGTTTTTAGATGGATACGATGGTTACCTACCATGAATACGACTTTTTTGTTTCATTTCATCGAAAATACAATTTTTTGAAGTTCGAGTGTGCAATGTTCAAATGTTTTATATTTTAAATTTACATATATTGTAAAGTTAAACCTGTATCAGTTTTCGGAGAAAATTGTGTTAAAAAACATTCGTTAATAAAAAAGCATCCTAATATCCGGACTGGCTAGTAATAAAACAAATAGGTACCTACTTATATATTTTTAGGGAATACGTTTTCTAAATTAAATAACTTAAATTCTGTTATGATATTGTTACAAACTAAATTGCACTTTATTTATTTTACTAGCTCTTGCTCGCGACTTCGCGCATGTGAATATAGGTTATCGCGGTTGGATAAATAATATTTATATGTCCTACATTAAAGTTCAAGCTCACTCTATACTAAGTTTCATCAAAATCAATTCAGGAGGCAGTGAAAGAGTTACGGATACAGAAAGACAGACAGATTTACTTCAAAAACTTTTAGAACATACGAGTACATAGCTGTGCACCGTGGTATTTGCAGGTAGGTATATTAAAAGAAAGAGGAAAAGAACTTCTGCACAAAAAATAAGTACCAAGTAAATAAACTACAATTTGTGTTTGTTCATACAGAGCTTCATACGATAAAATATAATTTATGCATCTCGAATATGAATAGTTACATTAACAGATCTACGAATCCGTTAATTCCAATACTACTATAGACAAAGCAATAAATAAATAAATAAATAAGGGCCGAGTGAATGAAACGATAATCGCAGAACTGCGTTGGTACAGCGTTCGCACACCCGAAATGTGAGTGAATCTTCTCCAAGTTTAATTGCACAGCCAATGCTAGGACATTAGCGCTGAAACCTCGGGGTGAAGCAGTCACCATGACTACTATCATCCATGATTAGGATTCCATTAAAACCACGGCGCGTGGATGATATACAATATGGAGACAGTAGGGTGAGTTTTTACAAAAAAAAATGTTAGTAACGGAGCATGCTATTACCTAATTTCACCTTATAGATATTATGATAGAATACGTCAATCTAGGAGAGAACTTATTTGACATACTCTCGCTACGTAAAATTGCGATGAGATGTTACTTAATGGGAGATTTTTATTGGATTTTACCACAAAACGAAAGTTATTTGATGGAAATAAGCGCATACCTTTTAGATTTTTTTATTCTAATTTTTAAGAGGCTTTTATTCTAGGAGAATATGTCACCTAAACTTAATAAACCTAAACAAATAATTCTCAATATAATACAAAATCACAAAGAGAGGCTTGTTTGTGCAAAAATATGTGAATTAAGTTGTTTACATAAAACATTTAACACAACTTCGCTTTTGTAAACTTATTACATTATTTTAAATGGAAAATGGAAACGCGTGTTAGCTAGTATAATGTTTAGCTGAAACTTGATAGGCTTAACCAATCACATCACAAAAGCCGATATTAACCTTGACCGAAATGTAATCTACTGTAATCACTGTTATGAAATCAAAACTGTTTCCTAATAATAAAGTTAATTTTAAATATATCACCAAAATATAAATAGTAGACTTGAATTTATACCTAAATTCTGTTTCAGAAGGAAATAAAAGCCCAATCTCGGCACGACGTGAACAACATTTTGTTTATACATAGTAAAAAATATATAAACAAAACAATGTATTGTAATCTTTTGAAAAGAAATATTGTTGCATATTTCGTAACATTAAATAAAAATCCAATTAAAGGGCTTCAGTTTAATTAGATTTAAAAGCGTTCCCTCATTTTGCTAATTTTAATAAGAGTTATCGTATGAATAAATATGTTTTTACTGTAGCATCAATTGATTTTGTGATGATTTTATTAAATATTTTTTTAGCCTCGTAGGTATTTACATTTATGAACTTCGTTTTAATTAATTTATTATACAATTGAATGATTATATCATAAATTAAAGAAAATTATTGTTCTTAATTGCTAACTCTCGAGTTATGCAATTAAGGACGCGTTTCCGCAAATCTTCAAAATAGGGTATTTTCTGGTACATATTGTGATAAAATGGCGCAGAGTTTAGTATAATTACAAATACTAATAGATAGATAAGACTTTCATCTCCATTTATTATATAAAAATAATATCAATAAATTTGTTTTTGTGGCTTAAAAACTAATTTTGCGATGCCTCGTCGTACGAAAATGACGATTTTAAGCCAATTTACGGTACCACTTTTGGTATGAAAACACAAGTATTTATGAATAAAAAAAATACTATTCGGTGGTTGACATGTTCATGTTTGATAACTAGCATTTTTTTCTTTGAAATTAATACTAAAAACCATTTAAAAAAAATAAAACCAAACACGTAATTTTCTGCATATTTGTATAAATGCGTAAATCTTAACACACTGTGGTAAGGGTTATTATACTTTAGCAAATAATGTCAATATCATTCCAAACAAAAACTAGATATCTTCAGTCTGCGCTCAGCCGCTGTCGAGAGTGGACCTGTATCGCTTTTGAGTTATTTTTCGTGCTAAGAAACATCGCTGTACATACACAATTTATTACATCAAACAAGTCTCGATACTTGACGCTCTCTGAACTGAGTTGAAAAGGTAATAATATAATTTTGTTGAAAAAAAATTAAATTACAAAACCTTTTATGATTAGGATTGAATTTGGAAACTTGAATCATTATGTTTGTTAGGACTAAACCTTATCTCCAGTTCTGGTAGTGGGGTCTGAAGGTATACCTCGAGGTGCTACTGGTACTCCTAGACGGGTAAAGCTAGGTATATCGAGTTTGGGTTCATTTTGATTCGCAGGACGAAACCTTACCACCAGTTCTGGTAGTGGGAGCTGAAGGTATACCTCGAGGTGCTACTGGTACTCCTAGACGGGTAAAGCTAGGTATATCGAGTTTGGGTTCATTTTGATTCGTAGGACGAGACCTTACCACCAGTTTTGGTAGTAAGAGCTGAAGGTATACCTCAAGGTGCTACTGGTACTCGTAGACCGATAGAGCTAGGCATGTCGAGTTTGGGTTAATTTTGATTCTTAGGACAAGACCTTGTACAAGTTGTAACAAAACAGACTTCGTTTAAGCTGATTTATAGTTTATATGAAAAAACTAGCTGTGCCCGCAGCTCCGCTCGCGATAATTTCGGAATAAAAAGTACTTCTAGTACCTCTCATGATTCGTCGAGTAGATTTTGCGTGAAAGCTGAACAAATATCCACGCTTTCATATTTATAATATTAGTAAGGATAAGGATTGACATTTTATAATATTTGACAATTAATTGTTTAGATCACTTTCACATGAGGCTTAAGTTTCTATGGAACGAAAATACTTCAGCGCAAAGCTTCCGAGTAAACTATATTGGAAGTTGACCCGTCCAGCACGTGAACATGAAGATTTCTAGAACTGCTAACCCGGGAAAGAGCGACGTATAACTGACCATGCGAGAAACAACTGACACCGAGATCTACTCCAGCAACACGAAAAGTCTGCCCTTGAGCCTTATTAATTGTCATTGCAAAACACACCGATACTGGGAATTGCGTTCTTTTAAATTGGAATGGAAAATTATTTGGTATTATGGGAATTCTGGGAATAAAGACGGTTTCTTCTGCACCGCAACCTGTTAAAATTTGAGATATCCAAATAGAATTATACCCAGAAATATGTACAACTTACAACAGAAAAAGAAATGAAATTAAAGCTGAAACGCCTGTGCAATGCTATCTACCTATACCTACTTCACTTAAAAATAAATACCTATAACTACAACAATTATAAAATAACAACGAAAGAAATTCAAATAAACTATTTAAAGATTAAAAGTCGCGCTGATAAGTACGGTTTATAATATCAATTATTGTCAATAAAGTCGAACGCTCTGAACGCATCAACAGCCAAATATTGAATGAATTATAAAGCTTGCGCTCGCCGCCCGCCTTTTTATACCCTAACGCCGCGAGCCGCGTCGAGCGCGGCAACCGTTACGCAAAAGTAATCCTTATATCATTCAGTATTCACGCGCGATGGGTTCTTAGCGTATTTCATGTATAAGTTTGGTGTTTCTATACCGATTTCTATGTTTTTTTTTTTTCTTAGAATAGGTAATAATGTTAATTTTTTTAATTAGGGATGAGTGAGAGTATTATAAACGTAAGAGTAAACAAATATAACCAGAAAGCTCCGAACTGCTAAGCTATCGGGATTTACACGTGTTATTGTGAGTCAACCATAAAATATAGACATATACTGTTGTGGGATATTTTTTATATAATTTTATGAAGAATATTTCTGTCATACATGATTTTTATGTAGCTTTAACCATTAAGGCTGCACACGCGACGGAAGCTTATAAAATGAAGTAATTTCTCCCGTTTTCCCAACACTTCCCTTCACTGCTCTGCTCCTATTGATTGTAGCGTGATAATAAGTATACTATAACCTGCCCAGGAGTATAAAGAATAATTTTTGGTAAAAATCCGTCGAGTAGTTTTTGTTTCTATAAGGAACATACAGACAGACAGACAGACAAAAATTTTACTGATTGCATTTTTGGCATCAGTATCGATCACTAATCACCCCCTTATAGTTATTTTGAAAATATATTTCATGTACAGAATTGACCTCTCTACAGATTTATTATATGTATAGATTATTCCATAAGTGCACAGATGTGATACTTGGTATAAAGGTTCCTCAGTGCGTGACTGTTTGTGTTGTAAAAGAAGTTCCCGACAGTCCCACAGGAACACGTAATATTGGACTTTTTAGTTTGTATGAAAAATTATTTCTTCAGTGCATGGATGTAATTCTTGGCATAAAGATTCTTCAAAGTCTGGTTGTGTTAAATATAAACAATGTCGTACGCGCATAACGAAGTTGCGGGCAAAAGCTAGTCTACATATATGATTAGAAAACTAAAATTACCTAGAACGTTATGGTATTATTATTGTAAAATACGATAGAAAGAACGTAACGTAAATAAACACTTCATTATATAATTTACATTCTATTGATTAAATTGAAAAAGGTATTTTTGTACATTGAAACTACAACAAAATAAATATTTTATTTAAAAGGACAATGAAAATAATGCCTTGTTAATTGGGCTCGAAATAAAAAAATATTGTGCAAGGATAAGATGGGGTTCAAATTATAGATTGGACATATGCCACATATTTGTTAAGACGCAAAAAAATTCGCCCTTGGAAAAAAAAGATATGACCATATATATAAAGTACATTTTTCTTTTAATAGAATAAAAATCTATTTTTATTTTTTACGATACAGAAAATGAATGCCCGTAGATTTCTACGAGTGTATTCGTATAACCTTTACAACTATTGACTACGAAACTAGCGCCACCCATTACAAAAAATATATTTCAAGATATACTACCATACTGTGAATATTGTAAATAAATGACATTATTATTTTAAAAAAAGTGCTAATATAATCCTTATAAGCTCCTAATGGGGTGGTTACACAGTTGTAAATTGCGATTAGTTTTGATTTGATTTGATTTTTTTCTTACTTTAGCGATGTCTCTTATACGGCACTGGTTCGGCGACATTGGAAAAGCAGTTTACAAATGTGTAACCACCCCTTATGAAATAATGGTATATATGGTTCATCTAATACTGCCGTTTAGAATAAGCTAGTATGTTGCTATAAGTGGTTAATAAAGTCTAATAATGGTTATATAATTATTACAACTAGATTTCATTAACGCTCTCTATCTCTTTCTCGGAGCACATTATTAGCGCGCATCGTCCATTTCATTCGAAACATTTCGGGGCTCGAGTCGAAAGTCGAACTTCTTTTATGATTATGATATTTAATTGTATTGTTAATATGAATCATGTGTTTAAAAGTACTATTCCTTTTATAATTTATGATGTCTGTTTAATTGTACTGAAATAATGAATAACGTCTTCAAAAATAGTACTTATTTTATGTTTAAGAACTCTGACCAATGGTAATGAATGAAATAATAAATCATGTGTTTAAAAGTCTTACTTCTTTCATTAACGATAACCACTTATACCAACACATTAGCTTATTCTAAATGGCAGTATTAGATGAACCATACATACCATTATTTCATAAGGGCCACCCCTTTGTAAACTGCTTTTCCAATGTCGCCGAACCAGTGCCGTATAAGAGACATCGCTAAAGTAAGAAAAAAGACAAATCAAATCAAAAGGGGTGGCTACACAGTTGTAAACCGTGCTTCCCATGTCGCCGAACCAGTGCCGCAAAAAGATCGCTATAGTAAGAAAAGAAACAGATTAATAACATCTCTTTTGTGTGTGAGTGCGCTGTCTCGCTCGACGATAATAAGAAGGGAAGTCACTATACTAAGAAAAGAGACGAACTAATCGCGGTTTACAACTGTGTAGCCAACCCATTAGGTACTTATAAGGATCACACAAGCACTTTTTTACCAATAATCGTATTTATTTACAATATTCACTAGTTTCGTAGTCAATGGCTGTAAAGGTTATACGAACACACTCGTAGAAATCTACGGGCGTTCAGTTTCTGTATCATAAAAGAAAACGATTTTTATTCTATTAAACGCAAAATGTATTTTTGGTCATATCTTTTTTTTCCCAGGGCTAATTTTTTTGGCGTCCTAACAAATATGAATGACATATGTCTAATCTATAATCTGACTCTCATCTCATCCCAGCACAATGACTTTTTTTTTGGAGCCCAATCACTTGCATTATCCTTTGTCCATAAATTTTATTATTTCTTTTAAAATATGAAAACCCGATTCCACCAAAGCTGACCGCCTTTAGATTTCAGTTCCTTGTGTCCTGTTCAGTTCTTTTAAAATATGGTACCTTCAGCTCCCACTACCAGAACTGGTGGTAAGGTCTCGTCCTACACATCAAAATGAACCCAAACTCGATATACCTAGCTTTACCCGTCTAGAAGTACCAGTGGCACCTCGAGGTATACCTTCAGCTCCCACTACCAGAACTGGTGGTAAGGTCTCGTCCTACGAATCAAAATGAACCCAAACTCGACATGCCTAACTCTATCCGTCTAGGTGTAGGTACCAGTAGCACCTCGAGGTATACCTTCAGCTTCCACTACCAGAACGGGTGGTAAGGTCTCGTCCTAAGAATCAAAATGAACCCAAACTCGACATGCCTAGCTCTACTCGTCTAGGAGTTCCAGTAGTACCTCAAGGCATACCTTCAGCTCCCACTACCAGGACTGATGGTAATGTCTCGTCTTATGAACTCGAACTTAACATGCCTAGGAATAGGAATTCCAGTAGAAGCCCTCGAGTGTACCACCAGCTCATCAGGTTCGATGGTGAGGTTTTATCGTTACGAATAAAACGAGCTCAAACTTTCCGAGCACTTTAATTAATCTTACCCAATTTAATCGTTTTAATAAAAGAATTTGCAAATATTTAAAACTAAAGTATCAAAACTGTTCAAAACCTTTCGTCTTTTTCTCGGCACGCTTGTGTGCGTGAATCTTATACATGTAGTAGTAGAATTCGATGCCTAGCCTTTTTGGAAACGCATCCTTAAGAACAATAATTTTAACGTCAATTTGTAAGTAATATCCTTGAGTATTAGGACAGTAGTAAAAAAATTAGTATCAATGTGCTAGTTTTTGAAATATGTTAAGAAAAATATAAAAAACAGTCAATTTTTTTCACTGAAATTAGCATTGTGAAAATTTTCCATAATGTTTATTTTTATTTGATAGTTGCTATTTCTACCTTTAAAATAACATTTTTTTTTACATCTGTAGGATCTTTCTGTCCAGAGAAATCGGCATCTTTCAACTGAGGTAGTTTTTGGTGTTTTTGTCGATGAAATTAGGTATATTTTGTAACCTTAAATTATCGCTAGGTCGTGACCGGACACACTGTATAACCATTTTTTTACAATACAGTGATTTTGAATTTTGAAAATCCAGTTTCTATGAGCTTTAAAGTGTTATCTTCAATTTAACTTGTAAACGACGTTACTTCCCATTTAAACCTTATTGTCAAAAGCTAAAACTACCGTAACAAATTTATAGAATTAAGTTATTTGTAATGGAGTTTGTTCATTAGAATAGTAACTTGGGTGTTAAATTCATTTAAATTTAGCTATTATCTACTCTGTGTAGATAATAAAGAAAGGTATTGCTTATAGTGTTTTTTTACAATAAAGATCATTTGCATACAAGTAGAAAAAAAAGATGAAAAAGATTATGAAATATTATAAGTTTTCACAATTCGTATGGTCTTGAGTGGTTGTAAAGACCCCGAAACGTCTAGTTGGAATGAAAAATAAGTAAAACGTATGATTTACCTAGTTACTTAACCAAGTCTGCTATTTAAGATACTACAAATTTCTTTTGATAAGAACAGATTTTTATACAAAAGAATATACTCTAGGGCCGGCGCCAGACTTAGCTTCAAATGTTTGAACAAATGTTTGAATGCTATGTGTGGCGCTGGACTTTGGATATGTATTCAAAGTTTGCACAAAGATTTGCACTTTGCCATCCGGAGTCGGTCTTTTTTGAAACATCAAAGCATTCAAAGTTGAATGTGTTCAAATACTTTCTTGGCTTGCCACACTTGTTCTGTGTCCAGTTGCTCGAGCGTTGTTGAGCGGGACGGTTGTGTGCATGTTACACTGCATGCGGCCATATAATGGACTGGGTCAGCGAGTGCGTTCTGGAATTTGTAGAGTTGTTACAGGGGCAACTATCTACATGGAACCCGAAAAATAACAATCAAAAAAATTATAATTACATGCACACAAATAATACAGGCTAACTGAGTCTACAAAATCATTGTCCATCTTGTTTGTTGTCTACTAGCATACTGTGGAGAAAAGTGTTTGCGAAGCAAGTCTGGCAGGTTACGTCAATATGTGTTCAAATCCTTTGCAAAGTCGTCAAAGATTTGAAGCTAAGTCTGGCGCCCGGGTAGGAGACACGAAATGTTCTTATTTTTAAACAGGCCAGTATTACAACCAATGAAAGTAGCACAGTAGAAAACATTGTATGAAATGATACAATATGTTTAGGCTTCGGATCGTATTGTTTTATTATTTTCAATAGAAAGGCTACAATGCATGTTACAAAAGGTATAGTTTACATGCACAAACAAGGAATACTTTATAGAATCTAATGAGACCGCAAATAACTGTATTATCTATATCAATTTTATTTGCTTTTCTTATTGTTTTGATATATCCAAATTTTATAAAACACCGCATTTGTTTTTTTTTTTATAATACAACTATTGTAATCTATTGTTGTATAGCACTACAGACACAGTCGAAGTTGAAAAAAATAACAATGTTGGAATTACACCCGTGAAAGGATTATTATTAAATGTGGAATCTGACACTTTTATGTTTTAAAATTTGTTTTTGTTTAAAAACATGAAAACCAACGATTATAAAATAAAACAATCAATGCAATTTTATCATATAAACTAACAGAAGCTAGTTAATTTTTCAAATGTAAGTACTTTAGACAAAAATACCTACTTACCCATTTTTTTTGACGTGGGGGAAATCTTTGAAAGGTTCCCCTACATCATCCCCAGGATGTCGGATGCTGGATTTTTACCCACTAAACCCCCCCGTTGGTCATAGTCCACACTAACAAAGAAGCCCCGGGATCTTCTGAGGAACGCACCGATGCTTCTTTTGTGCTAAGTATATTATATACCTCATCTACCTATTTACCTACCTTCCTACCTAGATACCTGGTTTACATTATTTTCAATTTTATTTTTTAATGAGTGCATTCGCTTCATTATAGCTGACTTACTTTAATATGCTTCAATTGGAAACTAGACGCCATCTTAGTGTCTATTCTTCATTATTGTTGTCTTCAATAATATATTAATTATAGGTCTAAAAGGCCTAAAATTTTTGGTTTGAATGTTTACAAGAATAATAATTCCTTTTTTAACCCAATAGTTCGCATGTGTCGACAATATAAAGAAATTTGTAATACCGCTTCCGATTTACATTTATTTGAATTTAATTTTGCTAATAAAAGATTAGTAGGTATATCATATTTTAAAATACTTATCACTGAATCTTTCAATAATATCCTCATATACGTGATATGATAAACCTACTTCATGACAGAGATATACTTCATGTTTTAGTATATTTTATTTTATTTTATATTATTTGGGTGGCCAACAGCTTTTACTTAAAAACTAGGTTTAACATATAATGTCGAGTAAGCCATTAATAAGCCTCCGCAGATACATTTGGAGATAGAGAAAAAAAAAAATCTCTGTAACTAACAAATAACTTTGTTTTCGTATATGTAATTTGTTTTTATTTTGTACTAGCCACCGCGCGCGGTTTTACCCGCGTAACTTTTGACCCCGTAAGAATTTCGGGATAGAATATAGAGAACTAATATTGGCACTTCTAATATTGATGCAATATTAATCTCAGAATCTTTCCTTAAGCCTTCCCTTCTATCTACTCATTTTGCTTTGCCAGGTTACGTTTTGATTCGCAATGACAGGAGTGGTAAGGGTGGTGGAGGAGTAGCTTCTATTTCCGAGCAGATTTACCATACAAAGTTGTAAGTACTTCGCCCTCGCAATACTCGGAGTTAGCAGAACACCTGGCTATAGAAATCATCTCTCGACATACTAAGGTATTGCTTGCAGTATTCTATAGCCCTAATCTGACTATCGACTATTTTGACCATTTAGATGGCCTACTCCACAATCTTTGCCCGTCTTACAGTAACGTAATCCTGATGGGTGATTTCAATACCTGCATGTTGAAAAACAACTCTCGCTCCCAAAAACTAAAATCCTTACTCTCGTCATTTGACCTTCATATCCTACCTCTTTCTCCTACCCATCATTTTCCAAACTGTATCCCATCCTTATTAGATCTTATGATCGTTTCATCCCCTAGCAAGGTCGCAACGCATGGACAACTTGCATCGTCTTTTTCCTACCATGACCTTGTCTTCCTATCCTATCATATCCGAGTACCTAGACGTAGACCTCGCACTCTACTCCTACGTAACTACAGAACCATGGATTTAGCGGCTTTGCAGCGTGATGCTGAGACGATTGATTGGTCAGCTGTAACTACGAAACTATCAATTGACGACAAAGTCAACTGTTTTAACGAACTGCTTGTTGAGCTATATAACCGGCATGCTCCTCTCAAGCGTGTTAAACTCAAACACAACCCAGCACCTTGGCTCACCACTCAAATCAAAGACGTCATGGCATTGAGAGACAAAGCAATTCGCAAATATAAGCGTTGTTCCTCGGACCAAAATCTTGCATCCTATAAAAGCTTACGCAATCAATGCAGTCGAATGTGTCGTGATGCTAAAAGAAGCTATTTCTATGATTCTCTAGTTAATCGTGGTTCTGTGGAAGTCTGGAGATTCCTTAAATCCGTTGGCATTGGCAAGTGCCCTAATTCCTCCCTTAAAGACTTTGATTTGAGTGCCCTAAACAATATCTTTTCCCAACCTCCTTCACTTTTACAGCCTCAAATTAAAGCTTCCACCTTGAATCATCTGTCAAAACTTCCGATAACACATCCATCTTACTCTTTTTCCGCTGTTTCGTCAGATGAAGTCAAAAAATCCATCCTATCCATCTCCTCTGCAGCTGGAGGTGAAGATAACCTATCCTAGAGAATGATTACTCCCATTTTACCTTTCCTGTTACCCGCTCTTATACATATTTTTAACTATTCTTTAGTTAAAAATCTACTTTCCATACATCCTGGAAACGAGCATATATCATCCCTTTAACCAAAATTTCCAACCCCACTTCCATAACTCATGTCCGGCCTATATCTATTCTTCCATTCCTTTCAAAAGCTCTTGAGCAAATCGTGCATAAGCAGCTATCCGCATTCCTGTCTTCCGATAACGTCATATCCCAATTCCAATCCGGTTTTTGTCCAGGCCACAGCACCGTATCAGGACTCTTACAAGTTACTGATGACATTCGCTGTGCAATGGAAAATAAGTCCCTGATATTACTCATCCTGTTAGATTTCAGCAGTGCTTTTAATGCTGTTGATTTTGACATCCTTATTGGCATTCTTAAATCCATTAACATCTCACCTCCTGCTATATCCTGGTTTGACTCCTACCTCCGAGGCCGCTTGCAGCGGGTCCGCCTTGATGAGTCTTACTCTGATTGGTGATTGGTGTGATCTTGTTGCTGGTGTACCCCAAGGCGGTGTCCTTTCCCCTCTCCTATTCTCCATTATCATCAATTCCGTAACCAAAGTCATTTCCTCCAAGTTCCATCTTTACGCAGACGACTTGCAATTATACCGCCACTTCACCATTCCTGACATAGAATCAGCTATTGCTTCTATGAATTTAGATCTGGGTCGAATCAGTGACTGGGCTAAATCCTTCGGTTTCCTAGTAAATCCCAAAAAGTCACAAGTCATGATTATAGGCAGTCGCTTTACTCGTGGCAAACTCGACTTCTCCACTCTACCTCCTGTCTCCATGGACAATGTTCCAATCGCCTTTACTGATACAGCTAAGAACTTGGGAGTCATGATGGATTCTTTCCTTTCTTGGAACGCGTACGTCAGTGAAGTCAGTCGGAAAGTCCACTTCTCATTCCATTACCTAAAATCCCTTCAAAACTTTTTACCTCTAAAGACCAAAATTTCCCTTACTCAGACACTGATTCAACCAATTCTGGATTATGGAGATGCTTGCTACTTGGATGCCACGGAGGAACTTCTAGATAAACTCGAGCGTTTGCAAAATCTATCTATACGTTACATCTTCGGCCTTAAAAAGTTCGATCATGTTTCCGAATATCGTAAGCAACTCCGATGGCTTCCGATCCGGCAACGCCGTAATGCTAGAATTCTATGTCTCCTATATAATATCCTCTATAGTCCATCAGCTCCCATCTATCTGCGTGAAAGGTTTTCTTTTACTCATTCTCCGAATACTTTATGCAGAGCACATAAACGTACGTTTCTAAAAATGCCAACACATAAAACTAACTACTTTTCCTACTCTTTTACTGTCCATGCAGTCAGATTGTGGAATGCGCTGCCTTACGATATCCGTGAGTCAAAACCCTTATCTGTTTTCAAGAAAAAAGTACGAGAGCACTTTTTTTCTCAACTATAATTAGACATTGATTACCCACACAAGATTCATTTTCATGTGGTTATATATTATACAGGGTTGATTTGTAGTCATCGGCCAAATTTTTTTTACACAATAAGTATCATTTATAGAAACGATTTTTGCAAAAAAAAAAAAAATTTTTTTTTACAAGGAAATTAATATATCTGCTAACATGTTAAGCTTAGCATGGTCACTCTAAATTACCATTAAAGTAAAGTCGACTACGCGCTACTACAAAACATCTCGTAGTACTACGTCGTACTATTAACAATGAAATGCCGCGTCGTAGTAGCTGTGTTCATCAACAGCGACTATTTTCAAAAACGTTTGTGGTTCCATATTTCTACTTTTTTGTACTGAGTGACGCTAAAATAAATATGCAGGTACGTTTATATTATATCAAAGAAACTAACATTTAAATTTGGCTGGTGACCAAAAAACAACCCTGTATATTGTCTAAGTATATATTATCTGTTATATATTCATCTATGTTTATGTATAGTATTTTATTGTGTTTTAATATATATATATTAAGTTATGGATATAATATAATATTATTTATGTTTGTTATATTTAGTGTACATACTGAAATTGTATTTTTTATCAAATTCTCCATTCTTCAGGTCTGCTGGAAGATATTTCTATAAAAATGAGCTGTACCTTTGTACAAATCTTTTTTTGTATTGTTTTTTATAAGTGTGTACATAAATTGTGAAATAAATAAATAGAACTTCCTCAAGAGTTGGGCTATCAAATGCGAAAATATTTTTTTTAATCCCACTTGTAATTTCTGAGATTAGCGCGATCAAACAAACAAACAAAGAAAAAAACAAACTCTTCAGATTTATATATTAGTATAGATTATTAACTATAACTAGATACCACAATGCTACAACATAATTCTGTAACACATGTTTTGGCTTATATTTAGATTTAAAACTTAATGATATCTATATTATTTTAGTGGAGAAGACTGTAATTTGTTTTGTGTTTGAATAAATAAATGGGTACATGCTGAATAACGTTATAAGTCTGCTTTATTATGTTGCTGTTTTGGTATCAAATTGAAATAATATTCTTAATTTTCATCTAATTTTAGAATCTTTCATATATTATATTTAAATTTTGTAAGTGTTTAAACCGTACAACTTTAGTTTTTACAAAATATGACAACACACAAAATCCTTTTGGCTTAAAAAATATGTTTGTACTTGCCGATGTAGTCTTGAAATATTAGTGCTTGTATTATTGACAACGCCGATCACTCTTCAGATATTGACAGCCGCTGTCAGTGACAACGTTACTCAGGCAAACGTATTCTTCTTGCATAAACAAAGATGTTTGCTCACCGAGCGCTTGTGATATAATATATCGGATTGATCTACTAGGTACTTTTGAAAATGGCTTTGTATGTACGAAAAGAAAATCAAAAAAATTGTATTTGAGTTTGTATTTCAACTGTTATCCGTAACATTTTAAAAGCTATCTTTCTTAATTAGAATATTTAATAAATACTAGACCACAACGTAGCTAAAATTATGCTGGTATCGATAAAAATATCGAAAAATTACAATAAGCTTAAAAAACAACGTGGTGAAATATCTTTATTTTTTTCTACTGATCAATACTAAAATAAATATGCAGGTATGTACGTTTATATCGTATCAAAGAATAACATTAGACTGGTGACTAAAAAATGGATCAGGTACTTTATATTTTATTAATTACGTTAACGTTACAGAAATTAAAGGAGTGACAGTCAAATTTAATCTTTGAAGGCACTTTGGACTGCCTTGTCGAAGTTGCTTTTTTTCAAAAATTTTAAGAAAACGTTATAAATTACAGTTGTTATTGTATTGAGGGAAATAAAAAGGTACCTACATACATATATTCAGCATGGCTCTAGTAAAAAAAATTACAAGCTGCAAATAAAATAGACCAGCTGATGAAACTATTGGAGTACTAGTATGTATTTCAAACTATGTAAGTATAAAAGTGGCCATAAAAAAGTGTTCAAATCATAATTCTACAACAAAGCTTTAGACAATGTCCTTTATTATAGTGTAGAAATATTTTTGCTCTGATTTTAAAAGTCTTACGTATCACTTTAAATTTAAATATTGTTAAGTGCTGTTGCGTCTTGCTGTAATGGTGGCTTCTCACTGCGCGTGTTAGCCCGCGCCGCGCCGCGCCGCGCCGCGCCGCGCCCCGCGCAGTATGAAAAGCGTAGTAGCACGCGCAGGGAGAAGCCACCTTAGCCCGCGGCGCCGCGCCGCGCTGCGCACCGCGCAGTGTGAAGAGCTAGGGGAGGAGCGGCGCGGCGCGTTTGAAGCTACCGACTTTTAGCGGATAGGGCGCGCCCTGCGCGTGCTACTACGCTTTTCATACTGCGCGGGGCGCGGCGCGGCGCGGCGCGGGCTAACACGCGCAGTGAGAAGCCACCATAAGACAGTCTCGTTAGGGTAATTTTATAAATAATATCAAACTAGACTACCCGTCTTTGTGTTCGAAAAAATTATGAAAGAACCTTGTTTGTAAAGATTCACTTTAAGGACCGCTAAGCACTCGCAGATTTTTATTCGTTTATAGAAGCTTGAAAAGAGCTGAGATTTACTAGATCGCAAACCAATAAAAATATAAAATTGCAAATTAAATTTCGTAACCACCGTTTTCGGTAAAATTTTAAATGTTTTATGTGTGAAATTATGTGTTTTTTTCTTGTTTTGGTAAAAAAGTTGTCGTGACACCTAAATTGTTTTGATAATAGGAAATAAATTTCAGGTCACGTTCGTTTTGTTGTTAGCTTCTGATGGAAATGATTGACTATTATTCATACAGGAAATATCAGTGAAAAACTTGAAAGCTTAGAAGGCTTACAGGAATACTTTTCTAAGGATTTTGTTACTAAAAAGAATTTTACCGAGAAAGTTATAAATATCTTTTATACCTTTTTAAGCTCTATTAAACAAAGTGTATTCTGAAAAAAATTTGTAAATCTCTTTTCTATAATCTGAGGCTGTATTTTGATTCTTTGATTTATTTGCGTTTTATTTTTTGACACATTAGGTAGGTACTGATGGCTTCCTCAATAAATCACTCGTGTGATCTCTATTACACATGCTCGGCGTATCAGATTAGGCAATTCTTTATTTATTTATATAAATACTCATTTCCTTTACATTACTTTATTTCAATGATTAATTTGGCTACGTAGGTAATATTGCATTGCAATGCTGAAGAATAACTTTGAATTACATTCCTGTTTTTTTTTTGTTTTTCGGGAATTAATTGTATCCTTTGACTAGCCCAAGAATCTGTTTAAATTATGTAGGCATCGATTATATGTGAAAACCTTTAATTCCGGAAAAAATCAAGTCTACCTGATTCACTTTAGTTAAATACCTACAACAAAATGCACAAAAAATATACTCTTAAGTCAACTGAGGCCGCTCATAAACTTTTCCCGCGGGATGAGTTGACTAAGTTATTAATTTTATTACTTTTGTTACTTCACTTCACCCCGCTTGCATAAAAAGTTAAAATGTATTGTCTTATTTGACATACAAGTACACACGCGCACAAAAGCAATCCCGCAACCGCCCTACCCCACCCCGCTACAGAGCGGTTGTCAATCTATGTGGAAATTACGATATAAAATACACAAAATACGTTTTACAAAGGTTCCAAAATACCCTGCAAAAAGGTACACAGTGGTTATTGACGTAAAAATAGGTATACTGCTGCCAATCCTTCTTAACTCTGACAACCCGTGGGAATATGAATTTTGAGCTATTTTGAAGGACGCCGTGAGACGACAAATGAACTCTTCAGAGTGGTTTTAACCAGCTAAATTCAAAATGATATCCATTTTGTTTTTAATAAGAGGTCACTAAATCAAAATAGCGCCTTTTACACCGACAATGGCTAATTAAAGCAATTAAGTTCCTGGCTCGGCGTCAATTGTTCTATACTATGTTTTTAGGTCACCTACATACATTTTTAATTCAGATTTCCATATAACTCTAGATTTAGGCAGATTTAAAAGCTGTTGATGGAATATGGACAAAAGGAGGTTTCGTTATTGGAACCGCGGAGATTTTAACCGTATATATTTATTTAAAAATGGATAATAATGTTAAATAGGAAATTTTATCAAAGAACCCTATTAAGCCATTCTTATTTGACATATATAATCTAATTAAAGCTAAGAAATCTATAGCCATAATGTTTTCATGGTTTTAAAACTGACAAGTAATATTCAAGTTTAACAACAACTTTAAGAAATCCTTTTGCAATCAACAATAAATTATTTGACAAATTTTAATTGAATTTTAATAATGAAGGGGAGTTCGCTGTTTCATACCATAGGGTTTCATACCAGTAGCATGAATCGCCAAATAACGTTTTTGAATGGATCGGTTCATACCACTGTCAAAAAATTATAACTTAACAGTCGTGCACAAAAGCGTTACGAATACGAATTCACTTATTTATTGAACGTAAAAATATCCAGAGGATAAAACTCTACGAACAAAGTGATTACCGATGATTGTTATTAATCCCAAAATTTTCTTCGTTTAGTAATCAATACAGCCTACAGATGTATCTGATTTCCGTATGAGAAATCTGCCATCCAAAGTTCAGCAATGTTTTATTACGCCGTTTAGTTTGAGTTTACGAACTAAATAGTAAGGGATCGTAGCTTTTGGGTAAGATATTCGACGATGACGATGGAAATCGGGTGGTATGCCTGCATGGCTTGATTTCATCTACCAGGAGCTTAACACTCAATAGGAGCCCTGATATTCGATCGCTAGTCTATCCTTTACTTAAATTATCTACTAATAGGTACCTGTCGACCGCTTCGCTCACACTCGTGACATAATTTAAATGCTACGATAACCTGGTGAACGCTCGCGCTGTGGTTCGGAGACCGATGTTCCGATGGTCACCAAGACTGAGACGGACGGTACTGGCTCGAGCGCATTTAAAAAATCATCGAGCTCGTTCGTTAGGCCACGAAAAAAACACCGCTATGAAGATATGTTTAGGGATGGTTTTTGAACATTAAAACATATTATTTCATGAGCGGAGCTCTTTCATAGAATGTACCAAACCGTAAATTCTAGAAATAAAAAAAAAACTAATGACATATAGCAGTCAGTGGAATTTATTTCTAACGATATGATGCTGCCATGTCTAAGATGAAATATTAGGGCTCCTATTGAATGTTGCGCTCTAGGTAGATGAACTTTTTTAATATCTTAAAAGATCTTCAATTTCAGTTTTAAATACAAATAAAAGCGTTTTCTACCCGACAAACAAAGAAATCGTGTTTTTTTCTTAACTTTTGACACTTGTATGACTCGATCCATTCAAAAACGCTGTTCGGCGATTCATACCACTGGTATGAAGCACACCTGGTATGAAACAGCGAACTCCCCATAATGAAGCCGTGCCGTCTTAATCACCAAAGTTTGTATTGACGCCGAAATCCAAGAAATTCCAAAAAGAAATGTTAATCAACAAAATAAAATTAAAAGTAATTAAGAAGGAACTCTGAAGTGAGATGCCGAATTTTTTGGATTTTTACTTCAAAGAAGAGAGAAAACTTAGTAGGGTCACTCAGCTTACAAAATAGTTCAAATACTTCCTCATTTATCGGTCAAGCTACACAAAATTATTTAAAAATATACCTTACAGTGGATCTTCCGAGATTTTTGTTGACTCGAACTAAAGCATAAACAGACACTGGAGCCCTATGATGTCTTGCTAGATGCATAGCTTAGACAGTGACGAAAGGATGTATTAAGAGTAAGTTTATGTATTATTTTCTCTTACAAGTGTATTTTATTTAAATACATCCACAGTAAATATATGTTATAAAAGCAAATAAATCTCTTGGAAGTAGGGGTTAAAGTTAAAGTAATTTTATTATTTAGTACCTAGTTATATGTAACCGAGTTATATGTATGTAGGTTTTTACGCCTCGCAAACACTTAATCCAGTAAAAAAATAGTATTTTATTTAAAACTGAATGGATTTTCGATTTTTGGACAGATTGATTCATGAAGATGGCTTATTACGGTTTTATGTAACGTCATTGAAATATGTCGATTACAGTTGAAGATTAATCTCACAGCAAAATATCAAGTTCATTTCCCTTGGTAACCTAGTCGTGGTGACGTATTGAAATATATCACAAAGCATTTGCTAATGGCAAGATACAACCTGTTAATTTTGGAAAAGTCTATCAATATACCCTAGTCCTTGTTGTAATAAATTGAACCTAAGCACGCACTAGGGACATAATTGATGGTTATCATAATGTTTCAGCAAGACGTATTCAGTCTCTCGTGACCACGGTCCAAAATTTTGTTTACGGCTTTGGTTCTTGAAACAAACTTTTCATGAGCTGTTATTTGTTTTAACTTCAGGCTGAAGAAATTTCAACGTTTCATTGGTGTGGGTATCACTAAAAAAGGTCACAATAAAAAAGGTATTCTTAACAGTAGAATTTATTATGATTTAGTAAATTTACGGGATTCTTACCACGATTTTTGATTTTATTTTCGCACGTCCGATATTTCGATGCTGTTACAAGAACCATGATCGCGGACTCATCCGGTAAGAATCCCGATAACCGCGATAGTTTAAAACAATGAAACTTTTATGATTAAAATGTATTTCTCAGATAGTAGTAAAAAGACATTATCATTAACTCAGTGTAGGAGTTTAAGCCAATTGTAGTTTGAAAAAAAAAAAAAACAAAAAGTTTTATTCATCTTAGGAATTTCACAAAACACTTGATGAAGTCAGTCATCACATACTTCGGCTTTAACTAGTTGTTGATAGTTGTTAAATAAGATATTACAGTAGACCAAGAGACAAAAAAAGCCGGCGGAAAAAAACTCTTGGCACTCTTTTTCAGTCAGAATTATCAAATTAATACAAATAGGTACAGTACAAATTGACCGTGACATGAAAAAAAACAAACACAAGACAGCTAATTGTGAGAGCCAATGTCATGCCACAACCAAATTGCTTACATAGCAGATGCAATGAGCTATGGATGCACAATACGAACATGACATACTGGAACCAGAGTATTTGAACAAGAATGGAATAAAATAGTCATAGTATCATTAGCAAAACGACCTGGCACCGCTAGCAGCACCCGTTCACGAGTTAACGCAAGCACCAGCCATCACCCTCCTCAACCATATTTTAGGGAAGAGGGTGACCCGATACCCGACGCTACCACTAGCCATGCCGCCTGAGGGAGCATGACGTTCTTGCTGTTGTCTTGACAAGAAAATAAGTGAGTGGGACAGTCACCAGCATGTCATATATATACCGCACAGCCAAGCCGTAAACAAAATTATTAAGTAATTGGAAACTTTTAGAAATATCCTGTTGTGCTTAATCCCATGCCTTTTTATCATCTAAGTAATCTTTAGTATTATAATAAGCTTTTCGAGATAGAGTGTTTTTAATGATTGATTTAAATTTATTGAATGGCAGGGATTGAATTGACTTCGGAATTCTGTTATATACGTATTGACATTCCAATAAATGATTTGCTGCTTTTAGCCAGCCTTAATTTAGGAAACGCTAACTTATGGTCGTTCCTAGTTCTTACAGAGTAATTTGTATCATGATTATCTTTCCTAGTTTTAAATTTATTACTATTCTTATAAATATACATAATGTTTTCATAAATATATTGTGATGCAAGGGTCAAGATACCAATCTCTTTAAACTTTTCTCGAAGAGATTCTCTGTTTCCAAGTTTATACATTCCACGAATAGCCCTTTTCTGCAGTGTAAATATCGTGTCAATATCTGCGGCATTGCCCCAAATTAGGATGCCATAGGACATTATACTATGAAAATAACTAAAATATACCAGCTTCGCTGTATTAACATCAGTCAATGAGCGAATTTTCTTTACCGCGAACGCTGCAGAACTAAGTCTACTCGCTAGTTGTGAGATATGGGCGCCCCATTGCAATTTAGAATCTAAGGTAATTCCAAGAAAAACAGTGTTATCTACTAGATTCAATCTGTTCCCATTAAGCCGCAGATCAGACTCAACTTGTTTTACATTTGGTGCAGAGAATTTTATACATTTAGTTTTTTTATCATTGAAAGCTAGATTATTTGTATTGAACCACTGAACAACAATTGCGAGAGCATTGTTTACATCGTCGTAGTTTATTTTCTGTCTTATCATTTTAAAAATTAATGATGTGTCGTCAGCAAATAATACAATCTCGTGATTATTGCCTACCATATAGGGTAGATCATTTATATAGACTAGAAACAGAAATGGGCCCAGAATTGATCCTTGAGGCACTCCCATTCTCACAACCGACCCAGCCGACCTTTTCCACAGGTGGCGGCTGAATCATTGGTTGTTTTCCTTTGGTTGTTTTCCTTAGTCACAAGAACACTGAACGAAAGTGGTACTTAAAAGTTTTTATTTGCTGGTAGCTTTTTCTACGTCTTTGCAGATGTAGTGCACAGGAAACTTGCATATTTCGGGGTAAACTTTTATTTTAACTTGGCACTATACTTTTTCACCTGACCTATTTCGTTTAAATTCGGTCTGCTAATTGTACGAGAGTTATTTTCAAAATTGTATACATTTGTGTAAATAAAATTATGCTTCTGAGTATTGTTTCTTTTACTAAATCTTTTAATCACTTGCATTTAACACTATTGCCTGAAGTGGAAAAAACATTTTATTTTGTAGGAAATCTTTATTCAACCCGTGACATCTTTTTTTTCACTAAGCAACATCATCACTTGTTTTTTTTTGTGTCGGTTGCACTATTGACTGATCCAACTTGATCGCCGATTCGATCCATGCACAGTGCAATCATTTGTGATCATGAAAATTTCTGTTTGTTTTAGTATTGATGAATGGAATAATAAAGTTCACCCTAGTTCAATACCTAAGCGATATTAAAAAGTCTGTTTTGACATACTGATATAGAAATATCGATATTCTTTTATAGAGGTACGAAATAACTTAGTTTTTTTTTTTTCAATCTTTATTTAGAAAGCTATACACCTATAAGGTTAAGACAGCTTTTTAAAAAAAAATTACAATAGAACAAAATTAGGTAGACATCATTTGTTTCCTTAACTCTAGAGATTGTATATAAAAATAAATAACGCGTTGGCGTTCATGAATTTAACACTCATTTTGTTATTAAAACACGTCTATTGTAATGACGGTTATTAATACCTTGGTCCGTAAAATGTAACTGTAATTCAAATACCCTAACAAATATTAATATTTGATATATTTTCAGAAGTTATTTGAAATTGTTAAACTGGAGTTAATTATTGTTTATAGCGGAATCATCCTTTAAAGTTTAGTTTAGAATGGTTTATTAATAAAGTTGGATATTTTGATTGTTGAGAACAAATAACTGTATTTGTATTGTACTAGTATTTAATGAGACTACAGATATTCTCTATCGTCTTAAACGCGTTTCTGAACTAAATTGAATATCGCAAAAATCCGGTTTCAAAGATAAAACTCTTTCTCCTGTTGGTTTTCAAATACTTATTCAACCTTTACATAACAATTTTAGCCTTCCGGCTACCCGGCACAGGCATTCTTGCTTTAGTTTTAGCGCATGATTTCCAAAATATTCAATTAATTAACTAATAATTATATTATTAGTTAAATAATTGCCTCGTTTCAATAGAATTTAGATAATTAATTTCACTAATTTACCTCAACTTTTTGAAAAGAAATCACTTTAAAAAACTGGCAAGGTTCCCATGTCTTATTCATGCAATTAACTTATTTAAGCCCACGCTTATCCTTACATCGAAACTTGAATGGTATCGCGGTGCCAAGACAATTTTCTTACTAAATAACTTTAACTTTAACTAAAACGTAGAGGGCCAAGTTTCAGAACTGTGATGAAGTTTAGATTCATTTTATCATTGTGAGTCTTAAATCAGCTATAATTGTAAATTCAGGGATTGAGTCAATTAAATAAGAATCCACCTTAATTATTGATCGATAATAATTTCATGATAAATTTTGAAAGCTAAGATTATGCAAGGTATAAGAATACATATAAGGAATTTCTATTGCATACCCTCTCCCAGTACTATTGAAATTAAAAATTATAAATGTCGTCCAGTACCATCGCCGCCTGATCACTTAAGAAAAATGTCGCATAAACATTGCTGCGGCGGCGAACTTTTTTACTATCTATTTTAGTACACGCAAAAATGAACTTAGTGGTGATCAGGCGGAAGTGTCTTCGATATTACCTACTTTGATATTTTTTTTTCATAGTGTCGTTTTCGAATAGCCCCTGAATAAACGTTCTATCCCCAATTCAGGGCCCGCTTGGCTAGCGAAAATCCTTCATATAAAGTCTTCCGCCAATTATGTTCTTCTTGGTGATTAAATAAATTTTATTCATTTATATAAATACCCTGAAACGTCATCACGCAGGTCTTTGCTCGTCGTCTTGCTCATTACAGACGCAAACTAGAAATAATGATATTACAAGTATTTCTCGCAAAATAACCTATAACACATCCGTTTTGTGCCGATTCTCAATAAACTTTCACAAATCTGCCTGCAAGAGCAAGACTTACCTACGACAATATATATCAAGATTTCAGCCTTGCGAGGGAGTTATTAATGTTGAGCTTCGATGCTGTAAAATAAAATTCATCGTCGTTTAGGCGTTAAATTGAAGCTCAAGTACTTCAAAAGCTAAATCATCGGATATCAATAAATTACGACTGTAGTAGAAGTGGACAAAGAGAAATACAACTATGAGACATAATTCATGGAAAAAACTGTATGTATATCTTTGGGACGCTTTGCTCATGAAAATAGAGGAAGATCTAAATTTGTAATATACAAGATTTTTAGAATGGGAAATAATCGCTTAAAACTTTATCTTGTATCGCGTTATACCCATTGAAGGTTATTTCATTGATAAGTTGGTAATAAGGCCAGGAAAAAATCGTTTTGTATTATCTTGTGAAAGTTGTAATAAATCCTTTTAGTTTTATTCTTTGCAAGGACTGGTTTTGGTATCCTTTAAAGACGACATTAAAAAAATGGAATTAAAAAGTACATTTTTGTTCACCAAGTCTCTTTTTCTGAGTCTACCAAGGCCGAATCCAACGAAGAAATATGGTATATTCTTAAGATTTACTCTAAACTAGAATGACCAATTTAAGAAAAAAAATGTGGAGAAAAGTCAGTTAAGGGACAGAGGTTTTATTGGCGTGTTTTGTGGGCACAGACATAGGCTGACCTCCTGTCACTGAAACAGTCTCTGTCCATCATTATAATACATCCGAAGTCAAACATGACATCAGATGATCTTGTTACCTCTGGTGTTCTGCCTACCCCTTAAGAGATACAGGCGGGAAGTTATGTATGTATGTATGCAGAGACAGTAAGATCAGCTTAACATTGTTTTTAGCGTTAATTGCCAGGAAAATAAATTTTATTGACTTTCCCAAACTAACCAATCTTAATGTTACCTGCTTTAATATTGATTTATAAATAGCACGTTTCATTTTAGTATGGACGTCTGGCCAGCACCTGTGCCATATAAAATAGTTGTGGAATACTATTATGAAAACACTTAAAATAACTGTTAATGAAATTGTTAGTTACTTTTCGTGTACATTAAGAAAAACTATTTGAATCGACAAGGACCACAGATGACTGACGACGCCATATTCAAGTCATATTTTCACTGAAATTCCTATATTTTTGATTTCTGCCTGGACGTAAAAGATGATTTCATTAAAAAAAACTAGGAAAACAAACTGAATTCATCAAATATTGTATATTTTTGATAGATAGTAGTAGTAGTGAAATGTCACTTGCGTACATTATGTTGACCTTACAGGATCATCTCTCATTAATTATTTATAACTTTTTGTTTAAAAATTCATATTATTTTTGTATGCATTCTAAGAACAGAAGAAAAATCTCTATAGGTTTGGACCACATTTTATTGATAGATAGTACGTACATACAGTAAGTACTTACGGCCATTTTGTATAACTGTGGAGATTTATGGCACTAACATGCATTTGTACACCTAAATTACTGGTTTAACTTTAAATGTGTTATTTTTGTTTGATTCATGAATAATTTCCACAATCCTAAAATTTGGCACAGGTTGTGGCCAGGAACGCAACAGAACCTTTAGTAGCAGCTCATAATTAAACACCACGTATGTATTCTCTAACCGAAGGGTTTCAAGATTGGATTCCAATCCTCTACCCAAGATTAGATACTCTCAGAGCACTTGAAACTGCGACGTGAGCCGAGATATGCCGAGAATTTGAAGCATGTAGGCTTGATGTGCGAATTAGCTGTGTTTATTTTTTTGATTATATTGTACTCTTTCTCTTAGGCTGATACTTAAATGATTATGTGACAAGTGATTATAATAATATAGTCTATAAGCATTTATATACTAACAAATTGAGTCTTTGTTACTTCTTAATAAATCATTCAATTACACATAGACGCTAAATCTGACTAAACTATTCAGATATTCATTTCGTTTATTTATTTCGTTGACTCAACCCGAGTTTGACTTCAATCTCACCTAGTAGTAAGTCATGAAGATGAAGGAACATTGGTTTAGGAACCAACTTGCTACTGTCTTAAGTTTTCGAGATTCATACTATTAAATAACACACTTTTTAACCGGATTTATCGCGTATATTTACATTTTAAACTCGACGTTTCGGTGTCTTTGCAGACCCCGTGGTCACGAGCGACTGAGGTGTCAAGCGTCGGATTGATAGATTGAAAAAGTAGCATCATCTCCATCTGTTTCGCAGTCTCCGAGCGTAGCGTTCTGGATTGACACAAAATGAGCTGACAGTATCTTTAGTTTCAGGTCTTGCAGCTTGCTGGATGTTGGATTTAAAGTTTTGCAGGATAGGGTCCCATGTCGGTGATAGTTTCCAACCATCTCCTCTATTGAAATTAGGGTGTTTTTTTTAATTTCAATGTAATTAAAAAAAACTCCTTCCTAAACCCGTGTGCTTTCATCTTCGACCTCATCGTCACTTACCATCAGTTGAGATTGAGGTCAAACGCGGGTTTAGTCATATATATAAAAAAAAAAAAAAAGACGTGTGGCACTCGGAGACTGCCGCGGTAAAGCTATTGCATAGCATTTTTTATCAACTTATGAAATTATAATTATTTATTTACTTATTAATGCAGTAATGTTTGATCTGATATGAAGTCCACAAGTTCCTAGTAGATGGCGCTGATTTTTTATTAAAGCCCGCATGTAAAGTTATGAATCAATCAATCAATCATTTATTTGCATAAAATATGGTACAGATTTAGGACTTAAAATTAAAAAAATAGGTCATACATATTTTACCTTTTTAGGGCATGCATATATAAATTACTATTGTTAAATTTAACAAAAGTCTCAAAGTAGGCACATTCGGCATATTGTGATTTTTCCGTAATTCATTTAAGGTAATTTCCAACAAGTTAGTTTTAGACAAAAGACCCGCAATATTTTGTTGAAATATTTTTAGTTGATTTGAGTTGCTATCATTATTATTATTTAAATTTACTTTATTTACGAAAAAAATTTAATTCATTATTTTCCAAGTAATTTTTTATCTATTTAAGAAAGTAGAACGAAATCGTCCCCTTTTTAATTATATTCTGAGTAGTATTCGGATGAGATTTATAGTTTGCATTTGAATGTCCAATTTTTAGGTCTATTTTATTTTCAGTCATTTTTAAAAAGTATTACGGAATTGTTCCCTTTTTAGTTACACCCTGAGTAGTAGTTGAATTATATTTATAATCTGCACTTGAATGTATATTTTTTTAACCTTTGAATGTTTATTCGTAATATGATACTTAGTAAATGATTAATAATAATAATAATTTATTATTTCGTCCTTTTCTTTCTTTGGTTCTTAAGCATCGTCAATATTTCTTCAGTGCTTGCGTAAGGTATAGTAAAAGATATAACTTCATATTTTTCGTAAGGATTATTAAATCTTGATCTTACTAATCTGTTACCTTTACATTGCTGTCCACCAATTACAAAGATTCTGTGTTTTTCATGTCTATTTTTCTTAGATGTCACCAATACCTTATCCTCTTCCACTGCCTGGAGATTTTTTTTTGTTTTTAGTAGTGAGGACTCCGGTTCCACTCGTAGACAATCCTTGTTACTCTCCTTCAATGGTGATGATAGTGAGTACGATGGTGATGGTGGCAATGATTGTAATTACTCTACGTTTTCATTGTGTGTATTAGCTATTGTGTGCCGACGACTTTTTTGTCTTTTTGTTTTGTTTCGTAGAGTTTTTAGTTTCAAGCGTTTTGGTGCACATATTTTTGAGTAAGTGCCTTTGTCGAGATAATTGACTAACTTATTTTTTTAAGCCAATGTTTTCAATTATAATATTCTCCATTTCCATGTACGTGCTTTCAAACTGCCTCTGTAAATTAATTATTTCAAGTTTGGTCTGCACTTATATCAGTCGATAAATTAAAACTTTTTGAAGCTGTGTCAAGACTCAAGATCAATAGTGTCTATAGTCGGCGCGGCGAACCTTGATCCCTATTACACTGACAGTAATTTCCACAACATAACCTTGTAGTGCCGTCACCGTTACATTAGAATCGTATTGGAGGCTTCTAAAAATGGCATTTATTTATTTTACGTAGCTATATTCCAATAAAATGATATTCCGTTGGAATTATAACAATTCATTTGCAAGAAATTATCTCAACCTCAATCACACTTTACGTTTACGTTGTGCAAAAGTTACTAATTCTTTGATTATTCGAGATAATTCGAGATAATTTCTTGCAAATGTTATGAATTGTTGTAATTCCAACGGAATATCATTTAATTGGAATATAGCTACGTAAAATAAATAAATGCAATTTTTAGAAGCCTCCAATACGATTCTAATGTAACGGTGACGGCACTACAAGGTTATGTTGTGAAAATTACTGTTAGTGTCATAGGGATCAAGGTTCGCCGCGCCGGGTATAGAGACAAATTGTGATCCAGGGATTCACATGAATGTGTGTGCGTGATGCTAGGCGACTTGGCTGCCGGAGGTTTTAAGCCTTTTTCCTCCTAGTAGTGACGGTACTTATCTGGCTATTTGATGTACCCGGCTTATTTTTAGCTTTATCTTTTTTTTCTTGGCTTGGAGCACTTCCGTATACATTTAATGCACTGCCATTTTTTTGTGCTCAGCTGTTAAGGTATTATAAAACCTTTGAGTCGAAATATTTTCGCATTTTTTGTGATAAATTAATTTACAATTTGTACATGTCAGGTTTTCATTACCTATTCAATATATTCTTTTTACATTTGTTAAATTTTTTAATGTCGTTTTTTGGTGTCATCATTTCTGTTTACTTAGTCAATCAATCAATTTGTTTGTAACTGCCTTTTATTTTATTTAATCCAAAGATTGGATTTAAATCTTTGATTTAATCCTCTTAAAACAAAGTAAGTTTCCAATATAAAAAACTTAAAAAAATATATTTATAATTTTAAAAGGAGAAAAGAAAAACATAAAAAAGAATTCATGTCAATGCGATTATCAGGGCTTGAACTCGTAACTCTTGATCGGGAAAAATTATCAGTTTTTTTTTTGTGCTCAGCTGTTAAGGTAGGTATTATAAAACCTTTGAGTCGAAACATTTTCGCATTCTATGTGATAAATTAATTTACAATTTCAGGTTAGATTTTCATTATTTTATTCATTATACATTTCAGGTTTTCATTATTCAATATATTCTTTTTACATTTGTCAAATTTGTTAATGTCGTATTTTGGTGTCATCATTTCTGTTTAACTTAGTCATTCAATCAATTAGTTTGGAACTGCCTTTTCTTTTATTTAATCCTCTTAGAACAAAGTAAGCTTCCAATATAAAAAACTTAAAAAAAAATGTATTTATAATTTTAAAAGGAGAAAAGAAAACATAAAAAAAGGATTCATGTCAATGCGATTTATCAGGGCTTGAACTCGGAACTCTTGACCGGGAACCTTTTGACGTTATCACTCGACCACTCATCGATTTACTCAGATTAGCGAAATAAAGGATTTGTTATGAAAGCCAACTATTGTTTATTTACCTGTCAACTCTAAAAATTGTCATGTTGCCTAGAATGGATGCCTCTCGATAGATGGCGCTGATTGTTTATTAAAGCCCGCATAAAAGCGCAGATTTTTTCGTTACGGAATTTCTGGATTCGGTCCCCACGCTCAAGGCCCGCGATAGAATCTATGCAATAGCTTAAAAAAAAAGTAATGCTTCTCTCTAGATAAAATTTTCACAGAGTCAAACCTTAAGTAGTGGTTGGGCTTGTCCATGGAATGCTCACAAACTGCAGACTTTGAAGCTCTTCGATTTTTAATATCAGCTATGTGTTCTTTTACGCGGGTAGATACGTTTCTTTTAGTTTGACCAATGTAGGAAAGCCCACAGCCGCAGTCAATCTTGTAAACTCCTGGGTCTTGTAAAGGGATGCTACATTTAACTAAGCGAAGATGTTGACTTATTTTAGAATTAGGTTTAAATATTGTTTTTATTGAAGCGCGCCTAAGGATGTTTGAGATTTTGTCCGTAACACCCTTTACAAAAGGTAAAAATGCAGGTCGACGTTTCGGTGTCTGCAAAGTGAAAAAGCCCACTCCAGGGCTATGAATCTCTCTCTCCCCTGGGTAACGACGAGGTGTAGGTCTTAAGCCATCAAGCTTATTTTATAATTGGGCCCATTCTATTTCATTACTATAATATAAAATTTGAAAAAATAATATTTAACTAATAATGTTATTAACTAGATCTCTTTGAAGACGTTGCATGCTGTAAAACAGCTAAGTATGTAGAACTGCATTTATTATAAGAACTTTGTACCTACTTTACCATACTTATTGCAATAAAGGAATTTTGTATTTGTAAGGTGGCCCCGTGCTGTTTGGTAAATGTCAAAATTTCCAGGGCACCGAAATGTCTTCTGACAAACCCTGACGAATACTGTATTCAACTATTCAGCATCCAAGAACAATAGCTTAAAGAGCTCTTCGAAGCCGGAAAGTCGTTGTAAGAAATAAATGGTCGTCGGTCACCCATCCTTGTACCGGTATTGAAATACAGAGGTACAACACAACATACCTACTCATACAATATTCTAA
Source organism: Stenoptilia bipunctidactyla (assembly GCA_944452665.1). Classification (NCBI taxonomy): domain Eukaryota; kingdom Metazoa; phylum Arthropoda; class Insecta; order Lepidoptera; family Pterophoridae; genus Stenoptilia; species Stenoptilia bipunctidactyla. Next base: position 11,438,066 of record OX101738.1, read on the forward strand.
AGATCTTCTTGGACAGCCAAAACGGACAAAAACTAATAAAAACGAAAAATTTGTGTTTTCAACCGACTTCCAAAAAAGGAGGAGGTTATCAATTCAATTATATGTTTTTTTTTCGGACAATTATACATCAATTCTAAAAATTCTTAAGATAGAGGATACTTCATAGTTATTCCATATAAATTTAGTTGAAATCGGTTAAGTACTTCATTGAAAATTTCAAATTTTTGAAACAATATGTATGATTTCGGAAAATGTTTACGTGGATGACATTATTAGTAGGCCAAAGTGTTGACGTGAAGTCGGTTTTTTAATGTCAAAATAGACGTCCTTCGCAAAAAAGTAATAACATTTTTAGTAATCGCAGAGCCTTAACCCCGTCTCTCACCCTCTTAAGATCTAATTTACACCTGAAGATTACCAAAATTATTTGAAAACCCAATTTCCATTTTTATTGGACGACGGTTCGAATTCTTTTTAATTTTGAATGTGAAAGCAATATTACATTTCGATAGGTATTTTAATTACGAGAATATCATTCCTATCTAGACATATTGGGTAATTTAATTTCAAATAAAATTGTCTGATAATCTTTCGACAAGATAACATAATAAATAAAATATCAATGTTGTCATTAATTTATAAGACCAGGTGGGTTTCTCCTGAAATCACCGAAAAACTTCTTTGATCCTTTAATAAAAAAAAAAGCTTTTAATCTACAATTTTTTTGCCCGGGATCTCAGAGACTTGACACAGTATTTGAAAAAAAAAATAAACGACTTATTTAGGAATTCAAAAAAGGCATTGCCCTGAAACTTGGCTATTTTTCAGAGATCTCTTCAACCTATATTTTATCATAATTCCAAACCAATAAAATTAAGAGCTGATTGAAATATTAATGTTAATCCAATAAACAGTAGGTATTTATAATACGAGTGAGTTCGGTTTCTCTGTAGCTGACTGTACATATTTTCATAATTTAAACCTTGCTTCACTTCAACAAAAGAGATCCACGACATCCTCAACCTGCCAATGGTTAAGGAAGTGATCGACTACCAAAGCACCAGATACAAAACACGGCTTGAGAATCATCCAAACCAGCTGGCGGGACAGCTGACCATCCCTGAAACCGTTCGTCGGCTGAGGAAACGACGAGACATCTTTGATGACTGTGGTGGCCTAGCGGTCTGCACATTAAAAAGAGTGGGCTCTATTGGTAGTGCCCTTCCACCCTACTCGACAACCAGCCCGAAACCCATCTGCTTATATAGTCCATGACTGATTGCAAGATAATCGAAAAAAAATAAAAATTAAACCTTGCATTATAAGAACAACGCTAGTCCCACGTATTTCCGCCCTAAATTTACTTTGAAGCAGAAACTGCACCATCTCATATGCATGCTCTGGAATGTTAAGCTTAAGCAGTTTAAAATTCTGAATTCTCGCAAACGTGTCTTACAAGAGTTTAAGTGCCACTGCAGAATTATAATTCAGCTTTTTAAAAGTACTTCGCTGTCTTAAATTGTCTAAAACGTTTAAAAAATGCAAGTCTCTACGTAATAAGGTTTCACATATGGAATAAAATACCTTCGCCTATTTTTCATGACCAGTATAGTACCATCTGAGTCTTAAATAAACACTTTTTAATCGCATTTATCGAGTTAAAATTCAAAATGTTATACGCAATAAATCTGGTTAAAAAATGTTTTTAAAAAGTATGAATCGCAAAAACTGTAGACAATAGGTATCACCGTAGTCTTCATTTTTATTTACCAATAAGTGTCATGGAAGAAAAAAGCCCAGCCTTATCTTACCCGTCCTTAACTTATGAAAAATCATTTAATAGGTATTTCATTTCATTTATAACTTGAATGTTATGTTGATGCACCGCCTTCAACCTCAAGGAGTGCAACGGTGCAACAAACATACACTCGAAACACTATAACCCACACCACAAGCTACCACAAACACGGGTTTCGCTTCAATCAGCAGCTACTTTAATCCAGTGGGTAGACATAATACCTGAGAGCTTCATATCAGATATAATACGGAGCACTGCAAAGAGCGCAATAGCACCTAGATGAAACTTTTCATAAATATAAGGCGTCGTCCTAATTGCCAGCCATCGTACGATGGCGCGATGCGTTCTCGTCGTGCGATGAATTCAAACATACAGATATCTTCAGAGTGTCCTATTTGAAATTCGCAAGTCATGTGCGAGCATCTGTATGTTTGAACTCAGCGCACGACGAGAACGCATCGCGCCATCGTACGATCGCTGCCAATTAGGACGACGCCTTAATCACGTTGTTCAATAGTCTACTTAAGGGCCTCTTGTAGTGCGGGGCGTACTTCCATACTTCCCGCCCAGATAATGTCGCCGACATGAGCATGCGAAATTACGTTTAATTGGTATATTTATAAAAAAATATTATTATTTAAAAAATTTGCTCTACCCATCAGTTAAAAAAAGTTGAATCCATTATGACATTTCGTAGCAATATCCGTTTGAAATGGTAACTTTGTGTTATGTTTGTGACTTTTTTTATCGAGCCAATTTTTATTAATCATGTTTCTATCTTTACACAGCGGTTGTTATATGGTTAAGCCACTATTTTTTTCGAACACAACATGTACACATTACTGGGTATATTATAGTTCAAAAAAGTGTAAAAACGCTTCATTCTCGCCTTAAGCAAAACTTATATTATGCTCTTGTATATAACTATTTAACGCTTTAGATATTTTGCTAAAATATTTTCGTAAGTTAATACAATACCTAGTAGCTGTATGAGATGTCTCTGTCATCAAATATTTATGCAATAACTTTTACTCTTAGTTTAGGCTTTAATTTTGTAGCATGTTACATAAATTTGATACAAAAACTTTGTTTTTAAATGTTATTAATTTTAAATTAAACGAACTACAGGTAAATGCGAGTATATTATGCTACTGTATATCGTATTGCTATAGACCATTGTACAGCGATTTTATTAAGCAGCTTATTTATTCATCGAAATAAATTTCTCTTATTTTAAATTGAGGCTTTATTTAATTATTTATTCATCAACACCTGTACTCTTCAAAGAGTTGTTCCGGTCCGATCCAACTTGTCATGATCCACCGTTCCTTATTATTATTAACAAGTTCCAGATTGATCCACCTACATTTTTTATTAAATAGTATAATTGATAGTTGTATGCACAGTTAAGGTTATTAAAAAAAAATCTAATAAATGTAAGTGGACGTTTAACCTACGTTGCTGACTGTACGGAAATTATGTTTATAACGATTAGGTGGATCAGACCGGAATAACTTCCCGTTTGCGTTCGCTCCCGAACGGTCGTGCCTGCGGCCGCTCCCGAGTGTTCGTATTGCGCTGCCCTTGTTCCCTCCCCCGCACCCGTGCGGGTCAGGTTCCAAGTTAAGCTCTTTCGGAAAGTTTTCTCTTGCGGAGGTTGTGTGGTGTCGGGGCTAATACATCTACCCTTTTCAGGGCGGACCCGACTGCTGCCGGCCGAAGCATCGCTGGTCAGGTGGATACGTAACCGTGACAACTAAGCCTGATCGTCCGCCGTTCATCGGCAATAGGTCCGTACTAGGTCGTTTTCTCTTACAGCGCAGTTTGTGCAGCCATTTCGCCGTTCACCGGCACGTTGGTTCGTTCAGGATAGGGATTTTCAGGTAGAACGATGGATGCTGAAGATCATATCGCCCACCTCAAGGCTGAGTTCGAAGTCGAAAAATCTAAGATCGTCCGTCATTATAAGTCTCGTATCAAGTCTCTTGAGCAAATATTGGTTAATAAAGATCAAACGATTGCTGCTAAAGAAAAGGAATTAGTCGAGTTAGACCAGGAAAATGATGTCCAACATCAAAAACTGGAAGCTAAACGTCAGGATATTTCCGCTAAACGTCAGGTTATAGCGGAACAGTCTCAGAAATTAGATGCTAGTCTTAAAGAACTAGAGGAATTACGCACTCGTCTTTCTCAAGCTCCAGCCGTTCCGGCTGTCTTGAATTTTCAGGGACCTCCGGCAACCGCTCCGATCCCGATTGCTAAGGCCGCCGCGAGGGCCGCCCAAGCCCTCCTGTCATTTCCTTCTCTCTTCCAGCTTCTCAGCCCGCTGCGTCTAGTAGCGTCTCTTCGTTGCTAGTCCCCCCGGGTTTCTTGTCCATGTCCCCAGCGTCTCTAGTTCCCGAACCTATGTCGGTATGCGAGCCAGCCAGCCAGTCCTCTGCGTCTAAGTGGAAAACAACACCGCCTGACAGTGGGTCTGATTCTAACGTGAAAGATTCGGTAGATTCGGAGTTCACTCTCGTTGAGAAAAAATCTAAGTCTAAGTCGAAAAAGAAGAATCAGTCAGCAACTTCTACTTCGCTTCCTTCCCTTCCAGATAGCCAGGCCTCGAGTGATGTAGCAACGCCGTTGTCCCCAGCGATACCGGCCTCTGTGCCTACACTCGCGCCCTTATCCGTTTAAGCGATCCCAGCAACACAGCCAGCGTCGCAATCAGTTTCGGCTCCGGCGAAAGTCAAGTCTCCGCCCCCCGTCTTTCTACGGGACAAGAGCCGCTGGACCGAGGTCTCAGCACTCTGCGGTAGGCACAATCCCAAGATCCAGTATAGTAAGGCATCCAACGTGGGTGACTCTAGTAAGGTCGTTGTCAGTTCCATTTCCGATTTCAGGAATCTTACTCGGCTTCTTGCTGATCAAAAGCTCGAGTACCACACTTACGCTCTCCCTGAGAAGCGTAAGATTCGTGCCGTCCTCAGGAACGTGCCGTTTGAACTCTCGAACGAACAAATCCATGAGGACTTGTCTTCTCAAGGCTTCCCCGTCGAATCTGTGCACAAAATGCACAGCCGCCGTGGCAAGCAGTTCCCACTTGCGCTAGTAATCCTAGCGAAGAGCCCGCAAGGGCAGTCCATTTTCAGAGGCAAGCCCACCGTGTGCGGTCTCTCCAAAATCCGCGTCGAAGTTCCACACAAGCGTGGTTTCCCAGGTCACTGTCACCGCTGCCAATTGTATGGTCATGCGGCGGCAAACTGTTTTGCTTCCCCTAGGTGCGTCAAGTGCCTAGACCCGCATGGGACTAAGGAGTGCTCTCGCACTCCCGAATCGTCTACCGCTCCGTCCTGCGTCTTGTGCGGCCAGTCAGGCCACACAGCATACTTTCGTGGCTGCCCCAAGGCACCGCGTGCTGCCAGGGCTACCGTGAAGCCCTTCGAGAACTGGAGAGAGCGACCGCAGCCTAGCTCGGACGCTCCTCCAGTCAGTTCAGAGGCCCCCAAGGCCTCTTCTTCTATCGTTACAGATCAGCGCACCCAGGTCGCGACTCAATCGCAACCTGCCGCCAAGTCGGCTTCCCAGTGCCAGAACGCAAAAGGGTCTCAAGACCGCATGGCGTTCTGGATCCAGCTCGCTCCCATCGACGAGATCCTGGCTTTCGGCGCCGCTCTCGACGCCAACCCAGAGGGTTTCAACGGTGCTCTTCCGGTCCTAACCAAGTTCGCTCCCCTTATCAGGAAACTCCAGCAAGCTCAACGTTTCTAAACGTAGTCCTTCTTTCCAGCATTCCTATCTTAGAGTGAGTCTGATCACTCCAGATAATCTCTTAGTTTCAGCTTTGTCATTTCTGCTAGTCTTAGCTTCTGAATTTCTCGCTTTCAGTTCCTTTGGTGGCAGCCGTCTGGATGCCGCTCACTGCGCAGCCTCTCTCTCCAATTGGCTGTCACTCCGACGATGACTAATGGCCTCAATCAAGGTGAGTCAGTAAAGGGGGATGTTTAGTGGGTATGCTTAGCCTCACTGAGTGAGTCACCACACTATCTGGGCATTCTATTTTCCGTTAGCCACTGGGGTTAACAGCTTATAGAATGCCCATTCGTCCGTAACAGGATTCATCCTCCTCCCGCTAAAGCTTGCTTTACTGGATAAATATTGCTTTAGGGGGTGCCAAACGATTTCCTTGGCGGAAAAAACAAAAAGACCGGAATAGAAAATAATTTTAAAATAATATCCCCTATAACATTAGAGCAAGGGTGGAGCCCTGGTGGATCACAACAAGGTGGATCGGTCTGGAACAACTCGTTTCACGAGGTTGTACCCGCGCGATTTCTGATACCGCGGGAATATCGGTATAAAAAGTATGTGTTTTTCAGACTGTACACTATCACTATGCTAAATTTCATCCAAATCCGTTGATGAACAACATCTAACTTTCGCATTTATAATATTTATAAGATGTAATAAAACCATATAACGTTTATTCTTAAAATTTGGGTTATTAGATATGAATATTATATTTCGGTAAAGCAGAACTTCATAAAAAATCAATTTATAAACTTCATCTCAGCACAAAAATAAACTCGCCAGGTACAAACTACTCCCAGCGGTATCTATTTGGACAATTCCTAAGATGATGTTGAATTAATAAAAGCTCACTAACTTAATCTATATAACAATTTAATTGTCAAAGAAAACCAGATATCAATTATACAATCCTAATAAACTTATGATTTTAGTTGATGCCATGTCTTAAAACTAAATATAAGGGTGTAACCAGACCAATCGGCTTTTGCTGATCGGATTGGTCTTGTAAAAAAAATCGATCGACGTCGACTGTTAACACACTAATACTCTTTTCTACTTTTTCACAAATTATAACTACATTCTGCCTGATGGTAAGTGAAACTGGTTTCAAGCGTCAGATAACATGAGAAAATATATACCTAACGTTATTTCTTGTTTATACGAAACCTGATAAAACAGTCTGTTCAAAATCGGTGCAATAGTTGTTTTATACGATGTTATATAATAAATATGTAAAATATATTTTAACTCAATTTTGCTTCCATGCTGGACTGGGAGCGAAAGAAAAACGTAGAATGTGCCAGCTGCTTCTCTTCCCGGGCATACTGTAAAAGTCAGTTAAGGGACAGAGGTTTTAAAGGCGTTTTTGTGGGCGATAGGCTGACCCCCTGTCACTGCAATGGTCTCTTTCCATCTTTATAATACCTCCAAATTTGTCAAACATGACATCAGATGGTCTTGTAACCTCTGGAGTAGTACTTAATATATAAAGCTGAAGAGTTTGTTAATTTGTTTGTTTGTTTGAACGCGCTAATCTCAGAAACTACAAGTGGGATTTGAAAAAATCTTTTTGCATTTGATAGCCCAACTCTTGAGAAAAGTTATAGGGTATATTTTATCCCGAAATTCCCACGAGATCAAAATTTACGCGGGTAAAACCGCGAGCGGTGGCTAGTAAAGGAATATAGTTGCTATTTTGTTCCATTTTTATTCTCCGTCCGTACTTTTGGAAGCTGTATAAACTGTTTACTAAACATTATTCAAAAAATGTTGTAAAAATCGGCACAAAATTCAAAGGGAGTTTTTACTTAATAAAGCGTTAGGAAATTGCAAATTGAAAACGTGATATAAAAGGGTTAAATAACTTTTAAACACAATAGAGCTCAATAAGCAAAGCTTATTATATTTCTACATAATATTGTTTTCATGATGTTTCCAGATCTATTTATATATTTTAGACTACAACTTTGGTGATGCGGTAAACCTGTAGGTATACCTCACACACAAGTGGGTGCCGGTTCGATTCACGTACGGAACAAGAATAAAAAAATGCTTCGTGTCTGGGTGTTTATATATTTATGTAATTATATTCTAATTTCCCCCCTAGTTCGCTACATGGTATCCCATATCACAAGCTATGCTTACTTTGAGGCCATGTAGTTCGTGTGGTTGTCTGGTGATTTTATTCTTTTTATTTTGTTTATTTATTAATTTCAATTAGCAACGGTAAACATACTGTCTACTGTACATGGGATATAAATCAAAATATAAGTGGTATAATAATGTAAATGCAGAGGCAAATTGTAATGCAATTCATCGTTCTTTTTTCACAGCAGTGAATTATATGAGAACGTGAGCATTGTTTTGATTCATTTTTTCTAATTTGTGTGTTAAATATTTTCTTCTGTTTGTAAAACAGTCAATATTTTACTTTATACATAGTAACCACATAAAATAAAAGTACGGCTTGTCATGACTCACGTTTGCACGTTATACGACTTAAATAAAATTATTTTCACAGTAATAAGATACACATGTGCATTGATTTTTTATTTCAGTAAGCTAATTCTCTTCCTTCGTGTAAAATTGTGTAAAACTGTCAAAGTCGTTCCAGATGCAAGAGAGGGCTATAAAACTAGCATAATTGCAGCCAGGCTGCGTTTCCACTGCCGCGGAGCTGAGCGGCGCATGAATAGACCAATCACTATGCTCGTTCTGTTTCCGTTGAAGCAGATCGGAGATTTTGAGCATAGTGATTGGTCTATTCATGCGCTCAGCTTCGCGTCAGTGGAAACGCAGTCTTACAAATAACAGTCAATTCCTAATGGTTTTAGTTACTACTAAGCAATCAATCAATATATATAAAACTGTTCCGTTACTGACTGAGTGACTGACAGACAACGTACAGCCGTAAGTACTGGGCGTAGAGAGCTGAAATTTAGAATCTACATTCTTTAGGGGATGTAGGGGTGCACTAAGAAAGGAATTTTCGAAGTTCTCACGGGAACGGGAAATATAGGACTTTTTAGTTTGTATGAAAAATCTTATTCCTTGTGTGCACCAATGTGAAACTTGGTGTAAAGGTTTTTCAATGTGTGTCTGGTTGTGTTATGAAAGGAATTCCCGAAATTCCCACGGGAACGGGAAATATACGATGTTTTAGTTTGTATGAAAAAATCTTTTTCCTTAAGTGCACGGATGTGATATTTATAAATGCATAAACACATTTCCGATGCCCTGGATTTTATTTGATAAACTATCATAATTATACCCAGCTTATGCACTTTTGTACATGATTCAGCAATATTATCTAAAATGTGCTGAAATATTCAAAAATATCCATACTATCCATTTTCCACATTCGGAAACTAAATCAAGCTCTTTGTTTGATTTTACCTTTAAAAAAAAATAGTAACTGGCTGTTTTTTTTTTTTGGCGCTGAGCAATAGTTCATTTCGTTATACCAAGAAATATATCTGATCAAAGCTGAATGTCAAATCACACCAGGTGAAGAGCCACTTTAAGAAGATTTAAGCCTGTAATTTTTGAAATATGTATGATAATGTCTATAAATTTTACTTCTTGCAGCATCTTGGCCTATTTTAAGTATTTTTTTGGATTAAATGTTTGTTAGGGCATTGGGTGTGCCTGATTTGTTATTTGGCAGATGATAAAAATTGAGGACTTTGTTAAATATATACTAACGAGCCCTTTAATTAAATTGTTCACTGATAACTTTAGTTGATGACTTTATGCCCTCAAGAGAGCAAGATAATAATTAATATGATATGACGTTGCATACACCATATACAGGGTGTGGCGTAATGAATGGATAAGATGGTACCTATGGCTAGAGGGCACTATGCCTTTTCAGAAAAATGAATGTTATGTTGCGTAAAAGTCCTTCTGTTTCCGAGATACCCCTTCGACGTTTTTAGGTACCAAGACTACAAATGAAGAATTTTATTATATCTGGTTCTTGGATAGATGTGCTATCGAATGAAAATTAAAAACTATTTTTTTATAACAATTGGCACAGCTCGTTTTTAAAATAAGTTTTTACACCATCTAATGGTTTTTTATTTCCTTCTTGACTGTTACTCTGCCGTGGTTTAAAAAAAACATGGACACAAAACGTATTTTTGTTGAATACATTCAATTCACAAAATATTTTATTTGTTTAAGTATATAAAAAAAGTATATTTGCAGTCACAAAAGTAAATGGAAATTAACACAAAGTAGGCAAATGTAATTTAAATGCTGAAGGCGGGCAGCCCTATCACATGTGAACGGACCGCGGAGCTGTAGGCGTTTACTTCAAAGAATCGGCCGAGTTGAATTACTGTAGATATTTTTACGGTGTCCCGAAGGAAGGAACGGTTTTTTCATAGCCCGATATACTGCTAGATTTAAAACCTAATCATGTCGATTAAGAATGTTTATACGGTTGGATGGCAGAATGAATATTTCGTTAATCTCCCTAAGAACACTGCGAAGATTCACATGTCAGAATTATTTAAACATCCTCTCAGCAACTAATTACAAATGTGAAAACAATGTTTGTAGAGACAATATTGCATTCAAACATTAATATATTTGGATTAATCAATTTCGTTTTTAGTGAAAATCTTTTTAGAAAGTGCTTGAAGCGGTACATTTACTGTAGGAAAATGTAAAAACAGGTAAGTAATTAAATATGTTCATAAAGTTTTCAGAATATTTAGTAGGTGCCAAATTGAACAAAAGTGCTTTAAAAATACACACAGTAAATCAGGAAAACGAGAACACTGCCTTAACATTTTGACGGTATATTTGGAATGGGTCAAGCTTGAATTTATACAAAGAAACTGTTTTCATCAGGCTGCCGCACGATGCCTGTTGTGGTGAAAAATCTTCTTTGCATGAAGTAGGACCGATATTCGAAAGGCACTCCCAAAAATTATAAAAATTGAAAATTTTCCGTGATTTTGTGGCCACCAATTTTAAAATTTTAAATTTCAACAAAGTTTACCAAAACACTTAAAACAAATCATAACTCTACCCTCATATCTTTCTTTAGGTAACTTACAATAGAAATATTCGCAAAACAAGTATAAAATCTTACATGTCATACCGCAAAGCTTTATTTATTCCTCACTTCTAACGGTGCAATAATAAATGTACGGGTTGACGAAACCCAAATTCAGATGCTAATGAAATGCGGACTAATGATTGGAATAAAGATTAACCTCGGTTTGGTAATTTTGGTAACAGGAAATTCTGATATTCAACGCCAGCTGTTGACAGTGTCTACAGTGGTACAACCATACGGGATGACAGCGAAAGGGTCAGTATTATGTACTTAGCTATGAATTCAGATAAAGGATATTGGGACATTTTTATTAAAATTTAGTGAACATTTTATACATTTAAATTTTTATTTAACTTGCAATGTATATATGTATTTAAGTATCTTCGGGTGAAATCTTGCAACTCAATTTTGAAGCAGATATCTTTAACCGATTGAACCGAAAGAGTAATGTTCATAGCTGACTTTTTACCCACGAAACGGAACGGAGACGGTATATGCGTTTGGGGTGAGAGGGTGTTTGTGTGTTTGTGCAAACCAATGTTACCATTTATCTCTAGAACCACTGGTCCGATTTTAATGCGGTTTTCGGTAATCGCTTTGGATTTGATTGGTGCATGTTCTTAGATAGGTGTAGCGGTAACAACTCACCAGGGGGCGCTGCAGTAAACATTTGTTTGTAATAACAACCATTAATTCTGCAAAACCATTGGTCCGATTTAAATGTGGCTTTCAGTGATCGCTTTGGGTTTGATTGGTGTATGTTCTTAGATAGGTGTTACTGTAACAACTCGCAAAAACAAACATAATAAAACAAACTTTTCAGTGGATTAGAGTCAGGTGCTTTTTGGCAAATGTCGATTATATTGAAGTGAACATTCGAACAATCAATTTGTACATTTCTCTACAACTGATTGTTTTCTTAACCCCTTATAAGAAGAGCCTGGCGATATAAAAGATCAAATGGTAACATTGGTTTGCACAAACCATTCTACGTAATATGATACCGAGTTACGTTACAACAAAAACCCAGCAAAGTTGAGCCCTCGATGCCTTGTACGTGGTCCCTGGGTGGTGCTAAACGAGCAGTAAAATCTGGTGGTAGGCTTCGGCCGTGGCTTGTCACCACCCACTAGACAAAACCATGCCGCCAAGTAACCTAGTTGCGTTCCGGCATGATGTCTAGTGTAGCCATTGAGGAGGATAGGTCTGAGTAATCGTGCTGCATCGGAGAACTGTTTTCAACTCGTAGGATAATAACTCAACGGGTGACTCGTTTTGGAGGGTAGCGGGATCCGAAGCACGGTGCACCGCTGGCCGACCGCAGGTAGTAGGGGGCCCAAGTAGCATGCCAGCCACATGCAAAAGGCTGCCCCGCCACCTCGCGAAAAATCCCGGGAGGCTCCATCGTGCCGGCTGGCGACCGGTTTGAGAGGACCCGAAGGTGAACCTGGGGGGGGTTCGGGCGTCCCCGCAGTCTCCAAGCGAGTTTCCCAAAGGTGCGTTACCCCTATCGAGTTGCTTGGTTCCATTTGCAGCACTTCACTCAACTTCTATTCCCCTCCTAATTCACTCCACTCCAAAATTAATGAAAGGTCCAAAGAAGAGTAAGGTAACACAGCGGTTGCACTTCCTCTCGTTTAAAGTGCACTTCTGTAACATCAGAGGAGTGCACTCCAATCTCAATGATGTCCACCACCACCTCGAGACGGAGAGACCCCACCTACTCTTCCTAACGGAGACGCAGATCTGTGATCCATCAGACTCGGCATACCTCTGTTACCCAGGCTACATCCTGGAGTCCAAATTCCACCCGCACGCTGGGGTGTGCATGTATGCCAGTGACAAGATCTGTTGTCAGCGTCTCCGTTACTTAGAAGTGCCGGACCTTTCAGTTATGTGGGTTCACATAGATACCGGCCTAGACCAAATGGTATACGCTGGTATTTATCGGTCACACAGCGGAGATCGGGAGACAACAAGGCTTATGGACTATCTCAGCAGTATAGCAGACAAGGTTCAGCAACGTTTTCCCATAGCGCAGTTGGTGTTCCTGGGGGATTTTAACGCACACCACGGACAGTGGTTATATCCGTTTCAGGACACTGACCATGCTGGTAGAGAGGCTTTTAAGTTTTCGCTCACTCATGGCCTCTCTCAGCTTGTTGACGAGCCTACGCGCATCCCAGATGTTGCTGGCCACACTGCTTACTGCCTGGACCTTCCGCTGACAACCGATCCCGACAGATATTCGATGTCCGTCACTGCACCCTTAGGGACATCCGATCACTGTCTGGTGAAATCTGTATCGCAGTACTCGTCACCTGACACCCGACCAAGTGGTTCTAGGCGAGTATGGCGTTACAAGTCGGCAGATTGGGATGAAATGCGACATTTCTTCGCATCTTATCCGTGGCGGCAAGCTTGTTTTACATCAACCGATCCATCGTGCTGCGCTGATGCAGTCTCAAGTGTGATAGGTCAAGCAATGGAGTTCTTCATTCCCTACGCTGATCTATCCCTTGAAACCAAAGCTCGCCCATGGTTTAGTGCTGAATGCTCTTTTGCTGAAAAGCGTAAGCGAGAAGCGTACAAAGCCTGGGCAACCGCTCGCAGAAGCAAAGCCGTGGATTCGCATGAACACAAGAAGAGGTACAATGCTGCCGCCAAGTCCTGCAAGAAGGTGATCAAAAGAGCTCGTTTCGCCCACATAGGCTGTATTGGAGACAGAATAGCGTCATACCCCTCGGGAAGCAAAGCTTTCTGGTCCCTTGCCAAGTCGGTCGAAACGAACTTTTGTCGCCCATCGCTGCCGCCACTGCGGAAACCTGTCGGTTCTCTGGCCCACACCGCTAAGGAAAAGGCGGATTTATTTCCCAGTATCTTTGCGGAAAATTCTCGTCTAGATAGCCAAGGAAAAATCCCACCCCAATTACCTCAGTTCGGTCCTACAATGGGTATCGTTCATATTCGCCAAAAGGAGGTTCTTAAATGCTTGCTGCACCTAGACGAGAATAGGGCTAGCGGTCCAGATGGTATTCCTGCAGTGGTGTTGAAACGCTGCGCAGCTGAGTTGTCTCCCGTTTTGACGCGTCTTTATAGACTTTCTTTGGAATCTGGTAAAGTCCCCAAATCCTGGAAGCTGGCTAACGTACAACCAGTACCGAAGAAGGGAAGCCGTGCTGATCCTGTCAACTATCGACCAATCTCAATCACTTCCATACTTTGCAAAGTCATGGAACGTGTATTGGACAATCGACTCCTGGCATACCTCGAGACCAACGAGCTCCTAAGCGATAGCCAATATGGTTTCCGCAGTAGACGCTCGACCGGCGATCTTCTCGTGTATGCCACACACTTATGGAGTGAGGCCTTGGAGGGTCATGGTGAAGCAATAGCTGTTTCCTTAGACATATCCAAGGCCTTTGACAGGGTCTGGCATGATGGTCTCTTAAGCAAGCTTCCAGCATATGGCATACCGACCGGGCTCTGCGACTGGATATCTGATTTTCTGAGGGAACGGTCGATTCGAGTAGTCTTAGACGGCTACTCCTCTGACCTAATGGCGATTAATGCCGGGGTACCTCAGGGATCTGTTCTCTCTGCAACTTTATTCTTGCTGCACATTAATGACCTCCTAACACCAGGCATTATTGGATATGCTGATGACAGCACTGTTGTTGAGAGATATATATCCAATGCGCGAACGAGCGCCCATGAAATCCAGGTTTTGAGAAGGTCTATGATTGAGCGCGTTGATTCGACCTTGCGGAATGTGTCCGATTGGGGCGAATCTAACCTGGTCAAATTCAACGCCTCCAAAACACAAGCGTGTCTATTCTCCGCAAAAAAGAGCACCTTTACTTTTACGCCCACTTTCCAGAATGTATCTGTTCCCATCACCGACCAACTAGGGCTTTTGGGCGTCACTATAACGTCCAAAATAAACTTCGGTCAACAAATTGAGTCTATGGCAAAAACGGCTTCCAAAAAATTGGGTATCATCTCGAAGGTCCGGCGGTACTTCAGCCCTGAACGGCTGCTCAACTTATACACAGCCCAAGTGAGGTCGTGCATGGAGTACTGTAGTCACCTTTGGGATGGTTCTGCCAAATACCAGCTCGAAGCGCTAGACTCTGTTGACCGAAGAGCCCGTAAAATCATAAATAACAACAACCTTACAAATAAAAAATTGCAGACGCTGGAGCATCGTCGTAAGGTTGCTTGTTTGACAGTATTTTATCGGCTACATTTTGGTGAGTGTGCGAGTGCTCTTTTTGACCAAATTGAACCCACCCCTTTTTACCACCGGACTACCAGACGCAGACAGAACTTCCATCCATATATAGTGGATTTACCAAGAAGTCGAACAAAACGCTTCGATAGTTCCTTTTTGGTACGGATTGCCAAGGAGTGGAACAATCTGCCTGCGTCTGTTTTTCCTGACCACTACAGTCCTGGAACTTTTAAGTGTCGAGTGAATAGGTTTCTCGTGGATGGACGTGTAACACCATAGTCTTCATGCGCACTTTCCATCAGGTGGCATGGAAGACAAACGTCCTATCCTTACAATATAAAAAAAAAAAAAAGAGTTGTAAATACTTATTATAATAATTCACTATGTATTTAAATAAACTACATGGCTTTTCCAGCTGTGGTGGGGACATTAAAGGGCTGATGAGGAACGAGGTGTTGTGTAATGTAATGTATGGTTGGTATCTATATATATTATGCTCGTTAAAAAGTTTGAAATAAAAAACAAAATTAAAAAAATTAAAAACCCACGACGCGGCGGTAAAAAAGTAATTAAAAAAGAATAAAATAATTTAAAATCCCCCGACTGAAATGATTTATGTGACGAGAGATAACTAACGTGAAAAGCTTTTTTAAAAGTTCAGTTGATCTCACACAGAGTCGGTCATATTATGAACAACATACTATTCGTTTTCACAGCACTTCCCTACGCTTACCTATTCGGTTCTCGAAGATGTAGATGTCGCAATAACATAGGTATTCAACTCCCTATGAACTTTATAAGAAGAGCAAGAAAATCCGTCGAGGGCTGCCATCAATATTTTAAATTTCAATATAAAACTACAAAACGAATTCATTCAATGGCAATATTTATAATATAAGGGTTTTTTATAATATTTTATCGTCTCAAGTTACTCAATAGACTACGAGTATCATCCACTTGGAATGAAAATCCCGATATCATTTCTAAGATATTAAATCAAGTCTGCACCAATAGTTTAGATGTAAACAGGCAGCATTGCAATGGCAATATCATCTTTATACATTCACATACCTACCTAACAAAAAGTAGTTTGACAGGTCAGAGAATGCATGGACCGTGAACATTACTCTTTGTGTCTACGTTCAGTTTGGAAGACAGAACATAGTTAATTGTGTGATATTATCCTAAATCCAACATGGTGCCATCCCCAAAATGGTGGATCAATTATTTTTAGTGCATTCCTACAATATGGGTATCAAATGAAAGGGCTCGCTGAGAATAACACGAAAAAAATGTGCGTCCGTAGTACCGTTACAGTACAGATTTACTTGTGTACTTAAACATGTAGATTAAGTAATTTGATGTGAATGATTTATCTATTAAGTTTCTCAAACTAAATAAATACGAGTACTTAAATTAAATGAATACTGTATGTAATGTTTATTATCATATATATTGTGTTAAATGTGAAATGAAGTTTTTTTCTTTTAAGTGCATTTAAATCAAAACTTGTTTTGAAAAGTTTTTTTAATTGAAATTTATTTATATTTAATCTGGGAGACATGTGGTGATATGCTCGAAGATACAAGATTAAGGTTTTAAAAATATAGTCTCTAAAAAGTTTTGTCTCTAAAATGTCACGTTCTTCATGCAAAAAAATGAAATCTTGATTGCATTCTTGAATTGCAATCGTTTAAAACTAATTGTTTCAGAAAGAAAAAAAATTAGTTTCTGTTATTCGACGGACTCTCGACTGACTCATTCCCCCTTGTCCGGTGCACATATAGGTACAAATACAGCTGCAAGCATTTTTGCAGCGGTTCAAATAGAAAAGACGATATTACCCACTCAGGCAACTCTAAACAGAAAAGGCTTTGTCCAGTACCGCTATTAGTGTGCATCACTGAAGCCATTTTTTCTATACCAGTCTACTGTATAACGTTGGCCAGCTCATAGGTTTTGAGGTCGCAATATTGGCTGCCGTCGATGTCGCTTTGAGCATAAATGAGCTTTTGTTGCGGTTTTTTGCATAATCCATTGATTATGCAATTTTTTTATGGGAAAACTAAAATTTAAAAAAAAAAATAGTTTTAAAAAGTTGTAGAACAAATGTTGTTGGGATTGATGTGGAGAGGCGGCCTGAAAGAGGTTATGCACGAATTAAAATAACCCTGTATTCGTGCCACAAATAAAAAAGTATTTATAATGGTTAAATATAATAAAATACTATAGTATACTAAATACATATAACACAGATAACAAAAATTTACATTTAGTCAACGAATTAACAGTGAATGCATCTGCAATTTATTTGACAGCGACATTAACACGAAAATATAACGTTTTCAAAATATTTTTAAAACAATTTATAGTTTTCGCTGAGTGTACATATGAGGCAGGGAGTTCCAAGTACTAGCTGCAAGTACAGTATATGATTTGTGGAAAAATCCTGTACTGTGTTGAGGTATAGACAGAAAGTGGTTATCATTAGAACATAATGCACGATTATGTGTTTCGTGTCTTAACTTGGAACGTTCCTTCAAATAATTTGGCGAGAATGTTATCTACTATATATCGAGAATGTTATGTTATATTAGTATAATATCGAGAATGTTTTGATTTTCTAATATGCAACCATCCGCGACCATAGGCGTCTGAGGGAGAAAATGTTACCCTATCGCCAAAGTGATCCTTTCGTGTTGAATGTAACGTTACAGCGAAAGCCTTTAAATATCATTAAACAAAATCTTACAAAGACGCCGAACCGCCAAGATTTTTTTTCCAATATGTAATAATCTCTATTTCGACCCGATGCAAACTATTATATCTTCACCGAAAAGGTATGTCATTAAAGTTAATAATTTCAATCAATACAGAATGCAATATTCGTTTGAAAATTACAATATACAATATTGTTCAAGGTGTTGTACCGTGGAGTTCAGAAGTCCTCAGACCTTGGTAGAACACTGTTAATAGTTCATAGGAAACTGAAGCCTCAAATGCGGTTTGCGGTTAATCTTATACCACACTCCGTAATTGTGCTCTTGATTAATATTAACCCAGATAACCCTGAAACTATTTTTCTTCATTGATCTTTAAAATATTATATGTTGTTACTTACGCCACAAAGGTTTCGGGAAAAATCATGAAAAAATTCTAAGTTGCTTGGGAAAGCCGGAAAATGTGTGGTGTTATATCACCTGGTAGGGGTATGTACTGCTATCAAGTACTTAGGGGCAATGTTAAGGTTGAAATAGAGAATATTAAATAGAATGAAATTTCATTTATTTTATCTGTAATAAAAACTTATATATCAATTAGATATTTGTATCTGAGGACTTTTCCCAATATATTGTTATATGGGGCACCACAATTTAATAATAATTTTAATAATTTATTCAATTTCTCCAATTAAGTTTGTGTAGAAAACAGTATTAACCTTATAACTAGTTACAACAAAATAAGTATTGTTTTTTAATTATTTCAGCACACTAGCCCCAACACTAGGATTCCCTGTGTTGTGGGTGGCTAGTTTTTTTATGAAGATTGCAGCACTAATTATGAATAAAATAACGACATGAAATAGACACAAATCAAACAATCCAAAGAGATAATAAACATAGCACACATTAATAAAATTGTTAAGTCGTCTAAGTAGGCAACACAAAAAACAATGCCAAATAAAGCCAATCCAAATTCTTAATATATAACCACTATATAACCACTTTACACCGAAATACCAAGAAAACATTTTAATCTTTGCTTGAGTCATGTTTATGTGTCTAATGCATTTTGTGTGTATATAAGTACATATATTCGTGTAATGCGCCAACAAATCAATGATTTAATTGTTTATTAAAGTAAGCATTGTGATATGCATAGGTGTATGTAAATATTCAGGTGTCTGTTGAAACTGTTCGCCACAGACGATATTCTTTCGGAGTTTGCCTATTTCGCTTTGGAGATTTTTGATTTTTCTGAAATAATGATGACCAAGCTACAAGTGATTCGGTTTCTTGCGTCACCAACAGACTGCATCTTCTTTAAGCTAAATTTCTCAATGGCATATGGTCTTCATCACCCGGAAAAGAATGGGTATAAACAATGACCACTTCAGCTCTTAGCTGCGTACGTATTACTATTCAATTTAGTAGAATTTTGACAATAATGAACGCAAAAACTGACTATTTGATTTTAGTGGATAAGGAAAACTTAAAATCCTCGGTTCGCTTGAGACTGCCCTAACGACTGGTCCGATTGTCGAGTCTTTCCTGCCGAAAGGCGTGTAGCTGTAAGATTACATAATAATGATAAAAATACCTTTTTACCTGGAAAATTTTGCAAATTCACGAAGTTTTTGTCACCCCAAGGCAAATTCCGGGAGCAAAATAGTGATAACACTTAACAAAGTGTTTTCATAATTTCAGTAAGCTGTAACGCTTCTCGTGATCGTACCCAAAAAATCATACGAAATTTCATAAAAACTCATAAAACAAACTTTGAAATGCTTTAGACGTGAATAACTACCAGGTGTTATAACACCTCTCACAAATAAAGGGCCAATAAATTATATAATTTGTCATTACCATCGTACTTTTTTTCTATTTCAAGTCCCTAACAGTTATGTTATGAATAATCAGTCATAAAAACAGGTTAAAAATACTAATGTGTATTATTCACACACAGCTTTCATCAGACAAAATAATAAAAAAAAACTTGGCCGTCAAAATACATAATTTGTACTTAAAATTAACTATTTTTGTTCATTTCGACTAATGATATAATCGAAGAATAAGAAAGAGAAAATCACTTTGTGACATCAACATTTGAGTTAACATTTAAATGAATTTGAGCGGTGTTATAACACCTGGTCGGGTTATCTGGGTTAAAACGGTACAAGGACATCATACATACATAAATTTAAAATACGAATACAAAAAATAAATAAAATTTTGGTCAGTTCAAGAAATTTTGTTAATTTAAAAGTTTGAGTTCTAAAATGAAAAAAATGCTTCCTGAACTTTTAGACGTTTTAGATTGAATTTTAAGATTTATACTAACCACGTATTGAAAGATAGGATTTTTTTATAAAATCGCGTCCTTGTTTGATCATGGTAGGTAATTTTCATTTTAATTGTATATGATTTTTAAAATTTAATATTGATTACGTTAATTTATTATTAATTAAGTTTTAAACTGGTCTTATTTTAATCTATAAATACTAAGGCACTACATTTACGTACCTACTGAAAAGTTATGCATTTATTTTTAATTGTTGAAAAATCGTTTAAAGTTCTTCCATGAAATTTGGAAGCAAGAAGTGAGAACTGGTTCAGATGATGGAAAATATCCAAAATTTGGTTATTTACGTAAAGAAACTCTCTTTGCTATACGATTATTTTTGACCGGATATTTTATTTAGAACGGCAATTCATAGCAATTTTACTGACGTTATATTTATAATTATCCATCTACACTCAAAGGTAACGATGTGTCTGCCAAAATTAGATACATCATGTCATTAATTGTGCTGTAGACGTAATAAGTTATGTAATTTTCTGTTTGACGCTGACAATAACGATTTTCTCACTTTGACAATATTTATATACTTGAACTTACCTCACGCTTAAACTTGGATAATTAAATGGATCTTATTTTACAGGGTGTTTAGAGGTGAGTAGCCATTTTGCAGAGGTTAATAGGTGAGGCTGTTAAATATTTATTCCACCGAACTAATTAAAATTCAGCTCTTTCTCTTTCTTCTCTTCAAAGTTTTTTTAAGAAGTGATGTTTCATCATCATCATTCACAGCCTGTAGACGTCCACTGAAGTGATGTTTATTGAAAGTAAAAGAAAGTACGTTTGTGAAAAACGAAGAAAACATTTGTTTATCATTCCAAAAATAATTTTAAAAGAAAGCGACAGTTGTAAAATGACTACCTCATTAAAAATGAGAAAAAAAATGGTTCCGAAATTACAATTATAAAAATTATAAAAAGTCGAAAGCATCTCCCAACAACCTAGGGTTACACAACCTCTTAACACCCTGCATAATCAATTCGTGAGTACCGAATTTATTGCTATCCCTACGGACAGGGTAAAGAAAAAAAAAATCTGATTTATGTTTTTGTTATTTAAAGATTTAACACTTGTTGTTTTCCTGATTTTGATATAAAAAAAACAAGTAATTTTTTTTAAATTATCTCTTTTTTTATCAATGATACATACAAGCTCTGGTATATGTTGTGTTAGAGTTAATATTTATTTATTTATTGTTAGTTTTACGGACATTACATTTAATTTAATATAAAATGTAATGATCATCGCGAAGGTAAAGCGGTACCTACTTCAGCCGTGCACGGCTTATTAATTTGTACCTACACAGCTCAATTACGATCCTGCATGGAGTACTGCAGTCATCTTTGGGATAGTTCAGCCAAATATCAACTGGTCGTTGTTTAAGTGTTAAGAGCCCGTAAGCTCATAAACAACGTCGACCTTACAACTTAAAAAAAATGGAATAAAAAGGTATTATGATGGTTAGGTACTCTTCGGCCTGTGTTTTTTTAACCATTATACCAGTCTACCAGCAAAAGTTCCATATAATATTTAACGTTGAGTTAATTAAATACTTTTAGCAAAAAACAGAATAAATAAAATATGTTATCAACATAATCATATTTATCAACAAATTCATTGACAAACTAACTAGGCTAAAATAATTGAATTTCTCAAACTATCAGATTTCCGAGAAAACCAATTTAGTAAACAATAATCCCAGATATAACTGTTTACCTTCTTGATTCATAGACCTTCATAAATTTAGTAATGGTGTAATCAGTGAGAAAGTTAACTGGTCTCGGAATAAATCCCTTTACCAATCAATTACTTGATGCACTCATTATGTGAAATGAATGACTGACTTGAAACATGCAGATTCAAATTATGACATGCTGTAGTCACGTTATGAATTTTAAGATACATTTAATAACCTAAGATGTTACGCTAAAATTAATTTTTCATGCTGCTCTTTTAAGATACGAAACTATAGAAAGATGATATTATGATATCTCCTCGCCCGCGCTGCGCTCCTGGTAGTTCAGTGATTTTCACTTAATTTATTTAAACTTTTATGAATTAAAAAAACGAAGCTAAAACACGACTATGCTCTTTCGTGGTCCAAGGGGAAGGTTTAAAACGATGCACACACATACTTTTCATACTTTGTTAGATAAGTTTATAAAATAATTCTATTTGCTTGATTTTATATTCAAATTCATTTTGTCTACGTGTGTACTACCTAGATTTTGACGTTCATTCGATGGAGCGCCTTCGTGGGAACAATTCGAAATAAACAGGGTATTCAGAAAGTACATTGGAGAAAAATATCCCAGATAGGGCTAGTCTTCCCCATTCACTACGAAAAACCGTTTTTTATTTGGACTTAAGTTTTTACATAACAAAATCTAAACATTAAAAAAAGCGCGCCTGTGCGACCTTCCTCATACAGATAACGCTCGTCCCTTACGATATAAGGCACTTCACAAGCGAATCGCGAGCGACGGACGTTCTAATTCATCGAAAATAATTAAAAAATTATAATTATTCATCCCTGTCATGCTGAGGTGTAAGCCGCTCTTGCGTTCTTTTTTATCTCAAATACGAAATTGTAAATCGTATTCCAGCAGGGTTATTCTCCTAAACAAAAATGTCCAGTTCATCGATGCCGCAGCGACGAGTAATTAGTATTCACCTAACACATAACTCGACCCCAGCACTTGCCACTGATGACGGCTTGAGTAAGAACTGACACTCGTCGAACTGTTTGACATTTCGTCGTTGTTTTAGTTACGCGAATCGCTCTGCTGATCGAAACTAAGGCCGTTTACAGAAAGAAAGCTGGAAACTTATAAGCGTGACCCGCACAGGAAAATATATGAACGCGCGCCGATAAGCACTGAACGGTGCCGACAAGTTCCGACAAGCTTCAACACGCGCTGGTCAGCGCTGGGAAATCATCGTCCGATGAGTCCGACATTTTGCTTGGTCTGCCTCAACCTGCTTCCTTTATGTAGAACGGACCAGCGCTGTCAAGCGCCGGTCAAGCGCTGGTAAGCGCTTATAAGTTTCCAGCTTTCATTCTGTATACGGCCTTATGTGTTGGCAGTAATTACTTGACTAGAGTTAGAATGGGATGATTAGATGTCATCTATGTATTGCGGCATCTCTTTCTAGAGCTTGTAAATAAATCTAGTAATGGTATAATCAGCGAGAAAGTTTACTCGACTCGGAGTAAATCCCTGCACCAATCAATTACTCGATACACTCATTATGTGAAATGAAACATTGACTTGAAATATACAGATTCAAATTTTGCGTGGTTCCGATTTTAAATATTTTACTTAACTGCTTATTAACGAACTTAATCGTAGATATGACATTATCGAGGCATAAAATTATAGAGTAGCCCTTATTAATCATCGTCATCATCATTCAGCCAGGAGATGCCCACTGCTGCCTACCCACCCTCAAGGTTCTTCACACAGATCGTCCCTGCGCTGCCCTTATTGATGGTTACAACATATTGTCAAGAAAATCAAAAAAAGAACATAAATACGGTAAAAATATCGACGGTAGAAATCAGCAAAATAAAGTTGACAGGCTAATTTTACTTTTATATTAAATGTTAGCGCTTAAGTGAGCCAGCATTCTTCAAGCTTCCATATGCTTTAGTCAACTAAGCGTTGATCATAGTACTCTGTCCTTAGCGACCGTTCATGTTTGAGTATATTTCCAAAATACAGGCGACTCTGAATAT
The DNA here is from genome assembly GCA_944452665.1 of Stenoptilia bipunctidactyla. Lineage (NCBI taxonomy): Eukaryota > Metazoa > Arthropoda > Insecta > Lepidoptera > Pterophoridae > Stenoptilia > Stenoptilia bipunctidactyla. Next base: position 11,461,782 of record OX101738.1, read on the forward strand.
AGTAGAAAAAAAGACCTGATTAAAAATCATCTATCAAAATGATTCGAATGTTTCCTTGAAAATACGAAATAAGTTTTTAGCGTCTTTTAATAATATGGATTTAGTCATTTCCTTTTTTATAACAGTATGTCGCCATAGGCTACCAACCAGTGCAATCATTACTTAGCTAATTAAAAGTCGCCGTAATCATTGAGTTGGTCATTATTTACTTCACTTTTATTACGCCGTTTTTCAAATCTTTTGAACGGGCAGTCCCAAGGTAAATGGCTCAAACAGTAAATTCTATTATCAAATAGATAAGTACATTGAAACCATTCTATGCCAACGCCTGACGAAAAAAAGATGATGTATGAGTGGACTAATCATTTTATTCCAGTTTTTCGATTGTTAATGGATAGTTAGTAATGAAAGCTATCATCATCATCATCATCATCACAACTCCGTGTAATGGGCCCACTGCAGGGCATGAGTCTCTCCTCTGGGTGAAGAGGAGGTTTAGGCCATAATCTACCGAGCTGGCCCAGTGCTGGGTGGTGGATGTCAGAATTTTCAGGGTGCCGATATGGCTTCTGACAAACCCTAACGACTACTGTATACAAGTATACAGCACCCGGGACCGACAGCTTAACGTGCCCTCCGAAGCACGGAAGTCGCCGTGAGAAACGAATGGCCGGCGGTCACCCATCCAAGTACCGACCGCTCCGAACGTTGTTTAACCTGTGATATCGTAAGATACACACAGTAACCACGGCGCCACGACGACTTCATGAAAACTACGAGTATCAACCGCGTTTAGTTTATTAAATGTTAGTCACTGTAAGGAATATTGAATTTTAAATACTTCTACTAATGCCATAATTAAATAATTTGGTGCTTAAAGCAGGTATTTTAAATTTTTTTCATTATTTTTTTTGCATATCAGATCAGTGGTGGCGCTAAGAGCTTGATACTGTTGGATATAGTAATAAATACTCTTTATTAGACTAGGCCACTAAATACCTTTTTATTATACGGTTGTCTATAAATTGGCATTCAGACCTTATTGCCATAATTAATTTCCTCACAACAATCAATCAATCTTACAAAAAGCCTTTTAAATGACTTTGTCGTTCACCTTGGCGATGGGGTAACACTGTCTCAGACGCGAGTGGTCGCGGGTTCGATGCGCACGATGCGAATATTCGTGTGCATATCAACATGTATGTTAGCATTGCTCTGGGTGTATTATATATAAAAAATAAATAAATAAATATTTTTGACACTCACAACATTATCTAGCCCAAATTAAGTTTCTTAAAAAACTTGTGTTATGGATACTAGATAACTGATATACTTAAGAAATATTTCTAATATTTTATATTCATATTGAATAAATACATATTTTTATTAGAATAACCTTAAATAAACATATAAACATCCATGACTTGATGACTAATATCTGTGTTCATCACACCGATATCTGCCGCCGCGGGGATTCGAACCCATAGCCCATGCATAGAAGGCAATGTATGTTACCACTACACCAGCCGGCCGTCGAATGTATGATAAGTATGTATTTACTACTAAACATGTATGTATATCCGTTGTCTCGTAACTATAACACAAGGTATTTGCTTACTGTAGGGCTAAATGGCGCTGTATGAATTTACCTATATCCAACAATATTTATTTAAAAAAAAATCTTACAAATTAAAAAGAAATTAGATGAATTATGGACAGGATATAAACAATTTATTATTAATAGGTATAATGTGAGGCTTTTTTTGGGCTATAGGCTAACCCCCTGTCACTGCAATAGTCTCTCTCCACTATTATAATGCCTCCAAATTTGTCAAACGTGACATCAGATGGTTTTATTACCTCTGGTGTTCTGCCTACCCCATAAAGATACGGGATACAAAACCGAGCTGGAATATTCTATGTTTTTCTCTAGCTCCCAGTTCAGCATGGAAGCAGTAATGTATTCAAATAAATAAAAAACTTAACCGAAACATAAAAAAATTAGTTATCAGAAAAAAAAAATATTACAAAATGAAAACTAAATAAGCACGTTTTTATTTTTGTTGTGCTATAAATATTTTTAAATTAGGTAGGTACCTTTAAATTATTTGATACATTTTAGTCAAAGCAAATCAAAAATTACAAAATTCCACAAGCTTTGATGTTTGAATATTGAACGATTTTGGAATTCATGCTGCTATGGAGCGTAGGCTGCCTTTACCATTTTGTACTGTAAATTTTTGGTGATATTTTGTATAGGTAGATACTTTTTATTTACTAACAGTTTTATGAGAGTTTTTTACTGTGACTACGATATCGAAACGTCTAGCTAAAAAGTGCATGTCTTTTAGCCACAGCTGTTATTTAACAACTTACATATTATCTTCGATTGTCCCACTATATTAGATAAAGTATCGCATTCTATTTAAATTTCTCTATAAAGTTATCAACCGCATACAAAACCATTTTTAAAGCGTCCTAGATAAAATGCAAAGTATTTCAAAATTGTTTTCACGATGTCAAACTACAGCAAAATGCAAGATGTTGCCCGACATTATGCAAAAGCACGAAATGAAAAGATTCCCTGAAATCAGTTACAAAAGGAATCTGGACTTGTTTCAGATTTGTGAGCCATTGTTGTATTGTAATTTTCAAAATTGCAGCAGTATAAAAGACTTGGTTAAAGCTACATTTACATGTTTACCGTGGTTTGGCAAGCGTCTACAAGCTTCGAAAAACGCTTATTTGCCATTTAAACGCTTGCGAGGACGTTACTGTGTTCAGTATAAGCAAGCATGGCGGACGTGTTGTGGGCATTGAAGTTTTGTCGGCTATTGCTCCTTAGCTTTTCATATTTTTATTTCAAATATAATCAAAAGAAAGAAAACGAAAAGTTTGCTAGAGAAGATGGTAGTTGTTGGTACATCTTTGGGATATACAGGGTGACTGGTGGGTCACTTTTGAAATTGGAGAACGTGATAGTTTGATGCATGCATAAAGAGTAAAAATATAATAAAAAATAAATTTTAATTATTTACTGAGCAAACTTAACCGAAAGTTAAAGAATTGATTACGCAACGCATGAAATATTTTCAAAAACCGACACTAACCCGGATCGCAGCAAGCCAACGCAAGCCGAGTCGCCCATTTCACACGTTTGTGCTTGCGTTTGTGGAAGCTTGCCGAGGCTTGGCAGGCGTGTACATGCTTCAAACCTTGATAAACGCTTGGATGCATTTTACACGCTTGCAAGCATGGAAAGTTGGCTAGACAAGATAATGAATGTTATTTTTTTATATTGTGATTTTTAACATTCAAGTATAAATATTTCTCGAGGCATATGCCCCAACGTATAAATACGTCATAAGCCCTTGCCGCAAGCTTATTTTGATTGGTCTTCAAAAACCGACACTAGCCCGGATCGCGGTAAGCTTACGCAAGCTCACGCAAGCACACGCAAGCCAAGCCAAACCACCCCGTTTACACACTCGTGCCTGTGGAAACTTGCTTCTTGTCAAGCGTGTAAATGGGGTTTAAGAGTTCGCTTGATGCCAAAGTAGGTAGAGGCTATTGAGGCTGCCTATTAAAACAAATGTTCTAGTTAACGGAAGTACAGTTTTCATTAATTAAAAATATGAAGAGTTAAAAACCGCCTTATTTCATCTCAAATTATTCGATTTAGTTAGTTTAGTTTTATATTTAGTTATAACTTTATTCAATTTATATAGAAAAGTTTGCAGCAGGTGGTATAGGTATTTCTCAATCATAAAAATGTACACAAAATAGCGTAAACACAGACATACATCTACATAGATAACGCAAGTGTCACGATTAGTATTAAAACCAAGCTTGCCAACTTTTTAACACCTACTGGGACTTCACAGCTGATATTTATGGATGGGAAATACAAACCGATTCCAAGACACAGATGCTGCCGTAGAAAACGATTATAAAGAATGATATTATGATACGATTTTCTAACAGACATAGGTACATACGCACTGAAAGCGAAAGGGGCGGCCAACCTTGACGCTTGGTTGGGGCTCGGACACGCGAAGTACATACATGCATTTGCGTTATCTATGTTATCTATGTATGACTTTGAGCATAACATTTGATTTTATTATAATATTTTATTAAAGTAATAAAATATTTTTCAAAGCATAATTAGTCGTATAAAAAGGAACTATTTGCATATTGCAATCAAAAAAATAAATGAAAACTTTTTAGCAACGGCTTTCATTTCTAAGTGCCAACGCTGCGTCACGCGTTCGAACGCGCGTTTCATACAAAACTCGAACGGATGTACGTAATGCGCCAAATTAAGTATTCCATTGACATACATACCGTACGACCGTATCATACGCGCAACGTTGCGTTACGCGTATGATACGGTCGTACGCTATGCGCGTTCGAACGCGAATTCAGCGTTGGCACTTAGAAATGAAAGCCGTTACTAAATTTTTTTATTTTTTTTTTTATTGCAATATGCAAGTAGTTCCTTTTTATACGACTACTTATGCTTTGAAAAATATTTTATTACTTTAAAAATACTTCGTATTGTTTTTATGAGAAATACAGCACTACTAAAGTAAGAAATATGAGTATACTTTTCAAGTTTAAAGCTTGATATACTGTCTTCCTTAAGGATGCGTTTCCGAAAAGGCTAGGTATCGAATTCTACTACTACATGTATAAGATTCACGCACACAAGCGTGCCGTGAAAAAGACGAAAGGTTTTGAACAGTTTTGATACTTTAGTTTTAAATATTTGCAAATTCTTTTATTAAAACGATTAAATTGGGTAAGATTAATTAAAGTGCTCGGAAAGTTTGAGCTCGTTTTATTCGTAACGATAAAACCTCACCATCGAACCTGATGAGCTGGTGGTACACTCGATGGCTTCTACTGGAATTCCTATTCCTAGGCATGTCAAGTTCGAGTTCATAAGACGAGACATTACCATCAGTCCTGGTAGTGGGAGCTGAAGGTATGCCTTGAGGTACTACTGGAACTCCTAGACGAGTAGAGCTAGGCATGTCGAGTTTGGGTTCATTTTGATTCTTAGGACGAGACCTTACCACCAGTTCTGGTAGTGGGAGCTGAAGGTATACCTCGAGGTGCCACTGGTACTCCTAGACGGGTAAAGCTAGGTATATCGAGTTTGGGTTTATTTTGATGCGTAGGACGAGACCTTACTACCAGTTCTGGTAGTGGGAGCTGAAGGTACCATATTTTAAAAGAACTGAACAGGACACAAGGAACTGAAATCTATAGGCGGTCAGATTTGGTGGAATCGGGTTTTCATATTTTAAAAGAAATAATAAAATTTATGGATAAAGGATAATGCAAGTGATTGGGCTCCAAAAAAAAGTCATTGTGCAGGGATGAGATGAAAGTCAGATTATAGATTAGACACATGTCATTCATATTTGTTAGGACGCTAAAAAAATTAGCCCTGGGAAAAAAAAGATATGACCAAAAATACATTTTGCATTTAATAGAATAAAAATCGTTTTCTTTTATGATACAGAAACTGAACGCCCGTAGATTTCTACGAGTGTATTCGTATAACATTTACAGCCATTGACTACGAAACTAGTGAATATTGTAAATAAATACGATTATTGGTAAAAAAAAGTGCTTGTGTGATCCTTATAAGTACCTAATGGGTTGGCTACACAGTTGTAAACCGCGATTAGTTCGTCTCTTTTCTTAGTATAGTGACTTCCCTTCTTATTATCGTCGACACACAAAAGAGATGTTATTATTAATCTGTCTCTTTTCTTACTATAGCGAACTTTTTGCGGCACTGGTTCAGCGACATTGGAAGCACGGTTTACAACTGTGTAGCCACCCCTTTTGATTTGATTTGTCTTTTTTCTTACTTTAGCGATGTCTCTTATACGGCACTGGTTCGGCGACATTGGAAAAGCAGTTTACAAATGTGTAACCACCCCTTATGAAATAATGGTATGTATGGTTCATTTAATACTGCCGTTTAGAATAAGCTAGTATGTTGCTATAAGTGGTTAATAAAGTCTAATAGTGGTTATATAATTATTACAACTAGATTTCATTAACGCTCTCTATCTCTTTCTCGGAGCACATTATTAGCGCGCATTGTCCATTTTATTCGAAACATTTCGGGGTTCGAGTCGAAAGTCGAACTTCTTTTTAACCCCCGACGCAAAACGAGAGGGGTGTTATAAGTTTAACGTGTCTGTGTATCTGTGTATCTGTGTATCTGTCTGTGGTATCGTAGCGCCCAAACGGATGAACCGATTTTCGTTTAGTTTTTTTTGTGTTATAGATAATTTTATCCCGAGTGTTCTTAGCCATGTTTCATGAAAATCTGTTCAGCCGTTTGAAGATCATCAGCTCTTTTCTAGTTGATGAGGGGATCTGACTACCTTCCATATGTCCTATCGATGCGAAATTTGGTACCGTATTGCTTCAATTATATTGAAAGTATATGGTAAGGTAACCACGACCTGATCAGCCGTTTGAAGGTCATCAGCTCTCTAACAGTTGATGAGGGGATCTGACTAAATTCCATATGTCGTATCGATTCGAAATTTGGTGCCGTATTACAACAATGATATTGATAGTATATGGTAAGGTAACCACGACCTGATCAGCCGTTTGAAGGTCATCAGCTCTCTAATAGTTGATGAGGGGATCTGACTAACTTCCATATGTCGTGTTGATTCGAAATTTGGTGCCGTATTACTACAATTATATTGAAAGTATATGGTAAGGGAATCATGACCTGATCAGCCGTTTGAAGGTCATCAGCTCTCTAATAGTTGATAAGGGGATCTGACTAACTTCCATATGTCGTATCGATTCGAAATTTGGTGCCGTATTACAACAATGATATTAAAAGTATATGGTAAGGGAACCATGACCTGATCAGCCGTTTGAAGATCATCAGCTCTTTAATAGTTGATGAGAGGATCTGACTACCTTCCATATATCCTATCGATTCGAAATTTGGTACCGTATTACTTCAATGAAATTGAAAGTGTATGGTAAGGTTACAATGACCTGATCAGCCGTTTGAAGATCATCAGCTCTCTTATTGTTGGTGAGGGGATCTGACTACCATCTTCCTAATATTAAAACCTACTTTAAAAAGTACAAAATAAAAGTAAAATTAAAAATTTTAAAAACCCCCTGACACAAAAAAAGACCTTAAAAACTAACAAATAATATTTTAAACCTATTCTAATTATTATCGTCCCATATATAATTGACTGTAAGATTTGTACTTTAAAATATTTTTATTTTCCGAGCGTCGTCACCGCGTCGGGGGACCGCTAAGTGAGAAAAACAGTTGTCAGTTGCAGATTGCATCAAAAGAATTCACTCCGAAAAATTCGTAAAATCGACACAACCGTCAACGTCGTTACGTAGGCATTACGTAGAGCGTAGACTATGCATGAAACTTAAGATCGCTCATACCTAAATGTAATAATAAATTAGCTGTTGTTGGCTTAATACTGTATATACTTGAGCGGTCCCCGACGCGGCGACGAAGCTCGGAAAATAAAAATATTTTAAAGTACAAATCTTACAGTCAATTATATATGGGACGATAATAATTAGAATAGGTTTAAAATATTATTTGTTAGTTTTTAAGGTCTTTTTTTGTGTCGGGGGGTTTTTAAAATTTTTAATTTTACTTTTTATGATTATGATATTTAATTGTATTGTTAATATGAATCATGTGTTTAAAAGTACTATTCCTTTTATAATTTATGATGTCTGTTTAATTGTACTGAAATAATGAATAACGTCTTCAAAAATAGTACTTATTTTATGTTTAAGAACTCTTACCAATGGTAATGAATGAAATAATAAATCATGTGTTTAAAAGTCTTACTTTTTTCATTAACGATAACCACTTATACCAACACATTAGCTTATTCTAAATGGCAGTATTAGATAAACCATACATACCATTATTTCATAAGGGGTGGTTACACATTTGTAAACTGCTTTTCCAATGTCGCCGAACCAGTGCCGTATAAGAGACATCGCTAAAGTAAGAAAAAAGACAAATCAAATCAAAAGGGGTGGCTACACAGTTGTAAACCGTGCTTCCAATGTCGCCGAACCAGTGCCGCAAAAAGTTCGCTATAGTAAGAAAAGAGACAGATTAATAACATCTCTTTTGTGACAGCGCACTGCTGTCTCACTCGACGATAATAAGAAGGGAAGTCGCTATACTAAGAAAAGAGACGAACTAATCGCGGTTTACTACTGTGTAGCCAACCCATTAGGTACTTATAAGGATCACACAAGCACTTTTTTTTACCAATAATCGTATTTATTTACAATATTCACTCGTTTCGTAGTCAATGGCTGTAAAGGTTATACGAATACACTCGTAGAAATCTACGGGCGTTCAGTTTCTGTATCATAAAAGAAAACGATTTTTATTCTATTAAACGCAAAATGTATTTTTGGTCATATCTTTTTTTTCCCAGGGCTAATTTTTTTGGCGTCCTAACAAATATGAATGACATGTGTCTAATCTATAATCTGACTCTCATCTCATCTCTGCACAATGACTTTTTTTTTGGAGCCCAATCACTTGCATTATCCTTTGTCCATAAATTTTATTATTTCTTTTAAAATATGAAACCCCGATTCCACCAAATCTGACCGCCTATAGATTTCAGTTCCTTGTGTCCTGTTCAGTTCTTTTAAAATATGGTACCTTCAGCTCCCACTACCAGAACTGGTGGTAAGGTCTCTTCCTACGCATCAAAATGAACCCAAACTCGATATAACAAGCTTTACCTGTCTAGGAGTACCAATGGCACCTCGAGGTATACCTTCAGCTCCCACTACTAGAACTGGTGGTAAGGTCTCGTCCTACGAATCAAAATGAACCCAAACTCGATATATCTAGCTTTACCCGTCTAGGAGTACCAGTAGCACCTCGAGGTATACCTTCAGCTCCCACTACCAGAATTGGTGGTAAGGTCTCGTCCTAAGAATCAAAATGAACCCAAACTCGACATGCCTAGTTCTATCGGTCTACGAGTACCAGTAGCACCTTGAGGTATACCTTCAGCTCCTACTACCAAAACTGGTGGTAAGGTCTCTTCCTTCGAATCAAAATGAGCCCAAACTCGATATACCTAGCTTTACCCGTCTAGGAGTACCAGTAGCACCTCAAGGTATACCTTCAGCTCCCACTACCAGAACTGGTGGTAAGGTCTCGTCCTGCGAATCAAAATGAACCCAAACTTGACATGCCTAGCTCTATCGGTCTACGAGTACCAGTATCACCTTGAGGTATACCTTCAGCTCCTACTACCAAAACTGGTGGTAAGGTCTCTTCCTTCGAATCAAAATGAGCCCAAACTCGATATACCTAGCTTTACCCGTCTAGGAGTACCAGTAGCACCTCGAGGTATACCTTCAGACCCCACTACCAGAACTGGAGATAAGGTTTAGTCCTAACAAACATAATGATTCCAAGTTTCCAAATTCAATCCTAATCATAAAAGGTTTTTTAATTTTTTTTTTTTTTCAATAAAATTATATTATTACTTTTTCAACTCAGTTCAGAGAGCGTCAAGTATCGAGACTTGTTTGATGTAATAAATTGTGTTTGTACAGCGATGTTTCTTAGCACGAAAAACAACTCAAAAGCGATACAGGTCCACTCTCGACAGCGGCTGAGCGCAGACTGAAGATATCTAGTTTTTGTTTGGAATGATATTGACATTATTTGCTAAAGTCTAATAACCCTTACCACAGTGTGTTAAGATTTACGCATTTATACAAACATGAAGAAAATTACGTGTTTGGTTATATTTTTTTTAAAGGGTTTTTAGTAGTAATTTCAAAGAAAAAAATGCGTATTATCAAAAATGAACATGTCAACCATCGAATAGTAATTTTTTTTATTCATAAATACTTGTGTTTTCATACCAAAAGTGGTACCGTAAATTGGCTTAAAATCGTCATTTTCGTGCGACGAGGCATCGCAAAATTAGTTTTTTAAGCCACAAAAACAAATTTATTTATATTATTTTGATATAATAAATGGATATGAAAGTCTTATATATCTATTAGTACTTGTAATTATTCTAAACTTTGCGCCATTTTATCACAATATGTACCAGAAAATACCCTATTTTGAAGATTTGCGGAAACGCGTCCTTAAGCTCTTCCTATCCGGAACCATGATACTAATGTGACAAAAGCTCTGCGTATAAACTTCTCACCAACATTGTCCTTATGAGCTTTTAAAAAGTGGCATTCAATAAAGCGGTATACTTTATAAGCAATTTGACTTTTTTAATCAACTGGAAATATTTAATACTGTTATCAACTCGAATCCCACTAATGCTAGGAAGTTAAAATTATGGATTCGGTGATTTTTTTTATTGTCATAAAGCTTCGGGGCTTAAAGGCATACAAGTGTGGTAATGGGTTTGAAATTAGTAATCATAAAATTACTAAACTATTACTTATACTTCGGTGGGTCTCTGGAGTTTTTGTGGCCGTACTCTCATAAAATAAACTACCAAATAATAGCAGATGGCGTGTTTTGCCATTTTAGCCATGAGTTAGTTGAACCCTGATAAATCTATACATATAATAAAATGGTAGGAAAGTCAAAACTGTACATTGAATATTTTTTTAAAAGAATACTTGGGGTATGATCTACAATCGAAACAGAAACAAAAAATATAGTTTTTAGAATTTTTGTCTGTTTGTCTGTTTGTCTTTCCGGGATAAACTCAAAAAGTACTGCATGGATTTACTTCAAATTTGGCATGAAGATAGTTAAGAAGTCGGGTCAACATATAGGCTACATATTATCACGCTAGCAGTGTTATAATCGTAGGTGCGTTTGGTGCTGCATAGCGTTCACGCAGACGACGTCGCGGGCAGCAGCTAGTAATTAAATAAGTAAAAGAAATAAATTTCACTTACCATCAGGTCAGATTAAAATAAAGCGAGTTAGTCCTCGATACATTTATTGTATTGCTTTTCGTGACAATATTAACTAAGAAATCTTTATAATACCTCCAAATTTGTCAAACGTGACATCAGATGGTTTTGTAACCTCTGGTGTTCTGCCTGCCCCATGGGGGATACAGGCGTGACTTTATGTGTGTGTGTGTGATTTTAAGAATGGCTCTTCTGTAACTAGATATATGCAGCAATGGATTTTTCATTAGTTGAAATGAATTGGGTACATCTCTACCTTGCATGCAAACCAACGTACAGCACAGGTAACGTACAGCGTAGGCAGGTTATCGAACTATGCTTGTGCAAGGATGGACGAGGGAGCCAAATGATACACGTCTTGTAATGTTGAAAGTACACCGTATATTACATAATAAAACACTCAATATCGAGGATCGAGGTGCGTCACACACTACACCTCCCCGGCAATTTGAGTAAAAAAAAATACAGAAGTTTTCTTTTTTACAAATAAAGTAAAAAACTGTTTTAATACTTCAAAAATACTTAGGGTCAATATAATGCATAAAAAAGGGACTTGAAAGATTTTAAACATGAAATTTAAGTTCTATTTAAGTTTTTAAAATTAAAAACTATGGAATTATTTTAAATAATTTTTCTTTAGAACAAAAACAGTCAGTATGGTATATACTATAAAAAAAAGATTACCAACATTTGTTTAGAAAATGATAAATATTTAAAAAAATAAAATATAATAGGTGTAGATGTATAGAAAAATATTGCATCGACTGAATATTTACCTATACTTAATTATGTAATTAGTACAAAGAATTATATAAAGTTTAATTGAAAACAAATTTTTACTTGAATAATTTCTGACTTATTTACTACCTTACTTACCTACTTAGCAACATTGACAAAACCTAGGCATAAATTAAAATTTTATATTTAACAGTTATAAAGGTAAAAAAAGTCAAAACCACGATTAAAAAAGATATAGGTATCTAAAAGTTGTAAAACAAAAATATTTTCGTATCAATTGCTATTATGGAATACCTAAATACAAATAAAGGCATAAAAATATCTAAAAGTAAAAAAAAATGTAAAAACACATAATTACTTATATTTAAGTTCAAAATCAAAAATCTTGTAATAGGTACATAAAATAATAAACATTAGGGAATAAAAAAAAATTAGGCATCATTAAAAAAAATCTTTACTTGCACTTCATTCCTTTTAGTTTTCATATTGCTATGTATTTATAACTTGTAAAATAACATTTCAAACACAATGATTATTCCGTCATTCTGTATAGTTTTGTTTTTATAACAGAGACGCATTTTAGAAATGTACAAAAGTTCAAAGAAAAATATTTGAAACAATATACTTATAAGCTGTATTAAAATTTCAAACTTTATTTACCAATAAAATAAAAAATGTACAAAATACTTATATCTACTTAAAGGTAACATACCAAATTAAATTGAAAATCAAATAAAGAATTAACAAAATGAAAACTTTAAACTAAGTACATAAATGACCTTTCTTAGTGCCTAAATATATACAAAAATAAATCTAAGTATTTTTCTAATTGAAGAGGCCTCCCCGAGTCATACCGGGCGCAAAGGTACCCATCACACTAGCCGCATTGCCTCTCTGTACGGCAATGGACAAACTCTGCGCCAAGTAAGACCCAGAGCGGGCATCTAAGCCTCTCTCCGTCAGTCGGCAACCAATCTGCTTTATGAAGGCTAATTATATTTCTTTAACTCTTTAACAACATTAATTCATTTACCTTTTCACATAAATTCTACATTCATTATTCCATCTTTCAGTATTGACTACACTTATTTATATCCTACTTTGGGATAGTTTTATTACTCGGGGGCCACCGTATTTATTATTCATACATTTATTAAGTATATAATTTTTTGTTTTGGGTACATTATAATATTACTTTTCATTGAGTCGCGACTCTCAACTTTTACTTTATGCATAATTTATTCATTTCATTCGGGTCACTGTTTTAAGACATTTTGTCTCCAACTAGTTTTCACAGAGAAATCTCGTTTACACCATGATCAAACTGAAGGATTATTTTGTGCCCTTGTACCCTTATTGTGTGCCAAATACTTATTTATCATTCTTACTACTATTTGCTTTCATTATTTACGAGGAGGCGCGTCTCACTCTACACTTGTTTTAAGACTCTAATTTAATTATTCAAAGAAATATACAGACGATTTTTTTATTTCAATAGAATATACACACCATGAACGAAATAAGAAATCTATTTTAATTTTCTATTTAAGTTAAGAAGAGCAGCTTTTCTGGTTATCCTCATATTCATAACACACTTTTATATGTGAACGCTTAAAAAGGCTAACGAAGTTAGAAGCAAGCAATTTGCAGTTTAGCGGTCTCTGGGAGCGGAGCTGGCACGGAACAGAAAGTTTTATCGCCACTCATGTGTTTTGAATTTAAAATACGAGTTTAAAATATAAGTTACATTAACGGTATTATATAGTTTTATACCTAAAGTAAGCTAAGTTAAAGTGAGTCATTATTTCTTCGTGCTTAGGTAGGTACTTACTGATTTGGCAGAGAAGAAACAGAAGCTAAAGTTTTAACAATTTATAATTAAAAAAAGTGTTCATGACATGTTTTAATTTATGTATTTTTTATTATATATATTATTTATATATTACTTTTCATAAAGTTATTTCAAGCGTTTATTTATATAAGTAATCTGGAATTGTAAGTGATTAATATACCTAGGTTAAATTATAATTACGTTAATAGCACAGGACCTGGAGGATTTTTGCAGTTCATCCGGTCCTTTGTAAGCGTGTGCATCGAAAGTGGGGAACTCTTACCTTTCGCCTTGCTCATGTACTGACCCATGTTTCGAGAATTACTTGCTCAGAGTTTCCTGAAGAGATGAGACTACAATGTACCACCATTTTTGGGGCTGCTGAGTCACAGTGAAGTACTCTTCACGGTTTGACCAAGCAGAGTCAGCAGCTATGCGGGCTGACGTCTATCGATAGGAGAGTCTTATGCTTCCCGACGTGGTGAATTGCATGTTGCCATATAACCTTTCTAAAGAGGTAAACTGTTAAATTCAAAAATATGTTTTCAAAACTGACTGTAATTCTCCGAGATAAGCACGTATAAACTAACATCAATAATATACACCTAGTGGCGAGATAATAATTATTTATTATCTCGCCGCTAGTTGTCGTTAGAAAAATATTAAGTATCAATAATTTTTTCTTTGTATTTGCTGTCGTTGATTGATGTTATATGCCTTTCTGTCGTATTATAATTAGTGTAGATTGAAGATAAGGCTCTAGCTTAATCACCATAAGTTGAACTAATCCAAGAGCTCTCATACTCGTCCTAGATATTAATTATGTCCGTAAGTTCATAAAGGTACGGGCATGGTAGTGCGATCGTTGGATATTTATATAATATAATAATGAATACAAATAACACTATGTATTTCCTCAGACACAACAAAGCTTTCAAGCTCTGTGATACGGTCTGATTAATCAGAAAATGCCTTATTGCTATTACACGCTGGAGCCTGTTCTTTAAAACGACAGCGTCAAGCTCTACTGGGATCGGCCCATTATCTTTATAACTTGTTGATGTAACGATCGTCGTCTTAAGTTTTTCTGGTAGACATAACTATTCCATATGGCGAAAACCTCATGAAGGTCGAGACTGAAAAGCAAAAATAGGTACTTTCATACTAGGTGGTCGAACTGTAAGAAGTAATGTACACTAATAGTTCTTGTTGTTAAATCCGCAAATAGTTTGAATGCAACCACACTGGTCAGGTAGGTACCTTGCCGCTGGTTCGCTTCCAGCACGCATGCAAAAAATAGTTTTGTTCGATACCTTTCGAAAATATTGCCGCTTTCTGTCTATTCAGCCCTGACCCCCGACCGAAAGGTTGGAATATCGGATCCTATCAGCCTGAAAATGCAAGTAACTTTTCAATTCTAAATGATAATACTGGTTTACTTTACCTTCCGAAATTAATATCATTTAGTCAAGAAGAAACAGATATTTATGAAACAGGCTAAAGTCTTTTTAAAGTATGAAAATTTAATCAACCCGTGCGTAATTTAGGGCTTTTACTAAATGATTAAAAATTTTACCTTAAAGGTTGTTAAGATAAGAAATATTGTGGAAGTGAATGTCATATGAAATTAATATTACCTCTCTTAACATCACATTCGGTAAATTTACTTTAAGAAGATTAATTAGTATTCAAAATTGTAGAGCTTCGTTTTAGCTTTCTATGAGCCGTATAAAACTGAAAGATGGAATGTGAATTGAGTGGTTTAAATCTATCTGCTCGGGTATTGAAGCGGATTTGTAGATATGGCTTGTGCAGCTTTTCGTATCTTAAGATTTGTAAAACACATATTCCAGCCCCGTAGGAACTCCAATTCTCACAAAAGATTACATTGAGATTTGCTTTATGATTTAAAGTAATGTAAAAACGAGTCGCTTTCGTAACATTAAGTTCAGACGCTATTTCAGTAACGACGCTGATAACTTAATTCTGCTCTAAACCACTGGAAAATATAAAAGTAACATTAAAAATAATGAAGTATACAATGTTAGAATTTTTGTACGCATTAAAAATTTACTACACAAATATTCATATGCATGAGATTTTAGTAGGTTGTGTATGTGCATCTCAATGTGTCCTATTTGGCGTTGACTAGATCGGCATTTTACTTCAATATCAACTTGTAGTGACAGTAAGTGACAGTCAATTCAAAGCTTACGCACGAGCTTAGATGAAAGAACTATGCCATAAAACTTTGACGGAGTGGTGATGTTTAGCGGAAAAAAACATATAGGGTGATCGATAGCCAGGTAAACTCAAGGAAGTTTAACCACCAAGAGGGGCACGCTTCGATTAGGCACCTCTTAAGGTACTCAACTGTCGTCTTTCAAGTTTTTGTTATTTCTTTTCTTTTCCATTTTATTTTTCATATTCGCTCATATAAAGTTGTTCTTCCGGCATTGTTTCTCATAACGATTTGTAATCGGAATGATCACTTTTCCTAAAATTTTACTCCCTAGTTTATTCATCGTGTTTTTGATATGTTTTAATCCGCGTTTGAATTCTATATCACCTGATGTAAGTAATAAAAAATTAACACAATGGGCTCTCCAAAAAATGCCAGAACACCATCACTGCTTGAGCGATAATATTTGGTAAACTTTCTATGCTGGGCGATTGATAGACAGGTGGAATAAAAAGGGTAATACTACCAAAGTATAGTATTAAAAAAACACTGTCTCTAAAAATGTATGAAATTAAAAATACGCTGAAAATATCATGTTTCCTCATCATTTATAACCACAAACAGCCCGTTTTAATTCAATTGTCTAAAAGGAAAGACGATTCCGGCAGAGGGTCGTCGGTTCAAAGAGATTTCCTTATGACATTAGACACAAAAGGATTGCGTGTCGAGGTCAAATCCAGACACACACAAATCTACTGCGGCTTTACTTTGACTTTGTGCTTTTACTCGCATATACTGTTGCAGACTACCAGTTTGTTCATAACCTTTGTCTTTAATGTTGATAAAAATTATGCTTCTTTTCGTTTAGTGTTTACCTCTCAATGCCTTCAAAAGCTTTTTATCGCGCAGCGTTGAAAGTGACTATTTATTAATGCTTTTGCATCGTATACTTGATGCACATTAATGACCTTGATATTTGATGACAACATGGTAGTAGAGAGATGCTTATAGTGCATGAGTTAACCTGCAATTTCCTTGAGACCTACGTCAACGTTTTAAAAAGTTCATGATTTAACGGATATATTGGACCTTGAGCAAAGTGTCAATTTTGGGAGACTTTTTATTTAATGTATGGATGTGACTATTGTCTTCCATAACATGACATGTCAAGCGAACATGAACACTAAGGTTGTACACGTCCATCCACGAGAAACCTATTCACTCGACGCTTAAAAGTACTGGGACTATACAGGTCAGGGAAAACAGACGCAGGCAGTATATTCCAAAACTTGGCGACCCGTATCACAAAGGAACTGTCAAAGCGCCTAGTTCGACCTTTTGGAATATCTACCAAATACGGATGGAAGTGCTGTCTGCGTCTAGTATTCCGATGGTAAAAGGGTGAGGGTTCAATTTGTTCAAACAGAGCACTCGCGCACTCCTCAAAATGTATCCTGTAGTACATGGTTAAACAAGCAACCTTACGACGATGCTGTAGGGTCTGCAGATTTTTGTCAAATTGTCAAATTGGTCCCTCTAAAAATCAGGCATTTTTGAAACCTCCGCTAAAGAGAGCCCTTTTGCAATTACATCCACAAACCAAAATTTACCTGACCAAGGGCATTACTTTAAAATACGATCAACAAATATATCCATATCTCAACGGCTTACAACAAGTTGGGAATCATCTCAAATGTTAGGCCCTAAACCGCTACTCTTTTTGCACACCATCCAAGTTTGATTTAACTTCTTACTATGGTCATATCAAGTACTTGAACTTGAAGCTCAGTTGACCAAAGAATCCATATACTTGTATAGTCTCGAGCATCGTCGACATATTATTTTCTTGTAATATGCTAAAGAAAAAAATGCGTGATCACTGTTGTCAACATTATTGATTTAATGGATTTTGTTTCTGGTATTTTTATTCACAAATAATAATTTTTAAATAAAATAAATACATTTTAAGTAAGTACATAAATGTAAACTTTGGTCACATTTGTTTCATAAAGATACTTTTACCAAATGCATGGATTGTCACACGTACACAATTATCTTCCGTCTAGGTTAATTTATCTGTGTTACCTATATCCCTGTTCAGAGCTTACAGTCAAACCTTCTATACGTGCAGTCTATGGGCAAATTATACGAAGCGGGCGCTAAATGACTTGAGGGTTCAATATAATAACGGGTTTAGGGGCCTGTTGGGGCTGCCGCGCTACTGCAGCGCATCAGGTATGTTCGCAGCGGCGCGGGTGGACCACTTCCACGCGATAATGCGTAAGAGGGCGACCTCCATGATGATGCGCGTGCGAGGCAGCACCAACAGACTGCTACTCGTTTTCAAAGATCGTTTTGAAGGTCCTATAATGGAGCACTGGCTAGATTTACATGGAGCATGCTGGTCTAGTGCTAAATGACAGTACTTAATTATATAAATTTATTTTCCATTTTATTTTATTGCATTTATTTAGTATTTTACCTGACACACTAATATCTACCAAATTGTTTTCAAAATTGACACTGTAATTTAAATTTGATTTCTATGTTTAAAAGTGACATTTAATATTGATAATGTTCTGACATTGTAAATTATGACATTTAAACATTTAATGACTTCGA
This sequence comes from Stenoptilia bipunctidactyla, assembly GCA_944452665.1. Classification (NCBI taxonomy): domain Eukaryota; kingdom Metazoa; phylum Arthropoda; class Insecta; order Lepidoptera; family Pterophoridae; genus Stenoptilia; species Stenoptilia bipunctidactyla. The sequence continues at coordinate 11,480,138 of OX101738.1, forward strand.
TATTAAATGTGATGATATATTCTTTTTATATAATTTATTACTGTATGCTTTACTAACTCTAGTTATTTAAGTTAAAATTGTTACTAACATATTATGGATTACTGATCTGAAATAAATGATTATTATCATTATAACCAATACGTGTACGAAATATAGAAATTCTTATCTTCTATCAACCATGTATAATTAGTTTTTTTTTTTTTTTGTGGGTAAGATAAGCGGTTATAAAATCTAAAATATTAAATCAATGACACACTTTGTCATCATTCTCCAATATTCCGTATTATCAAATCAAGAACATTAACAACAGGTGAAGTGGATCACTTTCACAATTTTTTTTTAATCATGCGACTTTAAGTCGTGAAAACATGCTCGTGTTCTTTTAGGGCTGATGGCGTTTCCAGGACAGTCGTGACGCATCGGATACATGTCTGTTACAGAAATAAATGAGCGTTTTTATATTTTTTTCTTCTGCTTAGATGTTTATTAGCTTCGAAGTACATATTAACGCTTACCTTTTCTACAAAATGCACGTTTTAGTAATATGAAATTCTCGTAGGCTATTTTTTCTGCGATTAATATTTAAGATGCTAGTACGGGATCGACATTTTAATCTTATAATTAACAAAATTCATTTTACATAGCAGACGCTACTGTAGTTTATATGCAAAAGTACTGACCATTTTTTGATTTGCCAAAGTGTTGTTCTTAGGCCAGCTGTCAAGCCCTCGACCGGATGGTAGTTGTCAGGAAGCACTTACGGTTAGCTGCTATATAAACACCCTGTCATCATCGTCGATGCTTTGAGAATGATGCGGTGGTTTAAATCGGTTAGGGTAAAGCTTCAATGAGATGGAATGGATGACCCAGCACGTCGAGAAGTAATCAAAACACACAGAGTGGTGGTGCGTTGGCCCAAATTAGTCGCGGTGGCTAGCTCAACGCAGCTATTTATTTATCGAACGAAGTTGCAGATCAAAGATAAGGGCGCGTTCCCGCTATGTCGCAACGTAACCGTTTTATTTGTTCTATCTCTCTGTTAACAGTCAATTAGTGGGTGATTCGTCATATCTTTATCGTCGTTGATACGTGCCTAAATATCGCTACAGTATCATTAAATAGAAGATCAAACGAACTTCTTAAGTGAAGTTCGATCGATATTATATGAGTTGCTTCATTCGAAGATATATTCATTTACCAAGTAGTCCCTTTGACTCACATGGTAGCACGCACGAATTTAAGAGTAATGAAATGACTAAAAAGGTCAAAACACGTGTTTTCGATCGTTTTAGTTAAAATTTTTCACACCAGTCTGGATCCATAGGATGCGCCTCTGTCGAGCTCATTATTTTAGAGTTCTTCATTTTATAGTTATGGCAAAACTTTAAGGGCAATAGTTTACTACATTGACAGGGCGGGTGGGACCTTAATGTATATCTTCGAATGAAGCAACTCATATAATATCGATCGAACTTCACTTAAGAAGTTCGTTTGATCTTCTATTATATTTCGTTGCTTCATTCTTCAGATATATTCATTTACCAAGTAGATGTTCAGAGCATAAGGTAAAGTTTTGCTTTATAAAAAATCATTAACTAATATTCAACAGTTCTCAAACTCAATGTAAATGTATAACTTTGAAACATTTTGTTTACATGCATACTGAATAAAATTACTTAAAGTAAATTAATAATTAAGGATCAACAAAGGAGTTTACTTCTACATTTGATTGAAAAACTGCCCTTCCAAAATTACTTTTATTGATCGACCATGGGGCGGTTATAAAACTTAGCGAATGTTTGAGACTGAGCGGTCCTGCAGGCCGTGCTGCGAATGGCTAGCAGCGATAGGCCGCCACGCGCTCTGGCCGCGGACGTTGGTGCGCGTGCCGCGTGCTGTGAGCGCTGAACGCCGCGCGCCGCCGCCACGCCCGCGCCGCTAGACCCCATGACATGCTTTATCCAGCGACTGATAGACGGTGAGATCGTTGTTTTGTGAGGTCGCTTTGGTTTGACTATAAGGCAATCTACACGCTCTGGCCTAAGTTAACTCGTTACAAATAACTAATTTTCTAAAGCTAATGCAGGGCATATACAGGAATGGCATGTTCATGGAAATATGGCAAAACTAGAGTTGGTTACTAGCAGTAGCTGAAATTATAATCAAATCCAAATTCCCTATTTTGATTTCATTTGCAAAAATTATAAGAGAAATTGCACACGGTGTGCTAGTGGCCTAAAAGCCAGTAAAAATACCAGTTACTGTGTGTGTACTTTGCTCAAGAGTTAAATAACTATTGGGATACTTTTTTGAAATATAATCTTAAAACGACTTGAAGATCTTAATCTTAAACCAAGTGTAATTGTGTTATGTTGGTAATGGCCTTAACCTAAGGTAATGGATTAATTAGTTCATGTGATCCTATATTGTTTCCTAATAATAAGGCCAACCTATGACTATTTACTATATCTATTAACTGTTTTTATTAGTTTTACTTTAATTGTTCCTTAAAAAATGATAAAATTCAGTGATATCGAACGATTAAAGATATCTCCACTGTTATTGTGACAATAATTCTAGTACCGATACGTTGTACCATGCTACGTTGTACTGAGCTTAAGTTTTGTTAGAAAGCGACGAGACCACGACTAGGTACTGTGGTGACCGCCTACACGTCTTCTCTTAATGAAACCGAGCCGGGAAGCCTCGCTGGTTCGCTCTGGAAAGATAAATAATTTCTTTTCAAAATCGTTAGCTCAGTAAAAGAGCACTCGTTCGGCAAGCGAGAGGTCCCAGGTTCGTTTACTGACCTATTTAAGAATAATTGAGCATTATTAAATGCAAAAATTTCAAAACGGCTTGAATGTTTTAATTTAAAGCAATTTGGAGAGAGAGTAAACGCGTCTATAACCGTAGCTTCAAGATCTCGTTACCAAGAAACCTATTGTGAGCATTTAACATTGGTGCGAGAAGCAAAAAGATTTACTTGAGGTTGACTGAAAACTTTGATACGCATAATTGGGTAGTGCTGTATTTTTTCCCGAGTACGGAGCAAATAGTCAAATATTCATTTTCTCAAACTATTACCAAATACTTTTAGCTAATGCATTTAAATGAGGAAATCGAATTCCTCCCATTAAATTAATATAGATAGTACCTACATACAGCGCAAACGTGTTTATCCTTTGCAAAACACTGTAACCCATTAAAAGCTGAAAACATGTCTCACTATTTTTCCAGTTTCCATTTGCATGATTATCTTTACAAATTACCCCCCCCATCAGGATGTGACGCAAATATTCGCTAAATATTTCTATGACAAGATGTCTTTCACATGTTTTTCCACCACTGTAAATCTTCTAAAATCTTACTATGTATTTGTATTTTTGTATCGTTATTATTGCTATTTTTGAGAGCTTTGTATCTATCCTTTCGAAAGTTTGAGTGGTAGTATAATCACTAATATTTAACCGTTGGACAAGCTGAAGTTAATGCTTAGTTAGTTGTGAATTGTGCTAATTCTCTGATGGTGCAACACCTTACTTTTTAAAATTTGTTCCTTACTTTTTAAAACTGAATTTAGGATGGAAACACAGATTTGAGATAGTGAACACTGATTGAAACTGGTTGATTCGATATATGTTTTTATACGTGTTGTTATTTATGACAAATTGTTTACTTCGTATTTCACTTTTTTCTTGCAAAATCACTGGTTATATTTCCACGGAGCAGTATTAATTATCTTTACTAATATTTGCAATTCACTTTGAGTTAATTTTAATATGTTGATATGCGACTTTGTTATAACTTTTCCAAAAATCTTTAAGAGACCTCGTAAACACTGTATTCATTTGACAGATCCGATTTGAAGTCCTCGAATTCATAAGTTTGTGGTAAAAACTGAAATCGTAATTATTTACGATGTTCCTTTAATATAGGAACTAAAAGATAAGATTCTCTGAAATTAATGCAAGCTAAAAAGGACTTTTTTGTGACTATGCTCAGGGAGGTTCTAAAATGTTCTTTTAAAATGTGATTTGTTATTAAGGAATTTATAAAATTTGTATAAGATTTAAAATAAATCTTTTGTCTCCATTGGATTTTGGTGCAAAAAATATATTCGGAACAAACTGATCAGACTGAGGAGAGCAGGAGACTATTGCTCCTAGATTAATTGATTTATCTATGGAGAGAGCCTATCTCGAAAGCCTGATTTTATTTAGGAGCAAAATTGTTTATAGGAGTTACGATTTGTATAACTTGACAGATTTTTGGTAATGAGACGCCTTTGGAGATCCACTTTAAACCAACAGAGTCATTGGTAATAGCTGTACCAGAATTATAAAAATATGCCATTTTATTGATTTATTTATTTATACTTCATTGCACACTTACAAAATAATAAAAGGAAAAGAATACATTAGAACAAAAACAGTTTTGAAAGGTACAATAGGCGGCCTTATCGCTATAAAGCCATGTACCTGCGTTAACGATGGGCTAGGGATCATTGTCTCGTTGATATCGTCCACCGAGTTCGGGGGCGTAGCGCTGACAATAATACTGTTGCGTAGTTGCGAGCCGATATTCCGTCCAGTTACCTTGAAACCGCGGGCGTGGGTTCGCTTGACATGTGGATATTTTAAGCATGTCAACATGCTTTTTATCCCTTTCTTCATTTTCCTATATGTTAACAAATCTAGACCTTCATGGCAGTTTCGTTCTTCAAATTTTTGGTTTCAGACTAAGGGTTTTCAATAATCTGTTTGATCTTAAACCTCTCTGGGTAGCCCTTTGCGCAATAACGGCAGCCATCTTTGAGCTAAATCTTGGTGAATACATTCGCCATGTTTAGGGCCTTTGTTAACGGGAACTACCAGAACCGTTAAGATTTAAATTGGAAGCGTTTGTATTTCCGCTTGAATTATTGCTGTTTCAGATGGAACTTTCGGTTACAGTTGACGTTCTATCTCCGAAATCTAGTTTAGTTTTTGCTTCCATGCTGGACTGGGAGCGAAAGAAAAACATAGAATGCGCCAGCTGGTTCTCTTCCCGGGCATACTGTAAAAGTCAGTTAAGGGACAGAGGTTTTAAAGGCATTTTTGTGGGCGATAGGCGGACCACCTATCACTACAATAGTCTCTCCATCTTTATAATACCTCCAAATTTGTCAAAAGTGACATCAGATGGTCTTGTAACCTCTGGTATTCTGCCTACCCCATAAGGGATACAGGCGTGACGTTATGCATGCATGCATGCGTATTAGTTTTTATTTGACCTCCGTGTCGATTTATAAAATCAACATCGTGGGTACTACCTCCGTGTCGATTTAAAAAATCAACATCCTGGGTATTTTATCCTTCGTGTTAACGCTAGTTAAAGTTCCTGAAGATATTAAACAGTTTCCTTGAATATCGTTGTATTTGAATACCTCCGTGTCGATTTATAAAATCAACATCCGGGTACCACCTCCGTGTCGATTTAAAAAATCAACATCCGGGTGTTTTATTCTTCGCGTTAACGCTAGGTTAAGATCCTGGAGACATTAGATGCTTTTCTTGAATATTGTCTGTATGAAATCACTCGTCTATGATTTTTTCCGCTCCAACCTTCTAAGCTTGCGTTTATAATATTGTTCTTTTCTTCGGCTGTCTTCTTCGGCATTTTTATGACAGGTGTACTTGCTACCGCGCACGAAAAAGGAATGAGCTCGACAGAGGCGCATCCTATGGATCCAGACTGGTGTGAAAAATTTTAACTAAAACGATCGAAAACACGTGTTTTGACCTTTTTAGTCATTTCATAACTCTTAAATTCGTGCGTGCTACCGTGTGAGTCAAAGGGACTACTTGGTAAATGAATATATCTGAAGAATGAAGCAACGAAATATAATCATAGAAGATTTTCAAGTGACGAGGAAATGAAGGCGGCCGTAAATGAACATTTTGAAGGCAAAGATGGCGAATATTTTTTATCCGGGTTAAAAGCTCTTTTTAATGAATATAAGAAGTGCATTGAATTAGAGGGAAATTATATTGAAAAATATTTTTTTATACATTTCTATCAGCATTTTTAATATATTAGGCTCAAAACTTTTCAGCCGCCCCTCGTACTTCTTTTTTCATCAAAGTAATAATTTAATAATAAACTAATGTAATACAATGCATTATTAATATACAGGGTCTGTCGTATTAAGTGGATAACCCGTTAACTGCAGTTGGCCCGGATGTACGATTGTAAGAAAATCATATTATATATTCTTTTCAGGATTCACCCCCATATGAAAATGCGTGGTATTTTGCCTTAGCATTTTTATAAACATCCGACAACTCGGGGTTTTTAGAAAGCGTTAGTCGAATGTTCTTTTTGCAAGCGGAACTTTCAAAAGGTCTATGTACAAAGGCAGTAAAATCAACGTAAATCTCTAGCAACGGAGTTTTGGAATATTTTTGCTTATACTAACAAAATAACCACCAGACTTTCTCGTCACATACCTACTATCATTCTACCTACTATATTTAATTTATTCTTCTCGCCGCGATCTTACCAATACAATAAAGCATTATAGTTCCTTGTTTTGTATTTTAATGCAATAACGCTCTGAAAGTACTATCCGGATTTAATAAATCTTCGACTTTAGTATTCTAACTCTAAAAGGTTAGAGGCTATTTTATCCAGAAATTTCTTAAGGATCAAAAGCAAAACGTGCAAACCACGCAAAGCTGCTAGAAAATAAGAAAGAGAAGGACCAGCCAATTAAATTGCAGGCCTTCAAAAATACTTTGTTTAGATTTAAAATTAATCGCGTTTCGGATAAAGCTACGGCAGACTTATTTATTAACCCTTATTTTACTTGAGAGCCGATTTCGAGTTCGACTACAAATCATTAGATACCTACTACATCTAGAAGATTACCTCGTCGATCAAAAAAGAGTATCTAAGTGTTGAGTAGTGTTTAATCGAAATATTGATTTTTGTACTTAACCTATGTTCCATACCTGTGATGATGCATTGTGTGATTTTTTATAAAACTTCACTTACTTTCAGCTTACTAAAACTGCGTGACAACAAATATGTCAGAAACAATCGTCCATCGTGTTGATATTCACAGACAAATATTGTGATCTGTTTAGAAAGTAGCTGAGAATCTTGCCACACCAACAAATTCCAGGCCTGAAATCCGCAAGCAAATTTTTGTCACCATTTTTGATTATGGAACTTCTTCAGCCTTATGCCGTGTTTATCTCTATAGGATGAACTGAGTAGCCTCTGAAGGAATCTGAGCATAAATTTGCTGCCAGTTTTTAGAAACTCAGCTGTGATTCCATCATTACTAAGCTACGGTGATATTGTTATCGACAATTATTTATAAAAAGCCAATCTGAACTTTTATTTTCACACTTTCAAAACCTCATCGTCATGTAAGAAAGGTGAATATAAGATCAAACGGTGGACATTTCATCAATATAAAAAAAAATACAGTTTAAGTTTCAAACAAACCGAATTATAAACATATTTAACACCCAATATCTCTAAATTTAAATTTCTCGCAATGTAGCGGAAGATTGTTACTCGATAGGTATTTCTGACAATTTGATCCGAAATGAATGCCCGAACTTAAATCGCTTTCACATCTGAATACTGAGAAGGTTTATGGTGAATAAAACATGAAAATCTACGACACCCTTTGTCTTATTTATTGCTGAGCACAAAAAGGGTTTCAATCTACTATTTATTATTAATTTTATTTAAAAAGTTGCTCTAGAAATAATATTTATGTGCTTGGAAATACTTTTGTTGGAATTCCTGTTTGAACAAGGACAATTTTCATTAACTAGTTAGGTGTTTCATGGCAGGTAATTAAAAAGTTTGTTTCGTTTATAAAATTTATGAAAAGGGAAAATCTACTTTAATATACTTTTACGATAATATTTTAACAAAACTCAAGCAAATATTTCGTTTTGAAGCAACGCAAAGTTTTTATATTTATACCTCTTGTGGTTTATGTTTAGCAATATTTAAATAAGCAATAACATTTTTGCACACGAAATTACAAAAAACTTCATCTGAAGGAGGGAAGAAAACGTTTTTTTTACTTTACAACTTATTTAATATAAGTTTTGTAATGTTCATTTAATTTTATTCAATTATAATGTGAATTTCGAGAGTGTCGCTTCGAAACAGAAATTAAAAAGTGTACCGAGAAATCATGTTTCGTCAGCTGCTGGCCACCCTATTGGTCGTTCGTTATATCAAAGATATTCACCGATTTCAATTTTTTTTTTGCAATTTGAACAGTGGGCTCGTTGATTCATAATAAATATTGTATTTTATATCAAATATGTTTACAGGGTGCTAATGACTGATCATCGATTCGCTAGATAGGTGGTACAAAAATTATGTTCCAATACATAACAACGACGTATTTTTATGTACCCCAATGATGAAATATTTAATTAAACGCATTGAAGAGTTCATAATATTTAAGATCGTATTCGAAAATAAGTGTATCATGGATATTAGAAACACATTCATTTAAGTCCACCTTTCTCTCAGTGGCACTTGAAAAAAAGAATTATGTTAGGTAGTACACATATCTTGACTCTTATAATAGAAGGCATAGGGGGCATCTCTATTTCACACATAAAAAAAAACTCAATCGTTTGTAACCATGCTACTGTGTTGTTAACTGTACATACTATTCCACATGTACCAGGTCAACGTCAATCCTTCACCAGACCCTGATTTGATTATTCAACTTGTGCTTGGTTAAGATAACAATCGGTTTGCATGTAATATGCTTGAGGCCCAGGGTTCGAATACCTGTTGGCTCGGATATTTATCGGATGAACACATATATAAGCCGGTTAATTGATGGATTAAATTCCTCATATTAAAATTCATGAACATAGGTATTCAATATTAACTTCATAAAACTTAATGCTGTATCAGGGATTTTCAAAAAAATATATTATCTCTTCAATTTATTTATGAAGCAAATAACAAAATATTTAAGCAAATAATAGCTCTAAATGTTGCAAACCATTTTACCCTGTTGATTTAAATAATTGAATTAGGCGTTCCCTATCCGATTAGCATAGCTGATTACTCCTGTATTATCTTAGTGCGATTTTCATTACAGCGAAAACTATAAGTCGAAAATTTGATAGGACTATATTTCATTGCATCGGTAATTTGTTAGTGCGATGCAACGTTTGTGCGAAAAACCCCGTCTCGAAAAATCTTATAGTGATAACTCTTTAGTTCGATAGAACGTTGGTTCGCATTGTTTAGTTTTTATGAATTTCATCATATTTTATTCGGGACCTACAACAAACTTATAAGAAACCATGAACACCAATATTGTCTAATTAACCTACTGGATATTTAAACATTGAAATAAAAACATTTTCTTGGCAGAATAGGTTTTATTTATTTGGTATCTCTAATGAGGTCATGAACATTTGGTTTAATTTTGAAAATATTAGGTATTACTTTTAATTTGTGTTGCTTTCGCATTCACATAGAGAATCGCGTAAGACTAATGCAATTGCACTTACCATTCGTAAAATAGTAGTTAAACACTTCTAAAAATCTTAAATATTCTAAAAATAGATTCAAAATTAATTTTCTGTTTTTTATTCGCATAGATTATCGTTACAAAATGCACCCCAGCCGTCTGGGGTTGCACTTATTCACTTGATAATGTTTTTAAGTTTTTGCATTTAAATGCTCAATTATTCTTAAAAAAATTAAAAATGTGATAAATAAAAATAAAAATGGAAATAAAATAATATACTTATAAAAATAAATAAAACCTGAAAAATAAAAATACTCTGGTCGGGTAATTTATATTTATCACATTTTTCATTTACTTAACATTCACTTGTTTTGATCCAGTTATTTAAAAAATACAATAATTTTATATAATGTTTTATAATAGTCTGCTGTGTCAGTTAATTATATTACTCTAAAAAAACTACAGGTATGGGGTTTATATGTAGTTAATACAAAATGCAAAAAAGGGAAGATGAGGTGAAAATAACACCAAACGAATTTCAAGATCAGATAACAGCATACTTGGAACTTAGCAACCCGTTAACACCGGATTAAATTTCGTGAGATATTTTCTCAATGTGATTTAAAAATCATTAGGTACATTGTTATGCAATCGAACACGGATGTCTTTTTGATGTTAATTGCTTTGGACTAAGAACGTAGTCCCATTATTCTCATAATATACAGGATTTATACGGGAGAAACTACCGGAAACAGCTGGATAAAATATTCTTATGTTTTAATTATTAAGAAAAAATTATGAATATAATTTTAATTAATTAAATAATTATTTAAAATTATTTATTTATGCACAGAAAAACCAAAAAAACTTTCATCAGATTTCCCTCAATTTTAAAATTTCATGTCATTATTTCTGAAACTTAATATAAAAATTAATACCTACATAACGCAAAAATGATATTTTTAATGCATTTATGAAAATGAGTTAATTTGCAAATAATGAAGCGCGTAGTCGGCCGAAGCTCCATGCAATTTTATAATGTAATTGTAAATGAATGGCCAAAAGTTTTCTGTTTTCATAAATAAATTTCCATTATTGCATGTATTGTTGCATGTACTGTTTATTTATATTCAATGCTGGACTAGGAGCGAAAGAAAAACATAGAATGTTCCAGCTGCTTCTCTTCCCGAGCCTACAGTAAAAGTCAGTTAAGGGAAAGAGGTTTTAAAGGTGTTTTTGTGGGCGATAGGCTGACCCCCTGTCACTACAATAGTCTGTCTCCATCTTTATAATACCTCCAAATTTGTCGAACGTGACATCAGATGGTCTTATGACCTCTGGTGTTCTGCCTACCCCATAAGGGATACTACAGGCGTGACGTTATGTATGTGTATATGTATTGTTTATTTTGTTTTATACACATAATATATGTTGTCTGTGTATTATCAGATGTCAATAGTTGTGAATTGAAGTTTGTAATTTTTTTTAAATTTGACTTTTTATAAAACTATTGTGAAGTTTAATGTACCATCGAACCAACTGAATACATTTTGCTGAAAATTCGTTTGAAACTGTCAAACTTGTAGGGTCTATCGCATATAATGCACTTATGACTTTTTAGATACTGTACGAATTCAGTACCCATTAAGGATGCGTTTCCGAAAAGGCTAGGTATCGAATTCTACTACTACATGTATAAGATTCACGCACACAAGCGTGCCGTGAAAAAGACGAAAGGTTTTGAACAGTTTTGATACTTTAGTTTTAAATTTTTGCAAATTCTTTTATTAAAACGATTAAATTGGGTAAGATTAATTAAAATGCTCGGAAAGTTTGAGCTCGTTTTATTCGTAACGATAAAACCTCACCATCGAACCTGATGAGCTGGTGGTACACTCGAGGGCTTCTACTGGAATTCCTATTCCTAGGCATGTCAAGTTCGAGTTCATAAGACGAGACATTACCATCAGTCCTGGTAGTGGGAGCTGAAGGTATGCCTTGAGGTACTACTGGAACTCCTAGACGAGTAGAGCTAAGCATGTCGAGTTTGGGTTCATTTTGATTCTTAGGACGAGACCTTACCACCCGTTCTGGTAGTGGAAGCTGAAGGTATACCTCGAGGTGCCACTGGTACTCCTAGACGGGTAAAGCTAGGTATATCGAGTTTGGTTTTATTTTGATGCGTAGGACGAGACCTTACTACCAGTTCTGGTAGTGGGAGCTGAAGGTACCATATTTTAAAAGAACTGAACAGGACACAAGGAACTGAAATCTATAGGCGGTCAGATTTGGTGGAATCGGGTTTTCATATTTTAAAAGAAATAATAAAATTTATGGACAAAGGATAATGCAAGTGATTGGGCTCCAAAAAAAAAGTCATTGTGCAGGGATGAGATGAAAGTCAGATTATAGATTAGACACATGTCATTCATATTTGTTAGGACGCTAAAAAAATTAGCCCTGGGAAAAAAAAGATATGACCAAAAATACATTTTGCATTTAATAGAATAAAAATCGTTTTCTTTTATGATACAGAAACTGAATGCCCGTAGATTTCTACGAGTGTATTCGTGTAACCTTTACAGCCATTGACTACGAAACTAGTGAATATTGTAAATAAATACGATTATTGGTAAAAAAAAGTGCTTGTGTGATCCTTATAAGTACCTAATGGGTAGGCTACACAGTTGTTAACCGCGATTAGTTCGTCTCTTTTCTTAGTATAGTGACTTCCCTTCTTATTATCGTCGACACACAAAAGAGATGTTATTATTAATCTGTCTCTTTTCTTACTATAGCGAACTTTTTGCGGCACTGGTTCGGTGACATTGGAAGCACGGTTTACAACTGTGTAGCCACCCCTTTTGATTTGATTTGTCTTTTTTCTTACTTTAGCGATGTCTCTTATACGGCACTGGTTCGGCGACATTGGAAAAGCAGTTTACAAATGTGTAACCACCCCTTATGAAATAATGGTATGTATGGTTCATCTAATACTGCCGTTTAGAATAAGCTAGTATGTTGCTATAAGTGGTTAATAAAGTCTAATAGTGGTTATATAATTATTACAACTAGATTTCATTAACGCTCTCTATCTCTTTCTCGGAGCACATTTTTAACGCGCATTGTCCATTTTATTCGAAACATTTCGGGGTTCGAGTCGAAAGTCGAACTTCTTTTATGATTATGATATTTAATTGTATTGTTAATATGAATCATGTGTTTAAAAGAACTATTCCTTTTATAATTTATGATGTCTGTTTAATTGTACTGAAATAATGAATAACGTCTTCAAAAATAGTACTTATTTTATATTTAAGAACTCTTACCAATGGTAATGAATGAAATAATAAATCATGTGTTTAAAAGTCTTACTTTTTTCATTAACGATAACCACTTATACCAACACATTAGCTTATTCTAAATGGCAGTATTAGATAAACCATACATACCATTATTTCATAAGGGGTGGTTACACATTTGTAAACTGCTTTTCCAATGTCGCCGAACCAGTGCCGTATAAGAGACATCGCTAAAGTAAGAAAAAAGACAAATCAAATCAAAAGGGGTGGCTACACAGTTGTAAACCGTGCTTCCAATGTCGCCGAACCAGTGCCGCAAAAAGTTCGCTATAGTAAGAAAAGAGACAGATTAATAACATCTCTTTTGTGACAGCGCGCTGCTGTCTCGCTCGACGATAATAAGAAGGGAAGTCGCTATACTAAGAAAAGAGACGAACTAATCGCGGTTTACTACTGTGTAGCCAACCCATTAGGTACTTATAAGGATCACACAAGCACTTTTTTTTACCAATAATCGTATTTATTTACAATATTCACTCGTTTCGTAGTCAATGGCTGTAAAGGTTATACGAATACACTCGTAGAAATCTACGGGCGTTCAGTTTCTGTATCATAAAAGAAAACGATTTTTATTCTATTAAACGCAAAATGTATTTTTGGTCATATCTTTTTTTTCCCAGGGCTAATTTCTTTGGCGTCCTAACAAATATGAATGACATGTGTCTAATCTATAATCTGACTCTCATCTCATCTCTGCACAATGACTTTTTTTTTGGAGCCCAATCACTTGCATTATCCTTTGTCCATAAATTTTATTATTTCTTTTAAAATATGAAAACCCGATTCCACCAAATCTGACCGCCTATAGATTTCAGTTCCTTGTGTCCTGTTCAGTTCTTTTAAAATATGGTACCTTCAGCTCCCACTACCAGAACTGGTGGTAAGGTCTCGTCCTACGCATCAAAATAAACCCAAACTCGATATAACTAGCTTTACCCGTCTAGGAGTACCAATGGCACCTCGAGGTATAAATTCAGCTCCCACTACCAGAACTGGTGGTAAGGTCTCGTCCTACGCATCAAAATGAACCCAAACTCGATATATCTAGCTTTACCCGTCTAGGAGTACCAGTAGCACCTCGAGGTATACCTTCAGCTCCCACTACCAGAATTGGTGGTAAGGCCTCGTCCTGCGAATCAAAATGAACCCAAACTCGACATGCCTAGCTCTATCGGTCTACGAGTACCAGTAGCACCTTGAGGTATACCTTCAGCTCCTACTACCAGAACTGGTGGTAAGGTCTCGTCCTGCGAATCAAAATGAACCCAAACTCGACATGCCTAGCTCTATCGGTCTACGAGTACCAGTAGCACCTTGAGGTATACCTTCAGCTCCTACTACCAAAACTGGTGGTAAGGTCTCTTCCTTCGAATCAAAATGAGCCCAAACTCGATATACCTAACTTTACCCGTCTAGGAGTACCAGTAGCACCTCGAGGTATACCTTCAGCTCCCACTACCAGAACTGGTGGTAAGGTCTCGTCCTGCGAATCAAAATGAACCCAAACTTGACATGCCTAGCTCTATCGGTCTACGAGTACCAGTAGCACCTTGAGGTATACCTTCAGCTCCTACTACCAAAACTGGTGGTAAGGTCTCTTCCTTCGAATCAAAATGAGCCCAAACTCGATATACCTAGCTTTACCCGTCTAGGAGTACCAGTAGCACCTCGAGGTATACCTTCAGACCCCACTACCAGAACTGGAGATAAGGTTTAGTCCTAACAAACATAATGATTCCAAGTTTCCAAATTCAATCCTAATCATAAAAGGTTTTGTAATTTTTTTTTTTTCAATAAAATTATATTATTGCCTTTTCAACTCAGTTCAGTCAGAGAGCGTCAAGTATCGAGACTTGTTTGATGTAATAAATTGTGTATGTACAGCAATGTTTCTTAGCACGAAAAATAACTCAAAAGCGATACAGGTCCACTCTCGACAGCGGCTGAGCGCAGACTGAAGATATCTAGTTTTTGTTTGGAATGATATTGACATTATTTGCTAAAGTAATAATAACCCTTACCACAGTGTGTTAAGATTTACGCATTTATACAAACATGAAGAAAATTACGTGTTTGGTTTTTTTTTTTTTTAAAGGGTTTTGAGTAGTAATTTCAAAGAAAAAAATGCATATTATCAAAAATGAACATGTCAACCATCGAATAGTATTTTTTTTATTCATAAATACTTGTGTTTTCATACCAAAAGTGGTACCGTAAATTGGCTTAAAATCGTCATTTTCGTGTGACGAGGCATCGCAAAATTAGTTTTTAAGCCACAAAAACAAATTTATTTATATTATTTTTATATAATAAATGGAGATGAAAGTCTTATCTATCTATTAGTACTTGTAATTATACTAAACTTTGCGCCATTTTATCACAATATGTACCAGAAAATACCCTATTTTGAAGATTTGCGGAAACGCGTCCTTAAATGTCAGTGTCGAATGTAATGATAACAAGTTCGTCACCAAGGAATCTTCAAGCGAATTTCGACCTACTAGCATTTAGACGATGAGCTTGTTGTTGGTCATGATTTAGTTAGTTCGATGGTACATATAAAAAACGTTTATAGTTGTTTAAAAGTTTTGAAAGTTTTCAACGAAATAATAAGTAAGTATAAGTATTGAACTTCAATTTTAAAATCAAATATTATTCTCGAATATCACAGGTACATAAACTAAAAATACAATATTTTACTAAAGAAATATTTTTATAAAAAGAAATTTTTTTTTGAACGTTGATGAGAATAAGGTGGGATTTAGAAAAGCTTTCTACCTATGACAATGAATCTGTATTTCATGTAGGTACTTAGTTCTTCTATACTCTGAATTCACAAATTAGGTACTAAGTTTTAAACAAAATAGTGTTGCCTGTTGGAGACTTAGGCGCAGATTCTGAAACCTTGCTCAAGCATAGAATCAGAGCTTTAAATTTCCAAAGAGTAACTTAATAAAATCACCCGATCAGGAGTCGAACCTTAACGGGTGCAAGCAGGAGTCCCAAAGTTTATTGACTAAAGATAAGTTAAGTAACTGCAAAACTATGTAGTTAATTAAAATTCAAGAAATGAATTGAAAGTGAAATGAAAACTTTTTATTCACAGTAGGTATACTTATACACTTTGCGAAGGTCAAACGCTGATTGAGCGCGGCGTGGTTTCAGGTGACATGAAGAATTCTGGGGGAGGCCTCCGTGTAGTAGTGTGCGTCTCAAGTTTGATTAAGCTTTAATTTGTGTCTTAAAAGAGGACAATTGTGACCTTACACGTTTTAGCCAACTTATAATATAAACAACCAAAGTAATACAGAATAGGGAACAATATAAAGTTTAAATCGTCTTCCAACTACAAATTCTTACCCTCAGGGCATCCGACAAATGCTAATGAATCTTCAAAGGAGAGACAGTGTTTAACTCATGTGATTGGTCACGCTTGAAAAATATCGTACGTTGAATTTACGAGTAGTTTACTCTATTAAAATATTCTACGGAACAGTAAAGACTTGCCTTCTGTAGGAGAGTTTATGGTGGATATTTGTGTGATGAACGAAGATATTAGCTGACAAGATAATGCTTATTACAAGGTAAGACTTATTTTTATTTCAATGTTTTACTTATATATAATATGTTTTTTTAATTTAATCCGCCTACAATTTTTATTATGTTGTTGCATCGACACGAAGAAGAAGAAGAATGTTTTACTTATACGGGGTAACAGAACTGGAGGGTCACTTTCCAAATTCGAGGAAGTGATAGTTTGAGATCATACAAGAAGAGAATAAATAAAAGAAAAAATAGATATTAATTATTGATTGAGTAAACTTAACCGAAAGTTATAGAATTCATTACGCAAAGCATGGTTACATAAGCGTTATACAATAGATACTTAGCGGGTGGTGGTGTGCTTTCTCTTTTACTCCATTCTTGTTTAGATACAGTCAAGATTTGCTGAATAATTTCATTGCGTTTTACTCAGGCATAACCAGACAGTATCCAATTTATTTTAATAGTCAGAACCAGTCTGTGATTTTAAACTTACTTGATGTTAAGGAAAGCTACTCTTAAATACTTAGAAAATCCTAAGAAATCAGGGAAAATAATGGTCTAATGGAAATAATATGAAAACGGTCTAATGGAATAATAGAAATAATGATCTTGAGCTAGAGTCGTGACCGGTCTGTTGCTCATAATATGGATGCAGATGCGTCTATGACATGACATTTATTCTATGACATTTCAATATTATGAAGGAATATTTAATACGGTTGCCTACACGGTGTATTAGTCGAATGTTCCCAGCAGTGGTCGCAGAGGTCCTGAAAAAAAGTCTTAGCCAAGGTCTTCAGTTTAGGACACGAACGTTTACAGAAAGTGAGTCTTGGTCACCACTGCCAGATTTTTTATGCCAACACGGAAATTTTGAACTTTTTGAGTGAAAGAAGTAGGATTTTTTCGTCGAAAACGGGACAAAGTATTACAAAGTATATTATTATAAGTAATCAGAAGTTTTTCGATATGTATCTTTTTATTTAAGTTCGAATTACGTTTGCGTGAAAATGCGAGTTATTACCAAAAGCGCGACTGAGACTTTCTCGCGCGGTATAATACATTGAAATTTTATAAATAAATCGGCACGTCCCGCCAAAAACGGGACGTTCGGCAACGCTGGTCTTGGCGCATGCTGTTCCTCATAAGCCAAGCTTATTCAAGATTTTTTTCATAAATTTTGTTTGTCATATATTTCTGACTTGAACTTTACAAAGAACTTACAACCTTATGATTCCCAGAATATGCTCCGTGCTGGCTCTGTAGCACAATAAGTGCGGCATTACGCAAAGGGGCATTAATTTTACATTCTATATTATTTTTTTCAGGTCGGGCCGTTCTTTAGCTTTAATCGGGATAGTAATTTAATTTAAGAAGTGAAATTTTTGTGCATAATACATATTTTGTGTCGTTGTTTATCAGGACCAAAGGTTCCAACAATACAACTTTTCGAAATAAAATGAATTTCTTTGCACGTTGATTTAGTATGTTGTTGCTTAAATTAAAGTTAAAATAACAGATGGATGTGCATCAGGGGAATTAAATGTTCAAGCTTTATTTTACAGTTATTTTGCGCGTACAATAAAACCGTGAAGTATCCTGTATAAAATATTGCCTTCGCTTCGAGGCAGTGATGCGACAGCAGTGGGCAAGTATATGTTCTGCATAAGCTTTAACAGATTGTGTTAAATTCATTATTTTTCGGAACAAAGAAATAAAAACCGTTCTTATATAAGATTAAAAAAAAAAACTTCGCAAATCAACAGCTAATCACGAAATACGTTGTTAATGCCATTCCTTACATAAAATCAGACGTGAAGAAACGTGGCCAAGGCCTTTGTCCAGGAGATATTGGAGTTGATGGTGATGATGATTCCATTAAATCTTGTCTTTATAGATAGGAGTCACTGGGATGTATCTGTAACGACTCCGAAACGTCGAGTTAAAATTTGATCACGTATAAATGCCATATTATGTCCAGTAAGTGTTTTATTTAAACATCATATTACTCTTGTCATCCAGAGGAGACACATAACCCGCAGTGGGTCCATAACAAAAAGTGATGATGTGAGTGGAATCAATAAAATTGCTTTAGACGTAATTTTTATAGAAAATCTCAAGTTTTAGATTTAAAATTGCTTTTTTAGTATTATGTTCTCATATTCTATCAAAAAGGCTTATATTCGTGTCAGTCACTCTTAATGATAGAACATTCACGAGTAAACATTTAGCATACTTAATATAATTTAACGTGAAAAATCCGGTTCAGTTGGTTTTTTTCTTAAAAATTATGCCATAATTATAAATGTCGTGAAGTGGCGTTTAAACGAAAGCTGCGCTGAGAAAAACACAAACATTTAAACGAGCAGTTCATTTTCAAAATTAACTGATTATAATAACCACTATTTTCTAAAATTGGAAAATTCAACGTTGACTCCCCTTTTCCTAAAACTCTTTGACATACTGATAAGACTTAGCTTTTTGATGGAAGAGCGTCATCTATCGTATTATTAACAGAGATAATGAACCACAATTCGTTTAATGGGCGCACTATAGGGCTATGAGTCTCCTCTCTGGGTGACGAGAAGGTATAGGAAACTTCCAAGCTGGTTGGAGGATGTCAGAATTATCAGGAAGTCGAAATGGCTTCTAACAAAACCTAACAACTGCTGTACCCTCCGAAGCATAAATGGAAGTCGCCGTGAGCAATGAATGGTCGGCGGTCACCCATCATTGTACCGATACGGCAGAGCGTTACTTAAACTACGATATCGAATGATGTACACAGGACTTAATTTCCGAGATTCCAAAGAGCTTTGAGACTAGCTTAAAGACATCTTTCTGGGCCACTTATCATATTAACAATGCTTCATAGAATTTATACTGAAAACTTTGAATAAAAATGATTTAATATTTTACATCGCCATAGATACGGGTTAGCTTTACTTTCTTCATTTATAATTGCTTTTTATAGCAGTAGAAATTAAAACTAGATTATACAAAATTTACTTGTACTTACCTATTTCACACAGCCAATCAAAAGTCAAATCGCGTTCGACTACGCCGAAACTTGTTTTCTCCGCTTAATCAAATTTGCTCTACCTACGTTCTCTTCCGAGTTCACACCGAGCGTTGTTAAAATTGAAACATTTAATAGCTTTTGCTGTCACACGTGTGACTATTATCCACGGCTGAACTTCTGGCAGGACATAAAATGTTACAATGGAGCTCGCAATGAAGTTTGTTTTAAAAGCAGAGAAAACAGCGCGGCAAACGAGTCTCTTTCAATACCGTCGTTTGCTTGTTCTAATTAACTTAGATTTGTTGTAGAGAACTGTGAATTAAACGGAACACTAAAATATGGATCGTGTTTCAGGAATGACACTTAGTGTTGTTTTAAAAATAATATTTCCTCGACAAGAAATTCCATGATTATTTCCTAATCAAGTAAAAAAGTAAGTAAGTTCTTCGAATAAGCGTGTTAAGATGTTTTATAAACAAGACCTGTTATGTATAAATTGAAATATGATATGAGCTTTTCTGTTTCATACTAGACTATAAAGGTATTTTTAACATTGAAGTAAAGCTATAAACGATTTAATAAGCAAAATATGTTTTCTCTGAATTTCATCGCGACTTACATTTGAACTCGACGTTTCGCTGCTTTTACAGACGCCGTAAGTTTTCAGTCACTTATCAATCGTACCCTCCATCAGTTTCCCAGTCTACATAAGTATCTTTCAAGGTTTAAAAAAACGTGCCAACAAACTCCAGAGTTTGAGATATTGCAGCGTGTTGGATGTTATATTTAATATCGTTAAGTATTAAATAAATGTTGTAACTCACTTTGTCATGAGTCAGGCGGACTTAAATATCATAGTTGGGTAATATATGTGTAGTTTTCTACTTGAATATGTTTAGCCCTCATCATCATCAGCCTGGAGTTGTCCACTGCTGGACGAAAGCCTAACCCTAGGTTCTTCACGTCGCTCGGTCCCGCGCCGCAATCATCCTGTGATTACTGGCGACCTTGACTAGAACGTCAGTCTTAAAAACTAAAAAATACGAGATAATATTAAATAAAACACTTTTTAACCGGATTTATCGCGTATATTTACATTTTAAATTTTGACTCGACGTTTCGGTGTCTTTGCAGACCGCAGAGGTGTCAAGCGTCAGATTGATAGATTGAAAAAGTTATACATCATCATCTCCATCTGTTTCTCAGTCTTCGAGCGTAGCGTTCTGGATTGACACAAAACGAGCTGACAGTATCTTGAGTTTCAGGTCGTGCAGCTTGCTGGATGTTAGATTTAATTATATAAGATGTTAGAATTAAGAAGACGTTACATTTAATTTAATAAGAGATAATGCTACGTGTTTTTCCAGACTGCCCAGAAGATAGCTGACCCGTCAGTTTTTTGATAACTCATGAAATGTAATATATAAACATATAGTGCAAATAATAGCTCATGTTTGGATAATTCCAAATCATTTACTTATATTAGAAACCGCAGCTAGGATTTAAATATTTTACCCTCTCAAGTTACTCAATAGACTACTAGTAACATTTACTTGAAATGAAAAGCCCGATATCGTTTCTAATAAATTAAATCAAGTCTGCACCAATAGTTTAGATATAAACAGGCAGCATTTCAATGGCAACATCATCTTTATACATTCACATGCCTAACAAAAAGTAATTTGACAGGTCAGAGACTGTATGGACCGTGAACATTAATCTTTCAGTTCAATTCGTCAACCCAATTCAGCGTGTAATGGAACAAACATATCCATTCATCTAAAAAGATACATTCACATGTTTAATTTTAGTAGGATTTATTTCCAACAATGTAACAAAATAAAACAACGGACGTTTTGTTCGCTTTCCACTTTTTTAATTCATTGGGGCATCCTAAATACGTTCCCGACTGGACAATGGCGCCACAAAAATGTAATTGCCACTTTTGATGAGCGGGTTGGCTATTACAGTATGGAATTTTAAGTAGAATAGCAAGGTCGAAGCTTCGGATTTAGGTGCTTTAGTTGTCAATAAAACACGCCTGGAAAAAAGTAGCAAAACATAATTAGGACGAAATGTGATAAAAATTTAAAAAGCTATTTACAATCACTAGTAATAAGAAAACTTATTTATATTTGTTTCGAAGTACATGAGATTGCAAATGAAGCCTTATTTTTTTCTTTGTATTCTTTAAAAGTTTCGATATCATTTTAAATACTGTGGTACCATTGGGCCGTATTTAGCATTACAATCTCTAACTTTGAGTCTCTCTAATGTCTTAAAAACAACCTCAGAAACTTCAAAGTCAAATTTTGGTAAGCAACTTTTCAATTTGAAGTCTCGTTAGCAAATCTAATGTCTATATAATAATTGTTTATATTTATACCACTAGTTAAGGTTGATTGATGATTCGTAAAAGAGTGGAACAAGCAAAAATATATTCATATCTACTCATTTCATTATTATTTTGTTATAAAGTAGGTATAGTTTTTATTGAAGTTTATAATTTAAAAATAAATAAGTCTTCACGCTGTGTTTTTGCTCATATATTTTTGGTAAAATACCGCTATAGTTTTTAAATTAATTATATAAGTACATAATATTCTTTCTCCGTCCAATTGAAAAGAATGGAATCTTGCGCGAAAAAAATTGTAGGAACTTTATATATCGTTTTAAACTTGAAAACAAGCACCATGACAATTTCATCTGTACTATTTTAGGGTGGAACACTAGAAATACATATTGATAACAATTTTAAACATCCATTGCAACTTTTTAAAGCAATTGAGAAAAGCTATCACTTTGCCGAGTTGTTTGTTAAGTCTATGCATTGCAAAAGGCATTGATACTTTATATAGTGCTTTTCTTTTAAGGTAAAGCATGTGAAAACTTGTGTTTTAAGCTTAAAGCAAAACTAGATAGTTCTGTTTAACTTTTTTGTTGTATTCGTTTTAACAACTACCCATTTTTTTTTGTATATGCCATCATGAATCAAACTTTTTTTGTTAAGATCAGTATAAACAGTGCTAGTAGTTAGCGTTTCTATAGATATCAGTAATATTTTTTTTTTATTTTTTTTTTGTTTTAAATCAAAACCAGTCAATTACAAACAATAACATTGTCTAAAGATTTCGCGATATCATACATTTATTAAAAGTTTCAAACAATATGAACCAAAAAGATATTTAAAACTTTTTTAAAGTACGACCCTGACCTATGATATAACAATAATTAATTGACTTCTTTGTTATTTCTGTTATTCTTGGATAAACTTTTACTTAGCTTTCTTGTAATCAACATCAAGAGACATAATACATATACATAATGCATATTACAAAAAAAAAGTTTAAGTGAAAAGTTTTCTCTGCAACTACAACGATTTCCACACATTTTTTCCTGTGTTCAGAGCGTACATAAAATTACTCATTTAAGCTTGATAAAACATAAAATCTTAAAAGGTAGGTCAGATTGAAAACAATGGATGTCAGAGCGGGCGCAGATGCACGTAAACTATTAACTAGTTGTCCTGTATCTCAAGTTGCCTTCAATAAAAAGCCTTACAAGTTTCCTAGCTAAAGCAGATTTATGTTGAAAGTAATAGATAATTGCATTTTTTTCTTAGAAAAAGGTTTGATGAACTGTCTGGTCTTGTTCAGGAATTCAAATTTGCAGTTAAGAAATTTTATACAATTTCCTAATGATAGTATCAAACCATCTCAATATCTTATTCAATCACGAAAGTCTGTATTACGCATCACATATGAAATAAGATACGTTTTGTGTCCGCAGGATGGCGAAGACATCTATGAAGAGAAGTGTCGAAATGCGCATTGAAATATTAATAAAATCCTTTTATGTACGCAAACTTGACATTTATAATACTACCTACTCTCGCAGCCACTATCACATACATCCGCTTAGTAATATTGGGAAAAAAGTAGATGTAGGTCTGTATGCTACGTGCTGTTCAAGAATGCCCCAGATCTGTGCGAAATTCTCCTGAAATCAGCCATATCAGCATGAAATGACGATAAACAGCTATTCATCCATAAAAACTTTGACGTTTATTAAATGACAAAGAATGGATAAGAAGGAATATGATTTAATAATTGGGTAATAAAAATATAAAAAATAATTGGTAACACTTAAGTACATTGATGCATAAGTTTATCAACGAGTTTGTTATTATGAGAAGGTACGATTAAAAAGAATTATATCCAAAGAACTTAGATTCGCCTTTGTACTTTTGGGTATCCCTAATTCGTCTTTGGAGGGGAATACCAATTTTCTTTTGTCCTTTGTTTGATCTTGGGCTTAAAGTAAGTTGTGAATAGAACTATTATCAAGCTCATTTTCTGTTGTGAAATAACTTATCTTGACTACTTGGTTATATTTTATGGTAATACTGGAGTAATACTTCATTAAATTGAAAAATCGTAGTGAACTAATAGCGAAGGCAACTTTCTTGAATTCCCCGCATCGCGTCGCGACTGTAGCTGTTATTTATGGCGTCTTATTGTTCTTGGAATTCAGGCCTTATTTGCCAAGTAGATTACAACTGTACACCTACCACAGTTTGTATATAGCCTAAATTACACCCGTGTTGCCATTTCCGCAAGGTTTAGTAGTAATAAAGATTTAAAGTGAAGAAATTAAACCGGAAGTTGGTGTAAAGTATTTACTGGTAGGTATTCTCTGAAATGCATTTTATTGTTTTAAAGTTAGGTCGTATGTAAATAATGGTTTATAGAAATACGCAAAGAAATGTACTAGTATGCATCACCAGCTTATTTTTTCCCTATCAATAAGTAAATACTTACCGAATGGTTTCGCTGCGTGATCTGCACGTTTTAAGTATTCTTTGCAACTATGTTATCTCAAAACATGCTTTTGAACTAAGCATATTTTAGTCAGCTACTCGAAAATCCTTCTTATATTTAACATTGGACAAACTTTTTGCTTGGTGGTAGTATCCCTTCTGGGTCCGCCTGGCTAGCGACCACCCTTTATATAAAGTCTGCCGCCAAATGTTACCGCTCCGGCGGTAATGTGTTCCGGCAATATTGTATAAAGAGCCAGTTCCCTCCTAAACCCGTGTGCTTTCATCTTCGACCTCATCGTCACTTACCATCAGGTGAGATGGAGGTCAAACGCGGGTTTAGTCACCTATAAAAAGAAAAAAAAAAACTTCTAATCTAAAATTATACTTACTTAAACTATACTTAACATCATATAAGTGCTCGCGCTTATTATTACTCATACTAATGATATCCCCTAGACTTCATAACTACACAAAGTTCCTAATAAATAAGTACACTATTAGTTTTTATGTAAAAATGGAACAACATTGCAAGATTGTTACCTCTTCTTAGAGTTACGTTGTCAAAATAAAATGTTTTCCATCTAAAGTAAAGCTACCTCACTAAGCACGGTTAGATAGATTTATTTCAAGACAGATTTTGGTTTCACAACTTTGCACTATGTAACAGTTAGTACATATTTTAAATCGCGCTTGCAAATATCGGGAAGCAAACGGGGGTCTCTCGTATTAGTCACCTTTTAAGACATGGGTGTGCGTGTGGTGTGAGGGCCACTCGGTTAAAACCCTTTAAACATAGCCTAGGATTTAGTGAAAAGTCTAAAACAATTGTGGATTCTCTCAATTCTCACATAGAGGATTGAGGGCCCACCCGTAACAGCTGCAACTTTGCGCACTAGGAGGAGTCGAGCACTAACAAAATTTGTGAAAATAATATTTTATCATAAAACGCTATGGCAATCAGTATATCTTTGTTCAAAATGGGCCCTCAATCCTCACATAGCTGAAAGTTTACGATTTTTTTTAGAAGTCATTCACTTACAACTACTGTTTGTTAACCTATGTGCTACATAATAAATTGTAAAAAAATTTGAAGCAAAATCGGGTAACTACCTCTCGTAGTTCGAAAGTTATGACCTTGTCAATATTCGGGCCCTCAATTCTCCACTTTTATTTTGTTCCTATTTTATTACACTTAAACTACGAAAGATACCACAAAATACAACCTTGTCTAATTTAGTGAAAAAATTGTGAAACAAATTCGATATTAGAAGTAAAATGAAAAGATCTGTAGGGCTATTCTAAGCCGACCCCCCATGGACAAAATTACATTTTCACACATTCTTAACTTTTCAATACACGAGAGACATTTTTACAAACAATGAGAGGTTTTCTGACAGCTTATTAAAAAAACAAAACGGTACAAAAATGGTACAAAAGGCTTCGATAGATGGCGCTTTACAAAAGGCAAAGTCTTGTCTCTCATATAGCCATTTATGCGTTTTTAAAAGTAAAATAATTTAATTGATGTCTGTATCAGAAATTGAACTCATAAATAACCATAGATGGTAGACCACTTACCTACATTATAGTATACAGACTTAACGCCTTCGGCTTTTTAAGTGCCATCTAAAGAGGTTTTTTGAACTAATCTTTATGCTGTCAGAAAACTCATTATTGTCTCTATGGTTGTTTGTGGTTTTACTTTATTTTTGTAATGTGTGAGTGCAGTTTTCCTTTTTAATAAAATCGATGACATCGTTCCTCAGATCTTCGTATGTTTTTAAGTTTCAAAATTTCCCGTAGGTACTGACAGATCGAAATGGTACACCAGGTTTACCCATAGGTACATACATACATACATAACTTCACGCCTGTATCCCTAATGGGGTAGGCAGAACACCAGAGGTTATAAGACCATCTCATGTCACGTTTGACTTTGGAGGTATTATAATGATGGATAGAGAGAGACTATTGCAGTGACAGGGGTCAGCCTATCGCCCACAAAAACGCCAATAAAACCTCTGACCCTAGCATGGAAGACTCATAGGGATTGATGTTATATAATTTCTGTACTTACCATAGGTAGGTATTATAGTTTGATCTACTCAGTCTCTTTTAAGCAAAAGCTTCAGCGTCTTTTAAAAAATACTTACTATAGTTCGGCCGTTCAGAGAATGCGTTCCTGACACCTATCAGTTAGTCACGACTAGTGATGGGCACAACATAATACTGAGTTCGTTACCGTTCCTCCAAAATGAAACGCCGCGTTATTTTTAAGATTATTTTCGTTTTAAATTGGCGGAATCATTTAAAATTTATATTTTAGTAATTTAAGTGGAAACCAAAAAATGGTAATATAAATATAATAAAACTGTTTTATTTATTTTTTGTTACAAAGTTACAATCTGTATTTCTATGCAATAAAGTACATTTAATTGAATATGCGTACAGAATATTAACCAGACTCCGATTCGCTTAAGGAGGTAGGGTCTTCATCACCATCTTCGCCTACATATGTATAATTATTTTATTATCAATAACAGAATCAATCCTGATATCTCGGTCAAAATGTTCCATAATCAGGTTTTTAGTCTTTCAACAACCTTTGCCCAGTCATCTCTAGTGACTTCCCCGCAGGCTTCTTTTAATAGGGTCATCATCTTTTTCGTGCTGAATGGCCGGGAAGTATTAGTGGCGGGCGGCGTAACCTTTTATTTGAGCCCAGATTAGCTCCATCGCGTTATATTGACAATGATACGATGGAATTCTTAGAACGCGAAGACCGTACTCCAGAGCCAGTTCATCGATTTCGTATCGCACATTTGCCACTTTATTTTCTTTAACTAATTTAATTAGCTCTGCTTTTAGCATCTGCATATTTGCGTCAATGCCTTTTGCTTGTAACCAACTTTTTTTCGCGCATTCCGTTTGGTCATAGTTTTATTTTTTAATTTAATAAAAGTTATCTTATAGTCCATTATTTTCAAATTCTTAAAAAGAAAAACAAAACGTATTATTTCGTAAAGTATACCTGTTTAAGAACAGATTACGATACTGTTATAGCCTGTTATTGTTAGCACAGCACTACAAATATAAAGCTTTGACATAACCTTGTAATAGCGCAGTATAGATTTTGAAAAATATTGTTTACCAAGTTATTTGACACTCAGTTTGGCACAAAATTATAAAATTCATTGATTATTGATATAATAATGTTGTTTTAATGCTCATCAATTGTTAAAACGGTAAACAACCAGCAAAAATATTTTTGATCGTAACTGCAACGCCATTACAAAGTTACGTCGTCAGTTCAATCGCGATGTGTCAGGAACGCATTCTCTGAACGGCCGAACTATATCGTCAAAATCATAATAGAGACAAAACACAGATGAAGTTTTATTCCTTTTTTGAATTTTTTATCGGAGTGAGCAATCTTTGATGAGCAATAATAATAATGTAGGTTCAGTATAACGTAATCAAGGATACTTCCTTGTAGGATTTTAGGTCAGTCAAATTGCTTAGAAAATAAATTTCCGCTACTCCGATCGCGACTTTATCAACAATAGAGATTATATCCGACCGACTGCTCACTTCATTTTGTGGTATGTTAGGTATTTCATTAGGGTTAGGGTGCATTTTCAATAAAGTAGGACTTTGGGTATCCGTTGAAGCAGAGTGGAGCGGAGCACTGTCTCGCTTCGTGCTCTCCTTGACTGTGCCGAGACCACAGTTGCGTTTAACTGCGTCCTGTTGCAATTCCTGTATGTCGGTTCCAGGCCGCGTATTCTTATTCTTTTACGAATCTCACACCGCTTAACTCCACTCTGTCTGTCTCCACTGATGCGGAGATTACGAGCACTGTAATCGGCCGTAAGTAATACATGGCCCGCTTCACTGATATGTCAATGTTTAATACACATGGCAGGCAAGCTTCGGATAAAAATAATGTCTGGTTTAATAGAGATTCTTTACAACTAGATGGGAAATTAATTGAGTTTTATTGTAAAAAGGGCAATTAAGTGCTGGACCATTGTGCTGAAAAATAAAACTATTAATTTAATTTAATTGTATTTTATCGCATATATTATAAATAAAAACTTAACGTTGCTGTTTCTTGACCATGCCAAATTATGAACACTCTAACTATATTAAGAAAACGAAATATTTTCAATAACTCCTGTTCTCATATTTTCGTATCTTCATTTGCAAAGTCGTACCTTATGTTTTTAAACCTGCCTTTTGTTTTTATGCCATACACAAATGTGTTTAAATTCCGAGGATATTTAACATGAACCTGAGTGTTTTGCTGTGTATGGGCTTCTAGATCTGCCTTGCTTTGAAATTGGGGAGCCGATAAATATTGTACTACTAGTAAATATGAAAAGCATTTCGCATAATTAAGTTTTACTGCTGGCAAAATAGGCACATTTGCCGGATCTTTCGCAATTAAAAAATGAACTTCTACAAACTAACTAGTAATTACATTCGATATTAGTTCATAAGACATCTTAAAGATATATCAATTTTGATCGAGATTGACAGTAGTATATTGCTTAATTAACTATCTTCTTCATTTTAATATCTAGGCATTGTATACAAGAATATCCGTGTCACATTTTAATTGCTGCTTGTGACGCCAATTTCACATAGTGGTATGTGACTATTAAAGAAGATAACAGCACATTGGCTAAGAAAATTACTGACATTACCAAATTGTCTAAAATTTGTAAGATTTAAAACCTTAAATAAAAAACTTTTTAACCGGATTCTTCACGTTTCATTATATTCTTACTCGACGTTTTAGTGTCTTTATAAACCCGTTTTCACCACGAGTGACACCGAAATATCAACTTAAAATGTACAAGATAAATTCGATTGAAAGGTGTTTTATTTACAGAAAAACGCGTTTTTTGGTGATATTTTAGCCACCTGGACCTCAGATCCCATAAAATGCGGGTCACTAAAATTCCTATACCCTAGGTATACACTGAATATTGTCTTAAGTTTTCGCGATTCATACTATTAAATAAAACATCATGACCACGGGGTCTGCAAAGACACCGAAACGTCGCGTCAAAATTTAAAATGTAAATATACGCGATAAATCCGGTTAAAAAGTGTTTTATTTACTAGGTACACTGCTTACAAGCTTATTCAGTAGTGGCAGAGGAATTCTTAGAAGCGTAAACACACTACCATTATTTTCAAAAACTTTGTGATTTTCCCAACGAAAAAGAATGTGATGAGGCATTTCTTTTTTTTTGTATATAACCGGACCCAATATGCAAAATATTCTAAATTTATTTTTTATTTATTTATTTAATTAATGATTTAATTTGTTAATTTATTTTCGTCTTTAAGTAATTGCTTAAAGACGAAATTATTTTATAATTATTGATAATGTTAATGATAATGTAATCTAAAAATAAAATGTCACTTAACTTTATTGAGTTGGCAGTTGAGACCTTAAATCTAAAGAGTTCTTTGGTTCTTTAGTTATCACTTTCCTATCAGTGAAATCTCTTAAACTGTCTCCTAAAGTGTCTCTTCATACTTTGTACATTGTAACATTTTGCGGAAACCACGAGTCAAACGGATCACATCAAGAACATAAATCCATAGAAGTAAGGCATAGGCATGTAAAAATATTTTTTAGGATCGTTGCACTGATCTTAATATACCCGATAAAATGAGTTATAACGCTAAATAAATACCTTCGACAACCAATAATTATAGCTGACCATTAAAATTAAAATCCAATGTAATATACAGTTACCACTAATAAAAAGTTTATTTTGCTATCTTATAAAAGCAAATGACAACCAAACTAAGGATTTTTAAAATACTGATAGCAAAGCCGAACCATTTTTATTTAAAATATTTAGTTATTAATGCAGTTTAAGTTAATGACGCCATATTGCTATTAACCCAAACATCATAAAGAAGCTTATTGAAGTTGTCGCTATATTATTCTGATATTATATATGAACTTTTAATTCCTCACAGCCCATCAATAACAGATTAAAATAGTCCACGGCTGGAAATAGACTTCTAATGTACACTTTATTATGTAATAAATAGAACTACATAATTTGGCAATCACAGCTGATTAATTTGCTGTTGGACTTAGGATGGGCGTGAAACACATTTTCAAAATCAAAGTAGTAATCAAATAGGTGAGTGTATATCAATAAGTAATTTTAGTTAATTTTAAGTTTAGAGCGTCAGTTACATTGTTTTATTTTACTGTGTTTTTTTTATGATGACAAAAAACTGTTTTGTGTATGGGAGTCATTTTATTTCTTTGCTTTTAATTTTACCACTATGTTACGTTATAATTAAATGTATTGAGCAAAATAAATTTGAGCAACAATCCTAAAGAAAATTTTACACCTATCTCTTATCCGAGACATTTTGGATTCATAATATAGTTTATTTTTTTAAGACAAATTAACATACCAAGCAGCACTAAAGTAAGCTTTTGTTAATTAGTTTTAGTGGAGACCATACAACAATACAAGGGATATCCTAATATACAAATAATAATGTACAGAGCTGCATTTGATATTTTGTGCTTTGATAGAAATACCTTAAAGACTAAATTACTATCTCGCAAAAGGTGACCATTTTTATTTATAAAGATGGTCAAAATTATCATATTCACTCACATCCCTTCACAACATAAAGAAACTTAAATTCCTTGGCGCAGCAAGACTGTTACCTTTTTTTCTGATTTCGAATCCATTAGACGGATCTTGCAGCACTCTCGGGAACAAATAGTGGTAGTGCTTTTCGAAAGGAGATACTACATGTACAGCCTATCACCTCCTTCTCGCTCTGCATCCTGTTACCAAACACCCTGCATAACGTCAGTATTCATTTAATGTTGCCTATATTTCACATTTTTAGTGAAACATAAGCAACATTAAAGGAATTATAACGATACACTTACATTTGCCATCAACTGTAAGTTACTAAAATATTTTAGTCGAACCACAGATCGAACTTAAAAGCCTATTATGAGTAAACAAGGTGTGTTTTGGCAAATTGTTTTGTAAAAATAAAACATAAAAAGTCAATATAATCATCCGTCGAAAATCTTTTTAAAACAATTTGTGTAACATTATATTTAACTTCGTTGCTAGTGCTATCTCGAAAGACTGCTATGAAATTAAGGACCCCGTGGGAAATAAAGGGTGTAATAAACATGAAATCCGATTAGATAGTAATCAAACGATAGTTCGTGTTCTATTACACAGGGTGTTATATGAATAACTCCTTAGTATAAAATCGGTTACATACTAAAAAAAGGAAAGCTCCACCGTGAAATGCGTTTCATAAAATTTTGCATCATACGGGGAACCAACGCCGCCGCGTAGTGTTACTTTTAGTGTATCTTTAATTTTTATCTGTGACTTTACCTGCATTTGACCGCAATCTAACTTGATAATAAATAAATATGAAATTCGTTAGAAGGGTTTGTAAAGTTTTGTATGATCCAATACTCTTGGCTCACAGACAGGTAAAAATTTCATATACTCATTGTTCTACCACTACTAAGTGCGACAGAGATAGCAATAATATATTTTTTTAAATTGACTCTACAATGAGTTCATTAGTTACCTTTCACTGCCCGAATATAAACATCTTGTTACATAAAGCAATTATATCCATGAAAACATGATGGATTCTGATCCATAAGTGTCTAGTATTGCTGAGTTTTTAAATCGTGCAATACTAAAATATTTTTTTTAGCGTATCGTATCAAAGAAAATAACATTTAAATTTGACTGGTGACTAAAAAAAACAACCCTGTATATAAAACGCAAATCTATACCAATATTATAAAGAGGAAACCTTTGTAATTTTGTATGTTTGTATTGAATAGGCTCAAAAACTACTGGACCGATATCAAAATTTCTTTTACCATTACTTAGAGGTATTCTTCCGAATCCGTATAGGCTACTTTTTATCCCGAAAATCCCGCGGGAATCGAAATTGCGCGGGTAAAACCGCGCGCAACAGCTAGTACTTAATAAATACATAGTACGTAATACTGATCAGCAATCGTGCAGTGCGCAGATCCTAGGAGAAGTTATCGACGCTTCTTTATTTTGAAAAGTTATTGCTACGTACTTAATATGTTTTATTTTTGTTTTCTTTTATATTGGTGAAGTTTGACCTCAATCTCACCTGATAGAGAGTAAAGATGAAGTTGAAGGCAGCACGGGCCAAGAAAAGTCCTGGCTCTTTGTAGTGTGTGACGCACCTCCTCGATATTGAGTGATTTATTATTTAATATACGGTGTACTTTCAACATTACAAGACGTGTATCATTTGGCTCCCTCGTCCATCGTCACATCTTCATAAAATATTACCGGAACACAGCACCGCAGGTTATTTGGCTGAAAATTTTACATGAATGGGGTTCGCTTGTCAGGCGGACTCTCAAGGGGTCCTACCTTCATGTAGGGGTCTCGGATTAGTTGCCTTTTACGACACGCTTATCCAGTGGTGGCAGGGCTATTCTAAGCCGACCATAGACGGGCTAAAAACAAAGTTATCGACGTTTCTTTATTTTGTAATGCCATTGCGGCGTACCTTTTTTTACTGGAGGAAAACGTGCAATAAAATCAAATCAAAAGAATCTTTATTTCATAAGTATTTAAATACATTTGAAATAAGTCACATAATTTACAAATTGAACTAAATCTACCACCACTTTGGAAAGTCGATCTGTTGGGAAGAAGTGGCAAGAAACTCAACAGCAATCATCTTTTAAAAATACACAATAACAATTACAACCAGGGAATCCCATCTTCTTGCATCTGGATATCTTATAGTAGGTACAACTTGGCCCACTGATTAGTTTTTAATTTGTAAAACTAATCAGTGGGCCAAGTTGCCACAATAAAGACATTATTATTTTTATATAACACTTATCCTTAAATCTATCGAAGGGTTAACAAATAAATAATAAAATAAATAATATATATTTTGTATTATAAATATTTTACTCTTAAATATTTTAGAATTTTACTATAAAAGCGTAAACATTGACCCATGAACGAGTTGGTGATCTTCTGGAGTCTACTATTACATTTATATTCTACTACTAGCCACCGCGCGCGGTTTTACCCACGTAACTTTTAATCCCGTGGGAATTTCGCC
Organism: Stenoptilia bipunctidactyla; assembly: GCA_944452665.1. NCBI lineage: Eukaryota > Metazoa > Arthropoda > Insecta > Lepidoptera > Pterophoridae > Stenoptilia > Stenoptilia bipunctidactyla. The sequence continues at coordinate 11,513,578 of OX101738.1, forward strand.
TTTGACCTTCCTCAAGAGTTGGGCTATCAAATGCAAAAATATTTTTTCAAATCCCACTTGTAGTTTCTGAGATTAGCGCGTTCAAACAAACAAACAAAAAAACAAACTCTTCAGCTTTATATATTATCGGTGTATAGATTATATTTATACAGTAGTATCACGTCCCCGACCGCCGGGAAGCGACGGGGTATGTTGGGATGATCCGGCACCTTCAGGTGTACCTCATCCGCCATAGATGGAGCTTACGGTACCGCCATTGGCATTACCCGCGATATTACGGGGTACCTAGCATGTACCTAATGCCATCTCATGTCAATAATATCGTCTCTTGGGTTTGTTGGGAAACAACTACTAACTTTATATTATTTGTCTAGTTTTTACGCCCGACTTTGTTTTCGTTTTATTATGGTTCTGAAAAATATTAAACATATAGTTAAACTGAAAATTTTCTAAATGATTCATTAAGTATTTGTGGTATTTTTTAAGCTTATTCTTTCTAAACATTTGACTATGCAAATATCAAATCAAAAAAAGAACTTATTTTACTTATTTTTAGTGACATAAAATATTCAATCTACTCAAAGCTTCTATTATAAAACATTATGTTTTTGGTTCTTTTATGAAGCAAAAATTGTCTTAATTGAAAAGTTAACTTTCTAAATAACTATTATTAAAACTTTACTATAAGCTTAACTCCAAGCTGCAATACAATAAACAAAAGTTACAGCTTGATGTTATGAACACATTTTACACATTAAATGAGATTGAGATTTTGGCTTGGACATTGTTAATAAATTCAGCCTTAATATTACTTTATTGAAAGAAGTTTCTAAGTAGCTAAACATTAAGAACTTTTTAAGCTACGAGTAGACCTTGTTTTTGAATTAACCTTGTTGTGTGAAACTTTACTTGGTTTATTGATGAATTTATAACGAAGTTTGCTTATTTATAATGAACATTGAAAATTATTGATGAGCTATTTTTGAAAAGCGGAAATAAATTTTATTGCGGTATTTTAATTTTCTTTTATAGGTATATGTTTTTGTTTTTCATGTTCTGTGATCTTTTTTAATCATTAAAAAAACGATTAGTTTTTTACGGTTAAAAAAAGTTTTTACGGTGACCCCATACAAATTGGCTCAAAATCAATAAAGAAATTTATGTTTTTTTTGACTTTTCGAAAAAAATCTACTCAAACTTATACAGATGAGTTTGGCGTTTTACTTTAGCTTTAAAAGTTGAGTTTTAGTAAGTCATAATGAGGTGATTCGATTATTATCAGATATCACATTGCAACTAAGTTGAAGCTATTGCTTGAAAAGTAAGAACTCAAATAATATAAGCATGATATTGAAGTAAAACTTGCTGTTTACATTAATTAGATAAACCTTATTTCTTCTATATTATCTTCTATTAAATGAAACAAGAATCATAAAAATCATAATAACGAAAAAATCACATAGCATGTATAAAAAAACAATACATAAAGAACATAGATATGAATTGAGAATCTCCTTGTGAAACTCAGTGAAAATATAAATTGTTGTAAAATTAGATTATTTAGAATTTTTAACTGTGAGGTATTTTGTGTTGAGGCTGAGCCTTTGGAAATCATTCAAGTTATAAATGAATGAAGTACCTATTAAATGTTTTTTTTTATATAACTGAGCATTTTTTATACATTAAGGATGGGTAAGATAGGCGTTTTTCTTTCATGACACCTGATGGTAAGTGATCATAAAGCCTAAGGTGGTACACGTTCATCCACAAGAAACTTATTCACTTGACGTTTAAAAGTACTGGCCAGGAAAAATATTCGTAGGCATTTTATTCCATTTGTTACGGAGATAACACGTGCATGTATTTTATACACTCAAAAAAATTTTAGAGAGCGAAGTTCTTTTTAAAAACTGAATATCTGTGAATTATAATTCTGCAGTAGCAGACTTATAAATACTGGGAATTATCTCAAACGTTACAACTCTTGTAACATTTGCGATAATTCAGAATGTAAAATTAATATTCCAGAGCATGTATATGGGACGGTGCATTTTCTGCTGCAAAGTTAATTTATGGGAGGGAATACACGGGACTAGCTTTATTCTATTTCTTTTCTTTAGGTTGCCTGGAAGAAATCACTTTAAAGGATAAAGCTACCTTAATTATCATTTCTTTTTTTAATTTTGTGAACGGTTTTTTTAAATGTAATGGCAATGAACAGTATTTATTATTCTCTAATAGCATGAAAGGTTAAAGGTTACAACAGATGAAAATATGAACTGTCAGCTGCAGAGAAACCGAACTCCCACATATAACAAATACTGTATATTTCAATTAGCTCATAATTACGATTAAAAAAAGGTATAAGTTAATCTCTGTAAAATAGCCAAACTATGCCAATGCCTTTTTTGAATTACAAAAGAAGTTGTAAATTTTTTCACAAATACTTTGGTAAGTCTCTGTAACCCCGCGCATGTTTTTTTCTATATTGATAGCTTTTCTTTCTATTAAAGGATCAAGGACGTTGAAACCCACGTGTTCCTATAAAATAATGCCAACATTGGGCCGTATTCGACATTGCATTTTCTTATTTTTACGTCTCTCCAGTGTCAAATTTTACGAAGTGAAACGTGACAGCCTCATACTAAAACAATTTTTTTCTCTTTCTGTCACAACATTAAAAAACACTTAAAATAAAGGATCGAATCGGGCCCATTGATTCAAACACTTCCCGTTTGCGTTCGCTCCCGAACGGTCGTGACTGCGGCCGCTCCCGAGTGTTCGTATTGCGCTGCCCTTGTTCCCTCCCCCGCACTCGTGCGGGTCAGGTGCCAAGTTAAGCTCTTTCGGAAAGTTTTCTCTTGTGGAGGCTGTGTGGTGTCGGGGCTAATTCATCTGCCCTTTTCAGGGCGGACCCGACTGCTGCCGGCCGAAGCATCGCTGGTCAGGTGGATACGTAACCGTGCCAACGAAGCCTGATCGTCCGCCGTTCACCGGCAATAGGTCCGTACTAGGTCGTTTTCTCTTACAGCGCAGTTTTTGCAGCCATTTCGCCATTCACCGGCACGTAGGTTCGTTTAGGATAGGGATTTTCAGGTAGTACGATGGATGCTGAAGATCATATCGCCCACCTCAAGGCCCAACTCTCGGCCGAGTTCGAAGCCGAAAAATCTAGGATCGTCCGTCATTATAAGTCTCGTATCAAGTCTCTTGAGCAAATATTGGTTGATAAAGATCAAACAATTGCTGCTAAAGAAAAGGAATTAGTTGAGTTAGACCAGGAAAATGATGTCCAATTATGTCCACTAAACGTCAAGTTATAGCGGAACAGTCTCAGAAATTAGATGCTAGTCTTAAAGAACTAGAGGTATTACGCACTCGTCTGTCTCAAGCTCCAGCCGTTCCGGCTGTCTTGAATTTTCAGGTACCTCCGGCAACCGCTCCGATCCCGATCGCTCAGGCCGCCGCGAGGGCCGCCCAAGCCCTCCTGTCATTTCCTTCTCTTCCAGCTTTTCAGCCCGCTGCGTCTAGTAGCACCTCTTCGTTGCTAGTCCCCCCGGGTTTCTTGTCCATATCCCCAGCGTCTCCAGTTCCCGAACCTATGTCGGTATGCGAGCCAGCCAACCAGTCCTCTGCGTCTAAGCGGAAAACAACACCGCCTGATAGTGGGTCTGATTCTAACGTGAAAGATTCGGTAGATTCGGAGTTCACTCTCGTCGAGAAAAAATCTAAGTCTAAGTCGAAAAAGAAGAAGCAGTCAGCAACTTCTACTTCGCTTCCTTCCCTTCCAGATAGCCAGGCCTCGAGTGATGTAGCAACGCCGTTGTCCCCAGCGATACCGGCCTCTGTGCCTACACTCGCGCCCTTATCCGTTTCAGCGATCCCAGCAACACAGCCTGCGTCGCAATCAGTTTCGGCGCCACCGAAAGTCAAATCTCCGCCCCCCGTCTTTCTACGGGACAAGAGCCGCTGGACCGAGGTCTCAGCACTCTGCGGTAGGCACAATCCCAAGATCCAGTATAGTAAGGCATCCAACGTGGGTGACTCTATTAAGGTCGTTGTCAGTTCCATTTCCGATTTCAGGAATCTTACTCGGCTTCTTGCAGATCAAAAGCTCGAGTACCACACTTACGCTCTCCGCGAGGAGCGTAAGATTCGTGCCGTCCTCAGGAACGTGCCGTTTGAGCTCTCGAACGAGCAAATCCAAGAGGACTTGTCTTCTCAAGGCTTTCCCGTCGAATCTGTGCACAAAATGCACAGCCGCCGTGGCAAGCAGTTCCCACTTGCGCTAGTAATCCTAGCGAAGAGCCCGCAAGGGCAGTCCATTTTCAGAGGCATGCCCACCGTGTGCGGTCTCTCCAACATCCGCGTCGAAGTTCCACACAAGCGTGGTTTCCCAAGTCAGTGCCACCGCTGCCAATTGTATGGTCATGCGGCGGCAAATTGTTTTGCTTCCCCTAGGTGCGTCAAGTGCCTAGACCCGCATGGGACTAAGGAGTGCTCTCGCACTCCCGATTCGCCCACCGCTCCGTCCTGCGTCTTGTGCGGCCAGTCAGGCCACACAGCAAACTTTCGCGGCTGCCCCAAGGCACCGCGTGCTGCCAGGGCTACCGTGAAGCCCTTCGAGAACTGGAGAGAGCGATCGCAGCCTAGCTCGGACGCTCCTCCAGTCAGTTCAGTCAGTTCAAAGGCCCCCAAGGCCTCTAATTCTATCGTTTCAGGTCAACGCAGCCGGGTCGCGACTCAATCGCAACCGGCCGCCAAATCGGCTTCCCAGTGCCAGAACGCAAAAGGGTCTCAAGACCGCATGGCGTTCTGGATCCAGCTCGCTCCCATCGACGAGATCCTGGCTTTCGGCGCCGCTCTCGACGCCAGCCCAGAGGGTTTCAACGGTGCTCTTCCGGTCCTAACCAAGTTCGCTCCCCTTATTAGGAAACTCCAGCAAGCTCAACGTTTCTAAACGTAGTCCTTCTTTCCAGCAGTCCTATCTCAGAGTGAGTCTGATCACTCTAGATAATCTCTTAGTTTCAGCTTTGTCATTTCTGCTAGTCTTAGCTTCTGAATTTCTCGCTTTCAGTTCCTTTTGGTGGCAGCCGTCCGGATGCCGCCCACTGCGCAGCCTTTCTCTCCAATTGGCTGTCGCTCCGATAAATGATCAAGAACCTGAATCAAGGTAGGTCGTAAAGGGGGATGTTTAGTGGGTATGCTCGGCTTCACTGAGTGAGTCTCCACACTGTCTGGGCATTCTATTTTCCGTTAGCCACTGGGGTTAACAGCTTATAGAATGCCCATTCGTCCGTAATAGGATTCATCCTCCTCCCGCTAAAGCTTGCTTTACTGGTTAAAGCTTGTTTTGGGGGGTGCCAAAATTTTCTGTGGCGGAAAAACAAAAAAAAAAAAAAGGGGCCCATTGATATCTTATTTTATCTTGTCGAAAGAATTTCATGCAATTTAAATTTGAATATAAATTTAAATTGCCTACTCAATATGTCCAGATAGAAATGAAATTGTGGTTATTAAAATACCTATCGAAATGTAATATTGCTTTAACATTTAAAATTAAAAGGAATTCGAACCATCGTCCAATAAAAATGGAAATTAGGTTTTCAAATAATTTTGGTAATCTTCAGGTGTAAATTAGATCTTAAGAGGGTGAGAAACGAGAGTTTTAAAGGATCTGCGATTTCTAAAAGTGTTATTAACATATTTTATTGCGAAGGAAGTCTGTTTTGCAAGACATTTTAAGCTTGAAAAAACTCTGATTTTCGTTTTTATTGGTTTTTGTCTTTCTATGGACAAGCACGAATTTCCCCTCTATATGTATGAGTATATGGTATAATCTAGTATGGAGATTATTTTAAGACTAAAATATTTTGTAAAAATTGTCTTGCTAGCGATCACTCTTCAGAAAAGCCTGCCGCCAAATATACAAGACCACAGATACACATATTTAAACTTTTTTTTCGTAGATATATACCTAATACTGGGAGTATTGTGGCATACGGTAACCTATCTATCTTTCGAAACTTCTTTGTTCGAATTTCAAAATTCCGAAAATAGTTAAAAGATGTTTTGAATTCCAGATATATTAAGATATTGTACGAAGCTTCAATGCTGGGCAGGGAGCGAAAGAAAAACGTAGAATGTGTCAGCTGCTTCTCTTGCCGGGCGTACTGTAAAAGTCAGTTAAGGGACAGAGGTTTTAAAGGCGTTTTTGTGGGCGATAGGCTGACCCCCTGTCACTACCATAGTCTCTCTCCATCTTTATAATACCTCAAAATTTGTCAAACGTGACATCAGATGGTCTTGAAACCTGTGGTGTTCTGCCTACCCCATAAGGGATACAGGCGTGACGTTATGTATGAATGTATGTAAGAAATAAATTTATTTTAGGGCCAACACTGCGTCACGCGTGTGTGCGCACGTATTCATAAAAACTGCTACGTGCGTACGGTACGGAAGGGACGTGACTAGGTTCCGCGTGTACGTACTACACGCCCTTACATCGTTTTTAGATTTTAATCGAAGTTTAACCATATAGTAAGAGGTTAGGTATTCCATTGACATGACTGTACAAGCACACTTATGATATTTTACTAGGGAAATTGTGTAACGTTTGTCGTAGGCGCGTACGATACGGACGTACGGTATGCGTGTGGACACACGTGATGCAGCGTTGGCTCTGGAATATGTTTTATGTTCTAGAAACATTAATAACCGATTATCAAAATCTTTGTTATTCTTTTTACATCTGTTTCGCTTACAACAATTTTCTTTTCTCGATGTTTTAAAATTTAATAGGTTAATTTTAATACATCGCCGATCTTCTGACTACAAGAAGGCTGATATTAAATATCAGTTAAGTATCAAATAAAGTCGGGGTTTCCTAACTGCGATTTTGTATACAATTTGTAAAATTTGGCCGTTGACTACAAATCAAGCCAGCAGTGCGATCACAGAACTTTATTTTTGCACTGTTTTAACTGTTTAGTTTAGCTCATATGAAATTTTCGTTAAGATTCAAATTTAGTCATAAATTTATTTGTTGACCCCTTAACTACGAGGTCTTATTGGATTGACCCTAGAGTGTTTTTACAAAGAGAGCAGCCCCCGCCCGCTGTAACACAGCTCACACTTCGGGCGAGCCGGAGCGCTGGAGTCTTCAGTCTTCTGGACTATAAAGCCGAAGACGCTGTGAAAGTGAGCACGACTGTTTGCGCTTTGTTACGCAAGGGCGTTAGGGCTGCACTTCCCGCGGCGCCGCCGGAGACGTTATATTTCTAAATTGTTACCATCAAGAATAATGATTTAAATAACTTTTGGTAAAATAAAAACGTTTAACACAGTGAAATAAACTTAATCATACTTAAATTAAACGTCTTATTTATTACATTCAGAGAGAAACGGAATGTATGAGGTGTAGGAAAAAAGATATTTAGGAATGAATGTATGAATGAAGTGTGTCTTGTTATACTTAGTATAGGAAACATTTTATCAGGAAAATAAAACGTCTAACATTAATATATTTATCAAAGGTTGAGTCAGGTTTCAAAACATTTAGATTGAGAAAAAAAGGATATTTGAAAATCGAATTATGAACAATATGTCAATCGTATTTTCGGTGTTATGGAAATATTTAGCATTTTTGTTTTCCATATGGAAAGCGCTTTCGAGATAGTGAAATTCGTACTACAAATATTCGGTATTACCGTAGGTAACCGTGGTATCCAATGCAAATAAAAACATGTTCATGTACATAAATATATTCGTTATAGGAATCTGCAACCGTACTTATAGTTTTGAGATGGACAGTGCTACACCATCGCTGCATTTGTCGTCGAAAAGCCCATGTGCCTCCATTAAGTTACTATTTACTCCGTAGCAATAATAACTCAACGTGTTCCTCCATCTTTATCTTATCGTGAATTACTATCAGGTGAGATTGCGGTCAAACGTAATTTGAGTCAACGAAAAAATAAACAAAGGATCAAAGTCTCACTCTTTGTATTATTTATTTATGAAATTCGGATTATGACGCCACTTTTCAATTTATTAATCAATATTAAAGGAGGTATGATTAAGATTGGTAAGCCTGGGAAGGTTAATAAGATTTCTTTTCATGCAAAAAAACGCTTAAAACAATGTTATGCAAAGGATTATAAACTTCACTTTTTTTTCGCAACTGTATTCGCTTTTCCCATTTTTCGAGCAAATTTTCAAAATTTACCTAATTTCGTACTTGAACTTGCTAAATAAATTAAATCTCGGCAGAGATCTACTTTTTAATTTCATTTCTAGAAATATCAAAAAATAACAAAAAAACGCTTAAAACAATGTTATGCAAAGGATTATAAACTTCACTTTTTTTTCGCAACTGTATTCGCTTTTCCCATTTTTCGAGCAAATTTTCAAAATTTAGGTACCTAATTTCGTACTTGAACTTGCTAAATAAATTAAATCTCGGCAGAGATCTACTTTTTAATTTCATTTCTAGAAATATCACCTTTAAATAGTACCAAATACAGCCGGTTACAAGGCATAAAACCAAACGGATTTATTACATCTTTTCACAACATAATACAAAATGACTTTTCCTTGGCCTTACTATCTATCAATCAACTAATCAACGAAATAGAAGATTGAAATACTTTGAATGGGTATAACCGATGATTAAGCTTTACAAAGTACTTGAGCTTCAATTTAACGCCTAAATGACGATGAATGTAATTTTACAGCATCGAAGCTCAACATTAATAACTGCCTCGCAAGGCTGAAATCTTGAGATATACTGTCGTAAGTCTTACTCTTACAAGCACAAAACGGATGATATAGGTTTTTCTGCGAGAAATACTTGTGATACTTATCATTATTTGCAGCTTGTTTCTGTAATGACCAAGTCAAGGACACAATGCCTGCGTGATGTCGTTTAAGGATATTTCTTTAAAAGGTACCTCTTTATCGATGACAAAACCCGCATTAGGGATGATTCTCATTAGAACGTGCAGTGTTCGGGACGTGCCGTGTACGTGGCTCGGAAGTGGCACGGATGTGAGACGTTACATACATTTAGTATGAAGCAATTTATATTACACAGTGCATGATTCGTGTCCCGTTCGCGAATATACAAAGGCTATACTATTTGAGTCACGAGTCAGACTCTAATAGAGGAGCTTTTGTTTATGCATATTACTTGACAATACCTAATCGAACTCAGTAAAAAAATTGACTGAAATGGATTAGCTTTTGCTCTTGTAATTTTCAAAGAAATGCAATGACAAGTACTGTATAATACATATTCACTCAAATATATAAGCTTTTGTCAAGATGAAAAGTAAGTATATCTTTGTTTGATATACATTGCGATGAAAGAGATACGCTACGAGAAGGGCTCCCGCACCAGAAGGCGGAATCAGTACGGTTAGGTGCGACGACGAGCGCAGCGAGGAGGAGCATGTTAGGTTGCATATAGTTATACACGTGCGCGAGCCGAGCGAGCGAAGCGAGCGGTGCCGCGGCAGCGGCCGGCGAAGCGCCATAAACCTGGTTAGCTATTATAGTCAACCCTAGACAATCCCGACATGGTCAAAAGTCAAACGTTAAGTCATCAAAATAACGATGGTCATAATGCTTGCACATTTTAATTCTATCTTTGAAAATCAGAACAATTGCCATTTAAGTATCAAATTGAAGCCAACGATCGGTAAATATCGATATCAAATGGGATAGCTTTTGTTGCTGCAATGTTCCATTGAAGTTATCTCACAAAGTCTACACGACTTCGGTCAATTTCTGTACTAGAATAGATTAGGGTTTTGGCAAGTTTTTGTCATACAAAAGCTAAGCCAGTTTAGTTTGCACTTTCACTCTAATGGTATAGCCTTTGTAAATACGCGTCCCGTTCAGGCCCGCTTGACACTCGTTTAATGCACGGACTCGCCCCGTCCCCGCCACGTCCCGTCGTAATGCGAACACTCTTCCGTGCTGCGTACGGGCAGTGAGCGAAGAATCTTTAGTGAGGTTTCGTAAAAACGCAAGTGAAAGAAAAAGAAATTACCCCAGATTTTTGCTTATCCGTACACAGTTACGTCACAGCAGCGCCAGGTGCACATTTAACTTAACCGGGTAGTACCTGAGAAAAACTGCTAATCGTTGTTTCGCTTCTATCGGTGTCTTAAACCTCGTCTGTTATCTTCTAAGGACGCCCGTGTAGCTCATTTAGTAAAATGTCAAAATTTTCTTTGGTCATTCTAAAATATACAAAGAATTTTTCTTCATCGTCTGGTAAATATCTGCACAGAGAGTTAAATTCTCCGTACAAATTTCGTGTTTTCCAAAGAGGATGCACACCCCATTTTCGTTCAACCCTTCTCTGCCTTCTACTTGTTTCTGCTTCCTCTTCATCAAGAGCTATTGCAATAGCAGCCAGCTCCAGAGTAGAAAAATCCATTTTTGTTATATTAAATAATTGGGAATATTCACATCACTATGCAACCGCGGTGGCTTAAAGACCGTTTAACACTCGGTGTAATATAAATTGTATTTCACGGAGAGGCCGCGGCCCGTCCCCGCCACGTATATGGCTTGTCCCGGACATTGCACGTTTTAATGAGAATCATCCCTTAATATAGCATGAAGCATTACCGGAGCACATTACCATCGGAGCGGTCATATATTTGGCGGAAGACTTTATATGAGAGGTTTTTGATAGCCAGGTGAATCCTGAAGACATTTTACCACCAAGCGGGGATCACTCGCATTAATCGCTCCTAAACAACACGCTGGGAGAAGCAGCGTAGGTATTCCCCCCGCAAGATGGACAGACGACCTGTTCAAAGTCGCCGGTAAACGCTGGTTGGGGCTGAAGGCGGCACGAGACCGAATGACGTGGAAAACCTTGGGAGAGGCTTCTGTCCAGCAGTGGACTTCTCCTGGTTGAATGATGATAATGATGAACAACACGCTTATTCAGGGGCGGTAGAGCTATTCTAAAACATCACTATGGAAATAAATAATATCAGATACAAGACGACCTTATTATTATCTGTACCAATTCCATTAATGTTTTTAAAGTTTCTTCAATACCTATTTTCAACTTCCTGTTTACTATTTAAATAGTATTAGGAAAGCGTCTTCGATAGAAAACCCTAATATGTATCCTTATACTTTGCATAATGTTAACTTTCTAAACTTAATCATGAAGTTATAATCGATCAATAATTAAGAAGGATTCTGATTTAAACGATTAAGAAACAAACACAACCTTGAAGTTTTTTTTTTTTTTTTTTTTTATTACCAAGAACAAACTATTAACTTGTTTAACTGCTGTACAAAAAATTGCCAAATGATATTAAGTGATATAAAAATATTCAGAAGAAAACTAAACTATACATCATGGAGAGCACTAGCAGTTGAATTAACATTTTATTATTATTGTTTTTTATCCTATCTCTTTCAAATTGTATATTTCTTATGGGAATTAAGTTCTTTTAACTCAATCCCCAAATTCATAATTATAGCTGATTTAAGACTCTCAAAGATAAAATTAATCAAAACTTCATCGCGATAGTTAGTTAAAGTTATTTAGTGAGAAAATAGTCTTGGCACCGCGACACCATTTAAGATTCGATGTAAGGATAAGCGTGGGTTTAAACAAATTAATTGAAAGTTAGTTTTGTTAAAGTGCAAATTAAGTTTTGTTAAAGGAGTTTCTTTTCAAAGGAATTTAGCTAAATTAGTAAAATTGATTATTTAAAGTCTATTGAAACGAGGCAATTATTTATCTAATAATTATAAATTACTTAATAGAATATTTAGGAAATCCTATGCTATAAATAACGCCAAAAATAAGTCTGTGCCAATATATTGTTTTGTTAAAGGTTGGATCTTTGAGAAAAAACAGAAAAAAAAGAGTTTTATTGTTGGACCCGTATTTTTGTGATGTTCAATTTGTTTAGAGACGCGTTAATGTCGAAAGAGAATATCTGTAGTCCCATTTACTACTAATACTGTTTTATTTATTAATAAAGTTGGATGTTTTGTTTGTTGAAAACAAATAACTATAGGTATTCGTGTTAACAATAACTATGTATAGGTATTTGTATTGTTAATACAAATGCATGTGCATAGATTGAATCGGCGCGGCGATCAAGTTGGATCAGTCAATAGTGCAACCTCCACAAAAAAACAAATGTCATAGCTTTGATGTTGCTTAGTGAAAAAAAAGATGTCCCGGTTTGAACAAAAATGTCCTACCAAATAAAATTTTGATTAATCGACTCTATAACAATGTTTTTTGACAAAATACTTCAATATTTAATATTCTTAAAAACAATTTGAAGCGTTGCGAGAATGCAAGAAAAACGCAATGCACAAATATTTGTCTTTGATGTAATTTTTAACGTTCAAGGAACTTGCAAAACTTGTCAATATAAATGCACAACTTGGCGAAAGTCGAATTCAATATCATTACAACTTTTTCCCCGTGATCAACACCAGCTTGCCATGACTAAGTAGCAAGACATGAAATGTCCCCTCTTTTACTGGTTCCATTTAAATTTATTATTTCAGTCTTGGTCTATCTTGAAAAGTACCCCGCATCAATGTTTGGATAACTTGTCATATTTAGTTAGAAAGACTAAAATCATATTTTGCTGCCATCATCATCTTTAATGATCTGACTTGTGAAAACCTATCGATTAGGGTTTGCCATAAGAAATTATTGTGAAATAAATATCAAAGGTACTTTCACACACCTATCAAGCATCAAGTTTGCAATGTCATACTCAACACAAGCTAAAATTGCAAAAAGGGATTGAGTAATTTCGGTCCAATCCCTCAACAACGTTGGATGTGGTATCAAATGAACAGTTTTAGGGTACACTTCATTTCATGTTATGAAGGCTTAGTCAATATCTAACGCAAACATTGTGTTTTGATACATTTTCCAAACTAAGAAAGTTTAAAATTCTTAGCATCATAAACTGTAAACAAAAGCTTGTTTTTCTAATCTTTACCTTGATTCCCTCTCTCCTACCCCTTGCCCGCTCTTGCGGTCCTAACAAAGCAATTTGTAATCAGTCCTTGCCACAGAACAGTAATAAATACACAGAACTCTATACGATAGAAATTCAGCATTGTACGTCCCAAGTACCATATTATAGAGATAACATGGGCACAGCTCCCTACAGTGCGTCTACCCGTAAGACAAGTACAATAATATTGTATTATCGCATCTCGGCCTACTAGATCGCGGTCAATTAGTATATAAGTGTAATATATTCTTGTCCTAACGTGTCGGGATTGTACCTTTCCTCTGAGTAGCCATACGTTAGTTTGCACAATATTACATTGCTGCAAGTCTTGCAAGTTACTCTGCCGATATAATATATTCCACACTCTTTTGTCGACTATGCTTATCATACAAATCGGGAGACATTTAATTTGACTTTAGGTGATACAAGTATAAATAGTTATTCTAAAAAAATTGTTACAACCTTAAACAACGTTGGATGTGGTACCAAATGAACAGTTTTAGGGTACACTTCATTTCATGTTATGAAGGCTTAGTCAATATCTAACGCGAACATTGTGTTTTGATACATTTTCCAAACTAAGAAAGTTTAAAATTCTTGGCGTTGGCGTATTTCTTCCGTCACTGTCATGAACTCAGCCTTCAAAAACTTAACGTACATTGGCGCACAGTATTGTCAATTGGCGCGATTGATGACAAGCTAATGTCAAAATTTTATATCATGTCATATCATGAAAGAACCGTAATAGGCATAGAGTAACTTATATACTGGTATAGAGTCGTCGCTAACAAATTTGGTACTAGCGCGATCTAGCGGAAAACAACCGTACATCGACAACCAAAACCCAGCTGCACCGCTCTAGCTTGTATTCTCAAGAAGGGTAATTTTAAACAATAACTTAGACTTTGGAATAGCTAGATTCATAAAATTACGGGTTAATCAGGTTTGGGTATGATGAATCCAGCAGTTCAATCAAAGTTTATGTATTGAAGTAAATAAAAAACAATTTAGCAGTTGCGTGATTTATTAGGTTTTCTTTTTCGGTGTCCTTGTAAGTCGAACGTGTTATGCGAAGAATTCAGAGTCCGGGAGCTTGCCAAATTTGTAGAAAATTTATAAAACACAATCCAGAGCACATTCACGAGTCACGGGAGGAAATGGAATGAAAAAATTCATTCTTCACTCATGTCAGTCTCTCAATCAGTTTCGTTTTGACATTTTGTGCATCAACATATTAGAGCTGTCAATGTTTTGACAACTAGTATTATATAGTAGTACTACAAAAATCTTCAAGATTTTCCTAACTTTAAATCATTGCATAAAATCTTTTTCATGTCACTATCCACTATGGATTAAATAATGTATTGGGTATTTTTTGCAGTCATAAAAAGACATTTTCATATGCTTGGAACGCACCCAATTAGAAAAATCTACGATTTTTTGTATTTATGATTCAATTTAAATATTAAATATATCATCTTATATAGCGGATAAAATAATATTAATTTTGTATCAACTACTTAAAGCACAATATATTTTTTCAGGAACCGTTGAGCAAAAGTGACATCTATTGGTTTAAAATGGAACATAATCTTTACCGTATTGAGAATAATGCCATCTATCGGAAAGCATCAATACTTTTACCACAAGAGCGAATTCTAAGGAAAGGGAATAATACTAAGTGAAAAAACACTGGTAATAGGCCTGCTGCTCCTTGCTCGCACGTTGTTTACGCTCCTTGCTTTTGTGTTTTTTTTTTTTGTTTTTTTTTTTTTTTTTTTTCTTTTCTTCTAGTACCTCCGACAGCAATGTCGCAGTTTTTATATATCATTCATTCTATAATTCACGCTCGTATGCTTCTCGTACTTTTATCCATACCCCGCCCCCCCGTTCTTTTCTTTCACTCACACCTTTCAAACTCATTCGGGTGGGATTTCCCGGTCCTGACTATTTTATACAGGGCCCTAACTACTTCAAGTGTTTTTGTTATTTTTCTTATGTACTAAGGGACAAGGTAGGAGGGAAATAAATGTGGGCTACACTTCTTTTCTTTCTTCAAATTTTACACTTCTTATGCTTATAACTATTGGTCTATAAATAAATTTCTTAATCTAATACACATTTCTTATTGACTTACTTATTTCAATCTTTTCTTGTCTATTTAACTTTAATTTTATATAATATGTTGAACTAAATATATAAGTAATATATCTGTAAACATATTTTTATCTATACAGTTTTATTCTTATCTACTATTTTATTTACAATGTTTGTGCAATATGCAAGAAATTTTTCTCTATGCTTTGTGAACATTAGTTGGCCTATTTGGTCTCTTTCTATATGTGTATCTATTTCCTGCTCTATATTATATCTCTGACTCACAAAGACAGGACAATCACAAAGAATATGAGGCACGGTTTCCGCTGTGTCTGGTGCACAAACACACGATGGGTCATCTTTTAAACCGAAGCGGTGAAGATATTCTGAAAAACCCCCATGGCCTGTCATGATTTGGGTTGTGATCCCATTGTGCTCCATTTTACGAGTAACTCTGTATGCCAATCTGCATCAGGGAAAAACATCTTAGTTATCCCCGCTGTATGGCTTTCTTTATACCTGGTGTTCCATATGTCAAGTGAGCGAGATCTAATGCATCGCTTGACATAGGAAATAGGGCAGAGATCGTAGCTTGGACTTTGCTTGGATTTTAGGGCCGCTTCTTTGGCCAAAAAGTCTGCACGCTCATTCCCTTCCATACCCACGTGAGCCTTTATCCAGAATAAATGAACTAATTTATTTACCCGAGATAATGCTGTCAGGTTTTTTCTCATTTTTGTGGCTAAGGGATGGGTGCATTTCGGGTTAGTGACAGTTTGAAGGGCGGCCCTGGAGTCACTATAAATCGCGAAAGTGGACTCTTTTCGACGTTTTATCTCCTCACTCGCTTCATACAGGGCCAAGAGCTCCGCCTGGTAGACGGTGCTGTATGATGGCAAGCTAAGTTTGACGGCTTTGGTTTCCACAAAGAAAAAGATGCGCCAACCTTACCGCCAATCTTGCTGCCATCAGTGAAAATGCGAATTGAGTAGCTACTGTTCGCTGTCAGTTGTTCCTGGTCTACCAGATTTTGGAACTTCAGGCCCATGTATTCTGCAGGGTGAGGGTTCTCGGTAACAGGTGTCCTTGTTTCTACGTCCCTCCCTCTGAGGTCAGATTGTGGTTCACCCCTTTTGGCTCTATACAGAGTTGCTGACTCTTTGATTCGTATGTCAAGGGGAAGTATTCCTGAAAGGATAAGAACAGAATTCAATGATGTGGTACGGTAAGCTCTAACAATTTTTTGGACAAAACCCCTTTGTACGCTATTGAGCTTTTTCTGGGTACATACTTTATCGGCAGCTGGTGCCCAAACGCTGGCTGCGTACAAGATGATGGGCTCAACAGTTGCTGTGTAAATGAGTCTGATTACCTCAGGGTGTAGCCCCCAACTTATTTTTGCTACCCTTGCAAGTTGCTTGTACGCAGTCACCGCCTTTTTACAAATATTAACGATATGACTATTGAACGTCAATTTTCTATCGATTGTAACCCTTAGCAGTTTTAGCTCCTGTACCATTTCTACTTCCGTGCCATTCATGCTCAGTTGCGGGTTATCATATTTTAATTTATTTGTCACTATCATGGCTTTAGTTTTTTGAGGTGCAAATTTTAGTTTATTTGCAATACCCCACGCTTGCACATACCCAAGGGTTTCCCTTGCTCGTAGCTCTATTTCTAGGGCTGTTTTGCCTTCAAAGACTAGTACGACGTCGTCGGCGAAGGCTTGCACATAATCCCCTCTTAAGTCAAGCTCCTTCAGAAGTGGGTCAAGCAGAATATTCCATAACATTGGGCCCCCTATCGACCCTTGCACGCAACCTTTCTCAGTGTGTATTCTGTGCTCTTCTCCTGAGTACCTAACATTGACCTGTCTGTCGCTGAGATAACTGTCAATCACCCTTCGTAAGTTCCAAGGACACCTTTCCTCAGCCAAACGGATTCTTATTTTCGGCCACCACGCGCTATCAAAGGCGCCCTCTATGTCCAGTGACACTATTGTTAAAATTTTCTTTTGTTCCAGCTTTGTGCGTATGTGTGTCATTAGGTCATAGAGAGCGTCTTCGGTGCTGCGCTGGGGCATAAACCCGTATTGGCGAGTACTAATTTTTGGAACGAGATGATATTTTACGCGGGTCATTAAAAGTTTCTCGAAGATCTTCCCTAGTAATGATAGTAATCCAATCGGTCTATAGGATTTCGGGGTTTTATAATTTGGTTTTCCCGGTTTACGTAAGACCACCACTGTTGCTATTTTCCACAGTTTTGGGAAGTAATGGAGCTCCAGGCATTTATTGACTATCCCTAAGAATATTTGTGGGTCGTTATTTACAGCGTGCAAGCATATGTCTGCTGTGAGGCCATCTTCGCCAGGTGCCTTTTTGGGGTTGAATGAGCCCATCACCATTTCTAGTTCCGTCAATGTAAATGGTGGATCTTGATTGTCTTCTTCAATATTTATATTTACCTCCCTCGCTTTACTTCTCATATTCCTGTGTTCCGCGTTATCTTCCTGTTCCTTATCCTTAGGGTAAAAATGTTCTGCTAATGCTCGAACGGAAGCTTTTGCGTCGAGAGTTTGCCCATTCATCTCTAAAGGCACGTCCTCCTCTCTCTTCCTCGTTCTGCCTATCACCCTATATACCCCATCCCATACGCTCTCCCTATCTTGTTTTGCGCAGAATTCTTTCCAACTATTTACCTGTGCTGTTTTTACTGCCAATTCATACTCATTTTTCTTTTCCAGGTACTCTGTGATGACTCTCTGTCGGCGAACTTCTGCAGCGCGTTTGATGCGGTTTTTCCAGGTGACGACTTCCTTTTTCAGTGTCTCAAGCTGCTCGGACCACCATGGCATGGTAAGTGTTTCTGTGTTTTTCTTTAGTGGTATGGTTTGTGTATTTTGTGACAATTTGTTCAAGTGTATCTGTATCTGTGATGTTTTTGATTTCGTCTAGTGAAATGTTATTTTCTGCTTTTAATTGGTTCAGTTTCTCATGAAACCTCTGCCAATTTGCTTTCTTAGTGTTGTATTTTCTGGTGGTTCTTGAAATTTGTGTACCTGTGCTTTTACGTAGTTTTATGTCAAATGTGATGCCGTTGTGGTCGGAGCTCGTCAGGCCTTCGTCCACCTTCCAGTCGTCAACCCGGTCAAGCAACGCTGTCGAACAAGCTGTTATGTCAACGTAACTTTTAAAGTGCCGTCCTCCTCGCACCGTGTCAAACGTGGGTATCTCTCCAACGTTAAGCACCTGGAGATTCATTTCATCGAGTGTCCCCAACATATCTATTCCTCTTTGGTCTGTTATTTTGCCTCCCCACCATGGATTTTTTGCGTTTGAATCACCTCCCGCTATAATCCAGTTTGTACCGAGTATCTGCCCTATCCGCTTTAGGTGTTGCAGGTAGGGCTCTATGGGCTGGTCAGGTTCGAAGTAAAAGGACACCAGAGCGATCTTCCAGGCATCAGTTTGGGCTCCTACCACGATGATGTTATGTGTGGTAAGTTGTGGGTATTGCGTTATCTTAATCTTCGGGTCAAAAATTGCGATTGCAGCTTTGACCGTTCCCTCGCTGGTGTCCTGGAAGATCCTGACTCCTCGGTATGTCCTCACACTTCCGATCCCGCCCACATATGGTTCTTGGATAAGTGCTCCGGTAACTCCTCTTTTAGCTCCTTCTAATAGTAATTCCTCAGTCGCGAGCTTTTTCCTTTGGAGGTTGGCTTGTAGCATGTGATAAAGTTGTTTAGGATCATTCTGGCTGCCTTTAGCAATACGCTACTGTAGACCTCGCCAGCATGTCCCATCTTTTGCGTACTTGACAGGTATGGCTAAAAGCGTTGTGCTCATTATTCTCGTGTCAGTCTCTCAATCAGTTTCGTTTTGACATTTTGTGCATCAACATATTAGAGCTGTCAATGTTTTGACAACTAGTATTATATAGTAGTACTACAAAAATCTTCAAGATTTTCCTAACTTTAAATCATTGCATAAAATCTTTTTCATGTCACTATCCACTATGGATTAAATAATGTATTGGGTATTTTTTGCAGTCATAAAAAGACATTTTCATATGCTTGGAACGCACCCAATTAGAAAAATCTACGATTTTTTGTATTTATGATTCAATTTAAATATTAAATATATCATCTTATATAGCGGATAAAATAATATTAATTTTGTATCAACTACTTAAAGCACAATATATTTTTTCAGGAACCGTTGAGCAAAAGTGACATCTATTGGTTTAAAATGGAACATAATCTTTACCGTATTGAGAATAATGCCATCTATCGGAAAGCATCAATACTTTTACCACAAGAGCGAATTCTAAGGAAAGGGAATAATACTAAGTGAAAAAACACTGGTAATAGGCCTGCTGCTCCTTGCTCGCACGTTGTTTACGCTCCTTGCTTTTGTGTTTTTTTTTATTTTGTTTTTTTTTTTTTTTTTTCTTTTCTTCTAGTACCTCCGACAGCAATGTCGCAGTTTTTATATATCATTCATTCTATAATTCACGCTCGTATGCTTCTCGTACTTTTATCCATACCCCGCCCCCCCGTTCTTTTCTTTCACTCACACCTTTCAAACTCATTCGGGTGGGATTTCCCGGTCCTGACTATTTTATACAGGGCCCTAACTACTTCAAGTGTTTTTGTTATTTTTCTTATGTACTAAGGGACAAGGTAGGAGGGAAATAAATGTGGGCTACACTTCTTTTCTTTCTTCAAATTTTACACTTCTTATGCTTATAACTATTGGTCTATAAATAAATTTCTTAATCTAATACACATTTCTTATTGACTTACTTATTTCAATCTTTTCTTGTCTATTTAACTTTAATTTTATATAATATGTTGAACTAAATATATAAGTAATATATCTGTAAACATATTTTTATCTATACAGTTTTATTCTTATCTACTATTTTATTTACAATGTTTGTGCAATATGCAAGAAATTTTTCTCTATGCTTTGTGAACATTAGTTGGCCTATTTGGTCTCTTTCTATATGTGTATCTATTTCCTGCTCTATATTATATCTCTGACTCACAAAGACAGGACAATCACAAAGAATATGAGGCACGGTTTCCGCTGTGTCTGGTGCACAAACACACGATGGGTCATCTTTTAAACCGAAGCGGTGAAGATATTCTGAAAAACCCCCATGGCCTGTCATGATTTGGGTTGTGATCCCATTGTGCTCCATTTTACGAGTAACTCTGTATGCCAATCTGCATCAGGGAAAAACATCTTAGTTATCCCCGCTGTATGGCTTTCTTTATACCTGGTGTTCCATATGTCAAGTGAGCGAGATCTAATGCATCGCTTGACATAGGAAATAGGGCAGAGATCGTAGCTTGGACTTTGCTTGGATTTTAGGGCCGCTTCTTTGGCCAAAAAGTCTGCACGCTCATTCCCTTCCATACCCACGTGAGCCTTTATCCAGAATAAATGAACTAATTTATTTACCCGAGATAATGCTGTCAGGTTTTTTCTCATTTTTGTGGCTAAGGGATGGGTGCATTTCGGGTTAGTGACAGTTTGAAGGGCGGCCCTGGAGTCACTATAAATCGCGAAAGTGGACTCTTTTCGACGTTTTATCTCCTCACTCGCTTCATACAGGGCCAAGAGCTCCGCCTGGTAGACGGTGCTGTATGATGGCAAGCTAAGTTTGACGGCTTTGGTTTCCACAAAGAAAAAGATGCGCCAACCTTACCGCCAATCTTGCTGCCATCAGTGAAAATGCGAATTGAGTAGCTACTGTTCGCTGTCAGTTGTTCCTGGTCTACCAGATTTTGGAACTTCAGGCCCATGTATTCTGCAGGGTGAGGGTTCTCGGTAACAGGTGTCCTTGTTTCTACGTCCCTCCCTCTGAGGTCAGATTGTGGTTCACCCCTTTTGGCTCTATACAGAGTTGCTGACTCTTTGATTCGTATGTCAAGGGGAAGTATTCCTGAAAGGATAAGAACAGAATTCAATGATGTGGTACGGTAAGCTCTAACAATTTTTTGGACAAAACCCCTTTGTACGCTATTGAGCTTTTTCTGGGTACATACTTTATCGGCAGCTGGTGCCCAAACGCTGGCTGCGTACAAGATGATGGGCTCAACAGTTGCTGTGTAAATGAGTCTGATTACCTCAGGGTGTAGCCCCCAACTTATTTTTGCTACCCTTGCAAGTTGCTTGTACGCAGTCACCGCCTTTTTACAAATATTAACGATATGACTATTGAACGTCAATTTTCTATCGATTGTAACCCTTAGCAGTTTTAGCTCCTGTACCATTTCTACTTCCGTGCCATTCATGCTCAGTTGCGGGTTATCATATTTTAATTTATTTGTCACTATCATGGCTTTAGTTTTTTGAGGTGCAAATTTTAGTTTATTTGCAATACCCCACGCTTGCACATACCCAAGGGTTTCCCTTGCTCGTAGCTCTATTTCTAGGGCTGTTTTGCCTTCAAAGACTAGTACGACGTCGTCGGCGAAGGCTTGCACATAATCCCCTCTTAAGTCAAGCTCCTTCAGAAGTGGGTCAAGCAGAATATTCCATAACATTGGGCCCCCTATCGACCCTTGCACGCAACCTTTCTCAGTGTGTATTCTGTGCTCTTCTCCTGAGTACCTAACATTGACCTGTCTGTCGCTGAGATAACTGTCAATCACCCTTCGTAAGTTCCAAGGACACCTTTCCTCAGCCAAACGGATTCTTATTTTCGGCCACCACGCGCTATCAAAGGCGCCCTCTATGTCCAGTGACACTATTGTTAAAATTTTCTTTTGTTCCAGCTTTGTGCGTATGTGTGTCATTAGGTCATAGAGAGCGTCTTCGGTGCTGCGCTGGGGCATAAACCCGTATTGGCGAGTACTAATTTTTGGAACGAGATGATATTTTACGCGGGTCATTAAAAGTTTCTCGAAGATCTTCCCTAGTAATGATAGTAATCCAATCGGTCTATAGGATTTCGGGGTTTTATAATTTGGTTTTCCCGGTTTACGTAAGACCACCACTGTTGCTATTTTCCACAGTTTTGGGAAGTAATGGAGCTCCAGGCATTTATTGACTATCCCTAAGAATATTTGTGGGTCGTTATTTACAGCGTGCAAGCATATGTCTGCTGTGAGGCCATCTTCGCCAGGTGCCTTTTTGGGGTTGAATGAGCCCATCACCATTTCTAGTTCCGTCAATGTAAATGGTGGATCTTGATTGTCTTCTTCAATATTTATATTTACCTCCCTCGCTTTACTTCTCATATTCCTGTGTTCCGCGTTATCTTCCTGTTCCTTATCCTTAGGGTAAAAATGTTCTGCTAATGCTCGAACGGAAGCTTTTGCGTCGAGAGTTTGCCCATTCATCTCTAAAGGCACGTCCTCCTCTCTCTTCCTCGTTCTGCCTATCACCCTATATACCCCATCCCATACGCTCTCCCTATCTTGTTTTGCGCAGAATTCTTTCCAACTATTTACCTGTGCTGTTTTTACTGCCAATTCATACTCATTTTTCTTTTCCAGGTACTCTGTGATGACTCTCTGTCGGCGAACTTCTGCAGCGCGTTTGATGCGGTTTTTCCAGGTGACGACTTCCTTTTTCAGTGTCTCAAGCTGCTCGGACCACCATGGCATGGTAAGTGTTTCTGTGTTTTTCTTTAGTGGTATGGTTTGTGTATTTTGTGACAATTTGTTCAAGTGTATCTGTATCTGTGATGTTTTTGATTTCGTCTAGTGAAATGTTATTTTCTGCTTTTAATTGGTTCAGTTTCTCATGAAACCTCTGCCAATTTGCTTTCTTAGTGTTGTATTTTCTGGTGGTTCTTGAAATTTGTGTACCTGTGCTTTTACGTAGTTTTATGTCAAATGTGATGCCGTTGTGGTCGGAGCTCGTCAGGCCTTCGTCCACCTTCCAGTCGTCAACCCGGTCAAGCAACGCTGTCGAACAAGCTGTTATGTCAACGTAACTTTTAAAGTGCCGTCCTCCTCGCACCGTGTCAAACGTGGGTATCTCTCCAACGTTAAGCACCTGGAGATTCATTTCATCGAGTGTCCCCAACATATCTATTCCTCTTTGGTCTGTTATTTTGCCTCCCCACCATGGATTTTTTGCGTTTGAATCACCTCCCGCTATAATCCAGTTTGTACCGAGTATCTGCCCTATCCGCTTTAGGTGTTGCAGGTAGGGCTCTATGGGCTGGTCAGGTTCGAAGTAAAAGGACACCAGAGCGATCTTCCAGGCATCAGTTTGGGCTCCTACCACGATGATGTTATGTGTGGTAAGTTGTGGGTATTGCGTTATCTTAATCTTCGGGTCAAAAATTGCGATTGCAGCTTTGACCGTTCCCTCGCTGGTGTCCTGGAAGATCCTGACTCCTCGGTATGTCCTCACACTTCCGATCCCGCCCACATATGGTTCTTGGATAAGTGCTCCGGTAACTCCTCTTTTAGCTCCTTCTAATAGTAATTCCTCAGTCGCGAGCTTTTTCCTTTGGAGGTTGGCTTGTAGCATGTGATAAAGTTGTTTAGGATCATTCTGGCTGCCTTTAGCAATACGCTACTGTAGACCTCGCCAGCATGTCCCATCTTTTGCGTACTTGACAGGTATGGCTAAAAGCGTTGTGCTCATTATTCTCGTGTTTTGCAGCTGTACAGTTTTTACAGGTGGGTGGTACACCCGACAAAAAGTCTTCGCACTCCCCCCTTAGGTGTGGCCCTCCGCAGTGGCTACAGATATCCACTGTTTCTCTACAGTAGCGTTTTCCATGCCCATACCCTAGACACCTGGTGCATTGTATCAGAGGCGACTGATCCTCCACTTTTACTCGCTGGAGATCTACGTGGAAGGTTCCGATCTCAGTCGCCCTTTTCCAGATGGTTGGGGAGGAGGATGCGAGCAAGGAGCAGCAGGCCTATTATCAGTGTTTTTTCACTTAGTATTATTCCCTTTCCTTAGAATTCGCTCTTGTGGTAAAAGTATTGATGCTTTCCGATAGATGGCATTATTCTCAATACGGTAAAGATTATGTTCCATTTTAAACCAATAGATGTCACTTTTGCTCAACGGTTCCTGAAAAAATATATTGTGCTTTAAGTAGTTGATACAAAATTAATATTATTTTATCCGCTATATAAGATGATATATTTAATATTTAAATTGAATCATAAATACAAAAAATCGTAGATTTTTCTAATTGGGTGCGTTCCAAGCATATGAAAATGTCTTTTTATGACTGCAAAAAATACCCAATACATTATTTAATCCATAGTGGATAGTGACATGAAAAAGATTTTATGCAATGATTTAAAGTTAGGAAAATCTTGAAGATTTTTGTAGTACTACTATATAATACTAGTTGTCAAAACATTGACAGCTCTAATATGTTGATGCACAAAATGTCAAAACGAAACTGATTGAGAGACTGACATGAGTGAAGAATGAATTTTTTCATTCCATTTCCTCCCGTGACTCGTGAATGTGCTCTGGATTGTGTTTTATAAATTTTCTACAAATTTGGCAAGCTCCCGGACTCTGAATTCTTCGCATAACACGTTCGACTTACAAGGACACCGAAAAAGAAAACCTAATAAATCACGCAACTGCTAAATTGTTTTTTATTTACTTCAATACATAAACTTTGATTGAACTGCTGGATTCATCATACCCAAACCTGATTAACCCGTAATTTTATGAATCTAGCTATTCCAAAGTCTAAGTTATTGTTTAAAATTACCCTTCTTGAGAATACAAGCTAGAGCGGTGCAGCTGGGTTTTGGTTGTCGAGGTACGGTTGTTTTCCGCTAGATCGCGCTAGTACCAAATTTGTTAGCGACGACTCTATACCAGTATATAAGTTACTCTATGCCTATTACGGTTCTTTCATGATATGACATGATATAAAATTTTGACATTAGCTTGTCATCAATCGCGCCAATTGACAATACTGTGCGCCAATGTACGTTAAGTTTTTGAAGGCTGAGTTCATGACAGTGACGGAAGAAATACGCCAGCGCCAAGAATTTTAAACTTTCTTAGTTTGGAAAATGTATCAAAACACAATGTTCGCGTTAGATATTGACTAAGCCTTCATAACATGAAATGAAGTGTACCCTAAAACTGTTCATTTGGTACCACATCCAACGTTGTTTAAGGTTGTAACAATTTTTTTAGAATAACTATTTATACTTGTATCACCTAAAGTCAAATTAAATGTCTCCCGATTTGTATGATAAGCATAGTCGACAAAAGAGTGTGGAATATATTATATCGGCAGAGTAACTTGCAAGACTTGCAGCAATGTAATATTGTGCAAACTAACGTATGGCTACTCAGAGGAAAGGTACAATCCCGACACGTTAGGACAAGAATATATTACACTTATATACTAATTGACCGCGATCTAGTAGGCCGAGATGCGATAATACAATATTATTGTACTTGTCTTACGGGTAGACGCACTGTAGGGAGCTGTGCCCATGTTATCTCTATAATATGGTACTTGGGACGTACAATGCTGAATTTCTATCGTATAGAGTTCTGTGTATTTATTACTGTTCTGTGGCAAGGACTGATTACAAATTGCTTTGTTAGGACCGCAAGAGCGGGCAAGGGGTAGGAGAGAGGGAATCAAGGTAAAGATTAGAAAAACAAGCTTTTGTTTACAGTTTATGATGCTAAGAATTTTAAACTTTCTTAGTTTGGAAAATGTATCAAAACACAATGTTTGCGTTAGATATTGACTAAGCCTTCATAACATGAAATGAAGTGTACCCTAAAACTGTTCATTTGGTACCACATCCAACGTTGTTGAGGGATTGGACCGAAATTACTCAATCCCTTTTTGCAATTTTAGCTTGTGTTGAGTATGACATTGCAAACTTGATGCTTGATAGGTGTGTGAAAGTACCTTTGATATTTATTTCACAATAATTTCTTATGGCAAACCCTAATCGATAGGTTTTCACAAGTCAGATCATTAAAGATAGATCTGACTTGTGAAGACAGCAAAATATGATTTTAGTCTTTCTAACTAAATATGACAAGTTATCCAAACATTGATGCGGGGTACTTTTCAAGATAGACCAAGACTGAAATAATAAATTTAAATGGAACCAGTAAAAGAGGGGACATTTCATGTCTTGCTACTTAGTCATGGCAAGCTGGTGTTGATCACGGGGAAAAAGTTGTAATGATATTGAATTCGACTTTCGCCAAGTTGTGCATTTATATTGACAAGTTTTGCAAGTTCCTTGAACGTTAAAAATTACATCAAAGACAAATATTTGTGCATTGCGTTTTTCTTGCATTCTCGCAACGCTTCAAATTGTTTTTAAGAATATTAAATATTGAAGTATTTTGTCAAAAAACATTGTTATAGAGTCGATTAATCAAAATTTTATTTGGTAGGACATTTTTGTTCAAACCGGGACATCTTTTTTTTCACTAAGCAACATCAAAGCTATGACATTTGTTTTTTTGTGGAGGTTGCACTATTGACTGATCCAACTTGATCGCCGCGCCGATTCAATCTATGCACATGCATTTGTATTAACAATACAAATACCTATACATAGTTATTGTTAACACGAATACCTATAGTTATTTGTTTTCAACAAACAAAACATCCAACTTTATTAATAAATAAAACAGTATTAGTAGTAAATGGGACTACAGATATTCTCTTTCGACATTAACGCGTCTCTAAACAAATTGAACATCACAAAAATACGGGTCCAACAATAAAACTCTTTTTTTTCTGTTTTTTCTCAAAGATCATACCTTTAACAAAACAATATATTGGCACAGACTTATTTTTGGCGTTATTTATAGCATAGGATTTCCTAAATATTCTATTAAGTAATTTATAATTATTAGATAAATAATTGCCTCGTTTCAATAGACTTTAAATAATCAATTTTACTAATTTAGCTAAATTCCTTTGAAAAGAAACTCCTTTAACAAAACTTAATTTGCACTTTAACAAAACTAACTTTCAATTAATTTGTTTAAACCCACGCTTATCCTTACATCGAATCTTAAATGGTGTCGCGGTGCCAAGACTATTTTCTCACTACTCATTTAGGCATGGATAATATTTCTAGACAGAATATGTTGGATAGGAATTTGTTTTTACCAAGGAGTATTTTTGGTAATGACAACAATACAAAAGCCATAGTCATCTGCGATGGAACATACATCTACATTGAAAAAAGTAGCAACTTTCTTTTTCAAAGGTTAACATACAGTCATCACAAGTTTCAAAACTTGTTAAAACCCTTTTTAATTGTTTGCAGTGACGGTTACATAATTGATGTCCTTGGTCCATACCCCGCAACAACCAGTGATGCAACTATTATTACCAACTTGTGTGAAGACGAGACTAATGCTTTTCATGTGTTTTTTGAACCAAATGATGTGTTCATTTTGGATAGAGGCTTCCGAGACTGTATTATGGACCTCGAATCGCTAGAATATGAAACACATTTTCCTCTAACGAAGGATAGGAATGAAAGCCAATTAACGACTGAGCAGGCTAATAAATCTAGATTAGTCACTATCATTCGTTGGGTGGTAGAAGTTGTTAATGGCAAGTTTAAGAACAGATTCAAATTGTTACGCCAAGATTATTTTAATAGAGCATTGCCTCACATGTTTATTGATTTTAAAATTGCAGCTGCTCTTATTAATGCATTTTATAGAGTAGCTACTGATAATAGGCTTGCCCATGATATTTTAAGCGTAATAAACATAAAAATAAACTCTCCAAACCTTTTATATGATTATGTAACTTTAAAAAATCTTAACAGACAACGAGTTGCGTTTGAAACAATGGAAGCAAACCTTCCCCAGTTGCAAGACTTTCCTGTATTAACCATCGATGATTTGATTCTTATTTCCCTTGGCTCATATCAGCTTAAGCTTGCACGATCGTATGCTAGCGAACATTTGCGTGAAAACGGTCTCTATACGACAGAAATATATCGGCAGAGTAACTTGCAAGACTTGCAGCAATGTAATATTGTGCAAACTAACGTATGGCTACTCAGAGGAAAGGTACAATCCCGACACGTTAGGACAAGAATATATTACACTTATATACTAATTGACCGCGATCTAGTAGGCCGAGATGCGATACTACAATATTATTGTACTTGTCTTACGGGTAGACGCACTGTAGGGAGCTGTGCCCATGTTATCTCTATAATATGGTACTTGGGACTGGGTAGACTGGAAGGATTTTATAGACCGGCACTTCATTTAGATGAGGTTATTGTTGATGGATAAAATATTTTTATGTAAGACAACGTCAATGTTAAATGAAGAGTTATTTTGTTTGCCTTTAGTATATTTTTTTAATTATTTTAACACTGATAATACGAAACTGTTAAAAAATGTACAATATTACAATTGTTGTTTTTTTTATTTAAAAATATATACCCATTCGCTTCGCTGGAAATATGAACCCTAAAAATGATGTAATACATAGGTAATCCCGTAATCGTATCATAACATTGCAAATCTAATTATTTCTTGATTATTAACTTGATATTTTTTATTAAAATAAATGTAATAAGGTTCGATTTCAAACACCATGTTCGCGCTCAATTTCGGCTTGGTGCTATAATATAGTAATATTTAACTCTTTAAATGTTTGATTTAGCATAGGTTGTAACACTGTTGGTATATTGCACCAGGTTCCATACATTTTTGCCCATGTTTATTTCAAACTCATTATCATTAGGGCCCTTCGCCCACGGAGCTACATAAAAGTTACGGAACTAAAGTTTCTAAGTGATTACAAATCAGTAAGAAACTGTACCTCGCACACGACGCTACTTAAATTTGAAAGATTTCAGTCATTTATGTTATTCTGTTCAAAAAAACACACGGTTAGCACGAGGAAATCAGACCTTTTAAAAAATAAAACATGTCCAGTAGGTATATCGAGCGAGGATGACGACGATATTATTTCTTGTATTATTATCTTAATAGACGACCAAGGAATCTTCGAAGGTTTTCAGTTGTAGTCTGATAGCTTATAATTATGTTAGCATGGGTATTTTTCCACCTCCTGTTCAAATTTTATATTTAAAGTTGATCGTTCATTTTCTTTCGCAATAAAAATGCAGAAACTCGAGTTCCCAGACTGACACGCCGCGTCGTGCGCAATCAGTTGCTAAAGCGTTATCCCAATGAGCCTGTATGAGTGGTGATGCTCCAGCAACTCGTAAGTAATTTAAGTTTGAAACTAGTTTCTTTTGAGTAGGTCCGTGAGCGGAAGGCCTTATAATCCTTAAATCCTAAAACGAATCAAGTTCTTTGACTTTCAAATTCAGACTGATAAGAGAAACTAAATATTAATAAACTAGCCACCACGCGCGGTTTTACCCGCGCAAGTTTTGATCCCGTGGGAATTTCAGGATAAAATATAGCCTTTAACCTTCCTCAAGAGTTGGACTATCAAATGCAAAAAGAATTTTTCAAATCCCACTTGGAGTTTTTGAGATTAGCGCGTTAAAAAACAAACAAACAAAAAAACAAACTCTTCAGCTTTATATATTAGTATAGATAAAAAGTTTGAAGTATACGATGTAATGAAAATGTGTAAGGAATTTTGTATGGATTTACCTTGTATTGTACCAAGTTACATCTCTAGGCAATAGTGTGAAATGCAAACAATTTATAGATTAAATAAAAGAAACAATATACTTATAAAACAACATTTTATTTATACTAATTTATAAAACTTTAAAAATAACGCCCTCCTACAGTTAGCAGACCGAATTTAAATAAAATAGGTCAGGTGAAAAAGTATAGTGCTAAGTTAAAATAAAAGTTTTCCCGAAAGATGCAAGTTTCCTGTGCAGTACATCAGTAAGGACGTAGAAAAAGCTACTAGTAAATAAAAACTTTTAAGTACCACTCTCGTGCAGTGTTCTTGTGACTAAGGAAAACAAACTGCAATTGGCTGAAACTCCTACACTGAGTTAATTGATAGTGTCTTTTTACTACTATCTGAAACATACATTTTAATTCTAAAAGCTTACGATTCCACTGTTAGGAATAATATATTTTTAATTGTGACCTTTTTTAACGATATGAAACGCAAATTAAACGTTGAAATATCTTCAGCCTAAAGTTAAAACAAATGACAGCTTATAAAACGTTTGTTTCAAGGACCAAAGCCATAAACAAAATGTAGGACCATGGTAACGAGAGACTGAATATCTGTCTCGCAGAACATTATGAGAACCATCAATTATTGAACCCTAGTGCGTGTTTAGGTTCTATTAATTACAACAAGAAGAATATTGATATTTAGGCCATTAGCAAATGCTTTGTGATATATTTCAATACGTCGCTACGCCTAGAAAGATGCCAAGGGAGATAAACCTTTTATTTTGTTTTTTTCTGTGTGTTCTGTTTGATTGATCTTTAGCTGTAATCATCATTTTAAACATGTTACACAAAACTTTTGTAAGCCATCTTCATTTTACACATCTTCACAAAAATTAAAAAAAAAATACTGGATGTTATCGCGCCTCGTGAAAACCACAGACATACGCCATTGTCAAGATTTGTATTGAAACCAAGCGTGCCGACTTTTTAACACTTTCTGTGACGTCACAGCTGATATTTAATTATGGGAAATATTGACCGATTCAAAGACACCGATATATAGTTCAAATATTCGATTCGAGATATTCGATTCAAAGATGCCGATAAAATTGATTATTAAGAACGATATAGATATTGTGATACTGGAATAACATGTACTTAATTTTATTGTTTACTAAGCTGAGGCCGCTAATGTGCAATAGTAACCTTTTATTACAAAATAATTAGCAGTTTTCTTAAGCATTAATCATGTAATTTTGAGATAAGACTAGAGCAGAGATGGAAAAATACCCGGTAAAAAACCGAAGCTTGGGTAAATACCCATTTATACCAATTTTTACCCCCCTGCTTTGAATTTATACCGGGTATAAATTAAAACTGTTTACTATTAACTGTTTACTATTAAGGTAAATCTTCAAATATTATGTAAAAATAAAAAAAATATAATACCGCTACACAAAAATGATTTTTCATCAAGTAAATAATGGGAGTTGATGTAATCCAATCAGTAATAAATTTAATGTAGAAACTTTTGTTACCAGCAAAAATTTTACTTCTTCTATGTATTTTTGAGATATGAGGAAAAACCTGGGGATAGGAACTAAGCATTCATCCCAAATTTCAGCACCTTGTAGCTCAAGTATTGTTCGTAGAGTAAAAACAAATATAACCAAATCAATAGGGAATTTTATGTGAAAACAATATTCGGAAGTAATTATTACGCTACTTGTACATATTTTTGAGATATGAGTAAAAACCTGACTAAGCACCTTCTTCCCCCCTACATCCTCAGCACACCCCCAACTGTCGAGGACTTTTAATATGTTAATGTGGACTTCAAACTTCGCGGCTTAAGAACCAGAGTAACGTATGGCAAAAATTTAAAAATAATTTTTTTTCGCCATTCGGTTTTTTAATCCCTATATTTAAAATTGGAACATTGATATGTGTAGATTGATTAATACAAAAATAACATATAAAGAAAAGTGAGTTTTGTTTACTGCCAAAATGTGTCTCTACTTACAATACTCTTGACATTATTATTTTTTTAAAGTTACGAGCGCAGCAAGCGTACCTCGACTTACTTACACAGCGAATAGAACACCGATAATATCTTGAATGCAATTGCTCAAACAACGTATCTTGTCATACGTTTTTAGCACTGAAAGTTTGATTACATTGGCTAGGTTTATTTTGTGCCAAATATGCGTCAAGTACCGTTACTGCTTATGAGACCTTAATTTTTAAAGCCATTAAACGGAAGTTCCGTTGTATTCAGTTTATTTTTTTAATTTAAGTAATAGCCATAATGACGTATGTCCACCATTTTTGCTTCCATGCTGGACTGGGAGTGAAAGAAAAACGTAGAATGTGCCAGCTGCTTCTCTTCCCAGGCATAAAAGTCAGTTAAGGGACACAGGTTTTAATGGCGTTTTTGTGGGCGATAGGCTGACCCCCAGTCACTACAACACTACTTTGTCCCTACTATTTTGTAGGTAAGCGATAGCCAATAAGGGTTTCCGCAACGGACGTTCGACCGGCGATCTTCTCGTGTATGCCACTCACTTATGGAAGACATTTCGAGACAGGGTCTGGCATGATGGTCCCTTAAGTAAGCTTTCAGTATACGGCATACACATTGGGCTCTGGAAATGGTCCATTCGAGTAGTCTTAGATGGCTAATCCTCCGACCAAATGGCAATTAATGCCGGGGTACCTCAGGGATCGGTTTTCTCTGAATCATTATTCTTGCTGCACATTAATGAAATCCAGATTTTAAGATGGTCATCAATGATTGAGCTCGTTTATTTGACCTTACGGAAAGAATCCGATTGGAGTGAGTCAAGTTTGGTCAAATTCAACGCGTCCAAAACTCAGGCATGTCTATTCTCCGCAAAAAAGAGCACCTTCACATTAGTGCCCACTTTCCAAAATGTATCTATACCTATCATTGACCATCTAGGGCTTTTAGTTTAAATTTCAACAAATTGTGTCCATGACTCAAGTAGCTTTGAAAAAGTTGGGAATCATCTCAAAGGTACGGCGGTACTTCGGCCCTGCACAGCTTCTTAACTTATACACAACTCAAGTGCGATCATGCTTTTAGTACTGCAGTCATCTTTGGGATGGTTTAGCCAAATATCAACTAGAAGCACTGGACTCCGTTGACCGAAGAGCCCGTAAACTAGTAAACAACGTCGATATTACAACCAAAAAAATGCAGACCCTAGAGTTGCTTGTTTAACCGTGTACTACAGAATACATTTTGGTAAGTGCGGAGGTGCTCTGTTGGAACAAATTGAACCCTTTTGACATCGGATTACTAGACGCAGACAGAACTTCCATCCGTATGTGGTAGATATTCCGAAAAGTCGAACTAAGCGCTTTGACAGTTCCTTTGTGGTACGGGTCGCCAAGGTTTGAAATGAACTGCCTACGTCTATTTTCCCTAACCAGTATAGGCCTAGTACTTTAAAGCGTCGAGTGAATCGGTTTCTCGTTTACTTAACATCAGGTTCGCATGGAAAACAAACGTTTCATCCATACTTTATAAAAAAAAGGAATCCACTCCGTACATGTTCAGCAAAGCCACCACCATCGAGGTTATAACTATGCCCATTTTCATAAGTACAAAATTATGACTGCCCCGTGTAGTAACCTAGGTTTCCTGGAAATCTCGCACATTGTAAATTTCAACACCTTGTAGCTCGTAAAGTCATAGAGTAAAAACTACCCAACCAAATCAATAGCAAATTTTATGAAAAACGTTTGTCCTAAGCAATTGTCACGCTATTTGTACATATTTTTGAAATAAGAACAAAAACTCGAAAAAAGGGACCTTTATCCCCCCCTACTCCCATAAGACACCCCACACCCTTGGGGACTTTTGGTATACGTGTGCTAATTTTTCAAAACTACACGAACTATTTCCCCTATTTGTCGTGTTTCGGCTTAATTTGACTGGACGAGAGTTGAAAAAAAGTGCAATATTAAAAATTGTTTATTTTATATAAAGATTCATGGTGATCAAAGATTTAATTATTAATTCCTTCGTTTTATTCATAATATACTAAGTTTTTTTGTAATAAAAGTCAATTATACTGAAATACAGAACATTAGTAGGTAATAAGCCAGTTTTTAATTTATACACGGTAAGAATGGGTATTTTTGATTTTTTACCTATTCTACACATTTTCACCAATTTTCACCCACCCGCTCATCTATAAGCTAGAGATGCAGAGCCTACATGATAGTAGGGGGAGGACAATTTGTGCATTTTTTGTATTAAATATTTATTGTATGTGAGCCATTTAATTTTCAATTATTTTTAAAAGTTTGAAAGTACATACCTAAAAGCATGGTATGTTATGAAAAATATATTTTTTTCTTTTTAATAAATGGAAACTTTTGCGCATTAGCATAACTCTCATTATTCTCTTGAACTGTTTGTCTCTCCCTAGCAAATTAGAATTAGTATGAACAAACTGAACAGGTACATAGTAAAGTATGGTTTTCAAGGTCACCAGATGTTTTATCTAAAATTTTCATGATATGCTAAAAAAACTAAAAGCCAAAAATCTTTTTAAATTTAGTAATAAAATTGTTAATATTTCATATAAACGGCAATAGCTAAGTAAAAAATAAAATCAAGTACATCCCATACATTTTTTTTACACCACAGGTGCTCAAACTTACGACCGGCTGGTGTAGCGGTAACATACATTGCCTTCTATGCCAGAGGTCCTGGGTTCGAAGCCCGGCAGCGCGGCGGCGGATATTTGTGTGATGAACACAGATATTAGTCGTCAAGTCATGGATGTTTATATGTTTATGTATTTATTCAATATGTATGTGTATATATTTCTTAAGTATATCAGTTATCTAGTATCCATAACACAAGTTCTTTAAGAAACTTAATTTGGGCTAGATAATGTTGTGCGAGTGTCAGAAATATTTATTATTATTTATTTATTATTAAAACTTTCAAGTTCAATATAGATTAAAAATAAAATTTATGTTGAGTAATGGTTTGTAAATTACCAGTCATAGTGGTTGTGATTTTGGAACTGTAATTTAGTAGAACCATTATCACGGAACACATTAAACAAAAAAACTAATCGGGATAAAAAAAAAAACAAATCAAGTGGATTGAGTCCTCCCACCCTCCCACACACGTACCTACTGGCTTAACCACCATTACTGGGACACCCTGTATAAAATAAATAAAGACGGCTAAATAGGATTATTTGATTAAACTTTCTTGTTAAAATATGACAATCCATTTTTTAATATATAACTTTACAGATACGATAAAAAACTCCGCGTTTCCAAATACAAAACCTCCTTTTGTTCACCATTTTCCATCAACAGCTTTTAAATCTGCCTGAATCTAGAGTTAAATGAAAATCTAAATTTCAAATGTAGGTAGGTGACCTAAAAATACACTTGACGCCGAGCCAGGAACTTAATTGCTTTAATCAGCCATTGACAGTGTAAAAGTGGTGCTATTTTAATTTAGTGACTGTTCAGGCCTGGACGAAGAAAATGAAAACACTGTTGTGTCGCATCCAAATCTTCGATTTAATTGAATTAATTTAAAATAATTTCATATTGGTTTCACTACAAATTCATTAAGTAAAAGGCGGGGACGTGCGGTAGCTGTGGTCGCCTCGCTCGTCGGTGATACCAAAC
This sequence comes from Stenoptilia bipunctidactyla, assembly GCA_944452665.1. Classification (NCBI taxonomy): domain Eukaryota; kingdom Metazoa; phylum Arthropoda; class Insecta; order Lepidoptera; family Pterophoridae; genus Stenoptilia; species Stenoptilia bipunctidactyla. The sequence continues at coordinate 11,549,009 of OX101738.1, forward strand.
ATCCGGCCGTCGCGCTTATTTGGCTTATTGACCTTTGAATACTAACAAAATGCTAACATTTTAAACTTGGCCGGGTAAAACTAATTTGAAAAGCTCATTTGTCGTCTGGCGGCGTCCCTAAAATAGCTCAAAATTCATATTCCCACGGGTCTCTACAGTCAGAAAAGCATTGGCAGCAGCATACTTTTACGTGAATATCCACTGTGTATGGTTTTGCATTGAGGTAACTTTATAAAATGTATTTTGTTCAGTAATTTCCACATAGATTGACAACCGTTGTAGCGAGATGGTAATAAGACAATGGATTTTAACTTTTTTTGCAAGCGGGATGAGTTGGCTTAACAAAAAAAAAACAAATACTTTAGTCAACTCATCCCGCGGGATAACTTTATGAGCGGCCTTAGATGACTAAAGAGTTTCTTAAATTTACTAGGGGTGAATCAACAAGACTTTTTTTCTGGTATAACATATTATAACCGATACATACCTGATCTAAAAAGATTCCTGAGCTGGTCATAGGATACAATTAATTCCTGTAAAACAAAATACTAATCCAGAAGCGTAATCCAGAGTAATTCTCAACCATTCCAATTTTACCTGCGTAGTCATATTAATCATTGAAATAAAGCAATGTAAACGAAATGTGTAGATGAATAAATAAATAACGAATTGCCTAATCTGACACGCCGAGCATGTGTTATGGAGAACATACGAGTGATTTATTGAGGTGTTCCCCACGGAAGTTATCAGTATCTAATGTGTCAAAAAATTAAACGCAAATAAATCAAAGGATTAAAATACAGCCTCTGATTATAGAAAAGAGATTTCCAAATTTGAAATCATAAGGAAAATTGTCATACGTCTTTTTTTGTATATTACATATTAAAAAGACCTCGAAAAACATAAAAGAAATTTATTAAATTCTTGGTAAAATCCTTTTTACTTACAAAATCCTTAGAAAAATATTCCTGTAACTGGAAGCTTTCTAAGCTTTCAAGCTTTTTGCTGATACTTCCTGTTTTGAGACTTAGCAGAATATAAACGTACAAATTTTGTTAAACGACGTATGTCAGAAAAGATGAATAATCGTCAATCATTTCAATCAGAAGCTAAAAACAAAACGAACGTGACCTGAAATTTATTTACTACTAGCTGTTGCCCGCGACTTCGTCCGCGTGAATATCGGTTATGGGAGTTGGATAAATAATATTATAATATCGTCCTTGAAGTTCAAAGTCAAAATCGATTCAGTTGTTTAGCTGTGAAAGCGTTACTGATAGATAAACAGAAAGAGTTATTTCAAAAACTGTTACAACAAAGCTGTTATTCGCAGTTTCACCTAGGTTTTGTGAAAAAGACCTACAAAAAATAAAATAGAAAAAGTAACCTACAAAAAGTATATACCAAACAGGAATACCCTACGAAAGGCACACTGGGTAAAAGTAAGGCTGCAAACAGGACGGCTGCGACAGCGAGAGCGACAGCGGCGCGGGCAGCGACGCGACGCGGGGAATCTGCGGTGCTAGCACGCTACCGTCGACAATGATAAATCAGGCCTTTTATCGATATTTTCTCAGAATATGGTATTTAGTGTTAGTAATTTATTAAGACTATGACATATTTGGTTCTGTAGTCTTAATCATGGTATCAAATCGAGTAATTCTATCCATTATAGTGCGCATATTAGCTTACTCTAGCCACCGCGCGCGGTTTTACTTGCGTAACTTTTGATCCCATGGGAATTTTGGGATAAAATATAGCCTATAACCTTCCTCAAGAGTTGGGCTATCAAATGCAAAAATAATTTTTCAAATCCCACTTGCAGTTTCTGAGATTAGCGCGTTCAAACAAACAAACAAACAAACAAACAAACAAAAAAACAAACTCTTCAGCTTTATAAATTAGTATAGATAATAGGATAAAATAACAAAATAATATTTATCTTGTCGATTCGACTATTTATCGATGGTTGCTAGCCCTGCTAGGCCGTTCTCGAAGCCCGCGGGCGCTCGAGCGATTTGTCGCGGTTTCATACAAACTCAATACTTTCTATCGTGTCACGGAAATCGCTGCTCGCGTCGCTGCCCGCACCGCTGCCGCTCTCGCTGTCGCTGTCGCTGCCGTCCAGTTTGCAGGCTTATGGGGGCATGTATAAGAGTAGGTTTATATGTAGGTAGGTTTATTACATAGATGGTGTCTGCGACTTCGTCTGCATTGAATTAGTATTTCGAAAAGGTTATTTTCTTCTCCAAGGTCCTATCTAAAAAAATAAACATGGAGAATCTTCCCCCATATAATATGTAGGTATAACTCCTAACCAATACATTACAAAGTCACATTCTAGGTAAAGCTATATTACTGTAAAGTTTCATAAAAATCCATTCGGTAGTTTTTGCGTGAAAGAGTAGCAAAAATCCATCCGCCTAGCCATGATCAGTGTATAATATGTTTAGTAACCTATATGTTTGGCTGTTTTTCACGGTCAAACGGCTTAGCCAATTTTAATGTAATTTGGTATGGTAGTTCATAAAGTCCTGTGTTGAGTTTTGACACATACACCACTTTTTATTCTGAAGAATTCTACGGATTCTGACTTCCAAGAGGCAGAAACGATCAATAAAGAAAACCTAAACGATATTGAGTTCCATTATTTTACGTTTAACTTTGTTATAATATATCTCTGTATGTACACTACCTACATTAAATCTAGCAAGAAGCTTTATTTATGAATGATTAAGCCCTATCAACATAGTAAACTTTTCTACCACATACCAACTATCATTCGGATTTATTATAATATTATAATTTCATTTTCACACGTTATTGTTTACTGTTTTATAACATATGTATGTAAAGATAGATATATGGTAAAGATTGATACAAAATAAAAAAAAAATTAATAAAAAAAAATTACGCGACCTGGATCGAACTCACGACCTTAGACTCATGGTCGGTCTACGCGCAACTGAGCTTTGAGTACTTCTGATCTGTATGCCGAACATCTCCACCATATTCTAGTAAGTTTTGGGAATAACTTTTAAAAATCTATTACAATTTTTTTACATCCTAGATTTTTTTTATGTCTGCAGAATCTGCTCATCATCCTGGACAACTTTTGTTAAGGCATCATATCTATATTTCTTACGGTTTTGATGATCCCTTAAGGGTTCTGCATTCGGTGTTCCAGTAACCGAAATAAAATATACCCTATATGTTGCCCCGGCTTCACAGCTATACATCAAAAAAAGTTTCATTCAAATCCGTCCAGCGGTTCCAGAGATTAGCGTGTGCAAACAGACAAACTTACAAACAAACAGACAATTTTTTTTTTTCAGATTCTTACTCTTTTTTCATTTCTTTGTAACCCTAGATAATTTTTTTGTAAAAATATTAAATGTACAGACACGTTTTTTTTACTGTTTTATTATATGTATTGATAATCAAAACAATTTAGGTGTCACCACAAATTTCCCCTCCAAAACATAAAATAGCACATAATTTCAAAAACATTAAAAAATTTACTTTAAAGGGTGGTAAATAAATTTAATTTTCAACTTTACTTGCAAATTACTTTGTGATCCAGTAAATCTGCAGCTCTTCTTTAAGCTTCTATAAACGAATAAAAAACTGCAGATACTTAAGAGGTCTTTAGAGTAATTACAAACAAGGTTCTTTTATCATTTTCGCGAACACAAAGAGTAGTTTTATGTTGTTTATAAAATTACCCTAACGAAGCTGTCTTAAAGGAATGTGCACCAGGCACTCAACATTATTTAAATCTTAAGTGATACTCGTACGTACAACTTTTTATATCAGAGAAAAAATATTTCTACACTGTACTAGAGGTCATTATCTAAAGCTTTATTTTAGGCTTATGAGTGAGTACTAAAATGTAAGTTTGAACACTTTTATTGGCCAGTGTTATACTTACATAGTTTTGTTACTAATCTGCTTCGCTACATTGCCAGTATGTGCTGATCCTTATACCTATTTGATTTGATTTGATTATGAATAAAACTTTATAGAATACATTGGCAGCAAAACGTTTTTTTATTTTTAATCAATGGGAATGTTCCCTTATTATTATTAAAGTTTCTTCAGCTGATTCTGGTTTATTTGCAGCTTGTAATTTTTTTTTGCTAGAGCCGGGATAAAAATATGTATTAAACTTTTGATTTCTTTTAATAAAAATACTACGATTATTAATAACCCATAGCAATAACACGATTGAAAAAACTTCGACAAGTCAGTCCAAAGTGCCGCCAAAGGTTAAATTTCTCTGTCACTCCTTTAAATTTTTTAACAGTATGTAATATAACTATTTTTGTACTTACTGTTTTGTATATTCCATTGGTTTTGTTAATAGTTGTTCTACATCTTAAGTCTTATTTGGTACATTTCTAATATTGTTTTATAGTATCCCTGTTTCCTTTTTATTTTATAGCTGCAAATGTATCTACTGTAAACTATTATGAAATGTAAATATTATTGTTTACCTTTCAACTCTAAATTTGTCATGTAGCTTATGTCACTTTTCAGCACAGATAATTTATAAACTATTAGTATGTTTTATATTCATTTCTTTTTCAATTAATTTTTATATTATTACTTTAATATAAATTATATTGAGACTTGCACACTTAGAATCAAGAGAAGTATCAGCTCCACTTTTACCATACCACCACCGCTGCTCCAGAGAATAAAACCTCCTTGTTAATAGAAGTGACAGCCGCTGGCCGATGAAAGAATGGATGCCTCTCAAAAATAAATAAATTTACGAGCTGTCGAACGAAATGGAGCCTATATAAGGAGTGGCGAGCTGAACTCGTGGTCGGATTTTGGAAAATAAAACACCGAGGAGAGTACTTGGAATTGAAGAAAAATATAAAAATAAAATTATAAAAGTATCTTAACTACATAATCTCTTGGAGCCGCTATATAACTTGATAAACCCTGGGAGCTTAAGATCGTGGAAACTTCTGTACATATAAATATTGGAAAAATCTCAGTGATATATTTAAAGCAAATCCTAGTGGACTGTAAGTGTAAAAAGTGTTTTTATACCTACTTGTAACTTTTTTGTAAATATATAAACTTTAACTTTATCCTTTATTTCTTTAACCTTTTTCTTTTAAATAGTAGGTTACTTAGGCTATTACTTTAGGTAACACTACAGTTTGGCGCCCAACGTAAATTCCCTTAGTCGTGCTCTCCCCTAAATTCCAAAATACCACTTTAGATAGGTACCTTTTTTTTCGGCTTCATTTGGCTATAAACTTTTTTTTTGGCATTCTACTTGTTTTCTACTTTTATTTATCTAGTCCACTTTGCTTTAAACACTACTCCGTTAGGTACTCTTACAGTACTCTTTACATATTCACCACTCATCCCATATAATCAGACAAAAGACACTTACGGTATTCCCACGTGAATATCTCACAAAATCAGTGACCATTCCGCGTGTTGAAAACTCTTCTCGAGTCACACGGTTGGTTGCTGGTTACTGACTTACGGAGGGTATCGAAGGAGAGTATCCGACGACGTACCTCAGCACATAAGCAACCCCACGTTACACCTCTCATATTACACTCCCTTAATATATTTTTCGTTATTTTACTCGTTTTCTCTTTTACCTACCTATTCCGTTTAGGTACTCTTACAGTACACTTTAACATATTCGCTACTCATCACATATTATCAGACATTAGATACTTACGATATTCCCACGTGAATATCTCACAAAATCAGTGATCATTCCGCGTGTTTAAAACTCTTCTGAGTCACACGGTTGGTTGCTGATTACTGACTTACGGAGGGTATCGAAGGAGAGTATCCGACGACGTACCTCATGCAGATAGCTCATTTTAAATAACCTCATTTTTACTCACCACTTACCCAATTATACTCCACTTTTTTTTTTACTTACTGATTATTTATAAAATTTTATATTATTTTCTAAATTTTTAATTAAAATGGCGAGGCTTCTTTAATTTGCACCTAATACTTTAACAGAGTTGTAAGTAAATTGTCACCACTTGTATATATTCTTGAGGATGATGATGGCATCCAAGGTAAATGGCATATTAAAGATATTAAAATTTAGTAATGCTATTACCTTTTCTATTTATATTAAACTTTTGTCTTCTATAAATAATTAATGTCATTCTTTTCCAACTGTAAATAAAACTATTACTTTCCGTAAATACTATTTATTTATTTTTTACTTTCCTTTGATACAATTTTTAAAATGAGTACACCCATCATTTTTTTTCTTTCGGTCTTGCGTTTATTAAACTTTATTTATGGCTCTTAAGCCAACTTTTTAATCTCCTCTGAAAGCTGAAGCTATTTTTTTGAGATTTCATTTCGAGATCTGGAATAATAAAACTAGGTATTATTCTTTTATCCTGTAATGGCGGGCTACACTAAGAGCTTAATGCCCTAACTTGGGGATCTAAAACCCAATTCTTTAATGGTGCGGCTGGCTACACTAAAAATAAGCCTTAGGCCATATACTATACTCGTATATACTTGGGGACCTAAAACCCACTTCTTTAATGGTGCGGCTGGTTACACCAAAAATAAGCCTTAGGCCATACCTTAGGTAACTTATACCTAGGTATTTTACTTGTAGATATTTTTCTTCTTAAATATGGGATTTAAGATAGAGCGGACGACAACTCTTTAAATAAGCCTCTGTCATGTAGGGTTTCCCTATCGCGGTTTACTTTGGGAGTATACGCCATTGACTGTGAGCCTTACCCTCTACCCTGAATGTTGAAGAAAGTTAGTTAAGTTTGGTTGTTTAAGATGTATGTCCGAGACGTATGCATGTAGAAAGTAACTGCCTAAGTAGCACCTCAAAATTTTTCGTAAGCTAAAAATTTTCTGGGGTTTTTGGGGAAAATGTAATATAACTATTTTTGTACTTACTGTTTTGTATATTCCATTGGTTTTGTTAATAGTTGTTCTACATCTTAAGTCTTATTTGGTACATTTCTAATATTGTTTTATAGTATCCCTGTTTCCTTTTTATTTTATAGCTGCAAATGTATCTACTGTAAACTATTATGAAATGTAAATATTATTGTTTACCTTTCAACTCTAAATTTGTCATGTAGCTTATGTCACTTTTCAGCACAGATAATTTATAAACTATTAGTATGTTTTATATTCATTTCTTTTTCAATTAATTTTTATATTATTACTTTAATATAAATTATATTGAGACTTGCACACTTAGAATCAAGAGAAGTATCAGCTCCACTTTTACCATACCACCACCGCTGCTCCAGAGAATAAAACCTCCTTGTTAATAGAAGTGACAGCCGCTGGCCGATGAAAGAATGGATGCCTCTCAAAAATAAATAAATTTACGAGCTGTCGAACGAAATGGAGCCTATATAAGGAGTGGCGAGCTGAACTCGTGGTCGGATTTTGGAAAATAAAACACCGAGGAGAGTACTTGGAATTGAAGAAAAATATAAAAATAAAATTATAAAAGTATCTTAACTACATAATCTCTTGGAGCCGCTATATAACTTGATAAACCCTGGGAGCTTAAGATCGTGGAAACTTCTGTACATATAAATATTGGAAAAATCTCAGTGATATATTTAAAGCAAATCCTAGTGGACTGTAAGTGTAAAAAGTGTTTTTATACCTACTTGTAACTTTTTTGTAAATATATAAACTTTAACTTTATCCTTTATTTCTTTAACCTTTTTCTTTTAAATAGTAGGTTACTTAGGCTATTACTTTAGGTAACACTACAAGTATACATGTAAAGTACCCATAAAATACATGGCCATTGTTTTGTCACCTAATTTATTGACAAATTTTAATGTTATTTTCTTTTACATTATCTAAACGAACCTGCATATTCATTGAAGTATTGATCAGTAGAAAAAAAAATAAGATTTTAATCCACAAACTTTTTTATAAATAGCAGGACTATTGATGACCACAGCTACTACAACGCGGCATTTCAATGATAAGGTTTGATAATACTACGACGTAGTACTACAAGATGTATTGTAGTAGCGCGTAGTCGTCATTATTTTAATGGCATTGATTCATAATTTAGGTTTTCATGCTGTGTTTATACGTTAAAGAATATATAAACCTCCATATAAAATAAATAGATACCTTTCTACCAATTATACTTATTGTGTAATAATTTAAAAATATATACATAAATAAAAAAAATTGGCCGGTATCTAAAAACTTGCCCTGTTCAATAAAAATATACCAAACAAATTCACCTCGCACTTGACTGGCACTTCGAAATTCTTTAGTATATTTTTCTTATCTTCAAAAATTAGCATTATAAAAATGAAAATAAACTTTGAAATGAATAATAGTTTCAAATAGATTTTCTTGGTTTTCCTTTTTTCAACATAAAATGCCATTTTCTAAAGTACCTGGAAGATCAATCTGATATATTACATATCACAAGCAGCCGGTGAGCAAACATCTTTGTTTATGCAAGAAGCGTACGTTCGCCTGATTAACGTTGTCACTGACAGGCGCTGTCAATAGCCGAAGAGTGATCGGCGTTGTCAATAATCCAAGCAGTAATATTTCATGACCACATCGGCAAGTACAGCCATGTTTCTTACGCCAAAAGGATTTTTGTTTGTTGCCATGGCTTTTGCAGGTGAAAACTAAAGTTTTAGTAAACCATTTGAAAATCAGGTTTGAAAAAGTTAAACCAAATTTTAGAAACATTCAAAAGTTATATGAAAATGAAGAATATCAGATTTAAGCTGACTTAATGTTGTTATAATGAAGCTTATTAATAATATAAAACATTTTTTTCTAAAGTAATTATGAAAAATTAACTAGCTGCGGTAAGTTTATATGATAAAATTGGATTGGTTTATTTTAGAACCGTTGTTTTTCATGTTTTTAAACAAATCAAATTATAAAACGAAATTATGAAAGTATCAGCTTCTATTTTTAATAATAATCCTTTCACATGGTAATTCGAAACATTGATATTTTTGTTTACTTCGTCTGTGTCAGTTCTGTAGTGCTATACGAAAATAGATTACGTGAGTAGTATTTTAAACACAACAAATGAGGTATTTTATTAAATTTGGATATACCAAAATAAAAAAAGCAAATAAAATGAATATAAACCAGGTGTTTAAGAGCGGCTACACACGACCCTAAAATCACTGGCGATATCGGGACAGCGGTAGTGGGGATGAAATCGGCTACTACTCTACACACGTCCTGCCAGTCAGTACGAAACCGACCGTGCAACAGACTGCTCGTTGTTCCGAGATGCCGCCGACACTCACAAAACAGCAGAAAATAGGCATTGTTTTGGCACTTACTACGATGCCACCTAACCAGAGACGAAAAAGGAAGACCTGGGTTAAAAACTGGTTGATGAAACTTCATGAACTTAGCCACATGAACGTGATGAGACATTTAGAAGCAGATGATTTTAGAAACTTTTTAAGAATGGATTTTGAGTGTTTTGAAGAGCTCCTTAATATGGTAGCTCTCTTCCATACGTAGTACGCATATTCTCAAGTTTTTTCTTGAAGGCATTTTGAATGCCTCCTGTCTCATGTCCTCATGATAAAAAACATAAAGATTATTTCATGTCGCGGTTGAAATAATCTTTATGTTTTTTATCCTACAAATATGGTAAATCGTTGAATAGATCAATAGCTTTGGTCCACGCTTCTCGATCTTTCTCGTTCGCCACGTTTTCGCGCTAAATAAACAATTATAGCCGCAAGCACGTCGTATCGTCGCGGCACTCGAGCGCAGACTGCGTAGAAATCAATCCTGATTTCGCTACACACGTACTGACAACGCTCCCTAGCCGATAATTGTCCCTAAATCGTGAGCTCGCTCGGCACGATTTAGGGACGATAAAAATCGGGTAGGATTTGCCTACACACGAGACGATTTATGATACGATCTAGGGTCCTCCCCACCACTGTCCCGATATCGCCAGTGATTTTAGGGTCGTGTGTAGCCGCTTTTAATCTACAATCTCCACCCTTATTTGCTGGTCTTATTGTTTGTGGATGTAAACTATATTTTGTAATATGCATTGAAACTTTTCTATCGAAAATAATAATACAAGACGATTCAAGGCTTTAAATTAATATCTATAATCTATTCATACATAGTTATTTATATATTAAGTTGATTACCTGTTCATTCGTTAGTTGTTTACGTGTAAGATAGTTTAGCTGTACATATTTAGTGATATACGTGTACGTTACTTTAGTTGTTTATATAAGTTTAAGGTGAAGTGATATATTTATGGTTGTAATTGTCAACATATTACTTACAATGGAACGTGAAATATTGTAGAGTCTACAGAATTGTTTATACCACCTAGTCTCCCGCACACATAAAATATGCAAAATCCAAATGATACCGTCTGCTTATTACCCACAAAACATGTGTCAAGAATTAAATACTGCAATGCTAAGACCTAACATCTCCTAATAATATATGCCTCCAACTTCCTGAAATAAAACTAACAGCTATAGATATCATAGATTGCCCCAGATATCTGACAAAAAGCGCTCGTGAAAGCTTAAAAAAAATGAAGATGTCGCCTCTATGACAGCAGGGCTAGAAGAAAATATAATCATCAAAATAGGGACAAAAGTGATGTTAAGCCGAAATATTGACATGAGTTTAGGGTTAGTCAACGGTTCAATCGGAATAGTACAAAATGTACAGTATGATCGTGATGATTCGAAAAAAGTAAATCTAGAACATTCATATGAACTTAGTCCTGTAAAAATCAAATTTGAAATAATTTCTTGAGCGTATATTCATCAGGAACAATTGCCTATATGCATCGCTTATGCCATAACCATCCATAAAAGCCAGGGGCTAAGCCTATACCACGCGACGATGGACACACGTTCCTCCGTTTTCAACTGTGGGCAAGTATACATGGATCTTACAAAAGTGACAAGTCTGTATGGATAACATTCGATAAATATCGATTTTACAAGCATCAAAGCTCAGGAGTCAGCCATGGTTGAATATAATCGACGCAGAAATATTTACCGCCCAGACTTGTGTACCTTAGAAATTACGAAACACCAGAGAAAAGGCAAAAGGTAAGAGATAGAGAATCTAAGCAAAAAAGCGGCTGAAGCACAAGAAATAATAACATAACCTAAAAATAAAAGAAAGGGACCTATAAAAAATAACTGAGATCCCACCAGAAACATTAAATAAAAAAAGCTACTTTTCTTGGGCAATTATTACAAACTTTATAATAAACCGTCAACCCTACATAATATGAATTGATAGTATGAAAACAAACTTTATTTGTTTATTCATACTATTGTTGATTCTTAATAAACAATTAGTTTTTGACATTTTCCACAGCCTAACTACACTTTTATTATACTCGTATTTCACTATCTAGTAGGACATAGAGCTGAAAAAATCTTAATTTTCTCCTTTACGTTACAAATCAATGAATCGATTATGTCAGAATGAACTGAAGGGGAAACATAATTGTATGATTAATTAATTAAAACAAATTAGTCTGTAAAATGAAGTTCATAAACATACATACCTACGAGGCAAAATTAATATTTAATAAATTAATCACAATGTAGTATGTGAGTAGGTACATACATTATTTTAACATATAGATTTAAATTGAAGTAAACAAATGTATCAGATTGCATCGTTCGCATAAGTCACTTTATGCTGATGTTGTATCCTTAAAACTTGTGTTCTCGTGTGAAACTTTTTAATGTTGAATTGAGTGAATAAACCTCCGTCTGATGGACTACACGTCTTCTCATTTTAACTACCTGAAACCCTCATATCACATGGCGACCATGCCAGAAGATTCCAAGATAATTTGGTGATGAAGTAAAAAATTACCTTGAATTTAGAAAAAGATCTCCGGCAGTTTCAAATACCTACTTCAAAAGCCTCGCAAATATTTTTTTTATATAAAACATAATGGGAAGAAGCTACTCTAAGGAAGAAGTGGTTATAGCGCAGAATGCAAATGGAGAAGCAAATGCTAGTACCAGCCAGGCCCTAAAGTCTACGAGCGTTTCCGAAATTCTTTTAATCACATTGGTTGTTATCGTGTCCATGGGTGCCGTCTACTACTTGCTGAAAAAGTGCCGAAAAAACGCAATCAGCGCGCTAAGAAGGGAACTCAATGCAGTCACTTTAAGCAGTGCCATGTCACGGCAAGATCTGTCATCACCTCAAGTATAACCAGCCGAGTTCCTGAGCAGCAGCAGCGGCGTGGAGGTCGCGCGCACGCCACCTGGGCCCCGCCACCACCCTGTAGCTGGGAATAGCGGAGTGCTACATTCCTGTGATGTGATTGTGTGATTCAGTGATAAGTGTTTCTTTTCTTTATAAAAAAAATGCCAGTAGGTATGTATAGGGTCAAATGTCTGTCAGTGATTTGAATTTAATTTTAAATGGACTAAGTGATATTAAGACTTATTTAACTAAGATAGGGCCTAGCCGTCGCAGAATTTCAAGGTCAGCTCAATTAAAACTAAGCGAAGCGCGCATATTATATAGTAAATTGGAGACCATATTATCTTGTATCAAACATAAAATTGAAAATAAAGAAATCGGATTAGAATCTCAGACGGACCTGAACTCTATTATATATAATATTAATATTTTTTACGATACTATAACTAGATTTTTCATAGAAACAACAGACGAAAGTTCACCGAAAATGGCATCCAGTACCTTTGATTTGAAAACAGCACTCGCATTGCTCCCGATCATGAACGGCTCAGAGCAAACCACCTTGCAATTAATAGACGCGATTCAGTTATACCATAAAATGCTAGATAGCAGTTCGACTAGTCAGCTAATTGATTTTGTTATTAAAACAAGGTTGTCACCTAGCGCCAAATTACGCCTGAACTCTAGTTATCAAACCGTAGAAAACATGATATTTGATATGCGTAAATATTTATTGCAAAAAAAGTCCCACGTTGCGCTTCAAGCTCAGTTGTATACTACTAAGCAAGGTCATAGGTCTATTGAAACGTTTGGTTCCGAATTAGAAGAGCTATTTGTCAACTTGACTATTTCACAAGCTGATGGAGTAGACGATAAATACGAGGTATTGCGTCCCTTAAATGAAAAGATAGCTATAAAACGATTCGCAGATGGTTTGTCTGATAAGCGCCTCAGCACGATCATAGCTTCGCGTCAGTTCGACTCGCTTCCAGAAGCTATTAGGTCAGCTATTGATGAACAGATAACATCATCAGCTTGCGAGGAAAGCGTCATGAGAATTAAACAATCTTTTCATTTAAATAATTATCGTAGGCCGTTTAATAATCGTCGTCAAAGTTTTAATTCAAATAGATATTATTATAATCGTAGCGTGAATCAGAATTGTAGTAATAATGTTCCTAATAGATATAAGCCTATGAGTTATTACAATAAGAGCACACGCGGCCGCGGCCCTATGCAGCGTCGCGGGTTCGCAGCTCGCTCGGGTAGGTCGGCTTCAAGGAACAACAACATGGATCGCTACGCGCGAGTTCAACACGCGCGCGCGCATCACGATCATTCAGCCCAGGAATGCAGTACACCTGCACCGAATAATGAGTTTTTTCGTGCCCAAAGTGAATGAACACTTTATTTTTAATTATAACGTAGGTAGTATAGTATCTATGAACGTAGGTAACGATAGTAGTACTAAAATAGATTTATTGGTAGACAGTGGCGCGAGTCTTTCTATTATAAAATATGAATGGTTATATAAAAATAGTTTATTAAATAACATTTGTAGCGATAGGATAACTATAAAGGGTGTATGTGGAAAGTTGATATCCGAGGGTTATATTTTTTTAGATTTAAAATAATGGTATTATTTTTAGACAAAAGTTTTATGTTTTTAAAAACTTATCGTGCTCCGCCCACGCAATAATCGGCGAGAATTTTTTAAAGCGGTATAGTGCAGTTTTAGACTATAACATGATGAAATTAAGATTGACAAATAATAGCCAGATGGTAGATATTAATGTTGATCACAAAGATTTATATACACACGTAGTTCCAGCGCGTTGTGAAGTGATTAAGTATATACCGTGCCAATCAACCGAAAATTGCGTTATTTTGGCAAAGGAATTACAAGACGGAGTTTTTGTTGCGGGTATGATTGTGAAGCCTATAGAGGGTCGTATTCCCATTAGAGTACTCAATACAAAAAATGAAGAGGTAACCTTGAATTTTTCTAACTTGGATTATCAAAGTTTGAATAATTTCAATGTTTGTTACTTTTCGGATGAACAACATTCGACGCAACGTATTAAAACATTGTTTGATTTATTAGATTTGAATTACTTAAATAAGGAGGAGAAAATCGCCATTGAAAATATTTGTGCGAAATACGCGGATGTTTTCCACCTGCCCGGCGACAGGTTAACAGTTACAAATTTAATGGAACATTCTATTACTTTGAAGGAAAACGTATCCCCTGTATATGTAAAACCTTATAGGATTCCTCACTCTTTGAAACCGGAAGTTGATAGGCAAATTCAGGAAATGCTAAGAAACGATATTATTGAAGAAACTGTGTCAGAATGGTCTAGCCCGGTGTTACTGGTTCCGAAGAAAGTTGATAAATCAAACGAAAAGAAATGGAGGCTTGTCATAGATTACCGTAAACTCAATCATAAAATCCAAGATGACAAGTTTCCATTGCCTAATATTACGGAAATTTTGGATTCTCTTTCAGGAAATATTTATTTTTCAAAATTAGATTTGTCACAATCGTATTATCAACTTAATTTAAATGAAAATTCGAGAAAATATACTTCATTTTCAGTAGATAAAATGTATCAACTTTCTTTAAACCCAGATTCACGAAAATGCACGGCATTTTCAGCAGGAAAGCAATATCAAATGAAACGCTGTCCGATGGGGCTGAAAACCAGTCCCAGTGTGTTTTCTAGACTTATGACTATAGCAATGGCGGGATTAAATTATAAAAAATGTTTTATTTATTTAGACGATTGCGTAGTTTTAGGGAATTCATTAGACAGTCATAATAAAAATTTAACTAGCGTACTTAATCAATTGAGAAAGGTAAACCTTAAGCTAAATCCTATGAAATGTGAATTTTTAAGGAAAGAAATAGTCTATTTAGGCCACAAAATTACACCCGAAGGTATTTTTCCAGACCCGAATAAAATAAATATAGTAAAAAATTATCCAAAACCTACGAATGTCGATGAAATAAAACGCTTCGTAGCTTTTGCCATTTATTACAGAAAGTTCATTCCAAATTTTTCCACTATGGTCTACCCTTTAAATATTTTATGCAGAAAAGGTGTAAAGTTCGAATGGAGCTCTCAATGTGAATGTGCATTTAACAATTTAAAATTAGCTTTAATTAATCCACCCGTCCTCGAGTATCCAAATTTTTCGATTGACAATATATTTAGATTACAAACAGATGCTTCCAAAGTAGGCTTAGGAGCCATTTTATCAAATAGTAATGGTAAAGTTGTAGCGTACGCTAGTCGTAATTTAAAACCAGCAGAAAGTAGGTACCCGATAATAGAGTTGGAATTATTAGCCATCGTTTGGGCTATAAAACATTTTCGACCGTATCTGTATGGCAGAAAGTTTAAAATTTATACTGACCATAGGCCCCTTACCTATTTATTCGGCCTTAATGACCCTTCTAGCCGTTTGACAAAATTTCGGTTGTACCTTGAAGAATACGATTTCGAAGTAGAATACGTCCCGGGTCGACATAATGCAGCTGCAGACGCATTAAGTCGACTTCCGCTGACGTCCTCAGATTTAATAAAAATGCGTGAAAATATAGTATCCGTATTAACAAGGGCACAACGTCGAAATTTCGATACTATGACTGACAGACCGACTTCGGAATGTCCCACAAGTTGCAAGCCTGATCAACCCGCGGCTGTGGAAGTTCTGAAACGACCTGACGATGTAATTGAATTAATTTTCACTGATAATACGAAATGTTCAAAAAATAACGACAATATAACTTCTAAGGAGAAGTTTTGTACGTTTGTTCCATTGCAGTCAGCAATACTTCTAAACTCTCGATCGTTATCGACCATGCAGGTGTTAGCGAGAGACTTAGAACAATTATGTAAGCGCTTAAATATTAAAGAGTTATTAGTAATTAAACATAAAAATAATGAACAAACATTAAGACAATTATTACGTGAATTTAAAGAGTTGCAACTTGTATTACCACGATTTCTTATTACTAGAGATGTACTTAAAATATATGATGACCATGACAAAAAGGTTATCTTAAATGACTTCCATTTGTTGCCCACTAGCGGACACGCAGGGGTAAATCGTATGTTGAATAACCTCAAGAATTATTATTTCTGGCCAGGCATGAGTGTTGACGTCAACAACTTTGTTAAAAAGTGTAAAAGTTGTCAATTAAATAAATATTCAAATAAAATAATAAAAGAACCAATGGTTGTTACTACAACACCTAGTACAGTTTTTCATAGAATTAGTTTAGATTTAATGGGCCCACTAGAGTTAGATAATTACAATAATAAGTATATTTTAACAGTCCAATGTGACCTAAGTAAGTTTATAGAGGCTTATCCTTTAAAGAGTAAAGATACGATTACAGTGTCTCGGAGTTTTGTAAACAATTTTGTATTACGCTATGGAGTTCCTAGTGAGATAATTACCGATAAAGGCAAAGAATTTATGTCTTCAGTATTAACTGAAACATGTAAGTTATTGGGCATAAATAAATTAAATTCGACCCCTTTCCACCATGAAACTTTAGGTGCTCTCGAAAATAGTCATAAACATTTAGGATCATTTCTCAGAATTCAAATTACTGATAACAAAACAGATTGGAGTGACTGGATTCCATTTTGGTGTTTTTCGTATAACACAACCGTACATACAGAAACAAAATATACTCCGTATGAACTTGTATTTGGAAAATTATGTAAATTACCCAGTAACTTATCTAAAATGCTTGAACCTTTGTACAATTTTGGAGATTATACTTGTGAATTAAAATATAGATTACAAAAAGCGCACTTTGATGCTAAGAAAAACTTATTGCAGTGTAAACAACAAAGAAAGTGTATGTATGATAAATATAAAAATTCTGTTCAATATAAAAAAGGGGACCTTGTTTTGTTAAAGAATCAGTCAGGAAGTAAATTAGATAGTGTGTATAACGGTCCATTCGAAGTTATTGAAGATATGTCTCCCAATGTAAAAATATTAAAAAATAATAAAGAATATGTAATACACAAAAATAATACAAAATTGTTTATTGAATGATATAACTTTTAGTTTCTTATTGTAAGTTTTGTATACCTAAGTACTTTGTTAATATGTAAGTAATAAGTATAGAGTAAAAAAAAAAAAAAAATTTTTTTTTTTCTTGATGATTGGAGGGGTTGCATCTATCTTTTTCGGGGGAGATGTAGTATGTGAGTAGGTACATACATTATTTTAACATATAGATTTAAATTGAAGTAAACAAATGTATCAGATTGCATCGTTCGCATAAGTCACTTTATGCTGATGTTGTATCCTTAAAACTTGTGTTCTCGTGTGAAACTTTTTAATGTTGAATTGAGTGAATAAACCTCCGTCTGATGGACTACACGTCTTCTCATTTTAACTACCTGAAACCCTCATATCACAACAAAATCAATAGATGCTACAATCAAAACATATTTATTTAAACGATTACTCTTATTTAACTAAAAGAATTTTAGCAAAATGAGGGAACGCTTATAAATCCAAATAAACTCAGGCCCTTTAATTCGATTTTTTATAAAATGTTACGAGATATGCAACAATATTTCTTTTCAAAAGGGTTACATTACATAACATTGTTTTGTATATCTATTTTTTACTAAGTAAGTTTTTCACGTCGTGCCGAGATCCTTCTTTTATTTCATTTTGAAATAGAATTAAGGTATAAATTCAATTATGTTACTACATTTTTGATGGTATATTTAAAAGTAACTTTAGTATTAAATTATTACGGAAACAATTTTGATTTCATAACTCTGATTAAAGTAGATTACATTTCGGCCAAGGTTAATAACGGCTTATGTGATGCGGTTGGTTAAGCCTATCCAGTTTAAGCTAAATATATTATACAAGCTGACACGTGTTTCCATTTAAAATAATTGAATACCTATGTTTACAAAAGCCAAGATGGTGTAAAATGTTGTATGTAAGAAATATGCGCTGATTCCCATCATAATTCACTTTCGCTTTTTGGCCAAAACCAATAAAATCTCCCCCCATATATTATCACACTTTAATTACATTTTGAGACAATATTTAAAGACTAATCAGTTCTCTCCTTAATATTCCTTAAAACACCTTTAAGGTGAAATTAGTTAATAGCATGTTCCGTCACTAACAATCTATTTTGTAAAAACTCACCCTACAGTCTCCATATTGTATATCATCCACGCGCCGTGATTTTAATGGAATCCTAATGGATGATCGTAGTCACGGTGACTGCTTCACCCCGGGGCTTCAGCGCTCATGTCTTAGCATGGGCTGTGTAATTAATCTTGGAGAAGATTCACTCACATTTCGGTTGTGTGAGCGTTGTACCAACGTAATTCTGAAATTACCGTTGCATTCACTCGGTCCTTAAAATTTATCATGTCTATAATAGAATTCGAATTAACGGATTATCGAAATTATCGGACTCGAATTAAGCTCTCTATGATCAAACAAAAATTGTATTCTATTTCAAAATTTAGTATCAACTATACTTTTCTGCAGAAACTTTCTTAACAAGTAAATCTGTCTGTCTGTCTAATCTGTTACACTTTCACTGGTAACCTACTGAATTTATTATGACAAAATTAAGTATAGAATAAGCTTGAACTTTAACGAAACAAAAGTGGGACATAAAAATATTATTTATCCAACCGCAATAAACGATATTTACTCGTGCAAAGTCGGCAAGAGCTAGTAAAATAAATAAAATGCAATTTAGTTTGTAACAAGATCATAACAAAATTTTATCTATTGTAATATTATAAAGCTGAAATGTTTGTTTGTTGGTTTGTTTGGTTGAACGCGCTAATCTCAGAATCTACTGGTTTGAATTGAAAAACTCGGTTGTGTTCGATAGTCCATTTATCGAGGAAGGCCATATTACATCACGCTGTGACTAATAGGAGCGAAGTTACAAAGGAAAATATTGCGACAACGGGGAAAATTATTCAATTTTGAGAGCTTCCTTTTCGTACGCTGCGTAAACGGTTTGAGTTGCGCAAAAATAATGTATTACGGCATTGTTCTTCTTAAAAAGTTCTAAAAAAAGTCAGCGACAGCATATACTTATTTTTTAAGATTGACTCACAATAACCATTTTTATGGTTATAAACCGCGTTCGAAATTATTTTTTTAATTTGCGATGGAGTTTTATCAATCAAAATATATAAAACTGTTCCGTTACTGACTGAGTGACTGACAGACAACGTACCTACAGCCGTAACTACTGGGCGTAGAGAGCTAAAATTCGGAACATACATTCTTTAGCGAATGTAGGGGTGCACTAAGGAAGGAATTCCCGAAATTCCCACGGGAACGGAAATAATTGGACTTTTTAGTTTGTATGAAAAATCTTATTCCTTCAGTGCACGGATATGATACTTGGCATTAAGATTCTTCAAAAAATGACTGGTTGTGTTATGAAAGCAATTAACGAAATTCCCACGGAACCAAAAAATATATGATGTTTTAGTTTGTATGAAAAAAAATTTATTCCTTGAGTGCGCGGATGTGATACTTGGTATAAAGGATCCTCAATAAGTGTCTGTTTGTATTATGTAAGGAATTCACGAAATTTCCACGGGAAGTGTTTGGACTTTTTAGTTTGTATGAATAATCATTTCTTCAGTGCATGTATGTAATACTTAATGTAAAGGTTCTTCAATGACTGGTTGTGTTAAATATAAACAATGTTTATGCGCGTACGAAGTTGCGGGCAAAAGCTAGTATAGAAATAATCCTTATTTAATTTAATACGTTATTTACTTTAGTATTTAATTGTGAACAAAATTGTCCTAAACATCACTTAATTTCTATTAACATCTTAGGAACTATCGTAATTTTAAAATAACTCCGCAATAAAATATTTAGTTACCTATGTTCGGGAAAACGCAGGGCTAACGAGAGATTCGCTTGCATGGCCGGCCACTCGCGCTGTTAATTCTGCAAGTTACCTACCGAACTCTGGGTGACCACTTATAAGTGTAGTAAGTAGTAATTTCAATGACAAGACGTTGAATATTTGAAGCTAATTCTACTGTTCGTAGACAAAACGAATATAGGTTCGGAGGTATTACTGTTTGATATTTAATTACTATAAAAAGTTACTTTGCTGATTCCGCGACTTGTACTTGCACTAGTGATGCAGGATTTTCATGCGTAGGTTCACCGCGCAATGAACACACACTTGGAACCCACACCACAAGCTAGGATCTATGATTTCGCTTGGTGGTAGGATCCCTTCTGGGTCCGCCTGGCTAGCGACCACCCTTTATATAAAGTCTGCCGCCAAATGTTACCGCTCCGGCGGTAATGTGTTCCGGCAATATTGTATAAAGAGCCAGTTCCTTCCTAAACCCGTGTGCTTTCATCTTCGACCTCATCGTCACTTACCATCAGGTGAGATTGAGGTCAAACGCGGGTTTAGTCAATTATAAAAAAAAAAAAAAAAAAAAGCTATCACCTGAACTTTTTATAGTAGTTGTCATGGATTTCCGCAAAGTAACGCCTGATTCAATCAATTGAAAATGAAAATGAAAATGAAAAATATTTATTAACCAGGAACACAATTAACAAGAAATACTTAATATCTAGTGGTTGCTTCACTAGGCCATAGCCTGTATCGAAGCAACCATTTGCGGTATTTTGATCACAAGGTGCTCTTTTGTATATATTAGGAAAACATAATATTTATGTTAAAGTCTATGTTTAGGTTTATTTACATTTAATAAAGGATATCCATTTGATACTTTATTTAAAGATTTTTAAAAGGTCAAGGAGTTACGTTTGATATTTACTTTTTGTAGGTTACTTTTTCAATTTTTTTTGTAGGTCTTTTTCACAAAACCTACCTGAAACTGCGGATCACAGCTGCTTTGCTGTAACAGTTTTTGTAATGCTTTCACAGCTTAAAACTAAATAATTGATTTAGAATAGTGTAAGTTTGAACTTCAAAGAGGATATTATAATATTATTTATCCAGCTCCGATAACTGATATTCACGCGGACGAAGTCGCGGGCAACAGCTAGTTTATTTAATATATAGCATGCATTTCCTTATAAATATAGTTAGCCACAAAAAAAATGACCGAATATTACAATGCTTGTTTTTCTTTTGATAGATGTTTTTAACACAATTTTTGCCGAATACCGATAGAGGTTTAACTTTAAAACATACTGAAATTAAACAAAAAAATTGTATTTATACGTTTCCATGTAAAAACTTTGAAAGGAGGTATTTATTAAAAAAGGCATAAGGTAAAAAATATTAAGTGAATTTACTATCAGGACTAAAAACGTGCTTAACTACAAACAGGCATTATAAATGCGAAAGGAACTGTTTTTCTGTACGCTTTCGAGCCTAGAGTTGTACCTGGTTTTGGCTCGAAAGCGTAACAGTTTAATCTTCGAAAAAAAAGACCACACTTGCAAAACGACAGACTTTTAAAAAAGGTTAATAAACTGGGATACTTTGAGGTACCCTTAAAGAAGGGTATTTTTGTAAAATAAAGAGGCTTTGAAACACGATGGAATCCATCGCTATTGCTGACATTTTGGTGGAGGTCCCGTAGTATAAGCTTAGAAAAGCTTAACTGCCCCTGGATAAGCTTCACGTAAAAGTGGATTACGACCTTCTCTTCATATTAAACCTGCCAAACATCAAAATCTGGCTGTGACGTATTCCGACATTGCTTTATTTGCGGATTTCTGGCCGCAAGGAGTCGTCTTCCGGAAATTTCGAGGACGACTGTCTTATGACTCGCGTCACACGTCGCCGACTTTACGAAAATAGTGTTTTGTGGAGTGAATAAGTATATTTTATATGTATTAGTTTAAGGTTTATATCTTTATTTATTTATTTACACTTTATTCTATGCCATTAATAAGTACAAAAAAAGGAAATACATGATAACACTTTTGAGATACAATTGGCGGTCTTATCGCTGGAAACCGATCTCTACCAGACAACCATGGATATAGAAAATTTCGTATAAAATTAGTATATGTAGCTTTGTTTATATTTAGCATCTTTGTAAAGTTTGTGTTGCCTGAAATAAATGATAATTATTATTATCAAATTATGACAAGCCAGTTCCTTTCTAAGCCCGTGTGCTGTCATCGACTACCTTATCTTATTGTGTTCAAACGGGGGATTATCGAGAAATGAAAAATAAACAGAGCCAAAAACCATAGTAAACGAAATATTTTGTGTCACGGTAAATTAAAGGACGCAATTAATTAGTTCCTGTCCGGCAAAGTGTAAAGCTAACTTGGTTCCGTCGATAAAAGTCAAAAGTATTTTTAATTCTTCTAACTAATTACTTAATTTAATCAACATCATTAAATTAAGTAATTAGTTAGAAGATTTACGTTACAATAGTGACCTTTAATAAATTTTCCATGTCGTGGTATATCACGTGGAAACGAACATACCTACCCCATTTTTTTTCATTGGCAAGAAGAACTATTTATAGTTTTACTTTAACTAATTCTAAGTTATTTTACGTGAAATACCGGAGTTTTTTGTGAAATATTGTAACATAATAATTGTGAAGGTTTAAAATTTCTCCAAACTGATTTGATATAATATTAAGATAATGAAAAAAGGTATCCAGCTATTTTATCGCATGATTTACTTGCGATAAAATAGCTGGATACATATTAAGTAGTAAATATTACAGATACTTTATAATTTAAAAAATATTATTTAGCCGGAATTTATAAAATTAAAATAATCTTGTAATATCCGTATTTACCCTACCTTCATAAAAATAATAAATCTTACTATAATTTCTATCCGGTCCGTTCGTTATTTGTTTTCCTCAAAAGGTTTTCACGTACCTACATAGGTACTTAATTTCAACGTAAGGGAAGAAATCAACAGAAAGGTACAAAACAATAAATATGAAACATAACTGCCAAAACTGACCTCTTTTCGATTTAGGGTATTTATTTGCTAAGAAGCAATATTTAAGGAACAAAATATGTACTTAAATAGATTTAGATTTCGTACAGGTATTGAATCACCTCAAAAATATTACCAACGCTTAATAAATCTACAAAAAAAAAAAACAAATATTGTCTGTGTGGCTTTTTAAGCGATGGAATAAAAAGTAATGAACCGATTTTGATAAAAATTCATACAATTAAAAAAATCGACCTTTTCAGTTTGATAATAAATAAATAATTATTCAAATTATAGTCACAAAGTGTCACTTCTCACGATCCCTTGGAGTTTCGTAGAAAAGTAATAGGTAGTTTTCCTTTGACATTTTCATCGCATTTCACAGAATCGAGCGTGCTGCTCTTTCAAATAACCTACCTGTTGATTATGGTTTAGCGATCAAAGATATCTGATGGTCTAAGAAAACTTTCGATTTGAGTAGTCTTAGGTAACTGCTCTTTTAACAATGA
This sequence comes from Stenoptilia bipunctidactyla, assembly GCA_944452665.1. Lineage (NCBI taxonomy): Eukaryota > Metazoa > Arthropoda > Insecta > Lepidoptera > Pterophoridae > Stenoptilia > Stenoptilia bipunctidactyla. The sequence continues at coordinate 11,572,715 of OX101738.1, forward strand.
AACACTCAAAGGAAAAAAGGGTTAATAAGAGTATAATGGTTGTTCCAGACAGTAAAAAACGTTTGGAGAAATTTAGATGAGGTCTCCTTAACAATATGCCCCATAAAGCCCACTCCAATAATGTTAATTTAAAATACAATAATTAAAAAAAACAGAGTATTTATTCCAAAAAAGAACTTTTCAAACTATTCAAAATACTTTAGTGATTGAGCTACCACAGGTATACAACAAAAGTGAACTTTTTTACAACTACTCGTATTTTAGAATTCTCACAAAATTATTCAAAACACATTGTGCCGCAACCAAAGCCAAATATCAAATAAATCAGATTAAAAATAGTTATAATAAGACTTAAATAACCTGGAAAAGTTAAGGATCGCAATAAATACCAATACAATCAAGCATGTGAAAACCACTTTTCCACAGGCTTTTCAGTTTCAACCGAATTCCAAAAAAGGAGAAGGTTCTCAATTCGTCTGTATGATTTTTTTTGTGTCTGTTACACGATATTTCAGACAATTATGAATCGATTATAAAAATTCTTATTTCATATGATAGAAGATACTTCATAGTTGGTCCCATATAAATTTTATCGAAATCGGTTGGTACTTCATTGAAAATTTCAAACTTTTGAAAAAATATGTATGATGTCGGAGAATGCTTACGGTGATGACATTATAACTCAGCTAAAGTATTGACGTGAAGTCGGTCTTTTTAATGCTCTGCATTCGTTGATTATATTAATAATAAATAAAAACACACCATATTTTTTATTCCTACATATGTACGATTTGTTCCCTTTACGTTTAAGTTGCAACAAAACTTACTGACTCTACAATAATGAGTTTCGATACCGAGCAAAACTAAGTCTAAGAGTCTGAATCTATTTAATTTTTTGATAAAATTTCACTTTTTTTCATTTATTGCATTCTTTATTGTGATAATAGTATAGTTTTAACCGATAGCTACAAAAACTGCATAGTTTTATGAGTTCATGGGAGGGTAAAATATCAGTTATTCTCAAAACCCCGACACCTGATGGTAAACAAAGATGAGATTGAAAATGACAAAACACGGGTCTAGGAAAGACCTGGCTCTTAATATTATTGTTACCAGAACACTTCACAGCGGTGATATTTTGGCGGCAGAGATGGAGGAAGAAATAATAAATTGTCATTAGGTATTTTATATTGCTAACTAATTTAACTGAAGGTATAATTAACACAGCAAAGACATTAAATGAAAATCCATAGAATCAGCAATAAAACGAATATAAGTACTTGACTGTAGATAATGTATTCAATCCTCATCTAAATCCTAAACTTCATTTTTATTATAGACATAAAAACGTTACGTCCATTTTAGACCGGAGACGACATCGGCGCCTTGCCTACATTCGATAGACATTCCTGGAATTTTCTATTGAAAATATAGTTGTGCTGATATGCAATTTTGTTTGGCCCAATGGCATCAAAATGCAGATTTTAAATACATATAGCTGTGCTGGTATAAATTTTATGAAGAGCCAGTTCTTGCCTTATCGCGTGTGCAGTCTTCAATCTCATCATCGATCGAGGTCAAATGCGGGATAACTAACTGATATTTAAAAAAAAAACACATTTAAGAACTTTAAAAATGTAAGTTATCAAAGAAGAAGAATAATAAAGAATAAATGCTATCTAGTGGTATGAAAACCTTAAAGTGAAACAACTAAAACTAAAACCCAGCTGTGAACACAATAAAACCTAGCGGTATCCAATATATGTCTCCTAAAAATCAAGATAAATTGGCTATTGTACTCGATCTATTGTCCGTTGATACTGATGACGGCCGATTCTGAAGCATGCTTGTTTTCTATCTACTACGTAGTTTACATTACATAAAATATTTATAATTTTTCGCTTTATCTATCTATGAATTGGGCTAATTGTATATATTGAGACTATTTATATTTTAATTATAGTCGTATTTTCATATGAACAAACTTATTTCGAGGAGTTTTTTTTGTACTTACATACATATAACCCACTGACCTCTATATTTACCACTGGACTGGCTGTTCCGTAAGTTTGACACCAATTTTTTTGTGCCTATTTGAAGCGCCACTAGCGAGTAGCGAGTGTCCGCAGAACAAATTTTGACGTATATTGCAAGTGGCCGCCAGAGAAGTGCTTGCTTATTGTTAAGTGATTTTTTATTTTTTAAATATTAATTCGAATTTTATGTTGTTATTGTTATAAGCATTATATAAAAATTATCAAGAATGAGGACATGTGTATATTGTAAGCGACTAGTTTTAGTACCACAGACACTCGCTACGTCTGACAGCGCCAAAATGGCGATTATCAAACGGGCACAAAAGCACTTTGACAGCCGCCAGTCCAGTGGTAAATATAGAGGTCAATGATATAACCTCACGTCTGTCTCCTTTTGGGGTAGGCAGAGACAAGGGAACACCTATTGCTACGATCCTGACATAGATACCTCTTTCGCTTCCTCCACGTTCATTAATCTTTTTATACACCACCTTTGTTTAAAATTCGCATTATGTATGAGATAAACTCCACCTAAAGCAAGATATTAATCCCTTAAGATTAAAAAGGTATCTTACAGGGAATAAAAAATACTTTAATCCCAAGGGTTATAATGTCATTTGATTTTGGAATGTCAATTGGAGCGAAATTTAATAATACCTACATGGACATGGATGTATGACTAGTTGCTTTGCCTAATTAAAAAATATATGGACTTTAAATGTGGCTGTATAAGTTTGTGTACCTTTGCATTTGGAACGACTACCAAGAAAAAATAAAAATCCTCGCAAAAAACCTGTATGCGACGGTTTCTTTTGCCTTTTGAAAAAGACAAATAAGAAGTAAAATTGCGCGGTTTTTGAAAAGAAAATTTTTTCAGAGTTTTTATTTAAATAGTTTTCAAATAAATAAAATATGTCGAGCTCGAGTGACGATTTAACACCAGAAGATATTAGAAATGAAGCAAATAGTATCGTCGATAATATTTTGCCGTGTAAATCAAAGCATTTGTACATGAAATTTCACGAAGATTTCTTTGCTTGGAAAACTAAAAAAGCCGTGAAAATTATTTCGGACTCATTGCGTTTAGTATATTTTCGACAGTTGTCTGCTACAAAGAAACCTAGCAGCCTATGGACTGTTTATTCAATGTTGAAGACAACAGTAAACAATGAATATACCAAATAGAAATATCACTTTATCTTTACATAACTGGTCAATTGTTTCTAATATTATCTTTCATTTCGCTAAATTATTAAATACCTAAGTACTTGATTTAACTCCTGCGTTTCATTAGGTACCTGATTATCTTACAAGGTGGTGTATAAAGTAGAGTAAGCTCCTCGGGGATAACAGTGTCTTAGTCTTGGGCAGTCTTTAATCCCTCGCTTCATTCAGGATTCTTACCATAAATTATCTACAGAATCCTTCATTTCGCTCAGGATTCAATATGATGCCCGTGACATAATACACTGCTTTATCCCCTTGTTGCATAATCTACTATTATACATGATCGCCAGTTACGGGTACTTTTCACTAGGCTCTTTTTGTAATTATTATCTGTACATTGAATATATTAGTAGTTTGCAAATTGTCTTTTTAATCAATCAAGTTTGTAAGAATTTCAAACTCCAAACCTAAACAAACTTATTAAATTTTGAAGATTTCTTAACTATTTATGTTTTACTGCGTTATGGTGCGTACAAGATAACAAGACGCTGATTTCTATATACCAATTTTTATATTGTTATACTTGTCGCATTAAGCTATACTTAAAGATATTAAAAGTTCGTCTTACTTGATGAACTTTTTAAAAAACGCTTTTTCTTATTATTTAGGTTATTTACTCATTCATTATGCCGTTTTCGAAATTTAAAATCTTATTTATTTGGATAGATAGAGTAGTAAATATACAAGTTTTTGTTCAATAAAAAAAAAGGATTTTCTGAGTTTCAAAACGTATGTGTAACTTCGAAAATATAGCAAAAAACATTAAAATAGTGATTAATTATCGAAACATATAAATATATCAGTTGTAAAAATAATACCATTTACCTACTATTTCTTATCATGAATACGCTATCCTAAAGTAATATTTACGAAGTGTCGCTAAATATTAATTCAACGACTTTTCTCATACAAAACAGCAATCTGTCAAGCTGTAGTGTTTTAAATTTACGACCGAAGATTTAGATTTAGTATTAAAACCCACTTCACATTTATAGCCAGGAATTTGTTGCGACCGAAGAACTCGCAACCTCTCCAGATACATTGTGTCGAGCACAGCACTAAGAGCGTGTCATGAATTTTATGATTTTAATATTTTTTTCAAAAAAGCGTAATATTAAAAACGAAAATCATTTTATTTATTATTAGGCACGTCTGATCTGGGGACGATTCAAAAGTTTGGAAACACTCACTTAACTGTGCTAAGCATTTTAATTGGTACAAATATGTTAAATAGCTACAGCTACTACCGGGAAGAGAAGCAACTAGCACATTCTATGCCTTTGCTACCAGTCCAGAATGGAAGAAATAAAACTACAATTATACAAACAACATTATCATAATAATCTGCGGGTTTTAATATTGTTAAGTACTATGCCGCTCACCGCATACAGAACCTAAAATTAAATTTGCATTAGATCCCGAATGAAAGCACATTTAACCAAATTTCCCATCAGGGCAATTGTTAGCGTCGATCAATTACATTGTATTGTTTGCATCAATGTTAAACATCTAACATGGATACATAGTCATTAATTAACTTAGTGCTCGGGTTATGAGGATAACTTAGAACTTAGTTGGCGATCGAATTAAATCGACACCAAGTAGTATACATACTGATAGGGTTGCATGTATTAGATCGAGTATCGTTCTGTGTTATCATTTAAATGGATTAGTAAGTACCCACACCACACACGTCTATGCTTTATGCTGTGATTATTAGAAAGCTACAGTATCCAAGAGTAAAAGATATGTTTTATAAGGATCCAGGCGGGTGAATATAAGTTAAAGTGAAAAAAAAACCTAGAAGTTGTTGTGGCAGTAGATATTGGAGGCAACGCTCAGCTGGGTCAGCACAAGGATGGTTGATGGCCGACAATCATTACTCACTGTGACTTTCGTGCTTCGGAGAGCACATTAAGCAGTCGTTTCCGGGTGTTGTACAATGTATACGGTGCCGGGATAAGTAGTCGTTCGGATTTGTAAGAAGCCATTTCCTTACCTTCAAAACTTTTGACAACCACTAATAATTTTGCCAGCTTGAAAAGTTCTTACCACTCTGGGAAGAGAAATTTCAATTCAAATCTTTTCTCTCGTATGCCAGAGGACTATGACCTATAGCCATCTTTAAATCTATTGAAGTGGATTTGAGATGAGGGCTGAGCCTATATAATAAAATTACATTAGGTATTATTTTTCGAAACAAGAACGTTTTCTCTAGATCACAATGTTCTGACGCTTTTATAAATTAAAAATAAACAAATATAACTATCTGTAGCAATTAAAATGCCATTCACGATAACACGTAATACAATGCTTCTTTAATTACATTGAACTAGGCTGTTTATTTACAGGCTCTTTGGCGTTCAGTTGAAGACTGGATTACATTTAAAGTAGGTAAACAAAATCACTGTTAAACCAGATTAATTGGATTGTTGGTTAGTTTCATTAAGTACGCGCCCTTAATACAAATGAAGTGAGGTTTAAACTCCTTTGAACAATGTGAGTTTATATTTAGAAAATAAATATGGTTTAACAATATGAATTTCAGTTTAGATAAAAATTTAGATTAAGGGATGTTTAACATAACGTGTTAAATACATTGTTATTTTCTTATTAATATAAATGACTGATAATTTTATACGTGCGTAAATTTTATATATGTTTTAATTTTACATATGAAAAAAAATAAAGAAACTAAATACCTAATATGGTATGTTTTGTCTGTAAGCTTAATTGTTCAATATGGAGATGAGATCTATTATTTAGGGAATTTACAAGTCCGTCCTAAGTTAATTTGATCTACTTAAACTTATACATAAATTTTTACTTAAGTGGATATATAATTAAGGTATCTTTAATTATGTCTCCACTTAAGACAAAATTTTGCTACTTTTGACTACCGGAATAATGGTATGTCAAGTTTAAACGGTAAATTTTGTCCTAAAAGACACTAAAACGAAACTTAAATAAAATAAATTAAAAAATAAAATGAAATCCTCAGACAACCACACCAACTACATGGCCTCAAAGTAAGCAAATCTTGTATTATGAGATACCATGTAGCGAACTAAGGGGGAACTAGAATATAAAATACATAATAATAATAGATCTACGCCCAGGCCCGGAACATTTTTTTTTCTTTTTCCGTGCGGAAATCGAGTCCGCGGCCACTGCAACTGGCGTCTGAGGCAGATAGGACTGCCCCATCGCCAAAGTGGTTGTCAAAGTGGTAAATGCAAAAAGGAAACATGAAAATTCACCCCAATAACAGTACACTTTCGAGTACAAAAGTATTGGCATTATCATAAACGGGTAAAACAGCGCAACTTTGTTAGTATTAAGAATGTATGCTTTTTCACACCATGCAAAGTTCAAAGTATATGAAAGGTTTCAAGACGATAAAAATAAAGAAATCCCTTTTAGGGTACAGCTAAAATGGACTTCGTATGAATAAGTTTCTTTAGATTAGACTTTCTTAAGGGTCTGGAAAATAAGGACACATACATCTCAACAGTTTTTCTTACCTTATAAAATTGTATAATTTTAAAGGGCCGGTATGCCACCTAGAAGCTTATAAGATCGAATTGCTCCAAACATTTGTATTCACCTACAATTGGCAAAAGTTTGCTGTCTATGTAGAAAGAGCCATCTTTGGGTTACTTTTGTCACATTAAATGAAAATGCAAATAAGTAAGATAAAAACAGCAGTGCGATCACAGAACTTTATCGAATCGTATATTAACGAATGTTTACGAATGCTCGTATAGTATGGAGTCGGTTGCAAGTTTTGAGTAACATTGTAATTTTTTATTTTACAGATATTTATGAGTACAACATATTTACAAACATTCAAAATTAATAAGGCACACATTTATTTAAGCTGGCCGTGCGGCAATGGATAGATTTCAATTTTTTCTCAAAAACCGTCTCCATACTATACGAACATTCGTTAACAAACGATTCGATAAAGTTCTGTGATTGCACTGATATGGTCAATAAAATAACATCGTAGTTCAAAGGCAAAGTTCTATTTATGCTTTTAATATTATTCATTAGAAATCACCGTTTCACTTAAAGCTATTATGGCTATAAACTAGATTTATAACTCTATTAGTTCGAAGCTCAAACAGATTAATGAGTGAGGCACGGTAAAAACTAACCACAATAAGTCCCAGCAAACGGTTTCAGAAGACTGTTCCAGAAGAATTATTTACACTTTGTTCATAGAATGTTTATTCTCAAAATTATGACAAGTTTTGTCTAAAAGTGTCAAAACTTTCAGTTTTTTTTTTTGTATCAATTTGTTTTTATCAATAAATTTTATACTTACACAAATAAATTTTAAAAAAATTAACGAAACAATTTCATGGTCAAAACCAGGCTGTAAAAAGTTGTTTGATCTTCCTCGATATGTGTGTTTTAGGTTAACGTAAATAATATGACTATATTTCTAATTTCTGCAATAAACTCAAGTGGTTTGCAACTTTTTTTGGAAGAAATAGTCTAATTCTTCATTTGAAATATTGCTTTACTAGTTCAAGTGTGCCATGACAATGACGAGCGAAACAGATCTGATCCCCGACCCCGGTTAGATTGTAGGGTCCTTTCCGCTAACGGAGAGTAGTTTTAAATATAACAAATAATAATAATAAGTATAATAAATATCGACTTCATTTTTTTTAAATATTGAACTTAGAGAAAAGAATTAAACTGTCAAGTGTCAATAACAAAACTGTTTGAATAGAAAAAAAAGCAATGTAAATAAGAAATCTTAAATATTTTACTTAGATTTTTTTTATCTCAATACTATGTCCGGTTCGGTCTAGAATATAATAGGATAGGATTATAATCAACTAGGTGCTTCCCGTGGGAATATCAGAATAGCCTATTAGTTATTCCAGACTGCATCTATCACTATGTTAAGTTTCATCCAAATCCGATATGCCGTTCTGCTGTGATTGAGGAACAAACATCCAGACATCCATAGGTAAATCCAAACATTCGCAATTATTATATTAGTACGATAAAATAAGAAGTAAAAATAAGATATCGCAAAATCTACTCATGTTACTTTTGCCTTTTAATACGTGTATTGACCACATCTCAAAATAGGTAATAACATCAAGCATTATCATATAGATAGAAGGGAAAACTGGAAAAAAAGAAAAATGAATTCGACATGAATTTCCGGGAACTCTATCGTCTACTTTAGTGACTCCGATATACCGTTAAATTACATACCGCTGAATTTACCAAGTCCTTTAACGTGTGTGAATATACAACATTCAAAGGTGTCAGGTTATTAATATTAAAGCACCATATGACAGTGATTATAAGGGTGTTTCAACACGCACTCACAATTGGCGTAGTAGCGTCTAGACAACTGCACCACAGAGTCCGTCGAAATAGCTCAAAAGTAGAATTTTTTTCATAGTAAAAACCATCAATCAACGTCGACTGTTCGTTTCGTCCGTCAATCGATTGATGTGATAACACCCTTAAACGTCTCTAAAATTATCTCAAACATGTCGGGGTCTGAATACAGAACCGACACTATGAGCTTCAAATCCGTAGTAAAGGAATGAAACGACATGTGAGAAGGTACAAGAAACTCATCGAAATCGCCCTATTAAAACTGCCTACTAAATTAGAGCTATTTCGACGGACTCTGTGGTGCAGTTGTCTAGACGCTACCACGATTACGTGGGTGCAGGTTTGATTCTCACAAGGAACATAAATAAATCAGTGTGTGGGTTTTTATCTATATGTGTATGTCTAATATATAAAATTCTCGTGTCACAGTTTTCGTTGCCATACTCCTCCGAAACGGCTTGACCGATTTTGATGAAATTTTTTGTGCTTATCCGGTATCTATGAGAATTGGCCAACAATTTTTTTTTTTTTTGTTTATATGGCAAAACAACGTTTGCCGGGTCAGCTAGTATATTTATATTAGTTCGTTCTAGTACAGGGTCTTTCAATAAGGGCGGGTCGATTTCAAAATGGAATAAAACAGGCTGTGTATGAGACATTTACGATTTTTTTCTGTTATATGAAAGATCCATTCATGCCATTTTGTTTTGAATATAACATTATTCAACTGTTTGCAGTGTCTTTTAATGGTGGCACAAATCTGGGAGGTTCAATTTTCAACAAACAGATAACAGTCAACAGGCAGATCCATTTTAATCCAATTTTTAAGCCTAAATTGAACCCTATATGTATGATATTTTCCTGTGGGGGTTTTTCAAGTCTCCAATGACCAATTCAAATCACCACTAAGCCACAATAAACTGATACCCTGAAAGTTCACATAACCTAGGCCATTACTCAGTTTCAGTAGAATTAATGCAGCGGAGTCATTGAAAATTAGACTTCCCGGATCCGTACAAAACTGCGGCGTACATTTGATTATGTTATATTCAACAAAATATTAAAGAATAAATTCGTTGATATCTCACACATAGCCTGTTTCATTCCATCTTGAAATAGACCCGTCCTTATTGAAAGACCCTATAGTTACATGATGTCCATTATCACTAGCTATGTTTACTTTAAGATCATGTAGGTGTGATTCCATGGAGATTTTATTTATTATTTATTTACTACCCTCACAGCTCCGTTCGTTCTATCAACTACCCCAAAATACAAATGACAAACCCGAAAGTGGCATTATCTTTTGGCCTCCACATGTAATACCTATTTCGTGTAACCATTATATGAAGTACAGTTAATTAAAATTATCCCCTGCAAACATAAAATACCTGACTAAAATAAGTCAACCAAATTAGTAACTGATCGCAAAGGACACATCCACAACAATAACATTACATTTTGGCATGCGGTCGATCATATATGTACATAAATTCAAACCAACTTTCACTTTGTATCGGCAACTCCAACATACCGCTTCCATGTCAGTTTGTAATTGTTTACAGCAAAAACATGCCATTTTCACTAAACGCATTACCTAAAAGATAAACATATCCTTGAAAAACCCGAAAATATAAGATAAATAATAAGGTATTTATCTTCTCATCAACAAATATGTTTCTAATGTTTTTCAACCATTATGGCGATGGGATATCACTGTCAGCCTCAGGTGCCAGTGGTCGTGAGTTCGATTTCCGCACGGAAGTAGAAAAAAAATGTTCCGAGTCTGGGCGTTTATCTATAAATGTATTTATATTCCAGATTTCCCCCTCAAACCACTTCCCGTTTGCGTTCGCTCCCGAACGGTCGTGTCTGCGGCCGCTCCCGAGTGTTCGTATTGTGCTGCCCTTGTTCCCTCCCCCGCACTCGTGCGGGTAAGGTGCCAAGTTAAGCTCTTTCGGAAAGTTTTCTCTTGTGGAGGCTGTGTGGTGTCGGGGCTAATTCATCTGCCCTTTTCAGGGCGGACCCGACTGCTGCCGGCCGAAGCATCGCTGGTCAGGTGGATACGTAACCGTGACAACTAAGCCTGATCGTCCGCCGTTCACCGGCAATAGGTCCGTACTAGGTCGTTTTCTTTTTCAGCGCAGTTTGTCTTCGATAGACTTTATTTCAGCCCAGCATAATGCCTCGTCACCCTCAGTGCACCGGGATTAATTGCGATCACTGCGATTATATCTTTAGTGACTATCACAAGGTCAGTAAAGACAAACAAGAGCTTCTGGAATGGGTGAAGGATTCCCATGACAGGAATGTGAAACGAAGTGACACATTCAATCAGATGCGTTCAGATTTCAAGGATTTGGAAAATGAGCACGACGAACTTCTCGGCGAGAAGGAAGACCTTCTCGCTCAAATCGAGTCCTTGCGAGAGCAATTGTCCGCTCGTCCTCAGGTCGTCTCCCTTTCTCAGGGGTTCCAAACCGATTCTCCGGCGTCTCCAGATCCATCTGAGTACGTCGCCCCACTTTCAGATCGCATGTTGGTAGACTCCACCGCATGCAAACGGAAAACTACCCCGCCGGGTAGTGATTCCGACTCCGCTCCTTTAGTTCCAGAATCTCCTGCTCCGTTCACCGAGGTTCGCAAAAAGTCCAAGTCTAAGAAGAAGAAGCAAGATGCTTCTTCGACTTTATCTCCATCCGTTTCAGCTGCTCCAGCCGCTGTTCCTGCTCCGCAAAATGTCGCACCGGCGTCTGCTCCTGCGCCTTTTGTTTCAGCGATCCCGGCGTCACAGCCTTCGTCGCAATCAGATTCGGCTCCGCCGAAAGTCAAGTCTCCGCCCCCCGTCTTTCTACGGGACAAGAGCCGCTGGACCGTGGTCTCAGCTCTCTGCGGAACGCACTCCCCGAAGATCCAGTATAGTAAGGCATCCAATGTGGGTGACTCTATTAAGGTCGTTGTCTGCTCAATTTCTGATTTCAGGAATTTCACTCGGCTTCTTGCTGACAAGAAGCTCGAGTACCACACTTACGCCCTCCCTGAGGAGCGTAAGATTCGTGCCGTCCTCAGGAACGTGCCGTTCGAGCTCCCGAACGAGCAAATCCAAGAGGACTTGTCTTCTCAAGGCTTCCCCGTCGAATCTGTGCACAAAATGCACAGCCGCCGAGGCAAGCAGTTCCCACTTGCGCTAGTAATCCTAGCGAAGAGCCCGCAAGGGCAGTCCATTTTCAGAGGCAAGCTCACCGTGTGCGGTCTCTCCAACATCCGAGTCGAAGCTCCACACAAACGTGGTTTCCCAGGTCAGTGCCACCGCTGCCAATTGTATGGTCATGCGGCGGCAAACTGTTTTGCTTCCCCTAGGTGCGTCAAGTGCCTAGAACCGCATGGGACTAAGGAGTGCTCTCGCACTCCCGAATCGCCCACCGCTCCGTCCTGCGTCTTGTGCGGCCAGTCAGGCCACACAGCAAACTTTCGCGGCTGCCCCAAGGCACCGCGTGCTGCCAGGGCTACCGTGAAGCCCATCGAGATAAAAAACAAAATAAAAATTTTGAAAAACCCACGACGCGACGGTTAAAAAGTAATAGAAAAAGAATAAAATAATTTAAAATCCCCCGACTGAAATGATTTATATGACGAGAGATAATTAACGTAAAAAGCTTTTATAAAAGTTCACTTGATCTCACACAGAGTCGGTCATATTATGAACAACATACTATTTGTTTTCATAGCACTTCCCTACGCTTACCTATTCGGTTCTCGAAGATGTAGATGTCGCAATAACATAGGTATTCAACTCCCTATGAACTTTATAAGAAGAGCAAGAAAATCCGTCTGGGGCTGACAAACAAATGTTTACTACAGCACCCCTGATGAGTTGTTACCGTTAAACCTATTTAAAAACATTATACCAATCAAATCCAAAGCGATAATTGAAAACGGCATTCAAATAGGACCAATGGTTTGCAAACAAATATTTACTGCAGCGCCCCCTGGTGAGTTGTTACCGTAACACCTATCTCAGAACATGCGCTAATCAAATCCAAAGCAATCACTGAAAACAGCATTTAAATCAGACCAATGGTTTTGCAGATAAACGGTAACATTGGATTTTACAAACAAATGTTACTGCAGCGCCCCCTGGTGAGTTGTTACCGCTATATAAGAACATGCACCAATCAAATCCAAAGCGATTACTGAAAACCGCATCAAAATCGGACCAGTGGTTCTGGAGATAAATGGTAACATTGGTTTGCACAAACACCCTCTCACCCCAAACGCATATACCGTCTCCGTTCCGTCGTGGGTAAAAAGTCCAATATTTTCTCCTCACATTGGCCGAGAAGAATCTCGAGGAAATTGATCTCGGTCAGGTTTTTCGCGCATTCATTTCCCACAAATTACAATACATACCATAAATTCGGTGAACTCAACGCGCACTTCAAATTAAAATTATAGATTAAGATTTCTTTCAAAGAAACTATAAACCTTTGTTGTTCATTAGAAGGACGTGGTTAAAATCTGACAGGTATTACGAAAAGAAAATTTAACTAACGAGAACACATAAATAAACTATGAAAAGACTTAGTTATATTGCTGATTTAGATTTATTTACAAACGGGATATTTACCAATTTTTTTTTATTGTGAGTTAAGCGCCATGATCAAGACTTGCAACAGTGCTGAAATATCGAGAACCATATTGCAGTCATCAACAATATCAGAGTACAAAAAGCTGAAAAGCTGGGAGTTCATGTATAAGACATTTGTTAATTATATCTAACACTTAAGTCAGTCTCAATTGCACATAGATTTTTATAGGTATGTCAAAATCAATAAAATTGTTGCCATTTCGAAATTGCATAACGAGCAAAACAAGGCGTCCCTTGATATCCGAAGTAATTATAGGTTTGTCTTGGCCATTGATTGAAGCCGCCATCTTGATTTGCAGTTGACTTTTAATTGCATTAAGTACAAAGGGCTATAACGGTAAAAGAAATAAACGAAAAATGTGGTCCTTTAGGTAACTAATCTTTAATTATTGAGACTTCTGGCGGAGAAAAAGCAATTGATACGTACTAAAGACCTTACAAAGTTTATCTAGTAAAATCAAATATCGGTCATCACTTTGAAGACCTTCGATCTCCGTAAATCAAATACTGTTTATGTTTATACAAATATATGTAGACGATCACTTTGGCGATTGGGTTATCATGTTTGCCTCAGACGCCAGTGGTTGTGGGTTCGATTCCCGCACGGGATTATGAATTTATGGTGCCGGAAGTATGTTGGTAGTATGCTATAAAGGGCGCTAAATGCAATGAATGACTGTTTTAAATAAATAATAAATAAAATCCCCAGACAATCACACCAACTAGATGGTCTCAAACTAAACAGAGCTTGTGATATGTGATACCACGTAGCGAACTAGGGGGGAACCTAGAACATAAATACATATATAGATATAATACTGGGAACCCCTACTCTCTAATGTTGGATGGCGGTGCAGAGAGCTTCGAATCCCGTTAGCCGGTGCCACACCGGACGATCCACCGCGCTCCAATCGCGCTCTGCGAGGCCGCGATCTCAATGTGAGGAGGTGCTGCGCGCGGTCCAAGAGCATGGATTGGAGTGCGCGCTCCTTGATGCGCTCGATCCGTTTCTTGTCAGTTTTTTGGCCATAATCAAAGGAGCGTAACGCACGTGGTGTGTGCAGACCTGTGGATAGCGTTGTTCGACTGAACTGAATGCCACGGATCGCTCGTGGATCGATTTCAAAACTGGATCGGTATGATGCATGATCCACGCTCCACTATTCTGGATCACGTATCGCGGGATCAGCGATCTATTACGGATAGTTCGGTGTGGACCTGGCTATGGACCTTCAAAACAAGTCACCTGACGAGTCAAATCGAACGTGTTGAACACTGTTCGAAGTAGCAGATCTATTCAAATGTACTTTTTTCATCTAACGGGTGGTTATAAGGTGCGGTTAAAGCCTCCAATCAGAAGATACTAGAAATCTGAGACATTAACTAAAAAGCAAAAGTCTTCAAAAACTTCTTAAAAGACCGTACATGACTAAAATACTCTTGCGTTGTCAATTCTACTAATTTTATATTTACTGGCATAGGAAAAGACCCTTCTGCGTATATTTTTTTATTTATCTCATGTTAACAAAGCTTTCTTGTGTTCCAAAAATAATAATGGAAATATTAGGCATTATAATGAATGCCGATGTCAATTACCATCTAATGTTCTTAATGGGATTGGATCGTATCTTGTCCAAGGGCCGTGGGAAAACTGAACACAAGGATACCCTTCAGCTCGTTAGCCCCTAAAACTGATACATTTCCTCATTAACATATTATATGGGGCGAAAAATAAGTCGTTAACAAAAATATGTGTTTCTCACTGTTTAATTTTATTTTATCATGGTGAACGTAACAATAGGCAAAAAAGGTGCAAAGATTTTTTAAAATCGTTTGTTATTTTTTTTGACCCTAATTGAATAGTCACCGTAGAGGCATTTGTACCAATTTCAATCGTTCAACTTCATGTTTATGTACTTTCAAAGGTATTTGTGAATGTACGAGATCTTGGGAAATTACCGAATACTTGCGGATTTGATATCAACACAGAGGATAATTATAAGACTGTGATTATATGACTCTGAAACATAAACGAAGGGAAAAATTACAACACTACCGTTCTTGGAGACGATAGGCATATGTAAGACTAAATTAATGATTGTCCATTCCGACGTTGTTGTTGGACCAATGAGAACCGAATCTCTAGGTGGAGTAATAAAATACTTCGACACTTTTATAGATGACAGTACACGTTGGTGCGAAGTGTACTCGCTCACCAAGAAAATTGAAGTATTGAGCGCATTTAAAACGTATAAAAATTTTATTGAAAAACAATCAGGAATGAAAATTAAAGCTCTTCAGTCTAAAAACGGTGGCAAATACTGCAACAAAAAATTTGATGTTTTTCTAAGGACTGAAGGAATTCAACGCCGTGTGACGGTAGCACATATACCTCAAATGAACTCTATAAGTGAACGTATGAATCTTACTTTTACAGAGATATAATACAAAATAAAAGTTAGAGTGACCATAAGGTTAGTATTTTGCCATTTAAAACTGGTTTTTAGAGTTATCGTTATGCTCTTTGCAAGGAATTGCTTTAAAATACTGCTATTAAAACAAAAGTTTTTGTTGATGACTTATATTTCACCCAGTATTATATTTTCACGAATAAAGATAAAAAAGTATGTTTATTCGAGGCTTGTATCAAATATAATGGGACCTTGTGATTATGGGAACATTGCTATAATTTTAAGAGTGTGTAATATTCAAGTAAATTACATTGAGAAACACAAATTCGAATGAGGCCTTGTGATGACTTTCAATAATTATTCAAATGCAAATTATCCCGCTATTAATATACTGAGGTTAAATTAGGAAATTCAATTAATATAAATCGACGGTTAATAATTTACGTAGAACAGAATGATTATACTACAATTATGTTCGTCCCTTTACGAGGTTACCCTAAATACGTTGAAGAAGTATATAACTTGTTTATTGCAATAAACTATACATGGCTCACCAATCCTTATCAAGCTAATATAGTTATATCCGAAAAAAAATAGCAAAATTAAAAGAAAGCAGACAGTAGAATCATTGGAAACCAAGTAATTTATATAAACAGAGAGTAATAAATACTACTTTTAGTCAAACAACATATTAATTTTAAATACTCTTCACGAAAACAAGGCAAATAAATGTAAATATTTATATTTTATTATATTTCCATGAATAAAAATAAAAAAAAACCTGAACTAAAATAAATGAAAAAAAGTGTGTGCGTTTCTTCAAAAGTTTAGAAAAGTGTTTTCTGTAGAAAAGTACAGTACGTAAAGGGCTAGTTTTTAATCACCCGCCATTTTTTTGAACACAAAAATATAATTTACAGAAACGATTTTTGCAAAAAAAAAGGTAGGTATAATAAACAAGGAAATTAATGTATTATTAAAGTATTCGGCAAAGCATGGTCAATCTGAATCAGGAATTAAGGTGACTACGCGCTGCTACAGAACATCTTGTAGTGCTGCGTCGTAGTGTGTGTCCATATTGCGAGGCTAGCGCGACGAACATAATATTATGTATACTTTAGTGTCCATACTGTAGTAAAGGAAGGTACAGCCTTTATATTCATAAATTTATGACAGATTTTTTTAAAACCAAAATTTTAAATGAATGTGAAGAGGATAGAGAACTACGATTAAGTACAAGAAGCAAAAAATTTAAACTTATTATTGAACCGAAATTGAATGTAGTTGCGCATTGTTCAATAAACCAAGCAGTATTATTATTTAAGCGGTTGCCGATGGACTTAAAAATAACAAACAGTTTAACATTATTTAAAAAGAATCTCAAAAGTATCTTGTTGCAAAAATGTTGTTATACGATTGACGATCTCTAGTTTATAATTATGAATAATGTATAAATAACGTTTGTGTATGTACCCACCTAGTATTAATAATAATTGTTACCTTTAATTTTAAGACATTCGCATACAATGTAAATTGTTTTATGAATAAATGAACTTGAACTTGAACTTGTGTCCTAGCGCGACTGGACTGAGCAACTCAACGGGCGTAGTTTTCAAACATTCTTGCCCGTACTTTCTGGCCATACTACGGGCCTAATCAGCAATCGACCCAATGCGCGGGTGGCGGAGATAACAAACCAGTTCGGTAATAACTAAAAAATGTGCTAAATAAAAATAAATTGTATAAGCTAAATATAAGAATAATTGGTATTTAAGAATATGATTATTATTAAATTTTATTATTTAAAAAAAAAATTAAAATATTTTTTTTAGTCATTAAAGAATAATTGAACATTATTAATTGCAAAAACTGAATAAATATTATTAAACCAGTTAGGTCTTGTCGCTCGGCGTGTGCGCTTCTGCATACCGTTTGTTGTAATTTTTTTTTTATTCTTACCTCAGGGTTAGTAACAATTTCTGCTCAAGACTGATAGGTACTTTTGCAAAAGTTTGTAAGTACCTATTATGAGTTAAACAGATATTTTACTTAAAATGAAATCAAATGTTGACACCGATATTCGAGTGAATTTAAAAAAAAGTAGGTTATTTCTCAATTCTGCTTACAAGTTAAAAAAATCTATACATTTCTTTTTTCAAACAGAAAGAAAGAAACACAAAATTGTCGTCCATTGCTTTCAACGCCTGATATAAGTCAAACCGCTACAAGAGCTCGCGCGTCACTGTCAGGCCCCAGTCACCTGGCATTCAATGTGGCCGTAATCAATTCCGCGTCGTAGTTATCGTACGTACATCAACAGCGACTATTTGTTAATAGATTTGAGGTGTCATATTTTTATTTTATTCTATTGAGCGATACTAAAATAAAGGGACATACCCACTCTTCCTTAGAGAAAATGCCCAGTTCCAAGCTTCATGACTTCTAGTTATAATGACTCTAAAACATGTTAGTATTAGTAATAACAGAAAATTATTTCAAATAAAGTATGCGTTCATGAGATATTACGTTTTTATTTTTACAATTGATCAATTTCCCAACACTACATTTCATACCAAAAAAATAATTTTATTAATAATGTTTTTAAGTTTTTGCATTTAAACTGCTCAATTATTCTTAAATAAATGAAAAATATGATAAATAAAAATTACCCGACCAGGATAATTTTTTAATTGAATTAAGTTTTAAAATAATAAAACACATAATACTTAATAATATTAGGTTACTGAGGAGTCTAATGGCCCTTGCTGCTCTGTTCTATAACTACTAACCTTTGGGCTAACAGATCTATAGAAAAGGTACGCTTTCGTATGTAAAAGCATTCATCCTTATGCCAAATCCTTTCCTTGGCTGAAAAAAGTGTGGTTTCATGGGAATGGTGGTTATAGCACCTTTAACAATATCACAGAAACTATGTTAATGCGCTTGCGAAGCCGCGGGCAAAACCTCGTTATATCAATAAAATTACAAGTAATATGTACGTCCAAATTAATTCTTCTTCCAATAGTTTTTATAACGTCAAAACAACGGTAATCGATCATCGACTTAGGACTGAGCCGGGGGACTAAATACCGGATATCCGATACGTTTTCCTTGAAGATTGAAACAATATTTGTTCTTGATGGACGATAATGTAGTGATATAGATTGGATAAAATCGAATAAAGTATATGATATTTTTCAACCGACTTATAAAAGGAGGAGATTCTTAATTCGTGTAATTTTTGTAATTTTGTTACGCGATTAACAACTATGAATCGATTTAAAAGAACATTCTCGTTTCATATGATAGAGATAAATCAGATAATTATGGTTTCATATAAATTTTATCGAGATCGATTTAGTACTTTTTGGATCATTTGAAATTTTGGAAAAATGAAGTACTTATGAAAACGGAGAATATTTACGTTGAAGACTTATTCTTAAGCCAAAGTTTAGACAAGTGATTGAAAATACTAGTGAAGTCGATTTTTTTAGTTCTCTGCATTCGTTGATTATCTTTAGTTTTATTTATATCTATGACGGCATAGTCAAAGCTGAAACATGGGAAAGATCTGAGAGTAAGCTATTAAGAAAATAAATCAAATAAAAAGGGAACAAAATGAAAGCTAAACAAATTTACCGGTTTTATTTTTCAAGATTCATTTATTTCCGACAACTGATGTTGTACTAATTCCATTTAAGAGTAATTATTATCAAGTAGTGAATTGTTATCAAATAAAATAATGATAAAAATGAAAATCATTACATATCAAATACATAATTGTGTAAACTAAAAGAGATCTGTAGCAATTTTATCTTACTCTTAATAATATGATAAATGTGAATGTTTGGATGTATGGATGTTTGTTCCTCAATCACGGCAAAACGGCTTTACGGATTTTAATGAAATTTGGCATAGTGATAAAGTACAACCTCGAATATACTTCTTATCCCGAAATTCCCGCGGGAATCGAAATTGCGCGGGTAAAACCTCGCGCAACAGCTAGCAGTTATATATGTTTAAAATAGCTTTCAATCAATTGTTATGAAACTGACGTGATTTCAAAAAGAGATCTATTTTTATATAGATGAATAATTATAAAAAGCTGTACTATAGTCAGGTATATGAAATAGTTATCACTATCAAACCTTTTTAGTTCATTCGATTAAAAAACATTTTGACAAAGTCACAATGGGCATTGCTCATTTTTTTATTGACTTCGTATGAAAAACCGTTTCGAGGAATAAGGTTAACTGATTAATTTAGTCGATTCAAAACATTTGTAAACATTGGGGTTTTATAGATTTTTAACAAAATATATTTGACCTTTATTTAACCATGATGGCATCAAATCGACGAAGTATTATGCCTTTTAAGCTGTTTTAGCCCCAATTTGACCGTGTAATAAAACGCGATCGATTCGAGTTGAACGGGGCTTACGCATTAAAACGAGTTCCGCCTTAAATTTTTCTTTAGTCAGAGCCGAGATTTGTTAATCTAGGCTCAGAAGGAAATCGGTGAAATCGGGGCTAAGTAAACATCACGATGAGGTTACTTTATAATGTAAACAATGGTTGTTTTGTTTACATTATAAAGTAACCTCATCGTTAATATTGAAAGTCAGCAAAAGACCGTGAAAATCAGGGAGAGATATATAGATTATTTATACAAACTAAAAAAAAAGAAAAATAGGGAAAAAAGCCGCTTAAGATGTTGATTTGAATCAATTTTTGAAATGTTTTTGTTTACAATCCATTTGGTGACATTAGGTACATGACTTTAGGACACAGACACAGTTAATGTTCATAAAGTTAATGTCAGTGATGACGTCATTACGTACTAATTTAATAAAATCAATTTAAATTAATAGACACACTTAAAAATAAAACTGTTCAAATGAGTCTCTCAAAATAGGTTTCCTCACATTTTACTTTGTACATTTGCAATACGCGTATCTAATGTTGAAGTGGCTAAAAGTTTGTTTTGTCAAGCCGGCTTACAATATGTCGTAGAAGTACTTTTTCTCATACTTTTGTAAGTTGGGTATCCCAAAAGTTTAGATGCTTCACACAATTTAGAATATAATTGTCACATCAAAATTAATTTCATTTTATTTTTGAAAGAGGTTTTTTTTTTAGAAAATCCCAGCTCCCATTTTTTCTTAAATGTATTGTTAATACAATTTGTTTTCACGTAAATATACCAGAATCTTGCCAAAGCTTTTTTGGAAAAAAAGGTTTATTTCTTTTTGGATTATCTATCCCTATTCTTAAAGGATTTGACTTAAGCTTAGTTTGTTTTATGTTTAGATTGCAATCGTACCAGTGATATGTGAGGTAGAGCTAGGTTTTGTACATACAAAACAAAGGAAGGGTGTGTGCGACGAATGTGTTGCAAAGTACTAGGCTATCAGTTACTATAGACATCAATAAATTTGAATGTGAACATCGAGTCGTTACAATTCCACGCACTACTCAACTAGCCTCGCAACGCATCCTCGCAATGCTCAGCTCTCTCGCACATCTGAGCGTGCAAGCCATTTATAAGATAAACAAAGCTAGTTTCTTATCAAATGTTAAACTTATCGTCAAGAGAAAAACTAAAGTTATGTTAAGTAAAGTTAGAATTCATTCGTTAGAATATCATCTGTAAGGTCATCATAATATCATACTGATGACCTTGTAAGTCTAAAGCATTATTTTTTATGCATTTTTTAGCGTGTTTCTTTACTCGATTTTCTTTTGATCGCATAATTAGTATTCCTAGCTCACCCGAATATTAAGGCACGCCAAAATTATACAGACGCATGCGAGTTCTCGAAGTTTAATATGAATAATTAATGTAACGTCAACCGTTTCATTTAAGCGACAAACAGTCTCATTATTATAATTAATGATCTTCTCAGTACCATAAGGCATAATTCTATGTCAGACTTTTCATCTATCACAGAGTTTTTTGAGAGGTATAAAATATTCTACTTTGATGAGGTAAAAAACAATGTGTTCGAGCAATTTATAAATTCATTAAGGTTTTGTGAATTCATTCAAATTTTAAAGTAGTTGAAAACTTCAGACTTTACATTTTACATATCAATTTGTAGTGTTGTAAGAGACTCGAGTCTTGAAGTCTTATTTAATAAAATGTAAAATATTTTTGAAGACTCGAGCCTTAAGAACAAAACTGAGAGCTTTAGAATTTGGAGTCTTTTGTAAAAATACTTAAGTCCTACTTGAAAGAACTAATAATTTGAGCCCTCTTAATCCATGGCTGTTCATATTTTAGCTATCAAATACCAATAATATATATTTAGCTTAAAAAACCAAAAGAGACCATGTTAGAATGATCCGTCGTTTAAACATAATTTTCGCGAGAGGTCCATTTAATTGGTTACGTATCATAATAACTAAAGTTGTATCGACTAATGTTGAAATAACTACGGTTGATTGGCCTAAGTTCATATCGCATATTGGACGACTCGACTACTGTTTAATTCACCTAAATTCGATTAAACTAAAATTAAAAGCACTAATGAACGATTAATCTAACATTTTGTTGAGCTAATGGTTGTTTGAAATATGTTCGTAAGAACTACTAGATAATTCGCCTACAGTTTATGAATAGATACTGCGTTGGTTGTGGTTTTTTGATAAGACGAGGGTAGGGCCTTACAATTGTTTTACAAGGGATCATATTTTGTCTCAGACTCTGTTTTGTGCGATTATAAAAAAATAACCCTCGGAGGTTAATGCAAGGAGCGAAGCAAACCTCCTAACCTAACCGGTCCATGTCGGTTTTCTGAAGGAAAGCTTTAGGTCTAGGGTATAGTAGAATGAATTATAATAGTAAGAATAAATTATTACCTTTCTTGTATTTTCTCTTTCCAAATTTACTTTCATCAATTTGGACCACCTTCCCAGGGCCGCCAATCCGTCCAACTGCCTCTTGTTTTTCCAACTGGTACAGAACTACTGTCTCCCGACAGTCTAATATTGTATATATTGGACCGGACATTCAAAATTGTACCTAGTATATCCCAACGGTTTTCTAAAATTTTTAATAACTAAACAGTAGACCATACATAAATCAACAATAAGTGAATCGTACATTACTTCAATCAACCTTAGATAAATCAACTGTAGGTACATCAACTGTAGGTGAATCGTCCATTAGTAATTTCATCCATTAGTTATTATACACTTATGTGAAACGATCTTTAGATATTGTAAACATTATTTATTTCAACCGTAGTTATTTCGACATTAGTCGATACAACTTTAGTTATTATGATACGTAACCATTTAATTGATTTTCCGTAACTGGACTAAGTTGAGTAGATAATTTTCGCGGGTAATGTACCCACGGGATGACGTTAGTTTGCCGTTCTTTAACAGAAGTGTACACACCACACAACATAGGAGAATAAAATAAACCTAATCCTAGTCGAGTCCTAAAAAAAACAACTCAAGTCTCAAAATTAAGACTACAAGACTCGAGTTACTTACAACTCTATTAGTCTGTGATTTTTTGTAAATGATGGAGGATCGTAAAATCCGAACGCAACTCAAGAACAGCGTAGATTCCAACTGTCACTTCAATTCGCATGTCAAATAAAAAATCAGTTGCGCGCACTCGTTTGTAACTGTCGCTCATAATCAAAAAACCGCAAATTCATATTGTATCGCAGTTTTGACGAGTCGCTGAAAGAAGCCATCTAACCCAAGGTTACCGCAATACAAATTCAATACATTGTAAAGGTTTTCTTTTCCCATTATTTTCCCCGTATATTTTTCTATTTATTTATTTATTTAATTTTAAGGAAAATTTACAGCTAGGAGATTTTATACAAAAGGTAAATGTTTAGAAACAGAAAGCCAGATAAAATTTCCACATAAATGGTGAGACTATTTCCACGTCCTACTTATAAAATAGCTCTGCAATTAAATTTTAAGGGGAATATATTAATTTGTAAATTAATAAAATTCACTCACGCATGGGTACTTCTACATTTGCATACGTATAATTAAGAAAAACATCAACTTTCTCATAATACCTTACTGACAGACCTAACACGTACCATAATTTTCACATGATATTCAACCTCATAGAAATGTAGTCTTTATAAGTTGCCTTCAAATTAGATGCGCAGCTGCATTGCAACGCGTCATGATTTGGATGGATTTAAACCAAGGGCCACGGAATGCGATGCTGAAAACTTCAGACTTTACATTTTACATATCAATTTGTAGTGTTGTAAGAGACGCGAGTCTTGAAGTCTTATTTAAAAAAACTTTAAATATTTTTGAAGACTCAAGCCTTAAGAATAAAACTGAGAGCTTTAGAATTTGGAGTCTTAAGTAAAAAGACTTAAGTCCTACTTGAAAGAACTAATAATTTGAGTCCTCTTAATCCATGGCTGTTCATATTTTAGCTATTAAATACCAATTATATATATTTAGCTTAAAAAAAACAAAAGAGACCATGTTAGAATGATTCGTCGTTTAAACATAACTTTCGCGAGAGGTCCATTTAATTGATTTTCCGTAACTGGACTAAGTTGAGTAGATAGTTTTCGCGGGTAATGTACCCACGGGATGACGTTAGTTTGCCGTTCTTTAACAGAAGTGTACACACCACACAACATGGGAGAATAAAATAAACCTAATCCTAGTTGAGTCCTAAAAAAAAGAACTCAAGTCTCAAAATTAAGACTACAAGACTCGAGTTACTTACAACTCTATTAGTCTGTGATTTTCTGTAAATGATGGAGGATCGTAAAATCCGAACGCAACTCAAGAACAGCGTAGATTCCAACTGTCACTTCAATTCGCATGTCAAATAAAAAATCAGTTGCGCGCACTCGTTTGTAACTGTCGCTCATAATCAAAAAACCGCAAATTCATATTGTATCGCAGTTTTGACGAGTGGCTGAAAGAAGCCATCTAACCCAAAGTTAGAGCCGCAATACAAATTCAATACATTGTAAATTCAGGTTTTCTTTTCCCATTATTTTCCCCGTATATTTTTATATTTATTTAATTTTAAGGAAAATTTACAGCTAGGAGATTTTATACAATAGGTAAATGTTTAGAAACAGAAGGCCAGATAAAGTTTCCACATAAATGGTGTGACTACATATCCACGTCCTACTTATAAAATAGCTCTGCAATAAAATTTTAAGGGGAATATAACAATTTGTAAATTAATAAAATTCACTCACGCATGGGTACTTATACATTTGCATACGTAATTAAGAAAAACGTCAACTTTCTCATAATACCTTACTGACAGACCTAACACGTACTTTAATTTTCACATGACATTCAACCTCATAGAAATGTAGTCTTTATAAGTTGCCTTCAAATTAGATGCGCAGTTGCATTGCAACGCGTCATGATTTGGATGGATTTAAACCAAAGGCCACGGAATGCGATGCTGAGCCAGAGATTCCCAAACTTTTTGTGTCATAGACCCCTTGCCATGTTTTTGCGTTTTGGGTAGACCCCCGGAGACTTACCTGATATAATTTTTTTTAAATCATGAAGTTTTGTGTTAAAAACTTGAATTAAAAACACGTTGATGTTTATAAATATTGTAAAAGCACATGCTGTTTTATACATTTATAAATTCAGTTTATATTAAAACTACTCAAAATAAAATTTTGTATCTGTTATAATAAATATAGGTAAAATGAAATAAAATAAGCAATAATGCTTTAATAATATGTTGAGACCAACTAATGTGGCCCCCATTTTCATTTTATTGACCCCCAAATTTTTTTTTCGCTGACGTAGACCCCCCGCAGATTGCCATAGACCCCTGGGTCGTAGACCACTTTGACAATCACTGTTCTAAGCGAATTCGACTTGTGCGGCAAGCATAAAGCCGTTCGTCTACCACCAACTGAACAACCTATATTAGTTTAGCTTAGCGAGACAGTTTTTCATACATTTGCGTAAAATAGACATAGATTGCGGTGGTCGCACATGTATGAAAAACTGACTCAATTATGCGAACGAATCTAAAACTAAGTTTAGTTGGCGGTGGACGGTCGAATTTTGTGTCGATCGGCAAAAACATGTATGATCTATAAGCAGCGGCAATTTCACAAACGAAATAAAGGGACGCTTGTAGCGAAATTAAACCCTCAAGCTTGGCGGTGTCGTGGCCGAGCGGTTTACGGCACTTTAATCAAAGCAATGAACAACTTAATCATTTTTGTCAATTTGGTCAAATTATTGTACCAAACTCTGAATAAAAAGTTAAGATAAAAAAATATTTGATTTAGAATATTAATGGTAGGAGGTATGTAAGAATTCGTGTTGTAAATTTTAAACCTTTTAAAATAGCCATTACACCAATTAGCTATAGTATTATTAATTTTAAGTCTTTATTTTTATCATGAAGACGAACAGTTCAGGTACCTAAAGAGATTAGTAAAACTTTTTTCTAGGATAGTATTATTCCAGATAAATTTTGAGATCAACATACATAAATACACTTACAGGTTGAAAAATAAAATATTTGATCGCATATAGTTTTGTATTTTAACTCAACGTTTCGGTGCTTTTTATTTACTGTGACCCTTGGCCTATCAATTTCGTTAAAGTATTTAATTTAACATAGTATTATAGTAAAACTAGCTTTTGCCCGCAACTTCGTACGCGCATTTGTTTATATTTAACACAACCAGTCATTGAAGAACCTTTATATCAAGTATTACATCCGTGCACTGAAGAAATAATTGTTCATAGAAACTAAAAAGTCCAACCCCTTCCCGTGGGAATTTTGGGAATTTGTTACATAATGCAAAGACACTTATTGAGGAACCTTTATACCAAGTATCACATCCGCGCACTCAAGGAATAAATTTTTTTCATACAAACTAAAACATCATATATTTCTTGTTCCCGTGGGAATTTCGGGAATTGCTTTCATAACACAACCAGTCATTTTTTGAAGAACCTTTATGCCAAGTGTCATATCCGTGCACTCAAGGAATAAGATTTTTCATACAAACTAAAATGTCCTATTATTCCCGTTCCCGTGGGAATTTCGGAAATTCCTTCCTTAAGGCACCCCTAAATCCTCTAAAAAATGTATGTTCCAAATTTCAGCTCTCTAAGCCCAGTAGTTACGGCTGTAAGTTGTCTGTCAGTCACTCAGTAACTCAGTCAGTAACGGAACAGTTTTATACATATTGATTGATGACACCCGTGAAGACCTAATAATAATATCAAAGCTGTTCAGACTCATGGACTTTTTATTCGTGAAAAAACTGAGATAATAATATTTAAATTCGATGTAAGAAGGAACCGAAAAATGTAATACTTTTTGAAAGGTGAATAATTTATTTTTCAATAGAATACCTATTGGATTTTTCGGTTTTCAGAAGTTATGGTGCTTTATTGCTGACTATATTATAATAACTCATTAACTTTAATGTAGGACAAATAAGTATTAAAACATTGATGATATCTATGTTGATGTATGTGTCTGTGCGTATATGCCTGGCTTTGCGACATTTAGGTTGGGTTTCCATAGACGCGGAGCTGGGCGGAGCGGTGCTGAGCAGTGCCTGAATAGACCGCTCTGCTTCAGTTCAATGGAAACAGCAAGAGCGGAGTGGAGTAGAACTGAACGGATATTCATAAAAGTACAGCGAGACGACGCGGAGCGGAAACAACGGAGTGGTAAGGAGTGGAGGACAGCGGGGCGGTACAGTGTAGATGGCAGTTAGGTTGTGCAGTGGACGAACGGGAGAACGAAGTGGCGTGGTGCAAACCAGGGTACGGGGGTGGGTGTTTGACGCTACGCCGCTTGACTCGCACGCAGTGCTTCATAGTAGTTATCATCGTACTGAGCGCAAAAATGCGCAATTACAAAAGTATGCTCCACGCCGCTCCGTGTCGGTGGAAACGCAGCCTTAAGGGCCCTGTTTGAGAGTCCTAACTTAAAAAAAGAGTGTTTTTTTTTTCAGCTGTTTGAGGGTAGATAGTATAGAAGGATACCCCCTATAGAAGCATACTACTACTGGGAGATGCAGATGAGAGCGATTTTCAACCGACTTCCAAAAAATGAGGAGGTTCTCAATTCGTATGAATGTTTTTTTTTTGTTTTTTTTTTTTCGTGTCTTTGTTACACTATATTTCGGACAATTACGAATTGATTTTGATAGACGATACTTCATAATTGATACTTCATAATTGGTCCCATATCCCATTGCTATTCATTGAAAATTTAAAACTTTTGAAAAAATATGTATGGTTTCGGAGAATGTTTATGTTGATGACTCGCTAAACTCAGCCAAAGTTTTGACGTGAAGTCGGTTTTTTTAATGCTCTGCATTCGTTGAGCCATAAATAAGTTCCTCATCGCGTCCTATGGCGCAAGCGCGCATTGCGCGGACCACTGTATAACATTAACTGGTTGATGAAGATAAAGTTAAATATTTACAACATATTTCTTAAACAGCAGTTGTCTAATTAATAAGTCGCTTTCTAGAAAAATATTTATTTATTTATTTATTTACACTTCAGTTTATAAAGGTACAGTAAAAGAAAAAAGAACACTTACATTAAACATAAAAACTTGGCGGTCTTATCGCTGAGTAGCGATTTCTACCAGACAACCAATAGGCAATAGACCAATAGACAGACAACAAATAGGCTTTTATTTGTACAAAAATCGTTTTTAATTGTTATTATCAGAATTTTATTAGTGTAAAATAAAGGATTAAAGACCGCGTTACTTCTATCCACGTTACTTTTAATCTCGTAAACAAAACAAATTCTTAATATGGTATAGCTCATGTGAACGAATAATCTAACCCTTCTTTCAAATCTTTACTATACTACCTAAAGATTGTACCAAAACCAATATCTAAGAAGTAACAAAATCACAAAGTTAGCCATAGGCATCATTTAGCTAATGCTTATGATTCTTTTGCAGTCCCACGGGACTTTTGCCTAAGGTATTTTTCTTGTCACGTAGGTAATTCTTAGAATTGTTTTCTGCAAACTCATTTCTTTGGTCCTAATGTAAAAGCCGTTAAGACACCTGATAATTTGATTTGGGACTTCAGAAAATTTGCAGTAAATATTTATAACTTAGTACTTTAATGCCCTTAAATAATAAAATATTAAATTTTCACTGGAAATGCCAGGTGAAATGGTAATATCACTTATACAGGGCTGATTTTCAATTACCAGTTAAATTTTTTTTACACATATTTTGATAAAAAATTCTTGCTAAAGTTTCGGGTTTTACCTGGACATTTCGTACCTAGTCTTACTTGTGGTTTAGTTTTTTTTAGCTCAAGGCGTTCGTTTTGAATTCCACACTCAAACTCAACTGAAAATCTTTGCTTCTCAGAATTTTGGTACGCGGTCGCATTTTGGGTACAAACTTATATTGGGTCCAAATACTTGAACAGTTCTGTTAGGAAAGGCAAAAAGCAGTCTTATGTCTTAAATTTTTGATCAATAGAGCTTTCTCTATTTGGCACGAAATAAAACGGGCTCTTTCAAAGTAAGTTCGACTTATAGGATCAGAACGCCTCAAAGAAAGTAAACACTTTGAAACTTGTATAAATTTGAAATAGAGGCTTATTATAATGATATATATATGGTAAACCTATCTGCCTCAGACGCCCGCCCGTGGTTGCGGGTTCGATACCCGCACGGAACCAGAAAAAAAAATGTTCCGTGTCTGGGTGTTTATCTATTTATGTATTTATATTCTAGGTTCCCCCCTAGTTCGCTATATGGTATCCCATAACACAAGCTATGCTTACTTTGGGGCCATGTAGTTGGTGTAATTGTCTGGGGATTTTATTATTTCATTTATCTATTTCTCAGAGTTTTGCCGGCAGATTGTTATACTTAGGGGCTTAGTTTACCAATAACTTAGCTGTTTTGATGTATTTTGGACATAAATTATTGATTATTTGCATTGCATTAATAATACAAACTTTTACCTGTAAAGTTACTGTTCTAAAATATTGGCTATTTGAAATGTTATTTATGGGGGTTGAAAAAGAAATTTAAATATACAAACACGTAATTTTACGCCTTGTATCCCTTATGGGGTCGGCAGACCACGTGAGTCTATAAAACCATCTGATGTCACGTTTAGAAAATTTGGAGGTGTTATAATGATTGAGAGATGCTATTGCAGTGACAGGGGGCCAGCCTATCGCCCACAAAAACGCCAAAAAATTCTCAGCCCCTTAACTGACTTTTACAATATGTCCGGGAATGGAAGCAGCTGGCACATTCTATGTTTTTCTTTTGCTCCCAATGTACCATGGAAGCTAATTTAAATTCGATAGAAATTTTAATAAAATGTATGAAACTCTGTTTATGAATGGAGAAATTTAATTACTGGCAAAAATTGCCGATTCACACGTGACAACTGGTAGCAAATAAATACCTCATGTTTTTAAATAGACATAGGAATTTTAAATGCGTTGTCACTTGCGATGCACAGTAGCTTCTTTGACAATTAAGCTCATCACATTTTTTTTAATAATAATAATAAAATATTTATTGACACACGAACTTAAGAATAAAACACGAAAATACAATAATATAAAATTGAATAGTCTATGTGTCAAAGGGGTACTTTCAGCTTAGTGTTGCTATTAGCTAGCAACGCTGATTTTCAAAATACCCCTTTGCTCCACGCCATTCTTCAAATAATTAAATTGCAGGATATAATTATAGCATTTAAATAATTATGCTCCTTAACAATAGGCATAAAAAATATTCCAAAACAATGCGAGAAAAGAATATCATACATTTTTATATTAATAATTTGAATAATTACAATTAATACATTAATTTAAAACTATAATTGAACATAATAGTACAGAAAGGAATTAATTTATACGATTATAATTACATTTTGGAACCACCGATAATATTAATTAAGGTACAGTATTAGAATTAGAATTAAGTATAAGTATAAAATCAAGAATGCAAAATACAAAATTAGACTATAAAATTAGAAAATATAATTATACTATAAAATTATAGGTACAAATTAAGACTATAAAATCTGCATACTTTATTAATTTATTAGCTCGATTTGTGACCCAGGGATTAGCCTTATTCAGCAGTAAAGCGATGCAATCACGAGATCTGACGAAGAAGACAAACAATCGAGTTAAATAAAAATTGAACAACTATGCACGATAAAATTAAGTTAAAAAAACTTCTGTACCTGCGTATTTATTAAAAGTTCTGCGCTTTATTTA
This sequence comes from Stenoptilia bipunctidactyla, assembly GCA_944452665.1. Taxonomy (NCBI): domain Eukaryota; kingdom Metazoa; phylum Arthropoda; class Insecta; order Lepidoptera; family Pterophoridae; genus Stenoptilia; species Stenoptilia bipunctidactyla. The sequence continues at coordinate 11,603,666 of OX101738.1, forward strand.
AAGTTCGTAAAGGTTTCTCACTGAAAGAGTGATTAATATGCCATCACAAACTAATAAGTAGCTCTTAGACATTTGTTGGAACTGGGAAGTACAGAAATAACGAAATAACTTTCTCCTACACTAAATAATTTTTACCACTAAAGTTTGCTTATATCCTTATCTAAAGTTTAGGCTATTTACTTTTGAAAATTCAATAAGAATAGCCAAGGAGCTTGTCGTAATTTTTTTTTTCCATAATCTGTGCCCAAATCTTGATAAAATTTACAGTGCAATATGTATGAGTCGTTTGGTTTCTATGTTACTTGATGGAGAGAAACGACGAAAATAAAGACGGTTAATGCGGTTCTAAATAATTATTCCGACGACATTCTCTATATTATCAGATAGTTTGTTATCTTTCCAAAATACTCTTAATCAAACCTAAGGCCAAAATGCGACTTTACTTCAATCACAAAATTCAACGCTGAAGTCTTGTTAATAATTTTCTTCTGACAACTAAGTCTTGTTAATGTTTTAAGTTGTTACTTAGCAGAACCTTCGAAAACTTTACTGCTTTATTTCATGCAAGAATGAACCTGAGCTATGTTAATGAGCATAAGTGCTCCTTTTGGTGAAAAAACATACCCTTGAATTCATAAAATGAACAGGTTTTTAAATTGAATAATATTTTATAAGTTAGTGCTCGTGACGTAGCTGGTTATAGTTTTATGTTTCTTTTTCCAAAGATTAACGTTAATTTGTTTATGTAACGATATATTGAAAAATAAATATTGTTTCCACGGTATGTAAGTTCCATTATACCTTATATCCCATTTTTGCCCTTCTTTATAAGGTCTGCTGGACGGAAGGAAAAAAAAATAATGTTAATCAATTCCTTATATCATTGAATTTTATTCCTCGACAAAGAGTCATCGGAGTTCCGCAAATTGTAGTAGTCTTTAGGGGCAAGGTGACTACGCTGGATGACGGAGAACTTCCAACCCCAACTGTTGTATTTTGAAGACCGCCTGCTGTGCAGTATGAGGCCGCACGCTGTCGTGCAGAAGCGCCGGAGCCGAGCGATTGGCTTGAGCTGGTTGGAGACGTGCGGTAATGCCCATTTCGGTAAGAAGCTATGATGAATTTCACTGGTGATATAACACCACATTGTGACTATCGCATTTATACGTGTATTTTTTTTTCTTTACGGCATTGCTTAGAAGCTGAACCGAGATCTTATCAATTCCCTGAGTGCTTGTCATTGTCGAATAGATTTCATTTTTCGTAACAATGTGATTTAGAATACCTTCGTTTGTGCGCCTGTTGATTAGTGCAAGGCTCCCTTTGATCCAAACTTCGAGCCGGTGATCATTCAATTCAAGAGAGACATATTTTTCGACCTTTCTTACACCGCCAATATTGACACAAATGGACCAAAATTGTTTCGTTGCTAGCTTTAAAGCTGCTGTTAATTCAGCTGTAGTTTTAGATACCATACTTATTTCACACATACAGAGAAGGGTTTATTAATAACCCGGTACAGAAACATTAGACTTAGCCAAGCGTATGAAATGTTTTAAAACATTATTTATCTTCATACCTACTTTTGTGTATTGATTCGGTTCTTTTTATCACCCCACTTCATATTTGCGCGTCCATAAATTGCGCGAAAATGAGAAACACAACTATCAAATATGTAAAAATGACAGATTCTAAATTCAATTGTAATTATTTTATTTTATTTTTTTATTCTAACAGTTTTTTATGGCCAGACAAAACATCAGTATTGATGGCATTCTAGAAAGGGCGTGTTAAATTTGATATTTGGCTCTATACTTAAATATCGAACCCTATTATCCTACAAAAGACCATAAAAATAGACATATAGACAATAAAAATGCACAGAATTCAGTAGTAATTCAAAAATTGACAAAAATTCCTTTCGGGGCTGCGTCACTCTATATCTCATACATAACTTTGACGCGTCGTAAATGAAATAAACACAAACGCCCCGTGAAAACGCTTTGACATTACCAACAAGGCGCGATAGATTAAAATGTAACTTAACACGGGTGCAAACAGGAGCTACAAATAAACAACAAGCGAAGCTTTGTTTACATAATACTCTCGTTAAAAACGATGAAACTCACTTTGCGTACCCATTACGTCATGTTTACTTAACTTACTTTGTGAAATGTGTTTATAAGTTACCTATTTAAATGTTCTTCATGTATAAACTTTGCAGTTTGCACTTTTGAATGGTTCAATGTTCCATAAAAAATATTAATTGCAGTGAAAATATGTTGCTAATGACTCATAAAAGATGTAAATATAATAACCGGCTAATTGCGAGTTGGGTTCGCGTACGAAGGGTTTCATAATGTACGTCCACTAAGGATCAACGTTGCGTCACGCGTGTCAACGCGCTTAGTTACCGTACGTCCGTATCGTTACGAGGTCTAAGATTTTCATTTGTTTTTGTTTCAAGGTGATGTTCTCGTATAAAACATGAAATATAAATATTTTAAAACAAAACTGCACCTTAAATTGATGGTGCGGTCCCGATCTTTTTCTTCCATATCAATTTATGGTCAGGTATTTAGTGATGGCATGTATTTACATGCAACACGGTGAGAAACAAATCTGATTTAGGCTTTTAAAAATAATTGAAATGGGTAGGAAAAATAATAAGTTGGCAGCTACGATGAAGTAGCATTTTAACTATAAAGTAGCAGCAGATCTTAGATTTTTTTAAATTTAAATGAGCAGTAATTTTTTGGTGTAGGAACTGAATTTGAATCATCGTTATCTCGATGTCTTAACGCTTGAAGTTTTTGACCATGACAGGATTGTTCAGGGTTGACTATGATAGCCGACCTGGCTTATGGTGCTTCGCAGGCCGCTACCGCGGCACCGCTCGTTTTGCTCGCTCGGTTTGCGCACGTATAAGCAACTTCACATGCTCTTCCTCGCTGCGCTCGTCGTCGCACCTAACCGTACCGAATACGTATTCCTGTTTATAGTAGCTGCCAAGTTTTAATACCTCATCCATTATTTTTGTCACCAAGTAGTTAGTTGCCTATTAAGTTGCTGGAAGCCTCAAAAAAAAAATTCCTTAAGTGATTCACGACGGCTGACACAAACAAAACATGTTTTTGTGTCAAAGTTGGTAAAAACACTTACTAGATTTAGAAATGGGGCAGCTTTTTAGTACAGATATGCCTACATCATTTGTTTATCTATCACGGTTCATTAAATACAACCTGGTGACAGACGGACAGCAGATTTCAGTAATAGGGTCCCATTTTACCCTTTGGAAACGGAACGCTTTTCTCTAAATTATTTTAAATAAAACTTTGGCTACATAGTCATAATAATATGAAAATTCCAAAATTTTTTTTTTATTGATCAATATTTTTAACTATAACATAAACGTTGGTACAAACAATACATTGAAGTAGGTACTTTTATTTAATAAAAAATTAAATTGAAAACAAAAAGTGGAACAATATAAATAATGGTACCTAATGAAGATTGCACGCCAGATGACTTAAGCCGGACACTCTTTGTTTTTCTAATTATAATAGGTAACTAGCTGCTGCCCGCGACGTCGTCTGCGTGAACGCTATGCAGCACCAAACGCACCTACGATTATAACACTGCTAGCGTGATAATATGTAGCCTATATGTTGACCCGACTTCTTAACTATCTTCATGCCAAATTTGAAGTAAATCCATGCAGTACTTTTTGAGTTTATCCCGGAAAGACAAACAGACAAACAGACAAAAATTCTAAAAACTATATTTTTTGTTTCTGTTTCGATTGTAGATCATACCCCAAGTATTCTTTTAAAAAAATATTCAATGTACAGTTTTGACTTTCCTACCATTTTATTATATGTATAGATAACAAACAGAGTTGCGTGGTTTTGCTTACGTTGCTTTATATCTCGTAAGAATTTCTCAAAAAAATGTAACCTATCAAGAGTTAAGTTATAAAATGAAACATTTTTTTTAATTCAGCTGGTAGTTTCTGGGTAATGCACATTCTCATATACAACTTTATTTTGTAAGTATAGGTGACAAGAAAGAACCATTGTAAATAAATATGGTAACATTTGTAACCATCGGCAATAGGAAAAAAGAGGACATGACATAACTACGAAAAAACGTGCCTGTTTAGTCAGAAACAAAGATGGCGGCTTGCCGTAGTGCTCATAGTTTTTCTTGAGGTAGCATAACACACTGCATCTAACCATGGTAATGTCTGTATTATGCATAGCTCTGCACTATAAAAAATAACGATTTCACATAAAAACACTTAAATTTTCTTCAAAATTAGCAAAAAGCAAGTCGTTATGACAACTGACGTACTTGTTGTTGACTGTGTCGTAACATGGCGACTGGCCGCATTGTTGTCATTTATGGCAATGATAAAACAACTGTTGTCCTTTTTTACGCACGATTACACTCTTGAGTTAAAAAGGGACATCCACATATTTAAAAATAACGATTTTAATGCCAAATCCTCTGTTTTTTTAATTATTGAATGAAACATTATTAACTTCACTAACTTTTTTATTTACGTGTATTTCATTACAGTAAATTAAAATGTAACTTTGAACTAGATACCATGAAAAATTTTGTCGTTTAACACTTAAATGCCGGTGACGTATTTATATTTGTAGAAAATCCCTCTTCAGTTGGGTCCAACTCGAATCTAGTCTTCTGCAGTGTGAGTCTGCAGAAGACTAGGCGTCTATAAATTTAATAGTACACAATCTCTATCACTTTCTTGATGGAATTACCTTTGAAAGGCCGAAAAAATATATTGATTTTGCTGGTCTTAATTGAAGTCGTTAAAAGAAGTCGCTCTTCAGAAATAAAATCCCGTTATTGTATTTTCTCAAGTACTTTTAGCTTTTATACTTAAAAATATTATGTACCCATAAAGAAGTGTAAATAAATCAGCAATTTAAATGGATTATTGATTCCAAAAAGACATGTTTTCCCGCTTAGTGAAATTAAACCAAGCACTGGACCCATGAAGTGTTAATTTTATTTTTAAATAAATAAAAAAATTATCGAATTGATTATTTTGTTCTAAAGAGGATTAATATTATATAATTTATTATTTAACTGAACCTCTTTTAAACGTCAGCTTAATTGATGCTATTTGTTATTTAAAAAAGTATAAGTTATTTTTAGAATTCAGTAAAGTTATTAAACATCTAATAATGTTTTTTAAGTTTTTGCATTTAAAATGCTCAATTATTCTTAAATAAATGAAAAATGTGATAAATAAAAATTAAAAATCCTGGTCGGGTCATTTTTATTTATCACATTTTTCATGTATTCATTAAACATCTAAAGATGTTTAATTACCTATTAGCTGTAAGAAAAAAAGTGTCCGCATTTTTTTTAATAAAAGTAAAATAAAAATGAAATATTAATTACTTTCAGAGCTTAGAATATTGACAAAAATCATTTTACTAATTTCACTTAGAATTATTATTTGCAGAAATACAGGATATGAATCTTATATGAATGAGTTTTGGCTTAATATAAATATCGAAATATCGATCGAATATTTTAGTGTTTTTTTATAAACAAGATAACGAGATTGAGTTCACTTTTAGGTTATGAATTTTATATCTTGATATTTTTTTATACAATGCTCAGTCCTGTTTGAACAGGTGCCAAAAATTATGTCTGTAATTTTGACAGACGGAGTAAGCTTTGTAACTAAAATAAATCCCAGCTGCAACCTTTTTTTTTCTACATTGTACATTGTTCCGGTTAAGCCTAAAAACAATTCTCATTAATATTGGTAAGAAACCGTCGACAAAGCCTGTGTAATGTTTAATCAAAGACTACTTGTTGTTTGCTTGAGAAATAAGGAAAAAAATTGTTGTATTTATTGGCTTCAATTTGGATTGAATTTCATTGTTCCTTCCTATGACAAAGAAATGGAAATGTTATTTCAAATTATCAAGATGTTTGATCTATTCATAAAATACCAATAAATAAACAGGTATGAAAACAAATGGGAAACCGACCTCTATTATTTAATAAAAACGAGCTTGCTAAAGGAAGTATGAGGTTTAACCTTTAGAATTTTTTCCTCCTTGGGAATATAAAATTGTCATATATTTTAGATGCACATGTCACATGTCTTATAATGAGATAACGATTTAGTACTCAAAACTTCTAAATTATGGCCGTGCTTAGTCAGTTTACTCAAGAAGAACCCTTATTAAAAGATTTTCCTGCCTTCCTGCATCAAGCATCTCTCTGAATTACAAATTTAACCTCACCACCAGCTGAATAAGTGCCGATTAAATAAATCTCTTGAACGGACTTCATTCTATATTTTGCGATAAAATTAATTTAATAAAAGTGGGATAAGGCCTAAAGAAACGCAAAAAATATTTTCTTTCTGATCTACTTATATATAATCTCTTTACTAGACAAGCGTTATGGATTATAAGATAATGTTAATATAACATCTCCTTTCTAAACCGTAACTTTACTGACCGTTCCTTCCCTTTAGTTATATGAATAACTGTACTTCTATGTATCATCACGTTACTGTAAGTAATGGGCAACTAAAGAACCATTAGGATGTAATAATGATAACCAAGTAATATAGTCAAATATAATATGTACAATACTCATAATCGCAAACAATAATTTAAACTATGAGTCGCTAGGCGATCAGACCTTTCAGATTATACAATTATTTCATTTAAGCGTGAAAATAGGTTGAACTATAGTACAAAGTACTGCTAATTTAGTATGACGATAAAAGGAGCGGCTATCCATGTTTGACTTGGTCAAATTAGGTTCGCTCACTGACTGTGTAAACATAATACCTATTCTGACGCACACAAACTCTGCCTAATATTGCGTTTTTAGAAATCACGTTAGGAATATGATTAGCTAAAAACAATATTCTTATTCTCTTTATCGTTTTATTTGTGAGGACTAGTTTGCAATGGTCCTAACAAAATAATTCGATATTCATTAGAAACCGTTGAGATAAGTGGGTATAAGTATCCATTCGTTTCTAATGAATATTACAAAAACATTTAGATATTTGATTTGTGTACACTTCTGAAAGTTTCAAAAATAATAAATAACACGGTTAGCTGAAACATAATGACGGTTGTGATATATTTTTTAAAATAAAGTTTGAAGGAAACAGTATTCTTATTATAAAAAGTATTCCTGTGACCTGTTAAAAGAACTGCAATTGTAAAGATGTTAAAATATTTGAAAAAAATTACTAGGTATTTTTAAAGGTATGCTATCTAACCTAATAGGCTTAGATAATAGTATATTATGAAACAAGTGAACTAAGTTGCTAATTACAGTCGAGGCTGTGAGGCTTAATAATGAGCCGAGACTGTAATTAGCAACGCTCACGAGTTACATACGACGTTTTTCAACACACTTGTGAGTAAAAGACAGACATACGTAGTCATAAAATTTATTTGAAGCATCTGTTAGCTGCTGCGCGTCAGTAACCCTGTCCCATTACACGTACACACGCTGTTGTTGCTTGGAGGCGCTGTGCGGTCCGCTGCTGCTGCACGCGCGCCGCCTGGCCGCGCGCCGCCTGGACGCGCGCACTCATATATTTAATGTATAACCCGGATCAATAAAATATGCTCTGTTTACTCGCATGTAATTTGCACTAAGGTACAATTCAACTTTGTAGGATTCATTATATTATGCACTAGGGTATAATATATTATGCACGCGTGACTTATAGCCCAGTTTATAGTTCTAAATTCAATAGAATAAGGCTCACTTTACGAGCAAGTGTGTTGAAAATAATATTTGAGAACTCAATAGTAGACCTAACCGCTACCTACCTATAAATTTCAATCAATCATTCATTTTGGATAACAATTAAAAGTACTTTATACACTATAAAATGTACACATCATGCTGCCAAGTGACCTAGTCGCATTCCGGCATGATATTTAGTGTAGCCATTGAGGTGGATAGGTCTGAGTAATCGTGCTGCATTGGAGAACTGCTTTCAACTCGTAGGATAATGACTCACCGGGTAACTCGTTTTGGAGGGTAACCCCAGTTAAAAATTTACAAAAACATTTTGAAAACAAGATTTGAGAAGGCTTTTTATTACTTGCGGTTTCTTAACCCGTGAATAAATGAACCCTGTGAATGGATTGCGGAAGTTTTAATGATCCTGCATTTACATGAGGTTTGAAAAATACTTTTTAATAAGGATGAAGAAATTGTTTCGTATAACTCAAGTCGACCCTTAGAGTGGCTGGCGGCGGCGTAGCCGTGGAATTATTGCTATGGTAGCTTACGTACTACATCCGGCATCCGTTATCCGTCATTTCATAAAAAATGCTAGATTCTTATTTTCTCGGATTCGAATCGGATAAGAATCGGATGTAGTGCGTAACGGCTCTTATGGTAGATAGATAAAAACGGAAAAATTATCGTTCTGTTTATATCCATTAAAAAAAAACAGTTTTACACATTATTCCCTTATGCTAAGCTAATCATATGCACATATTTAAACCTTTCACTTGACACTACAATATATACATACAACATTTAGCTTTCTAAAAGCTTGCCTGTCTCTTACATGGGTAGCAATTCATCGTAAGCTTACTTTGACATGCCACTTACACACAGTAAAAGCTCTTACTCAAATTGGGTCTAAAGCAGCTTATTGTCTTATCGTTCAATTAAATGTTGCATCACTTAGACACGTATTAGTTTATTTGAACTCGTAAGAAACCACATTTAAAGGAGTTTACATTTTTTTGTTAAAGATTATTTGTGCTACTAAAAAAGTCACAAGAATATTTTTAATCGTAGGTATTGCAGAAAAGATTTAATAATAAAGTAGATTTTGTCAGAGTTGTAATTAAAAACTTTGTGCATTTTTTCTCTTTCGCTGGAAGCACTTGGGGAGTTCGCTTTTTCATACCATCAGTTCATATCATATCATATCATTCATCATATCAGTGGTATGAGTCGCCGGATAGCGTTTTAGAATGGGTCGTTTTTGACTTCGTCGATTCATACCACTGTTTCAAAAACACGATTTCTTGGACTGTAGGGTAGAAAAAGGTTAGTAAAACTATTTTTAATAAAACATTTATTAGTGTTAATATCGTATTAATCTGGATAAGTTATTAATTTTAATCTTATAAGTGAACGCTGAAAACATATATTTTATGAGAATTACAAATAATAATTATTTAAAAATGTGTGGATAAAATAAACCAATAAAATAAATAAATAATTAGACGCGTGTGCGGAATATCGCGAGTAAGCAAGGCGACCATGGCGTAAACGTATAACTCGATGTGGTCACGCGTATTCACGCGATGGCTGCACTCTATTAAGGCGATGCCTAAGAAGTCGAACTAAATGTTTCCATACTATTCAAAAATGCGAACATGCTTTAAAAGAGCTGTTAACATATTAACTAAAAGATTACGAACCGAAAAAAGAGTATAAACGGATTAAACTTGTAAAGATATATTATTTATTATGAAAAGACTATACGGACTATTTCAGTATTAATATTTTAGTAATGTTATAAACTCATATGTACCTTGTCTGTTGCCGTAGGTATATTGTAAATCGCCGATTTTTATTAAAATATTTTGTTGATATAAATCTTCAGCTTGTTACGCACAAAATATCTTTTAAGACCATAGACGGTAAATAATATTGTATTGAATATACAATAAATAGTATTGAATATATAGTTTACCTTACGCTGATTTTCAAATTAAAATATTATAATTGTATAAGTACAAATAATTGAGAAGGTAATTTAAAATAAGTATTGTTTTCTATAAATGTTTCTTAAGCCATAAAAAATATTGGGATTTCTTAAAACTATTGGTAATCATTTTCTTCGTCAAAGTCAAGTCAGGAATCCCATCTTCTTGCATCCGGATACCTTGAAGTAGTCCTTTTCACACAATACTTGTTTTACGGTATCATTAAAGCTATCGATGGGTAAATCTTAAATATTATGTGGATTTTTATTATTAAAGCGTACACATTGACCCATGAACAAGCATGTGAGTCTTATAGCTGGCTAGTTTATATATTAGGCATAGTATTAGATGTAGACTTAGCATCACTTCCCGTTTGCGTTCGCTCCCGAACGGTCGTGTCTGCGGCCGCTCCCGAGTGTTCGTATTGCGCTGCCCTTGTTCCCTCCCCCGCACTCGTGCGGGTCAGGTGCCAAGTTAAGCTCTTTCGGAAAGTTTTCTCTTGTGGAGGCTGTGTGGTGTCGGGGCTAATTCATCTGCCCTTTTCAGGGCGGACCCGACTGCTGCCGGCCGAAGCATCGCTGGTCAGGTGGATACGTAACCGTGACAACTAAGCCTGATCGTCCGCCGTTCACCGGCAATAGGTCCGTACTAGGTCGTTTTTCTTTTTCAGCGCAGTTTGTCTTCGTAAGACTTTCTTTCAGCCCAGCATAATGTCTCGTCACCCTGAGTGCATGAAACATCAATGCCAAATCAATCGTCGTCGTATTTATGACCTCCATGAGGAAAAGGCACGCAGTCTAAAGAGGCTCGGCGCAGTCATCGTGACGAGTTGAGAAATAATCGATCTGAGTTTGAAGCTCAGATCTGGTCTTTGCAGGCGGAATTATCCGCCTGTCCCTCGTCCTCAGAATTCGCTCAGTTGTCTTCTGATTTCAGCCAGCTTTCCAGCGAAAATCAATCACTGGAAGCCGAGAAGGATGAACTTCTCACTCAAATCGAGTCCTTGCGAAAGCAATTGTCCACTCGCCCTCAGGTAGCCTCCTTTTCTCAGGGGTTCCAAACCGATTCTCCGGCGTCTCCAGATCCATCTGAGTACGTCGATCCCCTTTCAGATTGCATGTCGGTAGATCCCACCGCATGCAAACGGAAAACCACCCCGCCAGGTAGTGATTCCGACTCTGCTCCATTAGTTCCAGAATCTCCTGCTCCGTTCACCGAGGTTCGCAAAAAGTCTAAATCCAAGAAGAAAAAGCAAGACGCCACTTCAGTCTTATCTCCATCCGTTTCAGCTGCTTCAGCCGCTGTTCCTGCTCCACAAAATGTCGCACCAGCGTCTTCTCCTGCGCCTTTTGTTTCAGCAATCCCGGCGTCACAGCCTGCGTCGCAAACAGACTCGGCTCCGCCAAAAGTCAAATCTCCGCCCCCCGTCTTCCTACGGGACAAGAGCCGCTGGACCGAGGTCTCAGCTCTCTGCGGTAGGCACGATCCCAAGATCCAGTATAGTAAGGCATCCAACGTGGGTGACTCTATTAAGGTCGTTGTCAATTCCATTTCCGATTTCAGGAATCTTACTCGACTTCTTGCTGATCAAAAGCTCGAGTACCACACTTACGCTCTCCCTGAGGAGCGTAAGATCCGTGCCGTCCTCAGGAACGTGCCGTTCGAGCTCTCGAACGAGCAAATCCAAAAGGACTTGTCTTCTCAAGGCTTTCCCGTCGAATCTGTGCACAAAATGCACAGCCGCCAAGGCAAGCAGTTCCCACTTGCGCTAGTGATCCTAGCGAAGAGCCCGCAAGGGCAGTCCATTTTCAGAGGCAAGCCCACCGTGTGCGGTCTCTCCAACATCCGCGTCGAAGTACCACACAAGCGTGGTTTTCCAGGTCAGTGTCACCGCTGCCAATTGTACGGTCATGCGGCGGCAAACTGTTTTGCTTCCCCTAGGTGCGTCAAGTGCCTAGATCCGCATGGGACTAAGGAGTGTTCTCGCACTCCCGAATTGCCCACCGCTCCGTCCTGCGTCTTGTGCGGCCAGTCAGGCCACACAGCAAACTTTCGCGGCTGCCCCAAGGCACCGCGTGCTGCCAGGGCTACCGTGAAGCCCATCGAGAACTGGAGAGAGCGACCGCAGCCTAGCTCGGACGCTCCTCCAGTCAGTTCAAAGGCCCCCAAGGCCTCTACTTCTATCGTTTCAGGTCAGCGCAGCCGGGTCGCGACTCAATCGCAACCGGCCGCCAAATCGGCTTCCCAGTGCCAGAACGCAAAAGGGTCTCAAGACCGCATGGCGTTCTGGATCCAGCTCGCTCCCATCGACGAGGTCCTGGCTTTCGGCGCCGCTCTCGACGCCAGCCCAGAGGGTTTCAACGGTGCTCTTCCGGTCCTAACCAAGTTCGCTCCCCTTATCAGGAAACTCCAGCAAGCTCAACGTTTCTAAACGTAGTCCTTCTTTCCAGCATTCCTATCTCAGAGTGAGTCTGATCACTCTAGATAATCTCTTAGTTTCAGCTTTGTCATTTCTGCTAGTCTTAGCTTCTGAATTTCTCGCTTTCAGTTCCTTTTGGTGGCAGCCGTCCGGATGCCGCTCACTGCGCAGCCTCTCTCTCCAATTGGCTGTCGCTCCGATAAATGATCAATAACCTGAATAGAATAGAATAGAATAGAATAGAATTCGTTTATTGCAATAAAACACACAAAAATTACAAGTAAAGTTTGAAAAACAATAAAGAAACATAAAAAAATAAAGAAACAATACTTTTGCATAAAATAGGACATCTAAAACAAATTAACTATATAATAAAAAGGAAACTTAAAAATTAATGAGTGCAATGAAAATAATTAATGTTTCATATTAACTAGTGTGTGTTATATTGCAAGAAGGTCATAGCTCAATGTTTATATTTGCTCAGCTGAGCAAATCATTGATTTTCAGCTATTACCTAAGGTACGCGGTGAGTTTAAAAAGGCTTTAATATAAAATAAAGTAATATAAATTAAACATACTTCAGACCTGCATCACATATTTAATATGAATAAATTAATAAATAATAAAATAAAAATGAAAATTGTAAGTAACCAATAGAATATGGTGAATAAATTATTTAATAATAGTTCATTATATCACTGTACAAATAAATAAATGTAATTCCAAAAAACTTTGAGACCAAAAAACAACAAACAACAAAGCTGGGAACGTTGGGAGCAAAAAATAATAAGAAAGAAAAAGAAAGGCTTACAAGGCGATGGTAAAATGTTATAAAAGTTTCTGTATATTTAAAATATGCATTTTTAAATGTTTTTTAAAAGTTAATTTAGTTGGGAGTTCTCTCAAAGGTGGGGGAATATCGTTCCAACACTTTGTTGCCTGATGACGGAAACTGCCCTCAAACGCTACTGTTTTGTGCTTTTGATTCTCCAACGGTAAGCGTGCCTTCTTCATCCCACACAGTCCGCGAGACGCAAAAAAAGTAAGTTTTTCGTGCAGATACTCGGGCCTCCTTAATTTAATTATGTCAAACATAAGACATGACAGATGCAACTGCCTACGAGATTTCATATTTAAAATAGATGCCCTGTTTAGATGTGGTGTGATGTGGCTACGAGGAGTGACTGTAAAACAAAATCTACAGCAGGCATTCTGAACTCTCTGTACCATGCGTTGATGAACAGATAGAAGACGACTCCCATATACAAGATCTCCATAATTCAATCTAGAATGTACTATGGACTCACAGAGTGCTATACGTGTATGCTCGCTAAGAAAACTGCGTATTTTATAAAGGATTTTTAATCTATAAAAACAGTTTCGAACTATGGAAAGAACATGTGAGTTAAATCGCAACTGGTTGTCCATCATGATTCCTAAATTTCTTGCCTCATTAACTTGTTCGATGCTATGGTTATCTATACGCACAACCGGGTTTTTTTGCATTATAGCACTAATTTGCGATTTTGTCCCGAAGACCATGAATTTGGATTTGGTTGGGTTAATGAGTAAGGAATTTCTTGATGACCAATCAGCTATTCTTTTTAAATCTTGGTTCATCATTTCCGTGGCACTTGCAATTTTACTAGGCATTTCCGATATATAAAGTTGAACATCATCGGCATACAAATGATATTTGCAAAACTCTATTTCATTGACAAGGTCAGCGCTGTATATAATAAATATAAGAGGGCCCAAAATGGAACCCTGAGGCACGCCACGAACAATCGGCTTTGGTTCTGAAATTAAAGAAGTGCCATCACTTCTTAACAGTTTGACAGATTGAAACCGTCCAGTCAAGTAACTGCTAAACCAGTTCACACATTCTTTATTCAGTCCATAATAGGTCAGTTTGGACAGTAAGAGTGGAATGTTGAGACAGTCAAACGCTCGTGTATAGTCGAGGAGAGTTAATATAGTGCCTTTTCCAACATCTTGCTCCGTAAGTATATTGTCAGTAACATCTAGAAGTGTTGTAACTGTGCCACGCCCCTTGCGAAAACCTGATTGATATTTCGGCAGTATATTGTTTTCTTCTATGTAGCTAATCAGCTGACAATGAACTGCCTTTTCAAGAAGCTTTGAGTTGAAAGGCAGCATACTTATCGGCCTCACATCTTTCAATTCACTGGGGTTTTCTATTTTTGGCAACGGAGTAACTAACGCTACCTTCCATTGAGTAGGGACCGTGCTAGACAGAATAGATCTATTTATTATCTCTGTGATTATTTTCAAAGTACGAGGCAAAGTCATGACTATCATGTCTTTACTTATTCCATCACTGCCAGCAGAATTAGATTTAATTGCAACAACATACTTTAAAATTTCAGTTTCTGACACTGGGCGAAGTTTGAACTCAGCGTGGCTAAATCTGTTGCATCGAAACTTTAAGAACTCCGAGGCAGGGACCGTGCTGGGTCCAGGCACATTGAGAAAATGTGTATTAATTTCATTGGGGTCATTAAAGCGATCTGGAAGGCATTCATTTTTGCTCGGGTCTAATAAAACTTTTCCTTTAAGATTTAGCCAGAATTCTTTGCTAGCTGTGTTTTTTTTATTAAGGTATTGATCAAAGTATGCCCGCTTTTCATAAAAAATGCTACGTGTTACCAGTTTTTTTAGGTCTTTGTAATACTTTTTATGGGCGTCAGATTTAGTGCGACGAAACTTTTCATAGGCCTGATTACGTAAATTGATCATTTGCTTAATTGTCCCCGTGATCCAAGGCAGTGTATGATTTAGTTTTTTCTTTACTGTTCTGATAGGCGCATGTTTGTCATAGAGGTCTAGTAACATTGTGTTGAATTTCTCGACCATCTGATCAAGGTTGTTTAACTTAGAGATCGATTCCCAATCCATTAATTCAAGATCTTGATTGAATTTTTTAATATCTATGTTATTTATTGGTCGGAAAGTTACAACTTTCGGTGGATATTTTTTTCTCTTAAACGGTAGAGTTGCAACTATCATTCTATGTCCTATTTGTCCTGTAATATTGTTGACAGTCACCTCCCGTACTGTGCAGTTGGTACACACCAAGTCTATCAGACTTTCTGAGTCTGAAGTAAAGTGTGTAGGTTCATTCACAACTTGTCGTAGGTCCATACTTTGCAAAAAGTCGTTTAATAGTATCGTGCTTCGATTGAGAGTTTTCAACATATTAATATTAAAGTCGCCCAATAGAACCATATATTCAAACTTTGAAAAATGTGTGACACTATTAGTCAACTCGTCAATAAACACTTCCACGTTCATCCAGGGGGGTTTATAAGCTGTTCCTATGACTATACTATGGCCATTTGTTTTCACTGATAACCACATTTGCTCGATGTTGGAATCCGGATATTTTTCGTACTTCACACGAACACTGCGCTTTACATAGAAAGCAACGCCACCGCCCCGTCCGCGGCGCACGTGCTCCGGGCGCGGCGTGTTGCGCAGCCGGTAGCCGGGCACTGCGGGGGCTCTCGCCTCCTGCCCCTCCGGTATCCACGTTTCGTTGATAGCAAGAATATCCGGATTCAGTTGGTTTATGGCTATTAGAAAGTCATCATGACCGGTGTTTAGAGACCCTGCATTGAAAAGCCCTAACTTAAAAAATGTTGTTTTAGAAGTCATGATCTCGAACTGTCATAATATATTGAACTTTGGCAGCCCGGTTTAAATATTTGTGTAACAATAAAAACTTATAAACATTTATTAGAAACAATTGCAAACTACTATTATAAAAAAATATATAAAATTCATACACAAAATAAATTGTACACAGCGACTTTTTAGTGGGATTCAAATGCATAAGTATTAAATCATACATAAAATATATATTAGTCTCAAGCACAAATATAGCAATATAGTATAAAATGTTACATATATTTAATAAAAGCATAGCCGTAAGCAAAGTGTGATATGTCTTTAAGCTAAATGCATATTCACACTCTCGAGCAATCGAGCCTAAGCTTGCAACATAACACACGTTAGAAAACATATGAGTGCATTTTATAGCAACAACGTTACAAAAAACTGCTTTGGAAAAGTGAGCACAAAATGATATAGATATAGCAATAAAAAGAATTAAAAACAATAAAAAATATTTAAAGAAAAATGGTATGGTATACAGAAGACTATGCGATGTGGTATTAAGTATCTGATAGACCATTATAAACCAACAACGTGCAGAAAACTTACATCGAAGAATCAAAACTAAAATTAAATTAAACAAAACATACATTATAACATTTATAAAATACCATCTATTGGATTGATGGTCCCGAAACGCCAACCGCGGCCTGTCCAAAAACCCGATGTATGTCGGACTCCGATCGCAGACGGTGACGCGGAGCATCCGGGCCATGATGACGGCGGACGTAAACATTGCCTCCGCGGGTCCAAACGAAACGCCAGTTGAGGCGTCCCGCGATATCGCGCGCCTGCCGGAACAGCATTCGGTTGGCCCGCGTTAGCCGCTCGTTCACGTAGAACCGGCGCGGCGGCTGTGGCAGGCCGGTGCCCTCGGTGGTGGCCCCGCGGCGCACGCGGGCCGCGCGCAGCAGGTCGTCGCGCAGCTAGAGATGGGTTTATGCCCTGGCGTTTTTGGCACATTGAGTAAATGCCAGATAAATGCCCGTAAATGCCGATTAAATGTCTTTTGTCTGGGCATAAACTTTATTTATTTATTTATTATCGTATCTTATATCTAAGTATACAAAAAAAATAATTCATTTAACACATATTTTATTTTAAGTAATATACTGCAATAAACCTTAACATTTTACCAAAATCGATTGGTTAAAATTATAACTTGGTTTGAAAGAACAACGGGGGTAGCTGGTAGTCCATTGAAAAGTTACATTTGGGGTTGCGTTTTTCAGAGGACGCAATTTTA
Organism: Stenoptilia bipunctidactyla; assembly: GCA_944452665.1. Lineage (NCBI taxonomy): Eukaryota > Metazoa > Arthropoda > Insecta > Lepidoptera > Pterophoridae > Stenoptilia > Stenoptilia bipunctidactyla. The sequence continues at coordinate 11,620,794 of OX101738.1, forward strand.
TTTTTTTGATGTGTAGGGGGGGTCAGTGTAAAGCTAAAACCAAGTTTATGGGGTCGCTACCATTGTCCTACGGCCGCCATCTTGAAAATAGGGGTTGAAATGGTTTTTACGATATATCTCTTAAACTATTTATCTGATAAAAAATGTATTAACATTTTTTGTTGCAAATTAAATCCTCTACAACTTTAGTCAAGTAACTTTTTGTCGTAGAACTATAAATAAAAAAGTTATAAGCGAAAATGTTTAGAAATTCGAGAAAATAATTTATATTTTGATATAAATTATTTTCTCGAATTTCTGATGACCACTATGGCGATGAGGTAAACCTATCTGCCTCAGACGCCAGTGGTTGCGGGTTAGATTCCCGCACGGAACAAGAAAAAAAATGTTCCGTGTCTGGGTGTTTATCTATATGTGTATTTATATGCTAGATTCCCTCCTAGTTTGCTACATGGTATCCCATATCACAAGCTCTGCTTAGTTTGGGGCCATGTAGTTGATGTGATTGTCTGGGGATTTTAATTAATTAATTTAATTTAATTAATTTGATATAACTTTTTTATCATTTTACGAAAAAATTATATCATACCATTTTTTTAGATCGTTTTTTGAGGAACAACTTTTATTAGCAACATTTTTTCATTAAGTCAATAGTTAAGGTTTTAAAGCGCTTTACAATTTTTACGAATTGTTTCGGAAGTTACTGTACATATTGCGTGTTATTGTTATTACGTGGACAATCGAACCGATAATGTTGTTCGTCGTCGCAGCAGCAGCTCCAGTAGTTTATCGTCAGTTTCAGAAGCTCCAGAGCCAGACTTCGATTTTGCGAACAATTGTTTCATCTGTGCCAAAGCGGTTCAGGATCCAAGTAATTCGCGTACAAGCGCGGGTTTGTGTTGTACGTAATGGGAGTACAAAAACAAGTATTATGGACGTTGCAATGAATATTACTAATCGCATAGCTAATTTTTTAACTTTCTTCTATGCTGGACTGGGAGCGAAAGAAAAACATGGAATGTGCCAGCTGCTTCTCTTCTCGGGCAAACTGTACGAGTCAGTTAAGAGACGGAGGTTTTATTGGCGTTTTTGCGGGCGTTAGGCTGACCCCCTGTCACTGCAATAGTCTCTCTCCATCATAATAGTACCTCCAAATTTGTCAAACGTGACATTACATGGTTTTATAGCTTCTGGTGTTCTGCCTACCCCATTAGGGATACAGGTGTGAAGTTATGTATATGTATGTATGCATAGCTAATATTCCCAGCTAAGTGGAAGTTGGAGCAAAATATTTTCTACCTGGACGGTAACGGCCATCAGATTACAATTATTGTAAAAATCAATAATTGTCAAATTCTGTAATGGAGTGGAAAAAAGTCAAGTTGACGACCACTTTGGCGTTGAGGTAAACCTATCTGCCTCAGACGCCAGTGGTTGCGGGTTCGATCCCCGCACGGAACCAGAAAAAAAAAATGTTCCGTGTCTGGGTGTTTATCTATTTATGTATTTATATTCTAGGTTCCCCCCTAGTTCGCTATATGGTATCCCATAACACAAGCTATGCTTACTTTGGGGCCATGTAGTTGGTGTGATTGTCTGGGGATTTTATTATTATTATTATTATTTTATAATAATCAATTATTAATAATTAAAAAAATTATAATAACAAAATAAAAACAAAAAAAAAACAATTACTGATGACACATTTTTAGTACACACGTATAATATAAGTCTAGTTAAGAGTACTGAAAAATAGTACTCATTTCGGAGCGCTTACTTAATGAAAAAATGTTGCTTATAAAAGTTGTTTCTCAAAAAACGATCCACAAAAATGGTCTGATATATTTTTTTCGTAAAATGATAAAAAAAAGTTATATCAAAAAGTATAAATTATTTTCTCGAATTTCTAAACATTTTCGCTTATAACTTTTTTTATTTATAGTTCTACGACAAAAAGTTACTTAACCAAAGTTGTAGAGGATTTAATTTGCAACAAAAAATGTTAATAGTTTTTTTTTATCAGATAAATAGCTTAAGAGATATATCGTAAAAACCAATTCAACCCCTATTTTCAAGATAGCGGCCGTAGGACAAGGGTGGCGACCCCACAAACTTGGTTTTAGCTTTACACTGACCACACATAAAAAAAAAAAAATTGCGTCCTCTGAAAAACGCAAGGTTAGGCCTAAAAAATGTAACATTTCAATGGACTATGGAGTTTACTGTTGAAGCGGGAGGGGAGTAATACTGTGATTATTTAATGACTGATTATTTGATTAAAAGTTTTGATTTACAAAATACTTAAAGTTTCATTTTTATTCAAGTTCCTGCTTAATTTTTTACAAAATTAAGTTTTTTGTTTTTGTGCCTAGTGATCGGGCATTTATTTGGACGTAAACTCATTTATGCCCAATATGCCTAGTTTATGCCCATTGTGTCCATATTTGTTTATGCCCCCGACCCATCACTACGCGCAGCGCCGCGCGCCTCGCCCACTGCCGCTGCCCCGCCCGCGCCGCCCACTCCGCCCGCGCCGCCCGCTCCGCCCGCGCCGCCCGCACCCTGCTCAGCCGGCGGCGCGCGCCCCACGCGCTCGCAGCTGACGATGTCCTGCTCGGTCACCGGGACGCCTAGCTTAGTTGCCAGCGTCATTACAATGTGCGGTAGACCTTCACCACGCTGCTCGGGGATACATGATATCTCAATATCATTCAACAATGATTCCTGATCGCGTTCATTGAGCTGCGATTTCAGCTCAGCTATGGTGGAAAGTAAGCTATCGTCTCGCAATACTTCAGACCTTTCTGAAGTCTTGGCCTCCAGACGCGCCAAACGCTGGTCTAAGTCGTCCACGCGAGACTCGCAAACATCAATTCGCGATGTTAATTTCGCCAAGTTATCATTAAGCGCCCTAATTTCCAGACGCGTCGCTCTCATTTCTTCAGAAAATTTACGCATCTCAAATATAAGTTCGTCATATTTTCCAACTCCGGTAACCGTCTGGGCATCACCGTCGTCCACATCCGTGCAAGGAGCATCCGCGCTTAGCGTGGGAGTTTCTGGCGGGCTGTCCACCGCGCCGCCCCGCTTACAGGACACTCTGTCCGCTGCCGCGGCGGCGGCGGCGCGCACGGGCGTGTTACTGTTGTCTGTTTTCGGTTGTTTGCTTATACACTGTACACATTTCCAATTGTCCTTATGTAGTTTAGTCATTGTGTTAAAGAACCGTTTCTCAGGCACATTTGCACACACCAAATCATATTTGTTCTTACAGATTTTACAATTTAAGTAAAGTTTGTCCTTAATTGGAGTTAAACAACCCGAGCAATTGATTGAACTCATTTTTAAATTAAAATAAAATAAAAGAGAAAAAAAAATATGTAAAATCGGTTTCACTATATAATTTACGTCTATTGTAAAAAAATATATTTGTATAAAAAAGTTAAAAAAAGTCTGAACCAGTAAAATAAAAAAAATATAAAATTTAGTTCGCTACAGGACTCGAACACGGAATGTTTCAATTTATAATCCGAACACTACACCGTATGCGCCACCGACACTGTGAGAGTCATTGGCGAATTTAGGGTCCAGTAGTGCAGGCTGTAAAATCTGAGGTGAATGACCGAGCTCTAGTCCGTTGGCACGTAACGGTACACTCACTTTGCACTGGTTTGTAACGATTTATTTGGCGTTGTTTTATTGATATTACTCACTGCACACTTCACTTATAGCCAAGTATTTAACACTGATTTGAAGAGTAATTTACAAGGAGTCAATGTATACACAATACTATATACGAATTAGGTTTTTGCACTTGTCAGTGAATTAAATACGAGAACGACACGAATACACGTCTGGTTCCGCAAACGCGCACCGCGTACCCCGCGTATGAATCAAGGTAGGTCGTAAAGGGGGATGTTTAGTGGGTATGCTCGGCTTCACTGAGTGAGTCTCCACACTGTCTGGGCATTCTATTTTCCGTTAGCCACTGGGGTTAACAGCTTATAGAATGCCCATTCGTCCGTAATAGGATTTATCCTCCTCCCGCTAAAGCTTGCTTTACTGGTTAAAGCTTGTTTTAGGGGGTGCCAAAATTTTCTGTGGCGGAAAAACAAAAAAAAAAAATGTAGACTTAGACATAGAGATTGAGAAAGAGATAGAGGTAGAGATAGAGGTGAGAAAGAATAGAGTGAGACAATCTAAATGGAGGTCAACGTGGACACCAACATCGAGAAATAAAAGTCAAAACTTGGTCATAATGTCATCAGCAAAACAATCTGGCACCGCTAGCAGCACCCGTTCACGAGTATAACGCAAGCACCAGCTATTCACCTCAACCATATTTTAGGGAAGAGGGTGTCTGCCATGCCGCCTGAGGTAGCATGACGTACTTACTGTTGTACGGACAAGGAGGAATGGGAGATGAAGATGGGGATGAAGTTGGAGATAGATCTTTTGAATCTACATACACGTGTTACACTAAAAACAAGATTCTTCGAAGTTTGCAATGAAATACAGATAAACCATATGCATTTTAAGAAGAGAAATATCTCTAAAGCTTATAAATTTTTTCATTCGAAAAGTTGTTCGTAATCTCCCATGAAAATTATTTCATAATCATGCAAGATGACAACAAAAATATTAAATAAAATCTAATGGTCCAAATCTCACGATCGTACTAGTATTTTTCGTGCGAGATGACGAACAACTTCGTTCGAGATTTAATTAATTAATTGACAGGAGTATCATAAATTAAAATGTATGATACTCCTGTCTTATTACAGGCAGTTCTTGCAACTTCTGTTGGGAAGCGCCTATGAAGATACTACCGTGTTTCCTATTTTACCTAACGATAAACCAATTCCTCTTTCGCTTTCCATAGCAAAACGAGCTGTTGTAATCAGAAGTGCTTCATAAAATAATTCACGGTTACGTTAACACATTTCTACACCCTACACTTCTGACCTCAATATACTTGAAAATAAAAGTAAATGATCGTAGACCGAAACCTTCTTTGTGCCGCTGTAGAAATCACCCTACACTCAAAATGTGTCGTTTCTACAATAACCTAACTAAATTTCATTTAGGAATGAATATATTTATGTTAAAAATTAAAAAAAAAACGAACTATCGATAAAAAATACAATTCTTAAATGCTGGACTGGGAGCGAAAGAAAAACATAGAATGTGCCAGCTGCTTCACTTCCCGGGCATACTGTAAATGTCAGTTAAGGAAGAGAGGTTAAATTAGCGTTTTTGTGGGCGATAAGCTGACTCCTTGTCACTGAAATAGTCATTATCATTATAATACCTCCAAATCTGTCAAACGTGACATCAGATGGTGTAGCCTTTGTTGTTCTGCCTACCCCATAAGGTCCAAATAAAAGAAATTACATATGCATACAGGCGTGAAATTATGTATGTATAAAAAAAGAGTTCTTTCTAACAACAGAATGCCTCTTAGTTACGCTGTGTGCTCTCCTACAGCTTTTACAAAAGCTTATTTTGGGGCCAAATAGTTGGTTTGTCAGCCTGGATAATTTATTTTATTATATTCCTCACTACATTTAGTTTCTGTTAACTGTTTCAAACTGTTTAAACTGCAAGCTTACTTTCTCCAGAATATATAGCAAAAAATATAATCTTACCGGAGGAATCAATCACTGGATCTGTTACACTTAAAAAATAATATTGTTTTAGTAAGTTTCGCAGTCAGGAGTCTACTTTCCTTTTCTAAAGTACAGCGCAAAAAACTTCTATTTATGGGTTGTAGTAGCTTTAAGCTTACTCTGTATAATCGATCAGGTTATGAATAAATTAATTGATATTGTTATTATTTTGTATTCTCAAAGCTGGCTATTTATTTATTTATTTTGGCCCATCAACAGATGCTTACACTAAAACAGACAGTAAATAAATATATGAATATATAGGAACATACCAAAATGCAGCATCTGCGTATGCATATAAAAAATCGAATGTCACAAGTTCAATTCTTTGTAAAAAATATATATTATTTAAGTTCATATTAAAAAAAAAACAAAGCTCAGATATTTTCAGTTGCTTAACATGTGAGAAAAATAAAATAAAAGCCCACGTCCAATACTAATTGAATTGCAATGCTTTGTTGATTTATTTATAGTTATACATTTATCAGATATTCCATTTATTTCATAGCATGGAAAATTTTAATTATATTGGAAAAAACTTATCCATTTCGTTTCAAAATGTCTACGAATATTTGATAAACAACTCGCAATCACTGCAATTAATATTTAAGTGATGCAAATGCTGGTCTAGGATCGAAAGAAAAACATAGAATGTACCAGCTGGTTCTCTTCCTTGGCATAATGTTAAAGTCAGTTAAGTGACGGAGGTATTATTTGGCGTTTTTGTGGGCGACCCTCTGTCACTGCAATAGTCTCTATCCATTATTGTAATACCTCCAAATGGTCTTATATACCACATCATATGATCTTATAACCTCTGGTGTTCTGCCTACCTCATGAGGGGATACAGGCGTGAAGTTATGTATGTATCCATGTACAATTTTTATTTATCGTTTTTTACAAAAACTATGACATTTTATACTTGTTTGAACTTTGAAAACCCTAGGTCTTGCACTTCGTTTTCAATCAACAAACTAAGTAGATCCTGTGTGACTGGTTAAGTTTCTTCAACTTAGTTGCTTAGGTTGTAAGTACTTTGTGAAGTTCAGTTTGTTTGTACTATCTGGATGACATGGTTTGCAGACTTAATATTAAGACCCTGAAATCAAAAGTTACGAAAGCTTTGTAAAAGACTGTATTATTATACTCTGGATTCCCTTGTGTCATTATTATACAGGGTGACTGGTACCAAACCCGCCATAGCAAATTAGCATATAGAGGAGGTCATTTGCTAATTATTGGACCTTACTTTCCCTAACTAAAGTTTTATACTTTAGGAGATATGTCAATTTTTATACATTATTGAGATTTTTCCAAAATTTGACCTTAAAGCATTCGTAACTTTATTTTTCGTCATTAGTTTAGAGTTTTTTTATTATTTCTTGGTAGTCATTAACATTTGTGAATAAAATACGTCGGAACTTCCCTCAAACTAGGGTTAAAAAATAAGACGCTTATGCTTTTAAAAAAAATCAATAAAGAAAAATTACTTTGCGATCAAATTCAACCGGAAATAATAAAAAAACTACGGCGTTTTAATAATTTATTCTACTCTAAATTAGTTCTCTAGTTTGTCACCTTACCAACGGTACTAAATTTGCAACGGAAAGTTTGATTCGCTAAACATCGGTAGGATTTTCAGGTCAACCAGTCATTTTGATCAAAAATAGTGAAGGTCCCAACGACAGGATAAAGCTAATTTAGCAAAGTAGTTTTTGCAAATTTATGAGTAGGTATTAGATAATAGAAATTGAGTGCTTAGTGTACTTAATTTTTTTTTTTACTTTTACCATGTAAAGCAAGAAATCAGGAAAAGATATCGAGCATCAAAAGAAAAATTTAAATAGAGTTGAAACTAAAAATTCTGCTCGAATTGCTGCCCGCAATTTCTGATACATGCCCGATATCTTTTCCTAATTTCTGTGGTGGTAAGACTGAGCCTAATTTCTTCTTTCATAACAGAAAACGCATTATTAATTTTTTGAATTAACTCATCTTTTGTAGTTACTTCTTCATTGTAGACCAACTCTTTTCATTTGCAATGACAGTTTCAATGACTTTTAGACGTCAAATGAAAAAGATGAGGTCGGACCCATCTCTATGACATTTAAGTTGTTGTCATATATGCTTTTCCTTTCCGTTTCGTGTGCTTTCACAAATAGTTGAGTAGACACAGGTATAAATAAATAAGACATTTCGTTTTAAAATGCCGGGATACACAAGGGAAGAATACGCCGACATGCTGCTGGCGTATGGTGCTGCACACAGTAACGCCCGCAAAGCGCGGCGAATTTACCAGGAGCGATATCCAAATAGACGCTTACCTGACCGTGACACATTTCCTACCACATATCGTCGGTTTAGAGAAACGGGTAACTTGAACGTCAGGGTACCCCAAGCAGCTGTGCGACAATTACCTGTTGAAATTGATCAGCAGATTTTGGCAGCTTTTGAAGAAGATCCCACGACTAGCACCAGAGTGGTAGCTGCCGCTTTGGGCGTCAGCCAGTGGAAAGTCTGGTCAGTGATGCATGGGGACCATCAACACCCGTATCATTACACGCCAGTTCAAGGTAATTTTGAGTTTATTTATGTACCTACTTACACTAAAGCGACCAGTGTTATCTTTAGAATTAAAGAAATTATTAATATTACGACGAGCTTCGATGTAACATAATCCAAATCAAATTTTGTCTTTAGAATAACATTTACGTAAATAATTAACAAATGGAGTGTTGGCAGGGCTTGAAAATGGCGACTACGAAAGGAGGTTGAATTTCTGTCGCCTCGTTCTTCACACCGATGTCGACGACCCAACATTTCTGGAGCGTATCCTTTGGACCGACGAGTCACAGTTCACCCGAGAAGGCATCACCAATTTCCACAATCTGCACCACTGGTCCCATGATAACCCCCATAAAAAGAGGGTTACATCGGTCCAGCGGAAATTTTCTGTTAATGTGTGGGCCTGCGTTATTGGTCGTAATATCTTTGGACCCTATTTCCTACCAGACATTTTAAATGGGGGAAATTATTTAGAATTTTTAAGGGACGTCTTGCCTGATCTGCTGTTGGATGGAATAACCGACGACACGCCCATTGTGTTTCAACACGATGGGTGCCCGGCGCATTTCAGGCTGGACGTCCGAGAACTTTTAAATAGTTCATTCCCCGATTCATGGATCGGTAGAGGTGGGCCAATTGAATGGCCAGCTCGGTCGCCAGACTTGACACCTCTCGATTTCTACGTTTGGGGCCGGGCCAAAGAGTTGGTCTACAATGAAGAAGTAACCACAAAAGATGAGTTAATTCAAAAAATTAATAATGCATTTTCTGTTATGAAACAAGAAATCAGACTCAGTCTTACCACCACGGAAATTAGGAAAAGATATCGGGCATGTATCAGAAATCGCGGGCAGCAATTCGAGCAGAATTTTTAGTTTTAACTCTATTTAAATTTTTCTTTTGATGCTCGATATCTTTTCCTGATTTCTTGCTTTACATGGTAAAAGTAAAAAAAAAAATTAAGTACACTAAGCACTCAATTTCTATTATCTAATACCTACTCATAAATTTGCAAAAACTACTTTGCTAAATTAGCTTTATCCTGTCGTTGGGACCTTCACTATTTTTGATCAAAATGACTGGTTGACCTGAAAATCCTACCGATGTTTAGCGAATCAAACTTTCCGTTGCAAATTTAGTACCGTTGGTAAGGTGACAAACTAGAGAACTAATTTAGAGTAGAATAAATTATTAAAACGCCGTAGTTTTTTTATTATTTCCGGTTGAATTTGATCGCAAAGTAATTTTTCTTTATTGATTTTTTTTAAAAGCATAAGCGTCTTATTTTTTAACCCTAGTTTGAGGGAAGTTCCGACGTATTTTATTCACAAATGTTAATGACTACCAAGAAATAATAAAAAAATTCTAAACTAATGACGAAAAATAAAGTTACGAATGCTTGAAGGTCAAATTTTGGAAAAATCTCAATAATGTATAAAAATTGACATATCTCCTAAAGTATAAAACTTTAGTTAGGGAAAGTGAGGTCCAATAATTAGCAAATGACCTCCTCTATATGCTAATTTGCTATGGCGGGTTTGGTACCAGTCACCCTGTATATAATAAGCATATATACTGTACTTGGTTGCGTTAAAATCAACGTGTTTGTTTCGAAATTGTTCTGATGAACTGATAATAACTGATAAAAAAAAGTTTCATAATGTCTCTCTTTTTTATTCGTTTTTACTGGCAAAATTATTTAATAAATTTTAACAGATTATGAATTAGCATTAAAAATCACCAAATACTGAAACAGATTATAAAATTACTTAAATAACCTGATGTTATGAATATTAATTTGTGCAGTTTATAACTTAAAAAAAAAATAAGAAAGCTTTTAGAGTTTTACGTATTGTATTAAGTTCCGTACCCAAAGGACGAAACGGGACCTTTTATCTGCTGTTCGTCTGTCACCAAGTTCTATCCATGAACCAAGATAGTTCTATTGTTTAAGCCGACATAGTTCTTTTGTCGCCGACAATTTTCACATAATAATTATCTTTTTTAGAAACGATTTTTGTAAAAAAGGCATGTATTTTTTTACTACTACGTCGTAGTCAATGAAATGAAATGCCGCATCGTAGTAGCTATGTTCATCAACACCGAGTATTAGCAAAAAAAATTGTGGTGTCATATTTTTTTTGTGCTGAGTGTTTATATCAAAGAAAATAAACTTTAAATTTGGCTGGTGATTAAAAAACAACCCTGTAGATAATGTAATTTTGATGCCGCTATAATAACAAATACTAAATTCTTTAGTGCAAAATAAATGTTCAAGAACACACAAGCAAGAATTATTACATGATACCTTTCTGATCAATTCACTCACAGGATTTCGAAAAGGTTAAATTCCATACAGACAAGCCCTCATTCGGTTGTCTCTAATTTAAAACATTCTGTTTCTACCCTATACTTTGTCATGGCAGAAGCACTAGTCAGTATCCGTGCGGCCAAATAAAAAAAGGGATAAATATATTTTAGACAAAAATCCATCGTTAAGTTCAGTGGTAAATAATACGCTGATTAAATTAAATACTAATAGAAATGCTTTATTCCACCATAGTTAAATCGATTTCAGTATAATTACCCACGACGGAACGGAGACGGTATATGCGTTTGGGGTGAGAGGGTGTTTGTGCAAACCAATGTTACCATTTATCTCGAGAACCACTGGTCCGATTTTAATGCGGTTTTCAGTAATCGCTTTGGATTTGATTGGTGCATGTTCTTAGATAGGTGTAGCGGTAACAACTCACCAGGAGGCGCTGCAGTAAACAATTGTTTGTAAAAGCCAATGTTACCGTTTATCTGCAAAACCATTGGTCTGATTTAAATGCTGTTTTCAGTGATCGCTTTGGATTTGATTAGCGCATGTTCTGAGATAGGTGTTACGGTTACAACTCACCAGGGGGCGCTGCAGTAAATATTTGTTTGCAAACCATTGGTCCGATTTGAATGCCGTTTTCAATTATGTCTGATGAGGAACGAGGTGTTGTGTAATGTAATGAATGGTACCTATATTATGTTCTTTAAAAAGTTTGAAATAAAAAACAAAATAAAAATTTTGAAAAACCCACGACGCGATGGTTAAAAAGTAATTGAAAAATAATAAAATAATTCAAAATCCCCGACTGAAATGATTTATGTGACGAGAGATAATTAACGTGAAAAGCTTTTTTAAAAGTTCACTTGATCTCACACAGAGTCGGTCATATTATGAACAACATACTATTCGTTTTCATAGCACTTCCCTACGCTTACCTATTTGGTTCTCGAAGATGGAGATGTCGCAATAACATAGGTATTCAACTCCCTATGAACTTTATAAGAAGAACAAGAAAATCCGTCGAGGGCTGCCACATATATATTTCAATATAAAACTACAAAACGAATTCATTCAATGGCAGCCCCAGACGGATTTTCTTGCTCTTCTTATAAAGTTCATAGGGAGTTGAATACCTATGTTATTGCGACATCTCTATCTTCGAGAACCGAATAGGTAAGCGTAGGGAAGTGCTATGAAAACGAATAGTATGTTGTTCATAATATGACCGACTCTGTGTGAGATCAAGTGAACTTTTAAAAAAGCTTTTCACGTTAATTATCTCTCGTCACATAAATCATTTCAGTCGGGGATTTTAAATTATTTTATTATTTTTCAATTACTTTTTAACCATCGCGTCGTGGGTTTTCAAAATTTTTATTTTGTTTTTTATTTTATCAGTATATTTTATTCATAACTGAGTTGAGTATTTTCAGTCTTGTCTTCTTATTAAGTATTTTCTATTCGTTCCTTTTTCTTGATTGGGAGTCAGGGAAAAGTAGCCTATAGGTATTGATTACAAAGAAACTTGAATATTTTATTATTGAAAGGGTTTAATTTTTTTCTTCTAAGGTACGGAATCCCAAAAATAGATAGATAGATAAAACATTTATTTGCATCAGACAATAGTTACAAAACAAAAACAAAGAGACATAGAGAAAAAACATACAGGAAATTACACATGTGAAAAAAAAATAACAAATAAAATTGAAAAAAAAAACAAAACCAAAAATAATATACTCACAATTTTTCAATCAAATTTGCTAGTTTGCAACCCAAAGTACCCAAGTATGCCGATGCAAAATGGCGATATCTCAGTGAATCGTGTGCTTTGAGACAAACAACTGATTTTCAGTTATCGCCTGAGGTGTGCGCAGAGGTTCGAGCCATAGGACCAACTGACGCGTCCATTATTATAATGGACGTATAGACAGTAATGTGACATATAAAAAGTAATATATAAACAATACACAAAAGAAAAATAAAAAAAGCAATTAGAAACATACAAAAAAAACTAATTAGACCTATAGAAATCCATTGTATACATATATTTTAACTACAAAAATAAATAGAAGATCACATTATATAGGTATCGATACCAAGCAACCGTGCTTCAGTATCGATACCTATAAAATACTATTGTTAGGTTCATCCTTTACCTTCGAGGGTTTCCTCAAAGTAGCAAGAAGAGTATTTTTTGGAACATCAATAATGGGAACTTCAATCTTTTTCGTTTTCGTCAACAATGTGAAAATATTATTCAAAGAGTCAATAAAAGTTAAGGTTTTATTCTACGAAAAATGGAAAGCATTCGCAGGGTTGGTGACAATACAATTTTGTTTATGAAACGATTCAACTTAATTCAAATGGGGTTTTTGCAAGAAAATGAAAACAAAACAATGGCTGTAAGAAGATAAATTAAAATGCTTTTGACATACAATAGGTACGCTGTGTAAAAGTAAATACGAGTAGTTATCATAATATTTACCACATTTTCTCTTATTAAACAGTATGTATTATCATTATTATTAGGTACCTACTTGTTTCTAAATTCTGTAAACTTTTATAATCTTTAAAGTAAATAAAGAATTGTGTCAATTTCAATACAAATCCCTGTAGACTGACTTCACTCGCAATGTTTCGGCAACTTCTGTTTCTATCATTCATATTGTCTTTGTTTTCATAATCTTATATAACATGTGACCAAGGAGTAGAATTGACACCAAATCAGCGTTATAAAATCTAAAAATCATTAAATTAACATCGCTTTGGCCAATTTGAGCTTTTTCTTCAAAACTTACCGCGTGAGATATTCAATACAAATATTTAAGTGCTGGTACTTCGCGCGTTTTATCTAATATTTAATATTACAGATATGTGAGATTTGCAGCTTATTTTTTTTTTGAGACTTATAACTTTCATATCATATGGCTGCAAGGACTTTATAAGGATAATTTTGAGAACAAAAGAAGAAACACCATGCAAGTCACTTACTTTATTTTTCTTTAAACAAAAAAATACAATGTAATACATAACGTCACGCCCGTATCCCTTACGGGGTAGGCAGAACACCAGAGGTTACAAGACCATCTGATGACACGTTTGACAAATTTGGAGGTATTATAAAGATGGAGAGAGACTATTGTAGTGAAAGGGGGTCAGCCTATCGCCCACAAAAATGCCTTTAAAGCCTTTGTCCCTTAACCGACTTTTACAATATGCCCGGGAAAAGAAGCAGCTGGTACATTCTATTTTTTTCTTTCGCTCCCAGTCCAGCATGGAAGTTGCTTTTAAATTTGCTTTTTGCTTTTAAATTCTTGAGAATACCAAAATACTAATACCGAGACCCTAGATTAGCATTCAATAAGTAGTATACTCTCGTATACCTAACTGTTAAGGAGTAATAGCTTCAAAACGGTTTTCAAATGCTATTTATTAATCTGTTTGGGTCATAGGCCAACGCCCGTCCAGGCCCGCCTAAGAGCCGCCCGGCACCCGCCACACGAACACGCCTCATCGCCCGTGTCTAACTCGCTTTACGCTTTGTTGAATATAATTTGATTTCTTGTTTTGCAACACTAATACATCACAAATTTCTTGTTTTGCAACACTAATACATCACAAATTGCAATTATCAAAATCCACCACAAGCCAAGCGCCCGCCCTGCGTCCCAACCCGCCCCCGCGATACGCGTACGCCCCTCGCACTCGCGCTATGAGTAATTTCGTAATATTACAGAAACATCGTGTGGCGAACATGGGCTTAACGTAGGTAAGACGTGGATCCTATGCGTAAACGAAGCGTATTATTTGAACAAGATCGTAAAATTATAGGCTACTAAAACAATTTTACGGGCAATAGCTTTTATATATTTTAATAGATTTTTTTACCAAAATATAGGTACAGCGCACAATACGAGGCCCTATCATCTAACAACGATCTCTTCCATCTATTTTTTGTTTCAAACTCTGGGTCAAATTTAACAGTTCTCTAAGGTAAATATTGGTTTCACATTTTTATAGGCGGCCACGCGGTTGTATACAATATTATTATACTCTTATTTGGGTCAAATACCCTTGTTTACTAAATATCATGTAATACTTGCTTTAACAAGACTGAAACTAAGAAGAACTCAATTCAAATTTTAATCAACTTATTTTTGATTTAAAATGTTAAACCTTTATCCCACATCAAGGCAAGTCTCCCCAAGATTTTTGTAATTACAAATGACCATCTCGATTCCCCTAAGAAAAATGTTAAAAAGAACTGAAAGGTTTGGATATTTTTTTATATGGCCCATATTGACTATAAACCAAAATTTGAAACCTCCTAAAGTTTTGAAATTATATTGTTCGACTTAAGCACGAAGTAAAAATAAGAATTTAACTCTCAAACTACATTTTCACATTAAAACATTAATAAAGTAAGAGAATTTAATAACGTCAAAGCCTCAAGATCTTTACAAGGGCCGAGAAAAGTTATTCATAAATTTATAATAAAGTTCTGTGTAATCCTTGCCTTCAAATTATTCAATTTATATCCAGTCTTTGCGGCTCAGAACTGTCCCGCCGTAATCGATCAATTTAATTTTCACAGCGTCTTCGAACCACTTTCAAGACCGTATCAAAGAATTATGAAACAAGAACGAACCTGGGTATAGATTTACTTTAGCCAATTTCTCATTTTTGATCAAAATAGCTTATAGGACGTACTAAGAAGCGGCTGGCTGGTGTATTGGTAACAACTTTGTTTTCTATGCTAGAGGTCCTGGGTTCGAATCCCACTAAGGTTGGAAATTAAGGTGATGAACTAAATGTTTATTTAAATATTGACATATTCCAGATTTATGTAATTTTTTTCTTTGCTTTATTTATCCATTAACTGGGATCAATCAAAGCAAACATATTTGATCACGCGGTTTTACTCGCACAATATTTAATCCCGCGAGAATAGTGGGATAAAAAATATCCTGTATGTTATTCCAGACTGTAATATACATACCTATATGTATAGCAAATTGTATTCAGATGATTCAACCCGTTTTCACGTGGAAGAGGAACAAGCATCCACACATACTCATAAGCTTTCATATTTATAATGTTAGTATATTAGTAGAATAATTAATTATTGTCTTTTCGTATTGCCAAAAAATAAACCCTTATTAACCTGCTCAGTCTAACTCAGTTAACCCTTTATAATTCAGTGTCCTCTCGTTGCAATACAAATTATTGATAAATAAGCCATATAAACATGATTTACAAAGATTTTGACAGCGAAAAGTTAGCGTCTTAGTGACATGAACACTTTTCTTTGGAGGATCAAAATATGTAGGTTTTTTGATTTTGTTTTTTGACTTTTTCTGTGCGATTGCAAATGAAAATTATTTTTAGATAGCCAGAGAGTTCTAGATGTTTAAAAAAAGTGCAAGAAAAATTTATCACCACTTTTTTACCAGCAGAAAAACCGAAATGTTTTAAAAATGGTCAATCTTGTAATAACATGATTTGGGCTCAAATTATAGCAAATGACCGCCCCTATATATCACCTTAAAATATCCCGGTCTAATTAATTTCATCAACTTCCCGTTTGCGTTCGCTCCCGAACGGTCGTGTCTGCGGCCGCTCCCGAGTGTTCGTATTGCGCTGCCCTTGTTCCCTCCCCCGCACTCGTGCGGGTCAGGTGCCAAGTTAAGCTCTTTCGGATAGTTTTCTCTTGTGGAGGCTGTGTGGTGTCGGGGCTAATTCATCTGCCCTTTTCAGGGCGGACCCGACTGCTGCCGGCCGAAGCATCGCTGGTCAGGTGGATACGTAACCGTGACAACTAAGCCTGATCGTCCGCCGTTCACCCGCAATAGGTCCGTACTAGGTCGTTTTTTCTTACAGCGCAGTTTGCAGCCATTTCGCCGTTCACCGGCACGTAGGTTCGTTCAAGATAGGGATTTTCAGGTAGAACGATGGATCCCGAAGATCATATCGCCCACCTCAAGGCTGAGTTCGAAGCCGAAAAATCTAGAATCGTCCGTCATTATAAGTCTCGTATCAAGTCTCTTGAGCAAATATTGGTTGATAAAGATCAAACAATTGCTGCTAAAGAAAAGGAATTAGTTGAGTTAGACCAGGTAAATGATGTCCAACATCAAAAACTGGAAGCTAAACGTCAGGATATTTCCGCTAAACGTCAGGTTATAGCGGAACAGTCTCAGAAATTAGATGCTAGTCTTAAAGAACTAGAGGTATTACGCACTCGTCTTTCTCAAGCTCCAGTCGTTCCGGCTGTCTTGAATTTTCAGGTACCTCCGGCAACCACTCCGATCCCGATTGCACAGGCCGCCGCGAGGGCCGCCCAAGCCCTCCTGTCATTTCCCTCTCTTTCAGCTTCTCAGCCCGCTGCGTCTAGTAGCGCCTCTTCGTTGCTAGTCCCCCCGGGTTTCTTGTCCATGTCTCCAGCGTCTCCAGTTCCCGAACCTATGTCGGTATGCGAGCCAGCTAGCCAGTCTTCTACGACTAAGCGGAAAACAACACCGCCTGATAGTGGGTCTGATTCTAACGTGAAAGATTTGGTAGATTCGGAGTTCACTCTCGTCGAGAAAAAATCCAAGTCTAAGTCGAAAAAGAAGAAGCAGTCAGCAACTTCTACTTCGCTTCCTTCCCTTCCAGATAGCCAGGCCTCGAGTGATGTAGCAACGCCGTTGTCCCCAGCGATACCGGCCTCTGTGCCTACACTCGCGCCCTTATCCGTTTCAGCGATCCCAGCAACACAGCCTGCGTCGCAATCACAATCAGATTCGGCTCCGCCGAAAGTCAAGTCTCCGCCCCCCGTCTTTCTACGGGACAAGAGCCGAGGTCTCAGCACTCTGCGGTAGGCACAATCCCAAGATCCAGTATAGTAAGGCATCCAACGTGGGTGACTCTATTAAGGTCGTTGTCAGTTCCATTTCCGATTTCAGGAATCTTACTCGGCTTCTTGCTGATCAAAAGCTCGAGTACCACACTTATGCTCTCCCTGTGGAGCGTAAGATTCGTGCCGTCCTCAGGAACGTGCCGTTCGAGCTCTCGAACAAGCAAATCCAAGAGGACTTGTCTTCTCAAGGCTTCCCCGTCGAATCTGTGCACAAAATGCACAGCCGCCGAGGCAAGCAGTTCCCACTTGCGCTAGTGATCCTAGCGAAGAACCCGCAAGGGCAGTCCATTTTCAGAGGCAAGCCCACCGTGTGCGGTCTGTCCAACATCCGCGTCGAAGTTCCACACAAGCGTGGTTTCCCAGGTCAGTGCCACCGCTGCCAACTGTATGGTCATGCGGCGGCAAATTGTTTTGCTTCCCCTAGGTGCGTCAAGTGCCTAGATCCGCATGGGACTAAGGAGTGCTCTCGCACTCCCGAATCGCCCACCGCTCCGTCCTGCGTCTTGTGCGGCCAGTCAGGCCACACAGCAAACTTTCGCGGCTGCCCCAAGGCACCGCGTGCTGCCAGGGCTACCGTGAAGCCCACCGAGAACTGGAGAGAACGACCGCAGCCTAGCTCGGACGCTCCTCCAGTCAGTTCAAAGGCCCCCAAAGCCTTTACTTCTATCGTTCCAGGTCAGCGCAGCCGGGTCGCGACTCAATCGCAACCGGCCACCAAATCGGCTTCCCAGTGCCAGAACGCAAAAGGTTCTCAAGACCGCATGGCGTTCTGGATCCAGCTCGCTCCCATCGACGAGATCCTGGCTTTCGGCGCCGCTCTCGACGCCAGCCCAGAGGGTCTCAACGGTGCTCTTCCGGTCCTAACCAAGTTCGCTCCCCTTATCAGGAAACTCCAGCAAGCTCAACGTTTCTAAACGTTGTCCTTCTTTCCAGCATTCCTATCTCAGAGTGAGTCCGATCGCTCTAGATAATCTCTTAGTTTCAGCTTTGTCATTTCTGCTAGTCTTAGCTTCTGAATTTCTCGCTTTCAGTTCCTTTTGGTGGCAGCCGTCCGGATGGCGCTCACTGCGCAGCCTCTCTCTCCAATTGGCTGTCGCTCCGATAAATGATCAAGTACCTGAATCAAGGTAGGTCGTAAAGGGGGATGTTTAGTGGGTATGCTCGGCTTCACTGAGTGAGTCTCCACACTGTCTGGGCATTCTATTCTCCGTTAGCCACTGGGGTTAACAGCTTATAGAATGCCCATTCGTCCGTAATAGGATTCATCCTCCTCCCGCTAAAGCTTGCTTTACTGGTTAAAGCTTGTTTTAGGGGGTGCCAAAATTTTCTGTGGCGGAAAAACAAAAAAAAAAAAACCGGTCTAATTATCAATAACACTGTATATTTCGTAGCGTGGCTCCACTGTGAAGAGCCGACATGGAAATTAATAGAGAAAACCTTGTTAGTCTTAACCACCCGTTTCGCTCATTTTGAGTGGCACTGTTTGCAAGTTATGGCCACGGTTCGTGTAATGATAATTATATTTTGTTTCGAAGTGTTTCAGTTTCAAATTCCCAGAATTATTGAGCATTGAAAGATTTAATGAAAAGAGTAGGTACATATTCGTGCAACAGAGATTTATTACAATTTTCATTTGCATAAATATTTTACCTACTAGGTGTATAATTTTTCTTTAACATGTGTTCATTTTTGCATTTTTATATCGAGTTTATCGATGTATCTGCTACAGTGGTTGGCTGGTAACTTATTGATGAAATATTGAAAGTGATTCTTAACTGCTGCGTCTGTATGATTTACTTTTGCAAAAATAGTTTAGGCTGTAATTAGAGCAAGCACTTTCAAAGGAGCTCGAAAACGTCTCGAGCTTTGTTATTTTTGCCAAAGTTGAATTTGTCGTAAAAAAATGCAATTAGTAGTTTAACAAATTATTTTAATTACCTTTTATTTCTTTATTATCCTTACCTACATTATGAAAAATTATGAATTTCTTACGATGAAGAAAGTTGACCAATGTACGTTGTATCAGTTTTAGTACACCATTATTTATAATTTAAGGCTACAGCGGAATCTTCACGGAAACGCCTTCAGCGGAAAAGATACCCACTTTTCAGGTCTTAAATTTTCACGATTTTGAACCGAAATCACTACTTTTCATTGATTTTATATTCAATTCTTTACAGACTAAAGACCTCGGTAACCAGAGTAACTTTTATGTGACTCTATATGACCTCATTTTACCAAAATGATGCGAGCTTTGACGCTAGCAGCACCAAACTGTTCGTCGTTCAGTTGACTCATTTTGATTTGATTTTCATTTATTTTGCTGCACTTTATCTTTCTTTTCTATTTTACAGTTATACCACAAACTGTACAAAAACATATTTAAATATATTTTTTGTATTTATTCAATAATAATACAAATGCAATTAATTTATTTTCAAATATGAAAACTTTAAACTTTATAACTAATGCTGAGTTAATATTCTAAGCACACTATAACAGTTTCAAAATAAATAAATTTCTAGCAAAATATAGTTTAAAATATAAGCATTAAACGACAGCTAATTCACGTGACCCCCACTTATACTTATTGGTATCTCTACTTAAAAATTTTCAGGTCTTGGTTAACAGACCTGAATTTGTTTACAAAACTCCTGTTACCTATATGAAAATATAAATAAAAAAGTACCTACTTCATATATGTATTCTACCAATATCTTGTCTAGAACCGTAGATCTTCCAAGTCTTCTCATCAATCTTTTAGCCTCATCCATATCACATTTTAATAAGATGAAAGGCGAGGTAACTTTAAATATCTATAAAAAAAAACAAGTTTACAAACAATACCTTTTACCTTTAGAAAGGATGTCAATAGCCTGATGGATAGTGAAGAGAGCGAACCATCGAGGGCTTTAGAAAAATAATTACAGCCATTTACTCTAAAAGCCTAGAATCCAAAAAGAAAAATACAAACCCATTTACAAAATGGACGCTATTCTATTCCCGATCCACGGATAATATTATCCTTGAATAAAAAGTTCAAAGAAAATTCGAGAGGTAGGTACCTACAGGTATTCTATTCATTTGCATAATTGGATTGGCGAAATGATTTTAACTAATAAAAGTTCAGAGTGATTTTCAAGTTAAAGATGTTTTTAAAATAAATGGTTATTAATATTACTTCACCTTATTTTATTGAATATATTATTAGAATCAATATATATAAAACAGTTCCGTTACTGACTGAGTGACTGACAGACAACGTACAGCCGTAACTACTGGGCGTAGAGAGCTGAAATTTGGAACATGCATTTCTTAAGGGATGTAGGGGTGCATTAAGGAAGGAATTCTCGAAATTCCCAGGGGAACGGGAACTATTGGACTTTTTAGTTTGTATGAAAAATCACGTGCACGGATATGATACTTGGCATAAAAGTTCTTCAAAAAGAGACTGGTTATGCTATGAAAGGAATTCCCGAAATTCCCACGGTAACGGGAATTATATGATGTTTTAGTTTGTATGATAAAATCTTATTCTTTGAGTGCACGGATGTGATACTTGGTATAAAGGTTCCTCAATAAGTGCCTGTTTGTATAATGAAAGGAATTCCCGGAATTCCCACGGGAACGGAAAATAGGACTTTTGAGTTTATGCGTATACAAAGTCGCGGGCAAACGCTCGTTATTAAATAAGATAATAGGAAGAGTATAACAAAACTAAAAAGTAAATAATAAAAACGATAACTTCTGTCTTTACTTAGTTGGTATATCAAAGTGAGCTTATTTAAGACAATAGTTATCGATTTTATTTTTTACTTTTTAGTTTTGTTATATTATTTCTAAACCGGTTGAAGCCGGTTTTTTTTTAATATTTTTTTTTTACTTAAGTTGTAGGGTAATCTAGGTAAGTCCTTATAAGTTCCTCACATTTGCAGTGTAGGTAGATATGTATATTGTTTTTTCTAAGATAGATATTAGTTTTTTTTTCAGTCGTCAGTTGGAATTCCCTATCTCAAAAATTGCTTAACCAAATTTGTTGAAACTTACATTATTCCTTAAGTTGAACAATACCTAGTACAACAAATAAGAATTATTTAAATGGGACTTGCCGTTCCGGAGACATGCGAACACAAACATAAAAAGTCGCTTGAAATTACCTATCTCAAAAACTACATAACCAATTTTGATGAAATTTGCAGTATTCTATGAGTTGAGCCATACCTAGTACAACAAAAAAAATGGACTTGTAGTTCCGGAGATATGTGGACACAAACATAAAAACTTACATACATATGCTTTTGAAAGGCACATTTGATCGGACGCTGACACAGACTAACATAATATATCCGAAAACTGGGCAGTTATGGAAATATTACATATGGGAGCTAAGGATCTGGGCAAGTAGTTTATCCATTTCCAGTCACTCTCATCAGGAAAACATTTCAAAAAAAATTAATAAGACAACATTTTTTTTTTATATTTTTATTTCTTTAAAATATATGTTTGCTAATCTTACTTTTTCATTTAAAACAATTTTTTTAGTCTTAATTCCATGGGAATATAAAGGTAAAGTGTTTCTTTTGTGGTATTTATTTTAAATATTGTGTGATAATATAGTACTTTTAGACTGCGTTACTTTAGGTAAAATAGTTTAATAATTTTGAAAAAAAATTTGAGATCCGTTGGTTGTTTGGTAGTTTATGATTCAATAAAGCTTCCTCAAATTAGGTTTGTTTTTGTCAAGAGTGACTTACGACCACGGATTTTGAAACCTCCGTTGCGTTAAAATGTTTCAAAATTATAAAATATGGTATTAAAAATATTGCAAGATAAAAACAAAATTAAATAGATGCTCAGATATTAAAAGTAGGAACATCATAGTCATAGATAACAGAGATAGAATCGAAAACAAAGTCACACCACAAGGCTATTCTTTATTTTATTCAGTCAGGAACAGAATTCCGAAATTTGTCAGAAACAGTGGTCTCAGTGGTCTAGAACTATTTGTTTTGAGTTCAAATAAATTGTTTTCACCAAATGGTTTTGATAGCTGTGACCGCAATGAAATTGTACTTTTTTCCTAGATATTGAAAATTTAAAAGCTAAACGGAACCATTTTGTGCTTCGGGCTGTTTTGGTTTAAAAGGTTATTCTTTTATTTCTGACCACAATAAATTTGCAGAGTATCCGTCGGCCGGGTGACCCCCCGATTCAAGTCGTGCTCGGGTGATTCTATTAAGTATATTTTCTGACTTTTCATAATAATTGAGCATTGAGCATTATTAAGTGTAGAAAAGAAGTCGTCGTGGCGCCGTGGATACTTTGTGTGTCATACGATATCACAGGTTAAGCAACGTTCGGCGGGGTCGGTACTTGGATGGGTGACCGCCGACCATTCATTTCTCACGACGACTTCGGTGCTTCGGAGGCACGTTAAGCAGTCGGTCCCGGGTGCTGTATAATTGTATACAGTAGTCGTCAGGGTTTGTCAGAAGCCATCTAGGCGCCCTGAAAATTCTGACATCCATCACCCAGCACTGGGCCAGCTTGGTGGATTATGGCCTAAACCTCCTCTTCACCCAGGGGAGAGACTCATGCCCTGCAGTGGGCTCATTACAAAGAGTTGTGATGATGATGATGATGATGAAGTGTAGAAAAATCTTAAGTAAATTTAAATTGAAATCTTTTTCTTACGTAATATGAGGTAAATACTATTTGGCAGATACTGCTTACAAGTGAACCAGACATTGAAGACATCTCTTTTTACTGTCATCAATATACAAAGATTTTACCCACTACTTTTTTTTATTCTTTGTCAGTCTGATAACTAAAAAAAAACAATATATTTGGGATTATCTTCTTACAGAGCAGGGCATTTAATAAAGTCAAATTTTAACTTTAGTTATTAGCCTTAAAGCGGCCTTAAAGCCTTAAAGCGATGTTTAATAAAAGTTTAAAATGATGTATTAATGGATGTTTGGTGCGCTTTAAGGCTGATACGAATAATGTGGTTAAAGTCAGCAACCTTTTAATTTATAGAAGTTATTTTAGGTAGCGACTGCCTTTCACCTCGAACTTGAACATAATTAACTATATTTTTTGTCCAGAATATACAAACTTTGACGACATCTATTTAAGAAATTCAACGTTCATAACGTTTGCTTAGTCTAATATTTATAACGCGGCATTTACTCACATATATTGTCGGTGGTGTCCGACTAGTCGAGGCAGTCGAGGACCCACCTCTGATGAAGGACTCCATAAGAGTTCGAAACTAGTCGGACACCTCCTTAGACAACATTAGTTTAACATGACTCACAAATCATTTTTAAATTCAGTTTGCTTAGTCATAATTTTTACAGACAAATTATAAAATAAAAGACAACGGCAAAGATAGAAAGAAAACGTATTCTCAATAATTGTGTTTTTCACCAGATGGTAAGTGAAGATGAGGTAGAAGATTATTATTATTAGCATGAAACTGGCTCTTCACAAAACATTGCCGTAAAAGCCCGTCCACACATGGACTCTGTTTTCCTGTTCTGTTCTACTGGATAAGTATTTTTTCATCAATGGCGCATGGAGTTTTATGAGTGACTTCACATATGGCACAGTATTCAGTATACATATTTATTTCGGTGCAAAAACGTATCCGGTAAAACAGTCCACTAAAAAGGAAACTGTGTGTGAACGGGCTGCAATACATCACCGCCGGAGTGGGAAATCTATAATGAAGGCGCTAGGCAAGCGGGGGTCACTCGCATTAGTCACCTTTTACGACACACTTCACAGGCTTATACTTCAGCAAAACTTGCTTCTCCAAACTGAAATGAAAACAAACATATTTTTTTATTTTAACAAATACCAAATTTAACTACAGTTAATAGCTTACATTCATATACAAAAACAGTTTAAACACCGCATTTAATTTTCCTTTTGTGGTTAATTTCAAAACCCCCAGAGTTGTTCCATGGCACGTTTTGAGGTTATCACATGTGGTTTAATGAACTCATCGGGCATGTATTCAATTAATATTATGTTTGATACGGCTATATCTGTATTAAAAAATTATGTCTGTGGTGTCGAAAATA
The DNA here is from genome assembly GCA_944452665.1 of Stenoptilia bipunctidactyla. Lineage (NCBI taxonomy): Eukaryota > Metazoa > Arthropoda > Insecta > Lepidoptera > Pterophoridae > Stenoptilia > Stenoptilia bipunctidactyla. The sequence goes on from OX101738.1 coordinate 11,645,343, forward strand.
GTTTGAACAGTGTATCGTTACTATTTGTCTGGCTTAAAGTTCTATTGCAATATTTTCTTCGTTACATATTTGTCTCGTGTCGTGGATAAACCATTATTTATTTTACTTCAATGATGAACATGTTTACTGCCTTTCTCTACAGTTAAAAAAAAAAAACCTATTTTTGACCTAATTTCATCAATTAGTCCCCATATTCAACAGTTACTACGATTCATCTTACTTTTTTTATATAATATACACAGACAACCTACTTATATCTTTACAGTCCATCCAGCAGTCGGTGCGCTACAAGTGTCTAGACAGCCTACCCAACCAAAAGAATAAAGCCTGATAATATTGATCACAATATACACTGTTAATTGCTGTGGCGACCAATTGATTCTATTAAAGTAAAATTCCAGAAACACAGCTTTGATAAAAAACATCTTTTTTAAAGTAATCACTTTCAACTTATCAGTACAGTCAGCTTCATTAAGTGCCTACTAGCCAAGACTACCAAATACTAAGAAGCATCTAAAGTAGCCATAAACACAGACAAAGTGCTCAAATTGTTCAGGCCATCCACCGTCCCCAAATATACCGGAGCACACAAACGCCAAATAGTTCGTTACATGCACGTCGCTGCCTGCACGATTTGAGCACTTTGGCTATGTTTATGTTTACAACTACTTAGGATACTTCTTAGTATTTGGTAGTCTTGGATGCTACACACCTAATGAGGCTGACTTACAACAATGTTAGTAATTAAATAAATAAATAAATATTTCTGACACTCACACAACATTATCTAGCCTAAATTAAGTTTCTTAAAGAACTTGTGTTATGGATACTAGATAACTGATATACTTAAGAAATATATAAACTAATATATAAACATACATATTGAATAAATACATATTTTTTATTAGAATAAACTTAAATAAACATATAAAAATCTATGACTTGACGACTAATATCTGTGTTCATCACACAAATATCCGCCGCCGCCGGGATTCGTACCCAGGACCTCTGGCATAGAAGGCAATTTATATTACAGCTACACCAGCCGGTTGTCGAAATTGAAACAACTACTCAAAATAGTACCATGTAGGAGGCGTAGAATAGCCTTACCCCAAGTGACTCCCGCTTAGTGGCAGGACCTCTTCAGTGTTTGTTGCTAACGACAACGTTTCATATAAAATCTGCCGACAAATGTCACCTCTCCAACCGTGATGTGTTCGGGCAATATTTGATGAAGAGCCAGTTCATTCCCATGTGCTGTCTTTGACTTACCGTCGGGTAAGAGTTATGTCAACACAAATACTACTCTATGCTGATTGACTGTAGAGGGACTGGACATTGTAGGATTTGCACATAGTAAAAAATCACTTGCACTTGCACTTTGGAAAAACGGATCACATGATCGAGTCGTTAAAATAAAGCTTACTTAGGAAATATCCAACTTTATGGATTAAAACTTGTCTTATTTGCAGACTTAACCAATGTACGATCCTAACTTGATGTCGTTATATTATGAGCTTATTAAAAAACTTCATGCTGTGGTGGGTGTGGGTACTCTCAAGCTTTTGAGAGAAATTAATTATTCATTTTGCCGTGAACTATATATATATAGGGTCTTCTTTATGAAGATCAATATATTTTAATAGAAGGTTAAGAATGATGTATGGAACTATGGATTCAATTTATGAAAGATTTTTTTTAAAAAGAAGTTACAATTAACAAAAAAAATTCTTTCATAAATATTTTATAATTCTCATAAGTTAACAAAATTTTAGTTTAATCTGTTATTTACGACTAAAGCAAGAAATAAAAGTGTTTCTATTTAACTATTTATATTAAGAACTCACTCACACACACACAGAGAAAAATCGCACTAGGCATAGGTATGTAGGTATTCTCTGACGGCACTATCGACACCGAAAGTCAAGCGAGCCGCCCGCGCCGACAACACTCTGTTGGCTTGTCGGCGCGGCGCGGCGGCGGCGGCGACTTTGTTTGAGCCAAACGCGCGCGACCCGCTTACCGCTCGGCGAGCGCTCGCCACTCGCCAGTCTGTAAAAGTCTGTCTAATGATACACGCGCGTAAATTAATAATTATCAAAATGCCTAATTTCGCGTACACGAACCAAGAATATCTACAAATGGCTTTGTGCTAGAGCTGCGAGTGAGAACCTGTCACGAGCTCGTGACACGTACGAGCAGACATGGAAGGCGTCCCGCCCTCCGAACAATTCTAGGAGCTGTGCAGCGCCATCGAGATTATGGCACATTTACTCCACGTGCCCCAATGTTGTGTGCTGCCAATGTTATTAAAGACTTTGTGTATCGCAAATAGGTAGTCATGTGCAGCAGTTACTATAAAGTGCTTGTGTATGTGTATTCGTGTGCTGTGTACCTAACATCATTGACAGGAAGCAATATGTAAGTTATTTTTGTACATAAACTGTAAATAATAATAGTTGATAATAGGGTGATTCCATTTAAACATTCAATTGATTGTAAAATACATTTATTCGTTAAGACAAACAGCTCAAGCACGAAAGCTTTTTTTAAATTTATTTCTAATTTAAACATTATCAAAGAAGTCAACATTACTAAAACGGTATTTACAATTAGTTGAACGTTAAATTGACAGTTGAAGTGTGATGGGAAATTAGAATCAAATTTATACGAAATAAGTATGATATTACAACAGCTGATTGTTACGTCATACATCAAGCTAAGTAGGTCACGCATCGCCCGGGCGCGCGAGGCATCGACCTTTGCTCGCGTGGATAGGTAGGTACTAACCGCGTAAGATCTTTGTTTTAGTGAAGTTATTTTCTTAAAATAAATAGATAGGTTTTTTTTATTTCTTGCAAGGTTGTCGTAAATAACAGATTAAACTTAAATTCGGTCACTTAAAAGATTTGAAAATTTCAATAAAAAAAAATATAGTTATATGTATATTTTTATTTTTTTCATAAATTGAACCCATACATCATTCTTAACCTTCTCTTAAAATATATTGATCTTCATAAAGAAGACCCTGTATAGAAGTCGTCGTTAAGACTTACGGGTCAAGAATACTAGCAAGCATCTCTTCTTGAAGCATCCAGACACCGCGAAGTCAATACTTTAGTGCCATACTAAACTTGAATTCACAAACATAAAATTATAAAATATTTTATTAAAGCCATGACCAAATATATTTTAAATCGTGTAATCAGTTTTTATTTGTAAGTAGATTATAGCGAAACAAGCACTAATAAAAAAATTGCCAAACGTCTTTAATATCATCTAATTTATCGTCAAGAAACAATGAATCGATTTGGCTTTCAGTGGCGTCTAAAAATAACAGCTAAAACCTTGTCTCTAATAACTTTAACTTTATATGCAAAGGGTTTGATTTATTTAACACTAATTGCGATACAGCCAGGAGATTACCTAGTAATATATTGCTGACATTGAAGGACACCAGATTGATTTAGGTAACTTGGATAAATGATAGTGTAGAAGGTAAATTAAATCTTTAATTTATTTATATAATAAGCAGTCGGACGCGGGGTTCCCGCCTAACTTTTGAGCATGGAAGACTTTCTTGAGCAAAATAAAAATTCAAATTCACAAAACTAAATATATAAACTTCCTCAGCTATCAAATGCAGAAAGGTTTTCTTTAATTCACTTAATTATTATTTATAAAAAGGTAGGCGAATTGAGTTGCGACACAATCCTTTGTATTTTTTATTACCGGTTTCATCAAAGAAAACTTATATCTAAGACCCTTCTTTGGCTTTTCATTCAAAATAAAAAGATTGGGTCAGTTTTCATTCAAATTTTTTTTGTGATTTATAAGATTAACGCAAAATCTTTATTTGTTTAGCCCTGCAGTTTATTTATCTTCACTGAAACACGGAATCGAACATTAAGTATTAGGTGTGCGGCGTGATTGCTAGAAGCAATTAATGATATAACTTTAATACTGTTACAATTTAGTCTCCTCTGCAATCATTTAAAAGTTCCAAAATAACGTGGTATCATTACACATTATAAATGCAAAAATTTGGGAGGATTTATGTTAGTTACTCTGAAACGCCTAAACGTATTGATTTAAATTTCCCAGCTTGGGAATTGCCCAGTAAAATACTTTTTATCGTCATAGTCCCGGATTACAAAACAAAATGACTTAATAAACAAATATTTTTTAACTCTATAGATTAAACTTTAAATCATTTCAGAACCTATGAGTCTGTAAAACTTAAAAAGAAAACGAAAAGACTGAATTTTTTAACATAGGACTGTAAAATGAGTTTCCTAACTCAATACTCTTTGTTAACGAAGCAAGGTACACTCAGAAAGAAGTATGAAAATAACGTTAATTTGTTTAAACCACAAAAACGTTGTTCAAGTTTTATTTTACCTCAAGCTGAAAAATAATTCATTTAACGTGATAATTCCGAAGAAGACCATGACAGTACAAGTAAAGTTTTGTAATTGGGTCCTGGGGGATAAAAGTAAAACAATTAGGTACAGAAAACATTTAGGTTTTTTTCTTGTTTTATTTGCTTAAGTGCCTTAAGATACATTTTTTCAGTCAGGATTTTAATAAGTAATATCAATATGGTTCAATATTGATAAATGCTTTATTTTTTGGCATTATATAAATTTTATGGGTAAATTACACTAATTGTTACAGGTATTTTATTACAAAATCTGCACGGAAATTGAAGCGAAAATTATTACCTTACTAAACTTAAAATGAAATCCCTAGACATTCACGCCAAGTATATGGCCCCAAAGTAAGTATACCTACATAGCTTGTGGTATGGGATACCATGTAGCAAACTAGGGGGGACATAGAATTTAAATACACATACATATAGGTAAACACCTAGACATGGAACATTTTTATTTGTTCCATGCGGGAATCGAACTCGCGACCTCACTATTGTCGAAGTAGCGTCTGTACTACTGCACGGTCGAGTTCATTATCGTATTCATAATTTTACCTATTTAAAATGAAACTATTGCGTTTACATGAATTTTACTTAAAAGCTATTTCAAAAACAAAGGCTTTTTAAGAGAAAAAGTGTACATGTTTCCCTACTCTTTTTGCCTAAACCTTCTTCTAGATATTTTTGGAAATGGTTAGTTAATATGAAGCATACAGGGTTGTTTTTTAGTCACCAGCCAAATTTTAATGTTATTTTCTTTGATACTATGTGAATGTACTCGCATATTTATATTGGTATCTCTCAGTAGAAAAAAAAATAAAGATATGGCGCAATTCGGTAAAGTAAAATAAGTTACGCACCAGATTTAATTGCGTTTAAATTTTATATTTTAATTCGAAGTTAAGCAAAGTTCGGCGCGGTCGGTACTTAGATGGGTGACCGCCGACCATTCATATCTCACGACGACATCCGTGCTTCGGAGGGCACGTTAAGCAGTCGTTCCCGGGTGCTGTATACTTGTATACAGTAGTCGTTAGGGTTTGTCAGAAGCCATCTAGGCGCCTTAAAAATTCTGGCATCCACCACCCAGCACTGGGCCAGCTTGGTGGATTATGGCTTAAACCTCCTCGTCACCCAGATGAGAGACTCTGCCCTGCAGTGAGCTCATTACAAAGAGTTGTGATGATGATGATGAATTCGAAGTTCCAATAAGTTCCAATTACCTGTGGGTCGGTTTAGAATAACCCTACTAACCATGTATAAGCGTATCATAAAATGCTGACTCCCGCTGGGTGATACGATCCACTCAGGATCCAACTATCCAGCGACCACCCTTCATAAAAATGTGCATTCAAATGTTACTGGTGTTTTTGTGGGCGATAGGCTTACCTTCTGCCACTGCAACAGTCTCTCTCCATCATTATTATACCTCCAAATGTGTCTAACGTGTCATCAGATGGTTTTAAAGCCTCTGGAGTTTTGTCTACCCCACAGGAGATACAGGCGTGAAGCTATGTATATGATCTAATAAGGCATTTTGAAAATTTTAATATTACTTTCAATATTTTTGAACTTTTACACTTCACCGAGCTTGAATTTTACTTCGCTACCGCTACATAATGTAGAAAAACATGCTCATACACTCGTTATTCACGCACAAACTTGTGACTACCATAACATCTAACTTTGTCGCTCACTCCGTCCTAATTACATTAAGCCCTGAAACTCGTCTCATGGGTAGTCTCTCGTCGGGTCAGGTCACACAGTTTGGCAGAAAATATATTTTTGCTCTAAAAGTTTCATATTTAAGTGAAAAGTTATAGTTAGAAAGCGTTGCTAGGAACCTGCAGGACTCGAAAACTAAAATATGTTTAGCAATTAATACGTTTGGTAAGTTTTTAAGCCTCATGCAAAGTGGGTTGTTATAAGTTCCTCAAAATATTTTATCAAAATGTCTTACTGAGAACCTTGTAAATTATTTGTCATATATTAGATTCAGTGACAAACCGAAATAAGTTCATCTATGGATCAAAATGATAATAATAATATTGTCTTAAGTATTCACGATTCAAAGACGAAAGTAAAACAGTTTTGTGAACAGGTTTGAAATCATTATCGTAAAACTACGTTAACCATCTAAAGAACTTGTATCTCATTTTGAAATGAGAATCACACATTTGCCACCATATTTTCAAAATAAAAATAACGGTACTTATTTTTTGTTCTTGTTCTTAACAAAATGTGTTTCTTTTTATATGTACCATCTATAGCGACGTTCGAATTAAATTATGGTCTTTTTTCATATCTAAACAAAGTCTAGCTCAAAAATATGGTACTCGTAGAATATTTTTATCAAACCTAAGCTTGCTTTGATTGGGAAATTCAAATTCTTTTTGGGTGATATCGAAAACTCGTTTTAGGTTTGTTACTGCTGATGAATAATTCATTCTTCTCTTTGAAAAATACTAATAAAAGGTAAAAAATCTGTAGTTCCGTAATCGTAATTCCAGATATTGAAACATATTAATAAACTTTATGTAGTATCTTCTTAAAATAATATAAAGTCTGATAAATTGTCTTGTCTCACACTATTGATGGACTATGTGGAATTGAGATCGATGTCGAATTGGAGTCACAAACATGGAGTTACTATCGACCCTCTCAACACGCAATTAATCATTATCAGCCGTAGGTACAGTCATGTGCATTGATATGTGCACACTTTGCAACGTATTCGGTTGTGATAAAGTTCAAATTCCAATGAAACGGTGTATATATTATTAGACGTGACTGTACCAACATGATCCCTCGCCTTAACTGGAATTTACTACCTTTAGTATAATTTATTGGCATATCCATTCTTTATAGTGAGACCAAAAAGAATTTAGGTATATACTTAATAACTTCACGCCTGTATCCCTGTCGAGGTAGGCAGAACACCAGAGGCTACAAAACCATCTGATATCACCTTTGACAATTTCGGAGGATGGTTAGAGACTATTGCAGTGACAGGGGGTCAGCCTATCGACCACAAAATCGTCAATAAAACCTGTGCTCCTCTGACTTAAGGTTACTGTGACCGGAAAGAGAAGCAGCCGGCACATGCTATGTTTTTCTTTTGCTCCCAACCCAGCATGTTGCCTCTTATCCTGGATACAATCACTAAAGTGAGTAAGAATATGATTTCCATGTCGCGGCGGCGGTGGCGTTGAGCCATGTACGCTTTAGCTTATTCGTATTTTCGTACCTTTTGCCACTAATATTAAGCTAGCACAATCTCTCCTTGGACCTTTTGTTCTCTTCTATGCTGATATCGTCTATCTTATCCTTGTTAAAGAACTACAAATAAATTTAAATAAAACTACTTTGTAACCGGATTAATCGCGTATAATTTATATTTTGCGAGTCGCTCGTGACCACGGGGTCTGCAAAGACACCGAAACGTCGAGTTAAAATGTAAAATATAAATTATACGCGATTAATCCGGTTACAAAGTAGTTTTATTTAAACTACAAATAAAACTGAAAAGCCAAGAGAATTATTTTTACATGTGGTTATGAAAAAAAAGGGAATAAAATACAACCATTTGTATTTTCAAGTTAATCTTTAGATTCCGGGCGTAGATAGCTCTTTGGATTCCGGGAATAGAATTGGACTTAGGTGATCCAGCCTGTCGTAAGAGACGACTACATGAAAGAACAGCTAGGAACAGAGGCTGCAGAACGCGATCGTAAATATGCAGAACCTTATCGAAGACGTTTAAGGCGTGGTTTTTTAACCCCATATCAAAAGCCCGTATCTAAGTGCCGAAGCAACGTATCCGTAATATGCTGTTACTACAGTGGACAGAGAACAGGTTTTTTAAGTCTTAGTACGTACACATAGCTGTTTAACTTACTACAGACTATCTCAATATGTTGTTTCCAGTTAAAATTTTTATCCACATTTATTCCAAGAAATTTTACACACTCCTTCTCTTTTATTTTAGTATTTTCATACTCAATGTCAATATGAGATAATATTATCCTTACATAATTTGTTTTTGTTTACTATTAGGTTATAAGATTTAGGGCGGCTTGCGCATTGTCGTTAAATACAGTTTCAGAGCGACGTAAATGCATTTAGTCTGCTAATTATAATTAGCGTCTTGCACAACAAAAATGTAGGCACTAATCACGTTTAACGAACTGTCAAAGTTAAATACCCAAAGATGGCGATTTAGCGTCGCTAAATACGTTTAGTAGCAATCGAGCGTCATCATTTTGAGGTTATACAAAGTTTACTATTATTTTATAAAAGATTGTAAAGAGTTCGGTAGGAAGTTTGTAAGATGGATTTGGGGGAATTGTATTCTGACGACGATGAGGAGATTATAGAATATATCAACAGACCGAGGGAATTGTTTGAGAGAGCAGACTTATTTGGAATGTATTCGGACGACAAATTTTTCAGAAGGTTTCGTTTAACGAAAGAAACCACTATAATGTTGTTACAGCAAATAGCCCCACATTTAAAAACCAGCAACAAGTAAGGAAATATACTTATTATTAATGAATATTCAATAAATAGATAGGTAGTTAATTAGTTATTTTTGTTTGTTTTGCAGGATCAAATCAGTCACTTCTGTGAACCAATTTTTATCAATTATTAAAAATTATTATCAATAAAAATTACCACGAGAAATAGCACGAGAACACTTCACAAATTACAACAACACAATTTGTGTGACTTGATGTGACAGTTGAAAGCTCGTTGGTCCATTTCACGCATTTTTTTTTAAGAAATTCAACTATTTTGCTCTAAGTACAACGCACGAAAACGTAAAAAGGAACGCAAGAAACTGCTTTACTGACTCCCTAACTACGATTAGTTAAATTACCATTACAATTAAACGGACGTGAGCAAGACCTTTTTAATTGTATTTAGGCTACTAAACATATAAAATATAAAAATATAAAATCCCCAGGCAATCACATCAACTACATGGCCCCAAAATAAGCATAGCTTGTGTTATGGGATACCATGTAGCGAACTAGGGGGGAACCTAGAATATAAATACATAAATAGATAAACACCCAGACACGGAACATTTTTTTTTTCTGTTCCGTGCGGGAATCGATCCCGCAACCACTGGCGTCTGAGGCAGACAGCTTTACCCCATCGCCAAAGTGGTCGTCAATGTATAAAAAAAGTGTATTTAGCAAGATAAACTCATTTAACTAAATTCTGTTTAGACCAAATTTTACGCAAGCCGCCCTTAGAGTTTAAGACGGAAGTGGTCCAGGGAAGGTGCATAATGAAACGCAGACAGGAGAAGGTGAATGGACACAAGGTAATAACTATACATAGCCCAAAAGAAGCAGCGGTGCGCCAACGGGGGGGCCCCCCGTTAGTTGTTAAAAATCCCACATAACCCGACATCATCCCCAGGATATCAGGCATCATTCGAAGATTTCCCCCTCGTCAACAAAAAGAGGTACTGTTTCATTGCTACTATTACTATGAAGTCAATAAGTAGAAGTATAAGAATATTTATAGATCATGTTCGTCTTTTCATCATTTTCAATCATAAAAGTATAAAAACATTTTTACTACGAAAAGGCGTCTACAAATGATATTGTACTTTTGGAATAATATTTTGTATAACAATGTTTTGAAATAACTTTATTCTGGTTGATATAAATAGTTCTTTCTTTGATAAAATTAATGAAAAACACACATAAGATATTTTTTAACAATATAGTTATACCTTTTTTTTATTGATTTCAGTAACATCAAATAGTTTCCATTTCAACCTCAAACAAACATTAATATACTTACCATCTTTATCTTCATTTTCACACTTTACTTTTCCCCTCAATAACTTTGTTTCTTAATTTATACAAAGGCTGCGTTCGTTATTATATGGAGTACCTTTGGAAAGATTCCGCCAAGTATCATCTTGGGGCGAGCTGTGCATAAGAGCTCTCAGGCCTTTATTAAGTAAGCTTACTCAGATCTGAACTCCGCTTAAGTGTAGATTATTAACAGTTCCCTATGGAAAATTGACAACGAATCTACGATTAAGGCACCACATTGAAAAATGCATTGACTTTCTTCGCTTACTATGAGATTACGACAAGTTGAACGAATCTGGAATTTTCATCATCATCATCATCATCTCAGCCCGCGCTAGTCCACTGCTGGACGTAGGCCTCTCCCAACGCGCGCCACCGAATTCGGTCTCTAGCGCTGCGCATCCAGTCCCTGCCAGCCGTCTTCCGCAAATCGTCTTCCCAACGTGCCGGGGGGCGTCCCACACTACGCTTGCCTTGACGTGGCCTCCATTCGAGAACCTTTGGACCCCAACGATTGTCAGTTCTTCGACATATATGACCAGCCCACTGCCACTTTAGCGTGCTGATCCGGTGAGCTATGTCGGTTATTTTTGTTTTCTGTCGGATAACCTCGTTTCTGATCCGGTCTCTCAGAGAAACACCTAACATAGCTCTTTCCATAGCGCGCTGTGTGACTTTAAGTCGGTGAACTAGCCCTACTGTTAGGGTCCACGTCTCGGCTCCATACGTGAGCACAGGCAGGACGCACTGATTGAAGACTTTGGTCTTCAGGTTTTGCGGAATAGGCGACGAGAAGACGTGACGTAACTTCCGAAATGCTGCCCACCCCAACTGTATCCTCCTGTCGATTTCCCTCTCGAAGCTGTTTTTACCCAGATGTATAATCTGCCCTAAATAGGTGTATTCGGTAACAACTTCGAGAGGCGTATCTGCGACGGTTATCGGCATTGGGGTAATATGTTTGTTAAACATGATTTTTGTTTTATCTAAGTTCATTCGCAAGCCAATCCGCCGAGAAGACACAGCTAAATCGTGCAGCATTTCTTGGAGATCCTCCAGCGATTCTGCCAAAACGACAATATCATCCGCGAAGCGGAGATGTGAGATGCGTTCGCCGTTGATGTTGATGCCACGTCCGTTCCAGCTGAGCGTCTTAAATGCGTCCTCCAACGCGTTAGTGAACAGCTTCGGTGAAATAATATCACCCTGCCTCACTCCTCTTCGCAATTGGATAGGACACGATCGCTGATTCTGTACTTGGACGGACATTGTGGCGTTCTCGTACAGGCATCTCAAAACATTTATGTATCGCCAGTCAACTTGACATCGCTGTAAGGACTTCAGCACAGCCCAGGTCTCGATCGTGTCAAAAGCCTTCTCATAGTCCACAAATGCTACGCACATAGGCAGATTATACTCGTTGGTTTTTTGGATAATCTGCCTCAGCGTGTGGATGTGGTCCATGGTGCTGTAACCCGACCGAAACCCGGCCTGTTCTGGAGGTTGGAAGTCATCGAGTCTTCTCGCTAGACGATTTGTGATGACTCTCGAGAACAGCTTGTATACGTGGCTTAGGAGCGAAATTGGTCGATAATTCTTCAATAGGGTTTTGTCACCTTTCTTGAAGAATAGGACGACGTCGCTCTGACTCCACGCCATTGGAGTTCTCCCGTTGTGAATGGCGGAATCGAAGAGCTTTTGTAGCTCGTTCAGTATCGGTGTATTACCGGCTTTGAGAAGTTCTGCTGTGATTCCGTCATCCCCTGGGGCTTTTCCATTCTTAAGCTGTTTGAGAGCCAAACGCATCTCGTCTAAACTGACGACGGGGAGTTCGTCGGTGTAGTGGCGGGTCAATGTAGCACGGGGGTCTGTGATTGTGGGCACCTGCCGTGATTGCTGGGAAGCATACAGTTTGCCGTAGAACTGCTCTATCTCGGAGAGGACTTCAGGTCTAGAGGTGACGGTCGTGCCTTGTGATGTTTTGAGAGTTGTCAGAGCGCTTTTGCCGAGCTGCTGAGCAAACACTTTCGACCCTCGGTTCTTCTCAATAGTCTCCTCGATGAGAGTCGTATTGAACCTCCGAAGGTCGCGTCGGATCAGTTTCCTGATCTGTTTGTTCAGCACTCGGCGCTCCAACAACGTGGCAGAGTGTGTTTCCCGTCTAACCCTCATGGCCTCCAAGGTCTCATCCGAGAGTTTGCCCTTACGGCCCGTTTGCCGTCCCTGGCAGATTTTCATACCCACTTCCCGTATGGTGTTAACTACATTTTGGTAATCCTCATCGATGTTGCCAGTAGTTTCCAATGCACCGAATCTATTACTTAGTTCCAGTTGGAATCTTTCGGATCCCAAGGAACTTTGGAAAGCAGACGGGCGGAGTATCGGCTTCATTAGTTTGGCACGTTCAAGCTTAAAATCGATATTCAGGGTGCCGCGGACGAGGCGGTGGTCACTTCCGGTATTAAACCTGTTAACCACGGTGACATCCCTGAATATATGCTTTTTGTTCGTAAGAATGAAGTCGATCTCGTTCCGTGTTACACCGTCCGGGCTCTGCCAAGTCCACTTTCTGTGAGGCTTCTTTTTGAAGAAGGAATTCATCAAATACAATCCTTCGCTCTCCAGAAAGTTTACTAGCATCTGCCCCCTCTGGTTTCTGCTTCCATATCCGAAGGATCCCATACTAGATTCGGTGTGACTGTGTACTCCTACTTTGGCATTGAAATCTCCCATGACAACACTGTAGTGAGCCCTTGTGGTGTTGTGCAGTGCCTTAACGATATCTTCGTAGAGCAATTCTACGTCATCATCTGAGGATGTCGAGGTCGGTGCGTATACTTGTACAACCTTAAGGTTGTACCTTTTGGTGAGCTTAAGTACAAGATACGCGACCCTGTTCGACACGCTCGAGATTTCTACGATGTTGTCAGCGAGAGATTTGTTGATGAGGAAACCGACACCGCCTTGGGAGAGTTGGTCGCCCTCTCGAAAGTAGAGAACATGACCCGATGGCAGAGTTATGGTATCCTCGCCCTCTCTTCGGACTTCACATAACCCAAGTATGTGCCACCGAATCTTTTCCAGTTCTACTTCGAGTTCCGTTACACTAGCGTCGAGCCTCAATGTTCGTCCGTTGTACGTCGCCAGGGTCAGTTGTTTTTGGTAGCCTGCCGTAGCCCGGGGATTCTGAGCACCCCCTGTTCCACCGTTACCTAAGCCGCTACCTTGGCTAGGAATAATGGAACTACCGGGAACTGGGGGCCGATCGGGGACGGGACTTTCCATTTTGGGAGGATTTGCCCTTAATCGCCGCGCTGGGCAAATGCGTGTTGGCGATCGCCAGAGCCTCGTTTGCTGTTTGGCAGGGTGCACCGCGGGCAGGTGAGGTTGGCTTGGGCCAAGAAGGTGGTGGTTTGGCCCCTTACACCCCAATTGGAATTTTGGTATGTGTAAATTCATATTCTTTATTTATACCTCGATTGCTCAAAAACATGATTCAATGATTTTATTCAATAATACTTTTTTCTTTAATTGCCACGTTGTTACGAAAACCATATGCATAGAAATATATTCACACTATTGTTCGAACTATAGTCGATCAAATTTTACACAGCATTTACCATTATTGACCACTTTAGCGATGGGGTAACATTGTCTGCCGCAGACACTAGTGTTGGCGGGTTCGACTCCCGCACTGAACAAGAAAAAAAATAGTTCCGGGTCTGGGTTTTTATCTAAATATGTATATATTTATATTCTAGGTTCCTCCCTAGTTTGCTACATGGTATCCCATATCACAAGCTCTGCTTAGTTTGGGGCAATGTAGTTGGTGTGATTGTCTGAGGATATTTTTTATCGATTTTCGAAAAAAATTCTATGTCTGAGCGGCGATTTCTATGTAATACGCGACCTTAGGCCAGAGGGTTAACGTGCTAACATCATGTTCAACGCTTAAGAAAACTTTGATATGAGCCATGGAATCATTACCAGTAAGTGGCGGCATCTCGACGACTGGTGAAGTGGTGACATGCATTGCCTTCTATGCCAATGGTTCTGGGTTCGAATCCCGATGTCGGTGGATATTAGTGTAATCAAGTCATGGTTTTTTATATGGTTATAAAAAAAACTTTTGTTTTTTTATTTACAATTTTCTATGAAATAGGTACCTATTGACAGTGAATCTATGCTTAAATCATGATCTACATGAAAGCTTTCACAATACGCATAGAATCATTAACGACTTAACCTTACTGACTGTAATTTAAAGTCTGACGTGAATTTCCTTCCTTTTTAGTGTTCCGTCCTCAAAGGGTAAAACGGGTCCCTAGTATTAAGAATTCCCTTGCCATCTGTCTACAGGTTATCTCACGAACTGTAATACTTAGACAGTTGAAATTTTCGTGGATGACGTATTTCGTTGCCGCTACAATAAAAATATGAAAAAGAAGAAATCAATAAATTACCATGCAACAGACTCACAAAATTTTCCTACGTATTTGCTTAACCGATAACTGTGTCAGATGATGGAAGTACTATGGTCTAAAAAAGTAACAGGGACTCCTTCCATTTTTCCCAGCATTTTACTGGTGTTTAGTGACTGCGCTATTGCTTTTTGGACACAGGTTACCCCTTTCTTACCACCTTCTTCTTACCATCAGACAAAAAGATGCAAGCTATCAAACAAAACTATGGTAAGGTTGGATAAAAATGAAACTTCCACCCTGGATCAGCGTGTTGCAAAAGTAGGACGTCTCCGCGTGGTAGTAGGAACTTTTTAGGTTCCGCCTGGCTAGTGAACAGGACCTTTCATCTAATGTTTGCTGCTAAATATCACCGCTGCAGGTGATGCCGGCACCGTTTTATGATAAGCCAGTTATTTCCTAAGCCTGTGTGCTGTTATGTTCCACCTGATTTTTACTTACCATGAGATGAGATTTAGGTCAAACGTGGTCACTTTTAAGTTATTAATTCCAGTACATTTACAGGGTTAATTTTAATTAGCGCATCACCTCTTGCAGGCAGCCTCTCCAAATCAATCCCAACAACCTTTTGTTCTACGACTTTTTATAAATCTTGATAAATAACACAAAAAAGTAAAAACAAAGAAATGTTTGCTCCCTACTCTTCATTTTTTAAGAAGTAATAATAATAATATAACTCTTTATTGTACACCAACATAGTTATACAGTTTAAATTAATATAACGATCACAATTAACACACAAAGGGCGGCCTTATCGCCGAAGCGCGATTTCTGCCAGGAAACTCAGGCATTGATGGAAATGGATGTGGGCGAGGTGTACGGCTCGTAAAAATAAACTATGTACGAATAATTAATACATTACATATGTATGTGTTTGTCTTTAACATAATACAAACACATACATAAACGTTTACATAAATTGTTATGTACTATATAAATACACATAGAAGTATTAGGTACATTGATAGTTAAGATGGACAGTGTTTCACCTGGTAATGTCGTTTAAGCATTCGTTTAAAGATGCGTAGTGTGCGCGCCAAACGGATCTCAATCGGGAGCTCGTTCCATAACGACACCAATCGAATAAAACAGGACTTGCCTAAAATGTAATATTTGGTACAGTCTGCAACTAGGTGGTATACATAATTCTGTTGCAGACTGTACCTAATATTATTTTGAAGCGATGTTTCATGCGCAAGGTGCATGGCATACCTACGCTTAAAGTAAATAGAGTTACACCTCTAAACAGAGGCTATAAATATTTTTTGTATCGGAAAACTAAATTTTTACATACATACATAACTTCACGCCTGTATCCCGTATAGGGTAGACAGAACAGCAGAGGTAATAAAACCATCTGATGTCACGTTTGACAAATTTGGAGGCATTATAATAGTGGAGAGAGACTATTGCAGTGACAGGGGGTCAGCCTATCGCCCACAAAAAAGCCTCCCATAACACCTCGGTCCCTTAACTGACTTTTACAGTATGCCCGGGAAGAGAAGCAGCTGGCACATTCTATGTTTTTCTTTCGCTCCCAGTCCAGCATAGAAGCAGACTAAAATTTTAAAACTATTAGTTTTAAAAAGTTGTAGAACAAATGTTGTTGGGATTGATGTGGAGAGGCTGCCTGCAAGAGGTGCTGCGCTTATTAAAATTAACCCTGTACAGTCACGTGCAATAAGATGTATACATTTCCATTTGAATTTGAACCTTATCACAACCGAATAAGTTACGAAGTGTGTACATCTTAGCGCACGTGACTGTACACGTAATCCAGTATTACCTTTAATTTTTAATTATCTGAAAGCTTAATGTTTAAATCAAAACCACAACACTTATATAAATATGACATTTATTTATTGACATCTAATTGCGCAGTTAACATGATTCATTGACATTCATTACAGAAGTTTTCCTAACAATCAATTGTTTAAATATGTATAATGTCTAATTATTATTATGTACAAGTCATAAAAATAAACTCTTATACCTAGAGAAAATCACAATCCTACGTTACAATGAAAGCTTCCTATATTTGTTTCAAAGAACTTCGATCAATGGGCTCAAATAATTGACAGAAGTGCTTTAAATTCAAAGCATTTACAATGGTGACTAAATTATTTATTAAATAGACATCAATATTTCCATTTTATTTAAATGTTACATTTAAGTGTCCTAATTTTTTACACCTAATATACTTAATAAGTTAATGATACCAATTTTGACTTAGTTTATTATGTACAGTAAATATTTACATACTCTTTATTTTTAATTTAAATTTGTCTAATCTAAGTTGAGTGTGGTTCTGCGCGCTACATGTTGCTGCTATCCTGAAACAAGAAATATAAGTTAGATCTTGAAAAAAACAAAATTTAAAATCGGAACATTCTAGGTAACGTTGCGTAATCTTTTTTTTTTCTTTATACATATATTCCGATCAGCCAGAATAATCAGTACATCAGTAATCAGATATAGTCAGTTTGATGTCTTTTTTTGTACTCTACCGCTTTTACAAAGTTGATTTTAATTAGCGCATCACTCTTGCAGGCAGCCTCTCCACATCGATCCCGACAATATTTGTTCTACAGGGTGACTGGTGACAAATTTTAGATACTGAAGGAGAGCAATCTGAACTCGATTCTGTTCATAATCATGTATTAAAAGTAGGTATTTAAAAATTCACCAGAAATCCCAATGAATAAATAAAGAGACCTTACTACACTTTTCCCGATGCACTGCCTCAGAACACGCACACAGCGGTGTTCCCGCCACACGCACAACACCACCTGCTAAGTATCTATTACGTTACGCTTATGTAACCATGCGTTGCGTAATGAATTCTTTAACTTTCGGTTAAGTTTACTAAGTAAATAATTAATATTTATCCTTTATGTTATTTTTTCTATTTATGTATGATCTCAAACTATCACGTCCTGGAATTTCGAAAATGACCCACCAGTCACCCTGTGTATACTTCTATATGTTCTACATCAATATATATAAAACTGTTCCGTTACTGACTGAGTGACTGAGGTACTGAGGTACTGAGTGACTGAGTGACTGACAGACAACGTACAGCCGTAACTACTGGGCGTAGAAAGCTGAAATTTAGAACATAAATTTTTTAGGGGATGTAGGGGTGCACTAAGGAAGGACTTCCAGAAATTCCCACGGGAACGGGAAATATAGGACTTTTTAGTTTGTATGAAAAATCTTATTCCTTGAGTGCACCGATGTGAAACTTAGCGTAAAGGTTTTTCAATGTGTGTCTGGTTGTGTTATGAAAGGAATTCCTGAAATTCCCACGGGAACGGGAAATATATGATGTTTTAGTTTGTATGAAAAAATCCCATCCCTTGAGTGCACGGATGTGATACTTGATATGAAAGTTCCTCAATAAGTGTCTGTTCGTATTACGGAAGGAATTCCCGAAATTCCTACGGGAACGGGAAATATAGGACTTTTTAGTTTGTATGAAAAATCTTATTCCTTGAGTGTACGGATGTGATACTTGGCATGAAGGTTCTTCAAAGAGTGACTGGTTGTGCTACGAAAAAAAATCCCAAAATTCTCACGGGCACGGGAAATATATGATTTTTAGTTTTTATGAAAAAAACTTATTCCTTGAGTGCATGGGTGTGATACTTGGTACAAAGGTTCTTTCAGTGGGTGTCTGGTTGTACAGTTTCTGTAATTTCCAAGAGAAGGGTAGTTAAGCGCATACGAAGTTGCGGGATAAAGCTAGTATATATTATATAGGCTTCACGAAACGAAAAAACGAGAAAATTTATGAAGATGGATGAGTGAATGTTACTCTTCAACTCTGAAATGGCTCTATGAATTGACATGAAACCGCTTACACTTGGGCAAAAAATGAAATATTGTGAGAAATGAGTTTTAGAATCAGGATAGAAATAATCACTGAGCAGTGTATTAGAACTGAGCGTGTGGTGACAACCCCGGCTTTATTCACAATAGAAATGCTAAACCCAATTTATACTCAACTACTAATAATCGTCAGTTTGATATGCGTCCTCAAGCCATTACACTCAGCCATTCATTGCATTTAGCGCCCTCTATAACATTGTAACTTCCGCTACCATCAAGTCATAAAAACATCCTTAATATTGTTAACCCATCGCTAGCTCTAACAAGAATCTGAAATACCACAGATTGTTCTAATTAATCCTGATTTACTAACTGGATCCGGATTAAGAATAATGATGCAGTAGAAAACAGCTAGTAAAAACTATTACTTTTATTTAGTACATTTTAAGAACAAATGCTTTTAGATTTATTTTTGTTTCTAAAATTGATATGTGGTATTACTTCTGTATACTTCATTGACTCTTTTGAAAGATGCTAAAAACTTATCTGCGTTTTGCAATACGTGAGCTGCTACATGCATGTTACATAAATCAGAAACATATGAAGCGTAAAAATTAGATTTGACGTGAAGCGTAAGCGAACTTTCTTGTTAACTCGTCACTGAACAACCAAAATTTGCGCTTAAACATAATTCAAAATATTGTTGTTAATTTAATATTTCAAAATAATAAAACAACAGATACATTTAATGACACAGCGGATAGAAATGTATGCTACGTTATTTGATCCATTAGTCGATGACTGTCAAATTGTAGTAAAAAAACATCTGAAACTGAGTCACGTCAATCAAATCTTGGTTATAAAAGGTTCCTGAACAATTCTATTGAAATAGATTTTGGCATCGGCGCACATGATCACATAAAATATTATTTTTACTGCCAATCTAAAAGATCGATCGGCGTTCGTAGCAAAAAATAATGTTCGTTGTTTATGAGTTTTTATACGCATATACACATGCGGTAGTAACGTAAAATAGTTTATGTTTTGATCCATGGCATCTGTATACCAATTGTTTTGATGGCTTTCAAGTCCATAAAATTTGGTTATCTTTGATACTAAAATACTTAAAATACATTTTAATATTTGAAACAGTTCCTATTTTAAAACTCTTTAACAGTTTTCTTGAACATTATTTTTAGCGAGCTAATTTATAATGTGGACTTCCCGTTGCTCATTAGATGACGTGAAAACAGCAATTTATTATCTAGTTCTTATATTTCTATTTTGAAAATTTTACAAATAACTAAGACAAATGAATAAGTTTTTTTTTACTCCACTCTTCTTCTTATCGTAATAATGCCTATACTATTTAAATCGTACGAACCATATTAGCCACAAGTACGCATATTTCTTGGAAAAAAGTACTGATCAGCCAGTGATGTAACAGAAACAATAATGAAGAAAATATGGATGAGTGGGGCCTCTTGGCACATGCATTATTGTTGAGGAGACTTTTATACTACTTTTAAGATCTAAGGTATAGTGAACGAATAAACAAAATTTTCTAGTTTTGGTCGGCAATTTATTATTTTTCAAAAAATCAAAGCGCAATTAATTTTCATTCGCTACAGAGCGTAGACCCAATTATCAGCACTTAGAGTTTAACTGTACTTAAGTACATTTATCACAGTGATAAATACTTTTTCATCTGTTTTGAGTAGTTTTCTAGTTTCAAAACTTCATTAGGGATATAATATAAAAAAATGTTTATTTTTATTCAATTTTCTTTTAATAGAAATAAAATGACATCAAATATAAAAATGACCGTATCACCAATTACTAGCATCCTCCAATTACTAGTCACCAACTAATAACACAGATTGAGCCAAATATTAGCACTGTGAAAGTGTCACTGAAATATGAAACCAAAGTATAAATAAACCAAATAAAATAAAAAAAAAACACTTATGAAAATCTAATGAAAGCCTTGAATGAAGTAAAAAAGGCTATGCACAATTTACCTGCCTCTAAAATTTCCAATGAACTTAGAGGAACCATCAAGTCAAAATTAATTAAGAAAGCCGAGAATTCTACCATGCCCTGATCTAATAGGTATTGTCGTACGAAGAAAAGAGAGTATTAGTAAAGTGAGTCGTAGATTGCTGTCGGATTGGATGCCCAAAAAAAGGCTGATTCAAAACAAAGTGTAGAAAATATCTTAAAAAAGAGATTTTTAGGAAGAGATAACCCTTTTAAATATCAAATACCTGGTAAAAAATAGTGATATGACCTTTGTATGTATGTATGAATCTGTAACATCCTTAAGTGCCTATATTCTGTAAAAGACA
This sequence comes from Stenoptilia bipunctidactyla, assembly GCA_944452665.1. NCBI lineage: Eukaryota > Metazoa > Arthropoda > Insecta > Lepidoptera > Pterophoridae > Stenoptilia > Stenoptilia bipunctidactyla. The sequence goes on from OX101738.1 coordinate 11,666,275, forward strand.
TCGAGGGGTGGTTCTACAAATTAGAGATTTATCTTAAGCAAAACAACTTATTTGACATCTTACAATATCCGTCCCGTGTTTTAAATAGGAACGAATCTAACTTTCAGCAATGTCCTAAAGTGACAAAAGGATTTCATTACCAGAAGAAACGAGAAGTATGAAATTGATCACACTGCAGCTAAAAGAGCCCTTACTGTTTTTTTTTATGTTTTACATCAATAGAGATATAAGACCTCCACTAGACCTCCTACCTTTTTGGGCATTTCCATATTAATCCATCCAAAGCTTTAAAAAAATCTATGCATAAAATTACTTGGTATACAGTAAAAAATATTAAATAAGTATTTACGTTATATTTTCCATTTATCGACATCAGTGTTAATAATTTAGAAATCGCCAACAATTTTAACCAATTATCTGCGCCACATGTTTTATCAATATACTAGTTTTATCCCGCAACTTCGTATGCGCTTAACTACCCTTATCGTTTACCCATAAATTTCAGAAACTATACAACCAGATACCCACTGAAAGAACCTTTATACCAAGTATCACACCCATGCACTTAAGGAATAAGTTTTTTTCCTACAAACTAAAAATCATATATTTCCCGTGCCCGTGGGAATTTTTGGGATTTTTTTTCGTAGCACAACCAGTCACTTTTTGCCAAGTATCACATCCGTACACTCAAAGAATAAGATTTTTCATACAAACTAAAAAGTCCAACCCCTTCCCGTGGGAATTTCGGGAATTCCTTCCATAATACAAATAGACACTTATTGAGGAACCTTTATATCAAGTATCACATCCCGTGCACTCAAGGGATGGGATTTTTTCATACAAACTAAAACATCATATATTTCCCGTTCCCGTGTGAATTTCGGGAATTTCTTTCATAACACAACCAGACACACATTGAAAAACCTTTACACCAAGTTTCACATCGGTACACTCAAGGAATAAGAATTTTCATACAAACTAAAAAGTCCTACATTTCCCGTTCCCGTGGGAATTTCGGGAATTCCTTCCTTAATGCACCCTTACATCCCCTAAAGAATGTATGTTCTAAATTTCAGCTCTCTACGCTCAGTAGTTAGGGCTGTACGTTGTCTGTCAGTCACTCAGTACCTCAGTCACTCAGTCAGTAACGGAACAGTTTTATATATATTGATTATTACTACAACCTGAATTACTTCTTTTGTATAATGACCTCATAAACTATCTCAGAAATCAGAGAAATCAAAAGTTTCGATATCAAATAGGTAATTAAAAGATCCAATAAGGTGTAAAATGCAAACACATGAACTTACGTTCGATCACAAGGAACAGGTAAAGACAGGACAATTGTAGCACAAAAATGTTTATTTGCAATTTTTTACTATTTTGACGCGACTACGACGAAGCAAGAAGGATAGGATGCTTTTATGGATGTTCATTTATGATTTAATGAATTTACGGGATTCTTACCACGATTTTTGAATTTAATTTTGCACGTCCGATATTTCGATGATGTTACAGGCACCATGATCGCGGATGGGCAGGCCACACCAGTAAGAATTCCGTAAATTCATTAAATCATGGTGGATGTTCATTTGTTCCCTTAGAACTTCTAAACTAGTAATTATAATTGAACAAATGTCGTTGGAAGCCTCTTCACTATCCGCTGGTTATAGGCTATATAAAGTTACGTTAAATTGACTACAGCGCCCCCTAGGGGACGGTAAGTGAAGAACTAAAAAAAATTTTTCTTTATATTTTCGTATGATTAAACATATCTTTATCAATATCACTAAATACATAAATATTTCAGCGGAGACTATTTTCTTGTTTCATACTTTTTAGATCGTGTTTTTAGTAGTCGGGTTCTAGTTTTTAAACTTATTTTTTCTAAGTTTTAATTGTGGTGATTGCAGGAGTAGAATTACAAAGACATTTATGCTGTAGAGAAGTAACCCAAAATAGTTAGTGAAAATCTAATATTTTTACTATTCATTCGGAGTTCTGATAATTTGGTGCAGTGCTAGCATTTGGGTCAGTCACCCTATCTTGGCTTGTATAAAAAAACATGGTTTACAACGTTTTGCAATTGAATTAGTTCAACTTCTAAACCCCTGCATTTAGAGTCTAAATTGAAATATATCTAATAAGTACCTTTGCACAAATTTAATAAAAGAACTCGTAAGATTTGCGCGGTCTGCAGTCTAGACGTGCAAGGATGACGGTGCCAATAACAATCAGATTTAAGCTTGAAAACTTTTGTGCAGGAAAGTGTCCAACTTATCAACGTTTTTTACGGAAATGAAGATTTTTGAGAAAGATTGAGGGACTTCGTGAAAAAGGTAGAAATTTTTTATGCCAGACACTTCGATTTCACGCTTGAAAAATTCAGTAAAAAACTTATCCAAAAAAAGTTTACTAATACGATAACGAATCAAAAAAGTTCTGAAAATTAAAATTCCTAAGCTCGAGTTCTAATTGGTTCCAATTAATTTGAAAAATAAGACATTTTAGTTCGAAACAAAATTAATGAGACAAGTTAGTTATTTTAAAACTTTATTTCTTTTACTTTTGCAATTAATACGAACAATATTAGCTTATACGTAGAGACATGTATTTCGGTGTTCTTGTTCCCTTTATTAACTACTGTGCGGTTTTACCCACGCAATATCTGACCCCGCGGGAATATCGGGATAAAAACTAGCCTTTGTTCTACTACAGACTGTACACTGTCACTTTGCCAAATTTCAAGCAAATCCGTTGAGCCATTCTGCCGTGATTGAGGAACAAACATCCATACATCCAGACATTCACATTTATAATTATATAGTTGAATTCTTTTCAAGTGGTTTTTGTGACAGTTCAAAATTGACAATCTTTGTGACGTTGCTGTAATAAAATTGTCCGATCTTCCATTGACGTATCGAATCAGTTGGTGAAAAAAATGTATGCAAACTTCCGATTACAAGGTGGCCGCTCATATTCATCGATTCAATGTCGATTCAGTAGTGTCAATAACTATCAACTGAACGTTCCGTTTCTTTGAATCTGTCTATTTAAGATGAATATTTTTATGACATTTACTCAATTTATTTACACTTTATTAATAGTTCAATTTATAATTTTAAAATAAACAATTTTATTGACATAGTTTTTATTTCCTTAACGCGCCAATTTATATTTTATATTATTGTTATTTTTATTAGTTGTAAATAGTTTGCGCGTAATGGAAAATGAGAACTGTCACGAAAATCATTCGAAAACAATTCAAATATAGTAGATTAGTAAGATAAGATTCTCGTTTTTGTCGTTTAGTTTGAACGCTCCAAACACAAAAGTAATGAATGTATTTTCATGAATGTTTTCATTCATTTAAGGTTCTGTGGGAATTGGCAGAAAATATAACGATGACTGTTCTAATCGCGGGGAAATATTATTCCAACCGGGAGGTTTTGCTGTACGAGGCAAGGACGAGTTATAAATTGTGAAAAGATTTTTTACTCCCTACATTTTTAGCCTGCGTTTTACGGGGTGTAATGAGGTGTTAGGATCACAAAAAATGTTGTTTGGTAAGAGGATTTAAAATCTAGTAATTACTGAAACTTTGTAAGAAAATCAGAAATATTGTCTGGATATATTGACGATATCTAAACACCAAGACATTAAAAAGGGATTTTAAATAAATAAAATCGACTAAGTAATCCGAGACTTCTCGTTTCTCCCACTACAATATGTGGCGTTTTTAATATTTTGAAGGCCAGTGAAGACCTATTTCTAAAAGCTTTTTTTGGGAAAAAAGGCAATCTTTTTTTTTAGCAAAATCTGTTATCTTCAGCTTCAGCAATCGTGCGAAAGCTATATGTGACGGCTTTTAGTTTAACATGTCGTTGTCGTGTTATTGAGAAATTCAAATAATTATGTTTGAATTTCTATGCCAAAATATAAAACGATATAGTACAACTGAAACCACGATAACCATATGTAAATTTTAAAAATAAAGATCTAAAGTGGCATTTCCATAATCAAAAAGTATATTTTAATATGAAAGGACGGTAGAATTTTTTGACAGTATATTTCATTTATAGATCAAACGACCAGACGTAGTAGAGGATTTATAAGTTCATTAGTGTGAAGCTTACACAATTCATTAAATTAAATAAAAGACGAGTTTGACAGATATGTCTCAATATGCTTATTATTTGATTTGTTTATTTTTTTTATATTATTCTATTTACAGTTTAATTTTAATATTTTAAAGATCTGCTCTTGAATGTAAGAAATAAACTAAACTTCTATAAAAATAAAGTAATAACTAAGAAAAAACATTATTAGGGTGAATAAAATTCAAAATGATTTGTTACTAACGATTCTTTAGTACCAAATTATGCAGTAGGCAGAAATTTTAAAGACGAATAAAAAAATAAGGTAATACCTACAAATTTCTGTCATACGTACACGTAGATAAATTTACTTTACCCGCACGCGGCGTAGCTCAGGTTCTTATTATTTACACAACGTGATACGTAATTGACAATTTACCGAACAGTCTGTAAAAATCTGAAAATTTATTACGTTATTTAACACGTGACAATTTTGAAGCAGATTCTTTTCCATTTTGTTATACAAAATTGTAGTTTTTCAGTACGGTTTGGTTTTATTTGCTTATATCTGTTGAATTTTAAGAAGTTTTTTAACATCAATCAATAAATACGTAGAGGTTAACAGTAATAATTATGTGTTATAGAATAGAAGGTTAATTAAGGCGCTGAGTGAAAAGGCACGTAACATCATATGGTTCTTTTTTTGAATAAAAATAAAAAGTGTTAAGATCGCTAAGTTTTCATGATTTACGATCTAAAATCACACACTTTTACACGATAGTCGCTCCTAAACACTGTCTGCAAAGATATCGAAACATCGCGTGTAAAGTAAAATACAATTTTACCCGATAAATCCGGTTAAAAATTGTTTAAAAAGGTTGTCACTGCCACAGGTTGTTCTCCTTTATTTATTTGTACTGTTGTATCTTATTTTAGCATAAGGGGGATTGAGGTCATATTCGTGATTAATTACTACAAGAAATGAGGGCAAAGTCACCCAATCCCTTATGCTATTTCAGACTGTACGCCTATGCTGTACACTATCACTATGTCAAATTTCATCCAAATAAACTTTCATATTTATAATATAAGTAAGAGGTAAGATATAAATAGAAAGTATCAGTTAGTGCTGTAAAGTATCCCAGATGGCTATTAAATCTGCTTTATTAGAAAATCGCTATAACATTAGAAGAATTAAATTAATGCAATAAAACAAGCATTTACGAACAGATTCTATTGAAATTAAGTCGTAAAACTTTATGTTTGCTTAAAATTAATGAAGACATACCTGTTTTACAGAGCAGACACTATTGGCTCCTTATCCGAAGTAATAATGGATTTGTCAACAAACATGTACATGTTTATACAGTCTTCTTTTGGACTTGGCTGGCTTTCGGGTTTCTCATCAGGGCTTATATTCTCAATCTCTTCAGTTTCATAAATCTTCAAATCTTCATTAAACTCTATTTTACATCGTTCCGGCCTGTGTATTGTTGATGTAAGTAATGATTCCTGTATTGTTTCATTTCCATTACACGTTTTTTCAGATTTATACATCCCTGTGCGCTCAGACTGATTTAATTTTCTATTTGATTTCTTAGCTACTAGTGCACCCAAACAGGGCAAAATCTGCTTAAACTCTTTTCTGAAATTCTCATTTAACCATGCGTAGAGAAACGGATTGTAACAAGTTGAAGACATAGCTATGAAATGCGCTATGAAAAATAATACCATATAATACCTCCAGTCCTCTGCCAAAGAGTAAAAATCGCTACTAATATTAATTAAATTCAACGGCAGCCATGACAAACCAAAAATAGCTACCATTGCTATAAGCATTCTATTCGTTCTTCTCTTTCTTTCTCTTTCTGCGTCTTCTTTTTTACTATTTTTACTACCAGGCCGCGATTTGAGACGGTCATTTAATTTTATACTAACACAAGTATAACAGAACGCCATAACAATGAAGGGTAATACAAACTGCATTATCGTAGTAACCGCGCCGAAAGCTTTCCGAATTTGATCCGACGGCCATTTTTCGGCGCAATAAATATCCTGTAGCGCCATATAATACCCGTAAGGGAAAGTTACTGTGAGTGCAAAAATCCATATACTTATTATTAGACCCAGACAGGTTTTTATCTTCATTCTGGGCTTGAATGGGTAAATGATGACGAAAAATCTATCAACGGCTATTGATGTCAAAGTTAGCGTTGAAATATAGATGCTACAGCCTTGAGCATAAGGCATGATATGACATAGCGGACCTCCGAATACCCATCGGCCTAAGAAGGTGTAAAGTGGAGTAAACGGTACGGCAAATACGCAAAGTAAAATATCGGATAAAGCGAGGTTCGTGATAAATAGATTTGTGACCGTTTGCATAGCCCGGTTGCGCACAACTGCGTAACAGACTAGTGCATTTCCAAATATACCTACGACGAATATAATTGTATATGCAGTGCAAAATGCCGCTTGAATAGCTTTGTCTTCTATAGGATCTGGAGGTATTGTTATATTGACCTCGTAAATGGAATTATTAACAGTAGTATTAATCCTAGTGTGGTAGAGCGGTTCATCAGTAGTCCATTCGGTCGGCATATTTGTTTAGTCTAAGTCGGCGTCATAAACCGTTTGGGTTTAAAACTATCATGGTTATGTAAATTCTGTATTTGTGTTTCAGGTTTACTTTTATTGAAGGATTGCGTAAATCTCATTGTTTGTTGTTATTTCATATTCAGCTTGTTTTTCTGTAGCATCGCAATGGATTTATTTCGCATCCCATCATTATTCTTCTATTTGCTGCCACATTTAAGAAGCATTTTTTCTTTTCTGAAACAAAGCAAAAAGAAATGAATGAAAAAAATGGGCAAGTACATTAACATATTTCTGCTTCAGTGGAAATTATCATCGTTCATACTTTGACGATTATAATAATCTCTGTAAGTTTAGTTATGATTTGCAAGCCGATACCTTTAATAGGTGAAATTACAAGAACAATACGCTTTTTCATACTAACATCTATAATTAGTTGAGAAAGAAAAATAAGAAGCATATGTAATATATTTTTTAGTCAGAATATCATTATGAATTTCTCAACGTCGTGTATTTTCGGAGTTTTGTCCTGTTTTTCCTGTGGCGTAATTGTATAATTTCTTTAGAAAACACACAGCAATATGCTGCAATATTTGTGGAACTGAGCCATTGTTAACGAAAATAATAATTTCATAACAAGGCTGATCTTGAAAAACTTTGCGTTACCCTTGTAATTCTGGTTAATTTGTATAAAGCTAGCATGTCATTTTTGCCTTATATTTCGTCAAATCTTGTAATGATATTTACAGTCATTTGTACGAGTTCAGAATTAAGAGAGATTTTTACTGTAGCGAGGTGGCGCCATCTATTGTTATGTAGATATGTATTAACTTTTTTACCAAGAGTAAGTTCTTGTCTTATTTATGCACCTTTTTCATTTATTATTACGTAATTGCACAATCAGATTGAGAGCCCGAAAAAATCTGTTGTATACTCTGTTGTATATCTCTTGACTCCTCATAACCGTTTCTCATGACTCGTTTTACCCGCATAATTTCTAATTTGGTTTGGAAAATGGCTACTAATGTACCTAATATTTTAAAAAGGGCATTTATTAAGCATAAAAATGTATTGCACTCTGCACATAAAGATAATGTGCACTCTCATTGCAATACATTTTTTTTTCACAGTATTCAGTTAAACTTTAGTCGAATTTTTCGAAATGGAATATATTAGGAATATTTCACTCTTTTTCTTAGCATGATGTTCTAGTAACTATCAAAATTATTACTGGATTATCTCAAGAGACTTATAAAGATGGACCTAGTAAAAATAAAATGTGCTCTCAAAATATTTATTGCAGCTGTAGGCAAAAAAGGACCAAAAAGTGGAATTTTCTTAAAAAATCACAAAAGTGGTAATATCACGAAAACCAGTGAACTTTCACTAACTCGATTTCTATAATATCTAAGGGGTTAAGGTCCATCTATCTCTAGTTTCACGGAAACTTGTCGCTTTTGAAACATCCAGTATAAAAAAGCTAATTTTAAATACATTGCTTTTGTAACTACCAAGTAGAGATAGAACTCCTTCACCGTGCAAGCGTAATTTGTCGAACAAGGAAACTGGAACTAGTCAACTTTAACTTATTTCACTGTTGTTACCGAAGCGTGAGAGCCATACTGAACAAAGCAATCATGTTTAGAGCGGATACATGTTATGTATGTTTTTTTATATTTTAAAGTGTCAGTCTTCAGTTTGTGCTTTAACCTATCTACATACGTTTATTTTCGAGTTGTACGAGTACCTACGCAATTAGCCGTCAAATATATATTTTACAAACTGAACCGGCAAACGTTGTTTTGCCAGATAAAAAAAAAAATAGATTGGCCGATTCTCATAGATACCGGATAAGCACAAAAAATTTCATCAAAATCGGTCAAGCCGTTTCGGAGGAGTATGACGAAAACTGTAACACGAGAATTTTATATATTAGATAATATAGTTTTAATATTATCTTCAGCTATCACGATTCATTATTTTTGATCGGTTCATTTAAGCCGATAGTTAATTTCGATTATAAACCCGAAACATCGAGTTAAAAGCGAAAGGTAGGTATAATATCCTGCACAAATAGTTTTATTTAATATTGTGACTTGTTTTTCTTTATGTTGCAAAACCAAAACTGTTGTAAGCTTTTCTTGTGAATTAAAATAAAATGTACTTTATTATATTTAATTTTCCTATCTTCCTATCAACTTCACCATATTCGCCAGTTCATGAAATTGTGCATGCAATAGGAAAATTAATGCTATTTTCCCCTAAATGACATTTTATTGAGCACTGTCTGTGAAATGAGATTTTGTTCTAAAATATCATAACCTTATTTTTGTTTTATGGAATGTGAAACTTAACATAGATCCATTTTCCAATTTACGAAATCTTCCATTTCTTTATTCTTCATTCATCCTATTATTTAAACAGTTTACTTTACGAGACATTAATTTAATTTTAAATTAAGCTACAGACAATGGACAGACAGATAAGATTTATCTGAGAAGACTACATAAAACGTAGGTACTTGACTCAAAATGAAAAACTCATTTTATTTTATGGCCCAAAGCATAGAATATGTCGAATACATGATACGAAGACAGTTGAACAAAGATAAGTAACCGTTCACGCAAAGTGTGCCATAACTTTTATCTTTATTAAGTATTTAAACAACGCCCTTTGAATCACCATTTGGGTTTTCAACTCGATTTTAGACGTATTCGTCAAGATGGCGGGACCAAATCAATAAATTAAAGGTATGTAAGTATGGAAAGTTAATACCAGCAATCTACTTCTTACCTTTAATTAAATAGTTGGTACCCACGTACTTTAAAAGATATTATCTTCGTTTTAATGTGGTCCGTAGTGACGAGGTATTACCATATGAGCTAAAAATATTGACATATTGACACAACAACATATAATTCGTTATTTTACATGGTCTCGCCATTGTGACATCAGGATTAAACGGACACATTAAAACGAACATATCTTTTAAAGTACAAAGGTACGAACTATTTAATGAAAGGCACTAAGAAGTAGAATGCTGGTATTAAATTTCCATACTACCAAAACCTTTGAATTATTGATTTGGTCCCGCCTTTCTGACGGATACTTTTCGATGCCAAATTTTCGCGCGAAGTTTGAAAATCGAATTCGAGCTAATCCCAATTAGCGATCAAAATAGTTAGTTATTAAAATGTCTACCAAATTCTCGTGAAATCTAACAGGATAATTGGCAAAATAAGTCAAAAACCAAGGAAATGTATATTATTTATAAAGGAAAGTTATCTATTTAATTAAATAAAAGGAAATTAGATTTATTAAAATATCTAGAAGAGTTTGCTTTTAGAAAGGGCTTGATTCTGTCTTCGCTGTTTTTCTATATAAACTTATTTAAATTAAATGAATGCGCGGTATTGCATAATAATGATTGATGAAAAATAATTTATTGAGAACTTAATTTTTTTTATTCCCCTTAAATAAATAGATACTTGGTATAAATTTGTCAACTTTTAGATCTGTATTTTCTAATTAATGTAAAAATAAAGTAACCCAAAAAACTAAAAAGTTCATTATACTGTGTTTTAGGGATCGGATTTAAGATACTTCACCCACCTATAGTACGTGAAGATTTATCGTCAAAATACTATACGAAGGAGGGCCGCGCAACCCTCTAACTTACAGCCATTTTAAAAATTAATATGTCACTGAAACTATTGTTTTTTTTTTTCATTTTTTTTTATTGTCCTTATACATAAAAATTTCACCCAAAATAAAGGATTTCATAGGCTTTCACACATCACTTGTTTACAAGAATAACTTTGAATTCTATGAAATATCATAATCTTTCAAATAAAATCACTTTTAAGTTTAACTTTTACAAATCAAGATGAATACTACGAAAATGAAAATAAAAGTTGCTACAGATTGGTAGAGAATTTGGAATTGACCTACCATATGCGATATTTTCGTCGATGAAATTGAGTATATTTAATGCTCCTAAAGTCCTATTACTACATGCGGGGACACACTGTATTATATGCTATATAATACCATCGATTATTTCAAATATATAATCTACTCTTTTTACAATGCATACCACTCGATGTATTTTTACGTTTTTACTCAGCCAATATGAATCAAGGTACATGATTATTATACAAAGAGACATTACATGTCCCAAGCTATGCAAAATCCCTAAATTTTAATACGATATGCCACTATTCCTTTTAATTTATTCGACATGATATCTATCGCGCGAGAATAAGGCCTTTGTGCTTTATGATAATCAATACTCAAGGCTTTTATTAACATTAACCTTTGACAAAATCAAATCGAAGGTAATTTATACTTTATTCTAATATCCTACAGAAAATAAGAAAAGGTCACAAATTGTTTGGGAGAAAAAAGTTATTAAGACTAATGGCATATTTAATTACTAGGTACTTAATAATTAGTGACAGAAGTCACAAAACGATGTTGTGGCTTTGTAAATAAACTTATTATTAGTCGCTTCCTCCTTTGCATTGAACGATTTTGTATAACCACTGCAATAATTGCGTATTGGACCCATAAAATAAAAATAAAATCGTAAAATGATCAAATCTTCAAGTTGATGAGTAGGTACACACTCTACAGAATATTTTTCTAATATATTTTCTCAGTTTCAGTTTCATAAATGGCCATTAATTGCGATCAAGTGACGAATTATGTTCACATTAATCTTAATAAACCCAATGTAAACCTACATGTAGATATACTCTTAAAGTTTTGTTTTACACTCGTTAGCTAAATGTTATACTTGTATAGCAACTAGGTTAATTAATTTTAGCTAATGGGATGCTAAGCGATGGTGTTCGTTATGATATAAATTTGTATTTTCGTTTCCTCGCAATTTAGAAAGTTGTTGTTAATTTTTGATACTCAGGTGAGATGGAAATTATTTTCTATTTTAATGATCTAAGTTTAGAAGCGGTGCCATGTTTTTTTTTGGGATTTATCTTCTAAATTATATTAGACTGAAATATTCAGATTAAATAACTAGGTATACTATGACATATAGGCATCCAGGATTTGTTTTTAATGTTTTTAACAATTTCGGGCACCAATTTTTGATAATTATTAAAGAGTTATTATGCACGTTTATTAGTTAATCGTTCTGTCAATAAGCATGGTAGAATTGGATAGAACTGGCGAAGTTTTAGTAAACAATCCAATATTACGATTTTCCTCTATCAAAATTAAAACGAGTTACTTTCAAACAAAAACTTTTTACGATATACTTGATAAGGTATTTGTTTATATGAATGCATTTTATTTATGAATGGCATCATTCTCATCATACTCGTAACATCAAAGTTTGATCGTCAGTGAGCTCAATACCATGCTTCTTTTATGGCGCACTAAAGTTTATTGTAAGGACAGCATAAGCATGTTTTTTATCAAAAATCAAACTGAATTACAGAAAGCTAGATTTAGAGATCTTTGTATAATAAAAATAGAAGAGTTTTTATCAGATAAACAAAATTTGTACAAAAATTTTAATGTCGACGGAAATTCTAATTTTATTTTAATAAATTATGTTATATTTTAAAGTTACCTTTGGATAAAGTGTACACAAAAAGTGTTTGGATAAACAAACACACCTTGATCCTTATCACCAAAAAAGGGTAAGTTCCCCAGATTCGGAATAGTAGTGTTATATTTAATAACTTTATACTTAACATACTAACAAAAAGAAAATTACTAATGGTAGGCCTTATACACAATAGTTAGTCTCATAATTTTAACATCTTACCTAATATTTTACTGGTTGAAACAAAACACGAATAAACAATACTCTTCAAATTGACATAAAATCTTATTTAATCGTTTAAAGAAAGGATAAAAGATACAGATTATCCAAAAATAATGCTTTTATATAAAAAAAAGTTTAGTTTGAAACATAGACAAATACGTAATATTTATCTCCATAAGCGAGTTTCAGAGCATTGCAGCATACGGGAAAAACAACAGTTTGCTACAAAATTTGTTGTTCATGCAACATGCTTAGAGCATAGAAATAACAAAAATAATAATAAAACCGTTATTTTTTTCTTAAAGGGAATTAAAAAATGGTAATTGTTACGGGACGTGATCCCAGTATGTGGTTATTCGTATGAAAATTTATAAATAAATGCTTTATTTTGTAATGATCATTTTATCCTTATTGTATTTTATTTTATTTCCTTATTTCCATTGGGAAAACATTGCTGTGTATGATTGATCGCTGTTTTGTAAGAATCAGTAAGGATTTAACAAACATTACGAATAAATCTCATTTTATAATAATATTATTAAGTTTTTGTTTTGAATTGAGTTTTATTCCCAAAATATGGCACCTATAAAGATTGACAAGATGAAATGAGGTGACAGGCATTTCATTAATTAAACCTAAGATATTTTGGAACATAAGTTAAATAGACTTATAATAATACATACTCAGTATTTTCAATTTTCTATGTATGAATAATTTTACCAAGCGAATTGAAATATCGCTTCTCATTTGAATATGGATTTTGTCGAATATATTTTTGATTTATTTCAAATTTCACCTGATCCATGCTTATATTTCAGTTTATGGCTCCGAGTTTGAGCAGTTATAACAATCTTTTTACTTTTATCGCATAACTTTACTTAACTTTACGCATTACCTATATAGAATGAGCAGTGGTATTGATGAAACTGAATGATTTAATGGAAGTCGTTTGTTTTCCTACTAACTTAATGAAAAGGGAAGATGTTCCACGGTCTATCTTACTTAATGTTCTACAAAGTAGTGGTCAAAGAATTTGGTAAGGTTAATTATTCTGCAACACGCCATAATATGGCGACAAGAGTATCGTTATTTTAGTATTGACATTATCAATTTAGGATCAATGATAATAATATTTGTAAAAAAAAATATTATGATTTAGTATTTTGGGTTTTGCATGCAAAGTTATATTAGAAAAATTGGAAAATATGTATAAAAGAAAATTTAAATTGAAGGTAAAGAAATTTGACTACTGGTGCAGTAAAAACTTCGCTAAATAATATGAAAATGTGTCCTTAACAAAGGCCATGTTGAACGTGAATTGTAATATGCAACTATTATAAATTTTATTTTGTACAAACTTATCTTTTGTTGATTTTACTTTCTGGGGCCAAAAACTGAATAAAGCTCAATAAGCGTAATTATTTTTTCGTCCACTATCGCCTATGACACTAAGATCTTTTCTACGAATTTAATTTAAAGTCTACATTGTTATACCTTGTTGGATAGGTGATAAAACGTAGATATTTATAAGCATATCTGCCGAACGTCTGCCCTTATAACTTTTCAAAGATATTCCTAAACTGTTAAAAAAATCGCTCAGAACTATGTATTTAGTGATTTAACGTAAAATTTTGGTTTTTAGATCATAGAACGTCTTAATCTACTTACATGTAAATAATAAATAAAAATGATAAAATAGCGCAACAATTCCAGAATATTACGACATTACATGCTGGACTGGGAGCGAAAGAAAAACGTAGAATGTACCAAATTCTCATCCCGGGCATACTGTAAAAGTCAGTTAAGGGACAGAGGTTTTATTGGCGTTTTTGTGGGCGATAGGCTGACCCCCTGTCACTGAAATAGCCTCTCTCCATCATTATAATACCTCCTTTGTCAAACGTGACATCAGAAGGTCTTATAACCTCTGGTGTTCTGCCTACCCCATAAGGGATACAGGCGTGAAGTTATGTATGTATGTATGTACATTTAATGGCAAAAATCGGCAATTTTTATAAAAAATAGTTAAAAGTTGATTATCTCGAGTTTCATAGTAAAATCAGTTATAAAAGACAAGTACTACACAATATTTGAGTAAAAATGAACGACTCTGAAAGTTATGTTCTGTATTTATATACATACCTACAATAATTTAAATTACTAGAAACTACTTACTTTGATTTAAAACATCATAACGCTGGCAAGTTATGAAAGAAATCTTTCAAGTTTTCTTTGAATTTCAGTCACCGAAGACTATGCTGACGAACAGAAGCCAAGATTTTCAATCAGGATAATGCTGCCAGGGAAACCTGAAATAAAGGAGATGAATATTTTAAAATAAGAAATCTTTTGCAAAAATAAATTGAAAAAAATCTAAGGTTCACACCAGCCATTTGGAGTTTTAAAATTACGAGTTTTATAAACCAGATGACATGAATACTTAAAAAGCTTATTTTATATTTGCAATTTAAATTGCTGACTAAAATAATTAAGGATGAAGAGAGAAGATAAGAGTTACATTAAGGCTACTGTAATTAGGTAATTAACTGATGACTGCTCTTAGCTACTCTGTAACGTGTGGTTTCAATATTGAAACTTTAAATTAAAAAGCACTTTTAGACCAAAAAACGGTTTCCCTGTGTTCAAACATTTTATTTACTTTCTATATGCAAAAATATACATAATCAATATTTTCTTAATACGTGGAGTTAATATTATACATGAATCAATTAAATATTTTATTTATATTAGCTTGCATTTTAGTGGCTTATTGTATTAATATCATAAAACTGCTATTTTTATATAATGTATACATATAATGCGTGCAATATATTTTAAATCAAAGTAATGATCCACATCAGGACATTTAGACTCAAAGTTGGGCTGATACTCAAAACTCATATTTCATTTGTACATTAACGTTATTGAAATTAAAATATTTGTCTGTAAACAGTACTGAAAGGAAATATTAAGTATATTTTAAATAATCAGGTATTTAAAAAATCTAATTTTCTTTATTCGTTAGCAGATAAATCATCGAATTTTCTACCCATGAACCTACAGTTCAAGCCTTGGATGAGCGTGTCACAATAGGCGTAATTTATATTTTTCAGATAAGTAATTAATTCAGAATTATGTTATTTTAAGTTTTAAACCAAAGGTTTTATAGGCTTTACATTTATAAACATTGTATAGGTAAAATACAAACTGTTGCATTATAATCTTCTTAAGTAAAATAAAATCTAAACATTGACGAAACAGATTCGTTTTCCCTAAAGGCTTGTTATAGAGAAATTGTATTGTACCCTGTTCTCGTCATACATTATCAGAAGAGATTTTACGTAATTTTGGTAAGTTTAAAACAAAACATTTTAAATCTTAAAATATATGAAAGGTAATATAATTAAAAATCATGAAGATAATTCACGCATCACGCAGATATCCTATGCTATTTGGCATAAAATTACCTAATCTCGAGTTTTCAAGGTACGTACTGAATTATAAAGTATACGTTTTTAAGAATTCTTTGCGGCTAATATTTTGAACAGCTATCGTTTGCATACAACTTGGATTTATTAGACTTTTAGACACCATTTCTTATAAAAAAAACTGTTTTTCTTTGATTTTCCATGTCATCTGGTTTAAAGTTATCATGAAGACTGAAGTGTTACACATCTACAACAAACCTATTCACTTGATTTCCTCTAGTAGCTAGAAATATTTTTAAATATTGTAGTAACTTCACAATTTTGACGCATTTTTGAAGACACCATCCATTACATGACTCGGTATTTTTTATCTAAGGATGAATAATATTATCTATTACTACACAGGACATTTTTGATGGATGGTTCGAGAGACCCGTGTCACTTAATTCAAGATGTGAAAGTTATTCTATGTATTTCGTCTGACTGACCTAGGTAACGGGCTAATTGTTTTTTTTTTTGTTAAAAATGTCTGCCTGTAGATAACGTGGCTAATTCTAGCAGATGTTCTATTTTGTTGTCCAGTTTTGAATTTGATATTTATTTTTGTAAGTAATGTTATTAAAGAATAATCGTGGAGTAATTTTAATTGTACGTTATATTATTACACTGGGTGTAGGGGAAACCTTTGCAAAACCGTATACATGAGTAAAAAAAAAGTATAGCGTAGCTATTTTCGCCAATAATCCAAATTTCGTGCGCACAAGCCGCTCAGAGGTTCCTACCAAGCAGTACTATTTGTAAACAAACACTTGTCGCTGTAGGCTCGCTGAATTTGTCGTTATTTGATTTTATTGTTTTTCGGTAGTCTTGATGTTGTCGGGGCAAAGCCGGAAAAGTCATTATTTGCTTTTTCATTGAAATTGTTGTCTAATTTCATTTTTTTTTCAAAAATATATCAATTTTAATGGATACCTAATAAGTCGGGCTGAATATATATGTTAATTTAATACCTTTGCGTTTTAAAACGGATGAACAACATGCCCAGAGCCATAGCTTTACGGCTTTGGCCCGATCTCCCATACTACAATTATTCTAAACTTAGCAACATCTATATGTCTTCTCCGATATCATAAAAATAATAAAATATAAATCCTATATTTAAAAAGGAACTTATTTACAGACGTACTTTACAGTTTTAATACTACAATTTAACGAAAACTTAAAAGATTTTTGAATCATTCTTCTCAATGATATTTGTTTATATTTTCCATCCCGTCAACAAGATTTAAACCAGTTTCAGTCAGATCATCCATTATTTTTAATTGATACAATTGCCTATTAGACCAGTATACGAGATATTCAGTTTCAGAATATTGTGAAGTTAATTGTAAAACTTTTCAGGCGGAAACCTTATACTTTTAAAAACCTTGTAAAATGCAATTTAAACTACTGCACCGAGAATTCTGTTCCCAGGAAATCTACTGAAGATGAAGATTTATGTTTATTGTCTTTATTAAGTACGAAATAAGGTCTATTCTTTAACAATATAATTTAGTTTCTTCCTCTTTTATATTCGTTACTGTAAAAACTAAAAAACAACAAATGCATAAATTTGTGATTTAGTTAAGTTGGCCATATTCATAAACCTCTTCGTAGTTCCTGACATGGATAAATATTCAGAAGGTAGGCGAGATTCACTAACGCCATTAAAAAAAAACTGCACATAGCTATAGTATTTAAAGTTAAAAATATATATCCAAGTATCTATCTATTTCAGACATTGAGATTGATTTATATAACTTCAGCACATGTGACTTCAATTTTATTATTGTCTTTTATACATCAAAAATTTGTCAACAGAAAATTTGCGATACTCTCTATACACGATACGTGAACCCTTTCTTTTTACGAGCGTAGTCACTTCGGCGTTCATTTTTTCAATCTTGTTTGTTCTTTTCCAATATTCGGCAGATCTTTGGCCCATACCTAATATCAACATATCATAATAAATTACAGATGCTGAAAATTTGTTGGAGACGTGCCAAAGTCATTGGAAGTACTTTATGCTTAACATTTTCGTGACTGTTTGTTGTTGTGTGTGAAACGAAACAACTTTTAAGGGATGGCGCTATAAATAAACAAAGATAAATTATTAAATACGTATGTTTTCAGATACTTTAAATATATTGGAAGATTATCTGAAAGAATTCGCTCTATAAGGATGAGAGCGTGAGAGATGCAACCCATTTTTACATTTCTCCGTATTCGTAATCTGCTTTTTTACTGTTGCGCTTAATAAATAAACAAATAATACATAGATTCATTACTATGCATTGAAATGAAATGAATGTCTTTATTAACTATGGAATTTTATCACGTTTAATCATATTGTCAAACATTATATTTTATCATACACTTAATTTAATATGATGATTGTTATAAGTAATCATAATCTAAAATAAAACTCTTTTTAACGGGATTAAAAAGATATTGAAATGTTATGAATCAAGAAAACTTACAAGAAATTTGTGGCATATTTGACTGTAAACAGGAAAAGCATTTATCAAGTTATGACTATAAATTACCATAACTGACTAACATAACTGAGAATCAACTCGAAGTAAGCTTACAGAAGCTTCAAATACATTACCCAACAACAAAGCTAAGACAGTCGGAGAGGTGGTGACTTTTAGAAGTTTGTATAAATGCCTTGTGTAAATAACTTGAGCTCGATTTCAGCAGCAGGTGACTTATACGGAAGCTATTTTCTAAACAAAAAGGTCTTGTGCATAAATTTGTCTTTACCCTCATTCTCACTGATGATGAGTGAAGATGCGGTCGGTTGATGACAGTGTACGGTTTTAGAAAATAACTGAGTTTACATAAAATATTACCGGAACACATCGCCGATGGATCGCTACCCAGGACGATATTAAAAAAACCAGACAATCACACCAACTACATGGCCTCAAAGTAAGCGAAGCTTGTGTTATGAGCTACCATGTAGCTAACTAGGAGGGTAACTTAGAATATAAATACATTATAGATAAACAGCCAGACCCGGAACACTTTTTATTGTACTGGGTGGGAATCGAACCCGCAACCACTGGCATCTGAGGCAGATAGGTTTACCAATGAATGTCAACAATGAAGGGGTTCTACTTATTAGCACGAGTCGCTTGGATTAGTCGCCTTTAGGATACGCTTAGTAAGGGGTGGACGGGTCATTCATAGCAGCTAAATCATTATCTTTAGTCCGTTTCTAGTTTATTGCTCTTTAACTATACAAAATTGACTGAATATCCGTAAGGCTTTAAATATATGAAAATTGGTGAAATTATATCACTTTTTTACAGATTTTTAATCTCATGTTATGTATGCAAGAGCAAATAACGTATGTCGTCATTGTTTTGGGAGTATTTCGATGGGATTTATCATGTTATCTGTAGATATAATACTCACTATCATGCACTCTAAGTTGGCATGTATTTTGTCAATAAAACTTTTTGGAGATAAGATTGTATTGAATAGGTAGTACCTAAATAAGAATATAATAATTATACTTCGTTTGTACACAACACACAACCTTCGCCAGATACATAGTTACCGTTAGAAACACAGCCATCACCAATCACACAGTCATCACAAGTCACACAACCGTCACCAGACGTAAAAATATTGCCAGATACGCAACCATCAACAAACACGAGTCCATCTCGCACACAGAACACTCATCTTCCACAAACACCACAATTATTATATTTATTATTATGTTTAAAAAAAAGGGGGAAATAGATACCTTCTTTCCTGTGGGTTACAGGACGAGGTATTAATTAAACCGACATAAGTCGAGAAAGGGAATCAACCTGAATCATACCTTCGTGTAATAACTCAAATATTGTCAAAAATCCTTATTATCTTTAAAGGTTCATGTAGAAGGCTTTAAAATTACTTTGTGACTTCCTTATTTATATACGAATTGGACAGGAAAAATGACTTAATCAAATCAGTAGAGACACAACGAGGGGATTTCAAAGGGATTTGACAACTCGTGAGCACCTACATTTTAAATCACATTAATTTTGTACCTTTTGATCTTAAAGCGATGTGCCTCCTGTTTGATTATATAAATTAGATTATAATCATCATCACAGGATTTGAATCTTGGTGGGAGCGGGTGTTTCACGTATGCGGCTGTTTGCTCGCAAGTCATGTTTTGTATGTTTTTTCTAATATTAATACATTTTATATATTTGTACAGCATCTTTTAGTTATAATTGTTTATTATCAGTAAAGGTTTAGTTGTCAAACCATTTGCAACATTCTTTGGTAGTACTTAGTGCTCAACAAAGGGCATCATGGCTTGAACCGAGTTGCTCTCGTAATCGAAGTCGGTAAAAGTATCGATTATTACTAATAACATATGATTTTTATTTCAATTGGTTTATGTTTTGTTATATATTTATAGCAAAGGCTTCAACTGGATTCAAAGCAACAACTCAAAGCCATATTGTAACCGAACATAGCCAGATACTACACCTAGTCTTACTAATATAATATAATATTATAAATGCGAATTTTTGGATGTTTGTTCCTCAATCACGGCAAAACGGCCAAACAGATTTTAATGAAATTCAACATAATGATAGAGTACAATCTGGAATAGCACATATGCTACTTTTTATCCCAAAATTCACGCAGAAATCAAAATACGAGGGTAAACCGCGAGGGTAAAAAGGGTAAAACATGGGTAAATTTTGCACATGTTTTGAGTGTCATACATAACCTAAGTTATCAGAAAAACTATGATACTACTATATTTAACTATACATACTTAGATACGTCATCGGTAAAGCAAAGAAGACACATAATAAGTATGGCTTTGCGTTCATTATTTTTTGTTTATTTAACTCTTTAGCCCAACTTTATTGAATAAATAAACGTTTAAGGTGATCGACGTTAAATAAACAATGGCATTTATTTACGCACAGCCAGAGCTGTTATACTTTTGTTAAACAAAAATAAGGATGAAATTCTTTAAATGGAATAAAGTTATGATTTTAAATAATTTTCCATTGGATTCTAATTACATACATACAAACCTGTATCCCTTATGGGGTAGGCAGAACACCAGAGGTTACAAGACCATCTGATGTCACGTTTGACAAATTTTGAGGTATTATAAAGATGTAGAGAGACTATTGTAGTGACAGGGAGTCAGCCTATCACCCACAAAAACGCCTCTAAAACCTCTGTCTCTTAACTGACTTTTACAGTATGCCCGGGAAGAGAAGCAGCTGGTACATTCTATGTTTTTCTTTCGCTCCCGGTCCAGCATAGAAGTTATGGACTCTAATTATTCAATGGTTTTAAACTAAATCATCTATCGATGTTTAAAATCTAGTTGGATCTCAGTCAACGTAATGCAAGTGACAATAGACTAAAGGAATTTGGAATGGCTTTTAGTTGCTGTAAATGAAAAAGTACAAAACAAGAAAAAATATACTGCTAATCTAAACAAGATCAACTCTTCTCCCTAAAAAAAATATGCTCAGTACCTCACTCCCTGTAGCAGCAGGCGCTTTAATAACTCAATTCAAGCGACTAAAATGTATGCTCTTTATAGCAATTAGACTGTAAAATACATACATACAGGTCATTACCCGTTTTTCAGGTTTCATAAATATATCAAAAGCTTATTTTAATTCAAAATCTTTTTACAAGGCTATTAACAAATTCTATATAACTTAAAGTTCATGTGGATTTCTATGAATTGGTTTTAAAATTATGTTTCACTGGGAGAGTTAGACAATCCGACAAAATTATTATTTCTGATGTAATGTGGGTCATGTTTTATATCACTCCTAGGCACCTGTCTTCTGAACAAAAGACTATGCTCATAATGTTTAGTAAGGTTGGATGAATAAGATAAGTGAGATTCGTTTCGCCAAAATCAATGAAGTGACCCCAAAAAGATTCATAACGTTTTTATCTATACAGAATAGGATTATATGTCATTCATATAAGACTGCGGTTAAAGTGTTGACCTTAACGTTTTTTCGTGTAACATGTGTGAGCTAAATAATGCATGTAATATAAAGTTACTTAAATTATTTATTTATATTAATTTTAGGAAGATAGAATAGCTAACAATTACTAAATTATTTATTTGATGCCGAAATTAAAAAAGAAATTGCACATATAAAGTGTTTTTTACTTTATAGTTTTGAACTCAGTGAGCAACTGTCTTATTCTGAGGTACCCTTTTATATTAATAGATTTTAGAATTTAGTTTTAACTCAAACAGTAATTTTCTAGCCCAGCCAAACGTTATTAATCAAGTTCGTTTCTGTGATTCGGAGAATTCGTCAAGGGTAACAGAAACCATTTCGGCGCTTTGAAATAATATGACTTCCACAAACACGTGACAGCCCGTATAACTAGGTGGTTTACGAGACAAATTATATAGCCATAGAATAAGTTTATTAAAAACAGTCAAATTAATAAAATTTTAATGCTGTTATATTTTAGAATTCTGCGTAAGTCTACATTGAGGTTTCGATTTTATCCATGCTTAACCCGTGAGAAGTCGCGCTATGAGCATATTGCTCACGCAATTTTTTTGCGGTTTATTTCATTTTTAGCGACACACTAGGAGTACAATCTTCACAGTACCTTCCTAACGATTCACCCCACCCTCCATGACAACACTCGCGCGCCGGTCAGTGCCGCTGCATCCAGGCCTATGCAACTCTAGTGTCAATGAAATTGAATTCTGCACTATCTAGGACATGACGTACTACAACTTTTCGGTAAGTAATTTCTCCTGTTATTAACTAGGTAGCGCTGGGATAGCCGATTTATTAATATCTCGTCAGGAACCGGAAAAGATGTTGACTTTGACAGACTAGTCAACAGACTAGTACAATAGTCTATGAATGATCGTGTGCGTGTGCGTCTGTTGCGTTTTGTGTTTTCTCCGCCATTTTATTTAAGTCTTAGATTACAAATTCGCTGTGAATTTGGCCGTGAAGTTAATTGTGTGACTTACTAACAACTTAAAAGGCTTCAGCAACAAAAGTTTATAAAGACTAAAGTGCGGGAAAGCGAAAACAGTGCAAAAATTGTGTAATATATTGTGTAAATATACAGTGATTGTGCATGTGATTTAAGTATGATTTGCTGTAAGTCATAAGGTTAATTTGGTCGATTTCATATAAAATGTCAATGAAAATGTTGATTCACAGTTGCAGTAATGGGGTGAACCGAATAATAAATGGACAATTGACAAAATTTGATGAGGAAGATGGAGCGAAGAAAGAGGCTTTTGAATATTCCACGCAAAGAAAATAAACAATAAATAACTTTAAAAAATAAAGATTTTCGTTTTTATTTTTATTTTTGACCACTTGTTACTATAAATACCTTATTCTGTATTTTTTTAAAGCAGTTATCATGGTAAAATTCTTTAAAATGTAAGATTAAATGTGATAAACAGGATAAGTTATTTTTACCTTAAATTTTTTTTTATGATGGAGACCTATCTACTAAGGCCGTCTAGCGGTTTTAGTTACTAGCGCCATCTATGATTTGAGGTATTGTTCTATTTTGCCAATAAAATCAAGTTGCCCATCTATCTCATATTAACTGTATCGTCTATGGCTGCATCCACGGAACAACACGTGTAATGCGGCATTTTGCTCATTATGCGACTACTCGCGTAAGTATTTTATTTTTGTGAATATATCTTTTTTTTCCTTTGCGTAAGTAAATATTAATTATTTCAGTGGATTTACTGTTTCAATATTATGTTTGTTATTTTCAGCATGAAAATTCAAAAAATGAACAACCGATAAGCTGCTGCAATTTTTGCTTGGTAGAAGATCCCGATTCCGAAGAAGGAGAATCTTTTGATCCTAAAGATTCAGTCCCAAACTGTTCCGTCATTCACAACCCCCCTCCCCCCCCGAAACCGACACTGAACAGTCTTCGGATGATATAGAATATAACAATTTACACGAATTAAGAGGTTGGATT
Source organism: Stenoptilia bipunctidactyla (assembly GCA_944452665.1). Lineage (NCBI taxonomy): Eukaryota > Metazoa > Arthropoda > Insecta > Lepidoptera > Pterophoridae > Stenoptilia > Stenoptilia bipunctidactyla. The sequence goes on from OX101738.1 coordinate 11,690,226, forward strand.
TATTGGTTTTTATTGGAGGTTGGATTTTATGTCAGAAAAGATAGGTAACAACTTTGTTCCAGGTGAAAAAATAGGCGTTCCAATAAGGCATGCACTTAGAGCAAGAAATTACGCTGAACCGAGCATGTGAGATTCATGTGCAGTATATTGTATGATATATATATATATATATATTTCAAGATTACATAGATAAATGAAACTTTTGATTTTTGTCATTTCTATTATTATTTTTCTTTATTATCTAACGAGTAGCCAAAGTTTAAGTGTTTTTAGTTGCTTCATAAGTTTGGATTTTATGATTAAATGTTAATAAAATAATTTATTTCATTAAAACGAGACTTTTAATGTATTATAATGGCAAAGAAATATTATAATTCCTTTTTGTTTTAAATAAAAAGTCACTTGAAAGAAGGTGAGCATTTTGCTCACATGCGTCTACTCGTGTAACTTTATAGGGCGCGCCTTCTCACGGGTTAATAAGAATTTAGTTAAATATACCTACTTTAGAAACTTTTAAGAAAAAAATATTATTTAAATTAAAATCTAATTATTTTAGCCCAAATTAAGTTCCTTAAAGAACTTGTGTTACGTATACTTGATAACAGTTAATACTAAACATCTAAATATTTATATCGAATGAATACATGAACATGTAATTCAAAATCCATGACTTGTCGGTAAATATGTGTATTCATCTCACAAATATACAACGCCGACGGGATTCGAGCCCTAGACTTCCGTCACAGAAGGCAATGCACGAGTCTTGTACCACTTCACTAGACGGTCATCACTCAATATTATACTCATAATAAGGTCTTTAAAACAGCCTTAAAATTTTCTCACAGCGGGAAACATACTTGCTGATTGCACGTCTCATCGCATTGACCAGGCACACCACGAAGGCCGTATAAAGCAATGTCTCTACACAAAAAAAAACAGAGAAAAACTTTTAATGAATTCAAACAACAAAGCTGTTGCTACTCGTAATTAAATTCACCAAAGTTAAATCAGTTTGCACTTAGTTAACTGCGCTACTCAATTGTGAAATTCGCAACTGAACAATTTATTTTTCTATTTGAAGGACTCTGCTTTAATATTACGATCGTTAACGATTTACGGTTAAGAACTTAGGTTATAAAGTGAAAAATACTGAGCTTTTGTAAAAAATACTGAAATAAAGTTCATTGGCCATTAAATTTTAGTACACTTTGCGCGTTTGTCCAAGTATTTCGGGGAGTTTACAGAGCGTAATATTTTTTAAGAGAGGTTAAATAAAATGAGTATCTCAACATAATTTCGCATAACTTGAATTTGGTTTTTATTTCACGCGTTTGACCTCAATCTCACCTGTCGATAAGATTGAAGAACACGAGCTTAGAAAAGAACTAGCCCTTCATAAAATATTGATGTATCATCACCGCCGCCATACTCGTATTTGGCGGCAGATTATACAGGGTGGAATTTTTGAATGCCCACTGGAGGGAAAGTACTCTAAATAATGTGCGATTCCCGGGTGAAGCGAGCGAATTTTCGAAAATTTTTGAATACAGTTTTTTTTCATTACCAAAATATAGGAATGTTTGTAGTAAAATTTGCTATCTCTATTATTTAGAGTACTTTCCCTCCAAGGGGCATTCAAAAATTCCACCTTGTATATGATAGGTGGTCGCTAGCCATTCAGACCCAGATGGGATTATAATACCAAGCAGAAGTCACTCGGATAAGTCACCATTTACGAGCGGCTTTAAGGATATTCTTAACCGATGATATCTTAAAAGAGCAACGTGTATGTTGCTCTTTTAAAGATAAAATCATACACCTTTAATGCTAAATTGTGAAAAGACGAATAGGCTCATTTAGAGGTAAAATTGATGTTTAACTAGATTTGTTCAGAATATTTTCAATTGCCCAGTATATGACTTGACCTTTTTATTCATACTGGAAATCCGCATTTGACTCAATGATATGAAATAAGGTTGAAGCCATAGATAAGTTTAGTAATGACCTGGCGCCTTATAAGCCATCGCTAGGCCATATTACCGCTATCTTAAATTCATCACATCTATACGAAGGGTTATTGAAATACACAGGTGGGCTCTGAAGTGGTCTTGGCATGTAAATTAACTCGGACTAGTCACATTCGGTTTATTTTAGGCTCTGCTTGGATTTTAATATTGAATTGAAAAGAAACGAGACTAAGCACATATATTACTTTTAAATATATATATTTTCTATGTGTACCTATATTAATTGAGTGTATACAAAGTATATACAGGAGAAAGAAATAAAAGAATAGTTACTCCGTAATACCAAGAGTATAATTATGCATTAACAGTATCTCTAAGTAATCTAAGCTCTTATTTAAATTGACTTCAACCCATTTTATAAAGTCGTTTTAACAGATTTTCATGTATCACCAAGAGTGTGGTATTGATACATGAAAATCTGTTGTTATATAGTTTAAGTGAGTGTGGTATATAGTTTTAACTCATGATTTAATTAATTTTCGTTCATTTTAATAGACACTTTAAATAGAATTTTTGGTTTCTTATCGGACAGTGCCACGACTGATAATTCATTAAATGGATATTTTTCAGTTTCAAAATTGAAGAAAATCAGAACCTTTAATACATCAAATAATTTGCAATAAAACGGCAAACAACTGACTTCTTTATTTTGAAATAATAAGGTTTAAGTGTTAATATCTAAATGAAAATAAATATAAAATAGTTCTTAATAGTTTTGCCTCTCTATGTTGAAAGCATTGGTTTTACGATAGGTGATAAACTCGTAAAGTGTTGCTTTGGAAATGGTCAGGAATATGATCTGTCACAAGCTTTATTGGGTAGCACTTTAAGCATTGAAAGTAATGGCTGTAATGTTACAGTGGTTCATAGACATTGCTATTTTTATAAAAAATACGATTATGACACTCTAGAAAGATTTAGACCTAAAAATCAAACAGAATGATGACGGAATGTGTTCTTATTTTGTTAGGTCGAATTCTAGGATATCCCCAAATTAATTAGAAGTAAACCCACTTGCAGAAGTATTGATAAATTTACGGAACCGGTTAAGTAAGCGGTTATTCGCTTCCATCACGCCTGCAATAAGCAGTTGCTGGATACATTTCCAGGACTACCCGAATCCTTTGCCGATTTCTGTCTCTTATGCCCTAGTCCCCAGCGGACTGATCAGATTGTCGGATACTTTCCGTCAAAGTTAATATCTGTACTAATTAAATAGACTAAAGAGTTTGTTTGGTTGGTTGGTTGAACATACTCTCTGTAACTACCAGTCTTACTTAAAAAAATCTTTCTGTATTTCAAAGCCCTCAAATAAATATATTAGCCCGAATTTCCCACGAGGTCGAATGTTACTCGAGTAAAACTGCATAAAACAGCTAGTTTATTAGTTTATTTATTATAATGAATCCTGAAACAGACAAAACTTTTGGACTGTCAATCGCTATTGAAATTAGTAAAAATAAGTCAATTTTTGCAGATAAACGCGAAAATTGTTTATTATACGGAAAACTAATCTAAACTGTTCCATAAAGAATATAACATTCTGTACCATTACGATAAATTTAACAGACTATTCTGATATTTGACATAAAGAATTGAGGTTACCAACTGGAGAAAGCTTTCATAATAATGTTTTTCCGTGATGTATTTATACGAAAATTTTAAATTGTCACTTTAAAACGGCAACGTTTTGGTTTCACAAATCTTTTAACCACTCTTCACTAGAAATGTTTACAAGAATAATTTATACTATATTTACATATCTTCATATAAAGTTTCAAACTTTGTACGTATTTGCCATTTTTAATTTAAATTATTTACCATAGCACTGTTCATATTGTTTCACGGTTTTAATTTAGTTTCTGCCTGGCGTTTAGTGGACTATATACATTTAATGGCTAAGAGGAAGGTTCAATGAAATCTATTAAGTACCACTTATCTTAGACTGCTAGACAATAAAGAATGTAACACTTTATTTGATTTGTTATTTTATAGACCAGTTTTATTTAATTTATATCAATTTTATTTTTATAGGATGTTTTCAATTTAACAACCCTGCTTAATGATGAGAAACTGTGAACCCTTAATTGATATGACCGTCTAAAAATTTCGGCAGCTCATTTGGTCTTATTAAGAGCCTGCAGCTTAGTTATTTACAGCAAAAATATCTTGCTATTTCACTCAGCTTCCCGCAAATATTGACATGTTTGGTGAGACGCATGATATATTTTTAAAATAATCGGGACGGAAATTTTAAGTGACTACGATTAAGTCATTAACTAATGTTATTTGGTTGCGTAGTAGAACTCGATCACAATACTTTGCCTATTTGGACATTATTAGTTATATTTTCATTTATCTTGTGCAAATTAAGGGATTTACTATAATTATCAAATTCCAAAGCTTTCCTCATTCTGTGACGTTTAGAAAATCGACGTGGGACTACCAATCAAATAAAGAATGAGGTCTTAAGCTTTTTAATAATTCTAATTTATTGATTTTATTGTAATGTTATACTTATTAATCTTCTTTCGCTTTTTACGCTAAACAATATGAAATAGCTGCTACATTAGAGGAGCGCTATTTTAGAATGCGCATAAAGGTCTATTTTGAAGCAAAAATATTAATATTAGTTTCAAAGCTGGATAAATAATACGATTATAAATAAATAAATATTTCTGACACTCACACAACATTATGTAGCCCAAATTAAGTTTCTTAAAGGACTTGTGTTATGGATACTAGATAACGGATATACTTAAGAAATATATAAACATACATATTGAATAAATTCATATTTTATCAGAAAATAAACTTAAATAAACATATTACATGACTTGACGACTAATATCTGTGTTCATCACACAAATGTCCGTCGCCGCCGTGATTTGAACCTCTGGCATAGAAGGCAATGTACGTTACCCTACACCAGCCGGTCGTCATAAGCTTATGACCTTTTATTAATTAAATGAAGCCATTTATTTGAGGTTAATACAGCATTTTAAAAATATATTGTAATTGTTGCAATTGTATACAGTTTTCATAAAAAGTCTTTGATAACATTAATTTATCTTTTCAATGAACTACGAGTATCTCAGTCTCTCGTGCTAACAAAACAGATCCTTCATAAAATATTGTTTTCTCGTAGCTATAGAGCGTTACTTGGAAAACCAGTTTTTCGACAGCACTTAATCAACTAGGTCAGTAAATTAATGATCGAGGAAATGAAAGGCTGCTTCTTATCAAGAGGTAAACTTCATTATAGAGCTCTGTTTCGTCCCTTTCTTTCAATTCAATTGACGTATAGCAACTTTGTCGATTTAGGTAAAAACCTATTCTGACTATACGTAATGGTAATGATGGCTTTTAAGATACTTTTGTTTGAAAACAATGGTTTCGTTTTAATAGAAAAGTGTAGAGAACTATTGGAACGACATTGTATTACTTTATTTTTCGAATTTCTAAAGGAATTTGATCAATTTCAGATATGGAATGATAGTAACTGAAAACAATGTCTTTTTTCTAAAGTGGAAAGTTCCAATTCGAAATGAGGATATTAATTAAGTTTTATTTTTACTTACTTTCTGTTTTTTGAAATTAATCATACGTGGAAATTTATAAACGAAGAAAATTGGTTGATATATTTATTTTAACGGAAATTTCTTACAAATGCTTTATTTTTAAGCAATTTTACAACACAGCTTATTTCAATTGAAAATATTATTGTAGCCCTTCACATATTTATTTAAAATGTTTATCAGTGTGTATCTGTAGCGATGTAGCTCCAAATGGATAATCAAAGTGTTATTTATTATCAAAATAGTATTCTCTGTGATTGTTGAAAAAGCGACGATAATTTTGAAAGTTGGCTCTTATTGGAGCTGTGAATCCATTGGTCGGTTCCTTGTTTAGTTTTAATAGCATTTTCCAGATTCCAGACCAAAAACTGAAAATAATAGGATCCCATGATGACTAGCAACTTTTGAAAGAAGGTCAGAAAATACAGAAACAGTCCATTTTCAATTGTATATGTACTCTAATTTCAACTGCATTTTCTGTGCCACAAATTTACTCGTTATTTTTAATAACTCTTATTGCAGTCACTTCCTTTTATGAAACTATGTCCTCTAAATAAATAAATAAAATCCCCAGACAATCACACCAACTTCATGGCCCCAAGTAAGCATAGCTTGTGTTATGGGATACCATGTAGCGAACTAGGGGGGAACCTAGAATATAAATACATAAATAGATAAACACCTAGACACGGAACATTTTTTTTTTCTTGTTCCGTGCGGGAATCGAACCCGCAACCACCGGCGTCTGAGGCAGACTGGTTTACTCCACCGCCAATGTGGCCGTCCTCTTGTGATACAGATTTTTTAAATAACATCTATTAATTAGAAATGATCAAAAATATGGCATTTTTACTCGGATTTAACGCAAAAGTTCTTTTCGTGCATTTATCATTGCATCATTCAATAAAGCATGAATACGAGATCCAGATGCTTACAAACGGGACATCGCAACGACGTAAATCGGTCAACGAAAATAACTGCGTTTACTAACACTTCAAATACATTTTGGGTTTTAAAAACAAATTGCTTACAGCTTCGTTTGTGATTTAAATTCTTTTTTCTTCAGGATAAATGTTTTAAATATTGATTAAGATATATAGAAGTCACCTAAATAGATTTTTAATAATGTTAAATTAGTAGGTACCTAATATTGACCTTTTTTACTGCAACAAATACTTTTACTCTAGCAATCCAAATGTCTCAAAAACAATTTAATGAGATCTGTAACAAAAATAGGGACACTATTTTTATAGTACTTGCATTCTGAGTAGTTTTATTACCATTCATCTTTGTAGAGCAGTAACTTCAGATGTCTAATACTTGGCTCGACATGGTTTGGCAATCGGAAGTTTTATGGAACGTAATTTTCACTAACTTCTAGGCAGAAGTTTTTGTTTTTAAGACTGCATATTTCAGTTCCACTAATGTAATAATTCAAATATTTAAAAATGAATTGCACGGAAGCAATTTAGGTTAAACATAGCACACAGATTACACAGAGTTGTACAGCTCACAGAGCTATAAATCTTTTCAGTAGGTATGAACTAAAATTTAATAGTATGAATCGCGAAAACTTAAGACAATATTATGTGGACCAGTACGGACTGGAAAGTGCAAACAAAATTCGGCAGTTAGAATGGTTAAAAAAACGGCAATCACGACTGTTAACATCCTTGAATTTCTTGAAGAGATGTCGTGACAACGACCTTATCCCTGTGTGCGTAAGAATTTCACCAAAGAAAGACATATGGGGAAGTGCCGACATTCTACGCCAAGCAAGCAAAAAGTTACTCATCAAATCCATCCAACAACACCGGTATGATACGTTTCAAATAGCTAAATCAATAAGTAATTTAAAAAATCAACTCTCATTAACGCTGTCTCAAAATGACTTTAATAGCATAGAAAACATAACTTCTAAAAGAGCATTGGCCATCCATGATATTTATAAAAGTAAACAAATCAAAAAGTTTAACAAATTAGAGAACAATGGAATGAGTCAATCAATCAACCGTAATCAATCAATTCAGTCGTCATCATGCTCTGTGGAAAAGGCAGTAGTTAATGTGTCAAAACAAACATTAGATTCAAATACAATAAAACTTTTAAGCAAGGGATTAAATTACGCACCGGTTCCATCAAAAATACCAACAGAGGAGATTATCTGCAAAGTAGAAGACTGTCTCTTTCAGAATAAAATCTCTAAGGAAGACGCCGAAAGTATTCGTCAAGATATTTCTGGCGTTTTGAGGCGATGTAAATTGCCGAAACCGAATCTTGCTAGAGAAGAACGACTTGCATTAAAGAACTTACGCAACAATGAAGAGTTAACTGTCCTTCGTGCAGATAAAGGAAACGCCACTGTTGTGATGGACACATCTGAATATAACACAAAAATTACTAACCTTTTGTCGGATGAATTAACTTATAAAAAAGTAAACTATGACCCTACTTCTAGAATTATGAAGAAAACTTCCGAATTAATACAAAAACACAAAGAATGGTTAAATTTAGATGTGAATAAATTAATCCCAGCTTGTGTAAAACCCCCAAAACTGTATGGGCTACCTAAAGTGCATAAAACTGATGTACCACTAAGACCTATTGTGAGCCAAATAGACACACCAACTTACAAGCTTGCTCAACATATAGCAGGTGTACTCTCACAATTGAGAGGCAAAACAGCAGCATATGTAAAGGATTCTTACCAATTTGTTAGTGATTTAAAACATCTTAAAATTGCAAACAATGAAACCATGGTTAGTTTTGATGTTAAGTCTTTGTTTACATCACTACCTGTCAAAGACTGCATTGAAATTGTCAAGAAAAAGCTAACTGAATCAGATTTGCCTGTTGAATATGCAGAATTATTAGAATTATGCCTTACATCGGGCTACTTTATGTGGAATAATGAGTTTTATCTACAAATTGATGGTGTTGCTATGGGCTCCCCAGTGTCACCTGTAGTTGCTGACATCTACATGGAAGACTTTGAGGAGCGTGCTCTCCACATGGCACCCGTCGTGCCGAAGATCTACAAGAGGTATGTTGACGATATATATACAATCTTACCTCAACATAAAGTAACTGCTTTTCTAAACCATCTTAATTCCCTTAATACTAAAATACAATTCACTATGGAATTAGAACAGGATAATAAGTTAGCCTTTCTTGATGTTTTAATTAAAAGAAATCCAAATGGTACACTCAGTCACACAGTTTATAGGAAACCCACCCATACTGACCGCTATTTAAATGGAAAGTCCCACCACCACCCGAGCCAGTTACTCGCCGTAGGCTCCTCTTTGTTTCAGAGAGCACATGGAATCTGCGATCCTCAGCACATTGATGATGAACTGAAACATGTTGTCAAGGTGCTTCGTGAAAACGGCCTCAAACCACCTCGTCGCCGCCGCAGTGACCACGTGAAGCCTCAGACAGTCGAACGCAAACCTGCATTTCTACCTTTTGTAAAGGGTGTCACAGATAAAATCTCAAACATTCTTAGGCGCGCTTCAATAAAAACAGTATTTAAACCTAATTCAAAAATAAGTCAACATCTTCGCTCAGTTAAATGCAGCATCCCTTTACAAGACCCAGGTGTTTACAAGATTGACTGCGGCTGTGGGCTTTCCTACATTGGTCAAACCAAAAGAAACGTATCAACCCGCGTAAAAGAACACATAGCTGATATTAAAAATCGAAGAGCTTCAAGGTCTGCAGTTTGTGAGCATTCCATGGACAAGCCCAACCACTACTTAAGGTTTGACTCTGTGAAAATTTTATCTAGAGAGAAGCATTACATTCCTAGAATGATCAGAGAAGCGATTGAAATTAAAAAACACCCTAATTTCAATAGAGAAGATGGTTGGAAACTATCACCGACATGGGACCCTATCCTGAAAAACATTAAATCTAACATCCAGCAAGCTGCACGACCTGTAACTCAAGATACTGTCAGCTCGTTTTGTGTCAATCCCGAACGCTACGCTCGAAGACTGAGAAACAGATGGAGATGATGATGTATAACTTTTTTCAATCTATCAATCCGACGCTTGACACCTCAGTCGCTCGTGACCACGGGGTCTGAAAAGACACCGAAACGTCGAGTCAAAAAATTTAAAATGTAAATATACGCGATAAATCCGGTTAAAAAGTGTTTTATTTAATAGTATGAATCGCGAAAACTTAAGACAATATTATGTGGACCAGTACGGACTGGAAAGTGCAAACAAAATTCGGCAGTTAGAATGGTTAAAAAAACGGCAATCACGACTGTTAACATCCTTGAATTTCTTGAAGAGATGTCGTGACAACGACCTTATCCCTGTGTGCGTAAGAATTTCACCAAAGAAAGACATATGGGGAAGTGCCGACATTCTACGCCAAGCAAGCAAAAAGTTACTCATCAAATCCATCCAACAACACCGGTATGATACGTTTCAAATAGCTAAATCAATAAGTAATTTAAAAAATCAACTCTCATTAACGCTGTCTCAAAATGACTTTAATAGCATAGAAAACATAACTTCTAAAAGAGCATTGGCCATCCATGATATTTATAAAAGTAAACAAATCAAAAAGTTTAACAAATTAGAGAACAATGGAATGAGTCAATCAATCAACCGTAATCAATCAATTCAGTCGTCATCATGCTCTGTGGAAAAGGCAGTAGTTAATGTGTCAAAACAAACATTAGATTCAAATACAATAAAACTTTTAAGCAAGGGATTAAATTACGCACCGGTTCCATCAAAAATACCAACAGAGGAGATTATCTGCAAAGTAGAAGACTGTCTCTTTCAGAATAAAATCTCTAAGGAAGACGCCGAAAGTATTCGTCAAGATATTTCTGGCGTTTTGAGGCGATGTAAATTGCCGAAACCGAATCTTGCTAGAGAAGAACGACTTGCATTAAAGAACTTACGCAACAATGAAGAGTTAACTGTCCTTCGTGCAGATAAAGGAAACGCCACTGTTGTGATGGACACATCTGAATATAACACAAAAATTACTAACCTTTTGTCGGATGAATTAACTTATAAAAAAGTAAACTATGACCCTACTTCTAGAATTATGAAGAAAACTTCCGAATTAATACAAAAACACAAAGAATGGTTAAATTTAGATGTGAATAAATTAATCCCAGCTTGTGTAAAACCCCCAAAACTGTATGGGCTACCTAAAGTGCATAAAACTGATGTACCACTAAGACCTATTGTGAGCCAAATAGACACACCAACTTACAAGCTTGCTCAACATATAGCAGGTGTACTCTCACAATTGAGAGGCAAAACAGCAGCATATGTAAAGGATTCTTACCAATTTGTTAGTGATTTAAAACATCTTAAAATTGCAAACAATGAAACCATGGTTAGTTTTGATGTTAAGTCTTTGTTTACATCACTACCTGTCAAAGACTGCATTGAAATTGTCAAGAAAAAGCTAACTGAATCAGATTTGCCTGTTGAATATGCAGAATTATTAGAATTATGCCTTACATCGGGCTACTTTATGTGGAATAATGAGTTTTATCTACAAATTGATGGTGTTGCTATGGGCTCCCCAGTGTCACCTGTAGTTGCTGACATCTACATGGAAGACTTTGAGGAGCGTGCTCTCCACATGGCACCCGTCGTGCCGAAGATCTACAAGAGGTATGTTGACGATATATATACAATCTTACCTCAACATAAAGTAACTGCTTTTCTAAACCATCTTAATTCCCTTAATACTAAAATACAATTCACTATGGAATTAGAACAGGATAATAAGTTAGCCTTTCTTGATGTTTTAATTAAAAGAAATCCAAATGGTACACTCAGTCACACAGTTTATAGGAAACCCACCCATACTGACCGCTATTTAAATGGAAAGTCCCACCACCACCCGAGCCAGTTACTCGCCGTAGGCTCCTCTTTGTTTCAGAGAGCACATGGAATCTGCGATCCTCAGCACATTGATGATGAACTGAAACATGTTGTCAAGGTGCTTCGTGAAAACGGCCTCAAACCACCTCGTCGCCGCCGCAGTGACCACGTGAAGCCTCAGACAGTCGAACGCAAACCTGCATTTCTACCTTTTGTAAAGGGTGTCACAGATAAAATCTCAAACATTCTTAGGCGCGCTTCAATAAAAACAGTATTTAAACCTAATTCAAAAATAAGTCAACATCTTCGCTCAGTTAAATGCAGCATCCCTTTACAAGACCCAGGTGTTTACAAGATTGACTGCGGCTGTGGGCTTTCCTACATTGGTCAAACCAAAAGAAACGTATCAACCCGCGTAAAAGAACACATAGCTGATATTAAAAATCGAAGAGCTTCAAGGTCTGCAGTTTGTGAGCATTCCATGGACAAGCCCAACCACTACTTAAGGTTTGACTCTGTGAAAATTTTATCTAGAGAGAAGCATTACATTCCTAGAATGATCAGAGAAGCGATTGAAATTAAAAAACACCCTAATTTCAATAGAGAAGATGGTTGGAAACTATCACCGACATGGGACCCTATCCTGAAAAACATTAAATCTAACATCCAGCAAGCTGCACGACCTGTAACTCAAGATACTGTCAGCTCGTTTTGTGTCAATCCCGAACGCTACGCTCGAAGACTGAGAAACAGATGGAGATGATGATGTATAACTTTTTTCAATCTATCAATCCGACGCTTGACACCTCAGTCGCTCGTGACCACGGGGTCTGAAAAGACACCGAAACGTCGAGTCAAAAAATTTAAAATGTAAATATACGCGATAAATCCGGTTAAAAAGTGTTTTATTTAATAGTATGAATCGCGAAAACTTAAGACAATATTATGTGGACCAGTACGGACTGGAAAGTGCAAACAAAATTCGGCAGTTAGAATGGTTAAAAAAACGGCAATCACGACTGTTAACATCCTTGAATTTCTTGAAGAGATGTCGTGACAACGACCTTATCCCTGTGTGCGTAAGAATTTCACCAAAGAAAGACATATGGGGAAGTGCCGACATTCTACGCCAAGCAAGCAAAAAGTTACTCATCAAATCCATCCAACAACACCGGTATGATACGTTTCAAATAGCTAAATCAATAAGTAATTTAAAAAATCAACTCTCATTAACGCTGTCTCAAAATGACTTTAATAGCATAGAAAACATAACTTCTAAAAGAGCATTGGCCATCCATGATATTTATAAAAGTAAACAAATCAAAAAGTTTAACAAATTAGAGAACAATGGAATGAGTCAATCAATCAACCGTAATCAATCAATTCAGTCGTCATCATGCTCTGTGGAAAAGGCAGTAGTTAATGTGTCAAAACAAACATTAGATTCAAATACAATAAAACTTTTAAGCAAGGGATTAAATTACGCACCGGTTCCATCAAAAATACCAACAGAGGAGATTATCTGCAAAGTAGAAGACTGTCTCTTTCAGAATAAAATCTCTAAGGAAGACGCCGAAAGTATTCGTCAAGATATTTCTGGCGTTTTGAGGCGATGTAAATTGCCGAAACCGAATCTTGCTAGAGAAGAACGACTTGCATTAAAGAACTTACGCAACAATGAAGAGTTAACTGTCCTTCGTGCAGATAAAGGAAACGCCACTGTTGTGATGGACACATCTGAATATAACACAAAAATTACTAACCTTTTGTCGGATGAATTAACTTATAAAAAAGTAAACTATGACCCTACTTCTAGAATTATGAAGAAAACTTCCGAATTAATACAAAAACACAAAGAATGGTTAAATTTAGATGTGAATAAATTAATCCCAGCTTGTGTAAAACCCCCAAAACTGTATGGGCTACCTAAAGTGCATAAAACTGATGTACCACTAAGACCTATTGTGAGCCAAATAGACACACCAACTTACAAGCTTGCTCAACATATAGCAGGTGTACTCTCACAATTGAGAGGCAAAACAGCAGCATATGTAAAGGATTCTTACCAATTTGTTAGTGATTTAAAACATCTTAAAATTGCAAACAATGAAACCATGGTTAGTTTTGATGTTAAGTCTTTGTTTACATCACTACCTGTCAAAGACTGCATTGAAATTGTCAAGAAAAAGCTAACTGAATCAGATTTGCCTGTTGAATATGCAGAATTATTAGAATTATGCCTTACATCGGGCTACTTTATGTGGAATAATGAGTTTTATCTACAAATTGATGGTGTTGCTATGGGCTCCCCAGTGTCACCTGTAGTTGCTGACATCTACATGGAAGACTTTGAGGAGCGTGCTCTCCACATGGCACCCGTCGTGCCGAAGATCTACAAGAGGTATGTTGACGATATATATACAATCTTACCTCAACATAAAGTAACTGCTTTTCTAAACCATCTTAATTCCCTTAATACTAAAATACAATTCACTATGGAATTAGAACAGGATAATAAGTTAGCCTTTCTTGATGTTTTAATTAAAAGAAATCCAAATGGTACACTCAGTCACACAGTTTATAGGAAACCCACCCATACTGACCGCTATTTAAATGGAAAGTCCCACCACCACCCGAGCCAGTTACTCGCCGTAGGCTCCTCTTTGTTTCAGAGAGCACATGGAATCTGCGATCCTCAGCACATTGATGATGAACTGAAACATGTTGTCAAGGTGCTTCGTGAAAACGGCCTCAAACCACCTCGTCGCCGCCGCAGTGACCACGTGAAGCCTCAGACAGTCGAACGCAAACCTGCATTTCTACCTTTTGTAAAGGGTGTCACAGATAAAATCTCAAACATTCTTAGGCGCGCTTCAATAAAAACAGTATTTAAACCTAATTCAAAAATAAGTCAACATCTTCGCTCAGTTAAATGCAGCATCCCTTTACAAGACCCAGGTGTTTACAAGATTGACTGCGGCTGTGGGCTTTCCTACATTGGTCAAACCAAAAGAAACGTATCAACCCGCGTAAAAGAACACATAGCTGATATTAAAAATCGAAGAGCTTCAAGGTCTGCAGTTTGTGAGCATTCCATGGACAAGCCCAACCACTACTTAAGGTTTGACTCTGTGAAAATTTTATCTAGAGAGAAGCATTACATTCCTAGAATGATCAGAGAAGCGATTGAAATTAAAAAACACCCTAATTTCAATAGAGAAGATGGTTGGAAACTATCACCGACATGGGACCCTATCCTGAAAAACATTAAATCTAACATCCAGCAAGCTGCACGACCTGTAACTCAAGATACTGTCAGCTCGTTTTGTGTCAATCCCGAACGCTACGCTCGAAGACTGAGAAACAGATGGAGATGATGATGTATAACTTTTTTCAATCTATCAATCCGACGCTTGACACCTCAGTCGCTCGTGACCACGGGGTCTGAAAAGACACCGAAACGTCGAGTCAAAAAATTTAAAATGTAAATATACGCGATAAATCCGGTTAAAAAGTGTTTTATTTAATAGTATGAATCGCGAAAACTTAAGACAATATTATGTGGACCAGTACGGACTGGAAAGTGCAAACAAAATTCGGCAGTTAGAATGGTTAAAAAAACGGCAATCACGACTGTTAACATCCTTGAATTTCTTGAAGAGATGTCGTGACAACGACCTTATCCCTGTGTGCGTAAGAATTTCACCAAAGAAAGACATATGGGGAAGTGCCGACATTCTACGCCAAGCAAGCAAAAAGTTACTCATCAAATCCATCCAACAACACCGGTATGATACGTTTCAAATAGCTAAATCAATAAGTAATTTAAAAAATCAACTCTCATTAACGCTGTCTCAAAATGACTTTAATAGCATAGAAAACATAACTTCTAAAAGAGCATTGGCCATCCATGATATTTATAAAAGTAAACAAATCAAAAAGTTTAACAAATTAGAGAACAATGGAATGAGTCAATCAATCAACCGTAATCAATCAATTCAGTCGTCATCATGCTCTGTGGAAAAGGCAGTAGTTAATGTGTCAAAACAAACATTAGATTCAAATACAATAAAACTTTTAAGCAAGGGATTAAATTACGCACCGGTTCCATCAAAAATACCAACAGAGGAGATTATCTGCAAAGTAGAAGACTGTCTCTTTCAGAATAAAATCTCTAAGGAAGACGCCGAAAGTATTCGTCAAGATATTTCTGGCGTTTTGAGGCGATGTAAATTGCCGAAACCGAATCTTGCTAGAGAAGAACGACTTGCATTAAAGAACTTACGCAACAATGAAGAGTTAACTGTCCTTCGTGCAGATAAAGGAAACGCCACTGTTGTGATGGACACATCTGAATATAACACAAAAATTACTAACCTTTTGTCGGATGAATTAACTTATAAAAAAGTAAACTATGACCCTACTTCTAGAATTATGAAGAAAACTTCCGAATTAATACAAAAACACAAAGAATGGTTAAATTTAGATGTGAATAAATTAATCCCAGCTTGTGTAAAACCCCCAAAACTGTATGGGCTACCTAAAGTGCATAAAACTGATGTACCACTAAGACCTATTGTGAGCCAAATAGACACACCAACTTACAAGCTTGCTCAACATATAGCAGGTGTACTCTCACAATTGAGAGGCAAAACAGCAGCATATGTAAAGGATTCTTACCAATTTGTTAGTGATTTAAAACATCTTAAAATTGCAAACAATGAAACCATGGTTAGTTTTGATGTTAAGTCTTTGTTTACATCACTACCTGTCAAAGACTGCATTGAAATTGTCAAGAAAAAGCTAACTGAATCAGATTTGCCTGTTGAATATGCAGAATTATTAGAATTATGCCTTACATCGGGCTACTTTATGTGGAATAATGAGTTTTATCTACAAATTGATGGTGTTGCTATGGGCTCCCCAGTGTCACCTGTAGTTGCTGACATCTACATGGAAGACTTTGAGGAGCGTGCTCTCCACATGGCACCCGTCGTGCCGAAGATCTACAAGAGGTATGTTGACGATATATATACAATCTTACCTCAACATAAAGTAACTGCTTTTCTAAACCATCTTAATTCCCTTAATACTAAAATACAATTCACTATGGAATTAGAACAGGATAATAAGTTAGCCTTTCTTGATGTTTTAATTAAAAGAAATCCAAATGGTACACTCAGTCACACAGTTTATAGGAAACCCACCCATACTGACCGCTATTTAAATGGAAAGTCCCACCACCACCCGAGCCAGTTACTCGCCGTAGGCTCCTCTTTGTTTCAGAGAGCACATGGAATCTGCGATCCTCAGCACATTGATGATGAACTGAAACATGTTGTCAAGGTGCTTCGTGAAAACGGCCTCAAACCACCTCGTCGCCGCCGCAGTGACCACGTGAAGCCTCAGACAGTCGAACGCAAACCTGCATTTCTACCTTTTGTAAAGGGTGTCACAGATAAAATCTCAAACATTCTTAGGCGCGCTTCAATAAAAACAGTATTTAAACCTAATTCAAAAATAAGTCAACATCTTCGCTCAGTTAAATGCAGCATCCCTTTACAAGACCCAGGTGTTTACAAGATTGACTGCGGCTGTGGGCTTTCCTACATTGGTCAAACCAAAAGAAACGTATCAACCCGCGTAAAAGAACACATAGCTGATATTAAAAATCGAAGAGCTTCAAGGTCTGCAGTTTGTGAGCATTCCATGGACAAGCCCAACCACTACTTAAGGTTTGACTCTGTGAAAATTTTATCTAGAGAGAAGCATTACATTCCTAGAATGATCAGAGAAGCGATTGAAATTAAAAAACACCCTAATTTCAATAGAGAAGATGGTTGGAAACTATCACCGACATGGGACCCTATCCTGAAAAACATTAAATCTAACACCCAGCAAGCTGCACGACCTGTAACTCAAGATACTGTCAGCTCGTTTTGTGTCAATCCCGAACGCTACGCTCGAAGACTGAGAAACAGATGGAGATGATGATGTATAACTTTTTTCAATCTATCAATCCGACGCTTGACACCTCAGTCGCTCGTGACCACGGGGTCTGAAAAGACACCGAAACGTCGAGTCAAAAAATTTAAAATGTAAATATACGCGATAAATCCGGTTAAAAAGTGTTTTATTTAATAGTATGAATCGCGAAAACTTAAGACAATATTATGTGGACCAGTACGGACTGGAAAGTGCAAACAAAATTCGGCAGTTAGAATGGTTAAAAAAACGGCAATCACGACTGTTAACATCCTTGAATTTCTTGAAGAGGTGTCGTGACAACGACCTTATCCCTGTGTGCGTAAGAATTTCACCAAAGAAAGACATATGGGGAAGTGCCGACATTCTACGCCAAGCAAGCAAAAAGTTACTCATCAAATCCATCCAACAACACCGGTATGATACGTTTCAAATAGCTAAATCAATAAGTAATTTAAAAAATCAACTCTCATTAACGCTGTCTCAAAATGACTTTAATAGCATAGAAAACATAACTTCTAAAAGAGCATTGGCCATCCATGATATTTATAAAAGTAAACAAATCAAAAAGTTTAACAAATTAGAGAACAATGGAATGAGTCAATCAATCAACCGTAATCAATCAATTCAGTCGTCATCATGCTCTGTGGAAAAGGCAGTAGTTAATGTGTCAAAACAAACATTAGATTCAAATACAATAAAACTTTTAAGCAAGGGATTAAATTACGCACCGGTTCCATCAAAAATACCAACAGAGGAGATTATCTGCAAAGTAGAAGACTGTCTCTTTCAGAATAAAATCTCTAAGGAAGACGCCGAAAGTATTCGTCAAGATATTTCTGGCGTTTTGAGGCGATGTAAATTGCCGAAACCGAATCTTGCTAGAGAAGAACGACTTGCATTAAAGAACTTACGCAACAATGAAGAGTTAACTGTCCTTCGTGCAGATAAAGGAAACGCCACTGTTGTGATGGACACATCTGAATATAACACAAAAATTACTAACCTTTTGTCGGATGAATTAACTTATAAAAAAGTAAACTATGACCCTACTTCTAGAATTATGAAGAAAACTTCCGAATTAATACAAAAACACAAAGAATGGTTAAATTTAGATGTGAATAAATTAATCCCAGCTTGTGTAAAACCCCCAAAACTGTATGGGCTACCTAAAGTGCATAAAACTGATGTACCACTAAGACCTATTGTGAGCCAAATAGACACACCAACTTACAAGCTTGCTCAACATATAGCAGGTGTACTCTCACAATTGAGAGGCAAAACAGCAGCATATGTAAAGGATTCTTACCAATTTGTTAGTGATTTAAAACATCTTAAAATTGCAAACAATGAAACCATGGTTAGTTTTGATGTTAAGTCTTTGTTTACATCACTACCTGTCAAAGACTGCATTGAAATTGTCAAGAAAAAGCTAACTGAATCAGATTTGCCTGTTGAATATGCAGAATTATTAGAATTATGCCTTACATCGGGCTACTTTATGTGGAATAATGAGTTTTATCTACAAATTGATGGTGTTGCTATGGGCTCCCCAGTGTCACCTGTAGTTGCTGACATCTACATGGAAGACTTTGAGGAGCGTGCTCTCCACATGGCACCCGTCGTGCCGAAGATCTACAAGAGGTATGTTGACGATATATATACAATCTTACCTCAACATAAAGTAACTGCTTTTCTAAACCATCTTAATTCCCTTAATACTAAAATACAATTCACTATGGAATTAGAACAGGATAATAAGTTAGCCTTTCTTGATGTTTTAATTAAAAGAAATCCAAATGGTACACTCAGTCACACAGTTTATAGGAAACCCACCCATACTGACCGCTATTTAAATGGAAAGTCCCACCACCACCCGAGCCAGTTACTCGCCGTAGGCTCCTCTTTGTTTCAGAGAGCACATGGAATCTGCGATCCTCAGCACATTGATGATGAACTGAAACATGTTGTCAAGGTGCTTCGTGAAAACGGCCTCAAACCACCTCGTCGCCGCCGCAGTGACCACGTGAAGCCTCAGACAGTCGAACGCAAACCTGCATTTCTACCTTTTGTAAAGGGTGTCACAGATAAAATCTCAAACATTCTTAGGCGCGCTTCAATAAAAACAGTATTTAAACCTAATTCAAAAATAAGTCAACATCTTCGCTCAGTTAAATGCAGCATCCCTTTACAAGACCCAGGTGTTTACAAGATTGACTGCGGCTGTGGGCTTTCCTACATTGGTCAAACCAAAAGAAACGTATCAACCCGCGTAAAAGAACACATAGCTGATATTAAAAATCGAAGAGCTTCAAGGTCTGCAGTTTGTGAGCATTCCATGGACAAGCCCAACCACTACTTAAGGTTTGACTCTGTGAAAATTTTATCTAGAGAGAAGCATTACATTCCTAGAATGATCAGAGAAGCGATTGAAATTAAAAAACACCCTAATTTCAATAGAGAAGATGGTTGGAAACTATCACCGACATGGGACCCTATCCTGAAAAACATTAAATCTAACATCCAGCAAGCTGCACGACCTGTAACTCAAGATACTGTCAGCTCGTTTTGTGTCAATCCCGAACGCTACGCTCGAAGACTGAGAAACAGATGGAGATGATGATGTATAACTTTTTTCAATCTATCAATCCGACGCTTGACACCTCAGTCGCTCGTGACCACGGGGTCTGAAAAGACACCGAAACGTCGAGTCAAAAAATTTAAAATGTAAATATACGCGATAAATCCGGTTAAAAAGTGTTTTATTTAATAGTATGAATCGCGAAAACTTAAGACAATATTATGTGGACCAGTACGGACTGGAAAGTGCAAACAAAATTCGGCAGTTAGAATGGTTAAAAAAACGGCAATCACGACTGTTAACATCCTTGAATTTCTTGAAGAGATGTCGTGACAACGACCTTATCCCTGTGTGCGTAAGAATTTCACCAAAGAAAGACATATGGGGAAGTGCCGACATTCTACGCCAAGCAAGCAAAAAGTTACTCATCAAATCCATCCAACAACACCGGTATGATACGTTTCAAATAGCTAAATCAATAAGTAATTTAAAAAATCAACTCTCATTAACGCTGTCTCAAAATGACTTTAATAGCATAGAAAACATAACTTCTAAAAGAGCATTGGCCATCCATGATATTTATAAAAGTAAACAAATCAAAAAGTTTAACAAATTAGAGAACAATGGAATGAGTCAATCAATCAACCGTAATCAATCAATTCAGTCGTCATCATGCTCTGTGGAAAAGGCAGTAGTTAATGTGTCAAAACAAACATTAGATTCAAATACAATAAAACTTTTAAGCAAGGGATTAAATTACGCACCGGTTCCATCAAAAATACCAACAGAGGAGATTATCTGCAAAGTAGAAGACTGTCTCTTTCAGAATAAAATCTCTAAGGAAGACGCCGAAAGTATTCGTCAAGATATTTCTGGCGTTTTGAGGCGATGTAAATTGCCGAAACCGAATCTTGCTAGAGAAGAACGACTTGCATTAAAGAACTTACGCAACAATGAAGAGTTAACTGTCCTTCGTGCAGATAAAGGAAACGCCACTGTTGTGATGGACACATCTGAATATAACACAAAAATTACTAACCTTTTGTCGGATGAATTAACTTATAAAAAAGTAAACTATGACCCTACTTCTAGAATTATGAAGAAAACTTCCGAATTAATACAAAAACACAAAGAATGGTTAAATTTAGATGTGAATAAATTAATCCCAGCTTGTGTAAAACCCCCAAAACTGTATGGGCTACCTAAAGTGCATAAAACTGATGTACCACTAAGACCTATTGTGAGCCAAATAGACACACCAACTTACAAGCTTGCTCAACATATAGCAGGTGTACTCTCACAATTGAGAGGCAAAACAGCAGCATATGTAAAGGATTCTTACCAATTTGTTAGTGATTTAAAACATCTTAAAATTGCAAACAATGAAACCATGGTTAGTTTTGATGTTAAGTCTTTGTTTACATCACTACCTGTCAAAGACTGCATTGAAATTGTCAAGAAAAAGCTAACTGAATCAGATTTGCCTGTTGAATATGCAGAATTATTAGAATTATGCCTTACATCGGGCTACTTTATGTGGAATAATGAGTTTTATCTACAAATTGATGGTGTTGCTATGGGCTCCCCAGTGTCACCTGTAGTTGCTGACATCTACATGGAAGACTTTGAGGAGCGTGCTCTCCACATGGCACCCGTCGTGCCGAAGATCTACAAGAGGTATGTTGACGATATATATACAATCTTACCTCAACATAAAGTAACTGCTTTTCTAAACCATCTTAATTCCCTTAATACTAAAATACAATTCACTATGGAATTAGAACAGGATAATAAGTTAGCCTTTCTTGATGTTTTAATTAAAAGAAATCCAAATGGTACACTCAGTCACACAGTTTATAGGAAACCCACCCATACTGACCGCTATTTAAATGGAAAGTCCCACCACCACCCGAGCCAGTTACTCGCCGTAGGCTCCTCTTTGTTTCAGAGAGCACATGGAATCTGCGATCCTCAGCACATTGATGATGAACTGAAACATGTTGTCAAGGTGCTTCGTGAAAACGGCCTCAAACCACCTCGTCGCCGCCGCAGTGACCACGTGAAGCCTCAGACAGTCGAACGCAAACCTGCATTTCTACCTTTTGTAAAGGGTGTCACAGATAAAATCTCAAACATTCTTAGGCGCGCTTCAATAAAAACAGTATTTAAACCTAATTCAAAAATAAGTCAACATCTTCGCTCAGTTAAATGCAGCATCCCTTTACAAGACCCAGGTGTTTACAAGATTGACTGCGGCTGTGGGCTTTCCTACATTGGTCAAACCAAAAGAAACGTATCAACCCGCGTAAAAGAACACATAGCTGATATTAAAAATCGAAGAGCTTCAAGGTCTGCAGTTTGTGAGCATTCCATGGACAAGCCCAACCACTACTTAAGGTTTGACTCTGTGAAAATTTTATCTAGAGAGAAGCATTACATTCCTAGAATGATCAGAGAAGCGATTGAAATTAAAAAACACCCTAATTTCAATAGAGAAGATGGTTGGAAACTATCACCGACATGGGACCCTATCCTGAAAAACATTAAATCTAACATCCAGCAAGCTGCACGACCTGTAACTCAAGATACTGTCAGCTCGTTTTGTGTCAATCCCGAACGCTACGCTCGAAGACTGAGAAACAGATGGAGATGATGATGTATAACTTTTTTCAATCTATCAATCCGACGCTTGACACCTCAGTCGCTCGTGACCACGGGGTCTGAAAAGACACCGAAACGTCGAGTCAAAAAATTTAAAATGTAAATATACGCGATAAATCCGGTTAAAAAGTGTTTTATTTAATAGTATGAATCGCGAAAACTTAAGACAATATTATGAACTAAAACAGTCAATTTTACTGGTGACAACGTGATCTATTTCGGGAAAGCTGAGTTTCTGATGTCGTCTATATTTTAGAATTGTGTGATGTAAAATGTCGCTAAATTTAAATTTGGATGGTGATAGTTATATTCTCTCAACAAAAACCTCCTCGTAACCCAGAGGAGAGATTCATAGCCCTGCAGTGGGCTTTCAAAGAGTTGTGATGATGATGATGAATATGTGTCTACAAACACCGTGCTTACTTGTGATGTTCTGTATACGATATCATTACATTTTTGGTTACTGAAATATTTTAAGCCATATGCTGGTGATGCTGTTAAACTATAAGTTGCAGACCTTAAAGAGTATGCTACATCAAAATCGCAAATACTGAATACAGCAAATTTATTTTCTTTTTCAGTCAGCTTCTCGCATTTTCTATCATGTTTAGTGAGATGTACGCGTGGCTCTTATGTTTGTATGTAAATAGTACGGAACTGCAGTTTTAAACAAAGTATTAGTTTTATTTATGTTGCTTAAACTGTTGATAAAAGTTTGCTACGGACTATCTGAGCACACGGTAGAAGTCTTCGCGTTTATGGTAGTTTAGTAGAAGCGAATGCTAAGGATTAAATATGCAATGTTTAGCAAGTGGCAAGTCCGAACATAGTTTGTAGAGCAAACTTAAATACTACGCAGACCAAGTAAATGTTTCAGATATCTCCTGCAGCTACAAAAGTTCCATCGAAATGAAATTCCTGTTAGATCAAAAACTCGTGTAACAAACTTGACAACAGCACCGTCGACGCGCAGGGAGCAAACAAATTGCAATCTCAATAAATTGAAGTTATGAATGTAACTACGAACATAATAAAGTGTAGATTCCATTGAAGATAGAAGTCTTAATGTGTCTGTCTAGAAAGACTAATAGCTTTTCGAGGTTAGTGTGGGCGCGCAACGTGAGTCGTGACACAACTTACTTGTCCCAGACAGGCAGTGTGCTCGTGAGCTGAAGTTATTAATTTTACTGTTTTATAATAAGGGAAAACAAGTATCATTTTCAGATTTGGGATTTTTTTTTTATTCTAAGTGGAATCAGTTTTGTAGTCGTTGCTACAGGAAAACAGACTTTATCGCATTTGTAGACCATTTTACTTTTTAAATTTTAGAGCGTTTATTGCTAGCCTTACATATGAATCATCAAATATATCTGATGCCTTTAATTTGTAAGTTTCCTGTTATTACGTAGTCACGTACTGTAAATTAATGTACCGCTGGGATTGTATTGAATTATAGACTGGACCCTTCGAAGTCTTGTCCTCAGTGCAAGTTAAGAGTGTTAGCGATTAGCAAAAAAAAATATTTTTTATCTATTACTAAGCTAAGCCTCAATATGAAATTGGTCGGTAAATACCGTATAAGCTAAAAAGACAGTTTTCTCAAAGTCTGACAGTATATTCATAGTAGGTACTTTCGCTATTTTAAAGTTTCTTAAAAATATTTTTAAATTTCTTATCAAAAGTGCCATTTATTCAGTTATATAAGAATGTGGTTAAAATAAAACTATAGTTAGATTCGAATCTGCAATCTAAAGTAAAAAACTCCTTTATGTATACAAATATCATAATTTTATTTACTAAAATACCTTTTTTTCATTTGAATTTTCTGGCATTTTTATTAAATTGATGTTTTTGCGTTTAACAAACAAAAAATATTACAGAATTCAGAGTTCATTTCTGAGTAATTCAGTGCAAAAACTACACGTGGACGAACGTTACATGAAAAGATATTACATTTCGAATATTTTGTGATTATTAAATAATTTGAACTGGTTTTGTAAAAAAATGTATGATGATAAAATAAAAACATTCTTATTTTTTTAAAACTATTTCAAATATTTATAAGGTTTAAAGCTTTCGACTTAATGCAATAATAAATTAAACCTTAACCTTTTCTTATTTTTTTAGTTTTAAAAATTACTTATTATTGTTCTTGAAATACTTTTAAGCTATTGCAAATTCCGTAACGAAAAAAACCTAACACCCCCCACTCCGACCGGCACAGCGGTGATAATTTGATTTCATTACTTTACATGCGGGCTTTAATAAACAGTTAGCGTCATCTACTAGGAACTTGTGAAACTTCATATTAGATCAAACATTACTGCACTAATAAAATAAATAAATAATTATAATTGCATAAGTTGATAAAAAATGCTATGCAATAGCTTTACCGCGGCAGTCTCCGAGTGCCACACGTCTTTTTTTATTATTGCATATAGGTGTTGATTACTTATTTCCGCCTTATATTTTAGACTGAAGTTGTGAGCTGTTGTTCTAGCGAATTATTGATTTAGTGATCTGTTGATCTCATGATATGTCGATCTCGTAATTTACTTATATACAGGGTGGAAATTTTGAATGCCCCCTGGAGGAAAAGTACTCTAATTAATAGAGATAGCAAATTTTACTGCAAAGAAAGATTCCTTTAATTTGGAAAAGAAATAAAACCAGAAATCGAACCGACAAAACCTAAAAATTAATATTTCATGAATTTTCTTTTATTAAATTAACCTGGTATGTTAGAGAGATTTCATTCTTGAAATTGACCCTAACGATCTATGTAATAAAATTACATGGTGTCATTTTTACAGATTTAAGTCGGTTCGATTCCTGGGTGAAGCGAGCGAGTTTTCGAAAATCTTTGAATGCAGTTTTATTTCTTTTCCAAAATAAAGGAATGTTTTTTTGGAGTAAAATTTCCTATCTCTATTATTCAGAGTACTTTCCCTAATTCGAAAATTCCACCCCGTAGAGTAAACTGTTGATTCGCTAATGGCGGGCTTCAATATTCAACTGACTGGTATGAGTAATCGATACAAGTACAAAACTCGTAGAAAAAAAATTGTTATCTTGGCCCTAATGAATGTTGATTCTAATCCCCTTACGTTCTTCAATAAGCAGTTAGGTTCAAAAAACGAGGTGTAAAATCCATTATTACTAAAATTGAAAAATAATAACACAAAAAGAAAGCAGAAGTGGATAGTTAATGACAGGCAATTGACTTGACGTATGTTGAAAGATATATTGGAAATCACTTCAACTAGATATCTCTCAATATTTCGCCAACCTTTCAAAATTGCGCCATCTATCCTTAAATCCTTATAAAAGTTTATATTTATAAAAGATTTGAAAAACAACTTAATATGCAAATGCTAAGATAAAGCCATGAATATATGAAAAGATTTTCTTTTTCTTTTTAAATTAGGTATATAAAATTACAGAATAGAATAATCTGGAATAACACTACGTAATTTATTTACTGTTTTTTAATATTTACTTTCAATATATTATATCATTTTAAACTATTTTTATTTGTTAAAGAGATGATACTAAACTAAGCTTAGGAGATAAAAACAATGTATTTTTTTAGAGACACCTGGTGCTTTGTGCTCGGACAAAAAATATATGCATAGGCTACGTTTATTGGAAAGAATGCACAGGATATTTACATAACCCCTCAATTAGCAAACGGAAATACGGAAAAAGTCGACCACATTTTATAAACAAATTTATTTTAAAAACGTTACACACTTTAAACCAATATTGTGTTAAAAATTCTAAGAATAAGAAATTATTAAGATAAGTGATGAAAATAATAAAGCACATTTCAAGTTACTAAGAATCCGCCTTTGTTCTTTTACACGTTTTGATATTTTTCTCATGTTTGTTAGAGCGTTACTAAGTTTTATAACAATTATTCAAGTTTTATAAAGAAACAAAAAAATCATAAATAAATCTGATTTGAGTGGGTAAAAATATTGAAGAAATACAATAAAATCGAAAGGGTTTTCAAAAATTAACATTCATTGGACCAAACGTGAAAACGATCAGTGTCAAACATTCAAATTCAATTGTTGACGTCCATTTATCTCCCTTTGTGAGGTCTTAGTCTCCATTATATTTCGTCTTACATACACGAAGCGTAGTTCTGATGCTATAACTATACATATAAAAGACGTTTGACCATAAAAATATTAAATTTTATATGCTAACGAGATTTTACCCGCAACTTAGTATGCGCATAAACGGGGTCTGCAAAGACACCGAAACGTCGAGTTAAAATGTAAAATATTAATTATACGCGATTAATCCGGTTAAAAAGTAGTTTTATCAGAATGCACAAAAGTCTTATTTTTCCCGACCCCGTGGAAAATTTGGAAATTTCTTCCTTAATGCAACCAGACACACATTGCAGAACCTTTTTACTAAGTTTCACATCCCGGTGCACCCAAGATATAAGATTTTTTATACAAACTGAAAAGTCCCATATTTCCTGTTCCCGTGGGAATTTTGAGAATTCCTTCCATAACGCTACCAGACGCTCACTGAAGAACCTTTATACCAAGTTTCACACCCGTGCACAATAGGTGTAAGATTTTGTATACAAACTAAAAAGTCCTATTCCAAAGTCCTTATCGAAGAACCTTTATACCAAGTTTCACATCCGTACACTCTAGGAATAAGATTTTACTATGGTGGAAATTTTGAGAATTCCTTCTTTAGTGATCCCCTATACCCTTCAAGGAATGTCTGTTCCAAATTTCAGCTCTTTACGCCCAGTACTTTTGGCTGTACATTGTCTATCAGTCACTCAGTCAGTAACGGAACAGTTTAATGTATTAAGAAGACTGCTTGAATTTTTTTTTCTCTAAATAACATTCAATATTAGATATATTTTATATGCATTTTTATATGACTTTGAAAATGGATCACTTAAGTTTGTGTTTCTATTTAGAAATTAAATATGTGTTGTATTGTTTTTAGGTAGAACTTATATTAATTCATTTTAGTTAAACTTTCACTTTAAACACGAGTTGACTGATTGATCTGAAAAGGGCAGATCTACTTCACTATAACACTTCAGTACGGTCTATACCTACGGTATTCCATTTGGATTCAGATAATGATTAACAAAACAGATAGTAGACAAAGCAGAATAATATATTTTGACGAGAACGTCAGCCGTCACTACGGTATATGAAATGAGATAAAATCTTTCTGAAAAACGAGACATTAAATAAAATAAATAATAATAATAAAATCCCCAGACAATCACACCAACTACATGGCCCCAAAGTAAGCATAGCTTGTGTTATGGGATACCATATAGCGAACTAGGGGGGAACCTAGAATATAAATACATAAATAGATTAACACCCAGCAACGGAACATTTTTTTTCTTGTTCCGTGCGGTGATCGAACCCGCAACCACTGGCGTCAGAGGCAGATAGGTTTACCCCATCGCCAAAGTGCTCGTCGTATTATTTGTTATCAATTGATAATACTATACGTTTCAATAGGAATTATGAATTTACTTATTAGACCACTTTTATTTATCCTCACTTTCACCATTATAATGTTTGTAAGATAGTAGGCTAAATGTGGGAGCTACGATCACTTCAAAGATATTCACTGGCGCCACTATTGATACAGAAAATTGGATAAGACAGGAGGGACATGATCAAACATTTTTCATTCGGACTGCAGGCCTCCTCTTTTTAATTACGACTTGCGATTTTTGCAGTTTTTCTTGTAAGCCCTGTGAAAAATTAATCCTGTCAAAAAGAAGAGCAAACTCCAATTACTAACTCCGTGACTGAATCACTAACTATTCGCTCAGATTTGAAAGGTATTTTTAGGTTTGTGGAACATTGATTTGCAAGAGTCTTTAAGATAGAAGTAATTGTTTTTTATTTATTTTTAATATCTCAGAAAAACCCGAGCAGAGTCGTTATATGTATGAGTAACAATAAGAATGATCTGGACAAAACTATGATTTTACTTGAATTTTTTGAGTCCGTAAGATGTTTTTAGTAAAATATGTCTAAAGTAAATATTTTTTTTTTCAATCTGACATCAAAAATATATCGAAAATTCTAAATTTCTTTATTGGATTTTTATTTATTTACTCTTTATTGTATGCCTTACAAAAAATACAAAATATTGAAACACATTTTTAAAAAAATATATACAATTGGCGGCCTTATCACTGGGAAGCGATCTCTACCAGACAACCATGGATGTAGAATATCCGAAAATGTAGCTTGGGGCATACCTATAAACCTACATAAAACATACACTACATAAAAACATACTTACTATAGAAAAAAATATATTTATAAAAATACATAAATGGATATACTAAACATACCAATAAATATACATAACACATACACATTATAGTACCTAAATAAGTGATCAAATAACTTCACTTGCTGATAAATAGTGAGATTTAGGAGTTTTTTAAATGAATTAAGTGATTTTGCTGATTTTATATTTAAAGGGATTTCATTCCACAAACTTAAATAAATAAATAAATATTTCTGACACTCACACAACATTATCTAGCCCAAATTAAGTTTCTTAAAGAACTTGTGTTACGGATACTAGATAACTGATATACTTAAGAAATATATAAACATACATATTGAATAAATACATATTTTTTATTACAATAAACTTAAATAAACATATAAACATCCATGACTTGACGACTAATATCTGTGTTCATCACACAAATATCCGCCGCCGCTGGGATTCGAACCCAGGACCTCTGGCATAGAAGGCAATTTATGTTACCGCTACACCAGCCGGTCGTCGACTTACATACTTACTTACTGCTCGAACCATGAATGATTTGCTTAGATAATCCGTAGAGTGTGAAGGTGTGTAGTGCATGAGGTTGTCTAACGATCGTAGAGTACGCTCATGTGACGGGAACTTAAAATATACGGGAGTGACGGAACTTAAAATATTCATAAATATAGTGCGGACCAGTACGATTGAACAGTAGACGATACAGTAGACAGACAACATGGATATTCCGGCGAAATCGAATGGGAAGCCACTTGAGCTTAGTGCGGTATTGAGACACATGAACATACTTGCGTAAACCAAATATAAACCATATACTGAGATTTTGGAGGCGCTCAAGCTTATTAAGTTGGTCTTCGGTGACATCCAGATAGCATACGTCTGCGTAGTCAAGAATGAGTAAAAAGAGAGCATGTGCAATCGATATTTTGGTGGAAATAGGAAGAAGATTGCGAAGGCGCTTCAGCGAGTAGGTGGCTGCAAATATCTTTCTACTTAACTCATCTATCTGAGGCTTCCAGGATAAAGTGCAGTCGAGAATTAAGCCAAGGTTTTTCACATTTTTGCTATAAGCAATTATTCTTCATTAAAAATGTTAGGGCAGAGTGACCAATCTATGCGGTTAACTAGTCTTTGGCTGCCAATAATTATCGCCTGGGTTTTTGAGGGATTTACGACAAGACCGTGACCAGTACTCCAAGAAAGTATTTTTGAGAGGTCTTCATTTATAGTATCGATGCTAGCTGGTAAGTCTTCTAAGCTAGTCTGTAGATAAATTTGTAAGTCGTCTGCATACATATGGTAGAAAGAAGGTAGCTCTTTGGAAATTGTACTTATAAAAATAGAATATAGGAGAGGAGACAACACGCCACCTAGTGGGACTCTTGCCCGTACTTCGGTCCAAGATGAAACGGCACCACCGATAACTGTACGCTGCCCTCGTCCACACAAGTAAGTTGTAGCAAAATATCAAAATCGACGGTGTTGAACGCATTGCTAAAGTCTAAAAATGTTAGAACAGTTAACATTTTGTTTTCCATGCCGTTTCTGGTAATTTTTGCTTATGTTGTGATGGTACTGTGGACAGATCGAAAGCCAGATTGGTAGTCATTTCATTTTTTTTTTTTTCAAGAAATTGAATAAGCTGTTGGTGGACGAGGCGCTCGAGAACTTTTGAAAGAATAGGGAGTATAGAAATAGGTCGGATATCTTTAAAGGAACTAGGGGAATCATTTTTTGGTATAGGAATAATCTCGGCGTTTTTCTATAAAGATGGAAACTTGTTAGAAGAAATGGATTTCTTTAGCAGGTGTGTAATTAAGGGCAAAAGAAAGTCGAGAAGAAGAGTAATCATCTTACGACTAACGGAGTCTGACCCAATAGCGTTGGAGGTAATGGAATTTATAGCTTACTTAACATCACATTCGGTAAATTGCTTAAAATTGAATAATTCTTATTAAGGTGCGGGCAAAGAGACAGTTGATTTAATGTACAATTTTTAGAGGCACCATCTATAGAGCCAGAAGTTGAGAAATGTTGATTAATTGAGTTTAGATCAAAGTTATCTGAAAGAGTTGTATTTTTATTTGTGCCAACACCTAGAGTTCTAAGGAAGCTCCAAACTTTTGCTGGGGTTCCCTTTGATATAGAATCATGGATATGGCGTCGTTGTGCATTTCTACACATAGTACTGCAGCGGTTTCGTAAGTTTCGATACTTTTCGAAATTTGTCGAATTTGGTTTTTTGCGATATTTAAGCCGAGCGCGGTTGCGTTTGTTCATCAAAGTTTTTATTTCCTCAGTAAGACACGGAGCAGGAAGATGTTTGATCTTTACGGGTCGTACTGGAACATGCCGATCGTAAAGTCGTGTAGTAAAAGATCGTGAATCAAACGGGAATTAAAAATGTCAATTTGATCATCGATGTTTTCATTGAGCATTTACTACGGCATCCCACTGGATATGCTGTGCGTCGCGAAGTATATGATCCACCAAAAGACCGTTGCAGAAGTATCTTGGGCTTTGATTTAGGTGTTTTAATTTTGTAGGATAAATGTATCAGATCATGATATGAGAAGGCGTTTGCTTCAATTTGGCCATGGATAGTGACGTGCTCTAAGGAAGACACAATCATGATGTCTAAAAGTGAAGGTGGGAGAATTTTTAAATTGCAGGCGTTGACTACGGACTTCAAATTAGCTGCACGGCTATCGTTCTTCAACAGGCAGGTGTTTAAGTCACCCATCATGATAGTGTGGTTAAATAGCGGGATCAATTCTTCTAATTTTTGTTTTTGATCACACAATTAATTAGTTCATGTTTGTCAGTATCCTCAGAAACGAGAACCGCATTTTGTGTAAAGCTTAGATGTAATCAATCTGTTTTTTTACTGTAAAGTGTGATGGTTGCCAAATAAAGCATCAGACAGCTCAAAAAGGTTATTTTTACGGACTCACATTATATGCCATCGTTTTACATATTCTTTGCTTAATATGGTACAAAAAAACTTCACCTAAAAAGTCCCCTCCCGTACAATCAAAATATTTATAGGAACATGTTTGTTTATAGGATACGGAAGTATTGAAATAAAAAACATTTATGTATTTACGTTGTTTACTACCTAAATATTTAGGGCTAGATGGCTTTGTGTTAATGTAATAAAAATATTATAAATCTATGTATAAAACTAGGTTACTTGTGTTCTTGAAAGCTTTTTTTTAAACATTTATCCATCTAAAAGTATTCGTTTTGAAGAATTTGTTTGTGAATGTTTCAGAAGAAAGTGTAATATAATTTATTAATAGAATACTCTGTGCCACCTAAGTATGTTAAATCAAGAAAAACCGCCCGCATCACTTCCAAGCTTCATTCTGAGTTTAAATCAAATCTAAACAAAATTTAGATCAAGATAGCGGAAATACGGTCATTATGTTAACGTAGAGTTTCCTGTTGAATTGTTTCGTAACTTTTTACAACACTGATAATAATCTCTCCATACATTTGATAGATAAAATTGAGAATATAAAATCATTTTGAACGAAAGCTACCATTTTCATAGATTTGGAACCTATTTACAATAGCTCATTAAAAACAAAGGTTTCATTTTGCTAAAGAATTTCAGAAAAGTAGGGTAGGCAGGACTGCTTCATTATAAGGAAATACTATTTTGTACAAATAACAGAGATTTATTTTCAAAATATTGATATTGTATCAAAAATGGCAAGGAACTGTTTTAAAGTTACATTAAACTCGTTTTAAGTGCTAATTGAAATACAAAACAAAGTCAAAAACCCATTTCTAAAATTGTTCATTGTTAAAATTACTTCCATTTCATATTCCAGTATATTGGAATATCAGTTAAAAGATTGGAAAATCTTACGACAGTGTTATTTAGT
This sequence comes from Stenoptilia bipunctidactyla, assembly GCA_944452665.1. Classification (NCBI taxonomy): domain Eukaryota; kingdom Metazoa; phylum Arthropoda; class Insecta; order Lepidoptera; family Pterophoridae; genus Stenoptilia; species Stenoptilia bipunctidactyla. Next base: position 11,723,139 of record OX101738.1, read on the forward strand.
ACAGTTATCACAAAGCAAAAGTTTATGCTTATAGGAAACTTCAAATTTAATAAAGTTTTAGGATGGATCCAATTGCTGGCGCCAGTATCAATGGCATTCAAGAGCTGAGGAAGTATTGATATTGTATAAATACTTTACCGTGCCAGTTCAATGAACAGAGAAAGCTCATCTATTTGATTTAATGATGTTTTAGGAAATAAAACGATGTTAACATGCGTGGTTCATTGACTTTTATAAGTTTAAGTAGTATTGAAAAACTAAAAATTGAAGAAACCTGTATTGATTATAATAAAAGTAGTCGCTACCCGGAATTTATCTCTTTTGATTATAAGATACATTGTGCTTTGTCGTTTTGATACCTTCTTAGCTCGTGTTGCCAAAAGTAGTATTATCAGAGACCAGGTATTATTCATGATCATAAGTTAGACACCATATTCTCTTAGATCTCATTATCCCTTTAGTAACGAAAAGAGTTGGACCATAAGCCAATAAGCTTGTCCAGCGCTGGTTACCAAATTATCAGCTAGCGTGAAGACCCTATCGATAACTGTATATTCATTCCAGACAGCTTAGCATGCTTAGAGTAATAATAATAAATTATAGAGCACGCATAACCAAGTGGGAACAGTTATCACGGGTGAGCTCGGATGAGAACAACGCTGTGTTGTCTGTCACCGCAAGGTGTCAGGAGTGAATTTCTGTGTTTATTTTGCTATTTAACTAAATCAAATGGTTCTATGTGCGGTATTAACGTGTAAAAAAGATATCCCAAAACAAACAGAATATAATTGTGATGTGATATTTCATCAATAACTAAAAGTTTAAATATATTTTAAACAAAAAAATCACTTGCCGAGGAGGTGAAACAGACGCGGGAGGGGAGCGTGACAATGAAGTCAGCGCTGCTCTGTTACCTCTGATTACCTAGAGATGATATTCTCTTTTCTCTTTGACATAAAATGACTTCGAGTAGTGATGTGACGCGGTCGATGCTGCATACGATAATTGATTGAATTGTAAAACCCCGCCGCCGTTACCATATTTTCGGTTATTTTGAATTCAGTTGATATTGTTTAATATTAAGGTTAATCTCTTCAAAAATATAAATTTATTTTGGTATAGATTGGGATGGGACTTCGTGCCAACGCTGCGTCACGCGTTGGAACGCGCGTTTTATACGAAACTGAAACGTCCGTAACATACGCACGTTCGATACGGACGTTCGGAATGCGCCAAATGCCGGATATGATACGCGCGTTCAGTACGAACGTGGCCGCACCGCTCCGAACGTGCGTGCCAATCCAGTCGGCAACGCTCCGTGGAACGTGTCACACGGGCGTATGAAAATGATTTTGATACAGAGTGACTGAATTTTAAAACAAATTTCCCGCACAGCAACCTCGATTCCATAAACGGACTAACTGGATGTCTTTTTTTAATTTATAAACGAAGTTAAGCCATTTGGCTAAGTACGAAATTATATTCCATTGACATGACTATACAAGCGCACTTATAAAATTGTACTATCAACGCTGCGTTCCGCGTTCGGACGCGCGTACCGTATGATACGGACGTGCGGTATGCGCGTTCGAACGCGGAACGCAGCGTTGGCATTAGTCTACAATTGAGATTGCTTGAAATATTTATTATAGTACAGAAGGCGGCAGATCAGGCGTTGTATTACTTGTCAAATTTCCAGAACCAATTTCAACTTAATGTCGAGGGTATAGAGTTCAGATTTAAGTAAAATTTTTTGACAGATTTGTAACACTTGATGGGCAGCGTACAGAAGGCAGCTTGATGTGCTGCCTTCTGTACATACCAACGTAATTATTGATTTTTCAATACAGAAAACTTATTTTCTTAAATATTTAACAGTTTGTTATGCTTACGATTGGCTGATATAAAATTTAAATCACGTGATTACATTATTTTTAGTAAAAAGATTCATCGAAAAAATATAGTAAATAATTTGTAAAATACAGTAGTTTTATGATAAATTAACTATAACGCACATTTTGAAATACAGTACATGTGCAAACTAATATTCTAAATGCGAATGTCTATCCACCTGTCTCTCAGAGTTACCACTGGACAGAGTTAATAGTTAATAAACTTTGGCGACGGCTGTCTATTTTTTGAAATACATCACTTAAACGGTTTTCAAAAAGCGTTGAAGGTAGAAATGAATAAATTTTACTGAATTTAACACAAAAATTGTAAATTATACGCACTAACTCTTTTTTTAAATGCAGTTATATTTTTATATTCCTAAAAACCAGTCAATGGTTGTTAGAACGTTGTATGCGTGAACCGTCTTAATTCATTTTTCACTAACGTACCTGGAATATCAGCGCAGGTGTTATTCGCACTACCAACATATCAAACTACTGTCGCATGATAATGTATTGCACGATTTCGTGAAATCGGTATCATCTACGCTCCTAATTTATTGCGCCGTCAGTAGCTATTTTTGTTGCTTAAAAAATTAATTGTTGCCTCGCGTTAAATAAAATGTTAAAAAATAAAAACAAGTAAATTGATGAGTAAATATATATTTTATTTGCAATTAGTATCTTAATAATATCCCTTTTTAAAATTATCCTGTATGATATACAGTAAGGTCATGCATTCGCGGCGTTATCGATAAAATGATCAATATTTTTGCATAAGATTCACAACCCTATCTTTCATAATATTCATCTGCCTAAGCTACGCATTATGCGGAAAATGCAATACGCGCGCTCTATACCTAATATGATTACTCTAAGTTAGCATGATTTCCGAAGCTCGAAAGTTATAGTTACAATTCGCTCACTCATTCTTGTATGGACTGAAACGGGCTGAACATTGATGAACCTGCCCGAATTATCTGCACATGAAATACATCGTCACGCTGAACTAAAACAATTAAAACCGAATCCTTAAGATGTTCTATTTAAAAAACGGTACTGTTTTTTTTTTTTTTTTATATTGTAAGGATAGGACGTTTGTCTTCCATGCCACCTGATGGAAAGTGCGCATGAAGACTATGGTGTTACACGTCCATCCACGAGAAACCTATTCACTCGACACTTAAAAGTTCCAGGACTGTAGTGGTCAGGAAAAACAGACGCAGGCAGATTGTTCCACTCTTTGGCAATCCGTACCAAAAAGGAACTATCGAAGCGTTTTGTTCGACTTCTTGGTAAATCCACTATATAGGGATGGAAGTTCTGTCTGCGTCTGGTAGTCCGGTGGTTAAAAGGGGTGGGTTCAATTTCGTCAAAAAGAGCACTCGCACACTCAACAAAATGTAGCCGATAAAATACTGTGAAACAAGCAACCTTACGACGATGCTCCAGCGTCTGCAATTTTTTATTTGTAAGGTTGTTGTTATTTATGATTTTACGGGCTCTTCGGTCAACAGAGTCTAGCGCTTCGAGCTGGTATTTGGCAGAACCATCCCAAAGGTGACTACAGTACTCCATGCACGACCTCACTTGGGCTGTGTATAAGTTGAGCAGCCGTTCAGGGCTGAAGTACCGCCGGACCTTCGAGATGATACCCAATTTTTTGGAAGCCGTTTTTGCCAAAGACTTAATTTGTTGACCGAAGTTTAAATTGGACGTTATAGTGACGCCCAAAAGCCCTAGTTGGTCGGTGATGGGATCAGATACATTCTGGAAAGTGGGCGTAAAAGTAAAGGTGCTCTTTTTCGCGGAGAATAGACACGCTTTTGTTTTGGAGGCGTTGAATTTGACCAGGTTAGATTCGCCCCAATCGGACACATTCCGCAAGGTCGAATCAACGCGCTCAATCATAGACCTTCTCAAAACCTGGATTTCATGGGCGCTCGTTCGCGCATTGGATATATATCTCTCAACAACAGTGCTGTCATCAGCATATCCAATGATGCCGGGTGTTAGGAGGTCATTAATGTGCAGCAAGAATAAAGTTGCAGAGAGAACAGATCCCTGAGGTACCCCGGCATTAATTGCCATTAGGTCAGAGGAGTAGCCGTCTAAGACTACTCGAATCGACCGTTCCCTCAGAAAATCAGATATCCAGTCGCAGAGCCCGGTCGGTATGCCATATGCTGGAACCTTACTTAAGAGACCATCATGCCAGACCCTGTCAAAGGCCTTGGATATGTCTAAGGAAACAGCTATTGCTTCACCATGACCCTCCAAAGCCTCACTCCATAAGTGTGTGGCATACACGAGAAGATCGCCGGTCGAGCGTCCACTGCGGAAACCATATTGGCTATCGCTTAGGAGCTCGTTGGTCTCGAGGTATGCCAGGAGTCGATTGTTCAATACACGTTCCATAACTTTGCAAAGTATGGAAGTGATTGAGATTGGTCGATAGTTGACAAGATCAGCACGGCTCCTTTCTTCGGTACTGGTTGTACGTTAGCCAGCTTCCAGGATTTGGGGACTTTACCAGATTCCAAAGAAAGTCTATAGAGACGCGTCAAAACGGGAGACAACTCAGCTGCGCAGCGTTTCAACACCACTGCAGGAATACCATCTGGACCGCTAGCTTTATTCTCGTCTAGGTGCAGCAAGCATTTAAAAACCTCCTTTTGGCGAATATGAACGGTACCCATTGTTGGACCGAACTGAGGTAATTGGGGTGGGATTTTTCCTTGGCTATCTAGACGAGAATTTTCCGCAAAGATACCGGCAAATAAATCCGCCTTTTCCTTAGCGGTGTGGGCCAGAGAACCGTCAGGTTTCCGCAGTGGCGGCAGCGATGGGCGACAAAAGTTCGTTTCGACCGACTTGGCGAGGGACCAGAAAGCTTTGCTTCCCGAGGGGTATGACGCTATTCTGTCTCCAATACAGCCTATGTGGGTGAAACGAGCTCTTTTGATCACCTTCTTGCAGGACTTGGCGGCAGCATTGTACCTCTTCTTGTGTTCATGCGAATCCACGGCTTTGCTTCTGCGAGCGGTTGCCCAGGCTTTGTATGCTTCTCGCTTACGCTTTTCAGCGGAAAAGCATTCAGCACTAAACCATGGGCGAGCTTTGGTTTCAAGGGATAGATCAGCGTAGGGAATGAAGAACTCCATTGCTTGACCTATCACACTTGAGACTGCATCAGCGCAGCACGATGGATCGGTTGATGTAAAACAAGCTTGCCGCCACGGATAAGATGCGAATAAATGTCGCATTTCATCCCAATCTGCCGACTTGTAACGCCATACTCGCCTAGAACCACTTGGTCGGGTGTCAGGTGGCGAGTACTGCGATAAAGATTTTGCCAGACAGTGATCGGATGTCCCTAAGGGTGCAGTGACGGACACCGAATATCTGTCGGGATCGGTTGTCAGCAGAAGGTCCAGGCAGTAAGCAGTGTGACCAGCAACGTCTGGGATGCGCGTAGGCTCGTTAACAAGCTGAGAGAGGCCATGAGTGAGCGAAAACTTAAAAGTCTCTCTACCAGCATGGTCAGTGTCCTGAAACGGGTATAACCACTGTCCGTGGTGTGCGTTAAAATCCCCCAGGAACACCAACTGCGCTGTGGGAAAACGTTGCTGAACCTTGTCCGCTGTACTGCTGAGATAGTCCATAAGCCTTGTTGTCTCCCGATCTCCGCTGTGTGACCGATAAATACCAGCGTATACCATTTGGTCTAGGCCGGTATCTATGTGAACCCACATAACTGAAAGGTCCGGCACTTCTAAGTAACGGAGACGCTGAAACAGATCTTGTCACTGGCATACATGCACACCCCGGCGTGCGGGTGGAATTTGGACTCCAGGATGTAACCTGGGTAACAAAGGTATGCCGAGTCTGACGGATCACAGATCTGCGTCTCCGTTAGGAAGAGTAGGTGGGGTCTCTCCGTCTCGAGGTGGTGGTGGACATCATTGAGATTGGAGTGCACTCCTCGGATATTACAGAAGTGCACTTTAAACGAGAGGAAGTGCAACCGCTGTGTTACCTTACTCTTCTTTGGACCTTTCATTAGTTTTGGAGTGGAGTGAATAGGGAGGAGAACAGAAGTTGAGTGAAGTGCTGCAAATGGAACCAAGCAACTCGATAGGGGAAACGCACCTTTGGGAAACTCGCTTGGAGACTGCGGGGACGCCCGAACCCCCCCAAGTTCGCCATCGGGTCCTCTCAAACCGGTCGCAAGCCGGCACGATGGAGCCTCCCGGGATTTTTCGCGAGGTGGCGGGGCAGCCTTTTGCATGTGGCTGGCATGCTACTTGGGCCCCCTACTACCTGCGGTCGGCCAGCGGTGCACCGTGCTTCGGATCCCGCTACCCTCCAAAACGAGTCACCCGGTGAGTCATTATCCCACGAGTTGAAAACAGTTCTCCGATGCAGCACGATTACTCAGACCTATCCTCCTCAATGGCTACACTAGACATCATGCCGGAACGCAACTAGGTTACTTGGCGGCATGGTTTTGTCTAGTGGATGGTGACAAGCCACGGCCGAAGCCTACCACCAGATTTTACTGCTCGTTTAGCACCACCCAGGGACCACGTACAAGGCATCGAGGGCTAAACCTTGCGGACGCGAGCAGTTTTCAGTCCCCACTTTCTTTATTGAAATAAAAGTAATTAACGAAATGGTTTAAAATCATATAAGTACTTACTTAATAGAAAATTGCGAGTCATTTTTCTCATAAAAATAACGCGGCATAGCACCAGTGTGTGAAAGCGGAAATATTTAATAACACGAGGCTATTACTTAATGCCTGTACGTATTAAAATAACACAAGATGTTTGAATAATAGCATCTACCATCGTATCTTAGTAATGAGCAGTTTTCAGATATGTCATACACATGTATTTTTCTCATATGCTACTCAAAACAAAATAGGGGTGACCTCGTTTTTTTTACAAAAATCTATTGTATGACACTTTTAACTTAATTTTTAGCTAGTTTAAGTGTCTTCGCATTAAATTTATATGTTTATGTATTCTTAACATTATTCTGAACAAAGTTTTTTAATCTGTACCCTCAAGTGGAAAGACGTACACAAATCAAATTAAAATTACCTTTTTCACAATTTCTTATTTACTAGTTTTTAGACTATCGTTACGAACGATTCGTTTCACAACTTTTTTGAGTTTTATCATTGGGTTATCTTTGGTTCATCCTATTTTGTTTTGAGTAGTATTTTTCTTTCACATATTTTGACATACATTGGCATGAGCGCCGTTTATTGCGAATAACCTATTTCTTTTTTGATGTCTTAAAACGAAAATTCCCTAGTTCATTCTTTTCAATGCTAAACGAAACGAGTTAAATCGAAAGTCAAGATAAATGACAGCAATGACAGCTTTGAAAACAACTGTCAATAAGTAAAAGATGGCGAAAGTGAAGGAGACCTTTTATGTCGATTGCCATTTACAAAACAAACAAATATTTTGTTGCGCTTGTAATGAGTTTATTGAAATTTCTCAAAATCTTTCAGAATATTTTTAGCTTTAGCATGGTTAAGCGTTTATTTATCATACGATTTTGAAAACATCATATTTGTTTATAATGCAGTTTTAAAAATGATTTAGTAGTATTTGTTCACGGTTGAGAATAATTCATTGCACCATATTAATGCACTACAATAAAAATATATGAATGTTAATTTAAATAGACATTTGAAAACCAATGTTTTTTTTATACTGAGCCTAAATATAAGTATACATTTTCATATAATTTTTAACCTTATCACAACAGAATAAGTTGTGAAGTGTATATGTTACCGGCAATCTGTATAATGCGGTATTGTATACACAATACCCAGGTAATGTATAGAATATCTAAAACGAGCACGTAATGTATGATATATTATTTATTTTATACTTTGCCTGGATATTTTATACAATACCAAATGCACAGCCTGTAATGTATGAAAAAGTAATCAAAAATGTAGAAAAAATAAAGTTTTAAAGGATACGCGGCATATCTGGTTAGAAATATAGCTGACATATTAATTTTTTTAAATGTGTCTTTAGGTTGATATGTAATGAGGTTGAATTGCACATCCAGTGCATACCTGCTCACATTGGCATAATATTTGGTAATAAAATGGCAGACTCACTAGCTTCAGAAGCTCGGCATAACAAAATCACTCTTAACGTAGACCTCACCCTTCTATTCCCTCAAATAAAATACGCAAACTCATTTATTTATACCTTATTTTTATTGGTCATAAAATGATATGATTTAGCTGGCTTAATATTACAAACTTCTGTAAATTTGAAACTCGGTATATTATACTTAAACATTAAATTTTCCATCGAACACTCGAACACTGAGTATCCTGTAAAAATACATACATTTATTTTACACATTACCGGTAGAACGGCAGGTACTCTATACAATCCCTAGGAATTGTATACATCACCTAGGTAGGGTATGAAATGGATAATAATATTCATTATCTATATATATAAAAGAAAGTCGTGTTTGTTACAACACTTATATCTCGAGAACGGCTGGACCGATTGCCATGGTTTTTAATTTGTTGGATTTTTTTCCGTCCCGAATAGCAGAATACATCTTAAAAACAATGAAAACTCGATATGTGTAATGAATACTTAATCATTTCAATTACTACCTACCATGATTTCAATAGATGCTTTGTTTATTACATGTCAAACATTTGTTGTCCAATTCTGTCAAATAGTGTAACAACTATTTTTTTTTGGAGCTTATGGCCTGGTTGCTGAGTCATTTAAGCCACAACTTTATTTTTTTCTGAAGACATCATGTGTGCGTTCAGAAATTATTTTTTTGTAAAATGTCTACAAAGTTCAGGTACTGTTATATTTGTTTGTTTTAGACATTAATTTTCGAAAATTATTTATTAATTATTAAATTTTCAATCCCCGAAAATAATACCTAAGATTTATTCTACAGTAAAAACGTAAAATCATCGGTAAGGAAGGGAATTTAGGGAATAAAATCAAGTGATCGACACGACATCACCGAACGTGTTTTCAGGCAAAAAATTCGGTCACTAATGAATTACATTGTTAAGCAACACGTCTTTGGGAATACTCGATGCTGAATGTATTCAATCGAATGGCAAAAACGAGGCCTACCGCATGCTCACATTCTGATTTGGTTAGTCGAAAGAATTCGGCCAGATTAAATAGATGACATATGTGCGGAGATTCCTGCTCCTGAAACCGATCCAGACCTACATGATGTTGTAGTCACGAATATGATTCATGGACCGTGTGACACTATCAACCGACAATCACCGTGCATGGTCAACGGCAAGTGTTCCAAACGGTATCCACGAAAATTTACGGCAGAGACCATTATAGGCAACGATGGTTATCCATTGTATCGGCGTCGATAGCCCGATGATAATGGTAGAACTATCACAACTAAAGTGAAAGTTGAGTATTGCAATTCGGTCAAGTCAATTAAATACATTTGCAAATATGTCACGAAAGGGAGCGACATGGCGGTTTTTGGTATCCAAACATCCAATACCAACGATGAAATCACGCGCTATCAAGTTGGTAGATATGTAAACTGCAATGAAGCAATTTGGCGTATATTTTCATTCCCTATTCACGAACGTCATGCCACTGTTTTACATTATGGGGTGCATCTAGAGAACGGTCAGAGAGTATATTGCACAGCGTCGAATGCTGCTCAACGTGCCAAAACACCTCCAGCGACAACACTGACCAGTTTCTTTGCGATTTGTCAAAGCGATCCGTTCGCACGAACTTTGCTTTACTCAGAAATGCCACGTTATTACACTTGGAACGCTACATCGAAGAAATTTCAACGTCGGAAGCAAGGCGATGCAGTTCCTGGCCAGATATGCGTTCTACTGATGCTCTTGGTCATATTTACACAGTTCATCCGAAGAATGATGAATGTTTCTATTTGCGGTTGTTGCTGGTACATGTCCGAGGGCCAACATCATTTGAATCACTACGAACTGTTAATGGTATCGTGTGCCCCACATTTCGTGCAGCATGTCAAGAGCTAAATTTGCTTGAAAACGATACTCATTGGGACACGACAATCGCTGAAGCAATTATTTCTGCATCTCCAAGTCAGATACGCACATTATTTGCTATCATTATTTCAACATACTTCCCATCGAACCCACGTGACTCGTGGAACAAATACAAAGATAACATGTCAGAAGATATTTTACATCGAATTCGCGTCAGCTCAAGAAATTCCGATCTTGAGGTGAATGAGGAGATCCATAACCAGACTTTGCTCTTGATCGAAGATATGTGTTACCTCATGTGCGGCAGTTTGTTAGTTAGGTTAGGAATGCCAGCGCCAGATCGCGGAATGAATGACGCATTTAATATGCCGTACGGCTCACTCAGCGTTAAAATTGCCATTAAACCTTCAAACTACTGAACAACCGACATGTAACATTTCGAAACACTCCGCAATGGCCAAAGTTTTAGTAGCATCAAAAATCATCATATAGGACGAATGAACAATGGCGCACAAACGCGCATTGGAAGCACTAGACCGAACATTAAAAGATCTGCGCAATGACTCAAGATGTTTTGGTGGTGCAATGATTTTATTATCTGGCGATTTCCGACAAACACTACCAGTCATTCCAAGATCTATTGCTGCCGACGAAATAAACGCTGGCCTCAAAGCATCAAATCTGTGGCGATATGTAAAGAAACTTCAACTGTCTGTAAATATGAGAGTTGCATTGTTGAACGATCTATCTGCTGATGATTTCTCGAAGCAATTGCTGACTATCGGTAATGACCGTGTTCCTGTTGACAAATCGAGCGGTTTGATTTCATTTCCTCCAATTTTTTGCAATTTCGTATCATCAAAAGACGAGCTTATCAACAAAGTATTCCCGGATATCATTGCTAACCACAAAAATACTAAATGGTTAAGTGAGCGAGCAATTTTGGCCGCTAAAAATAAAGATGTAGATGACCTCAATTTTATAATTCAATATCAAATCGTAGGTACTCTGTATTCATTCAAATCTATCGACTGTGCTGTGTAACAAACGAAGAAGAAGCCACTAATTATCCAACTGAATTTTTAAACTCCTTGGATGTGCCTGGTTTACCACCGCACAATTTAAAACTTATAGTTGGCTCGGTAGTCATCATGCTTAGAAATTTAAACCAACCAAAACTGTATAATGGAACGCGTTTGGTAAAAAGAAAACTGATGATCAATGTGATTCACGCGTCGATACTTAAAGGAAAATTTAAAGATGGGGAAGTTCTTATCCCAAGGATTCCGATGATCCCAACGGATATGCCCTTTGAGTTTAAACGAATTCAATTCCCGATTTATCTTGCTTTCGCCATGACGATCAACAAATCACAGGGCCAATCCTTAACTGTTTGTGGCCTCAATCTAGAAAATGCATGTTTTTCTCATGGTCAATTGTACGTGGCATGCTCACGTGTTGGCAAACCATCCGCTTTATTTGTTCTTGCGCCTGACCAAAAAACAAAGAATGTCGTTTACCACAAAGTGCTTGAATGAAAATCCTATTAATGAATTAATCCGAGTTTTTTTTTCCCAATCTGCACAACATAGTTTTCAATCATTTTTTTCTGACATGAGTTTGAAGTACTAAATTTTTATTTTTTATTATTTTTATTCTCATTCTGTATGTATGTTTTCATCATCATTCATCATAATAAAATACTTTTTTGTTTCTATCTAAGTATATAAATATATTATTTTGTATCATCGTTTTACGTTCATCAAAGCCTAAATTAGTTCAGCTAAAAAGTAACACGACATTCATTGACTGTTAGGCGGTACGAAGTTCGCCGGGTCAGCTAGTATTTTATATTTTTAAGCAATGATTCAGTCTTCTCAATTGACACTGTGGTCACAAGAGACTGGAATGGTGGCGTTCAGGTTGTTTGTTACAAAATTATCAATCATCATTGCCACCTGTTTATCAGTCTAATAGCGTGTCGTTCAGAATTAACACAAGACGAGCTTACGTTATTATGAGGTATTGTAGCTTGATTCAATATTTTTAAATACAGGGTCCCATGTCGGCATTGTTTTCCCAATATCTATCTACCCAGTATGTTGTGTTATTTCCTAGATAAGATGTAAACTTAAATCATGGTTTGGCCTCTCTATAAACTGCGCACAGTAGAATATTTTGTTCTTCGTATTTAATATGAGCGATGAGAAGTCTAAAGAGAAACACTAATGAATGATTTATGTCCAATACTTCTGCATTTTTTTTTGCAAATTGGGCTTCATGAAACATTTTACCTAAGACTTGGCTGTACGGGCTCGAATATTGCTGAACTGTAATGAGTGAACTAAACAGAAAAATTACTAGTCAATTTATAATTCGTTCGTTTGTTTGGTACGTTATCTGTGGTATTTGTTGTCTTTCTTAATATTTAAAATTTCATTCAACTGCCTTTTTATATTACACGACTTCTGCTCTCCGCCTACATTTGTTAAGTAGGGCGTCGCACAATTGGTTCTCGCGCCCATATTAGAACTTGGTACTTGAGATGGACGTTTGTCCCCTGCACAGTTTCTTGACTATCATTTACTCGTTTTTGACAGTAAAAAGTGACTACTAAATCATTTTGGATAAATTTTCTGTTCATTTAAGTATCTAGTAAAAGTTTTTCGATTATTATAATAATAATAAAGCCTTTTTATTTCAGAACAACATTCTACAATAATTTAAAGAAGTAGTTTTCTAAATAAGGTCCCGCAGTTAAGTGTGCTTTTTGGCATAGGCCTCCTGTAGCTCTCTCGCTCTGTAGGTCCAATAAGTGAAGCCTTTATTTGAAGCCTCTTAATCTCTTTACGCTTAAATCTTTTTATTAAAGAATAATATTAATATAAATTCTCTATTCCCAATTATTCCTTTGATGTAAAAAATTATAGCATGTTTAAGCAGGAAACAACACATTTTTCATCAATGATTGATAATCAATATGAAAATAAAAGACGCGTTCGTTTACCTGTACTGTAAACTTGCTTCTTTATATTAACATCTTATGGTGCGAACAGATTGCTATTAATGAAATTAGTAATGTTACTTGCAAAAAAAGTTCCCATGATTTGGACGCCTCTCGAGCACGAACTGGACCGCAGTAGAGCGCGCTCGTGGCTTGCTCTAATTTATCCGTACATTTTATGTTTTTTGGAAAACATCAAAAAATGCTCAATGCTCAATTTGGACGGGCGTTCGTGCGCCCATCCTAATTGCGCGAGCACCGCTCGCGAGCACGAATTGCGCCTGTGTGAGTGAGACTTGCTCCGGTCTGCGGTGTCCCTGCTCGACACAATCCGTGGATCATCGGTTTTTTGACAACATCAAAGGGATTCGGATTGCAATAAAAAACAAAATAAAAATTTTGAAAAACCCACGACGCGTCGTTTAAAAAGTAATTGAAAAAGAATAAAATAATGTAAAATCCCCCGATTGAAATGATTTATGTGACGAGAGATAATTAACGTGAAAAGCTTTTTTAAAAGTTCACTTGATCTCACACAGAGTCGGCCATATTATGAACAACATACTATTCGTTTTCATAGCACTTCCCTACGCTTACCTATTCGGTTCCCGAAGATGTAGATGTCGTAATAACATAGGTATTTAACTCCCTATGGACTTTATAAGAAGAACAAGAAAATCCGTATGGGGCTGCCATTGAATGAATTCGTTGTGTAGTTTTATATTGAAATTTAAAATATTGATGGCAGCCCTCGACGGATTTGCTTGGTTTTTTTATAAAGTCCATAGGGAGTTGAAGTATTATAATAGGTATTTACAACTCAACTTTGCTGGTGGCTCAACTTTGCTGGGGATTTGTTGTAACGTAACTCGATATCATATAACATTATACCAATCAAATCCAAAGCGATAATTGAAAACGGCATTCAAATCGGACCAATGGTTTGCAAACAAATATTTACTGCAGAGCCCCCTGGTGAGTTGTTACCGTAAAACCTATCTAAGAACATGCACCAATCAAATCCAAAGCGATCACTGAAAACCGCATTAAAATCGGACCAGTGGTTCTGGAGATAAATGGTAACATTGGTTTGCACAAACACCCTCTCACCCCAAACGCATTTACCGTCTCCGTTCCGTCGTGGGTAAAAATACTTACGAGAGCAACTTGTAAATATGTTTTTTTGTTTGTGTATTTATCGTAACGATTTTGATGTCAAATGAAAGCTATGTGTATAAAACCAATTTATTCATTTGAACCATGTAAATCAGTTTACCCGTTTAGGATATTATTTAAGAATTAATTTGTATCATGAAATTGTAAACAACCAGAAATTTTATTTTTTTGTTTTATCATCTGTAAGCCGTCTCTCTTTTTATACAATTTTGTGCGCGACCGGCGTCGCTGCATCGTGGCCTTCAGAGTTTTTTCATGAGTACAACGATTAGCTTTTTCTTATGACTCCATTGGCGAATAAACATTGTCTATCTAGTATCCATAGCATAAGTTCTTAAGAAAACTTTATTTGGCCTAGATAATGTGGTGTGAATGTTGGAAATATTTATGTCATTTTAATTTACATAACTAGACATCCATTGACCGAGTTTTCCGTTCCTGTCTCCCTAGGAATGTATGTTTAAACTTCAGCTCTCTACGCCTAGTAGTTATGGCTCTTCTATGTCTATCAGTCACTAAGGCGCGGTTTAATTTAGATTTAAAATCTCTCTGATAAAAATTAGAGCCCGAATGAGGTCTTTGGACTCGTGTGATCTATTAGTTTTGTGAAGTGTCGCGGAGAAAGGTATTATCAAATGCATTAAAAATCGACTTCCCCAAGATTATTAAATCCTTGTTCAAAATTTGGCTGAAGTGAAATATCATCTATGTAGGTATATCCACTTACATACATATATTTTTAAGTAGGTACTGAATCGATTTCCATTAAATTTCTATGGACCACCTCTGAATTATTTCGATTTATCAAATGAAACAAGAATCATCGAAATCGGTTCATAATTGACCAATTGATCAAGTAACAAAAATACACACGATTTGATAATCCTTTTGGAAATCGGTTGAAAAGAACGTGTCCGGCGACGGACCTTGCTCGCGACAAAATACGGAAAAAAACTTTCTCAGGATGCCCGTATTAAATGCTCAGTTCGTGCGCAATACAGCGTCCAAATACAGCGAGCGCAGGCATCAAGCGCTGGATATTATATTACCAGCTCCATTACAGTTCGCTCCATTATAAGCACCCTTAGGATAACCACCATGAAGTTCTTTATTTCTTTACACTCTTTGTTGAATTGAAGGTCTGTCAAAAATGACAGACCCAAATTTTATGGTGTGGCTTTTTTGCCTAGTTTAATAATTATTTAGTTTTTGTAATATTTTTTTTATTACTTTAATATTTACAAAATGCAACCTTTTTCCCGTGTTGCGTCAACAGTGGATCAAATAGATAAAGAAATAATAACACATATGGTCCCTGATAGTAAGAATATGGAGGACCTGTTCTATTTTATCAATGAACACATATTCTTTACGAACAAATGGTTTAAACGAATATCTTGTTCAAACAAAAAGAAATACCTTCTATTGCTGCTTGAAGATATGAAAAATGTCTGCGCAATAGCGTTATTACTGAGGTCTACATGGAGTTGCCAAACAAAAGATGCTGTGATGTCAGTAAGTGAAAATCCTTTTTGGAGCAATTATGATCGTATACCTTTCGATAATAATAGAACAGCTACCTCTCCTGAAGCATTAGCTACTGCTATGAAGGATGAACATCAATTATTTCTCACTTTGAATCCTGAGGCACAAGCATTTATTATAAGCGATCTGGGTACAATGTCAGGTGGTGCAGTTATAAGAGCTATTTATGAAAGAGCTTATGAGTTATTTATTAAATATAATACAAACAACTTAGAAGCTATAAACGATAAAATTGTTGGAGTTGATCGAAAAAAGTTAATACCAAAAAAGTCAAAAAGCGACATTCAGTTGACATCACAAGATACTAGCACCAAAGAAAAATACCCAAAACGAAACTCTAAAACTCCTCCTTATTCTCCTCAAAAAGATTTTGATGAGCAAATAGAAATTTGGAACCTTAGAATACATAGGATGTATCAAAGTTTAAGATTAGAAGAAATGGATATAGTATTAAAAGACGGGACTGAAAAGACATTCTGGAAAGTATTTCGACCAAAGTTGGAGCATACTGAAACGGTTGACTTGATACAACTTTTACCATCAGGAATCGGCAAAAAAATATTATCTTATCTTCCTGTTTTGGAACTTAATGTTGTATCACGAGTAAATAAATATTGGGCTTATTTAGTTCGTGAGTTAAGAGAAGAAAGCTTAGCTATCGACACGATTAAGAAAGATATAATGAAATTACAGAAAAACATAGAGAAATTTGCAAATATTCTTGAAACTAAATACTTCATTTCTCAAACTATAAATTCAAAAGAAACTCAAACTTCTAGTTGTTCTATTGGAAAAAATGAAACGAACATTAAAAGAAAAATTTTTTGGAAAGGATCATTGGTGAAAAAAAGTTTAAAACCGAAAATTGTTAAACCTGTTCCTTTTACTTCCAAACCTATTAGGAATATAGCTTGCATAAATGAATATTTAGATCAACGTGGTGCTGTCGATGAAACCTTATGGAAGTGGTGTAAAAATATTCCCGAAACTTTTGAAACTATTGGACGACCTAAAAATAGTGAACAAGATCAAAGTAAACTTTTTAACAAACCAATCGATGAAACAACATTGAGAATTCCGTTACGAGGTCCTTTGGTTAAGGACCGTTCACATAAACAGAGGGAGCCTCAGCCCAAACCTATTTTATGCGATACAACCATTTTAAACGAAACTCTGAAAAGCTCTTGCACAAAATACAGCTTTTGGCCTAAAGATTTATCTGATTTATATCCTGTTACCAAAATATCGTCAAATGATTGGCCTCTTAACATATTATGAAATCGTTGTGATTGTAAAAAATATTTTTATTTTGATATTATTTTATTATTATTTTTATAAACATATTATATTATTTATTATTATTTTTATAAACATATTATATTATTTATTATTATTTAAATGTTGTATCATTTTTATATACATTTTGTTATTATTTTCAAACATTATTTTTTATTTTAAATAAATGTTGACTTTTCTAGAATTGTCTTTTACTATTGTCATTCTGCCGCACTTGCTCAACTTCTTAAAATTTTATGAATTATCTGATTATTTATGAGGTATCTGCATTACCGTTTTATTCGGAGTCCCTTGGATTATTTGCCTTGAGCATTCTAAGGCAAATAATATACTTTGTTTAAAATTTTACAGAGCCCACATGAATTTTTTTTTTTAAATATATTTAATTTAAATATAAGAAATGCTCAACTATTCTTAAATAAATGAAAAATGTGATAAATAAAAATTAGATTCGAACCTGGGACCTCTCGTTTGCCGGACGCAAACATAAATGTGGTAATTTCGAGGCGTACCGCCAGTCCCCGGTAGCTCAGTGGAAGAGCACTCGTCCGGCAAACGAGAGGTCACAGGTTCGAATCCTGGTCAGGTAATTTTTATTTGTCACATTTTTCATTTATTTAATTTAAACATAACTTATAATAAATTCGCGAACACTTTTAATATTGCAACACTATCATATCGTATGCATGTACGAAAATGATAGTACTTAAAGTACTCCCAAATAAATGATGCCCATGCAGATCTTCGCATTACCGTATTACCGGAAACACCCGTGTCTACCCGCTACGCGGCTCCGACGGCATTTCGAGGGTTACCGGCGACCGGTGGGACAGGAGAGCGGCCACCTTCGCTCCGCGCCCCTTCACACACCTTCAATTCGGTTTCTCCGCTCCAGCGAGGCGCACGCGCACACTGTCACCGCAACTATTGTGCTTAACATTCTAAACGTATAATATATGTTCAATACAAGTTCCTGAGGAGTTTTATTCAGCACCTCAGCCTACGTATACCCGAATCATTGAATCGTAAGAGCCCTAAATAATGCACTTGCATTTTGCACCTTGTTTGAAAGTAATAGGAGTCAATATCATGTGTACACAACTGAAATACAAGGTGTTCTTTTTGATTTCCCATAATTTTGAGGTTTTACTTTTAATACTAAATAATACTTTTTGCCAAAGAATTTGTGGTTCAAAAGTGTATACTTTCCAAGATATCATCAATCTCAATACAATGAGTTCATAAATTATCACCCTTGTAAAATCTCTTTCACATTAATTCAATAGATATACATTTACTATAGCATTAAGACGATTTGCACAAAATGAGCTTGTTGTGGGTCAGGATTCAGTTGGTTCGATAGTACTATCGCGGCCATGGCCACCTAATCACTTAAAAGATATGTTGCACTAACATTGCTATGGCGCCGAGCCACACCTCCTTCAAGATTTCTCCAATTAGAAATGTGATTTAGAGTTTAATGACGGATCATATGTATTTTATTAAGATATCGATTTTTGAATGAGCGATCTGACAGCTTAAGTTAATAGAAAGCAAAATTAACCGATGATCTTTAATGATGATCCATATTGTCCATATTGTAATCGGTCATATGCGGCCGTCAACTAAGGGACAAAGAATACGATCCTAGGGCCGGGACATTTTTGGGGCAAAGAATTGCCATAGCAATTCAGCGTGGTAATGCAGCGAGCGTCATGGGCACCTTTGCACCAGATACTGCCATTTTGAATAGTTGCCCCCGCCACCGATGATTTTTTTTTTGTTATTTAATTATAAGTTCATTTAAGTAGGGTAACGTACCAGTTATTGGACACTTAAGAGGAAGAGTTTACAAACATGCATACAAAAACAAGGATACTTAATTATTTTCTTTGATAAACGGTTATTTAACATTCCAGTGAACTAATGATTCGATAAATACCATAAAAACACAGTAAATCTTCCTTAAGCTTGTTTAATGGCATATTAAAATAAAAGTTGCTAAAAACATAGTCATTGGACATAAAATCTAGTTATGGGACAGCAGTTAACTAGTGAATGGACAAGGATAAGTATCGAGTTTAAGTTGAATGAAATGATGTAAAAAGTAAAAAAATATGGGTTAATTGCAATAATAAACAATCATATCGCATACATTTTTAATAGGAATCTATACAGAGTCATTTAACATCATGGTTACACTAACATCATAAAATTAACATTATGTTGGCACCTACTTTAAATTTATACCTATTATGTTATATTTTACTTATCTTAATCAGTCTGATTATCACATCCACTTTCATAGACTATCACAAAAATCAAAGTAACAAAAAGCATACGTATGTACATTTGTTGTTCGTAACAATAAAGTAAAAAAAAATAACTTCTCTTTAGTAGAAAACCAAAATCTTTAAAAATCCTTATTTTCTTTATATAAATCAAAAATTAAATTAGCCTCCATATCAATGTCCTCTTCGAGGACCTCATAATTCATAACTTCGTCGTTAAAAGTTTCGTCATTGTCGTCTTCTTTGTAACACTGATGACAAATAAAGAGATCATTGGCTAAGTCCTCGGGTACGTGTTTTTGGTGTTTTTTAGGCACGCATTTTTCGTGAAACAGTAAGGAACACATTTCACACGTAACACGATTGTTCGATTTAGTTGTTTTTGAACAAATCGTACATGCGTTAGTTACAGCAACCTTCTTTTGCGTATTTTTTTCTTTTGTTACTATTTTTTCTTTTTTTTCATAACTCTTTTTTAATTTCGTTTCTTCCCTCAATCTTTTTCTTTCTTCTTTTTCCTTTAATTCCGTCTCTTTTTTTTCTTTCTGCTCCTTGAACATAGTTCTATAACTATTGGACGTAACTACAAACGGCATTTTTAAAGTATTCCTCTTTCCCTTTCTTTCAGGTGTTTTGGGTAAAGTTAAATAAGTTCCAAGTAGAGTGTTTGATATTATCTTAAAAGCTGGGCTATTTTCAATATTATCGTTTCCAGTAGGTTTAGAAGGCGTTTTTTCATTAATGTCGATTTCAGTTGCTTCTGAATACCTTATATTCAATACATTGCTTAATGGAGTTGTAACTTCTTGACTATGGTTAGAGTCACAGAACGGCATCCTATCTTCCAACGATGATTGCTCTAAAGAATGGGGCGTACTAGGAATTTCAGTATTTGAAAGTCTTTCTGCAACTTCTGATTCTACAATGGGAAATGATACTGGAACATTTAAGTTTGAGGGCAGTAAATCTAAAGAGTCTTCCAAAAATCGATAATCTTCACCTTGTGAAGCCTGGACATGTGTAATTTCATTCATCTCTGGAATCGATGGCCTTCGGAAAGAGTTTTCGAAAGGAAAAGAGGTACAATCTAATGTTTTGTAAAGCTTGTGCAAGAGTTTAAAATTGTCATCTTGCTCGCTTACATTTTCACAAGTTCTTAATTGCTCGATTTTTGTAGGGCCAACTAAATCAATAAACTTCGACAGTGTAATTACGTTTTCAGATGCCACTGGTTCCACGTTTTCCTGGTCACGTTCTCTATTTGTCGCTAAGCATTTACTATAGTCAACAGAATTTGGGTTGAATGGCATTAAACCACAAGCTTTGAACCCATTTATTAAAGTTTCAGGTTTTATGGCAGTCTTAAGAGCGATCTCGAGCACTTTGGCAAAATTAACTTTAGTGATTATTTCATTTGGGTTTTCCATAAGCCACATGCGAGATGCCTGCTTCCATGCTGCTTTGACTGGTTTAAACACTGCGACATCAGCCGGTTGTAAGATTCGTGTGGCATTAGGATACAATGCGATGAGCTCAATATTCAATGCTTTACATAGTTTACTAACTTCATAAGTCAAATGCGTCTTATGACCATCAAGGAAATATATAACCGGCATAGGTATCCCCCTTTTCATCAGATATGGATGAAATACGTTAGCTATATATTCAAAAAAAAGCTCACTAGTCATCCAACCACTCTCACTTCGTCCTACACCCCAATCTGCCGGAACGCTTTCTGCCACTTTTTGAGGAATCCTTTGATAGTTATAAACCACCATAGGAGGACAGGTCTGGCCATCTGCAGAAAACGTAAACATTACTGTGATACATTCCTTGGAGTTATTTGAATCGATTGTGTAGACATTCTTCGAACCCCTGGCAGCTAAGACTTTTCCAGTTTTCGGACAAAGTTGGAAACCGCTTTCGTCTCCATTGAAAACTCTTCTGGAGTCGTTTAAAGCGTCCAAAAGATTGTTTTCTTCTAAATAGTTATGGATATCGGAAAACCATTTTCTGATATCTGATTCTGACACACATGCACTTGAATGCGTAACTCCCTCGCTTGTTCGAGTAGCAATAGCCGGATGCCTTTTTAAAAAGCCTCTAACCCAAGCAGGCCCAGGGTAATTATCTTTAAAGCTATTAGGTCTGGGGTTATCACGTAAAAATTTTTGTACACTATTTTGAAGGTCTTCTTTTTTTAAAGGAAATCCTTTCTTGGCCAACATAATAATCCATTTTTCTAGAGCATCCTCTTCGTCATTTGTCAAAACAGGTGGTGGTCCAAATGATGCTCTGTGTCCAGGATTTTTCATTTTAAAATGAAGTGTTGATTTTGGTATTCCATACTTTCGGGCTATTTCACGCAAAGTTCCTGTTTTATTAGCAATTTCGTTAATGGCTAAGTTGATAACGTCTGGGTCGTGTATCATTTTTTGCTTTGGTGGAGGCATTTTCAACGTAATCTGTGATAAACCTGCAACAAACCGATCATTGGACATGTAGATGTGTAGTTATTGGACAGCTGTCCAAAGACTAATAAATACATCAATGGACACTAAAAAATAAAAATTACAGCATTGTAGACTCTAAATACACAAATCTAAAGCAAATTATGAATGTTATAATATATTTACTCGAAATGCAGTCATTGGACAGATGTCCAATCTCTCAAATCGGTCCATTTGCAAATTCATTTATTGGACATGTCAAAATAACCTACAAATACTAATTTAAATTATTACAAATGCCTCAATTACAAAAAATATAATGAAATCAATATATTTTCAGTCAAATGCTTAATGATTTTAAAACGATTGTTACAAAATAGGGTCAAAAAGTATCTTACTTACCTTATTATTTATTTAAGTTTCACGAGCGACAACGAGCTGCTGCAGCAACGCCGGCAGAAAGATTTTTTTTTTGTAATACAGTGACATCTATGAGAATATCACTGTACTATTTAGTAACGCGAATACTTGACGATCACAATTTTGATACTAGGAGTAAAGATTACTTAAATACAATCTTATTATTTGACTTTAAGTGTGAAGTGTCCCATAACTGGTATAGTCCAATGACTAGTACGTTACCCTATTTTTTTCGTAATTTTTTTTTGTGTTGTATATTTTATGTTCTATTCGTTAAAGTGTTTTGTTATAAGTTTCACATTCATATAGTCCTTAGCAGATAGTCTTTTGATTAAAATTAAAACCGTGTGATTTACTATAAACTATGTATAGAAAAATAGAGCATCTTCTTAGGGTTACCATCTCACTGCTTCATGTCGGTCTTTTCAACATATATGGATCTCCATGCTGTCTCCATAATATCTCTATGGACACAATCTTTTTTTTACGATACTTTTATAAAAAAAATCAAGTAAGTATCAAGTTTCTTTAATCGCGATATTGTTTCTAAGAAATTAAATCTAGTCTGGACTAATAGTTTAGATATAAACAGGCAGCATTTCAATGGCAATATCATCTTTATACATTCACATACCTCTCAAAAAGTAGTTTGACAGGTCAGATTCTGTATGGCCCGTGGACATTACTCTTTGTCACCAGTTACACTGTATACAACGTTATTTTTGTTTAGAAACCTATCGCCCTGTTCATTTTGCAATTTTGTGTATGTTTACAAATTTCTTAACGTTATTTATATGTTATCAAGTAACCATTACACAAGTCATTTAAGAAATGTGGTGTGAATACATATTTATTGTCTCAATTATTAAATATGATTAGTTATTTTTATAACATTTTACCGAAATTCTTTTCTTAAAACTTTTGGCCCTACTTATACTCACTCTACTAAATAAAACATAACTTTTTGTTGACGCGGTAGTAGATATAAAACCTATCGCATAAACAAAAAAATAACTAACTAAACTTATGAAATTTATAAACATACACAAAATTGAAAAATACACAGGGTTTTTTTATTAGATCTTCATCCCTTCCTTGAGGGCTTAAAGAGTAAGTCAAAATGATATAATATTACCTCTCAACAGATTCCAGTAATAAATCTTAGTAATAATCTTTATATGAGATATAGGCATACCGATTGAATCATCAACAAAATATCCACCCCCACCAGTATTTGGAACTCTGGCATATAGGCAATAGTTTACCGCTACAATAGGTAGTCAGCCACTAGTAATAAAACAACTTCCATCCAAAGTGAATATTCTTACAATATTTAATTTATGTGAATTTAATTTAAAAAATGTTATCGATGAAACACATATTCATTACATTACGACTCAATAAGCAAACATTTATTTTTCTTTACCTAATGCTATTATCTGGATTACTCGTTCATCATTATAACGCAACATGTTCTCTTTCGAGCCGCTTATATCGCTTTTATCCCATTACGAAACAAATGTACCATATTCTTCTCAGAATAAAGTACTTGTTAGAGCTATTTTTCAAACGAAATTATTTTTCTTTGCTTTACATTTATAATGTTAACATCAATTTGGATCTTCTAAATTGTCATGACAATACATAATTGCGGAATGATGACATGGCAGAGTGGTGCCTGACTTTTTCTCTTTTTTCTTATTTTATATTACGATTCGTATTTTGTTATGAATCCAAGAGCTTTTTTATGTAGAAACCTGATAAGCTACCTAAAGCATTTTAGCAGAATTTATGAGAGTTAATATTACATAAGGTTACTCATTATTGGGCCCGCATCGTTCGAGAGGTTAAAGAGAAGATCGTTGCAAACAATTTTCAGTATCGAACCGCACCCTCCCAAAAATGTGTTGTTTGAGAGTTATTTTACCTTTTTTTACATAAGTAGGATGAGACGTTAGTTCTCCCCCTTTTGGAAAATAAGCATGAAAACTAGGATGATATGACGTACACTTTTTGGGATTTTACAGTAGAATTAAATTTTTACTACAAAATTCAACCATTGTTACTAACATTACTTGGAAATGATTTGTTTTTTTTTTTTAATTTTATGTACCTATTTGTTTGTAATAGCAGTTAAACGGTAATATTTTAGAAGGGCGGTTCTGTAGAGAAAATGGGTGCAGGTCCGATTACTAGTAACCCTGTGTATGGCGTTAGAACAAATTAAAGTTCGTAAATAAATACCGGACTCACCTAATAGAAAAAAGCGGCCGCATGAAAATCATTGAGATATATTAATTAGTTGCTGAAGTTTTATTTTAAAAATATTAAGAATAATGAAAACTCATGACAATATTAGTAGCTGAACGTAAAAACCTTATGATCCGAGAAGTATAATATGTTGCATTGTCCAGAAGACAAAAATGTTTGTTTTCATGACATTACTATGAGATTAACTCTTGAAAATACTCTATTACTTCTATTAACATCTAGTTTTTATATAAAACATATTTAAAGAGATAAAATTAAAGGAAACAACTGTGAAAATATCTTCTGTGAGATAAAGCAAGAAAACGGAAAAACTATTTAAAAGAAAATTAAGGTCACTAGTTTAACAGTAGAAACAGAAACTTTATCTTAAGTACTTTGTCTTTATCTTATTGCATTGTACTTTTATTTAATTTAATCTATTTTTAAATCCATTTGAGAATCGTGTGTGTTTCTGTATTGCCAGTTTTCTCTTAATTGTTGTAATTAACTTTCATTCAAGTGGATGTTCACTTACCTCTTGATTTAGATAAATTCGATTGGGAATACAATTGTAACCCAATGCTCTGAGTGAGGGTTAGGGTATGGAGGGTTAAAGGTCTCTAGTTTCATGTTTTTGGCCATATCTTGAAAATCTGAACAGATACCTAGCATAATTATTGCTTCTGAGCAAAGGTTTCGCAAAAAAATTCCTTTAATTTGATCGTATTCATTTTTACTCTACGACTGATACTTGAAGGATGATACTTTGGTGTTGAAATTCGCGATGTGCGAGATTACCGTAATTTCTTAGCATACCCACTAACTGGACTAAGGTTGAACTCCCAAGCAGGTATCGCGTCTCCATTCCCCCCCTCTGCCTCTGCGCACCGTCAATGAAAGCCATGCTTATAGCCACAAAGGGACTTTTAAAGCTTCTAAAGGTAAGTATCAGTTAAAGCAGATCTTTAGCGATTACCATCAATTAGTGCTGAAAATAATTGCTGGAGAAGAAACTCCTTAATCATAGTATCCTTATATCAAACATCTTTAATATGTGGGTGGGTGTGAGAACAAGGTGCCATTAAAAGATAGAATTGTTTCAACTCTGAATTGAATTGCTGATGGAACCCTTGAGCCAATTACTATAACCGATCCTCCGACTCCTGATATAGTGCTGGCTTCAATATTTTGCCGCTGAAACAGAAGATGAGGATATCGAAGTAGAATATACAATAAAATTCAACTATATGACTGAATAAGTGGACTATTTTATGTAAAAACTTTTGTCATTAGGAAAAATTATACTTTTTGTACTAATTGAGCAAAAAAATTGAAGTAAGAAAATAAGAAATACCTTCACTGCAAATTCAATACCTTGTAGCCCGTGAAGTGTTGGTCATAGAGTTACTAATATGACCAAATCAATAGGAAATTTTATGAATAAAATGTAGTAAGAAACAACTATTACGCTATTCGTGCAAATTTTCGAGATATGAGCAAAAACCCTAAAATTCACCGAAAAAAATCACCCCTTCACCGACAGCACACCCCCAACCCTCGAGGACTTTTAGTGTGTTAATCTAGACTGCACAAGGTATACCAATTTTCAAAACTACACGAATTATTTCCCTGTTTGCCTATTTTCGGCTTAATTTGACTGGGCTATATGTTTAAAAGTCTATTATTATTAAGCTTATGCCACGACTGTAGTGATTTGCAATATGTGTAGTAATAGCTAAGGATCTGGGCATGTACTTCTTACGTTTCAAAACGCAAAGGCATTAAACAAACATATATGTTTAGTCAGACTCATTAGATACTCATTACAATTAACTTTTAGAAAAAAAAACAATGAAAAAGCTAATAACCGCTTTTTCCGATTTTGCACTGACCTAAGGTTAAAACAGATACGATATTGCCCCGGAGTTTACCGTGTGACATTGCATATTGTGCAAAAAAAGTCATCCAACTTCTTTGTATCACAGCTGGTTCAGCCCAAACTTGATAGCCTATACATTTCACGAGGTCGAGTTGTGTAGTGGATGTTGATGAATGGAAGTTGTCTTGCATGAAACACTGAAAGTTGAAAGTGTTTGATCAACGAGCAGAGCTGATGAAAAAATGATAAAAATTTAACTTATCTATCGGGTGTTAAAAACACTACTTTTAGTGTTTTTATTTGATGCTCGCGAATCGAGATTTGATGTTGAAATTTCATGTAAGTATATGAAGTATAAAGTAGCTTTTTTCTGTGAAGATGGCCGCTATCGGTCATCATCTCACATTTTACAGATATTGTATGTAATTTAAGTGAGTAAACGGCCCTGCCTCAGCGTACACATTACTACGCGTTACAGATTTATGTAGCAAACGAGCACTTATCTTTCTGACGTACAAATGAAGTATACTCTTTAAAATATATTTTTTAAAACATCAATATCTAAAATAATCGCCACTGTAACGTCTGATGTTTTTCTATAGTAAACATATCTTCACAATCGTGTGTAGAAAGACCTTGAAGAAATAGAAGGCGTCTGAAATGAAATCATTCGCATTCCGTAACGCTGCATGCCTGCGGGTCTTCTATTCATAATTAACAGTTTTAAATACCTTCCTTATCAATATTAAAAAAAAAGATAGGCATACTCTCAGTGTTATGAACAAAACCATTTAAAATTTCATACGCCCATCACCTCAATTATCATATGGCATGTATTATTACACGACGACAAACAAATCTGATTTAGGGTTTTAAAAATAAATAAAATGGGTAGAAAAAATAATAAGTTGGTAGCTACAGTGAAGTAGCATTTTAATTATAAAGTAGCAGCTTTATACTGGGTTCTTAGATTTGTTTATATTTAAATTGGCAGTGATTTTGTGGATTTGATGACTATGATAGCCGACCTGGCGTATGGCGCTTCGCCGGCCGCTGCCGCAGCATCGCTCGGCTCGCGCATGTTTATAGCTATATGCAACCTAACATGTACCGACTACCTCTTACTGTTAATATTAGGTGCCAAGTCATTATTTTTAATACCTCATCTATTATTTTTGTCACCAAGTAGTTAGTCGCCTAATAAGTTGTTAGTCACCTCAAATATAGTAATCCTTATCATATTGTACGGGCTTTATTGTACGTATTTTTACTATTTCACGACTATGTCTACCATTATGTGCTAGAAAAATGTTTCTGCATGAATAAACGAATAAATTATATGGTTTTTTGAAACATGCAGAGTAGAGTAATTAAAAAAATGGAAAAGTAAACCCTTAAATCCATGATGTTTTACGCTTTTGAGTTTTTAGTTAATGAGAAGAAACTCTTGTGCTATTCTAATTGAACTATAAAATGTTCATGCACGGTTGGTTAAGAATAGCCCTACCGCCTTGGTGTTGTAAAACTAATCCCCCGCTCAGTGGTAGGATCCCATCAGGGTCCAACCGGCTAGCAACCACCCTTTATATACAAGGTGCTCCTTTTGATTTCTCATAACTCTAGGGTATTAATGGGACCATGTAATAGAATCATATCACATGTGAATAATTTTTTAGTTTAAATTTTTTTTTGTTTTTATTTTTCATACAAAATAATTCAATTAAGTCAAAACATCTTATGTAAAACACGGTTATGCGAAGTATGACAACGTGGCATTTTCTATCCCTTTTTTATCGCTATGCACAGGTACAGTCCGCAACGTTTTGCGTTCTACATTATGAGCGACGTTCCTGAACATTTAAAATGTTTTTGTTATTTATTGTATGGCTTCAGTGACACGCGTTTATTGAATGAATATTTAAGAGATTTTACAACAGTAATAATTTATGAACTCATATTAGATTGATGATATCTTGGAAAGTATGCACTTTTGAACCATATATTCTTTGGCAAAAAGTATTATTTTTTAGTAAGGAAGAAAACCTCAAAGTTAGTGGATATCAAAAAGAACATCCTGTATAACCTGACACCAAATATTACTGCTCCGGTGGCGGTGATGTGTAAGGACAATACTTTATGAAGAGCCAGTTTGTTTGTAGGCCCGTGTGCTTTCATCTTCGATCTCATCTTCACTTACCATCAGGTGAGATTGAGGTCGAACGCGGGCTTAGTCTTAAATAAAATAATAAAAAAAAAAAACTAAACATTCCATACTTAGTGAGACATTTATTACCTGATGCACTAGAGTAGCAATATACGGATCCTTACGCAACTTAATATGCAGCACCTATTTGTCCACTTTCTAACAATTATGTTTTTATTTTGTTCAAGGATGGCGAATATAATAATTTTCACCTTTTAACATAGCTTTGAGGTACAATCGTGCTAGGCTTATTTTCAATTTTGATTACAGCTTTAAAAAAAAATCTGGTCCAAAAGTTGATTAAAATTGACATAAATAAGTTTATAAAACTTAACAAGAATCATCGTCAAGATTCAAGTTTTAAAAAAAATATTCCATCGACTTTATAACGTCGACCATATTATAGAGTGTATTTACTTTACTTATAATTTGCATTATATTGCATTATATTATCGACGCAAACACCATTCTATTTTGTCTTAAAGATTAAAAATATGGCTGAGTTAGTGTGTCACTTTTGACATATCACAGATAATTATGTAAACTGCGTTTTATAAGTATGTGATTTTAGTAACAATAAACGTTTCATCTATCTTTATTATTATTTATTATTTTATCTATCTGTGAACTTAGATATCAAATTGTAATATTATAATTAATGCACAACATTAATATCATATTCTACGTTCCACTTTACTAATACATGCATAAAAAAGGTGATATATTAGTATTCTTCCTCATCTCATCATCATTACAAGCAATCGGTATTGTTTTTAACGACTAATAGCGAGTAAATGGGAAGTCAAATGGCAATGTTAAAAGGAAATAAAAACCATCAAATATTTCGGTTTATCTTTTGAATACTTTGAATACTTTTTACATTGACGACCGGCTGGTGTAGCGGTCGTGCCAGAGGTCGTGGGTTCGAATCCCGGCGGCGGCGGATATTGGTGTGATGAACACAGATATTAGTCGTCAAGTCATGGATGGTTTATATGTTTATTTAAGTTTATTCTAATAAAAAATATGTATTTATTAAATATTTATGTTTATATATTTTTATTAAGTATATCAGTTATCTAGTATCCATAACACAAGTTCTTTGAGAAACTTAATTTGGGCTAGATAATGTTGTGTGAGTGTCAGAAATATTTATTTATTTATACTTAGAAATTAAATAGTTTCCTAAAAAGTCACAATTTTTTTCTCTGATGTTGCTGCAAAAATGCACATAATCGATGCATGTGCGTATGTGACTATAAGCATGATATTTGCACATTGCAAATCTCGTAATAAAGCCTGCCTTTTTATGGTGGGTTTCAATATCATGAAAACTGTTTGTTTTGCCTACGAACAATAGAATTTACTACCAAAATGCCTTTCTTTATTCAAAATCTTGACATCTAAACCACTGCTTACGAACTGTTTGACTGTAATGGGTTGCTAGGCAACGTCGTTACATTTGACCATTAACAAAATAAGTTATTTTATCTAGCCAAACGACGACGTAATAAGTGATTAAATTTAAACCAATATTTTTTTAATACTAATTTGCTCTTTCTAACTTTTATATAACAGTTTTTGAAAAAGGCGAGTATTAATTAGTGACATAATTTATCTTTTACGTCCTAAAAATGTGATTTAACCAATGGCAAAATAAGTCAAGGGATTGGCGTTTCGTTTTACGTTAGAAATTAAACTCAATTATTAACAAAAATCTCTAACATAAACATATTATAAACATAATATAAATGTAACTACGACGACGTAAACAATGCTCTCACAAATGGTGTTTAGTGGTTCAATATAAATAATCTAGCTTTCAATGATAAAAAAACTTAATTTTTAAAACTCTCTGCACCAAATGTAAAACAAGTTGAGTCTGATCTGCGGCTTAATGGGAACAGGTTGAATCTAGTAGATAACTCTGTTTTTCTTGGAATTACCTTAGGTTCTAAATTGCAATGGGGCGCCCATATCTCACAACTAGCGAGTAGACTTAGTTCTGCAGCGTTCTCGGTAAAGAAAATTCGCTCATTGACTGATGTTAATAAAGCGAAGCTGGTATATTTTAGCTATTTTCATAGTACTACACCATTCTATGGCATCCTACTTTGGGGCAATGCCGCAGATATTGACACGATATTAACACTGCTGAAAAGGGCTATTCGTGGAATGTATAAACTTGGAAACAGAGAATCTCTTCGAGATTTAGAGAGATTGGTATCTTGACCCTTGCATCACAAAATATTTATGAAAACATTATTATAAGAATAGTAATAAATTTAAAAGTAGTATAGATAATCATGATATAAATTACTCTGTAAGGACTGGGCACTACCATAAGTTAGCGTTTCCTAAATTAAGGCTGGCTAAAAGCAGCAAATCATTTATTGGAATGTCAATACGTATATGTTACAAAATTCCGAAGTCAATTCAATCCCTGCTATTCAATAAATTTAAATCAATCATTAAAAACACTCTATCTCAAAAAGCTTATTATAAAACTAAAGATTACTTAGATGATAAAAAGGCATGGGATTAAGCACAACAGGATATTTCTAAAAGTTTCTAATTACTTAATAATTTTGTTTACGGCTTGGCTGTGCAGTATACGTATGGCATACTGGTGACTGTTCCACTCACTTATTTTCTTTTCAAGACAACAGCAAGAACGTCATGCTCCCTCAGGCGGCATGGCTAGTGGTAGCGTCGGGTATCGGGTCACCCTCTTCCCTATAATATGGTTGAGGAGGGTGATGGCTGGTGCTTGCGTTATAGTCGTGAACGGGTGCTACTAGCGGTGCCAGGTCGTTTTGCTAATGATACTATGCCTATTTTATTCCATTCTTGTTCAAATATTCTGGTCCCAGTTTGTCATGTTCGTATTGCGCATCCATAGCTCATTGCACCTACTCTCACAATTAGCTATCTTGTGTTTGTTTTTTTTTTCATGTCACGGTCAATTGTACTATACCTATTTGTATTAATTTGATAATTCTGACTGAAAAAGAGTGCCAAGAGTTTTTTTTCCGCCGACTATCTTTGTCTCTTGGTCTACTGTACCAAGAAGAAATTGAATAAGTTTATACATTTATGTAGTTCAAATATCATACAAATAATTTGCGAATGCGTGATATTCTATAAATCACATATCACCTATTTTCTTGGAAGAACGTCATGTAAAGAGGGCCCATGCCAAATTTGAGAACTTACAGCTCGTAGCTAGTGGGTATTGTGAAACGTTATTTTTTTTTCTACCAGTTTTGTACCTGTATCGATTACTCATACCAGTCAGTTGAATATTGAAACCCGCCATTAATCATCTTCAAAAGTATAATGTTTTTTCTAAAAACTTCGACTTTCGGAAAACATGAGGAAATTCAGTCAGAATATGTAGGTCTAGAACACTCTATGGCCAAAACTCTGTTATGGATTTTTGGTATCGAGATTGATTTTTTTCTGCTGCAATGACTTATGATCAGGGTCTACAGTTACAACACATGATTTACTTTTTCGGAGAAAAATCTATACTGATCCGAAAAAACACAAACCAGGAAGGTGATCTTACTGTCAATAAAATAAAGTAAATATTTTAACCTTTTTATTTTGTTTCTGAGATGGTTTTTGTGTTGCATTAATATCTTTTACCAACATTTTATAAGTTTTAATAAGTTTTGTTACTGTTTACAATATTGATATAACAGGAATTCATGAATTAATATGGTATATGCATTAAGTACGTAATATTAATGTATATACCATTGCTTTCATTCAGATTAATTTATAAAAGTATTTTATAATTTAGTGGAGAAATAAAACCTAAAACTGTAATAATAGAATTATTTGTCACGTTGTGGGGATCAAACCCACACCTTTCGATCCTCAATTGTCATTATTCAGCCACTTCACTAATGAGGTCATCTATAAATACACGCTGTATAAAAAAATAATATATTTCCGATAGATTAAATTTACTGCTAATTTTTATTGTAAACTTCGGTGGTCACATCACCATTTTAATTTATGACCTCATAAATTTTAAGATCAGTTTATTATCAAATACAAGCCATTAACTTCGCTATCAAAAAGAAAATGGTTAATGGCTTAGTGCAGATTTTTCAGTCAACTGAATTTTATTACAATAAGTATCTACACTTATCATGCGGGTGTTTTATCTTAAATTGAAACAGATATGTGGCTCAAAAGACTTAAAAATCTCACCTTGGTTTTCACGTTTCACTTAAAAAATATTGAACCTGACATATTTATTTATATAAATCAAAACTAAAAAATATAAAAATTTAAAACACTTAAAATGAAGTTTTTAAACTACTCTTAATTCTTTTAACCTACACAAAAAAGAAACTTACCAAAAAAACTTTTTTGTTTTACAAAACTGTATCTTCTAGCTGTCTTTGATAACTTCACAACTAAAAAACATAAGTTTTACAATACAAAACAAAGCAGAATTTAATATTTGAAACTTGTAACGGTTTAAAACTTTTCGAATCCACGCCGGACGAGTCAACGTAGGGATGCGACTGAACGCAACTGAGTTCTGAGCGAGACTGAAAGACATAAAGATGTGTAAAATGTACTTGACTGTACTGACTACTGACCGATACTATTGAGGATTAACTGATTGACATTACCCGGGCAAACAGCACTAGTATAAACTGGAGCCCAATTCTCGCGCCACTCGACATTTCAGTGAGATGATAAATGTCACATCACCTCAACATCGTAGGCGACTTTGATCATGTCTATCAAAAATATCGGGCGCTTAGCAAAACTCGTATTCTCGCCGGTAGTAGACATGATATACTACTCGACACGGTATTATCATTAGGTTCATTCCAGTCGTTCATTGCAAGATGTGTTAAGGATACGTTCTGCTTTCAATGAGGACCAATAGCAAATTTGATGAAATATATTTTTTTAAGCTTGTTGATCATCTTAACTGAAACCGGTGTTTTTACTGCTTAATTTAAATAATAAACCATTCAATCTTAAATATCTTATGCTATATTTCCTAAATCTTTAAAATATTACACACGCAAAATGTTTCATGTTGAACGCAGTAGTATTGATGACATGACAGTGCCATTGATGACTTTTGTGTCTAACTAATTATTTATTTATTTATTCTTCATTGTATGTACACAAAAATAAGGAATATTTATACAGAACAATTTTTAAGATACAGAGCACAATAGGCGGCCTTATCATCGAAAGATGATCTCTTACAGGCAACCCTAATTAATGGTCTTCTTGGTATTTGATTGAATCAAAAGGTAAAAAACCTACGGAAAATCAGCCATTATTACGGGAAATCATGGACATGTCATGGTCGCACCGCCTCTAAATACCATTCTCCAAATATTATGGGAATATTTAGGGTCACAACCACCTCTTCAACACATCTCGATACCGATGGTTGAGACATGCTTACTAAATAATTATTTCCCACCGGGGTTTGGTAAGATCCTGTGCCAAAAAAGTTTAAGGCACATTAAAACCTGAAAAGAAATGCGTAGAAATAAGAAATAGAGTTATGTAGTAGTATTCAAAATATCTAATACAGAGAAAATAACGGCACATTTTCATACTAAAAAAACTTTAGTTTTAACCGAAATATCTTTTTTGGGAAGAAGAGGCTCCCAACATATTCATCAATTCTATCGCCATGTGTTAGGAGAGACGAAATTTTTTTCTAAATTCGTCGTGCCGCATCTCCATCGGGTTCACCCTACATAGGCTTCTACGGTGACGACTTGGTGCAGAAATATCGACTTCGGCATCCCGAATAATATTTACAAAAAAAGAAGCAATGAACTGTTCCATATTTTCAACAAAAAGCTATTATTATTGATTTGAAAACATAAATCTACAAGATCAAAACAATTATATACATCAATATCATTGTCTTTCTTGATACAATGGCGGCCGTCACTTTTGTCTGTAGGTACATATCACCCAGTGAGATTACATGTCGAGTGCTCCAGTCCACTCGTTGCATGTCGAGTGGTTTTCGTTCGACATATATCACCCATGAGATCACGAGAATAGCACTAACCGCATTCACGTGATATTTACGTCATTTTTTCGATATATATCGGGGAGTGACAAATGTCACTCGCGCGAGAATTGGGCTCCTGGCATCGAACGATATCATACTGGAATCTTATTAAATCTCAATCTAAATGTAGAAGCCATACGCTCTTACTAGAAATGAATTACTAAGTATCGTCTTTTTTTCATTCAAATAAATTTCAATGAATACGATGAAAAACTTTCATATTCTGTCCATGTAAATACGTGGTATAGATATTTTAATTTTATTCGTTTATTCTTTAAATAAATAGGAAGAAAATCTGTCATTGTTGTCTAAAAGCAGAATCGAGTTTGCAATTTCCACTTCATTTGTCAGAAGAGTTATGATTTGTTTTAAAGCCCAAAAGTGATTGATAGCTTCCTACGATTAAAACTCGTGTATTTTTGGCAGTAGTACGTTTTGTGCATATCGGATGTAGGTATACTTGAACCTTCACCGGTTTAATTAAACACCGTTCTTCTTATTAGTTCACTATAAAAAATAATTTCAGAAAAGCATAAATACTTTACTGTAAGCAGGTAGTAAGTCGTTTCTTATTTTTGATTCATATGCAATAATTTTGCATCTAAAAATGTAAAAGATAGAAAAACAAAAAAATAAAGTATTAAGTACCTAATGAAGAGATGCTAAGGACATCTCATTTTTCTTCTAAACACTTACGTCGGATTCTATGATGTCTTAAATAGATAAGATATGTAGATTAGATGGAGATACTATTACAATTTCTGAAATAAGTAGCTCTAACATGCTTGCGAGCAAGTGAAACCTAAATTTTCAGTGAAAAAAAGGTATAGTTAAAAGGATAAGGCGAGTTCACGTACGGTCAGCCGCGTAGGCACAGCTTAGAGTTTATATTATACTAGCTGACCTGGCAAGCGTTGTTTTTCCATATAAATAAAAAAAAAATAAAAAATAGATGTTGGCCGATTCTCATAGATACCGGATAAGCACAAAAAATTTCATCAATATCGGTCAAGCCGTTTCGGAGGAGTATGGCAACGAAAACTGTGACACGAGAATTTTATATATTAGATCAAATTTTAATGATGCCCGCGCGACTGCGCTTGCATGCGTCTTGCTCTATGTTTCATCTAGCATGCAATCATCGGCAACGATAAATCGGGCCCTTATATCGATATTTTCATAGAATATGGCACTTAATATGTACTTATATATTTTTTTAGAATATGTCAACTTTGGTTCGGAGGGGTTTATCATGGTACCGAATCGAGTTATTTTATCTATTATGGTGCGCATGTTAGCTAACATAATAGGATAAAATAATCTGTAATAGTCGATTCGAGTCTTTATCGATGGTTCCATGCTAGCCCTAGATAAAGATCGATAAAGTCTCGTTTTAAACGATAAAGTCTCGTTGCGGAATAAAACTCTATACCTAAAAATCTATACCGTATTTTTTTTCCTTTCGGGATGAAAATAACTTTTCCGGACTATACTATATTCATCCAGATACTTTGAGCTATTTAGCCCCGTTTGAGGAACATACATCCATTCAAACTTTCGCGTTTATAATATTGGTAAGGAGTAAGATAAGAAGTAAGATAAGAAAAGATTATTTACAAACACATAGTATATTTTATTACCCCGATCGTATCGTGATGGAAATTAATCCAAATGACTCCGCGTAATTGTAAAAGCTGGCCTGGCTAGCCACCACCCTTCAAATAAATTCTGCTGCCATATATCACCGCCCCGTCGTCAGTACCTTATTAAAAAAATATGCAAAAGTAACAATATTCAAATGTTAAAATCAGTTGCAAAAAAATCTTCACGACTCATTATTAAATTTTTTGAACTTTAGGTAGATATCGTCGTGAAATAATGTGAATAAGTCTAAAAGTTCTGAGTAAAACATTAAGAATCGCACAATACGAGAATGGAATCAAATCGACTAAATTATTAATGCAAAGTTCTGAATCGGCCAACAGGTCAGCTCCAGCACAATTATACCCCATTCGTGCTAGTTTAGCTTAAGTTGGTTTTTGTGCTGTTTCGAATAATGTGTCCCGAAAACGCAGTTAGTGACTATTTTACTCAACAAAACTTTTGTTGGGGCGTATTTGTAAGAACACTGCAATTTAATCCGTTTTTACGTTACGTAACAACAAAATACAAAAAAGCTAATGGTGAACACACTGAACACCGTAACTAAACATTATTCATGAAAATTATACGAAGAAATAGTATTTAACCCTTATTTTAAAAATATGTTAACTTACGTTAGTAGAGCTGTATTTATAAACCGCTTTTAGTACTAAGGCTAAAAGAGCGTGGATTCCGTACATTTAGCTTACTTAAGAGCAGTATCAGAGCAGTAGTGTTTTGTAAAAAGTTCCATTTAATTAACCTGAATTAACAAATTTTTCTAATATTTTATTTTCCGTAGCTAATCGATCACTTTATAGAAAAACCCGGTCTTATTTATTTTGAATGAAACCAAATGAGTTTTTCTTTCGAGTCATTGTTCTTCGAAATCATGTGGTCCCAAAAGTTCATCATAAAGTAAATAACATACCCAAAATTAGATCAAAAGGTTTTTCGGGGTTTTCACGAAAGCATTTTTTCCATACTGCCTTTAAGGAGTTGCACGGTAGAATTTGGTTCATTGTATAATTAATTTCATTTCTCATAAAAATGCCTCGGCAATTTGGCAGTGTTCAAAACAAAAAAAAATTAAATTTACCTAAGTAGGTAATTCAAATTTGTAAGAATAAAAACCTTTATGTTTCTAAATAAAAAAATGCACTTTAAAAATTCATAACTTTTGTATTTCTGTGATGAAAACAACGATTTGCTAATTTTAATTAAATTAAATTTTAAAAAGTTAATTTAAGCATATAGTAGCTATAGTACATGACTTGGCTCGGGTGCAGTTTAGCTTTAAGCAGTTTATATCTTTTCACTTGAAGTCTTTTAAAATTTAAGTTTTTACCGATTTCTTTGATAGAAATGGTGATTACTCGGCTCATAAGTATCGTGATATCCTATAGTGAAAGGGACCACTCTGGTGCTAGCTACATGAAAATCTGTTCAGTAGTTTCGAATATTAAACCGAACATACAGACATATAGATGTCTTTTTTTATAAGATGTAGAGTTAGTGAAGCTTCCTTGATGCTTTGTGTCATTTCACGACACAAATATCCA
The DNA here is from genome assembly GCA_944452665.1 of Stenoptilia bipunctidactyla. Taxonomy (NCBI): domain Eukaryota; kingdom Metazoa; phylum Arthropoda; class Insecta; order Lepidoptera; family Pterophoridae; genus Stenoptilia; species Stenoptilia bipunctidactyla. The sequence continues at coordinate 11,760,868 of OX101738.1, forward strand.
CACCAACGGGATATGGACGAAACCTCTGGCATTGAAGGCAATGTCGGTTTATTACGGCTACACCAGTTGGTCACCTTCCTTCCTGGACTGAGAGCAAAAGAAAAAAAGCTGCTTCTCTTTCCGGGCATACTGTAAAAGTTAGTTAAAGGATACAGGTTTTATTTGTGTTTTTGTTGGCGATAGACTGACTCCCTGTCAGTCTATTGCTGTCACGATGTCCGCTTACAATTTTAAATCTGACGGTTTCCTTACACCCTGAACAAATCCTTAACAAAACTATCCTTGTCGTGGCTACTGTTCAAATCCTGCCATTAATTTCAGTTCACATGGATTACTCACTGTAAACATCAAGTCAAGGGCTATTGTTGAACCTACATGACCACTTATCTAGTTTTATCTTATCTTGAATGTTCACTTCATTTTTATTCATTGAACGTATAAAACATATTTTTTCATTTTATCTGATACAATACGGCTACTGTACAAAGTTCACCAAATTGAGAGGAAAGTTCCAAAAATAATCGTTATTTGCTCGATTATTGAACTATCGTTTTTTTTTCAATATTCTCTTGACTTATTCAAACAATGCATGCGACTAGTATAGGTAGATACGAACTCTAATTCTTCCAATGTTTGTTTCAATACAAAAATGATGCAATACTGGTCAAAAAAATCTAAATTCAGTGGGAAGTAGATGAGGGTCGTTAGAATGACCGGTCAAATTGCGACAGACGCTGCCGCGGTGGGTCGACCGGGTAAATTATACTGTTTGTCTATACGCGGCTTCTACTTATCCAGTTTCCAATCCATTCCTTTGTCACCTTCAATTAAATGAGATATTCGCCCATTCGATAAAGTCTGCGAAGGTGAATTTTTATTTGTTTTTGCCCTAACGCAGGCTTTCGGTTTTGGGAACAAGATCATCAGAATAGGAACCTTAGCTAACGTAGCTTTTACTGCCTATTAACATCCGAAAATGAGGAAATGAAACAGGCAAAATTGATTTTAATTGAAGTAGTGATTGTTTTGGATAAATTCAAAGCTTTTCCGCTTAAATTTTGGATGGCAACGCGTAATTAATTAAATAATGAAATATTAATTATGTTAAAGCCTAGTTTGTGTGGCAAATAGGCGTATTCATTGCTCGTGTTCAAAACATGAAAATTTGACTGAAAGCTACCTAATTCAATAAGTTGGATAATGGAAATTAGCATTGAATATATCGGCTCTATCAAAAAATATTACCAGTAAAGAAATAACTATACGTATTGAAATATTTCTGAACGATCTGTATGTATTTATCTTTATAGTGGTATGTTTACTGGAATAATATTGTATTAACGGCATCCAATACATGGAGTTAGTAAAATTATGGAAGGACATGCATAATTTTACGGACTCGCAAGTCTTTTTGAAGTTGTTTTTCGGTCGTTTATGAAAGATCATCAATGTTAGACTCTAATACAAATATTGATAAAAATTAAATTATTTAGAAGACAATAGGTTAGGTTTATTATATTTAACATCTTCGAGGATTATCCCAAATGATTTGGGATGTAAATAAAATGAGACAAGCAAAATAAAGTATCTTTTATCTAATACAGTCTGGGAGAAAAAGACACTGTATCCGCATTCATAGAGCATCCGCATCATTACTCAAACATGCACTCGCTGTCAATTTGCAAATACAAAACATATCAAATGTTTGTTGAATTTTATGTTTTGTAGTAATTTAGGGATGGCTTGACATTCGGTTGCAATGCCACCGCATGGTGAAGCTTAGGCGGGTTGTGATTTTGACCTGTGTGTAAGTATGTATGAATGTATGTGGGCATGAACGTTCATCTGTTTACTCATTACTTCTTCACTAGATATCATAATGAGACAAATGTTGTTGGAAGCCTCTTGATTGTCCGCTGGTTATGGGCTTTAACAAAAAAATCTTAACGGTTTCGTGTGGGGTATCAAATGAAAGAGCTTTGTTAGCACAGTTCAAATTTGTAAACAGTATTACTCCAAAAAAAGAGAAAATAAAGTAAAATCCGACTAGTCAAAGCAGGATCTAAAAAGTACGAAACAAGAAAATAGTCTCCGCTGAAATGTTTTATGTATTTTTATACGTCATACTGATAAGGATATGTTTAAAGGATAGTCGTGGTCGCCAGTTTTTGTCGCAAAACAGATTCATAATACAAATAAAATCAAATCAAAGTGGCATACTATCACGTCGATATCAGTCCATGGGCGCTGGTGATTACTTAGTATGCGGTAAATATAACTCTCATTTATCACAAAATAAAACACCTATCTGACGATAGATTTCTTTGTTTATGTGACCATGTCATACTCTAGCGAACACAATCGGTACTAAATAACAGAAGAGTCAATCGTGATAAATAACCCGTTTTTTAATCATATAAGTGGAGTTAGCAATGTATTAATTTATTTGTAATTATTTGTCTGTTTTTATTTCAAGTCAACAAGTTCAGCAGTGTCATGCCATAAAAGGTTTTTTATTTGATAATTTTCGTTCATTTTCGTAATTATTTAGATCCGCTGACGAAATGTGAAGTTTTGCTTTTTATTATGTCCGAAGCCTGCCATAATTGAATAAATTCGATTATTTTAATAAACAAACTGAGATAACTTGCGCTGTGAAAATAAGTTTTGAATATTGTTTCTATCAGTTGAATAAAACTTTATTTTAAATGTAAATTTCTAATGAATACGTTTGAATTTCAAGCTAATAGGGTTTCAAATCTAGTTACGCGACGTCGTAAATTTATAAAGGATCGTTTATTGATTATAAATCACGGTTATGAATAATGTTGGAATGACAGATTTCATTCAAAGCAATTTTGATTTTGCAATTTTGTTGATTAATTTTGTTTTGTAAACATATTTCTAATAATTATGGGAGGTTTTCTGTTTTGTTGTTTGCAAAATGCTTGTAATTTTACCAATTTTTTTTCACCATAGGGCTTTAAATATACATTTTGAATTATTAAAATATAAGTACTACCTATAGCTACTAAAGTAAGGATTATGTGGCTTTAACGAAAAATTGAGTATATGTTTTTTTTTTATAAACAAGATATTTCGCACTAACGACGGCGACGTAGAAAACGAAATAATTTAAAAGCGTTATTTTCGAACTCTGTTGCCGAATTTGATCTCTGATACACATGTTTGATGATGATTCCTTTCCGTGTTATGTTTCATCTTCATCCTCATCTTCTCTTACTATGGTAAAACATGCTTTAGATTGATGTCATTAAAACTATATTTATTTAGTATTATATCAAAGTTAGTTTATGTTAGTGTGTTATAATATGGTAACGTAGAAATATGAGTAAGTAAAAGATTGGACCTTATTTCTTCGCTGCAGTGCTACCTTTATATTGAGATTTGGTTAAAAGCGGCTACACACGACCCTAAAATCACTGGCAATATCGGGACACTGGTGGGGAGGACCCTAGATCATATCATAAATCGTCTCGTGTGTAGGCAAATCCTACCCGATTTTTATCGTCCCTAAATCGTTCCGAGCGAGCTCACGATTGAATGATTTTGAACCTCAGTGAAAAATTTAAAATATATATGTATATATTATTTTGTGATGTTATTATAAATTGATACAATTTGAAACAAAATGATATAATTTTTGTTCAACCAGTCATACTAAATTCAACTCTTATTATATGGATAACATTTACTTCAAAACACCCATAACGCCCGTAGCACACCTCCGCTGCGGAACCGTTACAGCGGAACCGCAGTAATTTCGTCATGTCTTGTCCCGTGTACGAGAAGCGGAACACTAGCAAAACTGCCTGTTCTAACGCATAGATTTGACTATATTCCATCTCTTTCTCTGCGCAGTTTTGTCGATCTGCTGCGACGCCAGCCACACTTCCGCGCTCTGGCCGCCGTTTTGTTGCGGTGCCGCATTGTTTTCGCACGTGTTTGTGGAAATTGACAAATATAAAGCGAAACTGCATTGTTTTTCATAAAATGGACGTCGATTTTACAGAAAATTTAATTCAAGCGGTCAGAAATAGACCCATTATTTATTTATTAAATCATCCAGACTTCTTTTTTTATTAATCTCATGGACCCAAACGCTACGATTTTTACGTCTTTTCAAATTTGAAGTCCACAATAATATTGCTTCCTCTTCTGACTCTGATAACGACGACATTTCGCTTCGATTGCCTCTCCTTGACTGACTCGCGTCACGCGTCAGGTTCTGATGCCCATTCCGCTGCTCCAACTACACTTGGATCGCAGCGGAATTCATCTAGCGGTTCCGCTGTAACGGTTCCGCAGCGGAGGTGTTCTACGGGCGTAAGAAATAAAAAGTTTTGGTAGGAGTTACCCTACTCCAGCAGGGCTAGCATGCTTTCGTCGACAACGATAAATTGGGCCTTTTATCGATATTTTCTTAGAATATGGTATTTAGTGTATGTAATTTATTAAGATTATGACATATTTGGTTCTGTGGTCTTAATCATGGTATCAAATCCAGTAATTCTATCTATTATGGTGCGCATATTAGCTTACATAATAAGATAAAATAACAAAATAATATTTATCTTGTCGATTCGACTATTTATCGATGGTTGCATGCTAGCCCTACAGGATTCGTTTTTTTTAATATCTCACAAATTATGAGTATACCAAGTTTAAAAATTAGCATACCATTTACAGAAGCTGTATTGCTCATCATTTATTAGATTTAAATGACGATTTTTTGAAAAAATCTAGCCTGGGTAACGTTCGCTAACTAATACACCTAGAATGAAGCAAATAAATATATGTGTTTTCATTATGCGGACATAAATCATACGCGAACAACTACGTGACGAAGATTTTGTTGTTTAAACGTTTGGGTATATCCAAACTCACAAAATTGGTACTAAGTACTTACTACGCTTGCCTGGAAGAGATCGTTTTTAGATGATGAGGCCGCCAACTGTGCTGAACCTATGACATTGTTATCAAAACTATTTCTTACTACATGTGTACAATGAAGAATAAGTATTTTCTTTGACTCACTTCTTCTGTCATATACATAGATATATATATTTTTCGTGAGTTTGTGCAACACTCTACTTTGTTGTTTTTACTGTTTACTATACTATAACTTTTGTTCGCCTGGTATACATTTTCTAAGTTCGAATTAGGTTATTCGTGGGAAACCGCGGGAGAGTCGGCTAAGAATATCCCACGCGCATTGAAAAATGCGACTTTTCGTCTCTTAAAATATTCTGCCACATTTGCTGTTACGTTCGTCTTCGTCTTCACTTAACGACCCTGCAGTGCGATCACAGAACTTTATCGAATCGTATATTAACGAATGTTTACGAATGTTCGTATGGATTCGGTTGCAAGTTTTGAGTAACATTGTAATTTTTTATTTTACAGATTTCTATGAGTACAACATGTTAACAAACATTCAAAATTAACAAGGCACACATTTATTTAAGCTGGCCGTGCGGCAATGGATAGATTACATTTTTTTCTTAAAAACCGTCTCCATACTATACGAACATTCGTAAACATTCGTTAACTTACGATTCGATAAAGTTCTGTGATCGCACTGCTGTCATGACAAAACACTGCATCCCGGGTTACATCGTTTAATGGTAATATATTGTAAAATAATCTACGCGATGTCATCTCAGTATGGGTTCAATCTACAGCTCATAAATAGTTTCCGTTCCCAAAAAAACTCCACATTACACTTTACGGTAACCTTAACTTAAAAGAAATATTTTTTGCTAAACGCTGTAATCTAGATTGCAGCGGTTTACTGCGACAGGAATATAAGAGAGCCTAAAGGCGGGTACACATTGGTGTAATGGAACTAGTTATGTAATATCCAGCGCTCGATGCCTGCGTTCGCTGTATTTGGACGTGTATTGCGTACGAACTGAGCATTCAATACGGGCATCCTCAGTAAGATTTTTTCCGTATTCGATTTTGATGTTTCTTGTTTCATTTGATGGATAAGTCAGATGAAACAAGAAACATCAAAATCGTCAGAAATAAGTCAGAGGTGGCCCATAGAAATTTAATGGAAATCGATTCTAAAAACTACTACTTAAAAAAATATGTATGAAAGCGGAAGATATATACTTACATAGATGTCATTTCACTTCAGCCAACAACTATATAACAAGATGTAGGGGTAGGAGTGCATCAAGGAAAGTAACCTGAAATCAATGTGTGTCTGGTTAAGTAAACTAAAAAGAAATAAATATTTTCAACGTTCACACCACATTACCTAGGCCATATAAAGTTTTCTGAATACTATAGAATGCTATGGATACTAGATAGACAATGTTTATTCGCCAACGGAGTCATGAGCAAAAGCTAATCGTTGTACTCATGAAAAAACTCCGAAGGCCTCGATGCAGCGACGTAGGTGGCGCACAGAATTGTATAAAAGGAGGGACGGCTTACAGATGATAAAACAAAAAAAGTTCTGGTTGTTTACAATTTCACGATACAAATTAATTCTCATATTATCTCCTAAATGAGTAAACTGATTTACATGATTCAAATGGATGAATTTTGAAATTTATACCCAGAGCTTTCATATGACATCAAAATGGTTACAATAACTTAACAAACATAAATCACATTCACCGTCTATCGCCACTGGATAATATTTGGTAATGAGTGAAAGTTATAAAATTTTGAACTCGTTTTTCTCAAATTGTAATGTTACAGAATACAGCGTTTTGTCCTCACACGGTAGTAAAAATGAAGTAGATTTAACGGGTTTAGTCACTGATCTAAGAAAGCAAATATATCAGTGATTGTTTGAGAAATAATTTTGATTAGACTACCCTCTGTAAAGAAGCATAAACAATCACCGATACACGAGCCCTGAAGGTGATATATTAGGCCATAATTCCCGACATTAGTGCGATTTCAGTATATTACAGAACAGACAATGCAATATATTTGTGATCGGAGCTCTTGCAACAGGGCCATAATGTATACCTAACCTCAAAATAAATTTCAAGGGTATTAAATATCCCGTTATTATCATTCAGATTGGTTCAAATGTGAAACATTTAATTGATGTGAACCATTGACCATGATAGAACAATATAAAAAAAATCATACTCAGTCAAATAAAAGAAACTTCTGCTTTTAGTTGTCCTACGTAATAAGACGTAAAAACCTCCAAAATTTCCGTTTACGTAGTTTAAAAGGCGATAGCAAACTGCTGGGTAATCTCAGTTACTTAAGCGATTAAAGACATCGTCTTAATTTTATGATTCACTTTAATTATCCACGAGTGAGGATATAAATGACGCCATTCCGCAAAATCGAGGTAGCAAATCATGTAATAATGATCGTTAACACTACCTATTAAGAGAGGTCTTCGTTTATAGTTGGCTACCGTAGATAGGCTTTCCGAATTATTTTTGAACTTTTCATTTTATGACAAATTAACAGCTAGACAGAACAAAATTTACTTAAATTACTTCATCTATACTGATATAATAAAGCTATAAATACGTTTGTTTTTTGTGCTTGGAGGAGCTTATTTCCTCTTCAACCCTGATGAAAGGACTCAATAAGGCAAATTGACGACTGCAAGCGCGACCAACTCTAGCGCGGGCTCTGTTTTATTCTAGATCAGTTGATCACTCTTGTTAGGCACAAAAATATAATTTCATCCAAATCTTTGGAACAATTTATTTTGCTTTGATACTGTGCCCGAAATTTCACTGGAATTAATCTATGTGATAGTTCAGACTCTCATCTGTAAACAAATGAAAAAAAACCTATTAAGTGTTGCCGAAAGAATCTCAAAGAACCTTTTCGTATACATTTTAACGATTAATAATATATCTATATAATTTCATATACTTAAAGCATATTGTTTGATATTTTATTTTATTCTTATATTGAAGTTTATGTAGGCATTCAACATGCTATCCCGAAGTTTTCGACTATGGTTCTCTTTGGTTTGTTTGAATATAAACGATGGATTTCGTAATATCGTCTCGTAATATGAATCAAATGAAGATTTCACAACATCTAGAGCTTATTATAACTTCATTTAAAGACAAAAACTGAAAGTATTTATGTATGCAGTTACTAATGTCCACAAAATAACTAGGAAATATGAAACACTGAAATTTTTTTGAGGCACATTAATATGAGACCTTTAGCGAAGGTAATCGATGACCTCCGTGGTGAATTGAGGTAAATTGGGGAAAGTGATTGTGTCCTAAAGTGAGTGAAAGTCCTGTGGTTTAAGAGGTTCTGGGTTCGACCCCAAGTTGGGTCAGTTTAGGGAGCAAACTTTCCGTAACTAATTTTGGTATTTGTATATATGCTAGCCCTGGTTTTGCTGTGACGTATCATGACGTATCAACCATCATCCGTTTGAATATCAAATAATACATACATACATACATACATAACGTCACGCCTGTATCCCTTATGGGGTAGGCAGAACACCAGAAGCTATAAACCATCTGATGCCACATTTGACAAATTTGAAGGTATTATAATGTTGTAGAGAGACTTGCAGTGATAGGGGGTCAGCCTATCGCACACAAAAACGTCAATAAAACCTCGGTCCCTTATCTGACTTTTACAGTATGCCCGGGAAGAGAAGCAGCTGGCAAATTCTATGTTTTTCTTTTGCTCCCAGTCCAGCATATATTTGTTTATTTACGGAAAACTTACAGCTAATTATAATAGGATATTTTAAACATAAGACAAAATAAGGACAATAAGCAGTTTTCAAAATCAACTTAAATTATTTAAAAAATTAAGAAACATTATGAAAGATTAAACAAACATTTTTTTGTTAAACATTGGATTCAGTAAAATACATACAAAAGCATAAATTTTTGAAACAAAGCTCACATTGTATAAGTAGTAAGTACAATAAAAAAGCAGGAAGATTACTATGAAATAATGGGACAAAAAGTATTCCCTAGATAGCGCAGCTTTAACACTAGGGATACTGGCAAGAAACATATTATCCAGGTAGTTCAGTCTCAGCAGCGCCTTGTTCAGCACTTTGTTGCACGATCTAATTATGGACGAGGTCTGCCTATAGCTTGTACCTGCGGGGAGGACGTGTAGCAATGTAGGATTTCTAAGTAATTTTGTGTGCGCGCAGGTACCAACCAAAGTCAACAGCTCCGGTACATCTATAAGCAGTGTTATTCATAATTTCCACTACATTGTAAATGTCTGCTATCTGCCTTCTCCTGCTCAACGGTAGGAAACAGTATCGCTTACAGCGAGATATGTAACCATGTAATCTATACATATAATAAAATGGTAGGAAAGTCAAAACTGTACATTGAATATTTTTTTAAAAGAATACTTGGGGTATGATCTACAATCGAAACAGAAACAAAAAATATAGTTTTTAGAATTTTTGTCTGTTTGTCTGTTTGTCTTTCCGGGATAAACTCAAAAAGTACTGCATGGATTTACTTCAAATTTGGCATGAAGATAGTTAAGAAGTCGGGTCAACATATAGGCTACATATTATCACGCTAGCAGTGTTATAATCGTAGGTGCGTTTGGTGCTGCATAGCGTTCACGCAGACGACGTCGCGGGCAGCAGCTAGTAGTTATCATAATATCCTAGCCTTGTATTGAAGAAATCGCAAGAATTTCTTCTGTATACCTTGAATTCGGTCTACATATTCATTGTATTGGGAGAACACAGATAAAGTACATTCAAGCTGACTCCGTGCAGTATAATATTTTTAAGGTTTTTATGAAATCAAATAACATTCGATGAAATTATGGAGTGTGTACAGAAGGTCCAAGCATAGATTTTGTGGGTTGTGATTAGGAAATAGTTTTCTAAAAATACATGCAAAAAATTAAGAAAACACCCCTTTTTATATTTTTTGCAATAATTTTTATGTCAAGCAATTTGGAAAAAAACCTACAAATAATATTAGAAATTAGTTGGTCATATTTATTTACAAAAACTCTTTTGACTTTTATTTTTAGTTTCTGACTAACAGTTTACTCTTTTTCTTAATATGCATTTAATAAAAAAACTTAGGCGACAAAGAACAGTGACCAAAAAAGGTCTACCATTAGAAACTCAATAAATTTTAAACTCACAAAACAAACGTAACCTTTTGATTGATTTAAATTGCATACTTATTTCTGTAGCAGTTGGAGAGTGGATACCAAGAGATCTTTAAATGCAAAATGCCATCGACTCCTGGGGAAAAAATGCGAATTTTTTGGGCCAAGAATAGCGTGGTAATGCAGCGAGCGTCATGGGCACTTTTGCACTGGATACCGCCAAGTATCTTTTTGATTATTGAATATTTTAATTTAATTTTATGATAGTTTATTATTTTATTAACGAATTTTGTTTTTATTTAATAATTTTTCAGATAAGCATTTTTTTATAAAATTAATTAAAAATATGATTAAATTTTTGTATTATAATTTAAACGATTGTCATGACAGATCAATACCTAAATATTATTGCGTACTATGCTGATGTTACAAAACGAATAGTTAACATTGACCAAAACCGGGAAACTACATGCGTAATATTACGTTACGTACGTACATATCTACACTCACAATTTATTCATATAAACTGATATTAAGTTCATGCAATAAACTAAACTTTCCGTTAAACTGCAAAGTTGCCATCTTACTCTGAAAATTGAAAATTATAGCACCGTTGCGACATCACTTTGTAACAAAAAACATTTTCACGCCTCTTGAGGTTTCCGACCACTTGTTGACGCAATCTTGATAGGCAAGTGAAAACCATTCTAGTAAAGAGTTTAATATATAGATGGCGCTTTCTTCAATTTGGAATATTCGTGAAATTTCAAGAGAAGTTGAATCCTCGAATTCGATTCGGATTAGTTGCTTCTTCAAAATTCACAAGCGTATTCATAATAATGATTTCTGAATAAATTTTATAGTATGAATGTTTAAAATTTTAAATTAAAAATTTCAACTGCAATACTAAATGCAATTTTCATTTTTTTGTTTATTTCCTTCACATGTAACAGAAAAATATAAATTTGGTTATAACTGGTAGGTATGTGAAAGGTGGAGCCTATACTAGGTGACGCTGTACTATAGGACTCCAGGCCTCCACCCACCTCAGCGGGGCTAGCATGCTAACGTCGACAACGATAAATCGGGCCTTTTATCGATATTTTCTTAGAAAATGGTATTTAGTGTGTGTAATTTATTAAGATTATGACATATTTGGTTCCGTGGTCTTAATCATGGTATCAAATCGAGTAATTCTATCTATTACGGTTCGCATATAAGCTTACATAATATGATAAAATAACAAAATAATATTTATCTTGTCGATTCGACTATTTATCGATGGTTGCATGCTAGCCCTGCAGAAAAGTAGTTACAAAAAATATATTTAAAAGTACAAAAAGGAACAAAAATTATATAAATAATTTATAATCTAAGTGAGTATCTGGTAATTAGGGTTGGTTTGGGTAAATGTGTGTGATATGTGAGTGTGTGTGTGTGTGTAATTAATTTACGAAAGGATGGCTATAATTTCCTCAGTTTCCTGGTATGTTTTATTAAGTAGCCATTTGGTTACCAAACTCTTGCACTGTAGACCATTGCAAGGGTAAATGTTCGTGTCACCATTGACTCTGTTATACAGAAGCGGCCCCAAAAATCCAAAGAACCGTTGAGCGAAAGATGTAGACATTTTTGGGCAATGACAAACTAGGTCATTACGTCGTCGCTTCAAATGGCTCGGTTCATAAGGGGTAATGGAGTGCATTCTCAAAATGGTACGCAAAATAAACGATTTTCGCACAGGGAGAACTTTCCTATCGCGATATAGTTCAAGGGTAGGAAACAGGAATGGGCGAAAAGTGGCAACCTTCAAAACTGCTCGTTGTGCTACTTCTAACATCTTCAGATTTGTTTTAGATGGACCACCCCAGGTGGTGATGCAGTAAAGATTGATGCCTTATGTGGTTTGTAACAATTAACGAATGCAGAGCGTTAAAAAAGCCGACTTCAGTAACATTTATTTATTTAATTTTAAGGAAAACTTACAGCTAGGAGATTTTATAAAATAAATGTTTAAAAACAGAAGGCCAGATAAAGTTTCCACATATAGACATTTTAAAGATTAAAAAGAAAGAAACACACACATATATGCAAAAAAAAATACACAGAAATAGACGAAACGGAGATAAATTAACAAATACAATAACAAAAACAGAAAACCTAATGAGAATAAATTAAAAAAAAGAAAACAATTTAAGTTAAAATATAAAGAGGAGGTTAACAAAAACTTATTAATCGTTGACAAAAGCTAATTAAAATCTTAATTTCACAAATTATTAAAGAACTGTTTAGTCAAAGCCGCTCTGACACTCGGGACTTCTGTAGAAGACGTCGAGGTTGTCTACCTCGCGAATTGCCTGGTTCACCAGCTTGCATGATCTAGTCATGAAGGAATTCTGTCTGTAGTTGGTACTGGCAGAAGGGACGTAGAGTAAGAATGGGTTTTTGTATGATTTTTTGTGTGCACAGATACCAACTATAGTTCGGCCGTTCAGAGAATGCGTTCCTGACACATCGCGATTGAACTGACGACGTAACTTTGTAATGGCGTTGCAGTTACGATAAAAAATATTTTTGCTGGTTATTTACCGTTTTAACAATTGATGAGCATTAAAACAACTATATTATAGTAATAATCAATGAATTTTATAATTATGTGCCAAACTGAGTGTCAAATAACTTGGTAAACAATATTTTACAAAATCTATACCGCGCTATTACAAGGTTATGTCAAAGCTTTATATTTGTAGTGCTGTGCTAACAATAACAGTATCGTAATCTGTTCTTAAACAGGTATACTTTATGAAATAATACGTTTTGTTTTCTTTTTATGAATTTGAAAATAATGGACTATAAGATAACTTTTATTAAATTAAAAAATAAAACTATGACCAAACCGAATGCGCGAAAAAAAGTTGGTTACAAGCAAAAGGCATTGACGCAAATATGCAGATGCTAAAAGCAGAGCTAATTATATTAGTTATAGAAAATAAAGTGGCAAATGTGCGATACGAAATCGATGAACTGGCTCTGGAGTACGGTCATTGCGTTCTAAGAATTCCATCGTATCATTGCCAATATAACGCGATTGAGCTAATCTGGGCTTCAGCACGAAAAATATGATGACCCTATTAAAAGAAGCCTGCGGGGAAGTCACTAGAGATGACTGGGCAAAGGTTGTTGAAAGACTAAAAACCTGATTATGGAACATTTTGACCGAGATATCAGGATTGATTCTGTTATTGATAATAAAATAGTTATACATGTAGGCGAAGATGATGATAAAGACACTACCTCCTCAAGCGAATCGGAGTCTGATTAATATTCTGTACGCACATTCAATTCAATGTACTTTATTGCATAGAAATACAGATTGTAACTTTGTAACAAAAAATAAATAAAACAATTTTATTCGATTTTTTTCCACTTAAATTACTAAAATATAAATTTTAAATGATTCCGCCAATTTAAAACGAAAATAATCTTAAAAATAACGCGGCGTTTCATTTCGGAGGAACAGTAACGAACTCAGTGTTATGTTGTGCCCATCACTAGTCGTGACTAACTGATAGGTGTCAGGAACGCATTCTCTGAACGGCCGAACTATAGAGACAGAAGTTCAGGTACGTCAATTTTATTATTCAAAATTTTTATAATATTACATATATCTGCAATCTGTCTACGGACGCTCAATGGCAATATATGATGGCGCTTACAGCGCGCTATATAGTTTTCATCAACAGCTTTACATTTGTACTGTAAAAATTTTAAAAGTTTACGTTGTATTGATTCTAGCCTCGCTATATAAATATCATACAAAGGGTTCCAAACAGAAGACGCGTATTCGAGGTGACTTCGCGATTATAAATCCTTGTCAAAACTTTGGCTGAAATATAAGGTCATTATTGTTTTTTCAAAGAGTCAATTCAAGAAACACTCATTGGATATAGAACTACCTCTGAAGTATCATATGAAACAAGAATATTCAAAATCGATTAACAATTTTACAAAAAATTGTGTAACAAAGATACAAAAAATCAATATACACGAATTGAGAACTTTTTGAAGTTGAAAACAATCGATTTTGTATAGAGTATTCCGAATTCTTTTAACATATTATGTCTAGCGCAGTAAATCGCCACGTGCCTCCCCCACGCACAGATGAAAGATGACTTTAATTTTACCCTGGTCAGAACAAAAGTATGGCAAACGGATCACTCATTTTCAGCCCTTGTATATTTCCATTCCGTGCGTCATAATGACGTCATAGTGGGAAGCTGTTTTAATAAACGCATTATTTTAATAATTATTTTGTGTTCACGATTGCAAAGGGTTTGTGTTAACGCGCAAAAATGTTATTTTAGTTGAATTTGCAATCAACTGAGTCGAATAATTATTATTGATATTATTACGAAGTATAAATATATAAGTACCAAAAAATATTAAAATGAGTTTGTTTTTTGTTTCATTTAGTATAATGAAAGTAGGTATGTATATGAAAATTTATTTAGTGCTGAAATTAAATTTTATTAAATTTTTTGACTTATAAACTATATTTATTTTTTAATGTGCGCTTTGCTCTCGACTACTACGTAGTTTTTGTCTTTTTATATAAAAAGATGCCAATAGTAACACCTGCGACATTGGTTCTGTCTTAAGTCATTGTTAAATTACAATATATTCCAAGAAAAAATAACAAGAAAAAGATATATTCCAGGTCTGGGTGTTTATCCTATACAATATATATATATATATATATATAAAGGTATATTGTCAGTATTTATATTCTAAATTCCCCACTAGTTCGCTACATGGTGTCTCATAACACAAGCTTCGCTTACTTTGAGGCCATGTAGTTGGTGTGCCTGGGGATTTTATTTTGTTATTTTAGTCCATTCATCATCATCATCACAACTCTTTGTAATGAGCCCACTGTACTGTAGGGCATGAGTCTCTCCCCTGGTTGACGAGGAGGTATAGACCATTATCCACCAAGCTGGCCCAGTGCTGGGTGGTGGATGTCAGAATTTTCAGGGCGCCGAAATGACTTCTGACTAACCCTAACGACTACTGTATTCAAGTATACAGCACCCGGGACCGACAGTCTAACGTGCCCTCCGAAGCACGGAAGTCGCCGCGAGAAATGAATGGTCGGCGGACACCCATCCAAGTACCGGCCGCGCCGAACGTTGCTTTTTTAACCTATGACGACTTATCCATTCATAAAAACATCTAATCCAAATGACTATTACTTAGAAGTCTCTTCAGAGCCCGTCTAATTGCCCATATTTGTCAGTAATACTTTTTGACAAGCCAGCTAGCATAGAAAAAATACTTGGAGTATTTGTTTATTTTCACAAAATCCACAGCTCTTAAAGAAATATACAATGAAATTATTACAGCCAATTATGGAATTACATTTTAAACATATCCTCTTTAAATATATAAATATATCTTTGGTGTTTATTTTAGATAAAACTTAAGGCATTTCTAATATTTTTTTATGAAATTCAGTTAAAAATTAAATTCCACTATTACATTTGACATTTATTAAATTTACTATGACGTATTCAGTGCCTCTGGTGGAAATAATAGGCAATTTTCTACACCATTGAGAGCCTTGGCTTGCACCATCGACGCCCAAATTGTATCAACAATACTCTATGCCGTTCTATGTAAATGTGTTCTGAAACATACTGTTATAACTATATTTATAAAAGAAATAGGTACCAACTTCAGTGCTCATTTTTTGGTTATTATTGCTTCTGGTTTTAAACGGCTTATTTTTTCATTCGTTATTCATTATTAATTCATTATTAAAATTCATTATTATTTTTTATTCGTAAAATCACGGATGTTGCTGGAAAAAAAGGATTTAATATTATAATTTTAATTGTCCATCCGTAGGCAGTATAAACGAGAAAATTTTCATTTTGTTATTAATTTCCTGTAGATGAAATAACATTGCGTTATTTTCAAATTAAATGGAAAATATCTTAAAATTAAGCAAAAATGTATTATTTTATCGAAATTTTCGCGTTAAGCTTTAACCGTCATTATGAGTGATTAAATTGATGATTGCGAATGAACCTTTTCATTATTGCCTCAGAGATTACTTTTGAACGACGCACATTATGCTTTAGCTAGGAAAATAAAGAAAGGCAAAATAAAACAAATGTTCACAGCCCTTTTGAAGCTGACTTTAGTCTATAGATTTATTTTCTATTATTCCTACACTACAATTTATGGTAAGACGAAATCTGTACAGAAACTATATCCTAGAGCAATCAAATAATTACAACTCCCAGATGCCAGTCCTCTTATTACAATGCAAGGCTTTAATGATGATAGCTTGAAACATAAACATAATATGCTCTAGTAACAGCTGTCACATCTAATAAGATGTATACAATTCCATTGGAATTTGAACCTTATGACAACCGAATAAGTTACGAAGTGTATACCTACATCTTATGTAACTAAGATCTACGAAGTGGTCTTTTTGAGAATAGCCATTTTGGGAAGTGGACATTTTGGGAATGGTCATTCTGGGATGTGGTCAATTTAGGAAGTGGTCATTTTAGGAAGTAGTCATTATGGTACTGAACCTCTTAGACGTAAATTTACTTGTGTTAAGATACCCTTTTCCTATTATAATAATCATGTATGGCCCAGAAGGAAACAAGAATGAATTTATTCAGTTATCCTTGGAAATGAACAAATTTTTATCACTTAATTATTATTTTTACACTCACTGTTTTGTGCGGTTTTACCCGCGCAATTACGAATCCCGCCTGAATATCGGGATAAAAAGTAGCTTATGTGCTATTCCAGACTGTACACTATCACTATGCCAGATGAATTCATAGAGTTCTTCCGTGATTGAGGAACAAACATCCATACATCCATCCATCCATCCAATTTTTCTCATTCATAATATTATCAGGCCTGGCTCACTCCGCGCGGTTCATCCGTTATTTACCTACAGCGAAGCGCTCCGCGCCGGTGGATTTCGAATGGGTCGAGTGTCACGCGCTCGCTCGTCGGGACGTTGTAAATACCTACACGTCCTGACCTACCTAATAGCACTCACAGTAGGTAGTTCTATGATCGAGGTTGCAAATTTTATTTAAAAATGGACATAAAAAGAAACAAATATTCAATTAGATTATGTTTAGATTTAATTATGTTCAATTTAGTAATCAAAACATAGGTAGTATTACTAATTATTCGTCGTAACTTTTTTTCATTTTGTACTTTAGGTAAGTTGAAATAATATTTTTTACAAAGGTAGAATAACAGTAATACCTACATCGGTAGATACTTAATTACAAACAAGGAGATTAATTATTCTTCACTAGGCAGCAACCCTAACAGCGTAAGAAAAGATAAGAGGCATGCGATAGAAAGAGACAAAACTTCTAGGTATATAAATTTGCAGGTACGTAATGCTGTGCGAGCTGAATTCCACCGTATCGCGTGGTAGCAAGACTCGAATTTATTTAAATCTTCTTGCGGAGTAATTCTTCTGTACTATTACTTATTCTGTGATATTAGTAAGATACGGTAGGTAATTTACGAGTTAAGCTCAGACTTTCCTAACTGCGCTTCTAAAATAACATTTGTAAAGATTATATGTGTTTAATCGAATGTCAATCTAAAGCCCACTTAATACAAACTCTTTTGTATCAATTTATCCACCAACTAGGTCAATTGGACGTCAATAATACGTCTTAATTAATAAACTGCAAATGATCTCCAAGCTGCGGTGGTACCTAATTAGTCTCTGCATGACTTCTTGATCTATACACAGTCCAAGATTGATCCTGCATATACATGATACTTACCTTCGTACATATTAGCTTTGGTTAATTCCGCGTGTTTAGTACCACAAATGGAGCATAGTGTTCGTAAAATAAAAAAATAAAACCAACTTTTAAGATATTTTATCTATTTACTAGCTTTTGCCCCCGACTTCGTACGCGCACAAACGTTTTTTATGTGTTATTTAGAATTTACCTTCAAGATTTTTCATAATTAAAAGAGTGCTTCGACAACGGTTCCTATGAGAATTTCAGAAATTCCTTTCTGAAATTCTCATAGGAACCGAAAATAACGTAACTACCCTCCATAGAAGAATCTTTTTAACAAGTTTCTCATCGATGTAGGTACTCAAGGTTTTTCATATCAACAAAAAAGTCCCGTTTCCACGTTTCCGTGAGAATTTTAGGAATTCCTAGGGTTACACCCCTACCCCTTTCGAGCCCTGTACTCACGTTCGTGAGTATGACTTTGCGATTTTTTATACTTAGCCTCGGGAACGGTAAGCGTTCATTTCGAAATAACTTGCAGCGACTAATGTATGTTCCAAAGTTGCGCGAAATAAAATATTAAGAGAAATTCAGTCAAAGGTGTTAAAAATCATCTCGTCAAACTTCGTATCTGAAATCATATTTAACTCAATAGGCTGACGCTCTATGCCCAATCCAGAATAACGGTATAAAAGGAAAATGTTGATGGATTTTATTTCAAAAAGCTGAAACTTGTCCAAAATGGACTACTTTAGGATAAAAAAAATAAAGCAAATAAAATTTACTAATTTTCATCCACTTCCTTTCCAATGCTACTATATTAAATGGGTTGACTGCATCTGAATTCGAAAATAGGATTGGATATAAAAAAAAACCTGTAAAATTTTCGATTTGACCTTATCCTACAGTAGAGAAAACATTATGGGTCTTTTTTAACCGACGAAAGACCCTAGACAATCATTTAGATGTTATCCGGATTTAAACCACAATATGGAGTATATACCTAAATTTTTTTAATAATAATAATAATAATAAACCTTTATTTCAGATAAACATCCATATTTATGTTAGTGTGTTAGTTAGTTTAAACTTCGTGGTTGCTGAAACATGTTTTATTTCAATACTAGCTGTTGCCCGCGACTTCGTTCGCGTGAATACCGGTTATGGGAGTTGGATAAATAATATTATAATATCGTCCTTGAAGTTCAAAGTCAAAATCGATTCAGTTGTTTAGCTGTGAAAGCGTTACTGATAGATAAACAGAAAGAGTTATTTCAAAAACTGTTACAACAAAGATGTCATTCGTAGTTTCACCTAGGTTTTGTGAAAAAGACCTACAAAAAATAAAATAGAAAAAGTAACCTACAAAAAGTATATACCAAACAGGAATACCCTACGAAAGGCACACTGGGTAAAAGTTAGGCTGCAAACTGGACGGCAGCGACAGTGAGAGCGACAGCGGCGCGGGCAGCGACGCGACGCGGGGAATCTGCGGGGCAAGCATGCTACCGTCTACAATGATAAATCGGGCCTTTTATCGATATTTTCTTAGAATATGGTATTTAGAGTTAGTAATTTATTAAGACTATGACATATTTGGTTCTGTAGTGTTAATCATGGTATCAAATCGAGTAATTCTATCTATTATGGTGCGCATATTAGCTTACTCTAGCCACCGCGCGCGGTTTTACCCGCGTAACTTTTGATCCCGTGGGAATTTCGGGATAAAATATAACCTTTCCTCAAGAGTTGGGCTATCAAATGCAAAAATAGTTTTTCAAATCCCACTTGTAGTTTCTGAGATTAGCGCGTTCAAACAAACAATAAAACAAACTCTTCAGCTTTATATATTAGTATAGATAATAGGATAAAATAACAAAATAATATTGATCTTGTCGTTTCGACTATTTATCGATGGTTGCTAGCCCTGCTAGGCCGTTCTCGACGCCAGCGGGCACTCGAGCGATTTGTCGCGGTTTCATACAAACTCAATACTTTCTATCGTGTCGCGTAAATCGCTGCTCGCGTCGCTGCCCGCGCCACTATTGCTCTCGCTGTCGCTGTCGCTGCCGTCCAGTTTGCAGCCTTTGTATATATGTATAAGATTATTATAGTATGTATAAGAGTAGGTTTATTACATAGATGGTGCCCGCGACTTCGTCTGCATTGAATTAGTATTTCGAATAGGTTATTTTCTTCTCCAAAGTCCTATCTAAAAAAATAAACATGAAGAATCTTCCCCCATATAATATGTAGGTATAACTCCTAACCAATACATTACAAAGGCACATTCTAGGTAAAGCTATATTACTGTAAAGTTTCATAAAAATCCATTCGGTAGTTTTTGCGTGAAAGAGTAGCAAAAATCCATCCGTCTAGCCATTATAAGTGTATAATATGTTTAGTAACCTATATGTTTGGCTGTTTTTCACGGTCAAACGGCTTAGCCAATTTTAATGTAATTTGGTATGGTAGTTCATAAAGTCCTGTGTTGAGTTTTGACACTTACACCACTTTTTATTCTGAAGAATTCTACGGGTTCTGACTTCCAAGAGGCAGAAACGATCAATAAAGAAAACCTAAACGATATTGAGTTCTATTATTTTACGTTTAATTTTTTACAATATATCTCTGTATGTACACTACCTACATTAAATCTATCAAGAAGCTTTATTTATTAATGATTTAGCCCTATCAACATAGTAAACTTTTATACTACATACCAACTATCTTTCGGATTTATTATAATATTATATGTCAGCCACAGATGTTAGCAGAATAGAACAACAAACAGACAGACACAAAAAGACATTTTTTTCTTTCAAATTCTTACTTTTTTTTTCATTTCTTAATAACCTCAGGTAGGTACATATTTTTTTGTAAAAATATTTCATGTTCACACGTTATTGTTTACTGTTTTATATATGCATATGTATGTAAAGATAGATGCATGGTAAAGATTGATACAAAATAAAAAAATATATAATTTAAAAAAAAATACGCGAGAAGGATCGAACCCACGACCTTAGACTCATGGTCGGTCTACGCGCAACTGAGCTATGAGTACTTCTGATCTGTATGCCGAACATCTCCCCTATATTCTAGTAAGTTTTAGGCATAACTTTTAAAAATCTATTACAATTTTTTTAGATCCTAGATTTTTTTTATGTTTGCAGAATCTGCTCATCATCCTGGACAACTTTTGTTAAGGCATCATATCTATATTTCTTACAGTTTTGATGATCCCTTAAGGGTTCTGCATCAGGTGTTCCAGTAACCGAAATAAAATATACCCTATATGTTGCCCCGGCCTCACAGCTATTCATCAAAAAAAGTTTCATTCAAATCCGTCCAGCGGTTCCAGAGATTAGCGTGTGCAAACAGACAAACTTACAAACAAACAGACAAATTTTTTTTTTCAGATTCTTACTCTTTTTTCATTTCTTTATAACCCTAGATATTTTTTTTTGTAAAAATATTAAATGTACAGACACGTTTTTTTTACTGTTTTATTATATGTATTGATATTCATACGATACAAAATTATAAAACATCAGAATAAACAGCGTAATAGCATAATAGGCATCAGATAACCCACATGCTCATTTAATGAATGTTTAAGATTGTCAAAACTGTGTGATAACTACAAAATTAGCTACTAAAAAGGTCAGAAAAATCAATTCAATGCGTGTCCAGGATCTAAAAGGAAAGATTGGAAAGTATCGTGTTTGGGTTGATCATATTTCACCACTGGTTATTTTTTTTTTTTTTTTTTTTTATAAGTGACTAAACCCGCGTTTGACCTCAATCTCACCTGATGGTAAGTGACGATGAGGTCGAAGATGAAAGCACACGGGTTTAGGAAGGAACTGGCTCTTTATACAATATTGCCGGAACACATTACCGCCGGGGCGGTAACATTTGGCGGCAGACTTTATATAAAGGGTGGTCGCTAGCCAGGCGGACCCAGAAGGGATCCTACCACCAAGCAATAATTATTGCCCGCAACTTCGTTCACTTCGAAGTAAGTATCGAAAATCAATAAGTGTTCGATCATTGCTTGAAACCTCATTCTTCAAATGATTAAGTTTACTGTGAGATTTAAAATGTGCAATCTAGTCATAGATGAATATAAGTACTAAAGTATAGATGACCGTCTCGCGGTTTTTGCACTTTAGCGCCATACAGTATCCATTCTAGGAACCTTTTTGACCAAAACAAACCTAGAATGCAGCCCGGCCGTACACCACCACTTTCAATTTGTCAGAAATTCGTAATACCAGTTATAACTATTGTGCAAACTGCGCAATACTAATAAGTTGAAATAAACTGCACAAAGCATGATGCTATGCGAGTTGGGAGTAATAAAAAAATATGCATCTCAGACAATTTTTTTTTTTTAATTATTTGTGTTTGATTTAATAATTATAGGCCATAGATTTGTTTGGGTCGTTTTCGTCAAACTCAATGCTTTTGCCACACAAATTGTTCACCTCCTTGCACCAGTGAATCAAAATCAATGCAATTCCTTTTCTTAACTCACTATCTCACTAGAAAGTCAGCATCCTATGTAAAAATATCACTTCACAAAAGTAAAATCTTTGATTTGAGATCGTTAAAACAAGAGGAGTGAACACTCTACTCAACGTACTTTGTAGAAAACACTAACAAAGAATTCTGCGACAAAAAACACACAGAAAAATAAGCAAATGCAACGAGTGCCAAAATTTTATTGGTTGAATACTTTACTATAAATACGCTGCCTGGTACTATAGATATATCGATATCGAACACAGAAAAAAATACAAAAAGTTCCAGTAGTGCCCGGCGCGTAGCGCTAGTAGTAATAGAATTTTGTTATTTGTATGGAAGACAAACTAGCATGAATCTAGTGTGACATCAAATGCTATCTACGAACATATCTTCTCCGTACGAACGGTTAATTTTCGCGTAAACATATAAACTATAACCAGACTACAGGGTGACTGGTGACAAATTTTAGATACTGAAGGAGAGCACTCTATACTCGATTCTGATCATAATTATACATATAATGGAAATAGGTACTTAATTTTTCACCAGAACTCCCAACAAATAAATAAAGAGACATTACTACACTTTTCCCGACGCGCTCCCCACGCACACAGTAGTGTTGCCGCCACATGCACACCCCCTCCCGCTAAGTATCTATTGTATAACGCTTACATAACCATGCGTTGCGTAACGAATTCTTTAACTTTCAACGTTAAGATTACTCAGTAAATAATTCATATTTATTTTTTATTTAATTTTTTTCTCTTCGTGTATGATTTCAAACTATCACGTCCTCGAATTACGAAAGTGGCTCACCAGTCATCCTGTATAGTAGTTTTACGCAACATTGCATCAAGATCTGTTCAGCCGTTCCGCTGTGATTGAGGAGCAAACATCCATCCACCCAAACTTTCACATTTATAATATTAAGGCCAGGTTGCAGCGTTTGTACACTTTTTTGAACGATAAATACCCAATTATGTGTATATGTTGTGTCTGAAAAAATGACATAAAAATTAACCATACAACCAACCGCAGTGTATAGATAGGAACATGAATCATCAAAATTGGCACCTCCCGTTTGCGTTCGCTCCCGAACGGTCGTGTCTGCGGCCGCTCCCGAGTGTTCGTATTGCGCTGCCCTTGTTCCCTCCCCCGCACTCGTGCGGGTAAGGTCCCAAGTTAAGCTCTTTCGGAAAGTTTTCTCTTGTGGAGGCTGTGTGGTGTCGGGGCTAATTCATCTGCCCTTTTCAGGGCGGACCCGACTGCTGCCGGCCGAAGCATCGCTGGTCAGGTGGATACGTAACCGTGACAACTAAGCCTGATCGTCCGACGTTCACCGGCAATAGGTCCGTACTAGGTCGTTCTTTCTTTCAGCGCAGCTTTTGCAGCCGTGTCGCCGTCTAACGGCACGCAGTTGACTCATCTAGTTCCTTTTTTTACAACGCTCTCCATTACTCCCGCATAATGGATCCTGATATAGCTATGTTAAAATCACTCAATCACGAGCAGCTCTCATGTTTATTTTATTTTATTTTATATTATTTGGGTGGCCAACAGCTTATCATCTATCAATTATGTTATCGTAAACTGCAAAAAAATATCCAGGTTTTGCAAAATACAATCCAGGAACTTCTCCGCGCAAACGCAAAGGTCATCAAACTCCCCTCTGATATTATTTCAGGTGTACTTCCAGACTTCCAGCCAGATATCACTATGTCATTGCCCTCCAGTCAATCCTTCTCAGCAGACTCTCCGGCGTCGCCAGACCCTTCTGAGCAAGCCGGTAGTAGTATGTAAGTAGACTCCTCCGCATGCAAACGGAAAACTACCCCGCCGGGTAGTGATTCCGACTCCGCTCCTTTAGTTCCAGAATCTCCTGCTCCGTTCACCAAGGTTCGCAAAAAATCAAAATCAAAGAAGAAGAAGCAAGATGCTTCTTCGACTTTATCTCCATCCGTTTCAGCTGCTCCAGCCGCTGTTCCTGCTCCGCAGAAAGTCGCACCGGCGTCTCCTCCTGCGCATTTTGTTTCAGCGATCCCGGCGTCACAGCCTGCGTCGCAATCAGATTCGGCTCCACCGAAAGTCAAGTCTCCGCCCCCCGTCTTTCTACGGGACAAGAGCCGCTGGACTGAGGCCTCAGCTCTCTGCGGTAGTCACAATCCCAAGATCCAGTATAGTAAGGCATCCAACGTGGGTGACTCTATTAAGATCTTAGTCTGTTCCATTTCCGATTTCAGGAATCTTACTCGGCTTCTTGCTGATCAACAGCTCGAGTACCACACTTACGCCCTCCCTGAGGAGCGTAAGATTCGTGCCGTCCTCAGGAACGTGCCGTTCGAGCTCTTGAACGAGCAAATCCAAGATTGTCTTCTCAAGGCTTCCCCGTCGAATCTGTGCACAAAATGCACAGCCGCCGAGGCAAGCAGTTCCCACTTGCGCTAGTAATCCTAGCGAAAAGCCCGCAAGGGCAGTCCATTTTCAGAGGCAAGCCCACCGTGTGCGGTCTCTCCAACATCCGCGTCGAAGTTCCACACAAGCGTGGTTTCCCAGGTCAGTGCCACCGCTGCCAATTGTATGGTCATGCGGCGGCAAACTGTTTTGCTTCCCCTAGGTGCGTCAAGTGCCTAGATCCACATGGGACTAAGGAGTGCTCTCGCACTCCCGAATCGCCCACAGTCAGGCTACACAGCAAACTTTCGCAGCTGCCCCAAGGCACCGCGTGCCGCCAGGGCTACCGTGAAGCCAATCGAGAACTGGAGAGAGCGACCGCAGCCTAGCTCGGACGCTCCTCCAGTCAGTTCAAAGGCCCCTGAGGCCTTTACTTCTATCGTTCCAGGTCAGCGCAGACGGGTCGCGACTCAATCGCAACCGGCCGTCAAACCGACATTCCAGTGCCAGAATGCAAAAGATTCTCAAGACCGCATGGCGTTCTGGATCCAGCTCACTCCCATCGACGAGATCCTGGCTTTCGGCGCCGCTCTCGACGCCAGCCCAGAGGGTTTCAACGGTGCTCTTCCGGTCATAACCAAGTTCGCTCCCCTTATCAGGAAACTCCAGCAAGCTCAACGTTTCTAAACGTAGTCCTTCTTTCCAGTATTCCTATCTCAGAGTGAGTCTGATCACTCTAGATAATCTCTTAGTTTCAGCTTTGTCATTTCTGCTAGTCTTAGCTTCTGAATTTGTAGCTTTCAGTTCCTTTTGGTGGCAGCCGTCCGGATGCCGCTCACTGCGCAGCCTCTTTCACCAATTGGCTGTCGCTCCGATAAATGATCAAGAACCTAAATCAAGGTACGTCGTAATGGGGGATGTTTAGTGGGTATGCTCGGCTTCACTGAGTGAGTCACCACACTGTCTGGGCATTCTATTTTCGGTTAGCCACTGGGGTTAACAGCTTATAGAATGCCCATTCGTCCGTAACAGGATTCATCCTCCTCCCGCTAAAGCTTGCTTTACTGGTTAAAGATTGTTTTAGGGGGTGCCAAAACTTTCCATGGCGGAAAATCAAAAAAAAAAAACTAAATTGGCTCGATAAAAAAAAGTCACAAACATAACACTAATTTACCATTTTAAATAGATATTGCTTTAGATTCATATAAAGGTTACATTAAAGCATAAAATGGACTTTACTTAACCGATGTGTAAAGCAAAATATTTAAATAATTATAACTTTTGAAAATAAACCACTTAAACATATTTTCGCTTGCTCACGTTGGCGAAATTCGTTAGCGATATCTAGGAGGGAAGTATAGAAGTACGCTTCGCGCTATAAGAGGCCGTTAAGTAGGAACTCGTAGTATTACTATATTAGTAGGGAGTAGAATATTGTACCTATAAACTAGTATCACAACGACAACTAAAATCATTTCCTGTTTAGTACACCTTGTCACACGATGTTCCGAGCGAACGGCAGTTTCCCTTATTGACGTTTTACGTTTTGCATCCGTCATATTGCTTTCATGATACTTTGCTTTTCAGTCTGACTGGGTAAAGAGGTGCTTATTGCAGCCGTTCAGTTCTAATGAAAGTCATTAGGGGTTTTATGAAAACTGCAAGGACTCTCTATGAAGCCGGCGAATGCATTACTTTACGTCTCACGTGATATTACGGTGGATTTTAAAGTTGGAATCGTTTTACATTTTTTTTTGATCATGTAAGTTTAGGGGAATTTGTTTGATCACGTATTGTAATATTTTTGATAATATGCTTGTGTTTTTGTCTTTAACGAACGTTTTTCAATGGAATAGTATTACTTATGCTATAATTGTTTATATGAGGTATTGGTTTGAAATAAGAATAGGTAATTAAAATAAGCCACATTTTTGTTTTTACTTACATTATTAGCGGCTTATTTTCATGATTTATTCATAAAAAATAATAAATTACGGTTACTAGGTCACTTTAACTAAAAAATGAGCACCGACTACCAATCTAGAACTAAAATCATATAACAAAAACATACACTAGTTGTTTTTGAAATAAATTATCATTCCTCAAAGTTCTCTTCTTGATATTCTATAAAGCAGAGTGTTTAAGGCTCTATACTTCAAGTTTGAAAAACATTTTTTCAGAATTTCCCATTAATGACCCAATAATTTCTCCTCATATATTATGTGGTTAATAATTTGATAAGTAATTATCTTTTCCCAAATAATTACCAAAACCCATCGTAAAAAAATAACAAGTTTTTTTATAGTAAGTTGTTTTACGAACGCTAATAAAAGCTTAGCATATAATGTTTTGTCAGATTAACTTTACGAAACGATTCTGTCCCGATAACATTTTGATAATAAATCAATAGCCAGCATAAACTTGATTTCCACTTTGGTTTCAGTGTCAAAGCTATGATTTATGACATGTTGTGGTAATTAAAATTTTCCATTAAAGTAGGGCCATATTGAGAGGTCACCTTTGACGTTTCCTTATATCAGGCAAATAAAGTTCAGTTTTGGTTGTGTTGAAGAAATTTTATAAGACTGATACTTCTCAAATGTGACCTATTAAAATGACTCCACTACTGTAGTAGTATATGGTTTGATCGGATACTCTTTAAGCAATGTAAACATATGACTAGTGGCTCAATACTGGAAATACCGTTGCTAAACAAATTTTTACTTTTACAAGATGAACTCCAAAGTTTTTAAATTGCAATGGTCATCAATATTTAAATTAACTATAAAAACTACTTAGGTAAAAACTAATAGTACTAGTATAATTGTGATCTTGTTGCTTGCACCAGTTCCGGAATATCGAGATCTCTAAATAAATAAAAACATGGAAAATATCCCATTTCTAAAAATAATTTAAAAGAACTTCAATATTTGGAGAGCTTGTTCAAAATTTACTTAACACCATATAATATCTTAAACTGTATCTGAAAAAAAAAGCAAGATTTTTACTTCGAATAAAGTTACTTTTGGACTTAAATTGCAGCGACCTTACATAGGTACTAACTTTTTATCTTAATTCGAAATACAGTGAAGATCTCGTTTTGGGCACATTCTATTAAACGTACATACATAATTCTTTTGCAAAAATTCTTCTGCTTTTCCAAATTCATTAAAATAAATAAGCAGATTCCTTCACAAGGTGTAAAAACTGTAATTACGGAATGCGTCCGGAGCGAAGTGGCAATTGTCGAACAATCGATCCCCTGTTCATATCCTGTTGGTCAAACCAAGAGGAAGTTCATTCTATTTCGTTTTCAATTGATACCTATTCACCACAGAAGCCTTTGGAAGCTGATGAGATACATTCGTTGTACTGTCATTGGCTAGGGTACCGTAATGTCTAGTGATATTAATTGAAAATAGCTCAATGGCTACTACTAAATCAACTAGCCATACATGATTGTGAAATGTCTATCATAGGAGCCAGGATTTCTTAATAAAACTGAATAGTTTATTCATTACGAGATTCGTGTCTGAAAGATGTTACTGTACTTTGTACTTTTGCAGCTGTGTTAAAATGAATTACCAAAACACAAATTGGTCTGAAACGTCCTATTGTTCTTTAGGTCCGGTGGAGGACAGCTCTGGAGGCATAAGCTTTTTATATAACACTCGTGCCTCAATACCAGGTTCTACCTCATTTTAATCACACTTACTGCACTGAATGCTTTTTCCAATGCTAAGTGTTACTTGTTTCGTGTGGGAAGCGTGCAATCAGAGTTTTTTTTGTAAACTCTAATGAAAATGTTTCATAACTGTTGTGTCTTTTTAAATCTTTTGTATAAATTATGTATAAAGCTAAATACTTGAGCAATCTGCCAAATGCATCATTAAAATTGTTCTACCTCTGAGGCCACTCTAGACGTTATTCAAATTATTTTTTAAAGTTACTTAACGGCAACATCTAGGTGGTAAACGTATTGTTAAAGCTACCCTATCGAGCAATGGTTAGATTATGATCTAAGATTTATAAATATTAATTTATTTTTAGCAATTTAATTAATTTAATTTAATTTATTTTAACTTAAACTACAACAAAAAAATCTAAGTAGGTAACTTCAATTTTATAAACTTAGTATTTAATAAAATACGTCTTTGAAAGTTTATTTATCATCATCACAAGTCCGTGTAATGAGCTCACTGCAGGGCAGAGTCTCTCCTCTGGGTGACGAGGAGGTTTAAGCCGTAATCCACCAAGCTGGCCCAGTCCTGGTTGGTGGATGTCAGAATTTTCAGGGTGCCGATACGGCTTCTGACAAACCCTAACGATAACTGTATGTATACAGCACCCGGGACCGACTGCTTAACGTGCCCTCCGAAGCACGGAAGTCGTCGTGAGAAATAAATGATCGGCGGTTACCCATCCTGTTAGCGACCGCGCCGAACGTCGCGTAACCTGCGATATCGTATTATATGCACAGTCGGTAACCACGGCGCCACAACGACTTCGAAAGATTTCTAAGATTTTTTTATCAACAATCTATTATAGAATAATATTTTCTTTTTACTAGTCAAGGTGAGTGGAATTAGTGTAGGAGTGAGGGACGCATGTACAATATTATACATACTACATACTACACCTACAATATTATAAAAGTGAGTTATCTGGAATGCATTGCTTTTTGTCATTGTTCAAATATAGAAAAAAGTTAAAATATAGATATACAACAATTTGACAAATGGTTGACTCTGTGGTGCAGTGGTCTAATACGATACGGTAAATTATGAGGTTTAGAAATGTATTTTTATTCTATTTATCTTAGTTCGCTACAAGAACAAAGCTTATCATATCAGTATCACAAGCTTTGCTTAGTTTGGGGCCATGTATTTGATGTAACTCAAGGGTTTTATTTTATTACAATTAGCAACCCTATTAAAAGTGCAATTACTTCTTTACAAAGTAAATCTACGAAAAGAATCCAAGTTTATCTGAGTTTTATCTGAATCTACGGTATTAGGTAACTGCCGATCAGTATTCCAGTTGCAATGCTACAATTTATACTAAGATACAAATCCATACATTACTTTATACATAATCTTCCATACTTACAGCTTTTATAGCCTACTCCTTCACATCGTAAACCGATGTGTACGCAATACAACTTAAACGATCGAGTAAAAAGCTATAATTGCTTCTCAGCGCGTTGAAGTACATCCATTTTACGAAGATCGATTTTTATACCGCCGTATAAAAATACAGCAAATTATTTTGACTGTTGGGACTGGAATCTCTTAGAAAGCTACTACTCTTCAAATATATGAGTTATATACCACCAATACATATATCGTTCCGATCAATCTGTTCTCTGTTAACTGAAAATTTCACTGTAAATTTAATTAGTGCATTTTTAAGAAAGTATAATTCTGAAGTTTCTCGTGCTACCTATTAGAATGTTATATAATTTAAAGATAAAATTATTAGATATGTAAGACCTGTTTTTGGTAATTAGTATACTGGCCACAAAGTGATGTATCTATTCTTTTGTAAAGTGTTTTGTGAAACATGTCACTCAAAAAAATCTAGTAAACACGTCAAGACAAATCAAACCTTTTATTTTTATTATATATTCCTGATCTATTTATTTACCCACTTCCACTGTGTTTTATACGCTGCGCGCCCATAACCCCATCAAAAATAAGTTCTTAAACACGAACTTTCTATTTTTTAACCCTGCATTAATTACTCCCAGAAGACTGCATTTAAACGAGAGTTAAATCACATAAAAAACAGGATATTACACTATGCCGTCTATTCAAGATGCCACGAGCTATATAGACGCAGGTATTGTGTTGTTACACCTTGGTGACCAAATCTTTAAAATAGTATGCCACATTAGAAATATTATTTTGTAATGAAGGAAGATTCATCGGAATAAAGCAGGGCCAATCGAGAGTATGCACCATACTGCAATCAAGGCAAGTTTCTAGATTACAGACTCCCTCAGTCTAGGCGACCGGTCTTAACTAGCGCACATAGATTTATGGAGTAAAAAAGGATTTTCAATGCTACAAAAAATTTATTAAAAGAAAAATAGCATAATATTCAGTAATAATATGATTTAAAGAATAACTAAATAAGATAAAACTATTTTTGGTAGGTACCTATAAGTTTTGATATAACGTATAAAGATTTTCTGGTTATTACTTGAAAACTTCTTATTATCGTAATAAGAGCTAAAGCTAGACCACCCGCTATCAATTTATGAGCACTCAGATTGGGAATAAAGCTTTAGGACCAACTAATTTCGACGTTAATCTAATGTTTTATGGTAGTACGTTTATTAAATATAATAATCTATTAAGCTTTTACTATTTACGCGTAGACATTTAATAAAAATGGGCACTTTTGAAATGTGAAATCATAGTTATCCGTTAATATTTGCCAAAGGAAATATTTTTTATAATCCTCAAACGTTGGTATTTAATTCAACTTACGCGACAACTATTCAGTTTTTGATAAATATATGTATAGGTACAGGGTGTTATTTTATTAGAGCATAATCCTTTAAGGGGTTATAGTACAGGTCATTTGCAACATTTTTTGGTATGGGCACTCATGTGCGAAAGTGCACCATTATTGAGATATTTTAATTTTAGTGTTTACTTGAAAAAATCATGGGTGGTAACTTAAAATCTAAAGATAGAAATAAAAATTCAAATGTTATTTACTTAATATCTTTTTTTTTATCTATGAGGGCCTAGTTACATATCCAGAGCAAAAAATGTACAATAACAACGTTTTTTTAAACACAATGCTTCCAAATTCAAGAACAGAAGAAAAAAATTATTAGGGTTTCACGCAAATTGGCCCCTTTAACACAAAAAGTCACTATGACATTTGTTGTGCATATTATAAGAAAAATGTCTACATTTCCTAAGCTTTCTAATGAAGTATACAACTTTTACACAAGTGGTCAAACGCCTAAGATATCATTCAAACAACGGAGCAGGGAACAGGTAGAAAAAATAAAGATTTGTACGAGGGGCGTTCAATGTATTCTGTATACATATAAAATATATATAAAACCTTTGCAAAAAATTGCATTTCAAAATGTACCCAATTTTTCTTATATGCAATATTTTCAATCGCAATGGTAATAAAATATTGGAAATCATGATTGTGTGTCCGTTTTTCTTTATTCGTAGAAAATATTATATCACTATATAGCGACACAATTATATATTATATACATACTAAAAATAAGAGCCGACAAAACCTGGCCAATGTTGAATTCTTAAAATGTGCATTTTGTTTTAATTACTACGACATTGATTGTGCTCAAGTCTTGCCACAAGTAATATCAACATGCTTTGCGCTCTTTCACACTATAATAGTATAAAGTCTTGTATTTTGGGGTGAAACTCACAGGATATAACTACTTTACCTAAAAATATGTACCCTCAAGTCCACGTAGCGAATCCCCAAATACTTAAACACTTTAGTTTCAATGGTTATTTTATTGTTTACTAGCTGCTGCCCGCGACGTCGTCTGCGTGAACGCTATGCAGCACCAAACGCACCTACGATTATAACACTGCTAGCGTGATAATATGTAGCCTATATGTTGACCCGACTTCTTAACTATCTTCATGCCAAATTTGAAGTAAATCCATGTAGTACTTTTTGAGTTTATCCCGGAAAGACAAACAGACAAACAGACAAAAATTCTAAAAACTATATTTTTTGTTTCTGTTTCGATTGTAGATCATACCCCAAGTATTCTTTTAAAAAAATATTCAATGTACAGTTTTGACTTTCCTACCATTTTATTATATGTATAGATATTATAAGAGCAGCTTATACTATAGCAACATTTGATAAGCACAGGTATCTTATTTATAAACCCCAGATACCTCTTCCAAAGTTTTCATTTATACGACAATTTTAGTATAAATCGGTCTCCACCTCTCTTATTACTATAAAAACCAACAGTTTATTTTAACGATAAACGATTATAAAAAATATAATGTGATTAAATTGAACAGCTCTTCTGATTTTAAGAAAGCTAAACACATCTGTCCCTAAAGTATTTTAGGTATAAAAAATAATTTTGGCAAAAGTGTTTTTTTTTTCAACATGTATTTTTCTCGAAATTATAAAAGCATTATTACATTATTCAGTCATTACCTATGTGCATAGTTTAATCACAATTGGTTAAGCTTTTTCACGTCCTCCCAAACTATCAAGCTGATTAAAGGATGATATTTGAAAAGGAAATAAAGGACGAAATTTATTTACCCATAAACCAAAATAATTATAATCAACAAATTCAGAGCATTAAAAAACCGACTTCACGTCAAAACTTTGGGCTGAAGTCGATCTCCGAATTCAGACACATTTAAAAAAATGATTTTTTTTATGAAGTGCTCAATCGATTTTAATGAAAATGATATGTAAAGTATCCTGTAAAGTATACTCTATCATGGGAAATAAGAATCATCAAAATCGGTTAATCCGGTCAAAATTTATAAGTTAACAAACATAAAAAAAAACATACAGATGATTTGAGAATCTCCTCCTTATTTTGAAGTCGGTTGAAAACTTACCACTTTTAAAGCTAAATTAAAAGAAAGTGATGATTAAATAAAAAATGTCCAGGACCCAGAAAGTTGTTTTGAGACTTCAACAAACACGGGTCATTCTTTGGCCGTCGCTACGCAAATGTCGTATTCAACGAAACATCAATTTTCTTAAGTTTTTTAGGGCAGGATTTTTTGGGCGTGGTCCCTAAAATGCCCACGGATACTTCTATTTCACGGTATGCCACGTGAAGAACTTTGAGGATCAGCTGCCGCACGGTTTCGATATTATCTTACGTCACATGGACGACCTTCACGTGGCTTGTCATTGAGGCCAGAGTGCATTGAAATTCTATATGCTAGCTTTCTAAGACATGGTGCTGTATCATACATAACTGCACGCCTGTATCTTTTATGGGGTAGGCAGAAAACCAGAGTTTATAAAGCCTTCTGATGTTACGTTTGACTTTGGAGGTATTATGGAGATAGATAGAGACGATTGCAGTGATAGGAAGTCAGAACGCAAAAACGCCAATAAAACCTCTGTCCCTTAACTGAATTTTACAGTATTCCCGAAAAGAGAAGCAGCTTGTCACCTTTGTGACACACAATAAAATTATTCGACCAACCTTCGAAATATTCTTTTGATTTTGAATTCTAAATTCAAAAGATGAAAATGCATTATTTGTTATTTTTTATAATCGCGGGAGGTTGGAAAACTACACGACTTAAAAGGCAGCCCAGCGATATACTTACCATCAGGAGGGATTGAGGTCCAATGAGGGCTTAGTCTATAATAAAATAAAGGGTTACTTTAAATACAGCGCCAGCGTTGCATAATTTACAATTACCAAGTGAATCAGGTAATTTAATAAGGTTGATGTTCAAAAGCTTTGAACATCAACCGTATACGATGCAAAATTTGCATTTAATTCAAAATATTCTGCTTACTGTGAAAGTTTTAGGCCTATAGTACGGAAATGGCTATAATATTCTGAGTAACTAATGAGATGTCTGGTTTTAAGGTTTCGTAGATGTTTCGAGTAGTTCTTGATTTCTAGTCCAGTCAATAAATGACCCAAAATGAGATGTAGAGTGCATGAGCAGGTAACTGAGCGATTCCTTCAGAAACTTGTTCAGGGGGCTTAGGTTGTTAACATACCAAAAGTCCTGACTCCTAGGTGATGAGCGGGGGGAGGAGGGGGGGGGGTAAAGGTACGAATTTTGGGTTTTTCGCTTATGTCTCGAAAACGGTGCATCGGAGAGAAATATTTTAAATTAATAAAATGGAGTTCTTAAATTATCTAAAACTTTTATATCAAACGTTTTTTGTAATTCCTAACCGTTTTCGAGTTATACCCTCGATAAACATTGCATAATATTGTCTAAACCTATTCATAAACGAAAAGTATGAATAGGAAAGAAATTGTAGATTTTTAAATTCCCTTTAAGAATATATATACATGTGCTGATTAATGTCCAACCCGCCTAAAGTTACACCTTTTAAGTTATCGCGCAAGGATCGGGCATTGCCAATATTTTCTGTCAGCTCATCGATAAAAGTTCATGATGAAAGGGTAGTAGTTGACCCAACATTGCTCTTTCAGCGGATATGTATAAGCAAACGATCAGATGAGGATTTGATGACATATTTTGAGTATGAGTTGGTCCCATTTCCCTTAGCACTGTTCAACGAAAGTGGCATGAGAAAGACAAATAAATCAGTGCTGTACAACTTATTTGAGCCAACCAAGAAAGATATTCTTCTGCCTCAAATGAACCTTGTAGCCAATGGAGGATTTCTACTCCACAGAGTTATTTGGCCAAAAGATGCATCGGTTGTGACTATTTGTAACAGTTGAAAACAGTTCTCCGATGCAGCACGATTACTCAGACCTATCCTCCTCAATGGCTACACTAGACATCATGCCGGAACGCAACTAGGTTACTTGGCGGCATGGTTTTGTCTAGTGGGTGGTGACAAGCCACGGCCGAAGCCTACCACCAGATTTTACTGCTCGTTTAGCACCACCCAGGGACCACGTACAAGGCATCGAGGGCTAAACCTTGCGGACGCGAGCAGTTTTCAGTCCCCAAAAATATATTTTTTTAACTTAAGTATCTTTTTTTAAGGTTTATTACGGTGACAGAGGGAAAACATTCTTTTTATGTGAGGGATCTTGTGTTTTAAACATCGGTGACCCTTATTTCTGAGTGTCTGAACCAAGTGATGATGAGGTAGATGATAAAAGCACACAATTTTTTGGCAAGGCATATTTATTATCTGGTGGCAACCTATACATAAAAAGCCTACGATAGTAACGTATTGCAAACACCATTCAGCAAAAGTGGCCTTCGCTTGATAGCCACAATCTTTGATCAAACATATATTGCTTTTGTGTCCTACCTCTCCACTTGGTCATTTAGCATCTGAAAACGTTTATATTAAAAGTTAAGCCGGAAATAAAACAAAAAACTCTGAGTCATTCTCATTCATTTCCTGACAAAACTATTTAGCTACTGACGATTTAACAGATTTATTCTCAAAGACACTACCCAAGTCACAAGTTTAGTATGACATCACTGCATCCATACAACTTGTCTTGTTTAGTGTTGTTCTCGTAGAGTGTATAGTCGCCATTTGCATACCATCAGACTTCAGGAACTTAGATTGAAATAGTTTAGCAACTGATTAAAAAAATGACTTGAAATCGTGTTTAGATTAAATAACAAAAAAATATTAAGTTAATATACATAGAAATTTTTCGTAGTATAAGGAATCATAATATGATATATTATGTCATATTGTTTTGAGCACTATGTTAGTTTATTTTGTTTTTATATTTTTTGTTTTTTGCCGACGTTTTGCCCATCTCTGTATTCCAAGTAAAGAGAACGGTTCTTATTTAAATTTATTCAGGTTTTAAGGAAGTACATAATTAATTAGAACACGTTACGCACAGTACGATACTACGACGCAACATTTCATTGGTAAGTTTGACACTACTACAACGTAGTACTACAAGATGTTTCGTAGAAGCACGTATGCGTCTTTATTCCTAATGGTATTCGTTTATAATTCAGAGTCAAGATGTTTCGTAGAACCACGTAGAGATCTTTATTCCTAATGGTATTCGTTTATAATTCAGAGTGACAATGCTTTGCTAAGCATGTTAGCAAAAATATTAATTTCCTTGTTTAAAAATACATAAGTACCTTTCTTTTTCAAAAATAGTTTCTATCAATGATACTTATTGTGTAAAAAAATTGGCCAGTGTCTAAGAAAAGCTCTGTCCGATTTTACCATGTTTTTTATATTAAATTCTAGAATAGTAAGGAAACGTAACGCTCTGCAATTTATATTGCATAATTTGAGTTAAATTAACTTAATAACGGGTTATTTACCATGCTCGTTATTTTTTTCTGATTTTCCGATAATTCGGCACTGATTCAAGCGCCATAATTGCGATGTTGCTGCAGTACTAAATATTATGGTACAAAATAACGAAAACTCTTAATAAATCAGAAAAATTATAATTATTCCGTTTTAAAGTTATAGTTGAATTCTTTACAAATGATTTGACAGTTCTCATATTCCAGTTTGCGCAAACTTTTTATTATAAAAAAAATAATAACCTGAAGGGATAAACATTAAAAAGTTGTCAATTTTTTTTTAAATATTATAAAGTAAACTACTCGTATTAATCACATGTTAAGTAAATGTACTAAAATTAATACATTTTTAAACTGTCAGATGCAAGGGATCGGAACGTCTGTCAATTTTGAATCGATACCAAATCCATGAATAAGTGCGGTCATCTTGTAATCGATTCGTGAATACAGAAAATTCGAATAATTTTGTTAAAAAACTATACTTAAATGAAGATTGGAATAAGTATATCCATATATAACTTCAATCACGTATGTTGGGTCGGTTATAATGTAATAAAAGCAAGTTAAAATAATAGATCATCACCTCCGTTTGAGTCTCAGTCTTTGAGCGCAGCCTTCAAGACAAACACAAAACGATCTGACAGTAAAAATTCCGAATCACTATTAATCCGGTCAAAAACATTA
This sequence comes from Stenoptilia bipunctidactyla, assembly GCA_944452665.1. Classification (NCBI taxonomy): domain Eukaryota; kingdom Metazoa; phylum Arthropoda; class Insecta; order Lepidoptera; family Pterophoridae; genus Stenoptilia; species Stenoptilia bipunctidactyla. The sequence continues at coordinate 11,798,360 of OX101738.1, forward strand.
TTATGTTTAAAATTACAAATCGTGGAAAACAATACCAAAAAAACTTTGCGAACATTTGCAAACATACATTTTAGTTCTTCACCCCTGCACGTGCTAGCGTAGCTTGGCTAAATTTACCAGTTGTTTAGCTGTAATTTAAATAATTATCGAAATGAAATAATAGAGTCCCTGTGAAACAGTCGAAAATTTGCTCTGAGACTTCCTTGATTCCCGTTACTTGTTATCGCAAATTATTACGGTAGTGTGTAGGTAAGATCACACCATGTTCTTTGATACAATAATGATTCTTATGATATATTAGAGTAGGTAACTACTTATTTATTTGAAGTCACAAATAAGTAGGTACAAGTAGACCAAGAATTGGTGTCAAAGTTTTGATTTGGTTTCCTAGATATCGAAATTTCGAAGATTCCAACTAGATGATTAAGAAAGAGATGCATTAAAATGACGTAAAGTTAATTGATGAGTATTCAAAACGGTAACATAAATTAATGATATTTTATCCTTTACTATAAATAGATAAGACATTAACAGCAATGAACATTTAAAATAAAAGTACTAAACACTCTAAAGAAAACCGAATTCGAATAATAAGATCAATAAAAATGACAATAGAGGTTTTGTCAAAGATCTTCAATTTGGCTAGCGAAACTTATCTTTATCACACATGAACTTAAAGTGGCAATAAATCTAAACATAACTTATTCCCCACTGTACATACAAACATAACCTCACGCCTGTCTCCCTGAGACAATTTTCGATATTGCAGAATATCAAAAGATTTTAAAAGAGTACAAATGAGAATCGTCATTTCATACTATTGAATGTATAAATATGAGACTATTTTTGAAATCAACTATGGAACAATACATATCTATTTCTGGTATTATATATTTTTAGGGTCGCTTATATTTTTTTGATTTTTATGTAATTTTGACAAAAATATACGTGAATCTGGTAATAAAGCAATATGGCACCCATGCGTCCGTCACTGTCATTAAAATAAACACCTTACATCGATGACATCGATGTAAGGTTTTACATCGATTTTTTAAGCTTTGACATCGATGTTGATTAATTCTGTTTGTTTTGTGAAAAATATGAAAAACTTAATTACCTATATTCTTTTGGGCAAATAGAATACTGATTGTATCGGAAAGTTGATATTGTTTGAGCGAAAACTGAAAAGAGCGCATTCACGAACACAGAGGAAACGCGAATGATAATATCATATATCAACAACATGGCGACCATCTATCTGTCAGTCACCTGTCAAGTGTACTTTTTTAAACAAGTTCAATCTTCTCTGTTGAAGTTGTTGGTGATACCATATTTTAATAATTTCACTTTCTTTTTTTTTTTATAAGTGACTAAACCCGCGTTTGACCTCAATCTCACCTGATGGTAAGTGACGATACTGTGAAATAACTTATTATAAAACAGGAATAATGTATGATTTTATGATTTTTTTTTAATGATTGTATGATTTTTCTGTGATTACCTATAATTAAATGTATCTAATAAACTAAAAAGAAACACTATACACATTTTAGTACTTTTAGTATGGTGAGTAAGAATTCTTCTTTGAAGAGGAACTAAGAAGGCACTTACTTTCCACAGATACAATTGAATACAATCGACAAGTATTGAACCTTTCTATCGTTCGTATTTCAAAAATACAATTTCGACGCTTTTTATACTTTTCCAGTGCTCCCTTGGGTGCTTTTTTAAGTCAGTTTGGAAAAGGGTTTTTGTCCTAGCTTGGAGCTTGAATCTGTCCAATATATAGAAAAACATCTGTATGAGCTAGGCAGTATGCCAATGGTAGAGCAGTAGTAAAGTCAACGTAAAAATGCAACGAAGTTGAATTTATTCGACATTGCTGGTAATGGAACCTTGAATCTTTATAGTTAAAAGCCAGCGCCTCAAATATTATGTCACTAAAACCACTATACTTTTTGATTATTTGTATTTAATTTTTTTATTATTTAGATATTCATAATTTATTGAATTAATTTATTAATTTTTAACCGTATTTATGACACAGTTGTTGGACGTTACCCAACGTCAACAAAAGTAATCGATGTCCAGGTAAGAAATCGAATTTTTCGTCATCGGCTTGAGTTTATTAATTTGTTTAGGTCCTATTTTGTGATATTTATAAAAATAGATAATTATTAAGAGTTGTTATGCAAAAATTTCATCGTTGTCTGAATGTAACAACTTCATCATATTATCATGTCAATTCCCGGACTCCAAAACACTAGTAATACAGTATTTTACCAGAAGCGTTCTCAGAGTGCAAAGATAATGTACCTAAATCTAGCAGACAAGTGTCGCTGGTTTGTCGTGAAAGTTCTAAGTGAGTGTTTGCACTTCTTGATCCTATACGGCAGGGCGGTTAACCAATAAATGAAAATCCGCATTACTATAGTAGAATTTTTCAAAAAATATGCACGGCCATTCTCATTTTCATTTACGCGCAAACTACTTACAAGTAATAAAATATAAATTGGCACGATAAAAAAGTAAACACTGGGCCGTATTCGACAGTGCATTTTCTTATTTTTAAGCCTCTTCAGAGTACTTATATTCATCTATGCTCTTCAGTGTCTAATTTTACAACTCGAAACGTAACAGCTTTAAACAAAAACTATTTTTTCCCTTTCTGTAACGGTATTAAGAAACACTTAAAATAAGAGAATTCAATGCCGAATCGGGCCTACAATGTAAATAAAATTGTATATTCTATAATTATAAATTAAACTTTTAATCATAAAATTAAAGTTTTTTTCTAATCTAAGATAAAATAAAAAATAATATTCATCTTTGATTGACTGATTCAAAGAAACGGAACGTTCAGTTGATAGTGATTGACATTATTGAATCGACATTGAGTCGATGAATTTGAGTGGCTATCATGTAATCCTAATTCTGAATACATTCTCCAACTGATTCACTTTGTCTAAGCAAAGGAATGGAAGATCGAAGAATTTCATTACGGAAACGTCACTAAGATTGTTAATTTTGAACTGACAAGCATTTCATATGAAAACAATTCTGTTATAGTGTTACTTGTGTATGTGTAAAGAACACATACACGAAGAAACAGTCATACATACAAACAGTTTTTTTCTATCATAAAATATTGCCAAAAAATGCTCTCTAATACGTCCTTATAAATTTTCAGCATACTCGTATTTGCATGTGAAAATCATTATTTAGCGCCAATGCGCCTATTCAAATAATTATACGTGTATTCCTGTAGAGCTATATTTATTCTTGCTTTACGTCCTGGCATAATAGAATGGCGCGCAACACCATTTGCTTATTTAATATCTGTTTAGCACTCGAGCGAAGAACTGTTTATAATTATTACGCTGGATTTATCACTCGTTTCTTTGTCTTCTGACTGAACTTAGCGTTAGCGCATCATTAAGCATTAGATAAAGTTACATAAATTACATACATTTGTTTGTACAAGTAATTTTTTGTACATTGAATATGTAGACGAGACGTTTCTGTCATCCTTTGTGTGCTAGTCTTTTATTATCTCTGCTCATTAATTATGTATGCCAATTCGTTTTGTATATTTTTCTTCTCAACTATGACATGCTCTGAAATTGAATAGCTGTTATTCAAGTCTGTTTTTATGAATCAAGCGGTAGAAAATGAGATAGTTTAGGTATGACAGATAGATATGTTTTGAGTATAATTCTGGTATAACCTTCAAATTTCACGATTTATTATTCGTTTTAGACTAGACTATAAATATTTATAGTTTTACTCTATCATGACAATCATGTTTTTATTTATTAACTCGTTTTAAACCTATCAATATCTGTTTGAATGCTTGTAGTCTAAAAACATTTATTTATATCAAAGTTTTCAATTATGACATGCATTACTTTCTACTTTTGAAATTCGTTAAAAAACACTTGATTTTTATCCCCCAATGAAGTCATTCATGGAGTCAACAATAAGGCAGGCTTTGAAAATAAAGTTTAAAAGTAACTTGCTTATCATAAAATATTAACCAGGACACATCCACGAGAGCTTTGATATTCGGGGCAAATCTTTGCGAGAAAGCGGTTTCTAGAAAGGCATAGCAGAAAAGGGCTCTACCTCTAAGCAATCATTCATTTTTCTTTTCCTTTAAAGATGCGCTTATCTAGCGATACCTGGTTCTATTCTCAAAATAAATACCTTTTAAAAAAATCACTTACATAATTTAATAACGTTTTCAGAGCTTTTACTTATTGTTCTATTGATAACAACTTTCTGATAAAACAGAAATAACTCCAATGATTACGTAAGTATGCATAACAATTAATTACTCCTCGACTAAACTTGTAAGAAATCTTACTTAACCTGGGCATTCTAAAAACAGATCGATAGGTATTTATTCCTACCTATTATTTCTTTGAGAGGCTTCGTAATTAATTCTGCAACGAACATTTGCCGAAGTGCAGATTTGTACAAAGGGCGCAGTACTATTACGGGCTCCGCTTATGAACGATTCAGATTCAGTCTGAAAGTACGAGTCGACCCGTGCGCACGAATCTCGCATACCGAAAGTACTGCGACGAACTAACTTGAGAAAACAAAAAAACATCGAAATATTTTAAAATAGAATTGTGAAAAATATCGTAAAGATAAGGTTATACTGAAAACTTAAAATCGAAAGCAGTTGATGGGTTTGAATCAAAGATTTGTGAATTAGTGAAAAGTTGGAAACAAACTTTTTTCGTGACCATTTTTGAAAGTTAGCGGTTTTAGTGGTTTCATCATTTGCTTGTTTTATAAAGGTTAGTAATTCTAAATTCTATATTCATATTATTACCAATATATGACATGTTTGAATGGTTTCTTCGATAATAAGCTAATCGAGTAAAATTGAGAAAATATCTGTGAGTTTACCCTATTGAATCAAGATACGATCGAATTTCTGAACAAAACAAAAACTTTTTTAAATGAGCATTATATTTAATTAATTTTTCTACTTCTAAGTATGTATAATTAAACATTAGTGTGATATCACGATATTTTGGTATTAATGTTTAAATTTTAGAAGAAGATACGAAAGAGACTTTGAAAATATAGAGAAAATAAAAAAAGTATCTATTAGGCATTTAAAATATGTAACATCGGAAATGGGATATTTTTTTATTAATTTGAGTTTTCGTAATTTAGACACTGACGCAAGTTCCATGATCAAAAAGCATACAATCACTTCGTTCTACGTGTAGTTTAAAAACTACATCCCGAATCTCAGAATAACCTATTCAAAATAAAACCTTATCTCAATCAGTTAAGATATAGAATTGCAAATATGCGGTCGCAGTTGGGTCGCAGGCGGGCAAGGGTTGTGTCTGAACCCTGTCCATGAAGCGCATGTTGTCTTGCAAATATCCTGTTTCTAAAGATATTTCAAATGTGAATGACGTGGTAGTTTTAAAACTTGTAAAACATCGTATGTTGCACATTTATTGCAAAAAAATTACAAGAGGATACTATCTAAATAGTACCTTGTACTATCGTTCGGATTTCATAGAATTGCAGTTGATTTATTGATAGGACGGATTTTCATTATCAGATACTGAGTTTTTACTATATTGGTTGAGTCGATTCGATATACTTTTACATGTTTATTGGAAGTTTGTACCGTAAATTAAAAGTAAAAATTGGTAAAAATATTACTTCCCGCTTGGATTCAGCAAAATAATAAACCCGCTTCTGATAAGTCGCTTATGTCGTTAGCGTCGACTAATCGGAGTTGTTTCACCTAACACTCATCTCACATACAGGGTGACTGGTGGGTCACTTTTGAAATTCAAGGACGTGATAGTTTGAGATCATACATGAAGAGAAAACATATAACAAAAATAAATAGGTATTAATTACTTACTGAGTAAACTTAACCGAAAAATAAAGAATTGACTAAGCAACGCATGGTTACGCTAGCATTGGCAGCGATCCGCTCTCCTTCAGTATCTAAAATTTGTCACCATTCACCTTGTATAAAATCTACTGCTAAATATCACCGATGCCACATATTCGAGTAAAATTTTGTGAATTGTGAGTTCCTTACTAAAACTATGTATTATATCTTGGCCTTCTTCTACGTATGATCTAAGGCCTACTATCATCAGGCCAGATTGAGTTCAAACGCGGGCCTTAGTTAAAGTTGAAATGAAGTTTTTTTTTAACTTTTTATGACAAAGGTCACTGTACAAATGTTTTTTTAAGGTGTCACAGCGAAAATATAAAAGGTATTTGTAATCTTTTCAGTCTTTTAAAAGAAGGACAAATTTTGTGCTGGCTTGCATTAGTGTTAGAGTAGTGTTGGAATCATGTTATGCTATTCATCATTATCATCAATTGTTTGTCCGCAAAGTCGATGAAATTATCATTTGAAAAGACTACCACGGCTGCAAATGTAGCAACAACTAAAAGGAAAACTGGATTCGGATACTACGGCTAGTGTATTTATCATACCAGCTGTCTTCATCGCGGTTTCAGCTGATCCCTTGGGAGTTCATTCTACTTCTTGACTTGTTAAGTGAAAGATTATTTTTAAAGCGGCGTTTTTGTGTTTTTGAGTTACTTCACAAAAATATGCTGGGTAAAACATAGTTTTTTGTTTTCATTACAGTTAATTTTTTGCAAACTTTATTGATAATATTTTTAAGTAGCATAATCAACGAATGCAGAACATTAAAAAACTGACTTTACGTCAAAACTTTGGCTGAAGTATAAGGTCGTCAAGGCAAACGATCTCCGAATTCATACAATATTGAAAAAAAAATGTATGAAGTTGTGAATCGATTTTGATGAAATTTATATGGGACCAAACGGAAAGTATTCTCTATCATATGAAATAAGAGTCATCAAAATCGGTAACAAACATGAGGTAGGTAACAAACTATTCGTAAAGTTAAAATAAATTACAATCGTTTTTCTTACATGTAGAAAACTATTCACCGACTTTAGTGAGCATTATCATACGATACAAGAAGATAAACAAGAATATATTATATTGTTATTCGTTCAAGATTGAAGTATTATTGAAGTAAGATATGTAATACCATAGTAAAGATAATCTTTATCCGAGATAACTAGCTAGACGGGTATGGAATTATATGACGTCAGGTTGTTATATTTATAGTTTTAAATGGAGAAAATATGTAATGTTGAAAAAAAGATATTGCATCCACTTTGTTGATTAAATTTGGGTTGTAAAAGATCTACTTTAACTGAAACAAAAAAAAAATTCTGTATCGTTTTCTGCTTCAATTTTTTTTTTTAATTATATTAAATAGAAAAAACATAGTTTTTTGCAGTTTTTTTGGAACTAAATAACATGAAGTCAATATAGTGGATAAACATTACCATACGACAGAAACCATACGAACCATATTATGATATTTAAGCAATCTACGAATAAATATGCATCGTATTTATAAGGTATCAGAGGTCTGTATTCATTCCTAGATGAAACCGACTTTAAAAATAAAATAAAAAATAATAAAATAAAATCCCCAGACAATCACACCAACTACATGGCCCCAAAGTAATCATAGCTTGTGTTATGGGATACCATGTAGCGAATTAGGGGGAACCTAGAATGTAAATACATAAATAAGTAGATAAAAACCCAGACACGGAATAATTTTTTTTCTTGTTCCGTGCGGAAATCAAACCCGCAACCACTGGCGTCTGAGGCAAACAGGTTTACACCATCGCCAAAGTGGTCGTCAAAAATGATCATTCAATAGCTGAAAGTAAAACGTCAAGTTATTATGAGAATCCATTATACAAACTTATTTAATTATTATTATTAGTTATCACCTTTGTAATATTTTTTTTGTGATATCAAGTTTTTATACGTTCGTTTTCCAAGTTTTCCGACTCCTTTAGAGTGTTTTTGTTGCTCAATACTATGTTGTTTCATAAAACTAACAAGCTTACATTAAGTTATATTTATACAATGAACAGATGATGCCCGCGCAACTTCGTTTGCATCTTGTTAGTCAGTGGGATATTTGGATCAAACGACATCGAATTAAATAGATGATGCGTGATTTAAAATTCTAATAGTGCCATCGAGTGTCGAGGTGCGAAATTTAGATCTTTCTTTTAATTAGCTCATTCATATGAATTCAGTAATAAAGTTGCATGTACCGCTTTTATACAGGACGAATAAATAAAAATTATGATAGTTATCATATTTTTGGGTTGAGTCAACTTAAAATCGCCTTAGCTCCCCTGGATAAGAAGTTTTATCCGAGTGACCTTTACCTCCTTTTTTATAAAATGTGCCGCCATATATCATAAGTTATGTGTATCAGTAATGTTTTATGAAGTGGCAGTTCTTTCCTAAGCACTTATCGTTGACCTTATCTTAACTTACCATCAGGAGAACTTGAAGTGAAATACAAGTAAGTCACCGTTAAAAAAGAAAGTTATTGAGTATAAAAACAGCATAACTTAATAATATTTTAAAGAGAAGAAACAAAATTAAGTTGCGCGAGCTTTTAATAAATTTCATTATATTAAACAGTTAACGTAGTTCGTTTTAAAAAGAAAATGAAATGACTTTCCGATAACTTTAGCAACAGCTTGGCAGATAACGGACAAGGTGACAAAGTTATGAGATATTACTTCATTAAATTTAACAAATAAAAAAGTAGTCAAGGGATCAAATTCTCATTTTTATAAAAGTCCCAGAGATTATAATAATAATAGCAGATGCGTAATTTTGTCAACAAACACTCTCCAGTTTATCATTACCAAAATCCCTTTTTTAGATAAAAATGATACAATGTGATAGTGAATTAATCTTATAATCTTTAGATAGGTTCGCTTTGTTTGTTCTTTAATGCAACAAGATTTAAGAAGCATTTTTTGAACACCTAGATCGTTCTCTGTAATGATATTGTATTTATTCTTTGTTACTTAAAATTGGTTACTTAGAATTTCAAACGTTGTGTAAGGTAAAACTTTGACTTATAATACAATATGCTTACTTCAACGATAGATGGCGCTAGGTAAATATATTATGATAGACATGGAACACACAAGGCTGTATAGTAAATAGCAAGCGTAGTTTAGAAAAAATCCTGATATCAGCTAGGCAGGGAATTGAATCAAATACTGCGAGTCGGAAGCGAAGAATATTAAAAAAACAAAGCAACAGAGCCCATTGAACCTAACCTACAGTTTAAATTAAAAATTTAAAACAGACTCTATGTCTGTTTATGACAAGCGCTGGTTAGTGAAGAACAACCATAGACTGAAGAATACACTTAAAATAAGAACATGTTTACTATGGCAAATAATCTTTATAACGCCATCGTTTCTTTTTTTTTGTAACAATTATATAGAAATTCGATTGTTGTAAAAGTCATTTATCTTCATACATTGAAACGTTTTTAAAATTCATAAGATTTATTTTAACGCTTGCAGTAGCTGTTCTCTTCAAAGCCCTGGACAGTTGTTCTCTTCAAAGCTTAGTCACCAACTGGACACAAAAAACTCGGCACACGTGTGCCAAGTTGGTTAAACTAGATTTAGCATAATTTATTAAGTCGTCATCTGCAAACGCTAAAGGTACCGATACACGGTGACACTGACACCGAAACTAGTGTCGACACAAGTGTCAGACGCGTCCACACGGTGAGCAATTTTTAGTGTCGACACTAGTTCTGAGATCGAGTGTCGCGGTCGAAGTGTATTGGCCGTCTACACGGAGCGATGCGCAATTCAGTGTCAGACATTCCATCGCCATGAATCGATATTTACGGACTTAGTTAAAATTAAGAAATGAATATCTACTATTAATTTTACATAACCGGGAATCGAACCTGGTCAAAATATCATTATCGTATTTATGAAAAGGCACATTTTATTAAAAATATGACATCATTTGCAAAAAATGTATTCCATTTTTAAATTTCAAATGAAATGGCACGCCCGCTGATTAAATGCGTTCTAATTAACCGACTTTTAAAAAGGAGGTTCTCAATTGAACTCGTATGTATCTGTCCCTATGTATGCTTAGATCTTTAAAATAACGCAACGGATTTTGATGCGGTTTTTTGTAATGGATAGACTGATTCTTAAGGAAGGTTATTATGTATGATACATGCATAATATAGTAGAAAAACACTGATATTAGATGTTTCTAATGTGATGTCGTAAATAAGCACGTTCTTTTGCGCTTATATTGCAAACGCTGGTTGAACCCTACGAGATAGACCAAAATGATGTACTACAGTATCGTTCACCTTAAAAAGTTCAACAAAAAAGTTCCCGTTGGTATATGTGTATCTCTTAGGGATGACGAAATGATTTTAAACAATACAGCATTCATTCTTATCCAATTAAGTACCTTTAATAAATTGTGCATTTATTATAGATCAATATGCTTTTTACAGCATGTAATTTAAGTGAATATTTCCGAAGATATTACAAATTTAAAATGCACGCGCGTGCCGCCGCCATGTTGCTCTAGCTAAAAGTTTCGCGCACGACCGAAAACCGCGACACTGGTCTCAGACACTGCGCACGTCGCGTCTACACGGCAGCTAGAGCGACACCAAGCTAGAGCGCTCCTAGAGCTGCAACTGAGTGTCGCGGCACATGACACACACGGACACTCGGTGTATACACTGAGTGTCAAGTGTCAGGTGTCGTCGTGTATCCGTAGCTTAAGAAAGTCGTTGTGGCACCGTAGTTACTGTGTGTATCATACGATATCGCAAATTAAGCAACACGTCCGGTGTGGTCGGTACTTGGATGGGTGGCCGCCGCTGACCATTAATTTCTCACGGTGACTTCCGTGCTTTGGAGAGCACGTTAAGCAGTCGGTCCTGGGTACTGTATAATTATATACAGTAGTCATTAGTGTTTGCCAGAACCCATTTCGGCGCCCTGAAAATTTCTGACATCCACTACCCAGCACTGGGTCAACTTGGTTGATTATGGCCTAGATACCTCCTTGTTACCGAGAAGAGATGCTCATAGCCTTGCGGTGATCTCATTACAAAAAGTTGTAATTAAAAAAAAAAATAACACTCAATTGTTTAATTACATAATTATCTTAAAAATACAACTCGAACGAGAAAAAAGTTTCACTGTAAGTATTGATTATTTACGATGCTAAATTCGATCACATATACACAATGCAAAACGACGAAATGTCATAAGGAGTACCAAATATTTATCACGAGATCGTGCAAACACTATTTCATTTAGTTTAGTAAAATCCTGCTACAACCGTTTCAAATCTAGCGCTAGTTACGCGTTCCAGCGTTCCAAACTGCAAGAGATTCTTGTTTGGGACTGAATCCCAAACAAGAATCTTAAATTAAAATGTAATGTTGAGCCATGAAATATTTATGATCATCTTCTAGAGATACATATCACAAAATAGTTGCAATATCTTACGATCCTTGAATTTAATAACTAATAATGACCAATTACAATACTGTAATATAAGTAGATAAAAACTTCCAAATAATAAAAGTTTTAATTTATATTTTAATTATATTGATATAGTTGACTGTTGTGCCGATTATTTTACTAACTTTGTTATTCTTATTTTGTCTCTTTAAAATTTGTTTCTGGAGATAGTAATTATACCAAATATACGTAAATCTCTTCCAGCTGAACTGGGAGCAAAGGTAAAACCTCTTCCGGGGCATACTGTAAAAGTCAGTTAAGGGACAGAGGTTTAATAAGGAGGTTTTTTTGTAGGGTTCTTCCGAAAATAAAAAAATAAACCTACATTTTAAAACAGGACTAAATTTGATATTCTTGATATTTCATCCATTCAATCCCGCCTGATTGGGGTAAAATCAGAAAATAATGATTGGTTTTCGACATGCGAAAACGAATTTTATATAAAATTTTAACGAATGGAAATATTTAGCGCTCATATAAGGCATTCAAATTTTTCATGTATTTATTTAACTTGATATACATAAATATCTATCGGTGTAACTTTAACAAGGCTTTAATATTTTGTTTCTGTATTATTCACTTCTTATTTATATCGCTACAGAATCACGTACTGAAGTAATTGTGTTCTGTATAAAGGGAAATTGAAAATGTCTGCTTTAGTGATATTTGCAATATTGCTGAGCAAGATTTGTGTCTTATTTTTATATTCTAGATTTAAGTTATTCATCTGTAAGTTATTCATAATATAAAAAAAATGTGATTTTCCCTCTCAAATTGGTAACCTTTCTACTAATAAAAATTGAATGAATTTGGAATAAAAAATAATGATATGTAGAATTATCTTGACAAGGAAATGCTTAGACATAGACATGATATTTAAAATAATAAAATAATATATAATTACTAGCTGCTGCCCGCGACGTCGTCTGCGTGAACGCTATGCAGCACCAAACGCACCTACGATTATAACACTGCTAGCGTGATAATATGTAGCCTATATGTTGACCCGACTTCTTAACTATCTTCATGCCAAATTTGAAGTAAATCCATGCAGTACTTTTTGAGTTTATCCCGGAAAGACAAACAGACAAACAGACAAAAATTCTAAAAACTATATTTTTTGTTTCTGTTTCGATTGTAGATCATACCCCAAGTATTCTTTTAAAAAAATATTCAATGTACAGTTTTGACTTTCCTACCATTTTATTATATGTATAGATTATCTAAGACTAGGTATTGCCCACGGCTTCGCTTGTGCAAAAGTAGATGCTAAAATACATTCCAAAAAACAATAGAGCTCTATTTTAGTGAATATGTGTATTTGAAGCAAATTTATAAAAGGATTCACTTTATATTTTATCTACTTAGTGTTTAAAAAAACCTGAAATAGGTAGTTCATTTTTTTAACCCAACTATACTTGAAAATTCATTAAAGGAATAAAAAGTTTCGTACAAATTTTATACAAATGTTCATCCCCAATTTTATCCCTTTTTTTCATTTTTTTTGTGGGAATTTCTGAAATTCCTTTTTTAGTTGGTGAGTATTCACTTACGTAATTTAAAGGAGCTACATGCAAAAATTCAGAATTCTAGGTTCAGCGTTTTGGGTATATAGTCACTTCCTCTTTTATACAGAGTTAATTTTAATTAGCGCATCATCACTCGCAGGCTCATCATCACATTTGTTCTACGACTTTTTACAAATCTTGATAAAACATACAAAAAATTTAAAAAAGAAAAGCGTTTTCTCCTACCTAGCTCTACATTTGGCAAGAAGTGCCTAGTATAATTTTGAAGCGATATTTTATTACTCAAGGTGCGTGACATACCTACGCTCAGAGTAAATAAAGCTACGCTACTAAACCAAGGCTACAAATGATTTTTGTATTAGAAAACATTTTTTTTAACACTAGAAAGCCCAGCATGTTTGACACCATTTTGTCCGTCAAAATGACCGTCCCAAAGATTATGAATTTTAACTTACAAATTGTAACTTTAAAATTAAACTTAATTTCATAGTTTTATAAAGAATAAGTTTAAAAAATATATAAACACAAAGATAAGTTAGCTTAAACTATTTTGACAAATTTAAATAGTTCTATCTCCACGTTTTTCTCCAATAGTTCACCTACACATTTTCCACATACAATTTCTTGACAAAATCGATTTTTTTTCCCTTGTGCTCAACCCTGGATAAGCAGAACATGTTGGAGCTTGTTGTGGCTATCTACCGTGACCGCAATCAGATTGATCCTATTTTTCGTGTAGTGTTGGCTAAAAATAGTCGTAACGCCCCTGGATAAGTGTGACATAAAAGGTCCCGAGTCCCAATGATCCCCGCTTGTTGTTTTGAGTTTTGAGGCTAGCCTCGGCTTCTATACTATTTTTTATGTGTTTCATTATTGTTTTGTTACTATTAGTTAAATTGGCACTGCTCTCTGATTCCTCACAGCTAGAATTGTCCTGAATGATGAATGAATCCTACGTTGTAAAATGCACTCTAAGCTGAAGTTAGTGAGCATAGAGTTTCAAACTAACTCTGAAGATACCCATATATTATAAAACCGTCATTTTGACGGACTCTGGGTGTCATGGTTATCACTCATTATATTATTATAACTTTATACTTATATCACTTAGACGTTACTAAACCACTTTTTCAGATGGTTTTTCAGATGTGTTTTTCAATTTTTTTTTTGATAATATAAGCAAAAATAATAAAAGTAAATGAACTTCATCACAATGTACCTATTATTTCAGGGGAAAATCGAAAAATAAATTTGCTATCCGTTATTTTGACGGCTTGGGCGTTCTAGTATTAAAAACTATTAATTTTGATAAGTTGTAGAACAAATGTTGTTGGGATTGATGTGAAGAGGCTGCCTGCAAGAGGTGATGCGCTAATTAAAATTAACCCTGTATACAGGGCGTAATTTTTTGATGCCAACTGGAGGCAAAGTATCTAAGTAACAGAGATAGCAAATTTATTCCAAAGAAACATTCCTTTATTTTTGAAAATAAATAAAACCGCGTTCAAAGATTTCCAAAAATTCGCTTGCTTTACCCGGGAATCGAAACAACTAAAATCTGTAAAAATTAGACCCTGTATAATTAACGAATGCAGAGCATTAAAAAACCGACATCACATCAAAACCTTTGGCTGAATTATAATGTCGTCAATGTAAACATTCTCCGAATTCAGACATATTTTGAAATTTTACATGGAGTACTCAATCGCTTTCGATGAAATTTATATAGGACCAACTATGAAGTATCCTCAATCATATGAAACAAGAGTTTTAAAAATCTATTCATAACTTTCCGAAATATCGTGTAACATAGACACAAAACACATGAATTAAGAACCTCTTCCTCCTTTTGGAAGTCGGTTAAAAAGCTACAGATTCAAATTAACTCTTGCGAGAATTGATTGAAACTTTGCAAATCTGTCTCATCTTCTTGTCTTGAATAAAATGCCATTCTTATCAAATATGTCTTAGGTTCTGCAAAAACTATGAATGTAGTGTAATTTATATCTTTTTCACATTCTTGTGGCTTATATATTTTAATGGGAAGCACTTAGTAACATCTGCGTACAGTTTGCAGCGGCTTGCAGCGTTACGCGCGACGTACGGAAATTGATCAGAGTTTGCAGCTTACTCAAATTTCAGTACAACGCGGTTCACTTAGTTGGCGGCTAACTGTTTGCTTACTGGGGACGCAACCTTACACGGGCCTTGGCAAAGTACCCAGCTCACATCTAGGTCCACGATACAATTTTGAATACAAAATTTCTTGAATTTAAATTCAGTCTGACAAAAATATATTTTTTCAACACACTTGCTCGTAAAGTGAGCGTTATTCTATTGAGTTTAGAACTATAAACTAGGCTATAAGTCACGCGTGCATTAATATATTATACCCTAGTGCATAATATAATGAATCCTACAAAGTTGAATTGTACCTTTGTGTAAATAACATGCGAGAAAACAGAGCATATTTTATTGGTCCGGGTTATACACTAAATATTATCAGAAACAACAAAGAGGTTTTATACCACTTCAAATCCATATACATTTTTAAATGTTTGCGCCTTATATTAGTAAAATAAATTTGTATATTAAACAAATTATTCACAATAATTTACAATCATTTGTCATAAAATATTAAAATATTTGCATTTACCACTCCAAATTAAACATTTTCACTTAAAATAGGCTGTATATGCTATACAGACATTGACACATTTGACGGAAAAAAAACCTACGCGCATGCGCGAGGTTCGACGCCATTTTTCAATCACAATTCACAGCTTTGTTATCAAGTGTGTTTGTTATTTAATGATCACGTATGTCTGTCTTTTACTCACAAGTGTGTTGAAAAACGTCGTATGTAACTCGTGAGCGTTGCTAATTACAGTCTCGGCTCATTATTAAGGGCCTACACTACCTCAAACACGCTCCGAATCCAAATTTTGATCTCAAATATCTATCAGAGTACTGCACTAATAATTTTAGAAAAAACATATAGCAAAGTTAAGAGTATGAACTAAGAACCATATGTTTTGAAAACACGATTAATGAAAAAAATCTCGATAGAAAAAAATCACAAACTTACCTCTAAAATTAACAAAGAAACCTTATTACTTAATTAGTACTTAACCTACACTAATGTAACTTGGTATTTAGTTTCAAGGTATGACAATACGTGTACTATATGATCTGATTTTAAAATAATTTTATTATTTTTTTTATTATAAATCTTAAATCTAAAATAATGTGTTTGGCACTACGGGTGACCTGCGCCTGCTCAAGGATTCAGTTGCGCTCCGGCATTCGTACGAGGAACCTGTGTCGCTTTCACGCTTGCCACCGCCGCTACAACATCACGTAAATATCGTGTTTTCCATAAATAAATTTGTGGTGTGTTGTATTTCAAAATGGGAAATTAAAGAAATAAGATACGGAAAAGGCAGGGTTGGAGAAAACAAAACGCGAGTGAGTAAGATAGCTCCGACGCGCGTTGTGGGGTGCTTCACGGCCGGGCGGTGAGGTGGGGGCGAAATTCAGATTCTAGCTGGAGTAGTATGGGCTCTTAAGCTCTCCTCTCGACTGTAATTAGCAACTTCGCTCACTTGTTACATAATATACTATTATGGCCAAGAAATATATATTAATTTATTGATACATAAACCAAAAAATAATGCATTCATTTTAAAACAAGGAGAATAGAATAAATAACCGTATGAAAATTCATAAAACTGAAAAACATTATGTAATACACAAAAGGAAACGAATCAAAGACATAAATATCAATTTATTGCCAGTTTTCTCATCGTATAATGTCACAATTTTGTAACAATAATGCTTTTCGTCACTGCCCGTGGATGGAAACCAGTATTTTTTCACTATAATAATAACCACTAGAGATAAATAGTGTGAGTGCTTTGTAAATAAATAGTAAAAATGCGTAGGCGTCATACATACCTACTTATATTGTTTATTTGTTAATGTTAAAAAAATAATGTACTTAGAATATGATATACGTTTTCTTTACCACTGGATTTTAGTTGCCTATTTGAAAAGATTTGAGAACCTATTGAGAGATGAAGTATCAGTTTTGAAAAAGAAATTAGATAGGTACCTATGTATAAATTCTATGATTATCAATAATAAATCTAATATATAAAATTCTCGTGTCACAGTTTTCGTTGCCATACTCCTCCGAAACGGCTTGATGAAATTTTGATGAAATTTTTTGTGCTTATCCGGTATCTATGAAAATCGGCCAACATCTATTTTTTTTTTATTTATATGGCAAAACAACGTTTGCCGGGTCAGCTAGTAATATCTATAATTTTAAAATAATTGTTGATACTTGAGGTCAAACACGTGTCGAGAGGAGGTATTTTTTTAAATTATAGCAATGAATCCACATTCCTCTAAAAATATTTTTTTTGCGAAGAGTTTTTTCAAAGAATTCACGTGGTGCCACATTATTGAACTTTTATGAAATTTGGTTAAAATTTTAGTAACAATGTCTAAATGAAATATTGCCAAGTTGTAAATATTGAATGAAAGCGCTGGTTTAATAGAAAACAATGTTTTGGTCTAGTTCCAATAAATTCAGATTTACAAATTGAATATTTCAGTTCAATTTGAAAAATTGTATGACTTATATTAATAAACTATCTAATGACAAGTGATAAGTGAAAGTTAAAAGAATAGCTCGTGAAAAATGTTACTTGGCTTCAAAAATCTTACTATAAAAATTAAAAAAAAAAGTATGTTAGAAAAAAATACTTTGAATGGGTACGAAATGTACATACCTACGGAATTTATTGCTGTCTCCGTTATCAAACAACTTTTCATTATTGTTCGACTGCGTCACGGTAATTTACCGTGACTGTGTGGTTCTTTAATGTCAGGCTATAGAATTATTTATTTTTATACAAGGAAGTGAAGAAATACGTATTAATTTTAAAAGCATATTTCAAATCGAATTCATTCACAATACCGTACACTGCGGTAACTTACAAGAACGATAATTTAACATAATCTACACATCAACAGAACCGGGCTTAACCAAAGATTAGATAACTGAGAATTTTCACTGTCGTCTGCTTTAGTCATTACAAGTTTGTGAATACGACAAAAAGTGTGGCTATAATTATATTTTACATATTGACTTTTCGTTCTCTTTGCAAGGACACTGACAAGTCAACTATAATGAATATAATATAATTAAAGCCGATAAATCCGGTAAAAAATGTTTATTTTAAGATATGGATAGAGACAACTTGATACAATATGTATAAATGTTGTTTTAGTCTCAATTTAAAAAGTAATACCTTGAATCATAGAGTCAAAAGACTTAAATTTATAATATTTTAAGTTTCTTTTCATTTAATAATGCTCAATTATTCTTAAATAACTCCACTCCACTAAACCAGGCGACACGCCGTCGAAATTACTTAGCATATTATGTTTTACGTTATATTGCTGACGTAGCTCCACCTAGTATTTCAAAATAAAAACCACCCCAGATTTTTTTTTTTTTCAGAAATTGTAAATCTCAATTAAAGTGGAGCGTTGCATTTTTTAATGATATTTTTAAGTTTTGTGCCTTTCATAATGCTCAATTATTCTTAAATAATTGAAAATAACTCTGGTCGGCTGATTTTATTTAGCATATTATGTTTCAGTTATTTAAGACTTATTGTCAAAACACCATATCTCGTAATTTTCTTAAGTTTTGTTACCGATATATACGGAAAAGTTTGCAAAGTAGGCACCCATCTTTTTAAGTAATGGCGAGTTTCAATTTCGAGAGGCCGAGACCTCCTACACAAAATAAAAATAAAGCAAAGAAGCGTAGAAAATTAAAGGTCTTACTTACTGAATTAGCTGAACAAATCTTAGGTTCGTGTTCTGAAATCTAACTCATTCTTGACAGGTCTGTCTGGGGAATTGGCAGGGAATCTGTTTCAGTCATGATTAGCGCTTATAGTGCTACAAACTTATCTGACCTGGTGGGGAAAATTGGAACTAAGATTTATCCTTACTAGAACTAGAATGGGGAGTTTTCTGACAGCTCATTAAAAAAACAAAACTGTACAAAATTGGTACAAAAGGCCTCGATAGATGGCGCTTTACAAAAGGCGAAGGCGAAGAATTTATTCCACACTGCGTTTTTAAAAGTAAAATAAATTAATTGACGTCTGTATCAGAAATTGAACGTATAAATAACCATAGATGGTAGATATCACTTACCTACATTATAGTTTACAGACTTAACGCCTTCGGCTTTTTAAAAGTGCCATCTATAGAGGTTTTTTGAACTAATTTTTATGAGCTGTCAGAAAACTCCCCATTGTGGACTCAATAGCAAAGACGCTAGCGCCACAGTTTCTGGTTCATTTTGTTATGCTATACCTAATTCGCTTTCGATACGGCCCTTATCAACAACAAAGCGAAGTTACTTATTTCTTTATAAAATCAATTGCTAGATTTCCGGACAACTTTATCAGGAATAAAATTGAGGTTAAACATCTTTTGATCATTGATGATGAGTGAATTAACAAATATGTCAAATATTCAATTAAAGTCACCAACTTCTGTTAAAATAGTTTTTCTGATTGCGGTGAGATAATAAAAGTGGTTATTGTTCTATCGCATGTCTCTGAGTACTTTTAGTTTTATCGTGTTCAGCTTTTATTCTTCATTTTATAATACTCGGTATTAATTGAACCACTCAGATATTTCATTAATCTACCCATCAAATACCTTTTTTTTGCTATCTTTTTTTGATAATATTAATAAATTAGTGTAATTTTTACTCCATCGTATTCTAAAAATTCTTCTTACAACTTGAATTCGTAGTGTCTTAACTTTTCACAATTAATAATGTTTAATTTTTTGTTTAATATTTTTACAGGGCGACTGGTGACAAATCATAATTACGTAATAAAAGTAGGTACTTAATTTTGCACTAGAATTCCCTACAAATAAATACTACTATGTTACTATTAACTTTACATACAACTGAGTCGAAAAATTGAAATTGAAAAAACTCGGTCTGAAATTGTGGACTCAATAGCAAAGACGCTAGTGCCACAGTTTCTGGGTTAGATATTTTTTTTAATTTATTTATTTTAAGTCGCTTATACAGCACAGGCCATTAGCGAATACAGTAGTTACAATGACCTAATCTTAAACTAGGTTGTACATATTAATTAATTTGAGAAACTTGATTGTCGCGGTATATCCATTTTGGTTTAAGCTATCTTTTATGTTATTTGGTACATCGCATAACATTTTTTCTGATATACAGTAATGATATTATACAGTAAGCTCCACACCACATTTGAACTTGGATTTATCGTTTTTTTTTTAAATAAATAAACATGGGTTATCTAAGTACAGTCCGACAAGCCTTTTTTGGCGCTTGGATGATGACGTCAGAGGAGCGTGATTGTGAAATAAGGATTACCATTCACTATAATTTCCCTCTTCTCAGGGAAAAATATGAATGCATAAGCGTTTAGTTTTTTCAAGTTTGAAAACAGAAATTATTTCATTTTTAACCGAATTCAAACAGGAGGTTCTCAGTTTGACCTGTAAGTATGTATGTATGTTTGTCCGCGATTTTCTCACGTTTGGCTGAACCAATTGGGATGCGGTTTTCAGAAAAAGATTTGTCATGATTAGGAGAAGGTTTTAGTATATTGACCAACTTTAAAAAATAAGGTTCTCAATTTATCTGTTTATTTTGTATCCGAGATGAGCCGAATGTTCAGCCGAACATTCGTATTTCGTACAAAATTTGTATTCAGCTGAAGGTTTTATTGATTTGCCGAATAATTACCGAATACTAGCAGTTTCCCGCAGATTTACCTGCACAACTTCTGATTAAAAGTAGCCAACTTACAAAGAGGAGTTTAACCTGTATGTTAATTATGTTTGTCATCTATTATCTTGCGTTTGGCTAAACCGATATGGATGCGGTTTTTAAAAGTATATTTGCCCCCTGTAGGAGAACCTTTATGTACTACAAAAAGGCAAGTGGTGTAAACTTTGAGAAAAATGTTAGTGGTACAAAAACACAGGAATAAAGATATAATTAGATTTTTAAGCAAGAAAAGTATTAAAAATAAAGTAACATGAAAATAATATCATGTTTTCAACCGACTTCCAAAAAGAGGAGGTTCTCAATTCGTCTGTATGTTTTTTTGTGTCTTTGTTATATTACGAACGATTATGAATCGATTTTAAAAAATCTTGTTTCTATGATAAAGGAAACTTCATAGTTGGTGCACTATAAATTTCATCGAAATCGATTGAGTACCTACTTCATGGAAAATTTCAAAATATGTCTGAATTTAGAGAATGTTTACCTTGACGACGTTATAATGCAGCCAAAGTTTTGACGTAAGTTAGTTTTTTAATGCTCTGCATTCGTTAATTCTGCATTCGGAAGTCGTCGTGGCGCCGTTGTTACTGTGTGTATCATACGATATCACAGGTTAAGCAACGTTCGGCGCGGTCGGTAACAGGATGGGTGACCGCCGAACATTCATATCTCACGACGACTTCCGTACTTCGGAGGGCACGTTAAGCAGTCGGTCCCGGGTACTGTATACAGTAGTCGTTAGGGTTTTTCAGAAGCCATCGAGGCGCCCTGAAAATTCTGTCATCCACCACCCAGCACTGGGCCAGCTTGGTGGATTATGGCCTATACCTCCTCATCACCCAGAGGAGAGACTCATAGCCCTGCAGTGGGCTCATTACACGGAGTTGTGATGATGATGATGATGATTCGTTAATTGTGATGATAATAATCACTACTTTCTTTATTAGGTAGTAATCTAGAAATGCTCGTATTTTGAAGGGTTTGTAAAAAATCTGCTTATCTTTCTTCACTTTTCATACAGGCTTTTAAAAGAGATAATTCTCTTGAAACCGTTTTTTTTGTTGAGATTTAAAAACTGAAATAAATTATGTTCTAAAGTGTATTTTTTAAAGTATGGCAATATTTTAAAAATTAAAAAACATTGCAGAGGCAACTTGCTTCTTTACTCTTAAAAAGATATTTTGAGAAGTTAAATTGTTTTTCTTTCTGAAAACAACTTCTTCAGTTTTATAACTACAATAAGTAAGCCCACTTTTTGTAAATTTTGGCGTACTTCATATATTAATACTAGTCACCGTGCGCGGTTTTACCCGCGTAACTTTTGATCCTGTGGGAATTTCGGGCCTATAACCTTCCTCAAGAGTTGGGCTATCAAATGCAAAAAGAATTTTTTAAATCCCACTTGTAGTTTCTGAGATTAGCGCGTTCAAACAAATTTTTTTTTTTTTTTTTTCCGCCAAGGAAAGTCGTTTGGCACCCACTAAAACCAGCTTTAACCAGTAAAGCTAGCTTTAGCGGGAGGAGGATGAATCCTATTACGGACGAATGGGCATTCTATAAGCTGTTAACCATAAGTGGCTAATGGCAAATAGAATGCCCAGACAGTGTGGAGACTCTCTCAGATAGGCTGAGCATACCCACTAAACATCCCCCTTTTGACTCACCTTGATTAAGGTCCTTAGTCATCGTCGGAACGACAGCCAATTGGAGCGAGAGGCTGCGTAGTGAGCGGCATCCAGACGGCTGCCACCAAAAGGAACTGAAAGTGAGAAAAACAAAGCTAAGATTAGCAGAATGACAAAGCTGAAACTAAGATATTATCTAGAGTGATCAGACTCACTCAGAGATAGGAATGCTGGAAAGAAGGACTACGTTTAGAAACGTTGAGCTTGCTGGAGTTTCCTGATAAGGGGAGCGAACTTGGTTAAGACCGGAAGAGCACCGTTGAAACCCTCTGGGCTGGCGTCGAAAGCGGCGCCGAAAGCCAGGATCTCGTCGATGGGAGCGAGCTGGATCCAGAACGCCATGCGGTCTTGAGACCCTTTTGCGTTCTGGCACTGGGAAGCCGATTTGGCGGCCGGTTGCGATTGAGTCGCAACCCGGCTGCGCTGACCTGAAACGATAGGAGTAAAGGCCTTGGGGACCTTTGAATTGACTGGAGGAGCGTCCGAGCTAGGCTGCGGTCGCTCTCTCCAGTTCTCGATGGGCTTCACGGTAGCCCTGGCAGCACGCGGTGCCTTGGGGCAGCCGCGAAAGTTTGCTGTGTGGCCTGACTGGCCGTACAAGACGCAGGACGGAGCGGTGGGCGATTCGGGAGTGCGAGAGCACTCCTTAGTCCCATGCGGTTCTAGGCACTTGACGCACCTAGGGGAAGCAAAACAGTTTGCCGCCGCATGACCATACAATTGGCAGCGGTGGCACTGACCTGGGAAACCACGTTTGTGTGGAGCTTCGACTCGGATGTTGGAGAGACCGCACACGGTGAGCTTGCCTCTGAAAATGGACTGCCCTTGCGGGCTCTTCGCTAGGATTACTAGCGCAAGTGGGAACTGCTTGCCTCGGCGGCTGTGCATTTTGTGCACAGATTCGACGGGGAAGCCTTGAGAAGACAAGTCCTCTTGGATTTGCTCGTTCGAGAGCTCGAACAGCACGTTCCTGAGGACGGCACGAATCTTACGCTCCTCAGGGAGGGCGTAAGTGTGGTACTCGAGCTTCTTGTCAGCAAGAAGCCGAGTGAAATTCCTGAAATCAGAAATTGAGCAGACAACGACCTTAATAGAGTCACCCACATTGGATGCCTTACTATACTGGATCTTCGGGGAGTGCGTTCCGCAGAGAGCTGAGACCTCGGTCCAGCGGCTCTTGTCCCGTAGAAAGACGGAGGGCGGAGACTTGACTTTCGGCGGAGCCGAATCTGATTGCGACGCAGGCTGTGACGCCGGGATCGCTGGAACAAAAGGCGCAGGAGCAGACGCGCCGGTGCGACATTTTGCGGAGCAGGAACAGCGGCTGGAGCAGCTGAAACGGATGGAGATAAAGTCGAAGAAGCCTCTTTCTTCTTCTTCTTTGATTTGGATTTTTTGCGAACCTCGGTGAACGGAGCAGGAGATTCTGGAACAATAGGAGCTGAGTCGGAATCGCTACCCGGCGGGGTAGTTTTCCGTTTGCATGCGGTGCTGTCTACCGCCATGCAATCTGAGATAGGAACGACGTACTCAGAGGGATTTGGAGACGCCGGAGAATCTGTTGGGAAACTAAGCGAAGGCGGAGTGGCCGGGAGGGTCGCGGATTGCGCCTGAGGGGCCGATGCGAAATTTTGGGATGCCAAAAATGCCGTAAACATTTGTCTGAGTGAATGGATTTCCTGTTGAAGTTGGAGAGTCTGAGTTACCTGCTCCTGAAGCTTGAAGAAATCTTCAGGGCTAAACGCCCCGGATTCGATGGGATCCATCGAACCCTGGGAACCTGAACTATTCTGAAAGGAAGCCTATTCCTAATAAGGAACCTACTTGCCGGTGAGCGGCGAATTGGCTGCACAAACTGCGCTGAAAGAAAGATCAACCTAACACGGATCTATTACCGATGAACGGCGGACGATCAGGCTTAGTTGTCACGGTTACGTATCCACCTGACCAGCGATGCTTCGGCCGGCAGCAGTCGGGTCCGCCCTGAAAAGGGCAGATGAATTAGCCCCGACACCACACAGCCTCCACAAGAGAAAAGTTTCCGAAAGAGCTTAACTTGGCACCTGACCCGCACGAGTGCGGGGGAGGGAACAAGGGCAGCGCAATACGAACACTCGGGAGCGGCCGCAGACACGACCGTTCGGGAGCGAACGCAAACGGGAAGTGATTTTTGATTTTTGTTCAAACAAACAAACTCTTCAGCTTTATATATTAAGTATAGATTGAATTCAAAAGTACATCTTCTATCTATCTATCTATATCTATACTTATAATAAATCTGTAGAGAGGTCAATTCTGTACATGAAATATTTTTTCAAAATAACTATCAGGGGGTGATTAGTGATCGATACTGATGCCAAAAATGCAATCAGTAAAATTTTTGTCTGTCTGTCTGTCTGTATGTTCCTTATAGAAACAAAAACTACTCAACGGATTTTAACGAAACTTGGTAAAATTATTCTTCATACTCCTGGGCAGGTTATAGTATACTTAATATCACGCTACAATCAATAAGAGCAGAGCAGTGAAGGGAAATGTTGGAAAAACGGGAGAAGTTACTTCATTTTTTAAGCTTCCGTCGCGTGTGCAGCCTTAATGGTTAAAGCTACATAGAAATCATGTACGACAGAAATATTTTTCATAAAATTATATAAAAAATATCCCACAACAGTATATATCTATATTTTATGGTTGACTCACAATAACACGTGTAAATCCCGATAGCTTAGCAGTTCGGAGCTTTCTGATTATATTTGTATACTCTTACGTTTATAATACTCTCACTCATCCCTAATTAAAAAAAATTAACATTATTACCTATTCAATAAAAAAAGAATCATAGAAATCGGTATAGAAACACCAAACTTATACTTGAAATACGCTATTAACCCATCGCGCGTGAATACTGAATGATATAGGGATTATTTTTGCGTTCATATAGGTTGGTACAGAAGGAACAAGCGTTACCTGTCAAATTTCCCCAACCAATTTTAACTTATTATCGAGGGTGTTAGGGTCCTATGTAGGGACTATAGATTAAAACTAGTGGACTGTAACTGTAATACTGGTTATTATTGAAATATAAGTACAGATTGGCTATTAGATGGTATGTCGTGTAGGTACGTCGCTCGCGGATGCGTAAGATGAAGTGGCGGCCCCCTCTCACGTCCCGGCCGCTGAGCCGTCCAAAACCGAGCGTAGCCGAACGCCGGCGGAGAAACCGGAACATACTCCCCGCGTTGAAGCATTCAACACAAAGGAAGCGGGCAGATGTTGTTGTAGGCTCGCAGCAGCAGCTCCTTCTTCGTCCACACCTCTGCCACCCGCGTGATTCTTTCGCTGCTCGGGAAGACCTTGAAGACACGTCTCAAGGGCCACAGCAGTGGCAGCTGTACTCTTTCCTTAATAAGGACAAGTGCACCCTTAGTCAACTGGCCTGTAGAAGTCGCCCATATAGTTTTTGCTGTGGATGCGGAACAGACGTGAGTGGTCGTCCAATTAAAAATGTGCGGGAGTTAGGGCAGTCAAATCATTAGGATTAGAGGATAAAGGGGTAAGAGGACGAGAGTTTAATACTGCCTCGATTTGAGCTAAGCAAGTCGCCATTTCCTCGAAGGTGAAATGTGTTAAGCCTAAGAGTCTCCTTAAGTGGTGCTTAGTTGAGCGAACAGCAGCTTCAGCTATGCCGTTGAAATGAGGAGAGTATGGAGGACTAAAGCTGAATTTAATACCTTGCTGAGCGACCTCGAACGAAACATTTGAATCTTGTAAAAACTGTTTTAATTCATTACAAGATCCAACAAAATTTGTCCCATTGTCGCATAGAATACTTAGTGGCTTGCTGCGACGAGAGACGAAACGATTTAATGCGGCCATATAAGCTTCTTTGGTTAGGTCTGTAACAAGCTCGATATGAACAGCTTTAACGGCAAGGCAAGCAAAAATACACAAGTAAGACTTTATTAGCTTACACCCTCGCCCCTTCCGGTCTGCTATAAATACTGGCCCAGCGTAGGCGACACTGCAATTCTAAAAAAGATAGGTATTCTAAATGTGGCATTAAAGAGGGCAGTTGACCCATAGTAGTCCGACATTTATTTTATTACCTAAATATTTAATAACTTCCTAAAAATTAAAAAAGTTTTTGACACCTTAGGGTCTATAACTTGTTAAATATTTACTCAAAACAATTGTGAGCTAGCATGTAACAACTCTTTATAAAAGTTTGAAATATCAAATTCGATTATTGAGTTTACCACGCAATTACCACGCGATGATACCATTCACATCATTGAATGTACTTAATGATAGAAGACTAGGTATAGGTTTATAAGTATAGAAATTTTTTAAGGCAATGAAATATTTTTAAACATTTGTTTTTGAGAAATACAAATAATTGATTAATCTAATTACTTACGCATTTAATTACCGATTAGAAAGCAAGCCCTTTACTATGTACTTTTATGTTTCATGTTGTAAATAAATCTATGTAAATAAGCTTTCATCCTATTAAATTTATCAAAGTAATCGAATTCATGAGTTGATGATTGACTGATTGTTTAATGATTCATGCAATGTAACTAAATGATGATGCGATTTATGTGTTTAAAATGAGATGTTACTTCTGGCAAATCTTATTTCTCAGTTACGTTAGGCACCTTTGGCCAGGCTCTGTTTATCACGTAAAACAAATTATGGCCCCAACCTTCGTAGAACACGCGCTGATTAGGTCAGCCTTCAGCCCGCG
This sequence comes from Stenoptilia bipunctidactyla, assembly GCA_944452665.1. Classification (NCBI taxonomy): domain Eukaryota; kingdom Metazoa; phylum Arthropoda; class Insecta; order Lepidoptera; family Pterophoridae; genus Stenoptilia; species Stenoptilia bipunctidactyla. The sequence goes on from OX101738.1 coordinate 11,825,669, forward strand.
AGAAAAAAGATCCGCTGGATTTAGACAAGCCACCAAACAATAGTAGTAAAGACACCCCATAAACAGGAGCTAAAAGGTAAGGTTAGATAACTCAGAACCTCCATACACAGTCTTGTTCCTCATAAAGCTCCGTAAAGCTCGTGGCGTGCTATTATAGTAGCTTGATTGGTTCATAAGAATTAAAATGTAAATACTTAATAATACCATGTCTGTTTTTCAATGACGCCTGAAATAAAATATTTAAAAAGTCAAATAAAATAAAATAAAAATAATAGTATCCTGGACAGTGGACCTACCATATGGGTATCGTTTTACGATTTACCAGATGTAGTTGCTGCTGAGGCATCGAAGATTGTCCGGAGCTTACAAATTGCAATAAACTATTTTATGACTCCTGGGTGAGAAAAAATACCGTCTGAGCACCTTAGTTTAGCTTTTTTTTATTTTCTCATGTGACCCAGGTGTTCCTACTCCTGCATAAAGGTCAAAAATCTATTTTTAATGGTAGGATCACGCTGGAAACGCCGTTCCAGTGATACAAAGCGACACTTAGCCATTTCATAGGAGTCACCTAATACGTGAACATCCCCTTTTAGCGGTATATTAACTTTTAAACTACTATTTCTAATATTATTAGTCTCACGAGTAGGATTACGATAAAAGCTTTTCTTGCAAGCTCGTTCCTCATTCAAACTTAAATAACAAAAGTGTGACCTGGACGAAGATGGATGTGATCGAAGAGCCACTGGGCCAGACACAATCCACCCGAGTTTTGTGTCACATAACTTTGGTCTATTTTTACCTAGGCTAATAGATGCAGTACCTAACACGTTCCAGAATACCTCTGCACCCACCAAAATATCAATGGCTGATGGAATGTAGAAGGAAGGATCAGCTAATTGCAGGTGAGATGGTATTGGAATATTTTCAATATCAATCATAGAAGGCGGCAATACTTTTGTGATCTCGGGCAATATTAAACAATCAATATTCGCCTTGTATTTACCGTTAAGTGATTCGATATTAAAATTACAAGACTGTGTACTTATTGAGGCCTGGTTATTAATACCTGTTACCGTGGAGTTTGTGTTGCGCCGAGCTAACCCTAGCTTATCACACATATTCTGCGTGATAAAATTGGTTGTGCTGCCATTGTCGAGCAGCACTCGCGCGTTGTACCTCTTTCCTCCCTTCACGACTTTCACCAACGCTGTGGAAAGTAAAATATGCTTCGAAGTAGTATGCTGTAAAGAAGCGTCGCTCGATAAGGTGACACTGTCTGGCGTGCAAGTAGGTAAGGAGGCACCTCCAGAAGTATCAGTAGGCAGGGCAACACTGCTTGGCATAGGATCTTGGAAGGATGTAGAATTATGCTCTTCTACATGCAAAAGGGTATTATGTCTGCCTTGGCAGTACTTACAGCGCGATAATCTACATCGTTTAGTAAGATGTCCCAAACGTAAACAATTGAAACATACTTTTAATTCCTTTGCTTTATTAATTCTTGAAACTACGGGCAAGTTTTTAAAAGTTTCACATGTATACAATAAATGGTTTTTTAAACATAAGGGGCATTTTATAATATTATTCATTTTCATACTTCTACTATCTTTTATTTGATTTATATTATTATTACTATTACTTTCAATAATAAAACTCTTTGATCTACTTTCTAGTTTAATTGATTTAGTTTCCTTTTGATTATACTCTAACGTCTCTAATAAATCAGCTTTGTTACTAATAAATGTGCAAAATTGTGATAAGCTTGGTGCTTTACTAAGAGTGTTACGATATTCTTCCCAACACCTACTTGTAATTGGATCTAATTTATTGGACATCATAAACACAATCAGGGTGTCCCAATACTCCGTGGGCTCGTTCAATGTTTTAAGCGCTCTGATGTTTTTATTTATACCATCTATGAGACGACGCAAAGACACACTTGACTCACAAGATACATGTCCAACATTGAACAAAGCCTGCACGTGATTATTAATCAAAAGCCTACTATTGTTATAACGCTCACAAAGTAAATTCCATGCCAGCTCATAATTGTCACCTTTAAAATCTATATTTTTAATAATTTCCTGTGCGTTATTCTTAAGTGAAGCGCGAAGGTAATGGAATTTACTAATATTGTCTATGCAACTACTATTATGGATTAGTGATAAAAAAGTGTCTCTATACTCAAGCCAGTACTGATACCTACCATCAAAGTTAGGCAAATCAATCTTTGGTAAGCGAATAAAGTTTTGTTGAAACGATTCACCTGCTTGTTTGCTTGCCGAGCCCGCTACAGACCCACCATACGCGACACCAGCGCCGGCGCTGTCGCTGCCCAGCCGGGAGCGTGCCTGCGCTGCTAACATGTAGTACTGCTGCTCAAAATTGGCTCGTTTCGCGTACTCGTCGTCCGGCACGTCAGATCGCACTTCTATCTCCAACTGTAACTGGTCAAATTCGTCGTATAAGATTTCAAATTTGTTAATACGACTCTCTAGTTCGATACGTTGGAGGTCACTTAGTAAATTGCAACTAGACAGGGTTTCTAGGTATTTAGAAAAGTTGGTAAGCTTAGCTTTCATAGCACTGCGTTTTCTATAAAGCATATCCTCGGTAGCCATTTGTATGTAATTTATCGCAAACTAATAAAAAAAAACAAAAGATAAGAATGTAAATACGCCACAAAAAATGCGTAAACAAATAAAACAAAAGGCAATCAACAGGTGCAATTAACAAAGGGCTGACCTTGACCGAGAAACGGCCAACTGATTCTTATTATCAGCTGTGCGTGTGATAAGAAGTTATTTACTTTTTATGCACCTTAGTGTGAAAGGGATGCTGTTATGCGCAAGAGTGAAGCAAATGGCGAATGGAATGCGAGGAAGCTTACTTACTTAACTCAATGAGATAGTAGAAGATTTATAGATATTTAAATTTACGAAATTAAAGTTACAAAGCTTTACAATGTTAAAAATAAAAGGAAGAAGGGATAAATTGGAATGGACTCACAAAACGTCGTAATCCTTAACCAACAGGCGACCAAGCTCCAACAAAGAAACGATGATTCGGCGTATTTTTTCGACTGCTAGTCGTCCAAATCTTCTAAGACCGAAGTTGAAGACGCTCTTGGGATGCTGTGGTCCTAATACGAAGGCCTCTTCTTCAAAATCTTGTGACTTCAATCCTCATACACTAGATGACGCGGCGGTTTCGCAACTCGACGGGTCCAAAGTCTAACTGCCGCGCTGTACTCGTTTAATACGTAGATTTTTCTCGATCGAAGGACCAAATGTTAGGGTCCTATGTAGGGACTATAGATTAAAACTAGTGGACTGTAACTGTAATACTGGTTATTATTGAAATATAAGTACAGATTGGCTATTAGATGGTATGTCGTGTAGGTACGTCGCTCGCGGATGCGTAAGATGAAGTGGCGGCCCCCTCTCACGTCCCGGCCGCTGAGCCGTCCAAAACCGAGCGTAGCCGAACGCCGGCGGAGAAACCGGAACAGAGGGCATAGAGTTCAAATTCAAGTAAAAAATTTTGACAGATTTGTAACGCCTTCTGTAGATACAGAGATAAAATGGAAATCAAGGTTTTGTTTATTTCATGATCGTTTCTGCCTCTTGGAAGTCAGAAACCGTAGATTTCTTCGGAATAAAAAGTAACGTATGTGTTAACTACTATACCAAATTACATTAATATTGGCTTAGCCGTTTGGCAGTGAAAAGCAGCCATGCATAACTATAGGTAGTATTGTATGTACACTGATAATGGCTGGATGGATGGATTTTTGCTATTCTTTCACGCATAAACTACTTAGCTTTACCTAGAATAACAATAAGCTAAGTATTATAGTTAGCTTATTGTTATTGTATATAATGAAGATATTGCATGAATGAAGTAAAATTGAAGGCATTAAATAAAACACTTTTTAACCGGATTAATGGCGTATAATTTATATTTTACATTTTAACTCGACGTTTCGGTTTCGGTGTCTTTGCAGACCCCGTGGTCACGAGCGACTGTTAAAATTTAAAATGTAAATATACGCGATAAATCCGGTTAAAAAGTGTTTGATTTAATAGTCATACATAATAGTTATCGCGAAAACTTAAGACAATATTAAAATTTAAGGCACTTTGGCACCCGATTTGTTTATAACGCTATGTGCCTTTGTAATGTACCTAATAGATAGTTACATTACAAAGGCACATAGCGTTATATACCTACCTACCTATGTTTGTGGTAAGGAGTTATACATATTATATGGGCGAAGATTCTTCATTTTTATTTTTGTTATTAAAGATAGTTAAGACCTTGGAGAAGAAAATAACCTACTCGAAATACTAATTCAATACAGACGAAGTCGCGGGCATCATCTATGTAATATACCTACCTACCTATACTTTTTCACAAAACCTAGGTGAAACTGCGGATCACTGCTTTATTGTAACAGTTTTTGAAGTAATTCTGTCTGTTTATCTATCAGTAACGCTTTCACAGCTAAACTACTGAGTCGATTTTGACGAAATTTAGAATAAGGTAAGTTTTAACTTCAAGGAGGATATAATAATAGTATTTATCCAACTCTACTAAATGGTATCCACGCGGACGAAGTCGCGGGTCACAGCTAGTTTACAAATATGAGCGGTATAAGTCATGCAGTGACATTTCCCAAGACGGTGGTTAGTTCCAATTTTTGCCACGCGCCAAAAGATCCTTGAAGCTATATGCCCAATGCGAAGCCTAGTGATGACAGTTTGGTCTTTTCTATATTTAAATAAAGTAGGGCCGTTATCAAAAATAGAATTTCTGACTTTGAAATATTTACTGCTATTGTTTTGCTTCCAAATAGTATCCCATAGTGTTTTGAACTTTTGACTTTAAATGTTATGCTGTAAGTTCAAAAAATAGCCTGTCGTTAACATGAAATACTGTAAAACTAAACAACTTTTCTTCTTTCCTCATCGTCCATGAGTTGACAAGGTTAGCAGTTTATGACCCTCGTCGTAAATTTTAACGTAACCGCTATGCCTATTTCGTTTTGAGTTGAGTGTTTTCTTTACAGTTATTTATGTAGGTTGAATTATGAATTAGGTTATAAAATAAAACAGTTTTCATTTATATTGGCAGGCCGTTTTTTGGACTTAAAAAATCTTGGACACATACAGGTTCAGCTAAATAACATTTTGGATAAGATATTCCCTAAGGTTGCTTAGGACCTTTATAAACTACTAGCTGTTGCCCGCGACTTCGTCCGCGTGAATATCGGCTATTACAGTTGTATAATTAAGATTACTTTATCCTCCTTGAAGTTCAAGTTTATTCTAAATTTCGCCAAAATCAATTCAGTAGTATAGCTGTGAAAGCGTTAGGTAAGTGCTGATAGATAGACAGATAGAAATACTTCAAAAACTGTTATAACATAGCTGTGCTCCGCAGGTTTTGTGGAAAAACCTACAAAAAATAATTGTAGTACTTAAAAATAAAACAGGTATACCTACTTACGATAGGCAAACTGGTTAAAATTACGGGGGGCTTATAAATATTATGTGGGTATGAATAAATAAATACTTTGTTTATTACTGCAAATCCTCATTTAATAAGCCCCGAATACTTTTACCAAGAGCATTTTTTTAGAATTCCTACTACCATGTTTATTTTTACTGTAGTTCAGTTTTTTGTTTGTCTTTTGCACATACCAGGTGAAACCGCGGTGCAAAAGCGATGTTATAACAGCTTTTGGAGTTACTCTGCCTGCCCGACTATCTGTAGCTATTTCAACTACTAATGCCGCATTTTAATATCATAGAACTGTTCGTTGAGCCTACAATACATACACATATAGCTTGACAGCTGTATCCCTTATGGGTAGGCAGAACACCAGAGGCTATAAAACTATCTGATATCAAGGTTGACAAATTTGGAGGTGTTTTAATGATGAATAGAGTCTATTGCAGTGACAGGGGGTCAGCCTATCAGCCACAAAAACGTCACAAAAACGATAAAACCTGTGTCCCTTAACTGATTTTTACAGTATCCTAGAAAAAGAAGCAGCTGGTACGCTTTTGCTCCGAGGTCAGCATGGAAGTATACTCATGATAGTCCGTTGAATGTGGCATTAATCGATTTTGACGAAATTAAGTAAGTGAGTATACGAAAGTTTTTAGGGGCGTAAGGTCGGCTTGAAAACATTTTATGAAGAACCTCATTTACGTACACATAGCTACCATCATGTTTGATTAAGGTGAGACTCGAGCTTAGTCACCGATTTAAAGAAAATAGTACCTACCTAGTACCTATTTTTAATTTATGATGTATATCTGTCGAAACCCGTTAAACATATCATTGATGGTTTAAATAAACGTTATTTCATCCAGCGTTTAGTCGGTATCTCGGAGAAATAAGATCGCGAATAGCCGTTCATGCCAGTGAACAACCTGGTCGCAGCCCGCGTAAACCCTATTTTGTTGCGGAGTTATTTTAAAATTATGATATCTCCTAAAGTGCTAAAGTGTTGACTGAAATCAAGTGATGTGAGTGACTAATTTGTTCGCAATTAAATACTAATGATTTATAACGTATGAATTTGGATAAGTTTTAATAGTATATTGATACAACTCCATCACAAATTCATACATAAATTTCAAACGCATTTTATAGCCATGAAAAAGTTTATTGTGAGTCAATCTTAAAAGATTTTGAAGAGAAACAATTTCGTCATGATTTTTACGTAACTTAAATCGTTAACACAGCGCACGCAATAGAAGCTCTCTAAAGATAATATTTTTTCCCGTTTTTTGCAACATTTTCCTTCGCTCCTTTTGGTCGCAGCATGATGTTGTATAGCCTATTTTTAACGGGGATAGTGTAGCTTATCAACATTGAAAGAATTTTCTAGATTGATTCAGTGGTTTTGGAGCATATTCAATTCAAACACACAATCAAATCTTTCCTCTTTATAATAATAGTATAGACGATACACTTTTCATTACGGCTTAGTCCGCATAGAAAAAAAATGCCTGTTCGTTTTATCTCCTTGTATTCATAATAATTTAAAGTCATAATTTTTTCTATGAGTTTAATGGGTTGGGGTGCAATTATGTCTAATTTTTAGATTCCTTATCTGTGGTGACATACATTTGTTAATATTGTCGCAAACAAAGCTAGGATGAAAAGCCTGCTGCGAGTAAATATCTCAGCTACATTCTTAGTTATATTATTTATTTATTGTTGAGTTAATGGGTTCAGCTAGGCATAAGCTTTATTTTAATAGGTATTTTTAATAGCATAAATCCTGTAACTACACAATCCTTCAGGTTCTTTTTGCAAACCTATTAATTCTAAAAATATTTAAAATACCAAGGATGCTGCGTCTAAAAAAGTCTATTCATGACCATCAACTTAAACATACATTTGTTTTTATTTTAAATTCTGCGTGGCCTTAACTAGGCTTTTTTTTTCAAAACAGATCAACTACTGTGATACTTTTTTATGTTTTATCGGTTTCAAATCTGTAACGCCTAATTAATTAATTATACAGGGTTGATTTGGAGTCACCGGCCAAATTTTTTTACGTAATAAGTATCATTTATAGAATACCTACATTTTTGCAAAAAAAGATATGTATTTTTTTACAAGGAAATTCAATATTCGCTAACATATTAAGCAAAGCATAGTCACTTTCAATTACGAATGAATACCATCAAAATAAAGACAAGTACGCTTGTCGTTCTGACAATACAATGCTTTTGATGCATCCACAAAAACCATACATTACTTTTTGAAATTGACGGACCCAGATTAAACTCATGTTTACATTTCTGCCTCAGTAATTCATAACACAAAAAATTACATGATTCTCAATTTAAATCCCATCCATAAATAACTGCTAACTTATCCGCCGAAGCCACTGACGTGTGAAACAAATGACAGCAATGTACATTTTACCCGTTTTGAATTTGGAACGAGTTCTACGAAGCAGCTATCAGTCAAAAAAGTATAAATGATTTTTTGAATTTCTTTTGATGAGCTGGTTCATTGTTAGGTAACAAAACAAAAAAGGAATGAGAAAAATTGGTGGAAATCAAAGCTGTCGTCACCAAGATGTTTCACCCACATTGTGACAGGATCTTTGGAGTGAATAATAAAGCAAAATTTTGGTTTAATGTTTTGTTTCGAGAAGTATTCTAAATATGCCAAAAGCCGCATAAAAGATAAAGGGAAGTAAATAGAATACAATGAAGAGCTCTATGGCAGATTTGTCTATATTATATCTTCGATAATATCCATCACATACATACATACATACATAACTTCACGCCTGTATCCCGTATGGGGTAGGCAGAACACCAGAGGTAATAAAACCATCTGATGTCACGTTTGACAAATTTGGAGGCATTATAATAGTGGAGAGAGACTATTGCAGTGACAGGGGGTCAGCCTATCGCCCACAAAAAAGCCTCCCATAACACCTCGGTCCCTTAACTGACTTTTACAGTATGCCCGGGAAGAGAAGCAGCTGGCACATTCTATGTTTTTCTTTCGCTCCCAGTCCAGCATGGAAGGAGATTTTGATTAATATGAGATGGTTTTGTATCTTGCTGTACAACACGACCACAGTTAACTATTTGCTGAGATATTATTGTAGATTGACTTGCTTATTTTGTTTTTTATTGTTATTTGATTTTTAATTATTATTAATAATAAATATAATAAATTTTCTTTATTGCCAATGAACTTAAATAATAAACATTTTAACAAAATTAGCGATGACAATAATTAGTACATTCATTCTATGATTTTTGCATCAAATTTTATAGCTTTTTTTTATTGATACTTTATTAAACATTGAGGTGAGTACATTACAATATATAACTCTCCCTTGCTTGGCTTGACACGCGGCATTAATTGTAATACTTGTTATTTCAAAATGTGAGATCTTAAAGTAAGTTAGATGTGACTTGGCCAGATTTTTTCAGAATTAAAAGTTGAATAACTTTATAAAATGACTGATGTAATGAAAACTGGCCAAGTCAAATACTATTTTCAGTATTGATTGTGGAGCTGGTGCCTTTGTGGTAAGCATTATTTTATTTTTCAAATTATGTCTTTTAGTACTTTAGCGCAACATATCTTGGAAACTATGGCTCCTATTGAAACAATTGTAAGAACTTATCTGTGGGAAATTTATTAATGAATAATTTCATCTCGAAACATTTTGTCATTGCTTATATATTAAATCTTGCCATGGTTGTCTGTAAGAAATCGCTCGTCAGCGATAAGACCGCCTAGTAGTACTTACACAACACACTGTTTTTTTATCATTTACTATTTGTACTGTATACTGAAGTGTAAATAAATAAAATAAAATAAATATATAGTTTTCCTGAAAATTGGAAAAAACTAAAAAATTGGACACTTTTCAAGGGGGAAAGGGGTGAAGCCAAATCGGGGGGGGGGAGAGTTATATATTTGAATGTACTCACCAATGTAAAGAAAGTTAAAAAAAAGATTTAAAAAATTGCCACTTTCCCCATTCATTGGAATCTAGAATGAATGTACTATATAGCAATAAGCTATTATAATAATTTGATTAAAGACTCAGATTAAAAGTGTATAATATGATTATCGATCAAAAATAATTGCATTACATCGTAGATAAATTGGTCAAGTTTTATTTAACCTTGTTTATACAGCATAGGCATTTATTTATCTCTACACTTATGCTATCCTATTCTGACTATCTAACCTTTCCACTTCCCAATGTTTCAACACAATTTCGGATCGTTAAATAAAACAGTTGGTAAACAAAATATATACGAAAGTACTTTGGTTTTATTGTTTCATGTCAATCATAAGTGTTTTATTCTGTCTGTAGGATTCGACTGGTATTTTTGTTTCTGTGATTTATGTCGGTAAGCAAACAACGTAGAAATTTCAAACGTGGGTTGTTAGTTTATTATTTCAAGCAAAGTCATGGACACTTTCCTGGAAAATGCTATGGAATGTTTAAAAAAAAGTATAAAATGGAATGTTTCAAGTATATAAATACATTCTTTGGTGAGAGAAATAATTCTTTGTTGGGGCTAAAGCTATTATTGAACGAGATGTAGTGTTTGAACATTAAGCAGTATAGGTATAGGTTAATAATCTTAAATTGATGAATATGAAGATAAGTTTTTGGTTTTTGAAACAGTACTATTTTTATCTATTTATTTTTATGATGATGATTATGATGATTTACATTAAAAAATAATAGCTTCTATTTATTAGAAACTATATTTTTGGAAAATACAAAGAAATCGTACCTTAGCCTTGTATGATGTGCTGCGATAAAATAATCTGGTGTTTGCTTTTTTAATGTTTCAACCAATAGCGTATTTGCCATCATTGGCTTTCCTTTCCTTAATTTTTCTTAAACATTAACGTTCTTGTGCACCGAAGGTAGCTCGTAGCACAAAATATTTGTTTGGTGACATACCACTTCAATTAAAAAAAAATTTACATAAGGAGGGGGAAAAGAAAAGCAATCGTGTCACTGTACTCGTAGTAGGCTTCTACAGAGCTAAGGAGTGGTTTCCGATATTTGGATCCATAATTTTTATTTTGTCATAAATACCATTAAAAAGGAATGTTCGCAAAATAACGCACACTGATAGTAAATAAAAAAATAAATTTAACAGTTAAATGAAAAGTGTGCTAGGTTTTAATAGCTATTGAGACCTTTTTTAGTGAAAATGTGAAATATAATCGTAAAATTCAAAAGTAATAAGGTCATGACGGTATGGAACAATCACAAAATTAAAGTAAAATATTTTTTACCAGATGTCATCGCGAATATTTTAACATATTAACTCCACGTTTCGACATTCTTATAAGTGACTATGATGTCGTAAAGTCACAAAAACTTCAAAAAAGTCCAAATGTAAAATATGAATTAAGAGGTTTCTTAACCTTACTTGTAAAAAACGTCATACTGATTATGATAGTATACATATCAAGTTATATTCGTTTAATACTTTCGTAGATCTGACTAAATGTTATAAGAAATTACAATTAATTAGATTCCAAGCACGTAAACTTTTAACAAATGTACAAAATGTACAACAGCTGACATCGACGTCATGACAAGCCGTCTGAACCATGGAAATCGTCTTAAGTAATAAGTTAATGTTGGCGGCACCCCTCCATTGTGTCGAGGTCATTTAACCTGTCATATTTAACGACATAGACAGCAGGCGTAAGGTCATGTAATTTTTTCGATTGCTTTCTAGAAGTATAATTGGTATTGACGTAGCAACTGAATGTTTGGATAAACCAATAAACGAGTTGTTATTGTAACGTGCTATTTCAGTAAACGAAATACGTGTAATTTAATAATGATTAAGAGTAAGCTTATTCAGGGTGTTTGGTAACAGAATGCAGCTGAAAGGAGGTGATAATTTAGACTATTTCGAACATTTTGATCCATACATGTCTTAGACGAAGTGTGATACATCCCAAAACAAACACTTGAATATTTTTTTTATTTTCAACTCCCTTCTTTTATTTCCTTCGAGTCGCAGATGTTTTAAATTAGTTATTGTACACAATAGACATTAGGAAATCTAACTGCAATAACAGAAATACTGTTAGAGGTTTATTGTCCAATATTTCTTGGAAAAACTTTAAAGCTTTTTTTCTTGAAAAAAACTGTCACATTTCGTCTAAAACATGTATGGCTCAAAATATTCTAAATGATTTTTTTTTCTTTAACCTCCATCTGCAGGGCTAGCATGCAACCATCGATAAATAGTCGAATCGACAAGATAAATATTATTTTGTTATTTTATCCTATTACTAGCTGCTGCCCGCGACGTCGTCTGCGTGAACGCTATGCAGCACCAAACGCACCTACGATTATAACACTGCTAGCGTGATAATATGTAGCCTATATGTTGACTCGACTTCTTAACTATCTTCATGCCAAATTTGAAGTAAATCCATGCAGTACTTTTTGAGTTTATCCCGGAAAGACAAACAGACAAACAGACAAACAGACAAAAATTCTAAAAACTATATTTTTTGTTTCTGTTTCGATTGTAGATCATACCCCAAGTATTCTTTTAAAAAAATATTCAATGTACAGTTTTGACTTTCCTACCATTTTATTATATGTATAGATGTAAGCTAATATACGCACCAAAATAGATAGAATTACTCGATTTGATACCATGATTAAGACCACAGAACCAAATATGTCATAATCTTAATAAATTACATACACTAAATACCATATTCTAAGAAAATATCGATAAAAGGATGGCTTTTATTTTTTTGCTTGGTGGTAGGATCCCTTCTGGGTCCGCCTGGCTAGCGACCACCCTTTATATAAAGTCTGCCGCCAAATGTTACCGCTCCGGCGGTAATGTGTTCCGGCAATATTTTATAAAGAGCCAGTTCCTTCCTAAACTCGTGTGCTTTCATCTTCGACCTCATCGTCACTTACCATCAGGTGAGATTGAGGTCAAACGCGGGTTTAGTTACTTATAAAAAAAAAAAAAAAAGGCCCGATTTATCGTTGTCGACGGTAGCATGCTAGCCCCGCTGATTTCTTTAACCTCCTTCCAGCTTTGTATCCTGTTAACAAACACCCTGTATAGCTTGCTTTAAGGCTTTAGCCTTATTTAATTGATCACTCTCGTATTTAAGTATAAAAACTTGAGAGAGCCAATGATTGGGCTTTTGAATTTTTTTATTTGTTTTGAAAACTTGTTTTTATTTACAAATTTCTAAGCTAATTTGTTCACTAGTAATGTTTATTTGACGTAACATGAAATAGTTTTCACACGACCGTGAAATTCAGTGAACAGCAAAGCAATTTATTTGGTCTATGTGACATTATTTATAAAAAAAATCTTATATTTTTTTCCCCGACCGTTAAAAATAGATTTATTTTATTACAAGCCAATTTATAAAGACTCTTTTAAAATTATCACGTTTACGTTAATTATTAGTTACTAGATCATGTTTCATGGAATGCATGCAAAGTACGTTCTAAAATTATTGTAAGTTGCAAGTAGTTATGGCCAAACAAGTACAATCTCATAGATTTTTTTTTATTAATTTGCAACAATTTTTACGAGAACGTGAGTGTTTAAATTAAATAACATGGAAGTATAGTACAATTGTAGTCGTTAAAAAGTAATTAGATGGTTTTGTAGGGGATGCAAAATGTATTTATTTGATTCAAAAATAATATTGTTTAAGGCACAATTACTTAACCACTCTATTAAATGAAACTAAGAGTAATTTATCTCAAAGAAAAAATGGATTAAATCAGACTGATAAGCCGCGACCTGATGTTAGTTATTTCGCAAACAAGAATATTATGCCACTGTTTTTTACATTATGCTAAGTCAATGTTATGATTAAATAATAAAGCGAGCGGTATCTAAATATTTTCCAATGTTGTATCCTGTTACCGTTGTTTTATGTGGAAATTATCATTTCCTCTTCACTAAATTATGGAACAATATCTTTATCGAGTCAACGTTGTCAAGGGAACGCCCTCGCATTTATAACAAAAATAACAGTAATTGTTCAGTCTGTTATTAAGACCCGTGTGAAGAAATGTAACTCAAATCGACTTTAATCATTATTAACACGAAAAAACATATATAGACAGCGGGAACATAGGAAGGTACAAACCACTTTGCTATATTAACGTAAAATTAACAAGTGATGTTTTCACCGCAATCATATGGTTTTGATTGTCACTGACCGCGACGGATAAGGTTGCGTTATTGCTGTTTAACATGGGTAGAATTCAAATGAATAAATAAATAAAAATGGAAGTGAAAGAAAGGTTAGTACTTGCCATGTGTTATAGATTATATTGGGTGACTGATGGGTCACTTTCGAAATCCGAGGTTGTGATCATTTGAGATCATACATAAAGAGAAAAAATAAATATAAAAAGAGATATAATTATTTACTGAGTAAACTTAACTGAAAGTTAGAGAATTCGTTACGCAACGCATGGTTACGCTGGTAATTATTTAGGTACCACGGACGTACGCAAGACGCTATACGTAGGTAGGCGGCTTAGCGAACGGTCTTCGACCAAGTAAAATTATTTATTTGTTTATAGGGTAATTTATTGAAAATTCAAGTATCTTCTTTTATCATATTATTATAATCAGAATCGAGCAGGTACAGAGTGCTCTTCTTCAATATCTAAAGTCACCAGTCACCCAGTGTAATGATATACAAACTTTTTATGTCAATCACTTATAAACACAGATCTATTGAACAAACGATCGCATCATCTAATATATAAAATTCTCGTGTCACAGTTTTCGTTGCCATACTCCTCCGAAACGGCTTGACCGATTTTGATAAAAATTTTTGTGCTTATCCGGTATCTATGAGAATCAGCCAACATCTATTTTTTTTTTATTTATATGGCAAAACAACGTTTGCCGGGTCGCGAATATACAAAGGCTATACTATTTGAGTCACGAGTCAGACTCTAATAGAGGAGCTTTTGTTTATGCATATTACTTGACAAAACCTAATCGAACTCAGTAAAAAAATTGACTGAAATGGATTAGCTTTTGCTCTTGTAATTTTCAAAGAAATGCAATGACAAAACCTAGTACTGTATAATACATATTCACTCAAATAGATAAGCTTTTGTCAAGATGAAAAGTAGGTATATCTTTGTTTGATATACATTGCGATGCAAGAGATAAGCTACGACAGTACGGTTAGGTGCGACGACGAGCGCAGCGAGGAGGAGCATGTTAGGTTGCATATAGTTATACACGTGCGCGAGCCGAGCGAGCGAAGCGAGCGGTGCCGCGGCAGCGGCCGGCGAAGCGCCATAAACCTGGTCAGCTATTATAGTCAACCCTGGACAATCCCGACATGGTCAAAAGTCAAACGTTAAGTCATCAAAATAACGATGGTCATAATGCATGCACATTTTATTTCTATCTTTGAAAATCAGAACCATTGCCATTTAAGTATCAAATTGAAGCCAACGATCGGTAAATATCGATATCAAATGGGATAGCTTTTGTTGCTGCAATGTTCAATTGAAGTTATCTCACAAAGTCTACACGACTTCGGTCAACTTCTGTACTAGAATGGATTAGGGTTTGGGCAAGTTTTTGTCATACAAAAGCTAAGCCAGTTCAGTTTGCACTTTCACTCTAATGGTATAGCTTTTGTAAATACGCTGCCGGGTCAGCTAGTAAATTATAATATTACATAAATTACCTAAACCCACTATTTGGTAACAAAGTAAACTTTTATATAAACAAGTGTTATGAAGAACACACAGTGTAATTAGGGGATATTCTCGTACACACCCAGACCTCAGCCAGCCTAAGGCTGCGTTTCCACTGACGTGGAGCGGAGCTTAGGGGCGCCTGAATAGACCAATCACTTTGCTTGAAATCTCCGCTGCACTTCAATAGAAACAGATCGAGCATAGTAATAGGTCTACTCAGGCGCTTCCTAAAGATCGTTTGTTGGTGAGATGTTGGTCCTCTTCTTCGAAGGCTGCGAAGGTTGTTCAGCTCGGGTTCACCACTTTGGGAACAAGGTGATCGTTCCCAATTCCCAGAAAAGGGATGGCGGACCGCGGCCCACGGCCCGACGGTTGATGTCGGGATGTTGTATATATGGTAGTTGTAATAATAACTTTGATAGCGCGATGCTGGAATTATGTCGTGTCGTCATCGTTCTATCGAGCGTCGCTAGATGTCGCTACAAGTCGATCAAAGTACCACGAAGGTCATCAACTGCTACGGCTTATACTATTAGGTATTCAAACTACAAAAGAAGTAAAGTAATACATTTTCGTAGTGTTACCCACATCAATGATCAATCTTTGAGTCCCATTAGGGCATTAAAAAAGTTAATCAATGATTTCTTACGTTTTTATATAAAAATACATACTTACTGACAAATTGAAAAAGTAAATTCCAAGAATATACAGGGATGTTATTTTAGTCACCGACCAAATTTAATTTGAATGTTATTTTCCTTGATACGTTATAAACGTACCTGCATATTATTATATTAGTAACGCTCAATAGATAATTTCTTTTACAAATAATCACAGTTGATGACGATGCGGCATTTCATTGATAATACTACGACCTAGTACTACGAGATATTTTGTATTAGCGCGTAGTCCTCTTTATTTTAATGGTACATACATACATAACGTCACGCCTGGTATCCCTAATGGGGTAGGCAGAACACCAGAGGTTACAAGACCATCTGATGTCACGGTTGACAAATTTGGAGGGATTATAAAGATGGAGAGTAGTAATAGGGGGTCAGCCTATCGCCCACAAAAACGCCTTTAAAACCTCTGTCGCTTAACTGACTTTTACAGTATGCCCGGGAAGAGAAGCAGCTGGCACATTCTGCGTTTTTCTTTCGCTCCCAGTCCAGCATGGAAGCATATTTTAATGGTATTCATTCATTATTTAGGCTGACCACTCTTTTCTTATTATATTAACAATTATATTAATATCCTTGTAAAAAAACACAATCCCTTTTTTTAAAATCGTTAGGTATATAAAATATACTCATTGTGTAATAAAAATTTGGCTGGTGACTAAAACACAACCCTATATTATGCAATAATATGTCAACTCAAGTGGTCGGTTAATAATAGCCCTGCCGTAAAAAAGTATGTCGTAAAATAAAAGTGACCCCGTGACCCCATCTTAAAATCTTACCAACAAGAAAGGAATTGCCCAAGGAGAAAAAGAATTTATTCAAAGCCCAAATTACGTAGGAAACTGTATTAATGTTGTTCTATTAAGCTAATATATAAAATTCTCGTGTCACAGTTTGAGTTGCCATACTCCTCCGAAACGGCTTGACCGATTTTGATGAAATTTTTGGTGCTTATCCGGTATCTATGAGAATCGGCCAACATCTATTTTTTTTATTTATATGGCAAAACAACGTTTGCCGGGTCAGCTAGTTTAATATAGAAATTTGAAGTATTAAACTCACTTCAAAAAAAGTTAACAAAATCTAGCACTCAACTGCATGCAAAAAATCTTTTTAGTAGTACCTGGTAGTTCTATTTTTAGATTTCAGATAGTTTCAACCATTTGGTAAGAGTAGCCAATGTTTTGAATAATGTATTCGCACCAGGAATAGATGCAAATAAAATTTAAACGTGGTATATGCCACGGCGTAGTTGAAATCTGTTTTGTGGTTTATTTAAATAAGTAGTTATACAGATAAACATTTAATATTTATAAGGGCTATGCGAATGTTCTAGTCGACTCTCTTGTTTTTCATTCAAACAAACATAGGAATATTTCTACATATATTACAATTTATACCAAGGACGTATAGAAGTCAGACGTTGTAGAAATAAAACACTACTTTATCAGGTGAAATGAAAGACAAATATCTCATCTTTATTTTGATTATAAAAATCACTTATTTGTTGCCAAAGCAAGATTTTTATTTTAAGCTAGTCAAGGCATTTCTTAACGACCGGTATCGGTCATAATATAGATAACGGTAAGTAGTAGTGCTTATCAAAACTTGTTAAGTAAAAATGTAATTAAAAATACGAAATCTCCAAAAAAATCCTCGGTGACCACAGCGAGCCAACTGCAGGGACATAAGACTCTCCTCTGTGACCACAAAGCTGACGCAGTGACAAACTGATAAAAAGTAGTCATTTTTCCTCTTTGATGCTGGTACAAGAATTTTGTGTATCCAATCCCAAAGACGTGCTGGAAAACAAGTAAATAGAGACGTATCTTTTCCCGCCTTTATATTCTATTATCATATTTTAGTGGCTCGTTTATGCCAAACTAATCAAAATGTTACGTTTACTATACAAAATTGTTTTACGGTTGCTTTTAAACGAAAATCAGTAAACGTTCGCCTGTTAGTTTAATGGTACCCGTCATTTGCACATCCATGGACATAATATTTGAAACTGATAAAATATTTCTTACCGAAAGCTTCAAATTAAATAACCCTGTTCCTATAAACAGTACTGTCTATTTGGGCACATAACGAAACACGAGAAACATATTAATAGTGTCTTAGGTAACATATTATTTATCGATTATAATAAGAACGACTGTAGTGATGACCATAACGTCACATAATTTAGCTCATCTTACTTTTATTATAAATGTGAAATTATGAATGTATGGATGTTTGTTCCTCAATCACGGCAGAACGGCGTTTGAAAATGGACTTTATCGCCATTTAAAAATAGATCTCACATTTTCTAAATTACCAAACATTTAGTTCTTATACCATCCTATCAAGAGTTGCAAAAGTGTAGTTTGTTTTGAATAAACTTGTATAAACGTTGAATAAATCTCGTAGGTGTAGCAAGCTGGTCATTACTTTTTATAACAAACATACTGGCTCAGTCAGAGTAAAATTTATTTTTGTAATGCTTTCATCATTGATATATCATTTTATCGGCACACATTACCTTTTTATGAGCCAAGAAACATTAAAATTTGAAGGTGAATTTAATTATTTCTTTAATAAGATGAGAAGACAGGAAAATTAATTTCTTCCATGTTATACTGGGAACAAAGGAAAAACATAGAATGTACCAGCTGCTTCTCTTTCTGAGCATACTGTAAAAGCCAATTAAGGAACAGATGTTTTATTGGAGGTATTTTTGTAGGCGATAGGCTGATCCTTGTCACTGCAATAGTCTCTTAACAATGTGACATCAGATGGTGTTATAACCTCTGGTGCTCTGCCTACCCTATAAGGGATGCAGGCGTGAAGTTATGTTTGTATAAAAATTATGAGAAAATTACGAGTTTTTTTTGGCTCAAATAAGAAATTATTGGTTTGTATTACCACGCCCATTTCTTTGATGTTATACGGTTTCTTGTAGCACCAAAATTCCCTATTGAGTGAAATGTAGAATGGAGGTGGAATTTGGTGGTTAAAGAAGCTGCCCTTCCTCAGCCCTTGCCTCAATGTTAAATCCTCTTAATAAAACCTACGTTTATACAAGGTGTTCCTATTGATTTTCAATAACTCTAGGGTATTAAAACAAAGAAAAACAAAGAACACTTACTTTTGTATAGCAGCACAATTTTATTTAATTTAAATAGTAAATAGAATTTAAAAGTTGTATAAATGCACTGTTAACAGTTCCTGTACCCGCCAGCTTTATATTCCTTTAATATTTCTTAACCTAAACCAAACAAACAAATCAAAATGGAAGACATGAAAAAATCCATAATGAACATGAATGACCTTTTTGCTTCTCGGATGGATAATTTTGAACAAGAATTGAATAAATCTTCTTCGCCTGGTTCAATTGCCCAAGATTTCCAGGATTTTAAGAGGTTTGTCCAAACTTATATGCTAAATTTGCAACGGCAGGTTGATTTTCTAGCCAAGGAATGTGACAGGTTGGAAATGTACAGCCGTCGCAAAAATCTATTGTTCCATGGAGTTCCAGAAACTGAGGATCCCATTGCCTCTATAAAATATATTATACTGGATAAAGTTAAGTTAGCAAGCTTCTCTCAGGACAACATCATCTATGCTCATCGGTTAGGAATCAGCAAAGAAGGTAAACCCAGGCCTTTACTTGTAAAATTTGCTAGTGAAGAGGTCCGTAAAAAGGTATGGTTTGCTAAAACGGCCTTAAAGGGATCTGGTATCACCATATCAGAATTTCTCACAAAACTTCGGCATCAAACATTCATGGCGGCTCGACAACGCTTTGGCGTTTCAAAATGTTGGACGCGCGATGGCAATATATTTGTGCTTGATAATGATGGTACACGCCACCGCATAGTCACGACCGAGGAACTGAACTCCATTAAAGATTCTGAAATCACGAGTTCGTCGGCGGCAGTAGAAGCGATCCAGAAGCCAACAACTAAAGCTCCAGTGAAGAGTCGTCGTTTAATTAAAAAGTAGTAGTATTTATGCATTATCTAGTCTTGCTGATAATTCTTCATTTTTTTGTAGAGAATTCAATTATTTGAGATCACCCTCAAATCGGTTTATTTATTTATTTTCTGTATGCATGCTGACAACAGCTGTCTGTTAAATGACAAATGCTTATGTCAAAAGTGTCATGTCAAAATTGTCTCGTCTTTCTTTCAAAGTAATGGTTTCGTCACATACAGCATGACTTTCAATATTTTTTTCTTATTTGTTTCGTAGTTCGAATTACATAGTTATTTACTTAAGTTAAAATGCTGGCAGGTATTATGAATTTTTGTCATAGTTATAAGTGTAAGCAAAGTGTAAGTGTATAAGTAGTATATTATTTATTTTATTTTAAATTACATACATATACAAAGTTATATACTTATATACATATATTTATGAAATTTATAAATGAATTTTGAGGAGAGTAAAAATGAAAGTTCTTCGTCTTTTAAATCCTGTTCTTCAGGCGGGTTGAATAGTATAAACAGTAGTTTCCAAAGTTTATCGACATCCCTAAATTCATTTCTAAACAATGAATTCTCTGGTTTGTCGTATAATTTTAATGTTGCACATATTAATGCACAGAGTATTCCTGCCCACCACATAGATATGCTAGATTCTTTTAAAATTGAAAATCTCCATGCCCTACTAGTGTCTGAAACTTGGTTCAAACCTTGTCTAGCGTCAACATTGTATGCTCTGCCGGGTTTTAACTTAATTCGTAACGATCGAATCCAAAAAACGGGAGGTGGTGTTGCAATTTACCTGCGCACGAACATACCGTATAAAGTCGTTCTGAAATCCACTAATGACGCTGGCTCAAATATGGAATACTTGTTTGTGGAAATTACTCTCAAGCACAAAAAGATACTCTTGGGCGTCATTTATGTTCCTTCGATGTATGAAAATTACTTTTCTATATTCGAGCAAATTTTGGAGGATTCCTTGCCAAACTACAGCGACACTGTAATCATGGGAGATTTCAATACTTGTATGCTAAAAAACGATTCTAGGGCTAATAAATTAAAGTCGATTGTTGAATCCAGTAACTTGCACATACCTTCACTAAATGCAACGCATTTTTTCCCAAACTGTGCCCCTTCTCTTTTAGACCTCATGTTTGTCACGTTTCAAAATAATATTCATAAACATGGCCAGTGTGGTGCAGACGCGTTTTCATATCACGATCTTATATATCTGTCGTATAAGGTACGTCCTCCTAAATCAAAGCCTAAAGTTGTATTGAGACGTAATTTTGGAGGTATGAATGTGGAAAACTTGCTTATTGATGCTGCTAATATGGATTGGTCTTTGATTGATAAAACTGTTGATGTTAATGAACAAGTAAGTCTTCTTAATAGCTTTTTGACAGAAATTTATGACCGACATGCACCTTTTCGTAAAATTAAGTTAAAACACCTTCCGGATCCATGGCTAACTGACACCATCAAACTTCTTTTACATAAGAAAAATCTCGCAAAGGCTAAATTCAAAGCAGACCAATCCGAAGTAAATAGGGAGCGTTATAGATCGATCAGAAATTACTGCAACAAGGTGTGTAGGGATGCACAACGACGCCACATTCACGCATCCGTAGAAAACGGTGATCCAGCAAAAGTATGGAAATTTCTTAAGACTTTGGGTATTGGCAAACAAAAAAATTCTATTACTTCAAATGTCGACCTTAACTTACTTAATAGACATTTCTCCTCAGTTTCCAAAATGGACGGATATGTAAAAAAACCGTACATTACACCATCTTTCTCACTTGCCACGCCCGGACATAACTCCTTTCACATTTAAGCGTTTCACTGATAGTGATGTTAAGCAAAGTATTCTTAAAATTACCTCCAATGCCATGGGTTGTGACAGCATTAACCGTAATATGATAATTCCTATCCTTGATATCCTTCTCCCGACGTTAACTAAGATCCTCAATAACTCCTTATCTTCATCAACGTTCCCTGATTCCTGGAAAGTCGCAAACCTTATACCGTTACCAAAAACAAATAATCCTGTAGATCCATCTGACTTTCGACCAATTTCAATATTACCTTTCCTTTCTAAAGTCCTCGAACGTCTAGTACACCATCAATTATATACTTTCCTTAATCACAACAGTCTCCTTAACCCATTCCAATCTGGATTTCGTTCCGGACATAGTACGGTTACCGCTCTGGTGAAAATAACCGATGACATAAGAAGTGGTATGGATCATCAAAAACTGACACTACTTACTTTGCTGGACTTCAGTAATGCTTTTAATGCAGTTGATTTTGATGTTCTACTTGGTACTCTTTGCTGTCTAAACATATCTCCTGAAGTGATCGACTGGTTTCGCAGTTATTTGCAAGGCCGCCGGCAACGTATTTTAGTCGATGACAAAGTGTCCTCATGGTGCAATACTGTCGCCGGTGTGCCCCAAGGTGGTGTGCTCTCTCCGTTATTATTTTCAGTTTTCATTAA
The DNA here is from genome assembly GCA_944452665.1 of Stenoptilia bipunctidactyla. NCBI lineage: Eukaryota > Metazoa > Arthropoda > Insecta > Lepidoptera > Pterophoridae > Stenoptilia > Stenoptilia bipunctidactyla. The sequence continues at coordinate 11,848,112 of OX101738.1, forward strand.
TACTATAACGACCCCCCTATCTTCTTCCTACCACTTGTATGCAGATGATCTACAAATATATACGCAATTCAGTCCCGACAGCATCAATTTGTCCATTAACACTATTAATAAGGACCTTGGTTCAATACTTGAATGGGGTAAATATTATGGTTTAAATATTAATCCTTCAAAGACTCAAGTTATCCTTATTGGTAGCTCTAAACTCATAAACAAAGTCGATTATCAGCAACTTGCTCCAATAATTTTTGATAACGTCATCATACCTTACAGTACAGTGGTTAAAAATCTAGGAGTTCTCATGGATTCCACACTGTCATGGAAACCTCAAATAGAATCTGTCAGCAGAAAAGTTTTCTCTGCTGCACGATCTCTCCGAAAGCTACGAAATTTTCTGCCAATACCTACCAAAATTGCTCTCGCACAATCACTTATACTCCCAATACTGGATTACGCTGACACTAGCTATCTTAATTTGACCGAAGAGCAACTAAACAAGCTTGAGCGCCTTCAAAATATGTGTATTAGAATTATATTTGGTTTACGAAAATATGATCACGTTTCCGAATTCCGCGTAAGGCTCAAGTGGCTCCCAATTCGTCTTCGAAGGAATACTCATACACTAAATCTTTTATTCAAAATATTATTCAACCCTTGTCTGCCAATCTATCTTAAAGAACGCTTTAGTTTTCGCCATCAACACCATGAACGTAACTTGCGGTCTGCCAGCAACTACTTGCTGGCAACTCCCCGTCACAGTTCCCAACTTTATCAGCAGTCGTTCACGGTGAAAGCAATATCTCTTTGGAACTCATTACCATCTTCTCTCCACCACGCTAAAACAATAGCTTCTTTTAAATATCATTTAAAAAACTTCTATCTCTCAAACTTATCTAATTTTATATAGAATCTATGTTAATACAAAGCGTACTTTGTTCTTCCTACTTATATATATATTTTTAAATTAATGTTTTTATATTTTATATATATGTATTTCATATTATATTATTACACCTATTTATATACTTTAATTAGTAACATTTATAAAATAATAATGCCATGTTTACGTTTCTTTTTAATTTATTTTAAGATAAGGTTGCCTGGAAGAGATCACTTTGAAGTGATAAGGCCGCCCAAATTGTACATTTAATGTTAAAACTGTATTTTTATAAGTATCCCATTCTATGCAAATGGCAATAAAGTGTTTGAATTTGAATTTGAATTTATTAATGGGACCATGTAATATAATCAAATAAAATGTGAATATTTTTTCTTATTTAATTCATTTATTTAGCAAAAATAAAATTCGATTCTATTACATGGTCCCATTAATACCCTAGAGCTATGGGAAATCAACAGGAACACCTTGTATAAAAACATTTTTCATTTATTTAAGAAAATGCAAAAACCTATAAACGATTTTTATTTTTTTATTTTTCATACAAAATAATTCAATTAAGTCAAAACATCTTATGTAAAAGCGAAGTATGACAACGTGGCATTTTCTATCCCTTTTTTTTACAGGTTCAGTACGCAACGCTTTGCTTTGTACACTGTATGCAACGTTCATCAATCTTTAAAATGTTTTTGCTGTTTATTGTATGGCTTCAGTGACACGCGTCTATTATATTCACAAGGTTGATAATTTATGAACTCATTATATTAAGATTGATGATTTGGAAATTATGCATGTTTGAACGACATATTCTTTGGCAAAAAGGTTTTTTAGTAAGGAACAAAACTTTAAAGTTACGAGGAATCAACAGGAACAACTTGTAGAATTAATACATGGTTAATCCGATTAAAAGATGGTTCGCTTTATGGTGTTTTTATGGTCTTTAATGGTCTTTTATATCGTGAAACTTATGACATTATTTTACATCTCAATTTGTCGATTTGGTGGTTTTACAGACACAGGAAAAAGAAATACCTAACGTCTTTCATTCATAAAAGCTAGCGCTTATGTCATATTATGTTATTTAGAATTTTACATATAATCAGTGTTAATAATTCAAACAAATCGACGAAGATGCAGGTTTGCAGTACTGTATGCGTTGTCGGATTCTTTTCTGACTTTATTTTTAAAGAGTATAAATAAAATTACGCTCAGATCCAGAATTTTTTTTTTCTTGTTCCGTGCAGGAATCGTATCCGCAATCACTGGCGTCTGAGGCAGATAGGTTTACCCCATCGCCAAAATGGTCATAAGAACTTATTTCATTTTCTGGGGTTTGTATAAAATATTTTTTAATATCTATAGATAAATATCAGATTTAGTTATCTGAATATGCACAAATTTTAAACAAAGTAAGAGATGAAAAATAGTACGTTACTTCTAAGTAACCGTTTTGAAAGGTTCTAGCCAGGTGGACTCTAAATGCCGACACCAAGAGGTCACTCGGAACTAATCTCTGTGCTCTTAAATTTACAAACCATATTTGAAATAGGACTAGTAAGTTGTAGTTTAAGCCAAAGTGTGTTCAAGTAAGCACGTTCAATTTTTTCAATTGAACCTTAAAAGATTTTACAAGTCGCGTTGAAGATATAAAAAATACTGAGAAAAGTAATGAAAAAAGATTAATTTATTCGTTATTTAGTGAAGGACAATGCAGAAACCTTCTTATAGTCATTGCAAGCGAGCGTAATTTTAAATTCCCCAGAGGGCCAAAATACATAAACATCCCTTAGTAATTAATTAATTAGAGGAGCCTGTTAAATTTACACGAGCATTTAGGGTGGTTTTTAAAAAAATGTACTATTTTTAGTAAAGATCTTACGAAGATACAATTACAAAACGTGGTTTCAAGTCGTATATTGTTATAGTTTTCTTAGCAAAAACTTATCAGCTGTAAAGAATGAAAAAGTTTAGCAATGCGCCCAGCGTGTTTGAAGTAGAATATTTTAAAATAGTTTATAGCAACGAATGCAAAGCAATAAAGAAGGTACACCGCTTGCAATCTTTCTACTTAGTATACCACATAAATCAGTCCGTCTCTTCAAAAGGTTCAGTCGTATAGTTCGGCCGTTCAGAGAATGCGTTCCTGACACATCGCGATTGAACTGACGTCGTAACTTTGTAATGGCGTTGCAGTTACGATAAAAAATATTTTTGCTGGTTGTTTACCGTTTTAACAATTGATGAGCATTAAAACAACATTATTATATCAATAATCAATGAATTTTATAATTTTGTGCCAAACTGAGTGTCAAATAACTTGGTAAACAATATTTTTCAAAATCTATACTGCGCTATTACAAGGTTATGTCAAAGCTTTATATTTGTAGTGCTGTGCTAATAATAACAGTATCGTAATCTGTTCTTAAACAGGTATTCTTTATGAAATAATACGTTTCGTTTTTCTTTTTAAGAATTTGAAAATAATGGACTATAAGATAACAAAGGTTGTTGAAAGACTAAAAACCTGATAATGGAACATTTTGACCGAGATATAAGGATTGAAACTGTTATTGATAATAAAATAATTATACATGTAGGCGAAGATGATGATGAAGAAACTACCTCCTCAAGCGAATCGGAGTCTGAGTAATATTCTGTACGCACATTCAATTCAATATACTTTATTGCATAGAAATACAGATTGTAACTTTGTAACAAAAAATAAATAAATTTTTTTTATTAAATTAATATTACCTACCTTTTCTTGGTTTCCACTTAAATTACTAAAATACAAATTTTAAATAATTCCGCCAATTTAAAACCAAAAATAATCTTAAAAATAACGCGGCGTTTCATTTTGGAGGAACGGTAACGAACTCAGTGTTATGTTGTGCCCATCACTAGTCGTGACTAACTGACAGGTGTCAGGAACGCATTCTCTGAACGGCCGAACTATAGTGCTATTTATTTTATGGAAATGTAGGAACGATTTTAAGATAAAGTTTGCTGCAGTTGTTGGTCACTTGCCGTTAGTTGTTGTAGAGTTCTTTTGTATATCTATATATTTATACTTCATTGTACAGAATAATATAGGGAATAAAAATTGTTAGAAAGGCACAGGCGATGAAACAGTTTCGTTCGGACAAATTAAAATAATATTCATCCTTCTTAAATATTACATAATTATAAGCTTTGCATCAATATGTAATAATCTAAGATGGTTTAGTGAGAATTATGTTGACATACATTTTTGACGACCGGCTGGTGTAGCGGTAACATACATTGCCTTCTATGCCAGAGGTCCTGGGATCGAATCCCGGCGGCGGCGGATATTTATGTGATGAACACAGATATTAGTCGTCAAGTCATGGATGTTTATATGTTTATTTAAGTTTATTCTAATAAAAAATATGTATTTATTCAATATGTATGTGTATATATTTCTTAAGTATATCAGTTATCTAGTATCCATAACACAAGTTCTTTAAGAAACTTAATTTGGGCTAGATAATGTTGTGTGAGTGTCCGAAATATTTATTTATTTTATTTATTTATTTATACATAGGTACTGGTTCGATCTAATGCAATACCTCCTTTTTTGAAATCAGGTAAATAACAGCTTATTAATTTTGCTCTGCTGTAAAAAAAATCAGCATATAAAGCGTAAAATGAAATAAAAAACTATGTTTTCCCAAATTTTGTAAAGAGCATCTTTTAAATAACTAAAAAAATATTCAAAACAAAATCATCACCCGACCAAAAACTAATCTGGTCGGGTGATGGTTTAATTTATAATTTTTTTCAGTTATTTAAAGAATAATCAGTAAGCATTATCAGAATCATTTAATTTTAATTTCATGTCAATTTTATGAAACTCATGTACCTATTATCTCTATTCGATAATGAATGAAGAGAAAATATCTCAAAACAGTAAAACAATACGTTTCAGACTTATAAACTGACTTACATTAAGGTATACAACAAAAACCAAATATTAAAGGAAACTGTATAATAGAATTAACTCAGACTCTTAAAGTAAATCTTGAAAGTAGATAAAACAGATTATGAGGACTTTAATAAGATTGTCTATCTTCTTGCTGAAGCAATTAATATGCAGCCAATAAAAACGGGTAGTATTATAAGAATTATGGTTTTAGTATTAGATGATAGGACTAAAGGCGTTTCATTTTCTTTTCATTCATCGAATTTTGATGACTGTTTTTGTAAAGTACTTACGGAAGATTTGAAGGAAACTGGCGTTTAGTAAATAGTACTGGAGATAAAGGACCAATAAATGTATTATTATGTATTATAATACATTTATTGGTTATTATTTATAATAAATGTATTAAGAATCCTACTTCACCGATATTTTCAAGTCCTTAAAACAAGTCTTCAAAACTTTGGTTACAGTGAAACGTAATATTCGTTTATGCTTTTATATTTGATCAAATTTATTTTGAACCACCTATGAATTATCATATACCAAATGAAACAAACATACATACATAACGTCACGCCTGTATTCGTTGCACCAGAGGTTGCAAGACCATCTGATGTCACGTTTAACAAATTTGGAGGTATTATAAAGATGGAGAGAGACTATTGTAGTGACAGGAGTTAGCCTATCGCCCACAAAAACGCCTTTAAAACCTCTGTCCCTTAACTGACTTTTACAGTATGCCCGGGAAGAGAAGCAGCTGGCACATTCTATGTTTTTCTTTCGCTCCCAGTCCAGCATGGAAGCAAAACATCTATATCACTTCATAATTAAAGAAAGTAAACACGTTACATACACTCGAAATGATCGGTCCGGTGGTCAATACCTACAAAGCATAAACAATATGGGTTAAAATGTCGACCACATTCGTTGGCGATGGGGTAACACTGTCTGCCTCAGAAGCCAGCGGTTGCGGGTTCGATTCCCGCACGGAACAAGAAAAAAAAAATTTCTGTGTCTGGGTGTTTATCTATATATGTATTTATATACTAGGGTCCCCCCTAGTCCGCTACATGGTATCCCATATCACAAGCTCTGCTTAGTTTAGGGCCATGTAGTTGGTGTGATTGTCTGGAGATTTTATTTATTTATTTATCTACTTCTCGTATCGTCTCCTTTGTATTAAGATAGAATTGCTTAACGACACTCTCGCAAAATGCCTATTGATCCTCCTTCTTTTGAAAATTTACACCTTATATTATACAGGGTGACTGGTGACAAATTTAAGATACTGGAGGAACTCGATAATTATGTAATAAAAGTAGGTATTTAATTTTTTACCAGAAATTCCGATAAATAAATAAAGAGACCTCATTAGACTTTTCCCCACGCGCTGCTTCAGTTAACACGTACACAGAAATGTTCCCGCCACTCGCACACTACCACCCACTAAGGATCTATTGCATTACGCTTATGCAACCATGCGTTGCGTAATGAATTCTTTAACTTACGGTTATGCTTACTCGGTAAATTATTAATATTTATTTGTATTTTATTTTTTCTTTTAATTTCTAACAGAAGCTGCAGGATGTTTTATAAAATTAAAATGCAATTTTTTGGAACAAAGTATTTGTTGAAAAAAGCATTTTTTTGTAAAAGTTGCTCCAAAAAAAATCATTTTTATTTAATAAAACTTCCTAGAGACTAATGTGGTTTCAAACAGAGACTAAAAATAGTCTCTGTTTGAAACCACATTGAAACAGTTTTAACTGAAAAGAAAACTGAAATCGGACCATTAGTTTTTTTACAATCGATGTTTGAAAGGGTAAAACTGAATTTTCAGAAAAAAAATGAATAACACCAAATAGTTTAAAAACACTTTGGAATATCATAATTTGGGCTCAAATGATTGGAAATAACCTCTCCTTTGTCACTTAGAGAGATTCCAGTCTAATTACGAATAACCCTGTATTGGAACATATCAAAATGCAGCATCCAATATAAATAATTAATCCCAGGCAGTAGTGCAAAAAAAAATCAACAAAACTAAGTAAATAGAACAGTGTGCTGACATAGAAAAAACGAAAAATACGTGTTGATTTTCGAAATATTCAAAGATATACGAAAATACATTTCTATTGAAAATACTAATGGAACTGATTTTTCTTGTTTATTTCATTTGTTTAGTAGTTTGTTTCAACAAACACTGGTATAAACCAATTCGTGGATGCAATCAAAGTTAAATTTCTATTAAACTAAATTTAGACTATCCTCAATAGTGGCAGCGATTTAAATAAATAAAAATAGGGCAATGGATTGTTTTATTAAGATTTGAGCTTTCCTTATAGAACTATTATCGTGAGCATTAATTAACTTCTACCTGATCAAAGACATTATTCAAAATAAAATTATAGGGATCCTTTAGATTTTTTCCTCATCTTCCGTAACGTGCGCTTTTGACAAAATAATCCTTTCAACATTGGAATGAAACTAATTCACTTTAAACAAAATTTAAGACGAATAAATACCTACATTATATAGTATTCAATTATAATTTGTTGTTTTCAGGTCACCTCCGATACATTGACCTTTGGAATTGTGACAGCCCTAATATTCACAAGAGAATTTTACCAAAATGGTGAGTATTGTATTTGATAACTAAATTTTCTTTGATAAGCAAAACTAAAATTATTGTACGAGTAATTGAATATATTTGAAGGCAACAAAGAAGTGTATAAATTTATCAACGAAATAACCCTTTTGAAACGAGGGCTTTCCTGAAAGTTTTTTTTTTAAAGCAACTTTATTTTGTGCTACTAAAGTTAATATTTGCATGAAATACTTTCAAAAATAACATAAATAAAGATTATTTTGTTAAAATTGATGCAATCTCAAAGATATAAAAGATTAATAATTGTTTCTATATTTGGAGAGTGTCATGCAGTACATACATACATACATAACTTCACGCCTGTATCCCTTATGGGGTAGGCAGAACACGAGAGGTTATAAAACTATATAATGTCACGTTTGACAAACCTGGAGGCAATAATGTCTCTCCATCTAATGATCTAATGATGGAGAGACATTACATGCCGTGACAGGGGTTCAGCTTATTGCCCACAAAAACATCTCCAATAAAACCTCTGTCCTTTAACTGACTTTTACAGTATGGCCGGGAAGAGAAGCAGCTGACACATTCTATGTTTTTCCTTTGCTTCCAGTTCAGCATGGAAGGAAAAATGTGTTTGGTTTAGCCAATTCATAAAGGAAGATAGTATATTGATTGAAAACGAATTGTTTTGATTTCAAAAGTATCCCTAATTCTTGTACGGTTGAGTTCGAAAGTTAAATCATTATTTTATATACGAACTTAATTTTGTAGTTAGCGTAAACTATGCCTCCATTTTTAACTTTGTATAGGTATTAATTTTATGTACACTTTGCTACATGACCTTCACTAGTGCATTGTAATGACCTAAGCATTTTCTTAATCTGAAACTAATCTAAGAGAATCATCTAACAATAACCATTTTAGATAAGCTAGTGCAAAACAAATAAAAAGTTTATAAAAATGTACAAAACATTCCTTTTAGTATTATGTACACAGTTAATGTCAATATTTAGATAAGAAGTCTGGTGACAAAAACTAATGGTAAAACATCTAATGTTATACGTTGGTTTCGGGTATTTTATTTCACATTGCTTTAAAAAGTATCTAAACTACTTGAGGACTGTTATTTTATGAGTTTTTAAACATTACTGTTATTCATTTTATGATGGAAAACACGTGGAAAACTATTTTCAACAATTCAGTTTCTTTTAGTATTATCTATCAAATTAGCATTTTATTAGTGATTTTAATTAGCTTTATTAATGTTTGTATATATTCTTCTTAAAATAAATTTTATTTAAGGAAGGATATAGTTAAATAAATATGATTGTTCTAAACTGATACCTACATAAACTGGTTTAAAGGAAAAATGCGTAGCAATTATAAAAAACAACCAATATTTAGCCTGCGCACTATATTTTTATGAAAGCCTGCATCCGACTGCCGTATACATCATTAAACACTTCATTAGATGGAGAGACATTATTGCCTCCAGGTTTGTCAAACGTGACATTATATAGTTTTATAACCTCTCGTGTTCTGCCTACCCCATAAGGGATACAGGCGTGAAGTTATGTATGTATGTATGTACTGCATGACACTCTCCAAATATAGAAACAATTATTAATCTTTTATATCTTTGAGATTGCATCAATTTTAACAAAATAATCTTTATTTATGTTATTTTTGAAAGTATTTCATGCAAATATTAACTTTAGTAGCACAAAATAAAGTTGCTTTAAAAAAAAACTTTCAGGAAAGCCCTCGTTTCAAAAGGGTTATTTCGTTGATAAATTTATACACTTCTTTGTTGCCTTCAAATATATTCAATTTTGAGGACTGAAAACTGCTCGCGTCCGCAAGGTTTAGCCCTCGATGCCTTGTACGTGGTCCCTGGGTGGTGCTAAACGAGCAGTAAAATCTGGTGGTAGGCTTCGGCCGTGGCTTGTCACCACCCACTAGACAAAACCATGCCGCCAAGTAACCTAGTTGCGTTCCGGCATGATGTCTAGTGTAGCCATTGAGGAGGATAGGTCTGAGTAATCGTGCTGCATCGGAGAACTGTTTTCAACTCGTAGGATAATAACTCACCGGGTGACTCGTTTTGGAGGGTAGCGGGATCCGAAGCACGGTGCACCGCTGGCCGACCGCAGGTAGTAGGGGGCCCAAGTAGCATGCCAGCCACATGCAAAGGGCTGCCCCGCCACCTCGCGAAAAATCCCGGGAGGCTCCATCGTGCCGGCTGGCGACCGGTTTGAGAGGACCCGATGGCGAACTCGGGGGGGTTCGGGCGTCCCCGCAGTCTCCAAGCGAGTTTCCCAAAGGTGCGTTACCCCTATCGAGTTGCTTGGTTCCATTTGCAGCACTCCACTCAACTTCTGTTCTCCTCCCTATTCACTCCACTCCAAAATTAATGAAAGGTCCAAAGAAGAGTAAGGTAACACAGCGGTTGCACTTCCTCTCGTTTAAAGTGCACTTCTGTAACATCAGAAGAGTGCACTCCAATCTCAATGATGTCCACCACCACCTCGAGACGGAGAGACCCCACCTACTCTTCCTAACGGAGACGCAGATCTGTGATCCGTCAGATTCGGCATACCTCTGTTACCCAGGTTACATCCTGGAGTCCAAATTCCACCCGCACGCCGGGGTGTGCATGTATGCCAGTGACAAGATCTGTTGTCAGCGTCTCCGTTACTTAGAAGTGCCGGACCTTTCTGTTATGTGGGTTCACATAGATACCGGCCTAGACCAAATGGTATACGCTGGTATTTATCGGTCACACAGCGGAGATCGGGAGACAACAAGGCTTATGGACTATCTCAGCAGTACAGCGGACAAGGTTCAGCAACGTTTTCCCACAGCGCAGTTGGTGTTCCTGGGGGATTTTAACGCACACCACGGACAGTGATTATACCCGTTTCAGGACACTGACCATGCTGGTAGAGAGGCTTTTAAGTTTTCACTCACACATGGCCTGTCTCAGCTTGTTGACGAGCCTACGCGCATCCCAGACGTTGCTGGCCACACTGCTTACTGCCTGGACCTTCTGCTGACAACCGATCCGGACAGATATTCGGTGTCCGTCACTGCACCCTTAGGGACATCCGATCACTGTCTGGTGAAATCTGTATCGCACTACTCGCCACCTGACACCCGACCAAGTGGTTCTAGGCGAGTATGGCGTTACAAGTCGGCAGATTGGGATGAAATGCGACATTTCTTCGCATCTTATCCGTGGCGGCAAGCTTGTTTTACATCAACCGATCCATCGTGCTGCGCTGATGCAGTCTCAAGTGTGATAGGTCAAGCAATGGAGTTCTTCATTCCCTACGCTGATCTATCCCTTGAAACCAAAGCTCGCCCATGGTTTAGTGCTGAATGCTCTTTCGCTGAAAAGCGTAAGCGAGAAGCGTACAAAGCCTGGGCAACCGCTCGCAGAAGCAAAGCCGTGGATTCGCATGAACACAAGAAGATGTACAATGCTGCCGCCAAGTCCTGCAAGAAGGTGATCAAAAGAGCTCGTTTCGCCCACATAGGCTGTATTGGAGACAGAATAGCGTCATACCCTTCGGGAAGCAAAGCTTTCTGGTCCCTTGCCAAGTCGGTCGAAACGAACTTTTGTCGCCCATCGCTGCCGCCACTGCGGAAACCTGACGGTTCTCTGGCCCACACCGCTAAGGAAAAGGCGGATTTATTTGCCAGTATCTTTGCGGATAATTCTCGTCTAGATAGCCAAGGAAAAATCCCACCCCAATTACCTCAGTTCGGTCCTACAATGGGTATCGTTCATATTCGCCAAAAGGAGGTTCTTAAATGCTTGCTGCACCTAGACGAGAATAAGGCTAGCGGTCCAGATGGTATTCCTGCAGTGGTGTTGAAACGCTGCGCAGCTGAGATGTCTCCCGTTTTGACGCGTCTTTATAGACTTTCTTTGGAATCTGGTAAAGTCCCCAAATCCTGGAAGCTGGCTAACGTACAACCAGTACCGAAGAAGGGAAGCCGTGCTGATCCTGTCAACTATCGACCAATCTCAATCACTTCCATACTTTGCAAAGTCATGGAACGTGTATTGAACAATCGACTCCTGGCATACCTCGAGACCAACGAGCTCCTAAGCGATAGCCAATATGGTTTCCGCAGTGGACGCTCGACCGGCGATCTTCTCGTGTATGCCACACACTTATGGAGTGAGGCCTTGGAGGGTCATGGTGAAGCAATAGCTGTTTCCTTAGACATATCCAAGGCCTTTGACAGGGTCTGGCATGATGGTCTCTTAAGCAAGCTTCCAGCATATGGCATACCGACCGGGCTCTGCGACTGGATATCTGATTTTCTGAGGGAACGGTCGATTCGAGTAGTCTTAGACGGCTACTCCTCTGACCTAATGGCGATTAATGCCGGGGTACCTCAGGGATCTGTTCTCTCTGCAACTTTATTCTTGCTGCACATTAATGACCTCCTAACACCAGGCATTATTGGATATGCTGATGACAGCACTGTTGTTGAGAGATATATATCCAATGCGCGAACGAGCGCCCATGAAATCCAGGTTTTGAGAAGGTCTATGATTGAGCGCGTTGATTCGACCTTGCGGAATGTGTCCGATTGGGGCGAATCTAACCTGGTCAAATTCAACGCCTCCAAAACACAAGAGTGTCTATTCTCCGCAAAAAAGAGCACCTTTACTTTTACGCCCACTTTCCAGAATGTATCTGTTCCCATCACCGACCAACTAGGGCTTTTGGGCGTCACTATAACGTCCAAATTAAACTTCGGTCAACAAATTGAGTCTATGGCAAAAACGGCTTCAAAAAAATTGGGTATCATCTCGAAGGTCCGGCGGTACTTCAGCCCTGAACGGCTGCTCAACTTATACACAGCCCAAGTGAGATCGTGCATGGAGTACTGTAGTCACCTTTGGGATGGTTCTGCCAAATACCAGCTCGAAGCGCTAGACTCTGTTGACCGAAGAGCCCGTAAAATCATAAATAACAACAACCTTACAAATAAAAAATTGCAGACACTGGAGCATCGTCGTAAGGTTGCTTGTTTGACAGTATTTTATCGGCTACATTTTGGTGAGTGTGCGAGTGCTCTTTTTGACCAAATTGAACCCACCCCTTTTTACCACCGGACTACCAGACGCAGACAGAACTTCCATCCATATATAGTGGATTTACCAAGAAGTCGAACAAAACGCTTCGATAGTTCCTTTTTGGTACGGATTGCCAAGGTGTGGAACAATCTGCCTGCGTCTGTTTTTCCTGACCACTACAGTCCTGGAACTTTTAAGTGTCGAGTGAATAGGTTTCTCGTGGATGGACGTGTAACACCATAGTCTTCATGCGCATTTTCCATCAGGTGGCATGGAAGACAAACGTCCTATCCTTACAATATAAAAAAAAAAAAAAAAGATAGAAAAAAATATTAAACTTTAATTCATTTAAAAGCAACCGAGTCATTTTAAAAGCTGTTCCGAGCTGTAAAAAGCTGTAAAATAAAAAAATAACATCAATTTAATATCTGCGTATGGTTTCAAGGTTTGAAACCATACGAAGAAAAGAAGCAATTATTTTATTTGTTTATATTTGTAAAGTTGTAAGTTTTTAAAATAAACTGTGAGAAAATATCTATAATAACCAGTCTCAAAAGTTTGAAATCCAAAAAAATTAAACCTTTTATTTCTGAATCAATACCATTAAAAAAAATTAAGTCTAATTTTCAAAATACATTACACAATTGTATAAAGAACATTACAGCAACGTCACGTTGTGAGTACGAGTATAAATTTGTCGACTGTTATGTTAGGCCGCCCTTAAATTTTCGCTTATGATCCTTAATAAAGGAGTTACGTGTTTAACCTCACCCGGTTGTTTATGATAAAAACGTGCTCATGTGGTATGCACCTTAGCAACCTGATATATTACTAACATGGTTGTGTCGATAAAATGTTGTCGTGCCATTATTTTATCGTTTTGCTGATAGCTACTGACATGGTTGTAAGAGCACACAGTGTTAACATACCTATCAATTTGTTAAAAGTGGCAATCAGATAAGGATCTTATGACATAATTAGATAAGGTGACAAATTGATTGTATTTATTGATTGATATACGTGGTTGCGTAATAGTCCTGTAGCAATGATACCGCAAAGTTAATTTTGATTTGTAGTTTTCTGAGTTGGCTCATCATAAGGGGTAAAGTTTTTTGTTTTTATTTTTTTTTGCATGACGACAACTTACAATGTATTTTACAAAAACAGTTGAAATAGATGTCAATAGCTGCAGCGACATGTAATGATAAATTATTTATAGATATTTTTATACTTACTCTTGCAAAGATATGTATCTGTTTGTTAATGTTTGGAGTTGCCCTAAACAAAAATTAACTAGCACTATAATTATGTTTAAAATTACATACAATAACTATTCAGAACTAAACAAAACAATACCCTCAATGTCGACTACAGTTTTCTCGGAAACACAGCTTTTGTAAGCTGAAATGGCTTCAAATATCAATACATTATGACATGTAACACTCGCTTATAATTGAAATAAATTTGATTGCATGAATAATGTAGAACATTGGGTGAATCTACTAATGACTATCATTTTGTTACTTTTTGTGTTACCGTGCAAAATAAATTCAACAGTTGCTTTAAAAATTCACATTTGACGACTACTTTGCCTGAAAAGGCACAAAACAAATGTTTGTGTGCATGAAACACGTTTGTTTACATTTATCTGGGTGTATTATTGTATATTTACGAAAATGCAAGCATTCTTCTATGAAATATATACATCAGATTTTTTTTATTATTTAAAGTAAAAATAATACCATTATCAACTGACACTTTACAAACAAAAAACCAAAACAATTTTTTCAAATGTTCTTCCTAAGCGGAATTCTGGGTCGCAACTAGGTACTATTTATAAGTGCCCTTCTATTTCTTTTTTCATCTCTAAACCTTGTGCCGATAAAATATTTTACTGCTACTACTGCGGTTAGAAGGTAAAGTTTTTTTATGTAAACAGCAATTTGAACCCAGTACCGACGTTTCAAAGTCTGTGATAAATATAGTGTTTGCTTTTTTTAAAGTTGTGTAATCATCTGGCTTTTAGAACTATACAAACGTATGTGGGTAAGAGAGCATCTTAAACATGAAAAATATAATTTGTTATTGTCTTAAGTATCGAACTCCTAAATATTTCTATTCGAACTTGCGCGCTTCTTCACTGCTATGCTTTTTTAATTGTGTATTTTTTAAAAACAATAATAAAGTAGAACTTAAAAAAGGCTTAAAAAAGGACACATGTTTCATTATAACGCTTGACCTACTTTAAGTTACGAATGTTGGTTTAAACAGAATTATAGATTAATTCAAGTAGTTATGAATTTCAAAAGATATCTTATTTTATTTATAGGCCTATCAACTCTGAATCCGGCACTCTTAAAAAACAACTGATTGTGGTCAGATTATAAAACAAATAGACTTTATTCGTTCGAATATATAGAATGTAATATTTTATTGCCCTTCTTAACTCACACTTATCATTTAGGTCTAAACATTAATTACCAATAAAAATCGAACCAAACGGGGGAAAACTTATCAATAAAACTTAAGAAATCATTGAACCATTTCAAACATAGTCAAAGTTGCTAAGTTTAGCACTGCTAATTGAGAAAAGTAATAGAAACTTAGCTTAACTCGAGCATACGGACCGCAGCGCATCGTTTCAGTTGTAAAGTTATTGGTTTAGAGCACAACTTTAACGTCAGTATGATTGGCCCAATTTAAAATCAAGTATTTCTTTTAATATCCTTTATTTCACTGACTATATCTATGTTTTCAGTTTTATTAATAGTTGAACTTTTAACACAATGTAAACTAAAACACTGATGTATATTATTTATGACTTCACAATCCCGACATTTGGTTATGCTAAGCACGTAAAAGGCAACGCCTATGGAATAAATAAAAATGTTTTCAATCACTGTCAAACTGTCAATTTTCTTATCCACTTTTTCTCTTTAGTTTCGTATACTTTGTGTCTCTCGCTTCACAAACATAGGTCAAGCTGTAATAACAAAAACAAAAATATCTGCAAATAATTATGCGAATCAGGCGATAAAGTTAGCAATATACTAAATAGAGTTATTTCTAAGAATTGAATAGAATCGGTTTTACGGAAGCTTACATAACGTACGAGTAGGTGTATAACCATTACTCATTTTGGCTAATATATATTGGGTTTTAATGGCATTTAAACCCAGTATCTCTGACGCTCGCAAAAGATTAATTAAGCCATTGTACCGTGGAAATGATCATAATATATGTGATACTATCATGCACTTTGAATTTATTTGCCTATTAGCTGTACAGAAATTTTCAATAGAGAAAAGGTTCAAAAACCCAGCAGGATGTATATACAAGGTCCACCTATACAAGTCATTATATTTTAATAGCACGTTGGGAATGATGAGTGGGACTGAATTTCGAAATTTTCAAAACTCGTATGCTTCGAAGAAATTATGTATTTTTTAAGCTTTTGTTTTTTTTTATATTTTATTTTATATATGCTTAGAACAAAAGACAAGTCTCTATAGGTTTGGAAAATATTTTATTGATAGATTGAGTACGTACATACAGTAAGTCTAACGGCCATTTTGTATAACTGTGGAGATTTATGGCAATAACGTCATTTTGTTTTTTCATTTGTACACCTAAATTACAGATTCAACTTTACTGTGTTATTTTTGTTTGATTCGTGAATAATCTCCACGATCCTAAAATTTGGCACAGATTGCGGCCAGTATAGCAACGGAACCTTTAAATTTATGTAAAATATTCTTCATAATTATGACCGAGTGGGTCGAATCGGTGTTAATCTGCTATTAAAATATTATTAACTATAAGTTTATTAATAAGGCAACTATATAATCCGTGCATGATCACACTGCAGGTTTTGTAACGGCAGAATTATGCCTACGTCTTAGAATTTTATTCTCGTAAAGTATTTTCTGTACCTTTGTTAGCTAAAAGAAAGGTTTTTAAGGTTGACAGATTTCACTTGAAGAGGGTAAAAGACGGCTATGTACGACGTTTTCATGAATCTTCATTCAATCATTCAATTTTTCATTCAATCTTTATTCAAAGTAGTAGTAGTAGTAATTCATGAATAAATAACAAAATATATACGTAAAAAAGAAACCTTTTTCTAGCTATGGATAATATTGTCTTACATTTAGATTAGAACATTTCTTTAAATTAAAACAAACTATAAAAATCTACAAGGTTTTCATGAATAGTGCATAAAAAACGTAATAACTTTAAGAACATAATACTAGTTGCTTTTTTTTTACTGTAAATACGTAATATCAAAAAATATATACTACAGATAGAATACAATACTGCTGTCCTCAACGAACGCTTTGAAGAAGGCAATATAATCAGGAAAGTTTACTTTGCCATCATACCGACAGGAGAGTTTAGAACAAACCTGGAAATTAACGATTTCGTTTATATAAGAATTATTGTCTTTAATACTTGCAAATATTGTATATGTATTATAGCAAATATTTTTATTATGTGCTAGGTTTTACGTATCCAAAGAATGGATTTTTTTCGACCGACCCTAGGTGGCTTCAAATTTTTGAGTAATAAAACTTTTGAATTTCTATAAAAAAAGATTCTTATGGGATCTGAATAGGTGGCATACGACCACGGCTATCTTGTAAACATATCTCTATCAGTATGACGTATAAAAATACATAAATATTTCAGCGGAAACCATTGTTTCCATTTTTTTTTACTTTTTTTTTACTTATTTTGGAGTAATAGTGTTAACAATTTTAAGTTTTAAACTGTGCTAATAAAGCTCTTTCATTTTGATACCTGACACGAAACAGTCAAGAATTTTACTTTTTCTTTTTCCTTTAATTATTATTTCAAATATATTGGAGTAATAGTGTTTACATATTTAAACTGTGCTAAGGAAGTTCTTTCATTTGATACCTCACATGAACCCGTCAAGAATTTTTTTTTGTTCTTTACTTTAAATCCCGTAGAGGGCGCTGTGTCAATTTAAAGAGACCTCGTGTAGCCTATAACCAGCGGACAATCAATACACTTCCAAGGACACATCATTTCTCCAATTATGATAACTAGTTTAGAAGTTGTGAGGGAACAGATGAACATCCATACCCACACACACATAAAAAAATAAATTGAGAACACTAGCAAAAGATGGAATTTAAATTTTACTTTTTAAAGGAATTTTGCTATTATAGAAAAATGATTCACTTTTTGAGATATACTTTTTTTATTTCAAAAAATGTATCATTTTTAGTAATAAAAATTGAATTTGAAATCTTAATGCAATTTCAAATAGTAAATAATTGAAAGAAAAATAGCATTTAACTGAATATTGTCAACATTTATTATGAAATTGTTTTTATTTAGTACAAGATAACTCCTCCCCTGGCTCGCACAAATGCGGCAATCCTTCTTGGCATGCTGAGAATTAAGTTATCCAGCATTTCTTGCGATAACCTGTCCTATTCTTGAATGATGGCTTCCCTGATCTCTGGCAATGTGATGACGGGTGGCTGACGGTTCCAAACAGCAGCTTGACAGCATCCCACGCGTGTTCAATCGGGCTTAAGTCAGGCGAGCCGGCAGGCCAGTCTAACCTGGTAATGTCGCATTCACGGAGAGCAGTGTTGACTCGTTGAGCTTGATGTGCTTTTGTCGTTAACCATTACAAATTGAGAGCGCTGGTTTATTCTAAATGACCTGGCAATCCATCAATAGCAATGGTTTTTTACAAAGCTGCAGCCACGATACAGGATCAACGGGGTTCTGGCACCAATCATTACACCGCCCCAACAGGATGTCGATTTGTCGTCTTGTTGAACGGTTCCAGTGGCAGGGATATGTCTTTCAGCGTTCCCACGTCTTCTTCAGACATGAAGACGTCGGTTGTCTGGATGAGTATCCTTGCTCGTAAAACTTCTGATAATCCCCTCGGCATCTTTTTGCATGAACTCCTTTTCCGAAAAGTCAGAAAAACGCTTGAATCATATTGGTCAGATTTCTGAATGAGTGATTAAGACGAGAACAAGGATTTAATTTCTTTTTACACAGAAAAACCATTGATATTTTAAATTGTTTTGTTACTAAAAGATTTCATCTAAGAATTAATGAAGAATCTTAGAAAAAAAAAGAAAAAACGTTTTATTCTAACGTAATAAAAACGAGGTCGTATTATCAAAGTAATTTCAAACTTTTTCTGATGTGTGTATACATACATATATGCCTACATACAGGTGAAAATCATAACCCTCCTTTTTGTTTTGCTGTAGTAGGTAAATAAAACACGCGAATAGTCATTAAAACATTTAAAAAGAACAGTAATTTTTAATTCAAGCGAATTACAGCTTTCTTCTAATGAATTATGGTTTTTCTTTTGTTCTTTTCCTTATTTTCATTATAATGCTCAGAATCTTCCATGGGGCTAAATTACTTCGCCAAAAAGAAGAAGTTCACAATTTAATATTCTGAATAATTATAAGCATATTTAAATCAAACAGCTTTAACGTACTTATTTACAGATACTAACGAAGAAAATATGATTTTCAAATAAGCGTTGGTCTTGCATCCTGTAAAATTATTTAATTAAAATATTTCAATTATTAGTTCATAGAAATTGACCTGCCAGTCGCAGTTTCTGAATATGATATAGGTGTGCACTGTGCACCTATAGAAAATCAATTTAGTTCCAGCATGGCGGATACCGGATGTTAATTGCCGACATCCGGACTCAGTTTCAGTTTTACATTCTACATTTGAATACCTTGTCACTGCCTCAGATATTTTTAAATTAATAAGGTAATATTTTATAGGCGGAAGTTTGTTTCTTAAATTCAGGACGGATTTATATTAATATTAAGCTTTATTATATTATATTAGATAATATTAAGCTTTCTTGTGTGAGCGCATGAAAAATACATGACTTTTTTAACAACATTCTAGCTGCTCAGCACAGGAAAATATTTGATAATAAAACGCAAAAATAATTAATTATCGAATAATATATTTCTTTCTTAACTGAAATTCATAATCATTTCTTTTTACAATTGAGTTGAAAATAACTTTATTAATCTCATATTTAAGTGAATATATGATACATGTCTGCTTACGTGCAAGGGCAAGATAGGCAGTGTAATTACTGGCAGCGGGGCTTCTCACGTAATATCTCAGGTTTGGAAGTACATGTTATCTATGGGTGCTGTTGTGATGCCTTAGCTTACATGCTAACAGCTCCTTATAAAAGAAAATAATCAGAAGTGATTATTGATGACTGTTCTGCTGTAGAACGTATTTATAGATGAATCTAAGTTGCATTGATAACGATTTAAAGCACTAACGAATTGAAGGGTACAGGGGAAGAAAGATCACAGTCACTTTTGACTCATATTTAGAAATAAACAAGTAAATAAATCATAGTCAATAACTTTGATGCTTTTAACATGTTTTGGGTCTTTTCTTCTTTGCAACTATTGACAAACATTTTGGCGATGGGGTAAACCTCAGACGCCAGTGGATGCGGGTTCGACTCCCACACGGAACAAGAAAAGCATGTTCTGGGTCTTGACGTTTATCTATACGTGTATTTTCTATAGGTTCTCTTCTTAGTAAACCTACGCGGCTCGATCTCAGCATGCGTTCGGCATGCAGCCAGCCGCGACTTTCTGCGTGCCGAAAAAAATCTTGATTAAGGTTTACATTACGTACGTCTTAAATTTCGTACGTCTCAGTCAAGTCGCAAGTATTTTAAGGTCGCTAAACTGTAACACCGATTTGTTCTTCAAACGTAAACCTGGCTTTTGACACAAAACGCAATTTTGTTGAACACTTCATATTCAATTGATAAAGTATTTTATTTGTTTGTACATTTAAAACCAAACCACAAAACTAAATGGAAATAAACACAAAGTAGGCAAATATACTGAAAGCGCTGTAGGCATTTATTTCAAAGATTCGGCCGAGTTGAAGTACTGAATGAATTATTACCGTGCTATGATCGTTTTAAGCATATTTCGTAAATACAGTCAAGAAGGTATCCATATTTTGCACCAGATGGCAATGTTAGCTCATTTTCACTGAAATGTTGACAATGATATTTCTTCCCCTGTACACTTCAATTTTGACCATTGATGAAATTAACGAATTTGAGTTCAGTTGGCCGGAAACTTGCTTAAAACTCCGGTTGGAATGTCTTTTATTTATTTATTATGGCACTATTTGAAAAGTCTTTATTTTTAAATTGACAACCACTTTGGCGATGGGTTAATCGTTTTTTGTCCGATCAGTATCATTGTGGAACGAGCTACCGATGGAGATCCGCCTAGCTCGCAGTCCTTACACGTTTAAACGAATGCTTAAACAACATTACCTTGTGAAACATTGTTTACCTTAATGCTCTCATTGTATATTATATTTTATTGATTATCATTATGTATTAATGTCACGTGTACGTCATGTGTATTATTAGAATGTACCTATGTGTATATATTAATATGTGTATGTATGTATTATTAGTAAGTATGTACATGTAATTATTCGTACGTAGTCTATTTTATAGCCTGTATCCCAACGCCCATCCTCATTTCCACTACCTTATCCTGTCAAGACTCGGTTGCCTGGTAGAAATCGCTCTACAGCGATAAGGCCGCCTTTGTGCTAATGTGAAATTAAAATGTATTTTAGTTTTAAAATTTGTACTTTATGTTGGTGTACAATAAAGGATTATTATTATTATTTAATGTCCAAATATTTGGGTTCTCGACTCGGAGTCGGTTTATCAAACCAGAAACGGGCTTAGCCAAGTATTCTGGTTTAAGAGTGTTTATGTGTTGTGATTAGTGAGATGTGTGGTGTGTAAAGTGTGTGTGTTTGGTGAAGTGTTATTTGGTTCTAGGTGGAGTGGAAGCGAGTTTGGATTTAGGAAGCGACGTACTAATGAACATGTGTCTAAAATGATAGATTTTTGCAGAGAGATATAAGTTTTTTCAGGAAGTTGCAGGATTTTAAGGGCTGAGTGGAGTGACTTTGGGATGATGCCGGTAGATGAAATAATAATGGGTATAATTTGTACCGTATTTTGGTGCCACATTTGCTTAATTTCATCTGCGAGGGGGATATACTTTTGGATCTTTTCAGTGTGTTTCTGTTTCAGGTTATGAGAATTGGGGACGGCAATGTCTATAAGGTAAGTGGTCTTCGTAGATTTAATGGTTAAAGTTATATCAGGTCTATTGCTGAGGATGGTTCGATCGGTAATTATGTCCCTATCCCAATAGAGTTTTGCTGTGTTATTTTCTAATACGTTGTTAGGTTTGTATTTATAATAAGGAGTGTATGATTCTAAAAGATTATGTTTTAAGGCTAGCAGTTGGTGTATGTGTTTGGCAACATTATCATGGCGGTGGGTATACTCTTTTTGGGCCAGAAAATTGCACCCTCCCGTAATGTGGTCTATGGTTTCAGTTGATTGGTGGCATAGTCTGCATTTATCGGAGATTATGTTTTCCTTTAAAATAAATTTGGTATAATTGCGGGTTTTGATTATTTGGTCTTGAATAGCCACGAGAAAACCTTCAGTCTCGCCGAAAATATTTCCCTTCGTAAGCCAGGCGCAGGATGCAACAGAATCTACGTGATCTTGTAATTGATGTGGGTATCTACCGTGTAGTTCTTTACTTTTCCACACCTCGATCTTCTGGTCCTCTTTGAGTACATTTTTTGTTGGGTCAAAACTTATATTGCTGAGCTGTAATAGAGTCCCCGACTGCTGCAAATTCACTATCGGTTTATGTAGAGTGCTGCTGTTGGCTTTTGAGTAAAAATATGATCATAGGTTTTCTATTTGTTTGCAGTTTATTATTATTTGTGATGTTTTGTCTTCTCAGCTCTAGGCTGGTTATGACTACATTTACGGGTTACACCAAGTAAATGCAGTGGATAAAAGAGTTCAGTTTTGTGATGTGGTGTCTAATTGCATGAACTTTCTCACAATACGACAGGTATTTAAAATTGCGGCTTTTTGTAATTGAGTATAAATAAACGGTTTTAGGTCCAATAATTTTAAACTATGATGCAAGTGTTTAGGGATCACTCCTGTGGTAGACAAAACTATGGGGACTACATAGACTCTAGTTTGTCTCCATATCCTGCTTACTTCGTCTTTCAGTTTAGTGTACTTACTAATTTTTTCGGTGATAGTTTTCTGAATATTATGTGTATTTGGGCTGCGATATCTATTAAGTATGTGATTTTATTCGTTTTGTCTACTAGTGTTATGTCTGGTCTGTTATAGTGTATAGTACGGTCTGTAAGTATGGCGCGGTCAAAAAGTAGCTTGTGTGTCGTATTCTCTAGTATAGTATCTGGCATGTATTTATAGTATGGGGTGTTTGCATTTTGTATGAGGTTGTATTTAAGAGCTAGATGTTGGTGAATAATATTTGCAATTTGATTGTGTCTATGGGTATAGTCCGTTTGCGTCAGGGTTGTGCATGCTCCAGTTATGTGTTGGATTGTTTCGGGTTGAGAATGGCATTTTATTATTATTATTATTATTATTATTTATACCTAAAGCTACACGCCTTTCGGCGGAAAGACCCGACAATTTGACCAGTCGGTCGGGGATCAGGGCAAGAGGGACAGAAACCGGCGAACTATTCGGGCAGTATCTAGCAAAACCGCTTTTTGCATGCGTGCTGGAATTATTTATTATTATTATTAATACCGTCTGCCTCAGACGCCAGTGGTCACGGATTCAATTCCCGCACGGACAAAAAAAAATCCGTGTCTGGGCGTTTATCTATACAATATGTATTTATATTCTAGGTTCCCCCTAGTTCGCGACATGGTATCCCATATCACAAGCTCCGCTTAGTTTGGGGCCATGTAGTTGGTGTGATTGTCTGGGAATTTTATTTATTTATTATATTTTTAATGATAAGGTATTTTGGGCCGTTTCAACGGCAAAATTCATGAATCAACTGTGTGATTAAAAATTCTTACAACTTAATAACACATTGTATTTATTAACATTCCTTGCAAACCTCTTGAGTAATATAATATGTACCTAGTCATGTTTCAACAATTATAAGAAAATATGACTTATATTTTAGGATTCTCTTTCTTTAACCCTTTTGATGGGGCACTGCAGCGCGCATGAGGGCGAAGCCTTTATTTACTCTAATTACAGAGTAATTTTCCTACCGATTTAGTTTTATAGATCCCGCTATAGCTCACTAAGCCCAAGAATTTTATTTTAAACAATTTAGAATAAAATAGATTTTAATTTTTTTTAGACAAGTATTTTTTTGACACTTTCTAAAAAAAAATTCAGTATTTCAGTATACTTTACATACTGGCCAAAGCATCTGTCAACACCGTACCTGATACGCCTCGCTTGGCGAGCGGGTTGGCGGTACCCAGAAAAGTAAACAAAAACCACTTAAATTCACCCCAAGTTGTGAAGGTCAAATTAAGTTTTTCTATTAGCTGGTGCTATGGAAACATTAATATAAAATTGTAAAATAATCGAGCACTTCAAATGATTATAAGTTTTGGATAACTTTTATGTATGGTTGTTTGTTCCTCAATCACGGCAGATTTGGATGAAATTTGGCAAAAAGATAGTGTACAGTCTGGAATAGCATATAGGCTCTTTTCTATCTCGATATTCTAGCGGGATTCAAAATTGTGCCAGTAAAACTATCGTTATAATCCTTTTTAATGAGCCCACATCAAGACCGTGTCCATAGATCTCTCTCGTGGTTTATAAGTTAGCCCTGTGACGCCACGATGACCTCTACATATAAACAAAATAAACATATGTACAAACACCCATAACGAGACGGCTAAAATGTATGTTCATCATACTAATATCTGGTGTTGATGGCGAGGTATTTATCACTACTCCAAGAGGCCGTTTAAGATTATGGTGTCAAGTCTGAACGTGTACTTGCAACACTTATTTTCTGTGTTGAGTTGAGAGTTAGTCAGAAAGAGTTACAGGACCTTTATGTAACTCTTATTATGAGTGTAATGAAAATCCGTTCCGTTGTTGGTATTTGTCTTTCTAATATTATTGAAGTGAAAGTTTATTATGACAGGTGAATAACAATTTAGTAATTAATTCCGTGCCAAAACTTTAAAATATGAACTATTTTAATACTGTATTGTTTTACCAGTAACCATGAAATGCGACTTTATAAATTTAATTTAAATGCTAGTAGTGTGTTGCATTTTATAAGTTTAAAAATATTTAATGCTATAATTTATCAATAAATAACCTGTGCTGGAATATTGAAATTCTATTTGTCGACATTCCGCGATGTAAAATGCATCCAAGGATTCTCGCAATAATTTTATTTCGAAAACTTTTGCTCATGAACATTGTTGATGGATGATTTTATGAATCCTACGAACTTGAAGCTTTGCAATCTCAAGAGAATACTAAGTTTTTATTGTTAATAAAATTCGGGTTTACTTTATTAGATAATATAAGAAAATAAAAAACTTTTATGCATATCAAGTAGGTACCATTTAAATAAGTATGTTTGTTTTAACCCTATACAAAGAACTGAGAAAATGTGCGAAACAAAAAAAATATATCTATAAGAATAAATGAGCATTATTAAATCCAAAAACTTAAAAATATTCCTTGATAGCCTATGTGGACTTAGCTCATCTGTGTGGGGTGGCTTTTTCTACCTCAAACTACAACAATTATATTCTTTAAAAATATATAATAAAATCCCCAGACAATCACACCAACTATAGCCCCAAAGTAAGCATAGCTTGTGTTATGGGATACCATGTAGCGAACTAGAGGGGAACATAGAATATAAATATACATAAATAAACACCCAGACACAGAACATTGTTTTTTCTTCTTCCGTGCGGGAACCCACAACCAATTAATTAAAAAACATTTTAGAATAGGGTACATGGCTACGAAGGGTCTTGGCTGTTTCAGAATAGCCCTACTCAGGGATATTAGGGCTATTAAAAAAGACGACAAGTCCAAACGACTATTGCATTACATTGCTTGGTTATAAGGCCCCTTTCACCATCCACATGATTAGCAACTACTCTTCATGTAAATTCGTGCGTCTTTCGCCAAATGATGATGATTTCCGTCAATCTTTTATAAAGAGCCAGTTCTTTCATCGTGCCATCATCTCTGACTTTGTCGTCACTTACCATCACCTGAGATTGAGGTCAATCACGGATTTATTGACCGATAAAAATAGTAAATTACATTTAGCTATTCAATTAGGTTTTCTTTGCGTATATTTTCCTGAAATCAATCAATCAATGTTAAACGAGCAATCACAAAATACAAACATAAGAGTGATCCTCCATTTTGCTGAATACACAGCGAGGTTCAAGTACAGTCAGACAAACAAGGTGTGTTTTGGTTTGGTTTTACTAATTTTGATTTTTTATTTATTTATATTGTCATCTATCACAAGTAATACGTAGTAATAATTATCCATATAAGTGCTTTGAATTCCGTTATCCTTGAAACTGCCTTAAAAATATTTAATTTATTTTTGTATCTGATTGACTAAAAGCGCACCGTTACTACTGGTATCTGATACCTATTTAATAATTGAAACAATAATTACAAAACGATACCATAAAAGGATACCGAAGCAATGCTGAAAACCACAGACCACAGTGTTCATGAAAGAGATGTTTTATTCTTAATAGCTCCAACCCGCAACTTATTTCGATTGAAATCCAGAAATCATGTTTTACGGTACGGTGAAATACAAAAAAAAATATAACATAAAAAAAAACATATTTTTTAAATTTAAAACTGACATTGCATTTTATAATAATGATCTATTAAAACCTATCCCAGACACCGGGTGCGTACAATTTTTGTTCTTGAAAGTTAATTTAATGGAGTGATCTCATTTTTTTTAAACTTTAGAACCTATTAATTTTATTTTTTATTTACATAGCTATCTACTTATTTCTGGACTATTATTTCATAAAAAACACCTTCCAATCAATATTGTACATTTATCGTTCCTCTAAACCCATAGTAACTTTTTGGGTACTATTATTAAGTAGGTAAAATATAAATATATATATCTATTGTGTTACAAAAGCATTGTACAGTGTGACTGGTGACAAATTTTAGATATTGAAGGAGAGCACTCTGTACTCGATTCTGATCAAAATTATTTAATAAAAATAGGTACTTACTATTTCACTAGAATTCACAACTCTATAATGGTGCGTACAGATTGCTTGTAATGCAACTAGTAATGTAACATTCTGCGCACGTTGCGTATTTGGACGTGTAGTGTGCAGAATGTTACATTACAAGTTCCATTACAGCAATCTATACGCATCATAAGTCGCCGCCGCATCAAAAGTAGTAAGCCGCGCGCAGCCACAGACGTAGTATGTGCGCTAGAGTAACCATGCATTGCGTGATGAATTCTTTAACTTTTGGCTATGTTTACTCAGAAAATAATTCATAGTTATTTTATAAAAAAATATAATTATATATTTAATAATATCTCAAGCTATCACGTCCTCGAATTTCGAAAGTGACCCGCCTATTTAAGAAAATAAATATTTAATCTTTCTTCTTTCTTTATTACAACAGGAAGTAGTTAACCACTGTTAACATGGGGTCCGAGAAGGCATCAAAATGTCGAAGTTAAAAAGAAAATAAAATTAGCACGGACAGATTCAGAACAGAACTAGATTTCATTATTTTAAAGGTATATAATTTTTGAAACTATCAATGTAATTAACGTTTAAATTATTAACTTTATTAGCGGAAAAATAAAGAACACAAAATGCATCAAAAATAAGGTAAATATCCCGTTTCTAAAGGTAATGTAAATAACTGTTTAACACACGTTCATCCCCAATCTCATGGGAATTTCGGAATAAATGTAATATTTGTAGTATTCCGACCACGTCTTAAAGGTACCTACGAATTTTTGGCCCAATCAACTGATAAGGATTTTTGGCAAAAAAGCGTAGAAAAACATTCGAGGATAGCGTTATACTTAATTTTTAAAATATTAGTACAATAACTTTGGCGATGGGTAACACTGTCAGCCTCAGACGCCAGTGGTCACGAGTTCGATTCCCGCACGGAACAAAAAAAATGTTTCGGGTCTGGTCGTTTATTTATACATATATGTTAAAACATTAGCTAGTTTTAAAATAAATGTAAAAAAAATATTTCTTAAAAAACAAGTCCAATATGAAAACTTTGTTTGCAGCGAGTCGTTTATCTAATATATTTAATACTTATTTATTTATTTAATTTATTTTTATATCTATTGATTTTATATATCGTATTTTATATTCATTATACATACACACACACATTTGTAATGGATTATTATGCAATCAATTTAGCTCCAGTTATAATTATTATGACATTAAGGTTTGTTGTTGTTTATTCCTGCATGCCTTGTGTACATATTTTTATTTTGTTTTGTTTTATTGTGTTATTTTAATAAGCCTTACTTTTGTTACTCTATATGGAGGGTCCATTATAAGGTTCAACTGAAAACCAGCGTCTTGAGGTGACTCTCTTGGCATATGCTGAGTTGGACCTGTTCACACCTAATTACTTGTATAAACTTACTTTCATTTTTATTATATTTGTACATTGTGTGTGAATAAATATTTTTCATTTCATTTTCATTTCATTTCATATGTATTTACATGGTATCCCATATCACAAGCTCTGCTTAGTTTTGGGCCTGGGGATTTTATTTATTTTATTATTCATAACTGTTTAAGTTTGTATAAATTCAGATGATTTTTAGGTTCCTTTTTGTAACTTTATATTATAAGCCAGTAAAGTTTAATTTCATCAAAGTAGTTATGTTTATTATTATTAGCTCCGTAAATTTATAAACGTTGCTGTTGTAACAAGATTTATGGAAGCAGGCACTTCCTCATGCGGTAAAACTTGAAATCTAAGTTAGAAAATTGAATTAAATTTCCGTCTAAAACCGTGGTAGTCGGCTTCCTGAGATATATTTTACACGTTATTTCACTCTTATCACTTTAGAATTAATTTTATATACTATTTATATTAAAAGAATTTTCCTTAAAAGATATTATTAATATGTTAGTTTCTCTTTCAGGAAAATAGTTATCAACAATTTTTTACACTTTTATTTATAAATTAGAGTATTATAAAAATATTATACTCTAATTTCTTCCATGCTGGACTGGGAGCGAAAGAAAAACGTAGAATGTGCCAGCTGCTTCTCTTCCCGAGCATACTGTAAAAGTCAGTAAAGGGACAGAGGTTTTAAAGGCGTTTTTGTGGGCGATAGGCTGACTCCCTGTCACTACAATAGTCTCTCTCCATCTTTATAATACCTCCAAATTTGTCAAACGTGACATCAGATGGTCTTGTAACCTCTGGTGTTCTGCCTACCCCATAAGGGATACAGGCGTGACGTTATGTATGAATGTATAAAAATATATTTATACGAAAATATTCAAAGAAACCATAGGATTTAACTGTACGACATTGATGACACCTCCAGTTTTCCATAGCTGACTCAATTTCAATATCGAAGTAATGAATAAAAATATGAACTAATAATAAATTGTTGGTAAAACAATGACCTTTAGCAGTTCAATGTTTCTTGTTTTTAAAAACTTTCAAGTTTTCAACTTCTATATGTAGGAAAGTTTGAATGATGCCTGAAGATCTAAAAATAGGCGATAAAATATATCAATACCGGCAATACTATCACGTTGATCACAGCTTTTAAAAAAAAATTATTGCGTTTTTGGCGATAGAACAATGAATAGGCTCGTGAAATAAAGTGAAGTTAATAACTATGTAGGTATATGAGGCTAGTTTTAAGATATGTTTCACAACATTGACATAATATGGGTTCGAAATAATTTAAGTCATACTTAAATTCTTGTATTACTTAAAATAACACAGTAGGATTCAGAAATATTTATCATGATAAAATTTCTGCCAAGCCTCCATTTCCAAATCGTATTAAAAAAATATTTTTTGTAAAAATAATTGCTATTAGTAGGTATTCATGATTTTGTCTACTTTTGCGAGAATCTTGTGTCATGGTTTAATGTTTTCGGGTGTATTAACTTCAACTTTACTTTTATTTAATTTGGACATGACTATTAATCACGGTCATTTCATAAATTAAAATTAAAGTGTCCAAGTAATTTTAAAATATACTGTAGTTATTTGATACGTGTTAACAAATCAACATAATTACTTAAAACTGTTCCGTTACTGACTAAGTGACTGTTGTTTCTAAATGAATTTCTTTCTTTTTTAATAAAAGTATTCAAGTATGTAAATATATTTTATAACAAGGCCAACACTTAAAATTAAAACTGTCGCTTTCTAATAAAACCCAACTAATATAATTTTGGACGAAAATTCAAAATTTACGCTTCGGTAACAAGGACATTTATAACAGGAGTTGGTTGGTGATAAAAAGGATATTACAGTTATATATTACGCAGTTAAAAACAGAGCAAGTTTGTAAGGAAAATTATTCAACACACTTATCCATGCCCTTGTCAAGAAAATTATCATCGTTCGCTCAGCTACATACTAATGTTTATTACGTCTGGTTTATTTTTCTGATTCTTTTCCCAACTGTGATCTTAAAATACGAAATAATTTCACTGCTGCGTGAGATTTTGATTATGAATTTCAAAGTTGTAGCAAGATCATGCCCATTATTATTAGTCATCAGGCATTCATAGATTTACATATTTTACCGTCATTTTCACAATATTAAAAAAAGCAGACCTCTTTATTGAAATAATCATTAAAAACAATCACAGCAGCTCAATTACAGCGCTCTAAGGTTTAAGTAAATACTTTAAAAGACTTTATGGTTTGAATCTATTTTCATCACACCAACACTTCAAAAATAAGACCTCTAGTCTCAGATCATACAAACACAGAGATATGCCTTGCGCGTTAATTTGTTCCGGTCCCGATGTCTCCAAGTTTCTCCCACTAATTATACTAACACAACAATAAAAGTAAACAGTATAGCACACATATGAATATTTCTCACGCACACTATTAATTTCTTTATAACACTAACAAATCAACTAATAGTCCACATGCAAAAAAAAGGCGGCGCCCGCGCTCGTAGCTACGAATGATATGCACACACACTAATGCAGCTAGGTTTGAAATTGGTTATCTATAAAATGTCGATGAAATTTAATTGACGTAATTTTTTTTAGCAGTTAACTTTTTTACCCGACTTATTCAAAGGAAGGCAATTTATTTAATTAGTATGTATGTGTTGTATGTAAAGCACACATACAATTAATAAACGTCAACTGAAGATAGTACTTCGCCTTTAAGTTGTACCTAGTCTTGCCATAAATATTGTAATAAAGAAAAAAACAATATTTTAACTGCAAATAACATTTTTTACTTTTACAGTGTGTTAGTTTAATACATAAATATACAACAATTAGAAATATAAAAAGTTTATTCGAAGTGGTCTCCATTGGCTGTAATACAGTCCTTTAAACGTTGAGGCCAGTTATCAATAGAAGCACGCACTCTTTCCATGGGAAAATTCTTCACTGCCAATCGTATAGATTGTTTTAGGGACTCCAAATTATCATGGCGGTTTTCCATTGGATATTTTTTAATAATTTTTTTTGCAGGGAGATCAAACAATAAGTTATTATTATATTTATCAAGAACCTAACTATTTATAACAATGTAATTAATAGTATAAATACATAAATAATATTGATTAAAAGTAATCAATGAATGATTTTATTTAACAAAATTATCATTTGATAATACGCCTTAATTTTATCGATAAAATGTAGACAATCACACATCCTTAAGTCACGAACGCAACCAGCGGCCGCACCACGAGTTGCCGAATAAGTGAGTATTTTCATAGGTATACTAATCCATTGCGTAGTTAAAACAACGCATGCATAAATTTGCTGTGTTACGCAAGCAATAGTGTTTGCTCTTCACAAACGTAGTTGATTTACTATGTGATCCGATTTTACAACTAAAGTGTTATTTCCAGTGAATGTTTTACAAGTTTTAATAAAAAAATACGCATTATTTCAGTCAGATACGTGTGAAATGAGATGCCATCTTAACTATAATTAACTTTGGCACTAGTATTTTTACAAAAAACCACTGAACAAGCCGGCATTTTGAGAAAATCGCTAGAAGTGACGCCGTTGCGAGTTGACACACGACTATTAGCAAAACTCATAATGAGGTATGTTTTTTACCTGATTCGTTCGCACGTGACACGCCCACTTAGCACATCTCTTAGTTTTTATGATCTGAGCCTCTAGTAAAGAAGGCAATGTTTTCACCTGTACACCAGCAAATGTACTCGACGTTATTTAATTGCACTCCAAATATCTCAAACATGAACTTTGTTGAGGTAGTAAGATATACAAACTCTGTGCATCCATGTCACATAGATCCGGACCAGTAGTTAGGTTGAACCGTCGGTACTATTGCTAATTGGTTTTCGCAACCAAAATGGTGCCCAATTTCTTAAAGCGACGTCATGTGTTCGTACCACCAGATTGTGTACTTTGTGAAACAATTTGTTTTGAAGGAATTTATAGCAACAACGATAGTTGAATAAATTTTAAAAAATTGATGACCTAACCTTTTTTCCACTCTATCTGGAAAATCATTATAAAACTCTATGTAATTACTCCACACCTTGCTTTACTTTTTTTTTTTTAATTTGAGCTTCATTATTGGTGCTGTATTGATGTGGAAAAATACCTTATTTACTCATTTTTCATTCCAAACAAACAGTAATTTTTTATAGAGAAGAAATGTTTTTCTTATGAGTAATTTAAAACCGTAGTTCTCTAGAAAACGAATCTTTTTACGAAATGCAATTTTAAATCTTAAAGAGGCGCGCAATTTTGCGCTCAATGCTTGTAGATTACCACTTACGGCGAGTTTCAACATTCAACTGACTGGTATGAGCAACCGATACCGGCACAAAACTAATATCTTATTAGGCTACGAGCTGTAAGTTCTTAAATTTGGCATGGGCCCTCTTTACATGACGTTCTTCCAAGAAAATAGGCGATATGTGATTTATAGAATATCACGCATTCGCAAATTATTTGTATAGTATTTGAACTAAATAATGTATAAACCTATTCAATTTATTCTTGCTATGTTTTGGTATTCGATAAATATATTATAGTATGTATTTAGAGGATTTTGTTAATAATTGCGTTTAATTGCTTCCGTAAAACGAAACGCCAATCTTTTGGCTTATTTTGCCATTGGTTAAATCACATTTTTTATGACGTCAAAGTAAACATTTAAAAGATAAATTATGTCATTTAATAATACTCTTCCTTTTTTACAATAACTGTTATAGATAAGTTAGAAAGAAAAACTGGATTATTGATATGTGGACAGATATTTGATAGGATATTTAGTTAAATCAATAAACTGTTACGTCGTTGGCTATACAAAATTACTTCTGTAATTGGTCATATGTAATGAAAACTTAAATCGCTATTGGCCGCAGCAGGCTTCCTTGCCACTTTTTCCTCATTGGTTTAAATTAATAATTTGTTACGTCGTCGTTATCTAGATTAAATGACTTATTTTGTAAATGGTCAAATGTAACGATGTTGCCTTAGCAACCCATTACAGTCAAACAGTTCGTAAGCAGTAGTTTAAATGTCAAGATTTTAAATATCAAAGTCAAAGTCAAAAGAATCTTTATTTCGTAAGTATTTAAATACATTTGAAATAAGTCACAATTTACAAATTGAACTAAATCTACCAATATAGAAATTCATATTGGTAGTGAATTCTACTGTTCGTAGACAAAACGAACAGTTTTCATGATATTAAAAGCCGCCATTAAAGGACTAACCGCTAGCCAAGTGTGTTGCTCTTATGATTTGATCGATAAAGTTAGTTTACCCTACCCTTGTAAACCCTACGCTGTTACTTTCAAGTATTTTTTTTACTTAAAAATACTTTTGTCTGGTTGTACTTATTATTTTCAGGGTCTTTTCAGGGTCAGGGAAATCATTTGAAAGGAACTGGATTAAAAACTGGATTAAAGTTTAAAAATTTTCAGCGAAACACTAAAATGACTAGTAGAGTCTGAACTGTCATATTCAAAATGTGTAAATAGATTAAATAATTGTAAACGGACGTATACAAATTCTATCTTTAAGTTTACACATTACAAGGAAAATATAGTTAGAAAAATAAAAGTTGGAAAGGATTTTTAATACAAAGCAATTAGTGTTAGTTTAATATAATATAAGTTCCAATAAGTAGATAAAACCAGTGCCGCGTTGGTTAAAAGAATTAGGTATCTTCCGAAGTTGGTGTGCCATTAGCAAAGTCAATAATAGCTTCAACAAGAACCGATTCATTGTATCTGCGACTCGAGGAAGAAAAGAACATCTTATATATAAAATCCTCGTGTCACAGTTTTCGTTGCCATACTCCTCCGAAACGGCTTGACCGATTTTGATGAAATTTTTTGTGCTTATCCAGTATCTATGAGAATCGGCCAACATCTATTTTTTTTTAAATTTATTTATATGGCAAAACAACATTTGCCGGGTCAGCTAGTGTTCTTATATATTTTGAAAGTTGATTTTTTTTTATATTGACACATCTTTATTATGTTGCTCTAGTATTTACTTCATAAGCTTGTGTTGTGGAGATCATATTTTCTCATAAATTATAAAAGGTACATAAATACACTTGAAATAAATAAAATATTTACAAATTGAACTGAATCTACCTCCATTTCGGTAAGTTGAGAAGAAGTGGCAAGAAACTCAACAGCAATCATATTTTAAAATTATAAAATAACATAGTTATAACATCTTCGAAATCACAAAAAAAAAGAAAGATCTTTTGATGCTTTAAATAGTTTCACGTAAAAGGTTAAACTAAAACTATTGAAGAGGTCATCAGTTCTTAATCACACAGATATATATTTTAAATAAATAAGTCCACCTATTCCATAAATATACAACCTTCGATACAACCCCATCATCCAAATATGTTTTAAAATAAATAGCATTTGTTATGGGGACCATTTTGGTATCTAGTCTGCTGATCGGGCTGGACAAATTCTTCTGCTGTTCTATCCTTTCCGATGCCTAACAGATTAGGTTTTTCTAAGTTGCCAGACAGTCGCCTTATCAAGTGTTCAAAGTTTTTGTGTATTTTTAGTGCTTTTTATAATTATGTTTGGTTTCTAAGCCTTTATTGTTCCGTCACTGACTGAGTGACTGACAGACAACGTACAGCCATAACATATTATATTCCTTAGAGAGTGTAAAGTAGCTCTAAGAAACATTTCCCGTTCCCATGGAACGGGAATTATTCTTTTTAGTTTGTATAAAAAATCCTATTCCTTGAGTGCATGGATGTGATAATTCGTATAAAGCTTCTTCAATGGGTGACTGGTTGTTTCATAAAAAAAATCCAAAATTCCCATGGGAACGGGAACTATAGAATTTTGTAATTTGACTGAAAAATATTATTCGTTGAGGGCCCGGATGTGAAACTTGGTATAAAGGTTTTTCAATAGTGCCTGGTTAAATTATGGAAGTAATTCCCGAAATTTCCACGTAAATGTATATATACCTAATAATATTCATTTATTTGTACTCAAAGAAACACACACATTACAATAAAAAAAAATTAATAAAAGGAGAAAGAAAAAAACAATATTAAAAGAAAAGAAAAAACAATATTAAAAAAAACAATTGGTAAAAAGTACACTAATTATTTTTCTCTTTTACTATAAGTACTGAGTTATATGAAAAGTGTGTGTTGCGGCAGTACAAAAAGGCCATGGCTCAGTGAAAAGTATTGCTCTTGCGAACAAATCACTGATAATTCTGCCATAGCCAAGGAACGTTCATAGGGAGATAATATTATATTAGATTATTTACATTATAAAATAATAATAAACATATGATCATGTGCAAAAATAAAATATGTAAAGTAAATAAATAATAAAAATAAAAAGGATAAGAGCAAAGAATATTTAATAATAAAATAATACATATGAAATGTGATATATAAAATGTGAGTCTGATTGGTGTTTCAAGTATGTATATGTGGTGGTTGTGGGCATCACACTATGAAGTCCGTTACCAAATAGCCAAGTGGAATACCAATGTTTTGTTTTTCTAAAAGGTATGATTTGAAATACTTTTTGAATGTTATTTTAGTTGTCAATTTTTGCATTGGCGGGGGGATATTATTCCAGCATTTACTGGCTAGGTAACGGAAACTGCCCCTAAAAGCAACAGTTTTGTGCGGATGGCTCTCTAGTAATACCTATAGAAATTTTTAGTTTTATGAAAAATCTAATACTGTGAGCGCTCGAATCCGAATCTGGGTATATAGGTTCTTTCAAGGCATGTCTGGTTGTATTATGGAAGGAGTTTTTGATATTCCCACAGATTTTTCCCACAACGCGTACGAAGTTGTGGGAAAAAGTTCGTCCATTAATTCAAGACGGGAGGTGTCGCTAACTGTGGGCCTTATCAAGCTTAAAGTCACTCAGCGGGCAATGGAAAGGGCTTTGCTTGGCATTTCCCTACTAAAATTATAAATGTGAAAGTTTTAATGGACGGATGTATGGATGTTTGGTCCATACTTACATTTAATACCTATGTAGATTTATTGCAAGTTTTTAAAGCCACATCTTAAGCGTCTAAGATTGAGCG
Organism: Stenoptilia bipunctidactyla; assembly: GCA_944452665.1. Taxonomy (NCBI): domain Eukaryota; kingdom Metazoa; phylum Arthropoda; class Insecta; order Lepidoptera; family Pterophoridae; genus Stenoptilia; species Stenoptilia bipunctidactyla. The sequence continues at coordinate 11,884,407 of OX101738.1, forward strand.
TTTTCGGTTGAGTGTATCTACATGATGGTAAGTGGCATCTAGTTCCATGGACATCAATCATTTACAAAGTAGGGTTGTTGATCTGTTGCCAATTGCCAACTCATAGCTCAATTCAATGTGTAAAAACGTCAATATTAAAAAAAACTCTGCGCCAACATATTGCGAACATGACGTGTTTAAATTTATGAAAAAAACTTATGTGACAAAAGAATAATATATCATTTATTCCTTTTGTGATGCCAGATTTGACTAATATTATTCAATTTCAATTTATTTTCCTTCCATATTTGATTCTAACATATTTTCTTGCTCGAGTCAGCTAAAATATAAAGTCTTACGTCCGTAAAGCGCCTGAACGTAACAAGCATGTATATCAAATTGATCGTAAACCTATTTTTGTAATGGCGCAAACACATTACGATCCAGTTACTCGTGATTACACGAAAATTTAAATTGTTAAAGTATTTGACTGCGTGTGAAAATCGTAAATTTGTTATTTAAGCAAAACGGACGGTAATTCAAAGTAACAAAAAATCTGCCAATATTGGGTGGTAAATATTGATAGAAATAAATTGATGAATTGAGGTTCATATTTTATTTGTTAATCTAATATGTATGAGTTTGCTATTATTTTGATCGAGTTGTGAGCAAAAGGTTTAAGGAAGCTTTGTAATTTTGTGTCAAGAGATAATTTATACCTTTGAGAATTGAATGTGAATGGAATGAAATATTAAATTTATTATTATAAAATATATGTGGATTGTTTGAAGCCATTATTCGAAAGAGAGCTGCTTCGCTATGGGCGCGGGTGCGAGGCAGCACCAACACTCTCTTGAAGGTAATAGCGGCAAGGACGGACAGTCCTTTAACTGAACATTGGATGTCAGTACATGTGCAGTCCAATGAACATTTTAAATTTTACTAACATAGTTGTTGAAGTTGTGTTTTTTACTAATATTAAGTGTAAGTGTATGGATAATCTTTGTCTGAAATAAACTTTTTTCATTTCATTTAAAATTATTAAAAAAATGGATTTTAAGTTATCAGTATGATAACTGAGATATTTCCAATGAAATTGACATATCGCAGTTATTTTTTGTCATCACCATCATCATCGGCAGCCAGTAGACGTCCACTGCTGGACATAGGCCTCCCCCAAGGATCTCCACGGCGCCCAGTCCCGCGTCGCCCTCATCCAGCGTTTACCGACGACTTTGACCAGGTCGTCGGTCCATCTTGGGCTGCCTACGCTGCGTCTCCCAGTACGTGGCCACCACTCGAGAACTTTTCTGCTTCAACGGCTATATATTCAGTTATTTTTAAATGAGTGGAAAACTTAAACAGCTTCAGTTGAAATCACTGTGATATTCTCTAAGGGTTTGCAAAACTAAACAAAAAAAGGTACTGCAAACGACAAAACATAAAAAATATATTTTATTTGCTAATAAAACCAATGCATTTTTAAACGTTTCAATAAATTTTAGACGATTTATATCTCCCAAACTATTTATATTCTTGGTCGACTTTATGCGGCTAAAACGCCATACTAATATTACCTATAAACTTGAAAGTTTGTGAGGACAGATGTGTGTGCGTTTATATGTAACACTATGATTTATACCTAACTCGTAGCTCAGAATACTTACATATAACACCTATTTTATCATATTTGTACTGAATTCCAACGGACAAAGATTTACGCAAGTAAGAACAGCCAGTGAATTACATAAGATTTAATTAAGGAATATCCAATAAAGTAAAGCCTTGGTCTTGATTGATTGCTTTATACCGGAAACGTGAAGTGGTTGGTCGTAAGTGAGAGGTGAAATATTGCGGACGTGGGGTTGTTGGCCTTTTTAAAAAGGGAAGGGTCCTTCAGTGAAGCAGCGCCCTTTTTAGGCCTATGAAAGTAGGAAGTGGTAGTTGTGAGTTTTTAGGTAAAGTGATATCTATTATTAAGATAAAGCTTTTTTACATAATAAGGATGGGACGTTTGTCCTCCATGGAAATGGAAAGTGAACATAAGGACTTAGATGGTTCACGTAATTTCAAGAGAAAACGATATTTTTTTGTTCAAATGTTGGAAAAGTGTTGGAACCTCCAACATTTTAGTAACTTTTTATTGTCTATGATTTTTTGTGCTATGTAATTCCTGTTCAAGTAGCAAAATAGCGCCAAGCGTATTCTAACATAATAGTGATATATTTTGATTGTTTAACTCAGTACTATCGTAGAAAATTTTTCTCTAGCAGTTTTGTTCTTTTTCACCGATTTAACCTTGAACCTGAAAAAGTTTGTTTATAATACACCTATTATATTATTCCTATCACTCCTATTATATTTGTTTATAATCACCTACGTTTATTTCTGAATAACGAAGCTTACTAATGGGCAAAGATACAAATATATAGACCGTAAGAATAAAAACAGCATTTGTTATTGGTGTAAATAATAGTAACACAGGTGAAAGAAATATTTTTCTTACAAATAGCTCCCCTGTGTTTAATGTTATTTATTTTTTGCTATGAAGTATTTTCTTTTTTTTTTTGTTATTCTGTTTCTAAAATGAGTACCTAACGAATCTAAATAACAAAACATTGATGGGCTTGTGACACAAAAGGAAGTGTATGAAATTGAATAAGTTTAATGAAGGCGTAAATTGAATCGATGAATTTTGTCAAAATATACTATCGACACAAAGATAGCTCGACTTTTGTATTTTAAAGTTAAATTAAACTTTTATTGAAGTTTAAAAATACAATTTTAATATTACCAGCGGAAAAAGTAAACAACGATAATATTAGTGTCCACATTTTTTATATTTCGAATTATATGTAAACCATGTCACTTATATCAACTGTATGTAACAAAGTAAGGAATATTTTGACTTTAACATTGAAGATTTAATAGTTCGTAATTTTAACCTAGGTAATCCTGTATTTAAAGGTGTAAGATAATCTTAAATTATGTAAAAGGACCGTACTGGAATCGCTCGTTGAGTGGAATGTTTTAGATTTTAATCTCTCGATTGGGCTATATAAAAATTCAAAATTAAATTATAATTTTTAGACTGTACGCATTTGTAATTATCTGAAAGCTTCGCTGTGTTGTTTTAATTGGGTTTACTAGTGAAGAAGTGTAAAAGAGTGTTTATAAAAGTAAATATTGTATTTAAAATTATAACTATGCCTTGAATAAACACGATAAGTTTTTTTTATTAGACTGAATTAAAGCCAGAATACAACCAATAAATAAAATACCTACGAATGCATACGTATCTAATTTCTATAGAAACGTTTTCATCTCTCTATTTTTAGAGAATAATACAATATTTTTTAGCTATTGCATTGTCGCACGCAATGTTGTTTCGATATGATGGAACCTACGAGTGCCCTTGAAAAGAACTGTGTTTGATATTGCCCCTTATGTAGTTTACTATAAGTTTAAATTAGTTTGATATTTCGCTTGGGTTTAAATGTGATTTCGAACAAAAAATGGAAGACTGATATTTTTATGCATTAAAAAACATCAACAAAGTTTTTCAAATTAAATACCTACTTATTGATTTTTAATGGTGTTAAAAATGAAACGTCACCTTAAAGCAATTTCAGGGTGGAACTGACTCAATATTAAATATTGTCGAAAATTTATCGATGTAGATTAATAACATCGTTATCAGAGTTTGTCCCCAGAATAAGACCCTAAATAGGTATTGTATCCAATTGCGGATCTTTTCGTATTTGTTTACCAAACAACTACGGAAGCTAAAATGTAGTAAGGTACCTGCATAAACTCTTAAAAAATCTTTTCCTCTCCACAGCATTTATTATTCCTAAACTTTAAAAAATATCGAAACAAAAGTGAGCACTTTTTGTTCCCGATACTTATTTGAGTGTTTTTGTTACAACAGCCTTGTACGCCTCTTTTTGTTGTTGTGCGGTATTTTGAGTGCGTACCACGTATATTGAGAAAAATAAAATTTATAAAATATATATTAGAAATCTTTAAAAGTTTGTTAGTTATGTAAGATGGTCAAAGACGTCTTGAAATCCAAAAAAAATATCAACACGTAACAAACATCATTATACCTGCAGTCTATGGTGACTGTAAAGTCACCGAAAAGTCGAGATAAAATCTATTTGTAAATTTAAAAATAAAACCCAATAAAATCCATTCACGAACGTCTGTTATTTAATATAACTAATCATCAAACTAGTTTAGTAACAGTAAATAATTTATTTAGTATGTTAATAAGTTTAATAATTTATTAACATACTAAATAAATTATTTACTGTTTAATTATTTATTTACCCCTAGTTACTTCTCAAACTAGGTGTGAGGTTCTATTTCTCGGATAACAACAACTTTCAATTAAATCACACAGAGTTGTTTTGAGATCAAGTTTTTCAACCTATTTTGAGAAACGTCTTCTACCGTCTAACGAAAGAAGGTGTATATTCAGGACTTAATTGACTCAATTAAGGATAACAGATAAACAACCTTAGTGAATAAACACAGTGCCTTTCACAAATAAAACTGTAGGTATCAGAAATAATATAAATATTAAGTAAATATTAATAACTAATATTAAGTAAAGGTGATATCGTCGACATCACGACGACAAGAAGTCGATTCACGATTTCACAGGTTAAGCAACGTTCGGCGCGGTCGGTACTTGGATGGGTGACCGCCGACCATTCGTTTCTCACGGCGACTTCCGTGCTTCGGAGGGCACGTTAAGCTGTCGGTCCCGGGTGCTGTATACTTGTATACAGTAGTCGTTAGGGTTTGTCAGAAGCCATATCGGCACCCTGAAAATTCTGACATCCACCACCCAGCACTGGGCCAGCTCGGTGGATTATGGCCTAAACCTCCTCGTCACCTAGAGGAAAGACTCATGCCCTGCAGTGGGCTCATTACACGGAGTTGTGATAATGATGATGATAATGAAAGGTGACATGACATCTCATACAAATTCATTTTGCAAGTTGTGTAAACTGGGTAATAACAAGAATTTCTTTACAACTGTTACTCTCAAATCATCCAAATAATTGAAATATGTCTTGCTCTATATTTTGTGCTATTAAGTTAAAAGTTTTCTAAGTTATATTGCTTGTTGAAGTAATATATTGTTGATGTAATAAGGCTTCTTACTAAGCCCTCATGTGAAGTAATAAAAATGAAACAAATAAGTGTGGATGTAGGTAGAACTACCTATAGCCCGATGAGGATCTTTTAGCGCTTGGCTAAAATTGGAACTAACAGCCATATTTTGAAATGTCACTTCATGACTTATCTCGGCTCATATTTATTTTTGTACTATTAATTTAAAATGTGTGCTTACCTGTGGTGGTAAAAATGAAGAAGTGATTTTAACGAAGAAAAACAATCTAAAGTGGCTATAAATCCATAAAAACAGTAAACAAGCAAGTTTCGTCTGCAATGTTCACATATTACCATACTTTGAAATTTATATCTTGATATTTACCTAATTATTTTATTGTTATGTTTCCATTAAATGAACGTAAAATTCAAGAAAATCACCCGCTGCGGTAAGAGTTGTATAGAAAAGTATAATTAGTACATGTTTAAATAAAACAATTTTTGCTGTGTAGCACGTGACCACGGGGTCTGCAACACCGAAACGTTGAGTTAAAATGCAAAATATAAATTAAACGCGATAAATCCGGTTAAATAGTGTTTTATTTGAATTATAAATCGTGGAAACTTAAGACAATATTAGTAGATATTTATATGAAGCTTTCACCATGCGTGAATTATTACTGAAGAAAGTAGTGGAGACAACGATAATTAGGAAGAATAGAACTTTGGTTTTTTGATACGTCTACCACTTGATATAGTTTATAAATGTAATACATTCTGACGTTCTTATTTTGTTTATATAATTTTTTTTATAGAGTTAAAAAACACTGAGAAACACGATGAGCTCATTCCTTAAACCTCATTGTCGTCCAACTTAATTGAGCGAGTGATTCAGCTTGTTGGCCTGCATTAGCCACCTTTTGCTGGGTTTCAGGACCCATCCTGAATTCGAAAATATTTTTTTCTGTGCTGACTTAGATCTGGGTATGTAACAAGCTACGAAGAGAAATCGTCCGACGATTTTTTCATTTATATATTTTTTTAAAACTTAAGGCTTTTGTTTTTTGTTATCATTACTTACTGACTTTTGTTCGTATATAATAAGATGTTTTTTTTCAAAACTTTTTAAATCAACAAAGAAACATAATCATTCTCATAGGTATTTGTCTTTGTGTAGGGTCGGCTTAGAATCACCCTACCGCTCCTGGATAAGCGTGTCTTAAAAGGCGACTAAACCGAGTGACCCTCGCTTGGGGGTAGGGTCCCATCAGAGTCCAACTGCCTAGTGACTACCCTTCATATAAAATCTGCCGCCACATATTACCGCTTCGGTGGCGATGCCTTCCGGCAATATTTTATGAAGAGTCAGTTCTTTCCTATGCTTTCATTTTCGACCTCATCTTCACTTAACATTGGTGAGATTGAGGATAGGTGAGATTGGGGTCAAGGCACACTCCCCTAAGTGGAGTGCATTAATATATTCCCTGAACGTCAGGAGAATTTACAAAATGGTAACCCTAATTTCACACTCACGCCGCCGCGCCGCCTCGAAAGCGCCAAAAGAGCCTTGTTGGATTTACAAATATTTTTTGGGATATTTTCATATTATATCAATTCAATGGAAATTAATGGATGCATTTGATAAAATGTACGATAAAATATCGATTAATTAATCCATCGACGTTACTTTTGATCAGTTGAGTAGAATTCAATGCAATGCGATGTACTGACCTTGTTTCATATGAGTAATGTCCTAACCATGTAGACTGTAATAAGCAAAAGAGCTTTTCTTTTTCACCGCCTTTACGATTCTTGATGTTATTACAATACGTTTTACAACAGGCAACGATATGCAAACGGTGTTTAATAATTCTTTAATTTAAAAACATGTTTTCAACCGACTTTATAAAAGGGAGGTACTCAATTCGTCTGTTTTTTTTAAAATATTTGTTACCTCATAACTTTTGACTGGGTGAACCGATTTTAATGATTCTTGTTTCATATGATTGAAGATACTACATTGGTTGAAAAGTTCGCGGCCTGGCCATTAAAAAAAAAACTTTTGTTATTTTTTCTGCCGTCATTTTGAACTGTCATTATTCAATTATCAGCCCGCGAATTTTCAATTTGATATCTTGTTTAAATAAAATTTTACGAACAATATAAATACGTGTGTAGAACAAATTTTGACTAATGGAGAAATTTGAACAACGTGCTGTGATTAAATATTTCTTTAAAAAAAGATGAACACCAAAGGAGATCCATGATGACATGCAAACAACATTAGGGGAATCTGCCCCGTCTTATACCACTGTGAAAAAATGGGTTGCAGAATTTAAACGTGGACGAGAGAACATCGAAGATGAGCCTCGCTCCGGCAGGCCAATGACGTCTATGACCGAAGAAAACATCAATAAAGTGTGTGATCTCATATTGAAAGACCGTAGATTGACTATCAGAGAAATTGCAGACACTAAAGGCATCTCATATGAACGAACGCAAAACATCATTGTCCATGAACTCGGCTTTTCTAAGGTTTCGGCTAGGTGGGTCCCCAGATTGCTTTCAGTAGAGCAAAAGCGAATTCGACTCACGATTATTCGCGACTGTTTGGAGATGTTCGAGGCTGATCCACAAGGTTTTCTTGACAGATTTGTGACAATGGATGAAACCTGGGTTCACCACTATACCCCAGAATCAAAACAACAATCCAAACAATGGAAAAAATCTGCGCCGTATACGTGAAGAAATTAAACAGAAACGCCCAGGATTACTGAGAAAGAAAGTGTTGTTTCACCAGGACAACGCCCGAGTCCACACGTCTGTCGAGTCTATGGCTCAAATTCGTGATTGTGGTTTCGAATTGTTGCCACATCCAGCTTATTCTCCTGATTTGGCACCTTCGGACTTTCATCTGTTTCCAAACCTGAAAAAACACCTCGGTGGGCAGAAATTTTTAACGAATGAAGAGGTCGAAGCCGCTGTTAACCTGTATTTTGAAGACCTTGAGGAATCTTTTCTTAAAACAGGTATGGAAGCTCTGGAAAGCAGATGGAAGAAGTCCATAGAGCTAAATGGAGATTACGTCGAAAAATAAAAATATTTTTGTATGTGCTTTATTCTGTTTTCTTGACTAGGCCGCGAACTTTTCAATCCACCCTCGTACTTTCCATTTGGTCCCATATAAATGTCATAGAAAATTCATGTTTTTTTTTAAAATATGTATGAATTCAGAGGTCGTTTACCTTGACGACCTTCTTTTTCAGCCAAAGTTTTGACGTCGGTTTTCTTTAATTCCCTGCATTCGTTGATTATTTAGCTGACTCTCAAGGTGTCACTAATTTCAAAACTGTCACAGTAACATACAATTTTATTGATAGGTCCTTACAATATTGCAATAGAAATAACAAAAATTTGTTCTTTACCTAGTTTGTCTATGAATATCACATGTTTACAGAAAATATAATAATTATTTGACATTTTTTTTCCATGTGTCCGTAAATAATGTCACATTGGAAAACGCAATATATATTAAGATTGAAGAATTGTGTTTATCCTTAAACTTTCCTTGGTAAAGCTCGGGATCCGACGGGGCATGATAAATGAGAGATATCATTTTTTCGTGTATTTTAAGCAGACTATTTCTATGAGTATTTAGTTTAAATTAGAGTGAACACAATCATTTATTTCGTAATCATTTGCAGTTCACTGGACTGTTCATTATGATCATATTTAGTTTATTTCGCGTTATTAAAGATAGCTTGTAAAAAAAAACTTACCTTATATTTTGTGAAACAAACCTTTCAGGTTCAATGATCACTATTTAAAATCCGATAAAACAAACAATAACAAAAAATCTCCAATCGTATTTGTACAAAGATATCCAAAGAATTTCAAGATAGACCTCTTGTGGACATATAATAGAAAAGGGACATATTAAACAAACTTAGGCTCATCCATAGGTAGCCCTGCACAGCCAAATCAAACACATAGCTTCGCAACACAAACAAGGAAACTCAACAATATTAAGGAAACGCTTGCAAAACCTTATCTATTAAATTCTTCAGCAAACATCCAAACATCCTTCTAGAAGTCGTAACCCAAGACGTGAACTAAAGTAACTCATAAAATAATACTTTACGCAAAAATTTTATCTTATTGGTAAAAAAACTTCTTGAATTTTTCTATGATGGTGCAAAGTTTACACTGTAAGCAGTTTAAGGATTTGATCGTCACTTTATTGCGCCTTTTAATTAGGTACCTTTTTCGTACAATTGTCTGTAAAGAAATCAGACTCTAAACATGTAGATTAAAACAAAAAAAAGGTTGTGGAATAAAATTTTATAAGGGTTAAATTTAATTAGCGCATCAATTCTTGCAGGCAGTCTCTTCTCATCAATCCCAACAACATTACTGTTCTACGACTTTTTAAAATTAATAATTTATTTAAAATTTTCCTTTACAAAAATATTTATTGCCTCGCACCTTGCATCTCGCCACGTGCAGCAGGATGCGAGGATGTGGGATGACGCTCAAAATGTAACAATTTTTTAATTTTTTTTTGCTATTTTTCATGATTTGTAAAAAGTCGTAGAACAAACGTTGTACAGATCGACTTGGAGAGGCTGTTTGCAAGAGGTGATGCTCTAATTAAAATCAACCCTGTATAATACTTAATATTTTTCTTATGACTGTTATGTGTTTTGTGCAAAAATTTGAGCCTTTTTTATGCAATAAGGATATAATTTCAAATCAGAAAGTTTCTATTTTGAAAATTGAGTTATACTTTCTACTTTTGTTGTACTTATTTAAATGATGTTATTTCTCAACACATGTCGCAAATTTTAACCGATGTATACATGATTTTGGAGTTTTCACAAATGAAATGTTTGATGAGAATGTTTTTTTTTTTGCAAATGAGGCAGAAAACGATCAACGTATTTCATTCCAAAAAATAGTAACCGTATTCATGGAAATCATCAATCATATTATGTGGCTTGATTAATGATACGGCTGGTAGTTAAGGTACAAAGGTCTTGGATTTTACTAGATATTTCGGGATTTTTTTTGACGTACAGACACACATTCAAGCTAGACTAGTAGATTAAAAGATTAAGTTTACCACTGCAGTGGATTGAAGACCATTAATTTATCATGTGACTTACGTGCTTCAGAAAACACGTCAAACACACGGTCTTATGTACTGTAGACTACAGTGCTCGTTAAGCTTTTTCAGAAGTCACTTAAGCGCCCCGGACATTTTCTAAAAACTAACATTATCGTTACGAAACGCTTTATATAAGTGGTCAATAATGACTGCTTAATATTTTGTATTTTCAAGTTAAGTAATTATATTCTATATTTTGTAAAATAATGTTTTAAATAGGCATTCGTGTTTAATCAAATCATATTAATCAAACATTTTGACTGAAAGTTTCGGAGAATGTTCTGCTCAAATAAAATAACTTAAATTACAACATAAATAATGATTTTGAATAGATCGAGTAATAAAATTTTATGCTTCAACTAAATGATTCATTATAGTTTTGAAATTTAATATCGCCTTATTTATTCATTAAAGTGAACTTAAGCCATTTTGGTTGTGATGCTATGCATGTCAGTCCATCTAAGAGATTTGGCGTTGAAAGTTTGTGAAGAGGGCATAAAGAGGGTCAGTTTAACAGCTGTGCTAATTCCCTCAGTTGGGCTCAGCTATCGTAGACACTTTGTTTAATTTGAAATAAGTAAGGGTTTGCCTTAAGGGTATGGAATGAAGTTTTTGGTTGATTTGTTTGCGAAAGTATGACTTTGACATTTACACAAAATCTTGTCTTAACTTTATGGTATTAATTTTAATCAAACAAAACGTGCTTGATAAAGACCTATTAAAAAATATCTTTTGATATTACATATTATTTGTTCTCACTTAATTTGGAAGTCTTATATGCTTAGAAGCTAAGAAAGCGTAAATATTTTCACGGTTGTATCTATGTATAGTTAAGCAGCAATAAGCAACTAAATTAAAATACAAGACTCTCAATTCATTGACGTGACATGATTGACCCCTGCCACTAGGGGTTGCTAGGGCTCAGGAACACAATAGATTTTCTTTCACGACTCCATTCTTACGCATTTTGTCTGAATCCGTATTTGTCAACATGTAGACCAGGAACCAAAATAATTTTGAATTTATTAGTACTAAAATGCAAGTGTAATTGACTTAATTTCAACCTATGCTTAGTAGGTAATACTTTTTTAATTACTCGAAAGCAATAATTAGGTCACAAAAATAATATATTAAAAGGTTTTTATAGCAAAAAACAGCTTAATGTTTAAAAAGCACAGTAATTTTGTAAATTATTGCCATCCATTTACAAAATTGTTATGGTACGATAAATTTGAAATTATTTTGTAGTAGATTTTTTAATGGTTCCTTGTTTACAATAAAAAAAAAACCTTTGAAGGCACCCAAATTGCGAGTAATATTCTTAAATGCGACAAAATTGGGTTGTAAATGTAGGTGTTTTGTTACAAAAAATTGTCTTAAGATTTCACGGTTAATTTTCTCTATAAAATAAAGTACATTAGAAAGAGGTTTTATCGCGGTCACGGCCCGTGAATTCCGTGTATAAAGGCATTCGGGTTTATGAAAACATGACTTTGCTCATGCTCTCCGAAAATCGTCCATGTTTTTCTTTTATAATTTATTATTACAACTCAGTTATTTTTATGTATGAACATATTTTTGTTTAGTATGCTTTTTTACCATTTCATAGCATAAAACTTAACTTTTCAAGTCATTGCTCTTCACTCAGGGTTACCATATAGTAAATCTTAATTAAATGGTTTCTTGTATACACACGACAGCTCAGACAAGATAAATTGTGCCTTTGAAGCCATTGACGGTAATTAACGGGAGTTTTCTAGACAAGCCCTATTTGCAGATAAAACTGTGGCTAGAAAATATTAAGAAAGTATGAAGCTCAAATAATACTGATTTTGTTGGCAAATAGTGTAAGGTGAAGGCTCTATAGTTAAAAAAAGTGATTTCATAAAATCAGTTAATATTTCTGTAGTTATTTTAAAAAGACAACTGAGAAACAAAGTGTATCAAAAATAAGTTAAACAAAGTTTTATACATACAATAAGTAAGTAAAAAACATTGTTACAACAATAAGTGATTTGTAATGGTTTAACTTTAAGAAAATGAAAAGAAAAATTGATAGGTATAATTACTTTTTTATAACAATAATACGTTTTGGTTTTTTTTTTCAAAAACGTTACAAAAGTGGCGGCATTTTACTTGTATTTGGGATTTAACAAGAATAAAGTGTGGCAAATTATTAATTACCACTAACACACGGTATTCGTTTCGTTACTTTCAGTGTGTTCTGATTTTCCTGCGTATTTTCATTTTTTTTTTTTTTTTTTTCCGCCAAGGAAAGTCGTTTGGCACCCACTAAAACCAGCTTTAACCAGTAAAGCTAGCTTTAGCGGGAGGAGGATGAATCCTATTACGGACGAATGGGCATTCTATAAGCTGTTAACCATAAGTGGCTAATGGCAAATAGAATGCCCAGACAGTGTGGAGACTCTCTCAGATAGGCTGAGCATACCCACTAAACATCCCCCTTTTGACTCACCTTGATTAAGGTCCTTAGTCATCGTCGGAACGACAGCCAATTGGAGCGAGAGGCTGCGTAGTGAGCGGCATCCAGACGGCTGCCACCAAAAGGAACTGAAAGTAAGAAAAACAAAGCTAAGATTAGCAGAAATGACAAAGCTGAAACTAAGATATTATCTTGGGTGATCAGACTCACTCAGAGATAGGAATGCTGGAAAGAAGGACTACGTTTAGAAACGTTGAGCTTGCTGGAGTTTCCTGATAAGGGGAGCGAACTTGGTTAGGACCGGAAGAGCACCGTTGAAACCCTCTGGGCTGGCGTCGAGAGCGGCGCCGAAAGCCAGGATCTCGTCGATGGGAGCGAGCTGGATCCAGAACGCCATGCGGTCTTGAGACCCTTTTGCGTTCTGGCACTGGGAAGCCGATTTGGCGGCCGGTTGCGATTGAGTCGCAACCCGGCTGCGCTGACCTGAAACGATAGGAGTAAAGGCCTTGGGGACCTTTGAACTGACTGGAGGAGCGTCCGAGCTAGGCTGCGGTCGTTCTCTCCAGTTCTCGATGGGCTTCACGGTAGCCCTGGCAGCACGCGGTGCTTTGGGGCAGCCGCGAAAGTTTGCTGTGTGGCCTGACTGGCCGCACAAGACGCAGGACGGAGCGGTGGGCGATTCGGGAGTGCGAGAGCACTCCTTAGTCCCATGCGGATCTAGGCACTTGACGCACCTAGGGGAAGCATGACAATTTGCCGCCGCATGACCATACAATTGGCAGCGGTGGCACTGACCTGGGAAACCACGTTTGTGTGGAGCTTCGACTCGGATGTTGGAGAGACCGCACACGGTGAGCTTGCCTCTGAAAATGGACTGCCCTTGCGGGCTCTTCGCTAGGATTACTAGCGCAAGTGGGAACTGCTTGCCTCGGCGGCTGTGCATTTTGTGCACGGATTCGACGGGGAAGCCTTGAGAAGACAAGTCCTCTTGGATTTGCTCGTTCGAGAGCTCGAACGGCACGTTCCTGAGGACGGCACGAATCTTACGCTCCTCAGGGAGGGCGTAAGTGTGGTACTCGAGCTTCTTGTCAGCAAGAAGCCGAGTGAAATTCCTGAAATCAGAAATTGAGCAGACAACGACCTTAATAGAGTCACCCACATTGGATGCCTTACTATACTGGATCTTCGGGGAGTGCATTCCGCAGAGAGCTGAGACCTCGGTCCAGCGGCTCTTGTCCCGTAGGAAGACGGGGGGCGGAGACTTGACTTTCGGCGGAGCCGAATCTGATTGCGACGCAGGCTGTGACGCCGGGATCGCTGAAACAAAAGGCGCAGGAGCAGACGCCGGTGCGACATTTTGCGGAGCAGGAACAGCGGCTGAAGCAGCTGAAACTGATGGAGATAAGTTCGAAGAAGCGTCTTGCTTCTTCTTCTTCTTAGGCTTGGACTTTGTGCGAACCTCGGTGAACGGAGCAGGAGATTCTGGAACTAAAGGAGCGGAGTCGGAATCACTACCCGGCGGGGTAATTTTCCGTTTGCATGCGGTGGAGTCTACCGACATGCGATCTGAAGGAGGCTCGACGCATTCAGATGGATCTGGAGACGCCGGAGAGTCGGTTTGGAACCCCTGAGAAACGGAGGCGACTTGAGGACGAGCGGACAATTGCTTTTGCAAGGACTTGTATTTAGCGGAAAGGGCATGGAAGTCTCCAACCAATTTATTGAACAATTCGATCCTGTCACTGTGTTCTTTTTCTTCGGTATCTAACTCCTCCTTAACTTGTTTAAGCTCAAGGTAGGCTTTATCCGAATATTCCTGAAAGTATTGTTTATCATGAAAGATCTGATCGCAATGATCGCATTCAAGCCCGGTACACCCAAGGTGACGAGGCATAATGCTGGGCTGAAAGAAAGTCTAACGAAAACAAACTGCGCTGAAAAAGAAAACGACCTAGTCCGGACCTATTGCCGGTGAACGGCGGACGATCAGGCTTCGTTGGCACGGTTACGTATCCACCTGACCAGCGATGCTTCGGCCGGCAGCAGTCGGGTTCGCCCTGAAAAGGGCAGATGAATTAGCCCCGACACCACACAGCCTCCACAAGAGAAAACTTTCCGAAAGAGCTTAACTTGGCACCTGACCCGCACGAGTGCGGGGGAGGGAACAAGGGCAGCGCAATACGAACACTCGGGAGCGGCCGCAGACACGACCGTTCGGGAGCGAACGCAAACGGGAAGTGTGATGTTTTGCGTATTTTCAACAAATGAGTTTTTTTATATAGTGACAGTCGATTATCTACTACATCTGGTACCTTTTCATTTTAACCGAACATCAATAACTTGACAAATTTTAAATATCTATGATTATTTGTGTAAATCACGGGTGTTAAACATGGTATCCCTTTTGGTAGAAGCAACCAACGCGTTATCGTCTTAAATATGAAAAAGGCAAAATTGTCTTGGAAGACAAAGCTCCTTGGTTCGTAAATAGCGTAGATTGCCATCAGTATTGCTATACTTAAAAAAAGGCAACAATCAAAAAAAAATGAGACTCTATCATGCGATTTAACTTAACAGGTACACAGTAACAGACCTTTGTTTATAAAAACAAAAACTCTGTAATAAAACTGTTCGCTGTGAACGTTTCTTTGAAGGTTGACAAGAGACTTATCTCCTGCACACTAATGCACCTAGTGAAAGCCCAATCTATAATGTCATTAGAGAGTGGACGATAGCTCGTGATGGGAGTACCTTACTACTTCACTCACAAATGAGCTTAGTTGACTTGAGTTCGTTTTGTATCAACAGGTTGAATGGTGGGTCACTTTTGAAATTCGAGGAGGTGATAGTTTGAGATCAAACATGAAGAGAAGAAATAAAATAAAAATTAAACATTAATTATTTACTGAGTAAACTTAACCAAAAGTTAAAGAATATTACAGACGTACGCGTGGCGCTATCAACACAGAAAAGGTAGGTAGCTATAGACGGCTTCACGAACGATCGTCGAACTAGTAAAACTCTTTATTTATTTAAAGGGAATTCTGCTGAAAAATTACTTTTATTACATGATTATGATCAGAATCGAGTACACGGTGCCCTCCGTCAATTTTTTTTATTATGATTAGATGTAGTCCTCGGCTCCGGATGCAGTTTAGATTTTATTTGTCGCTGTTTTTGCAGTTGAAATCTTTGAAAATGTATATTGTCATAGTCTTTCTGGACAAACACCATAAAAACTCGGCTCTCGGCCAATGTATCGTAATGTTTAGGAGTTTCGACGATTACTCAAAGATGCTGAGTTGTAAAATGGAGAAAGAGAGATTATAAACAAAGGAGAGGTTTCCGCGGTTTTTTTTTTCAAATATTTTTAAAATATGCGATCATGTAAATTTTTGAGTAAAAACAGCTGTCGTAGCACGTTCTCGGTTCTTTCACGGTCTTCTAACGCTCGGTTTGTTTGGCTTGTCTGTGGGCTAAACTTGAATGCAACAGAAGCTAAGTATCAAAATCCTACGGGAATTAATCTGATAAAATCTATTGAACCTATTAGAAAAATAGCATTGTACGATGTAAAACTACTTTCCGTAGCAGACAATTATTGCAGGTAAAGGAGGGCAAAATTTTCCACTTTTATTTAATTCTTGCCATTTAAATTATCCTCGCTCCAACAACTTGTATGGACAATTGTCAAACACAACCAGAACCTCCATTACATTAAGTATCGGAATAATGGTACACCACATAGCAATCAACCAGAAACTATTGTACTTCTCGGTCAATAAACGAAAGCAATTGAAACTGAACGACATTGCTTCATTGAAGGCTGTCAAAGGACTGAGAGCTATAGATAGGGCTATCAGAAAATTCTCATGAACGATTTCCATTACTGTGTATCGGTTAAAACAGAATGTGTGATTGAATCTTGGATCTTTCCTTGATGGATGGAAGAAATTATTAAACACAAATATTTAATGCATAGCAGATAGGTACTGGATGTGAGATTGAACGAGTTGAAAAGCTCAATTACCTATACTGAATTTTGAAATTATTGGTGATATGGAGGCCGTGGTTCGCGCTTTGCTGGATACTGCTGGAATCGTTTGCCGGTTTCTTTCTCTCTTGTCCTTATACCCGAGCGACTGGTCCGATTGTTGGGTCTTTTCCGCCAAAAGGCGTGTAGTTGTAAATATGCAGAATACTAGTAATAAATTTCATTTATTGTGGCATCTTGGCCCACTTGTTAGTAAAACAACTTAAGAACTATGCTAGTAATACAAAAAAGTTAGTTAGAAGATTATGTAGTTATCTACTGCGACCAAAAAAGAGGAAACAAATAAGTTGCATTCGGAACCATAATAATCATGTTGATATGAAATTTAAAAAATACGTTGTGAACAAGTAAAAATAGTGCAAATATTAAACCATAAGTAAAAAAAATTAGTGAATCCAAATATTTTCAAGTTCTTTCCATAATCAACGACACAAGTCAATCCCAACTGTCAAACTGAAATATCAACTGATTAATAGTAGCGGCCGGCTGAAAGATTTTCATTCCTTTGTTACTGCTTTGTTATCACATGGTGCTCTGTTATTGTCGCGACCATTTAGGTGGATAATTCCATAGATGAATATAAGTACTAAAGTATAGATGACCGTTTGCGGTTTTTGCACTTTAGCGCCATACAGTATCCACTCTAGGAACCTTTTTGACCAAAGCAACCCTAGAATGCAGCCCGGCCGTACCGCGCCACTTTCAAATTTTCAGAAATTCGTAAGTTATTACTATTGTGCAATTATAATTTGATATGAGTAACGAGTCAAATTTAAACTGCGCAATGCTAATAAGTTGAAATAATGCTATGGGAGTTGGGAGTAATAAAAAATATGCATCTCAGACAATTATTTATTTTTTCTTATATTTTTATATTTGTGTTTGATGTAATAATTATAGGCTATAGATTTTTTCGGGTTATCTTAGTCAAACTCAATGCTTTTGCCACACAAATTGTTCACCTCCTTGCACCAGTCATTCAAAATCAATGTAACTTAACTTAATCTCACTAGAAAGTTAATATCCTATGTAAAAATATCAATTCACAAAAGTAAAATCTTCGATTTGAGATCGTAACAACGCGAGGAGTGAACACTCTATTCAACGTAATTTGTAGAAAACACTAACAAAATAGTTCGTAACAACGCGAGGAGTGAACACTCTATTCAACGTAATTTGTAGAAAACACTAACAAAATAGTTCAGCGACAAAAAACACACAGAAAACTAAGCAAATGCAACGAGCGCAAAAACTTGATTGGTTGAATACTAAACTATAGATATGCAGCCTGGTACTATAGACATATCGATATCGAACACAGCAAAAAATACAAAAAGTTCCAGTAATGCCCGGCGCGTAGCGCTAGTAGTAATAGAATTTTGGTATTTGTAGGGAAGACAAACTAGCATGGATAATTCCAACTTGTGTTTCTTAACACGAAATCAATAGTGACATAACTTTTTAGCTTATTATACTATCCAAAAAAAAGAAAAGAATCGACTTTATACGGTGGGCATAAAAGCCAGGCCATGTATGGACACTGGAATGAACCCTTTGAAATTTACCAAATCTTTGTGACCTATTGCAATAAGTGTACAGCAATTGGAATAGAGCTAAGATTCATATAGTATGCTACGTATTTGTTTTATAGGAGTGTTTAATTTTTGACAAACAGTACAATGAGTAAAGAGATTTAATTAAAGAAGAAAATCTGCTTAATTATATTATTGCCAGAATATTGATACTTGCTTTTTGCAACATATCTTAAGTCTGCTGTTACACTGAATTATCGTACTTTATCTGTTTTCTGATAAATATTTTCATTAAACTAATTAACAAAAGTCAAAGTTGTGCCTCATATTTTTGTTATAATCGGGTTATTTTCCAGTACGAGGAACAATTTGCATTATTGTTAATCAGATTAACAATACTCCGTTGGCAGTAACACAGTTATTCAATTATTTTTATGAGGTTAAAGTTTAAGTTGTTGCAGAAACGTGGTTATATTTATGATACGCTAGCCTGCCGCATACAGGTTTTTACTAATAAATAATTAAATAGTGGTTTCACAGTTTATGTTTTATGTTGACTTTCTAAACTTAACAAAAAATCTTATCGCATTTAAACACTTCTACAGGATTTATCGCGTATACATTTTAAACTTTGACTCGACATTTCGGTGTCTTTGCAGACATTAAAATGTAAATATACGCGAAAAATCCGGTTAAAAAGTGTTTTATTTAATAGTATGAATCGCGAAAACTTAAGACAATATTACTTCTACAGGGTTGAACATAAGTTGTAAGCAAAAATATGCATTTCTTACTGTTAAATTTAGTTCAAATATGTAGACGTGATAATAAGAAATGATCAACGAATGCAGAGCATTAAAAAAACCGACTTCACGTCAAAACTTTGACTGAGTTGAGAGTGTCATCAACGTAAACATTCTCCGAAATCATCATGAAATCATACATATTTTTTCAAAAGTTTGAAATTGTCAATGAAATACCTAACCGATGTCGATGATATTTATATGGGACCAATCAGGAAGTGTCCTCTATCACATGAAACAACAATTTCATATGATCAATACATAAATTGTCCAAAATATCGTGTAACAAAGACACAAATAAACATACAGTTGAATTAAGAACCTCCTCCTTTTTTGGAAGTCAGTTTAAAATATAAAAATGTGTTTTTATAATTCGTTCATTATATTGAATGCTTTACGTTTACTGGACACTCCAATTGATACGTTAAACTGCCACAGAGCCATAGTATTTTACTAAGATTGATCATTCAACCATAAGAAGACTAAAGAAGCCTTCATAATCTCGGGGTCTTAGGTACTTATGTTAAGATAATCAACGAATGCAGAAAAAAATTAAAAAACCGACTTCCCGTCAAAACCTTATAATGTTATCAACGTAAACATTCTCCGAAATCACACAAATTTTTTAAAAATTTGAAATTTCCAATAAAGTATTCAACCGATTTCAATGAAGTTTATATGGGAACAACAAAGAAGTTTCGAAACGAGAATTTTTAAAATCCATTCATTATTGTCTGAAATATCGTGTAACAAAGACACAAAAAAAAAACATACAGACGAATTGAGAACCTCCTTCTTTTTTGGAAGTCCGTTGAAAATGGGACGAGTTGACATGTAAAATATAATTTAAAATACAAAATATAATGCGCTCAAAAGAATTTTTATTTAATATAATAAAAATTGAAAACATCAGATGAATATTTAAATGTTTCAATTATAAGTTCATACTTCAATTAATAAAGCTGAAGAGTTTGCGTGTTATTTGAAAGCGCTTATCTCTAAAACACCGGTCTTATTTGCATTTAACAGCCTAATATCCAGAAATTTACATAGGATAAAAGTTACAAGGGTAAACCACTGCTACTTCTAAAATGATTTAATACTTGGTGAACTTTGTACTACGTATGTAAGTCGCGTTGCCGAGCTTTCCAGGAAAAGGCAACGAGCAAAATCAAGTAGCCTTAATAGCTTTAGCAAAATTGTGTCATATAATTATTGCAAATATTGAATGATAAAAGCAATTTACACCTTGCTCCCAGATTTTTATGATACGAAATGGATAACGTATAAAATTACATCTTAAAATACCAAATTCAACAAAATATTAATGAGAAATAAAAAAAAAAACATCAAAAGTAAAAAAAACGGCCTAATTTTTTTACTTTTTTGACGCATTTTAAGTTTAAATAAATTACTTTGACAATTACTTTACTTACTTTGCTTTTGACTTACTTTGTCAATACATTTTAAGCTTTAATGCAATACTTCAAGAGATGAGCGAGAGCTCTGACAACTATATCGAACTATTATACTTGTACTTTGACTAAAAGTTTGACTACTCCCTATTTTATGTTAATCTAATTACTTAATAAGTACTTCAAATTTTCCATTGAATAGTGTTATGTGTGTTTAATGCACGCAATTAAATAAACTATTCAAAATTATTAAAACTGTACCTTGAAATATTTTTAACAGATGATGATACTGAAATCCTTCATGTAGATAAAAAAATATTGTTGCACAAATTTTATTGTCTTCTTACTCTTTGATTTAATCTAATAAAATATGTTTCAGAGATCAAAATATCTATAAAAAACCGAATGGCATCAAGAAATGCCATTCATTACATTATTTTCTTTTTACCTTGAGGAAAGTAACCTTTTCGTTTAACAACGTCTACAACAAGGTAAAAGAGGTAGTATTATAGACGTCACTAAACGCTAATGTCAGACTTAAGTAGACTTTTAAATAAAGAATTTCTCTAGACAATCAGAAAGATAAAACACCAGAAGGGTTTTTATTTACTTGACTGGATATTGCATGCAATTAAAGTACCCTAAAAGTTATGATGTATTGACAAGGTGGTATATAAACGCCTCCATCGAATGACAGAATGTGTACAGTCCATGACATAATTGAAGTTATTTTTAATTAATCTGAAATTGATGGAGACCATCAAATACTAATAAAATAAATTCTGTACTTAGTCCGTTCAGCCGTTTGAGCGTGAAGGACAAACTACCACACATACACTCACAAACTTTCGCATTTATAATATACTAATATTAATTAAAGGAGTGTTCGCTTTGTGGGAACCTTTGGAAAATTGTGATGTGAAAAGGAAACGTAAATCTGTTTATCTGCGTAATACAAACTCTTTCATAACAACAAAATCGATGATTAATACATTGATAATACATTATATAATTATATATTAATACATTGATCGTAGTTAATGTCATAGTACTTCTATTACATTAAATACAGACAATGACATAATAAAAGATGGCAAAGAAGGTAAAAGATGGCAAAAACGGTGTTCTCCAAATTTTGAGCGGAATAGAAACTAGAAACTTTTAAATTTATGTAAAAATGAAGTGTGCAGTAATATGGAGCCATTGCAAAAAATGTTTGAAATTTGCACCGAAATGTTTTCGGAAAAAATAATGAAAAATCATCAGATCACTCTTTGCCGTCATTTAATACCAAAAAGGATACTTCATACAGACATTGCAAAAAATTCCTGTGTGTAGAAAAGTGCAACAGCGACAAGATTGACGATATAAAAATACCTGAATGTCTAGTCAAAGACTTCTTTATATGATGGTGGTCTTCCGGATAAGATAATTGTGTTTTCCAGTCAAGCAGCCAAAGATTTAATTAAAAATACAGACATTTACTATGGGGACGGTAAAGAATTTCAGAAAATTGCACCGAAATTGCAGAAGAACATTCAAAATTGCACCAAAATCATTTTACCAGTTTTTCTTGCTACAGGTCGACATAACCAAGGGGAGCGATTATAGTAACTTTATACCAGCACCTGTTTATTCTTTTACCAAATAAGTAAGTCTCAGGAAGCGTATAGAAGAATGTTTAGAATTTTGAAAGAGCAATTGTATGTTAATATTAAGAATTAGCTATTGCGAAAGCATTACAATATGTCTATCCAGATGTCACTGTCAAAGGTTGCTTTTCTCATGTTTAGCATGCGGTGTGAAATTTCCGATTTATGAAAAAAAAAATCTAAAGAATTAAAATTTACATCTACTTCAAATATTTGGAAAGTGACGCGATTGTCTACGCAATCATCTCTTTTGTCAAACACTTTAATACCTGAGGGCTTTTTGTCACTAAATGAAATGACTACAGATGATGAAAAATGTAAATTATTTCACAAATTATTGGATGACGAAATTGAGGAAAACTAACGCTACAGAAGGTTGGCACCGACAAATTAATGCCTAGATAACAAAAAAAAAAAAACATCCTTTTTTTCTACAGTTATTAAAAAAGGAATCGAGATAACAAAATAAATAGAAGTTACTATCACTGTGAGGAACCAAAACGTCGGCCAAAAAAAATTTCGATTGATAACCAGATACAAAATATATTATCGGACTGCATTTACAACAAAATTACATGTCATGACATGCTTAGAACGGTAACGGTCATCGAAATTATCACAATGCAGCACTCAGCTTAATCAGAATATACAAAGATTTGGTTTAATATTTCCTACCTTAGAACAAATTCTCAATTTTACACAATTTAAGCATTTTTTAGGCACTACTACTCGTAGTAAGGTCAAGGAAAATTAAAGCCATGGACGTAGAGTATTCTTAAATTATTATACGTCTTATTCTATTATCGTGCATTTGTGTTATATTATTAAGACTTCCTTGAAATAACACTTGAAATTTAATCCCTATGTTTTGTAGTTTATAAACTTACTAGCCACTGCGCGCGGTTTTACCCGCGTAACTTTCCCGTGGGAATTTCGGAATAAAATTCCCATAACCTCCCTCAAGAGTTGGGCTATCAAATGCAAAAATAATTTTTCAAATCCCACTTGTAGTTTCTGAAATTAGCACGTTCAAACAAACAAAGAAACAAACAAAAAACAAACTCTTCAGCTTTATATATTAGTATAGATTCTTTCACGACTAAACTCTGTCCAGTTGCGAAAGAGGCCCTTAAACATACAATAAAAACGCAAAAAGCACATTATCACTAAAGGTACGAACACCTCTTTGATGTAAATTTAGAATATATTATTATAAATTATTTAAGTAGTCAATACCACATCGTAAATATAATATATTTCGTGGTTAATACTATTTAGTTCCGCGCATAAATTTTAGAACCTTGCCTCTCGTAATCATATTCGTAAATATCGAATTACGAGTCAAAAAGAATTCGGTAAGTAATAAAATTGGATCTTTCATATGATCAACATAAAATTTATCGAACATCCTGTTTATCATCTCTTTGATGGAAGGTTATTTAACTAACAAAATTCATAGCGAGGATTAAAAAATATTCATGAACGAATGATGTTTTCAGTCATAAAAATGCGGATAGTTGTAGAAAGTCATGAAAAATATTTTTGATTATCTCTTTTTAAATTTAGAATAGTTTATTGTTTCTTGGTAGATCTTAAATAATAACCATGGAAAGTTTGAAAACAGTTTCATATTTTAAAAGTTAATATTTAACCCTCTTATTAATAAACTCGGATTAAAGTTATTGGTGTTGCTGACAAAGATATTTAGCGATCAACCGGCGATAATCACGGCATTTCCGCACTCTCACTGTCTTCCCAACAGTGAGCCTCTCCTAAGCTCGTGTGCTTCCATCTTCAACCTCATCGTCACTTACTGTCACGTGAGATTGAGGTCAAACGAGGGCTTAGGCTATGACAAAAAAGCCAATTGACTTGACAAATAATCAATTTTAATTTAGGATACTTCGCGATTGAACTCTAAGAAACGATTGAACTTCTAGTCTCGGGCAATAATGGAAAAGAACCGTTTAGGAAATCCACATTTGGAACCTACTACTCTATGTTTAACCATAACTCTTTATTTTTATCTCGTTATTTCGTAAATGTCAAACCATATTGCAAAGAAATAGGCCAGAAATATCTACAAAATCAAAGCATAGCTGTCTAAAATCAAAAAATCCGATATCCGGTCGAATTTCTTTCTATTGGTAACTGCCTGGACCTTCAGCGTTCCGTAAATAATCTGTCACCTGCATTGGCAGGTGTTCAAAATAAAAGTGTTCCTACCTATTTATCAATAAACTGAAATATTATTACATAAAAGCTTTGTTACAGGATGGTAAGAAGAAAACTTAATAATACAAATATGTTAGCCCTGCTGCCTACTCAAATATGCTTATTTTGCCTTTTCAACCTACTTCCAAAAAAGGAGGAGGTTCTCAATTCGTCTGTATGTTTTATTTTTGTATGTGTCTTTTTTACACGATATTTCGGACAATTATAATTGTAATATTGTCTTAAGTTTTCGCGATTCATACTATTAAATAAAACACTTTTTTAACCGGATTTATCGCGTATATTTAAATTTTAAATTTTGACTCGACGTTTCGGTGTCTTTGCAGACCCCGTGGTCACGAGCGACTGAGTCAAAATTTAAAATTTAAATATACGCGATAAATCCGGTTAAAAAAGTGTTTTATTTAATTATAATTGTATTTTTAAAATTCTTATTTCGTGTGACAGACGATGCTTCATTGTTGGTCCCATATAAATTTCATTGAAATCGATCGAGTACTTCATTGCAAATTTCCAATTTTTTTGAAAATATGTATGATATCGGAGAATGTTTACGTGGATGACATTTTAACTCAGCCAAAGTTTTGACGTGAAGTCGGTTTTTTTAATGCTCTACATTCGTTAATCATATTCTCAATTAAATATATGCTCAAACCCGTGTTTGACGCATTGCTTAAATACTAATTATATTATACATCTATAATAATTATTATACAAGGTCCACCGTAAGCGAAAACAGAATAAACGTTTATGACTCAAAAGTATTTGAATCTTATTTTTTATAAACAAGTTCTTCCAGAGATCTCCAAGTTCTGGTGTGTTGTAATGTGTGGATCAAGCCTTCGGGGATTTCATGTTTGTATAAAGTTTACACACGTGTAGCCAATGTCTTAGAATTGGCAAATATAAAGGTAGCTTTGTGGTTTAGAGGAGGTCTATAATCGATGTGAATGCTGCCTGGGCGAGCATTTGTGTGATAAATTCAGCTACTTACTCTCCAATTCAAATTCCGTTTTTTTTATATTGTAAGGATAAACATGAATTAATGTTTATTTAAAAAAAAAATATGTTTGCTGAGCTATTTATATGTCATTAAATTTTCAATTTAAGAAATGTAATTTGGGCAAGGAGATATTTTCTCTTGAAGTTTTTGAGTTGGTTGATTTTTAGCCATAAATGTCCAATGTTCTTTGTTTGATTTTAGTTTTCTTTGGTGAATTTAAAAGCATTCAATATTACCTTACTGGGTTTTTTAATATAAATATAATATTCAGAAACAGTAGACCTGAATAAAAATGGTATCTACAATAAAAAAAAAAATTAAAACCAGCGAGGAACTCTGGCCTAGCTCAAACCTACCAACCTTACTTGATAATTATTAAACTGACCCATTGGATATGGAAAAACAAAAAAAAATGGGTTCAATCAACCCTAGTGTTCGCTAGGATATTAAATGGTACGTCTGGGCGCCAGTCATTACACTTCCTATCCTACACTTCTACTAAGAATGCATCAAATGAGTTGGAAATAAGCAAGACCAAAGCAGGCCGGTACCCAAAAGCAGATATAAATGACAATTTATGAAAAATTTATACCGACTTCAAAGCGTGTTCGATTAATCACAATCATTTTTTAGTTATGCTCTATGCAGATTATAAAATTAACGCCAATAAATTTAAGCTGTAAGTACAAAAGGTTAAGGTAGTATTGGTAATTGGCATAATAAGACTGTTTACTTCAGACTAAGAAAAACGTGTCTTATTTGGCTCCCTCGTCCACCATTGAATAACCATCTCTAACAATTTTCGGGAATATAAAGTCTTCTTAAGATTTTCCTCAACTATTGATTGATCTTTGAATAAACTATCACGCGCTCAGAACTACTGCTTCCTTTCAAGTATTCGCATTTGTAACTAAATAAATAAGGTAAATGAAGGAACAATTTCAAATTACCTTTGATATCAAATGTCTTTGTGAAAATTCACCCGGGCTCCAGGAAATCTAGATTATTGATGGTAATTATTTATATATTTTATTGACTTGTTTACGATTCTCTATACTGAACGGACAAATTGCTATCCAAAACTGATATTTCAAAAGTATTTAATCGAAACTCTTCATATTTGCTGACATGTTGTTAAAATACGTCCTTAAGAATTCTGAAATTCTTAGGGTGATAATAAGATGTGGCAAATTGTCCGTTTCAAAAACGATACGTGGTATGAAATTTATTGTTATTTAGAATACAAAAAGTATATTTCTACTATTCCTGCTTCCAGGGCGGACAGTTTATAAAGCCAAGGCATACTCCTTTCCAAACACAGAATGTGGCTTAAGTTTAATTTTAGAAAAAAAAATATATCTTTTATATAACTTGAATTTAAGAATAGTTCTAAGTGACAAAATTTAATATTGTCTAAAGTTTTCACGATTCATAATTCAAATAAAACTACTTTTTAACCGGATTAACCGCGTAAAATTTATATTTCACATTTTAACTCGACGTTTCAGTGTCTTTGCAGACCCGTGGTCACGAGCGACTACAGATTACGCGATACGCGATTAATCCGGTTAAAAAGTAGTTTTATTTAGACAAAATTTAAGTTTGATTTGCAATTTACCCCTACAAAGCAAGCAAGAAAAGCCTTTTTTTGTTAATTGAATTCACACAATTTTAACCTGCTCTTAAAATTTTATAGACTATAGTAGGAGGACCCTGTATAATAATTAAAAAGTATATGAAGATTTTTAAAACTACAAGCCAGCTTTTTTCGTTTAAAATAAAAATAGGCGTTTAATTTCCACATCTTCACTTTAAGTTTTATAGATTTTTAAAGTAGATACTAGTTAAAAATAATATATAATGAAAGCTTACTCAGGCTTGAACTTAAGTACCTATAGAATTTCGACAGTTCTCTGTTGAGAGTTGCCAGCCGATCTATGGAACTAATTTTCTATGCTAATCCCGATCAACGCTTACAAAAACTACTATAATACGGGCTTCAGTTACATTGAGTTATTAAGCTCTAGAATTGTAGAACTACATCATTAAACTTTAGTACTTAAAAGTTGTTCTTAGTATTTTACTCTTATTCAATCTAAATTAAAATAAACGAGAAATAAATTCTAGAGATGTAACAAATCTTATAATTATTATGTTTAGAAACTGATGTCATCGACAGATACTGACACTGAAATCTGATGGTAACATGTCTAATTAATTATCATAGCCAATTTTCATAGATAATTACTTAATTTTTACACTTAAACAAATTAATTATTTTACTTTTCTTTATAATTACTTACTGAATTTGTCCCATCAAGTCAGACAGTGGGTTAATTTTATCTCGTTGCTATAGCAACGGCACATATGTGTGGCCCATAAAGATTTTATTGACATAGCGGCGCGTCGAGCTGCAAAATATATTATATTAAACCGAGTTCCTTCATTGTTAGCACTGATCCATTTTATAAAGCGTATATGTAAGAAACTGTTGGTGATGCCATAAAAGGGAAAAGCACGTTTATTCCTAACCTGACCCGAATGTGTCATTCCTAGCCTAACCCGTTTTTCCCTATACTAATGTCTTTAAGTGAAGCATAAGAGCGCAGGATTGATCTCTCCACAGGTTATTTCCAAATATTAAATATTAATCACAATGTAAGCAGCTTGGCTATAACATGATATTGCAAGCACGAATAGCTGTCTTCTGTTTGTTTATTCATGTCATAGCAGAGCTGTATTTCTGCCAAATTGTACCTATAATTAGCACTTTTTACAAAAGAGTGCCGAGAGTTTTTTTTCCGCCGGCTTTTTTCCTCACGGTCTACCTAGGGTTCTACTTTCATTTAATTTTTTTAAGCTGAAGAAGTAGTAGTAGACAACACTAAGACATTGGTGGATAATGGGCGATCATTATCTGAATGAGCCGAGAGACGCACACTTCTGGACGGAGGCTTCCCCTCCGTCTTCATCCAGCGTTTGACTTTTACATAGCGTATAAGCTACTGCGAATGAAAAGTTTTAATTTTAATTTTTCATTTAATGTCTCATTGAACATGGTCGGAAGAGGATCAAAATTTGAATTTAGTTATTTTTTTTTAATTATCTAGTTTTATGCCAACTTCGTTTTTAGCAATATCATATTATGGGCATTTGTGAAGTGTCTCTTTAACGATCGTTTTGTTTTCCTGTAAAAAACATTTAGTAATATATTTATATTCATTTAGTTACTAATTAAATGTAGGGGGCTAAGACTCCCACTAGACAATATACAATGATACATTTGAAATCCATGCCAAATGAGATCCCGGGTTCAAACCTGATGGGGGACAGATATTTTATGATATCAAAAACGATACGTTACATTAGGAATAATTTTTTTTTTTTCATGTTCCTAACCACCAATTCCTAACCTAACCCGCGACCGGGTTGGGATTTCGGGTCAGGTTAGGAATAAACGGAGAAGCAATGATAATCTGATGGCACTACCTAATAGGGCGTTGAATATACTAAATCACTATGCAAGTGGTACACAAACAATAAAAATATTTTTTTTATCTTTGACTAAACCCACAATTAACCTCAATCTGACTTGATGTTAAGTTAAGATGCATCTGGATTTAGGAAGGTACAGTACTCCCAAATTAATAATGCACATGCAGATCTTCGCTAGTTATCGTATTCCCGGAAAAACCCGAGTCATTGAATCGTAAGACCCTAAGCAATGTACTTGCATTTTGCACCTTTTACGAAAGAAATAGGAGTCAATATTATGTGTACACAATCGAAAACAATATGTAAAGACAACAACACACGAACCTTTGACTGACCGGCGCAGCGACCGTCGAACTAGGTGCAAAATGCAAGTGCATTGTTTAGGGCTCTTACGATTCAATAATTCTGGTGTTTCCGGGAATATGACAATTAGCGAAGATCTGCATGCGCATTATTAATTTGGGAGTACTGTACTGACTCTTCATTTATGTACTATTGCCGAAAGGCATCACCGCGAGCGCGTTGATATTCGATGACAGGTTTTGTACGGAGAGTGTTCGCTAGCCAGGCAGACTGAGAGGGTCCTCCTGTCAAACGGGGGCCACTCATATCATCACCATCATGATCAGCAGCAGCCTGTAGATGTCCATTGCTGGACATAGGCCTACCCCAAGGTTCTCCACGTCGCTCGGTCCCACGCCGCCCTCATCCAGCGTTATCGGCAACATTGACCAGATCGTCGTTACTCATATCACGACACGCTTCTCCAGGAGCAGTAAGACTATTCCAAGCCGTTTTTTCTCGGCTACAATAATAACATAAGGAATCACGTCAGAATCTGAAACAACTTGCTAATTGAATTAATGAAACTGAACAAATCTTAAGTTATGTGTGTATAAACCTAACTCACACTTGACAGGTCTGTCTGGAGAATTGGTTGAGAATCTGTTTGAGTCATGCATGAGTACCGATTAAGTAACCTTTTAGAATAAGGCCCTTACAACAACCTTTACTTTATGTAATTTTGTTCTTACTGGTGGGCTTAAGTGGTGGTATTATTTCAATCGAGTTGACAAATGATTTCCTTACTATTTTTTAGGGTTGGTTTATCACTTCGTAGATAAATAATAAAAATGTTAATTGATTTCACAATGACATAAATCACAAATAATTGGCTTACATTCCTTGATGCCTGAATTAGGATAAATTTGTTTTTTTAGGCTGAAGTAAGCTTAAATAAGATTTCAAAATCACTTAAATTAGATCTTAAATATTCAAAGTGACTGGTGCCAAATTTTAGATATTGAAGGAGAGTTCCCTATACTTGATTCTGATTATAATTTATGCAATAAAAGTAGGTGCTTAATTTTTGAGCAGAATTCCCTTTAAATAAATAAATAGTTTTACTAGGTCGACGACTGTGCTTGAAGCCGTCTATACCTACCTACCTATTTTGTGTTGAAAGTGCCGTGCGTACGTCCTTTCAGTGTAAACATGGGTTGCGTAAGGAATTCCTTAATTTTTGACTAAATAATTAATCTTTGTTTTTATTTAATATTTTCTCTATATGTAACTATGATCTCAAACTATCGCGTCCTCGAATTTCGAAAGTGACACCACCAGTCACCCTGTATACATAGACGAATCTATTTAACTATTCAGGATGCGTTTCCGAAAAGGCTAGGTATCGAATTCTACTACTACATGTATAAGATTCACGCACACAAGCGTGCCGTGAAAAAGACGAAAGGTTTTGAACAGTTTTGATACTTTAGTTTTAAATATTTGCAAATTCTTTTATTAAAACGATTAAATTGGGTAAGATTAATTAAAGTGCTCGGAAAGTTTGAGCTCGTTTTATTCGTAACGATAAAACCTCACAATCGAACCTGATGAGCTGGTGGTACACTCGAGGGCTTCTACTGGAATTCCTATTCCTAGGCATGTCAAGTTCGAGTTCATAAGACGAGACATTACCATCAGTCCTGGTAGTGGGAGCTGAAGGTATGCCTTGAGGTACTACTGGAACTCCTAGACGAGTAGAGCTAGGCATGTCGAGTTTGGGTTCATTTTGATTCTTAGGACGAGACCTTACCACCCGTTCTGGTAGTGGAAGCTGAAGGTATACCTCGAGGTGCTACTGGTACATACACCTAGACGGATAGAGCTAGGCATGTCGAGTTTGGGTTCATTTTGATTCGCAGGACGAGACCTTACCACCAATTCTGGTAGTGGGAGCTGAAGGTATACCTCGAGGTGCTACTGGTACTCCTAGACGGGTAAAGCTAGATATATCGAGTTTGGGTTCATTTTGATTCGTAGGACGAGACCTTACCACCAGTTCTGGTAGTGGGAGCTGAAGGTATACCTCGAGGTGCCATTGGTACTCCTAGACGGGTAAAGCTAGTTATATCGAGTTTGGGTTCATTTTGATTCGTAGGACGAGACCTTACCACCAGTTCTGGTAGTGGGAGCTGAAGGTATACCTCGAGGTGCCACTGGTACTCCTAGACGGGTAAAGCTAGGTATATCGAGTTTGGGTTTATTTTGATGCGTAGGACGAGACCTTACTACCAGTTCTGGTAGTGGGAGCTGAAGGTACCATATTTTAAAAGAACTGAACAGGACACAAGGAACTGAAATCTATAGGCGGTCAGATTTGGTGGAATCGGGTTTTCATATTTTAAAAGAAATAGTAAAATTTATGGACAAAGGATAATGCAAGTGATTGGGCTCCAAAAAAAAAGTCATTGTGCAGGGATGAGATGAAAGTCAGATTATAGATTAGACACATGTCATTCATATTTGTTAGGACGCCAAAAAAATTAGCCCTGGGAAAAAAAAGATATGACCAAAAATACATTTTGCGTTTAATAGAATAAAAATCGTTTTCTTTTATGATACAGAAACTGAACGCCCGTAGATTTCTACGAGTGTATTCGTATAACCTTTACAGCCATTGACTACGAAACGAGTGAATATTGTAAATAAATACGATTATTGGTAAAAAAAAGTGCTTGTGTGATCCTTATAAGTACCTAATGGGTTGGCTACACAGTTGTAAACCGCGATTAGTTCGTCTCTTTTCTTAGTATAGTGACTTCCCTTCTTATTATCGTCGACACACAAAAGAGATGTTATTATTAATCTGTCTCTTTTCTTACTATAGCGAACTTTTTGCGGCACTGGTTCGGCGACATTGGAAGCACGGTTTACAACTGTGTAGCCACCCCTTTTGATTTGATTTGTCTTTTTTCTTACTTTAGCGATGTCTCTTATACGGCACTGGTTCGGCGACATTGGAAAAGCAGTTTACAAATGTGTAACCACCCCTTATGAAATAATGGTATGTATGGTTCATCTAATACTGCCGTTTAGAATAAGCTAGTATGTTGCTATAAGTGGTTAATAAAGTCTAATAGTGGTTATATAATTATTACAACTAGATTTCATTAACGCTCTCTATCTCTTTCTCGGAGCACATTATTAGCGCGCATTGTCCATTTTATTCGAAACATTTCGGGGTTCGAGTCGAAAGTCGAACTTCTTTTATGATTATGATATTTAATTGTATTGTTAATATGAATCATGTGTTTAAAAGTACTATTCCTTTTATAATTTATGATGTCTGTTTAATTGTACTGAAATAATGAATAACGTCTTCAAAAATAGTACTTATTTTATGTTTAAGAACTCTTACCAATGGTAATGAATGAAATAACAAATCATGTGTTTAAAAGTCTTACTTTTTTCATTAACGATAACCACTTATACCAACACATTAGCTTATTCTAAATGGCAGTATTAGATAAACCATACATACCATTATTTCATAAGGGGTGGTTACACATTTGTAAACTGCTTTTCCAATGTCGCCGAACCAGTGCCGTATAAGAAACATCGTTAAAGTAAGAAAAAAGACAAATCAAATCAAAAGGGGTGGCTACACAGTTGTAAACCGTGCTTCCAATGTCGCCGAACCAGTGCCGCAAAAAGTTCGCTATAGTAAGAAAAGAGACAGATTAATAACATCTCTTTTGTGACAGCGCACTGCTGTCTCGCTCGACGATAATAAGAAGGGAAGTCGCTATACTAAGAAAAGAGACGAACTAATCGCGGTTTACTACTGTGTAGCCAACCCATTAGGTACTTATAAGGATCACACAAGCACTTTTTTTTACCAATAATAGTATTTATTTACAATATTCACTCGTTTCGTAGTCAATGGCTGTAAAGGTTATACGAATACACTCGTAGAAATCTACGGGCGTTCAGTTTCTGTATCATAAAAGAAAACGATTTTTATTCTATTAAACGCAAAATGTATTTTTGGTCATATCTTTTTTTTCCCAGGGCTAATTTTTTTGGCGTCCTAACAAATATGAATGACATGTGTCTAATCTATAATCTGACTCTCATCTCATCTCTGCACAATGACTTTTTTTTTGGAGCCCAATCACTTGCATTATCCTTTGTCCATAAATTTTATTATTTCTTTTAAAATATGAAAACCCGATTCCACCAAATCTGACCGCCTATAGATTTCAGTTCCTTGTGTCCTGTTCCGTTCTTTTAAAATATGGTACCTTCAGCTCCCACTACCAGAACTGGTGGTAAGGTCTCGTCCTACGCATCAAAATGAACCCAAACTCGATATAACTAGCTTTACCCGTCTAGGAGTACCAATGGCACCTCGAGGTATACCTTCAGCTCCCACTACCAGAACTGGTGGTAAGGTCTCGTCCTACGCATCAAAATGAACCCAAACTCGATATAACTAGCTTTACCCGTCTAGGAGTACCAATGGCACCTCGAGGTATACCTTCAGCTCCCACTACCAGAACTGGTGGTAAGGTCTCGTCCTACGAATCAAAATGAACCCAAACTCGATATATCTAGCTTTACCCGTCTAGGAGTACCAGTAGCACCTCGAGGTATACCTTCAGCTCCCACTACCAGAATTGGTGGTAAGGTCTCGTCCTGCGAATCAAAATGAACCCAAACTCGACATGCCTAGCTCTATCGGTCTACGAGTACCAGTAGCACCTTGAGGTATACCTTCAGCTCCTACTACCAGAACTGGTGGTAAGGTCTCGTCCTACGAATCAAAATGAACCCAAACTCGATATATCTAGCTTTACCCGTCTAGGAGTACCAGTAGCACCTCGAGGTATACCTTCAGCTCCCACTACCAGAATTGGTGGTAAGGTCTCGTCCTGCGAATCAAAATGAACCCAAACTCGACATGCCTAGCTCTATCGGTCTACGAGTACCAGTAGCACCTTGAGGTATACCTTCAGCTCCCACTACCAGAACTGGTGGTAAGGTCTCGTCCTGCGAATCAAAATGAACCCAAACTCGACATGCCTAGCTCTATCGGTCTACGAGTACCAGTAGCACCTTGAGGTATACCTTCAGCTCCTACTACCAAAACTGGTGGTAAGGTCTCTTCCTTCGAATCAAAATGAGCCCAAACTCGATATACCTAGCTTTACCCGTCTAGGAGTACCAGTAGCACCTCGAGGTATACCTTCAGACCCCACTACCAGAACTGGAGATAAGGTTTAGTCCTAACAAACATAATGATTCCAAGTTTCCAAATTCAATCCTAATCATAAAAGGTTTTGTAATTTTTTTTTTTCAATAAAATTATATTATTACCTTTTTAACTCAGTTCAGAGAGCGTCAAGTATCGAGACTTGTTTGATGTAATAAATTGTGTATGTACAGCGATGTTTCTTAGCACGAAAAATAACTCAAAAGCGATACAGGTCCACTCTCGACAGCGGCTGAGCGCAGACTGAAGATATCTAGTTTTTGTTTGGAATGATATTGACATTATTTGCTAAAGTATAATAACCCTTACCACAGTGTGTTAAGATTTACGCATTTATACAAACATGAAGAAAATTCCGTGTTTGGTTTTATTTTTTTTTAAAGGGTTTTTAGTAGTAATTTCAAAGAAAAAAATGCGTATTATCAAAAATGAACATGTCAACCATCGAATAGTATTTTTTTTATTCATAAATACTTGTGTTTTCATACCAAAAGTGGTACCGTAAATTGGCTTAAAATCGTCATTTTCGTGCGACGAGGCATCGCAAAATTAGTTTTTAAGCCACAAAAACAAATTTATTTATATTATTTTTATATTATAAATGGAGATGAAAGTCTTATCTATCTATTAGTACTTGTAATTATACTAAACTTTGCGCCATTTTATCACAATATGTACCAGAAAATACCCTATTTTGAAGATTTGCGGAAACGCGTCCTTAAGAAGTAATAACGATTGCAAAGCATTACAAAAACTGACTTCACTAACATTTTTAAATCTTAGTCAAAGCTTGTTTTTTGGTCAACGGCCAAATTTAAATGTTAGTTTCTTTGATGCAATATAAACGTACCTGCATTTTTATTTTAGCGTCGCCCAGTACAAAAAATTAGAAATATGAAACCACAAACGTTTTTACAAATAGTCGCTGTTGATGAACATAGCTACTACGACGCGGCATTTCATTGATAATACTACGACGTAGTCCTATGAGATGTTTTGTAGTAGCGAGTAGTCGACTTTATTTTAATGGTAATTTAGAGTGACCAGGGTTTGCTTAACATGTTAGCGGATATATTAATTTTCTTGTAAAGAAAATAAATACTTTTTTTTCGTTTCTTTATATGATACTTATTGTGTAAAAAAACTTTGGCCGGTGACCATAAATCAACCCTGTATATATTTTTTTAAAGTTTTCAAAATTTCGATGAAATTTATATGTGACCACCTCTGAAGTATTCTCTATCATATGAAACATTAATATTCAAAATCGATTCAGGATTTTCCGTTAAATTGTGTTACAAATACACAAAAAAAAACACTCACCAATTGAGAACCTTCTCCATTTGCAAGTCAGTTCAAAATAAAAATGAAATTGTTAAAGCTTTAAAGCAATTTTACTTCTTCAAAATTGTGGACAAACGAGATCGGAATGAAACATTAGCATCATTAATAAGGCGAATGCTTGAGTAGGTATTTAATATTGCCAGTGATATTCGATTCGTTGAATTCAAATTAATTCAAAACGTACCAAGGAGTTAAATACTTAAAAGGCTATTTAAAAATAAACAAAATACTACTCTAACCGGATATTTTTTCGTGTACGTTTATCATGTTTTTTAATATTTTACAATCGACATTACAGTGTCTTTTCAGATAGTGTGGGTACTAGAAAACCGATAAAATCTTTTTAAAATTTTAAGTAATTTTTAAGCCATGCGATAAATTGCTTAAAAAAATCGTCCATATTTATGAAAATTTTCAATACTTAACTGTGATGTCTTTAAAATTTAAAAACTCCTATAAAATTAATATAAACTGTCGATTTGAGCACTATGATATTAAAAATAACTTTAATGTTTTCTTTGTTCACAGATGCATCAACACCGGACAAGACATTTGCGATAGGAAGAAATATAGCAGACATAATAATGATTTGAAATCAATGAATAAGATTTTCTTAGAATAGAAGAAATTATGTGGCTTTAGCAAAACATGTGACAAGATGTGGTAATTAACATGAATTATAACGGAACCTCATTTTTGGGAGGCGGCGTTTTGATCCTTACAAAATCCCTGACCGGCGATTCTGTCGATGTACTATTAGATGACTCAAAAGCAAATAAAACCACAGATATAATTGATGGAAAAATAGTCCAAGTCACTTTTTGTATTTTATACACAATCATTTTTATTTTGGGAGTTTTCGGAAATGTTTTGGTTTGCTATGTCGTGTTCCGCAACAGAGCAATGCAAACGGTAACTAATTTATTTATAACCAATCTTGCCCTATCGGATATCCTGTTATGCGTGTTTGCAGTACCTCTTACACCTATGTATACATTTTTAGGTAAATGGGTCTTCGGAAGACTGCTTTGTCATTTGATGCCTTATGCTCAGGGAACGAGCGTATATATTTCAACATTGACTTTAACCTCCATAGCCATAGATAGGTTTTTCGTAATAATATATCCCTTTCATCCCAGAATGAAACTTAATACTTGTATTTTTATCATAATATTTATTTGGGTTTTTTCGCTTGTAGTTACATGTCCCTATGGATTATTTATGGGCATTCAGATAACTAATAATAAGACATATTGTGAGGAAAGTTGGCCTTCAGATAAATCTAGACGAGTTTTTGGAGTTTGCACTACTGTGCTCCAATTCTTAATACCATTTTTAGTGATAGCAATATGTTATACTTGCGTTAGTATAAGACTAAATGATAGGGCGCGTTCAAAGCCTGGTGCTAAAAATACAAGAAGAGAAGAAGCTGACAGGGATAGAAAAAAACGAACTAATAGAATGCTCATATCAATGGTTGCCATATTTGGTATGTCATGGCTACCTTTGAATCTAATTAATATTTTTAATGACTTTTACGCACAAATGGCGGATTGGAGTTATTATTATTTATCATTTTTCTTAGCGCACTCTATGGCTATGGCATCTACCTGTTACAATCCCTTTCTTTACGCCTGGTTAAATGAGAACTTTAGGAAAGAGTTCAAACAGGTGTTACCCTTTTTCGAAGCTTCCCATGGCGCTCGAAACAGTTATCATTCAGGCAGAACGCCTGCCCGAAAATCCGATAAAATATGTAACGGAAACGAAACTATTCAAGAAACTTTATTGCCGTCTTCCTTTAATAGAGGTCCGTCGATAAAACATAAAGTTTTGGA
Source organism: Stenoptilia bipunctidactyla (assembly GCA_944452665.1). Lineage (NCBI taxonomy): Eukaryota > Metazoa > Arthropoda > Insecta > Lepidoptera > Pterophoridae > Stenoptilia > Stenoptilia bipunctidactyla. Next base: position 11,922,048 of record OX101738.1, read on the forward strand.
AGGAAACGGTCAAAAAGATGATAGAGTAGAAATTGAAAATATTTTATTAGAAGAGAAGGCAGTATCAGGCGTTATTCAAGGAAAAGGAGTCAACACGAATTTACAACTAATTGATGAAGAGTCAAACTGCGTAGATGCTACTGAAAATAAAGTTTCTTCTATTTAACGCGTAAGTATTAATTGATAATAATTTAAGCTATTCTCTGCTTTAAAAGGCTTTATTACCTTTGACCTAAGTGTGTCATAAAATGCGTTTTTTTTTGTGAAACTCTATGTACAATAAGCCAATAACCGCCCGTCATATAAAGCTAATGCCTTATATTGTTGTTTCTTTGAAGTATCGCGGCCACAGAACAGTTAAAAAAGGTCGCGGCAGTGTTTAATGAACAGCCAAACCAAAATGTCGTAAACACAAAGGCAAACTTTATAAATAAGTAGGTGCACAAACAATGAATTTCATTAAATTATTTATTTTATCAATTTATTTATTTTATTTTACACTAGCTTAATCCCGCAACTTCGTATGCGCTTAACTACCCTTCTCGTGAAAATTTCAGAAACTATACAACCAGACACCCATTGCAAAGAACCTTTATACCAAGTATCACACCCATACACTCAAGGAATAAATTTTTTTCACACAAACTAAAAATCATATATTTCCCGTGCCCGTGGGAATTTTGGGACCTTTTTTCGTAACACAACCAGTCACTCTTTGAAGAACCTTCATGCCAAGTATCATATCCTTACACTCAAGGAATAAGATTTTTCATACAAACTAAAAAGTCCAACCCATTCCCGTGGGAATTTCGGGAATTTCTTCCATAATACAAACAGACACTTATTGAGGAACCTATATATCAAGTATCACATCCGTACACTGAAGGGATGGGATTTTTTCATACAAACTAAAACATCATATATTTCCCGTTCCCGTGGGAATTTCGGGAATTCCTTTCATGACACAACCAGACACATATTGAAAAACCTTTACACCAAGTTTCACATCGGTGCACTCAAGGAATAAGATTTTTCATACAAACTAAAAAGTTCTATATATCCCGTATTTATTTTTATTTTGTAACAAATACTTGTAGTCATATCATATAAAGCTACAGAATAATAAAAGGTTTTAAAAAAACAAACAAACTTTAATTTACATTCATTTTAAAGAAAAAATAAACTTTTACACTTTTACTTTAACTTATAACGTTATTTCACATTTGACACAATTTATATGATATAAAAATCTGCTTCTAAATTGAGTTGCAACATTTCATCCTAACGTACTTACATAAACTAAAAAAATCAATTTCCCTAACATATTATTACATATATTATTATATATAAACCTGTGTTTTTGTACCACCAACGTTTTTCTCTAAGTTTCCGCGACTTGCATTCATATTTTTCTCTGAGAAGAGGGAAATTATACTGAATGGGAACCCTTATTTCACCCTCACGCCCCTTTGACGATATCATCCAAGCGCCAAAAAAGCCTTGTCGGACCGTAACAGTGAAAAATAAAGCAACTTTCCCGTTATTTAGACGATATAATTTCTTAAAGTAGATAAATACCCTCACAAAATTTGTTTTGACATTACACACTGTTATAGCCGAGTATTGCAATAATATTTTTCCTTTGACTTAATATTCATTTATACATTCCGTGAACAAAATACAAGTTCTAAGAAATTCATTTCAGGATAGTGTTCGTAAGTTTGCAAATTGAAATATTCGTTTGTACAAACATAATGAAAAAAAGTATATTACATTTATATAATTATATTATGAATATTTCATTCATAAAGAAATATTTCCTAGATTTTTGCATTTATTTCCGTTGGATCCCACTTTTTTGATCCCATTTTTTTGTTAGTTCCGTTGGGTCCCATTTTTTGTTTCCGTTGAATCCCATGTTAAATATATGTACACGTAACGACACAAGTCTAAACATTTTTTTAATATTACTAATTAAATAAAAAGCTACTTAGGAAACTAAGCTATCCCATCAACCTGTTCTTAGTTAATTCGGGTTTTACAGGTATCGATTTGAGGTCAAATTAAAAGTGCCTTAGAGTTTATTACTTTATAAAAATAAAAATATTGAATTCTATCATTTGCGTTATGTTTACTTTCGTTGCTTTATATAGTTTATAATTTCAGCCTTCGAACTACATTTATAAATTCTTCGTTGTTTAGCCAAAACTCAACCATATAATTTTTTTTAACTACTTATAAGTACAGGGTGACTGTTGGGTTACTTTTGAAATTCAAGGACATGATAGTTTAGATCCTACATGAAGAGAAAAAAATATAATAAAAAATAAATATTTATTATTTATTGAGAAAACTTAACCGAAAGTTACAGAATTGATTACGCAATGCATAGTTTCACTAGCATTGGCAGCGATCCACGTGGCAGGTCACATGCCGCGATCAACTTAGCTGTAGTAGTAACAAAACTTTATTTATTTATAGGGAATTCTAGTGAAAAATTAAGTACTTACTTTTATTACATAATTATGTCCAGAATCGAGAACACAATACCCTCTTTCAGTATCTAAAATTTGTCACCAGTCACTCTGTATATTTGAGGGTTTATCGGGCAATCGTATTTTATACAGGGTGGACCATTTAGACCGGTCAGTATGGGAAATTCGGAAACTGAAAAACATACGAAGATCTGTTGTTTGCAACCACGTCATCGATTTTACTAAAAAGATAAATTCATTCATAAGTGCATTCACAAAAAATTTATACTCAGCTCGGGAATCGAACCCGAAACTTTTGAAAATTAAAATGAACATGAAACTTCAATGTAACTTTTGAATTTGTAAATTTCAGATCACGATGTATTTCATTTTTTTAAATTCCGAACCTTCACCTTTCCTCACTGAAGTTTAAGGATTTGCCTCAAAGTGTATCAAAATGTCGAGTACATCGTTTTTCATTTGGTGCCTCTGTTATGGTAAACGGAGGTCGAAACATCCCGTATTTATTAGATTAAACACCAACCGTTTCATTATAAATCGAAATATTCATTATAAATCAGTATATTTATATAAGGATATCTTTCGCGGTGCTAATGTTATGTTTTTATGTTTCAAAAAAATATTTTGATTCCCTTTGGTTATATCATAAAATCACCATATTGTATTATCAGAAATACTAAAATCAAAATCACAGAAACAAAAGAATAAAAGTTTGAAATGGAACAACTAATTATACAAAAAAAATACAGGGAATTTTCTTATTAGTATATAATTCTCTAAGGAGTTAAAGTAACTAGTGGCTTGAAGCATATTGTGACCAGTAAGAAGCATAAATTTGACGCCTTATGTATAATTAATATATTAGAGAATTATGTACTAATAAGAAAATTCCCTGTATTAAGCATTCGAAAATTTCAAGACAACCAGGAGTTTTTCAAATAAACCCTAAAATTAAAATATCTCAATAATGTTTCAGTTCCACCTATGAGTGTCTGTGAAAAAAGGTTGCAAATGACCTATATGCAATATAATCTCTAATGAATAATCAATATATATAAAACTGTTCCGTTACTGACTGACTGACTGACTGAGGTACTGAGTGACTGAGTGACTGACAGACAACGTACAGCCGTAACTACTGGGCGTAGAGAGCTGAAATTTGAAACATACATTCTTTAGGGGATGTAGGGGTGTACTAAGGAAGGAATTCCCGAAATTCCCACGGGAACGGGAAATATAGGACTTTTTAGTTAGTATGAAAAATCTTATTCCTTGAGTGCACCGATGTGAAACTTGGTGTAAAGGTTTTACAATGTGTGTCTGGTTGTGTTATGAAAGGAATTCCCGAAATTCCCACGGGCACGGGAAACATATGATTTTGAGTTTGTATGAAAAAAACTTATTCCTTGAGTGCATGGGTGTGATACTTGGTATAAAGGTTCTTTCAGTGGGTGTCTGGTTGTATAGTTTTTGAAATTTCCATGAGAAGGGTAGCTAAGCGCATACGAAGTTGCGGGATAAAGCTAGTGCTCTAATAAACTAGCACCCTGTATACAGCCAGTCGCAAAATAACACGGAAAATTCAGGATACGGCAGGAATTTCATTTCATGGAAAATCATCTTTTTACATACAACATATCGTGCATCAACCGACACTTTCTTATAAATACCTAGATAATTATATTACTTCAAGCTTGATATGTCTTGATCAAATACATTCTTAATTTTTAAACCCAATTTCTTTGCAATAGTACCTGCATTCACATTTCTTTAGAATTTCGGATCGAATGGTTATATTTACTTTGAGTAAAAAGTGGGATCCAAAAGTCGGACCCAACGGAAATAAATGGATTTTTGCATTTGATATGATTTTATAATGTTTAAATTCCACGAATTTTCATGATAAAAATGCAACGTAAATGTTTAAAGAAGTATTAAAATGAACATGGACTAGATAAAATCAAATCGAATGTTCGTGGTGCACCTACAGCTGGTATAAAATTTGGATAGGTACTTATAACATGGTTCATTAAAGAATGGAATAGAAAATGGCGGTACTTATCATGTTCTCTCGCTTGCACACTAGCGCCGTCTATACTCACTCTCGCGCGTGCAGTCAGTAAAAAATATTTCAGTTTAATAAATTGATATATTTTTTTTATTAGTAATAATTTTATTCGATGTGGGTATTTTTCGGTATCGTTGTTTCTCAACTAACATATTCCGTTGTTGACATCGCTTTTACGCCAACGAAGCCGATGCCACAAATGTTAATGTTTTTAACATTTAAAACGTTGTAAACGATGGGCGTTTCTAAAAACGTTGTGTTGCATCTTTGCATGAAATGAAGTCGTTGCATATCGAATTAATGGCATACAAGCAACTGGAAGAGACTTGATATCAAAATTGTAATGTTATACATACATACATAACTTCACGTCTGTATCCCGTATGGGGTAGGCAGAACACCAGAGGTAATAAAAATCATCTGATGTCACGTTTGACAAATTTGGAGGCATTATAATAGTGGAGAGAGACTATTGCAGTGACAGGGGGTCAGCCTATCGCCCACAAAAAAGCCTCCCATAACACCTCGGTCCCTTAACTGACTTTTACAGTATGCCCGGGAAGAGAAGCAGCTGGCACATTCTATGTTTTTCTTCCGCTCCCAGTCCAGTATAGAAGACTGCTATTTCATTGTTCTATAATTGGTTAATGCATATGAAAATTATAATTAATAATTATTATTATATAAGATCTACTTTTTTTTATTTACGTTTGATCTTAATAAATAAATGGCTATTCATTAATTGGCCAAAACTGAAAATAACTGAACATGACGTCAACGCTTCTTCATACACGGCCAACGAAACAAAGTTATTTTTAGCTTCCGAAAAGTACAACTTGTCGTCCATCCTGCACATAGCTTTCCTGTGATTATGTATTTTCCCCAAAATCAAAGATTTGATGAGAGTTTTCACTCTTACCAAATCCTTCGAAATGGCAGTGATAGCGATCCATCAGCGCGTAGTAAGCATGCATTCAGATCTGCAGTCCTCATTGCATGTGCATTTAATAAATGGTTCGACCGCAAGAAAACTTTTTGAAATGATAAGGAGAGTATTTTAAAAAGCAATAATCATAATATTTTGCTTATAACATGTTGTTTTTTTTAGGTCACAAAATATACAGTTTATACTATTTTTATTAAAAATATTATTTAAAAGCCGTTATAGGCTTATGTGCTTAAACTTACTTTATTCCGCAGTCTTTTTTTAAAATTAATATGAGATACTTACATATTTAATATTTTTGAAATGAAATATTTTTTTTGCTAACTGCCTCTATCTGTCAACGTATGTACAAGCCGCCATTGAGGATTATTTCCTTTATTGAACCGAGTTATATACTACTTAGTTCTTTTTTTTTTCTTAAATCAGAACATTGAAACTTGCTTTTTATTAGTTATTCTATCTGTGTTTTGATTTCTCTCTACTCTAAACTGAAAGTCAATTTTGCCGCAGTTTGTAAATTTTTCAAATTCAGAAATTCGAACATTTGCAACTGAATCTATGTCACCGATGATAACCCAAAGGGTTAAAAGTAAGGAAGGGTGCAAGGTTTTATCAAGAGTAGCAAAGGGCCGTGGCTTGAAACATGGGTAATAGTTGTTAAAGTAAGGTTCTCGAGATACTGACACGTACAGTCACGTCTAATAAGTTGTATACATTATTATTGGAATCTGAACATTATCACAACCGAATAAGTAGCAAAGTAAATTAATAATACAAATTTTTGAGCAATTCCGAAGATCCCACACAAAACAATACCCTTTTCAGTACCTAACTACTCAAGGTGCACACTTGGTTTAGGCCCGTGTGTACTTTTATGCCGGTGATTATCTAGCACCGAGTACACTTAATGTTTTAAATAAATAATAATAATAATAATTCTCTATTTCTCATCACAATTTACACAGTTAAATATTTTATAAATTACAAGTACACAAAAGTTAAAATTGTGAGAGCCAGAAGCCTAAACGAAGTTCCTAGGAACTTGAATTTCAGGAAATCAGGTCTCCTCCATTTTATTTTATAATTTCTGTGTTAGTGAGTAACGTGATTGGTACAGTCCTTGTATGGATCGAGTCATGTAGAAAATATTAATACGCAAATTGATTATAAAATGTAATTTCCTACTTGACAATTTTAATTAAATTTTCGGTATCCTCATAGTATAGAGAAGCCATGTTTTAATTTTAATTTTAAAAGATGTCTTTGTTAATGGGTATATTGAAATGATTTTTTTTATTTTTTTTATATAAATATGAACCTCGAAAGCAATAAAAGTTATCAGTATATGCAAAATTAAATTTAGGCAACTGTGTTATTGGATTTTGCCAATGAGTACTTAGGGGTGGGAAAAACTGTAGCATGGAGTGTTTCTTTAGAAGAATTTGGAGTATGTATAGTTGAAGTATGGTGAGGACCTGGCATTCCTTATTAATTGCTCGGTTGAGAAACGCCATGGTAAGAACAAGGAAACTTTGAGTATGGCCCTCTGGGTTCTTTCGAGGTTCAACATACTTGATTTTGATATGCCGCCCCACGAAGTTATACAGTATGATATGAGCGACTGACATAATGCGAAGTAAACTGTCTTTAGTAAATCCTTGTCAGCAACATGCCGTTGGCCTTTAAAAATATATATCAATTTTCTCAATCTATTGCACAGAGAATCAAAATGTTGCTTAAAACTGAGTGTGCTATCAATCATAACGCCAAGGTATTTGAGACATTCGGTTTTCTCTAACGGTATACACGAACACTCTGGTTTTTGCATCGGTGAACATGTGTGAACGTAGAGACTGTATTACACGTGACTGTACAGGAAGAAGAAGCCTTTTTACTGATGATTGGCGTAGTTCACTGAGAGGCATATCTACCTGTAGAACGTGATCAGAATCAAGTAAACTGAAGATCTAAAGGGATGGTTTTTGTCTGTCAGTGACCGTAATAATAATGAAAATCAATTTATTCTAGTATTACTTAACTTGGTATAATAATAATTGGAGCCTACATAAATTATGCAATTTAGTGTACAATTTGCATAATATTCACTATGCGAGCATACGTTAACCATAAAAAAGATTTATAGTAAAAGCTGATTTTGAATGATATTAAAATGTTTGTTTACTACGAAAATACTTTTATTTTTATATAAAGTCTTAAATTAATATACTTCTTCTATTATTATATTTTTTCAACTAGAAATACTTTTCCCATTTTCAAATAGATAAACAACATACGGAAAGATTTAACAAAGACATTTTATTTTGAGACGAACTTCTTCAATGGCACTTATCCAAAAGTTGAAGTCACTTAGTTGCTTAGTAACGTGTTTTCCACTAAGTTAAGCAGCTACCTCGTTCCAACTTTTAGACCCGTAATTGCAAAAACTTGCAAATTATACTTCTACTTACTTTTACTATTTTCGGTTAAGAAGGTTATTCTACGAAAAGTTTAGCTAACAATACTATTACCAATATGTTTTTCTTTTTCGTTATGCATTTGGTAATTTAAAGTTTTATAGTTAGGTGTATTGTTATTGCGATGTCTGTAACAGTTTTTGCAGGTATAGGGCTAAAAGTTTGTTTTGTGGCTTGAAATTTAAAAACTGGTTTTTATTACCATTTTTAAGTTATTTGCGTTTAGTAATGTTCAAGATCTTAAATTTGGTTACAATCTATTTTAGATAAAAAATAAACTAAAGGCCCCGGTCAGGTGGTAAAGTACCCTGACAAGCGGGAGACCCGGGTTCGAGTCCTGATCGGGGGGTTTTATTAAGTATATTCGGATCTTTCTCTTAGTTTGATTATGTAATTTTATATACCTCTTTTTCAAAGGACAATTTCAATGATCATATAATAATATATAGCAGTTACTATAACGTAGTAACTGACATATCCCGAGTCACTTTTGTCTTTTAAAATAAATCAAATTATACAGATTTAATAAAAAAATTCAGTCAGTGTATTATATAATTAGAAATAAAAAAAATAAGTCTCAAGTCGAACAAAATTCAATATCAATCCAATTTCAATAAGACATTCTTCTTTTTCCCTAATTATAAGTTCCTGTTGTCCAACTTTACGGTCTGAAGAAACTTGCTTTATTAAATTGAATAAAACGAAAGCTAAGGGAATTAATTTTCTTCGAGTAACTGTTTTGTTGGAAGGATGACATGATTTTCTACTACGTCACCCGCTGAAAATTGATCAAAAAATTTGGTATTTTTATACGTGCAAGCACACTTGATACCTGAATAAACTAGGTGGTACGGCAATAAATTTTCTTATAAAAGAAAGTTTCAAAGCGTTCTGTTGGTTATTGGGACTAAATATACCATTTCTTAGGCTTTTTGCTTGTTTATATCGTTGATAAATACAAGTATAACTATTTCAAACAAATCATCCCGTTACTTCCACAACTATAAAATATTAATAATGCAGTATTTTCGTCTGCTGATAAACCCTTCCTCATTGACGTAGGAAGTGCATGATTGCGCTGTTTGCCTCTCACTATGGAATTGATTAAGCCAACCGACCTCATTATATGACGACCCCTAGATAAAATATACAACTGAATTAAATATAACTATATACTTATTTCGTAAGGAAAAGTCGCGTATAGATGGTAACGACTTATGGTGCGTACAGATTGCTGTAATGGAACTTGTAACATTCTGCGCACCACACGTCCAAATACGCAACGTGCGCAGAATGTTACATTACTAGTTGCATTACTAGCAATCTGTACGCACCTTTACTGATCAATATCGATTACAAGGACATAATACTACTTGTGTGTGTGGGCAGATAACACCTAGCTAGACATCAACATGCAAACATCGAATAAGTTACAAGTGTTTTTGAGACGCGGAATAAGCAAGCGAAAGTGGTTTTTTAAAGACTAATCCCGCGTTTGACCGCAACCTCACCTGACGATAAGTGAAAATGAGGTCGAAGATCTGGTTCTTCATAATTATAATCGTAAATATAGTCGGAACATATCACCGCCAGAGATGTAATATTTGGTGGCAGATTTTATATGAAGTGTGGTCGCCAGTCAGTCGGACACTGACTAGAGCCTTCCATTAAGCGGGGGTCACTCGGATTAGTCGCTTTGACAACACGCTTATCCAGGGACCGGAGGAAAAATTCTAAGCATAGACACTTATTATTTATTTATTTATTTATTTACTCTTCATTTTACAAACACAAAATAGAAAATAAAGGACAATAAAAAAAGAAAACACAATCGGCGGCCTTATCGCTAGAAAGCGATCTCTGCCAGGCAACCAAAATAACATGATAAAGTAAATTACAACAAATGGGGTTTACTTACAAAACAAAAAAAGAAATAAAAAAATAACAAAAAAAAGCAAAAACATGTCGACTATTTGTTACAGACATTTAGACATTCTTAATTTATAGGTATATAAACATACATAAATACGAATACAAGATATACATACATATACTACACATTGACTTCTTCAGTTAAGGATAAGTAGTGTTTTACACTTAGTTATAATTGTATTGGATTTCCCCAAAATAACGCATTTATTTATTTACTTAAAGCCATGCCAACAATATACATACATAACAAATTCAATAAACACTCAGCAAAGTTCTTAAATCTAGTATACACATCAATTACAGGCACACACAGCATTCACAAAATTCACAAACCGAACACACAATTAAAAATGAAAAAAAAAATATAGAATTAATTAATCAAAATACAGCCCGTTCACACATGATACGTTTTACTGGATACCTTTTTTGTATCCAAAATACGTATACTGAATACTATGCCACATGTGAAGTCGCCTATACAACTCTATGCGCCATCGATGAAAAAAAAACGTATCCGGTAAAACGTACCATGTGTGAACCATGTGTGATCGGGGGGGTTACGGTTAACAAGATTAAATTAAATTAAACTACAAATACATTAATATAAATACAGTATGAAATGTCAGTTTTGTTATTAAATTTAAATAAAAAAGCTATTTCCAAAAAACAATAAAGAAATACAAGTCATCAAAATAATTATTATACAATTTAAATGAAAACTAAAATGAAAAATTAAAGGCAATAATAAATTGTCAGTGAAACTATGAAATTCATTACAAATAAGTGATTAAATCGACAATTGATTAAATTAATTTTAAAATAATTACATAGAGAAAATAATTTGTAGCAATAAAACGCATGATTTATTCAACTCTATGGCAATCTTCTTTATGTAGTCTTGTCTTTAAAAAGTATTTGAAATCAGTTTTACTTTAATGTTCTGTTTATTTAACGAAAACACACAGTTTCTCACTGAAGGAAATAAATCATACGTGATTATTTTCTCACATTTTACGCAATAACATAGAAAATGGCTGCCAATATGAAAGGGAAATAACCAATAACGAACACAGGTCTTTTAACAACTCAATAAATTCTAAGGGAGTTATTTTGTCTGTTTTTTTGCTATGTAAACAAATAGTTAAAAGAAAATGTTTTATTTCATGTATTCACGATTTATAACAACTTCTTAACCGATTGCATTTAATTTCTTTTTTCGTATTTTAAGAGCATCTTGCGCCAAAGTCTCGAAAAAGATTGACCATTACACAAATTTAAACATCGTTTTAATTTAATAATGTTTGGTGCTTAATCTATTTAGTGGTTTTGGCATAAGAGGGCTTCAGGCCACGTTTCTATGACCTTACACAGTCAGTGGTCATGAGAAAATTCAATAATAAAATAGTTATTTAAATACTTTTCATAAAGAGTAATGTTCATAGTTGACCTGTCAGATTTTCGACAACTCATGAAATTTATTAAAACACCATATAGTGCAAATAATAGCTTATGTTTGGTTAATTCCAAATCATTTATTTTTATTAGAAACCGCAGCAAGGAATTATTTTACCCTCTCAAGTTACTCAATATACTTCTAATATCGTCCACTTGAAATGAAAATCCCGATATTGTTTCTAAGAAATTAAATCTAGTCTGGACTAAAAGTTTAGATATAAACAGGCAGCATTTCAATGGCAATATCTTCTTTATACATTCACATACCTGTCAAAAAGTAGTTTGACAGGTCAGAGACTGTATGGCCCGTGAACATTGATTACTCTATATGTTGATCTTAATAATCTCAATTTTTTTTTTATATTTTTGTTTCAGATGCTGTAGCAAACAATAGAAAAATATTTCAATAAAAAGAGGAAGATAAAACTTGTTTACTATTAATTCATTAATTAGATAATATTTTAATTAAAATAAAGTTAATAATTGCATAGTTCAAAATGTAAATAAACATCATTTAATAAAAATGTAATTTTATGGCAAAGTTGAAGAATTTAATGTACATAATTAAAGTTGTTGTTTATTTGAGATATATAACAGCAAGTATCCAAATGGCCTATAGCAAAACACTGAAAATATGTAAAAATATTTGTTTAATTTTAATATTTAAGTATATTGTATCTATAAAATTACCTTTAGTCAAGTTTAATTTTCTTGTAAATGATTTTTTTAATTTGATTTAAGGATTTATAGATAACTTAAAATTGTAAATTAATCTTAAAATTAGTTTTCCCTTGTAACCAAGTGGTTTTTAGAAAATAACTTAGGCTTAAAGTTAATGAAAATCAAACAAATATATTTAAGATGTAATTTTTAACTCGAAAATGTTAATTTGAAGATACATTAATTTACTTGTATTATGTTTAAGTAGTTCGTAGACTATTACTTATAATAGTTACATTTTTGCGATTAGCGTTCATGCGATAAACTTTGAGCCCATTTTCAAACTTTTATTCAATCATTAGCATGACATTGACATTTCTATGACACTGACATGACAATATTATGACTAAAAGTTTAAAAATTAAGTTCATCTTTAAACGCTAATCCATTTTATGAGGGTGGTTAAACTTATGTATTTAAAACGACTAGAATTAAAAGGTTTCAGGTAAACTAAGACTTATTCTCTAAATCTCAAAATTTAGAAAGTACTTGCTTGTATGTAAAATGCTTTAAAATTTTAATATTAATTTGTACAATGATTGACGTTATGGAGATTAAACGAACGCTTGTTGTTTTTTTATAATGACTGTGTTTAAATTCAAAACCCTGCTTAATAATTCTCTAAATACGTTAGGCCCATAATAACTGTCAAATGCGATACTGAAATTTCAAAGTGACTTGTGAAAGTGAATGAAATTTGAAATCATTAGTAGCCATGAGTTTTATTAAAAATGGACACCACAGTTCTTCTGAGGGCCACTGCGAAAGTTATGGATCTACTTATTTTGCACTTTTGAAGAAAAATACAATATAGTCAACGTTAGGTCCACTATTTTATTCAAAAAACTAATTATTATAAAGATTCACCGTAAAAGAGAACAATAACAAGCACTTTCAGAAGCAATTTCTTAATTTGACAGTTTGTTATGAAGTATGAGTCAAGCTTACGAAGAGCAATCTATTTGGAGCTTTGCGTTTTCGTCTCTATTTAATCCCTGACCCTAATAACCTTAGGCATTAAAAGAGTCATATACCCTTTAGGCTGCAAACTGGATGGCAGCGACATCGACGCGGGCAAGGACGCAAGCAGCGACGAAGGCAGCGACGCGGGGAATTTGGGCCGTTCTCGACGCCAGCGGGCGAGAGAGCGATTTACTTTCATAACTCAATACTTTCTATCGTGTCGTGGAAATCGCTGCCCGCGCCGCTGTCACTCTCACTGTCGCTGTCAGCCTAAGATTACTTACACCATAGAAAATTCAAAGAAAACCAAACAAAGTAACAAAAATGTTGAAATAAAGACCACTAGGAAATATTTGGGTCCGATATTCATATTTGATACATAATTAAAAAACTATGAATTATATTCAAAGTTTTATAAAGCACCTGATAAGTTAATTACATCAAATAGAAACAAATAACTGCTTAAACTGTGATATTTTCCTACTTTTACTCGTGTACTATCCTTGGTAAAAAAATTCGACAGTATCAGCAAACACCTTCTCTGACCCGTCAAGTTATAGCAAAGGTCGCATAATAGTGAAAACTACTAATATACTTAATAACATGAATATCCACCCTAAGCGGGATTCAAACCCAAGCCTCTGTATGGAAAACAAAGTCTTTACCGTAACACCAGGGGACTGATAATCGGGCAAAAACATTGTGAAAACATGGAAAAAACGATTTTGGACACTATCTGAAAATTTATTACAATAAGTTTCTTATAGGTAATTAATTCACAGGTCTTTTAAAATACCAAAACGACGAGTTGAAATCCTCTTTTCATTTATTACATAGTTCTTTGTAAATAGGTACTTACATCATATACTTGGACCGTTACAAACACATGCTTATAAACATAAATGAGCGCATTTTGCGAGGATCGCACCCATGACCTCTGTCGTTTAAAAGCTGTTAACATAACCTCAGCGCTATAACAATCGTCAAAATTATCGTTATAAGTCTGAGTGCGTACACCGCGGAACTTTATCGCATTTTTAGACAAGGGTTACTACTATCGAAATTGAGATTACGAGCTGAGAAATCTCGATTTAGTGATGTTTCGTGAATTCTCATTATAGACAATATAAAGCCAATTTACAGTCAGCTTCAGTGAGATTTTGGGACACCGTCTAAAATTAAAGGAAGCCCTCTGTTTGGTCCTAATTGAAAATAAATGTATGTAGAGCTTGTTGAAGAAACTTAATAATTGCATCACAAGTGGGTCTAGTTTCTCTGCAACTGATTGCATGCATACACTTCTATCATGAAAATAATAGTATGTTTTTAGCACAGAGTTTGCCTTCACAATATAGCTACGTAAAGTCGGCTAAGCATAGCCCTGCTAACCTGTTACAATGCATGTTTCAAAAGATTACCAATAAATCACTTTTATTGGTAATCTTTTCATGTTTTTTTTTTATAGTGTAAGGGTGGGAGGTATGTCTTCCATGACACCTGATTGTAAGTGATAATGAAGACTTAGATAGGACACGTCCATCCACGAGAAACCTATTCACTCGACGCTTAAAAGTACTAGGACTATACTGGTCATGGAATATAGATTCAAGCAGGTCATTCCAAACCTTGGTGACCCGTATCAAAAATGAACTGTCAAAGCGCTTAGTTCGACATTTTGGAATATCTACCACATACGGTTGGAAGCTCTGCCTGCGTCTAGTAGTCTGATGGTAAAAGGGTGAGGATTCAAGTAAACAGAGGACTTGCGCACTCTCCACGATGTATCCTGTAGAACATGGTTAAACAAGCAACCTTACGACGATGCTCAGGGGTCTGTAGCTTTTGGTTGGAAGGTCGACGTTTTTTATTAGTTTGCGGGCTCTTTGGTAACTACATTTTTTATATGTTTTGTGAATTTTGGCGTAATCAATATATTAATAATGAATTTAAAAGTACAATTACAGATTGAGCGGTAAAAGTCATGAAGTGACATTTCCCAAGACGGTGGTTATAGTTCGGCCGTTCAGAGAATGCGTTCCTGACACCTGTCAGTTAGTCACGACTAGTGATGGGCACAACATAACACTGAGTTCGTTACCGTTCCTCCAAAATGAAACGCCGCCGCGTTATTTTTAAGATTATTTTCGGTTTTAAATTGGCGGAATTATTTAAAATTTGTATTTTAGTAATTTAAGTGGAAACCAAGAAAAGGTAATATTAATTTAATAAAATTGTTTTATTTATTTTTTGTTACAAAGTTACAATCTGTATTTCTATGCAATAAAGTATATTGAATTGAATGTGCGTACAGAATATTACTCAGACTCCGATTCGCTTGAGGAGGTAGTTTCTTCATCATCATCTTCGCCTACATGTATAATTATTTTATTATCAATAACAGTTTCAATCCTAATATCTCGGTCAAAATGTTCCATTATCAGGTTTTTAGTCTTTCAACAACCTTTGTTATCTTATAGTCCATTATTTTCAAATTCTTAAAAAGAAAAACGAAACGTATTATTTCATAAAGTATACCTGTTTAAGAACAGATTACGATACTGTTATTATTAGCACAGCACTACAAATATAAAGCTTATAGATTTTGATTTTGATTTTGATTTTGTAGATTTTATAGATTTTGAAAAATATTGTTTACCAAGTTATTTGACACTCAGTTTGGCACAAAATTATAAAATTCATTGATTATTGATATAATAATGTTGTTTTAATGTTCATCAATTGTTAAAACGGTAAACAACCAGCAAAAATATTTTTTATCGTAACTGCAACGCCATTACAAAGTTACGTCGTCAGTTCAATCGCGATGTGTCAGGAACGCATTCTCTGAACGGCCGAACTATAGTTCCAATTTTTGCCACGCGCCAAAAGATCCTTGTCGGACTATACAATTTTTAGCGCTTATCAATTTATCTGACAGCTTTAGCTCTTAAAATTAAACGCTAGCTTTTACGTCGCCTTACACCTTTCATTTCATAGGTAGATGACCTAATGAAAAAAAAATTGTAAAAAAGAAATAACATTAAGATTGTTTATCTTCCTTCTATAAGGCAGTTGCTAATTAGTTAAAAAGAGAAAACATGACTTTTTAAATGACAGATTTGTTAATTAAATTATCAAGATAAGCCTCAAGAAGAATATCGCCTCCATAGTGTTACTCACTTCATTATACACAAAATATATTTAAAATGTCAGTTTGACAAAAATCGTCAAAGAGACATCTATTTTTCAAGTGCAAATTGAGATTCTTCTTATTTTTATCATGGATATTACTTATCAGTATACAAAACTTCGATCCACTTTTGGCCGGCAGCCTCTGTTCTGTGACAGAGGGCCAGAATTATGCGACAGCATAGCGGTGGACAAGGGGCAACAAAAACTCTACATTCTAAGGAACCCTGTCCATGCTTCAACGCAACATGGACCTAGGCAATCGAAGACTTACATGAACACTATTCGGTATATTTTTCTCATTTTATTTACTTATTTTAGAGCTTCTTACCTACTCGGGAATTCGCTGGGTAGAGTGCAAACACTTTGTAATTCTTGGCCATCTGCGTAGGTAGCTTGAACTTGCTTATTTCCACTGATAATTTCCGCTTTATAGTGTGCAACGACTCCGGTAATATACAGGAGAAAACAAAGCAGTCAACTTAACAATCAGGAACACTGATATTGACGTTTAATTTTCAACCTTTTAACTCTGTTTAAATGGTTTAAAATCGGGATCTCATCAGAAGTATAATAATCTAAGAATAAAACCTTATATTATCAAAAGCCTTTTAAGGCCAACGGATGCTCGACAGCTCAGCTGAACTTTTATGTAAAGTTTATTTTGATTAATTCACTGTAAGAGTTCTACTTCAGTCACTTCGATCTGAATGTATCTACTTACTTTACGTGGCTAAAAAATGCATCAGAGACCAAAATAAAGTAAAAACATTTCGTTTAAAATAGATTTGGAAAGAGTTATACAGGTGTACAATTTTGATTGAAAGTGAAAAATTAACAAAAAAATCATAAAAAATACGTCAGAGATTTTTTTGGAAAACTTGTATTCTTCAAATGGGTTCCCAAGCACGCTCACTTGATTTTTCAAACCCTCTACCAAACACCCGGTATATACACTCAAATATCTGTACATTATTTTGCGAAGGACCCGGGTTGCCTAGTAGAAATCGCTTTAAGCGATAAGGCCGTCTATTTTCGCCTAATTTTGTTAATATGTTTTATTTTTTAAGTTCTGGAACAATAAAAAATATTTATTATTATTATCATTTTGCATTAATAACACAAGTTCTTTAATTTGAGCTATACAGGGCGTCCGCTGACAAATTTTAGATATTGAAGGAGTGCACTCTGTACTCGATTCTGATCATAATTGTACAATAAAAGTAGGTACTTCGTTTTTACCAGAATTCCCTATAAATAAATAAATAGTTTACGAATACTTCACAGCTCGACGACCTTTCGTGAAGTCGTCTATACCTACTTACCTATTCTATTAAGATAGCGCCATGCCTACGTCCGTGGTACGTAGTAACCAGTGCAAACATGCGTTACATAATGAATTCCTTCACTATGGGTTAAGTTTACTCAGTAAATAATTAATATTTATTTATTTATTAATAAATTTTACACTTCATGTAATTGTAAAATATAAACTTAAAATAATAAAATGTATACATAGATGGTTTTATCGCTGACGAGCGATTTCTTCCAAACAACCATTTTTAGGATCTTCGTGTAGGATCTGAAACTATCACGTTCTCGAATTTCAAAAGTGACCCACCAGTCACCCTGTATAATGTGGTGTGAATGATAGCAATCATAGTTGTTTATTTATTATTAATTTTATTTAGTATATTGCTATCTCTTTTTTTACAGTAATAGGTACTGTATATCATATCATTAAATTTTTTCTTTGACTTAACTCATTTTTCAACAATTTTGCTAGGCCTGTATATAAAGACACCGGTATAAACCATTCAGAAGGCGGATGGCCCAAAGATGTCAACGCCATTGACCCAGAACAAACGCAGCGATATCGACGCAAATTTGAAAAAGACGACAGTTACATACATTGTGTTATGAAACTTTCTCCTGTAAGTTTATGAATATTACTTTACAAGTTTACTTTGTCAGGTTCAGACATACAAACAATTGAGGTTAAGGAACTTTGTTTTAAAATATGTAGGAAGATAATACAAAAAATAACTAATCGAGATGCAGTTTTACAACACAAGACACTATTTTTTTTTTCAGAACATGGAATATGTTGTGGCGCAAAACAATGCAATCAACATGTACAATTTGTACTTTTCTGAGTTACCATTTTTGCCACCAATCGAACGTGCTGATGTCCGAGTAGTAAATATTTTCAAAGAACCTGTTTATACAAGACCTGTATCTTCAGTAAATTGGTCACAAGATGGCCACAGATTTGCTGTTTCATATGTCGACGTAGATTTTGATCGAAACGCACTTCAAGGTTTAGAAGGGTTTATATGGAATGTTGAAGTTTGCAATTCTCCAGAAGTTACATTTACCCCTAAAAGCTCCATGTTAGATTTACAGTTTAGCAAAAAAGATGAAAATATTTTAGCTGGTGCTTTACTAAACGGTCAAGTTTGCGCTTTTGATAGACGCAAGGGTAAGGAACCAACTGTCCTATGTCCACCCCATGTGGCACATAGAGATATTGTTAAAAAAGTGCTCTTTATTAACTCGAAAAGTGGTTTAGAATTTTTTTCTGGAAGCGTTGATGGAACATGCAAATGGTGGGATATAAGAAATATGCAAGAGCCCACAGATGAGATGATTATCGAATTTGTTAAACAATCAACCGATATTCCGAGTATGGCAAACTCAAATGCCGTTAATGTCATAGAATTTGAATCAACTTTACCGACAAGATTTATGGTTGGAACCGAAAATGGCTTAGTTATCGTAGGCAACCGTAAGGGAAAAACCCCAACCGAAAAATTATCAGCTCAGGTAATAAATTGGTATATTAATTCACTTAAGTAACAAATTTTGTTATGGGCTGAAATTTCAGCAAAATTTATTATTAAGATCACCGAACAACTACCCATTTAAAAGCGATTTATTGGCAATATAAATAACCAATATATAATAACCAAGGATACATAATAGGTTGGGGAAAAAGTCTTTTCGCATTATAGTATGTATGAACTTGTAATAAAATTTTTCTTTGGCATTTGTATCTATAATATTTGTATCTGGCTGGTTTTGGTATCATTGAAAGTTAAAATTTTAAAGAACATAATTCCAAATTCAAATTAGGAAAATGTGTGATTTTCATTTGTTTTTCGTACTGTCAAGATGAGTGAATCTAATGAAGAAATTCGATACATTTTAAAATTTTACTACAAAAAAGGTTAAAATGCAACGCAAGCCGCGAAAAAAATTTGCGATGTTTATGGACCTAGTGCATTGCCTATGAGAGTAGCACAAATTTAGTTTAAGCGTTTTCAATCCGGAAATTTTGATGTCAAAGATGCACCTCGCTCTGGTCGCCCTATTACGGATAAAATGGATGCCATTTTTGAAAAAGTAGAGCAAGATCGACATATCAGTAGTTATGACGTAGCTTCAGAACTGGGAATCGACCACAAAACAGTTTTGGCGCATTTGAAAAAAGCTGGGTACACAAAAAAGCTTGATATTTGGGTACCTCACGAGCTCACTGAAAGAAACCTAATGAACCGTGTACTCATTTGTGATTCTTTATTACGACGTAACGAAACCGAATCATTTTTGAAGAAGCTGATAACTGGTAATGTAAAGTGGATCACGTACGACAAGAACGTGCGAAAAAGGTCGTGGTCAAAGGCCGGTCAGGCTTCACAGACTGTGTCGAAACCCGGGTTAACTCGCATAAGGTGATGTTGTGTGTGTGGTGGGATTGGAAGGGCATTATTCATTATGAGCTGTTACCACCAGGCAGGACTGTCGATTCTAATCTCTACTGCGAACAACTTATGAGATTAAAACAAGAAGTTGAGAGAAAGCGGCCGGAATTGATCAACAGAAGGGGTGTGGTGTTTCATCATGATAACGCTAGACCTCACACATCTATAGCCACCCAGCAAAAATTAAGAGAGTTTGGCTGGGAGGTGTTAATGCATCCACCGTATAGTCCTGACCTTGCACCTTCAGATTTCCACCTGTTTCGGTCTCTTCAGAATTCTTTAGGCAGTGTTAGGTTAACATCACGAGAGGACTGCCAAATCCACTTGTCGCGGTATTTTGATGAGAGGTCCCAAAGTTTTTATAGCAATGGGATCATGTCCCTACCTACAAGATGGCAAAAGGTTATCGAACAAAATGGTACATACATACTTTAGTTAAATGTCAATAAACTATATTTAAAAATGTTTTGAATTTTCTTAAAAAATGCGAAGAAACTTTTTCCCCGACCTAATATATTTTGATTTAGAATGCGATGAACATTATTTGTGTTCAAGTCTATGAATATTTTAGGTACTAGATAAATGCAACTTCCAAATGCAATTGAAAGTAATTCATGGTACTTATTTTGTAAATAAAATTATATTACTTGATTCTATATCTCATATTTTAATAATAACTAATAAGATCTCAGTATGAAAAAAGCTTTCCAGATTGCAATATCTTTGAATATTAATTTATTAATTTACACTTCAGTTTATAGTACAGACAGTAAATGAGAAAAAAACTGTATGTTTAGTAAGTGTACTTACATGGCGGTCTTAGCGCTGAAGAGCGATTTCTTCCAGACAACCATGTCTAAAAGATATAATATATTCCAGAGCTTAACATAATATTATTGGAAATGACACATGATTATTAAAGTAAAATATATTTACTTTTGGGGCCGAGCGTTAAGTTCGAGACTTAAGTCAGAATATACAGTTGCCTTGAAAGATCTTCTATTAATCAAATAACATAACACAGTTTTTATGTATACTATACGATCAATTGAACTTCTAAGTGAAGTTCGATCAATATTATATGAGTTGCTTCATTCGAAGATATAATCAACAAGGTAGTCCTTCTAGCTTGTAAGGCACGTTCGCATATTTAGAGTAGGGATTTAAAAAAAAAAACAAATTTTGTCTATAGTATCCCCGCGGCTCGAGGGCCTCCAATAAGGATGCTCATTGTTTTAGAGCCAGTTACGATACGTAGTATCTCTAACTAGTCTGTGCCAGTTAGATGGAAAGCAAAACTTCGGGGTGATGGTGGGTCGGGTTCTAATATCTTCGAATGAAGCAACTCATATAATATTGATCGAACTTCACTTAGAAGTTCAATTGATCGTATATTATATTTCGTTGCTTCATTCTTCAGATATAATCAACAAGGTAGTTGTTTAGAGAATAAGTTTTGCTTATAAATAAAATATTTATTTATTTTGAAAATTCTATGTTTAATGTTTCAAATCAGTTTAACATATATACAGTGATCACAAAATCAGCGGTTAACAATTAAATAATAATATCTAATAATTACAAAACAATTTTATCATTCGTTAGACGGAAACTGATAAGGATGTTGTTGTAAAAAGGACCTCGCAAAACTACCCTGATCGTCAAGTGGCCGCTGGTAATATTTTGCGAAAACTTGTGAATCCTGAGTCCAGCCGGCGGTCTTATGAATAACGTCGAGAGACACGCCCGCGGCTCGCGCGGCGGACGTGGCGGCGTGTCGCGTGCTGTGCGCGCTGAACACCGAAACGTCCACCCCGTTATCTTTTAGTACATTTTTTATCCAACGGCCAATTGTCTGCGATGATGCAGTTTTGTGGGGTTTTTATAAGTTATAATTAAACAATCATTGTTATCAGATCTTAAATTAGTAGTTGCTTTTATGTAATCTTTTAAAGTTTTGGCAGGACAAATTGATGGATTATCTTTGAAGTAGGGCAAAATTAACAAAGGTTGCTCTTTGCCGGCTGCTGAAGTTTTAATTATATCTTTAATCAGAATTCTAATTTCGCTATTATAAAAAAGTATATTATTTGTCTTTATCAACGATAATGTTTGTAATCTATGTGCAGTGCTTAAGGCTAAAAGAGCAACTAGTTTTTTCGACAATTTTTCTAAATTTAAGTTCTCATTTGGGTACCAATTTGAGACCGTATCTAAAACTAATTTTGGATCCCATGTATGAGTGTACTTTGGCAAAGACGGCTTTAACTTAAAAATACCTTTAAGTAATCTAGATACTAGATCATCGCAACCAATGTCACTTCCTAACAACAACGATATGGCTGAACGATGAGTGTTTATTGAACCGTATGAATCACCTACATTATAACGACTTAGCAAAAATAGTATTACTGATGAAACTGATTTATCAAATGGGTCTGAATTATTTTCGCTACAAAATTTCTACCACAATTTAAAAGTTAAGCCATATTGCCGCACGGTGTTTACCGACAGGGAAGCACAGATTAAGTCTAAAGCTTGTTCCGGTACACTGCGGCGGGAGAAGGCGCTCCGGATACAATCGCGGCTGCCAGGGTACATTGCAGCCGTCTCAGCGGTGGCTCCAATCTGTCAAAACAATTGTTATTATTAAGAAACAAGATCTCTGATTGTAACAGTTTCTTTAAAAATGGGTACCACGACTGTGACGGCCAAAATGGGAATATTAAGATGCCTGTGGATTTTTCGTGTTGTATTTTTTGTAGGCATTTTAATATCAACGGGAACGGTGGAAATGCATAAAAATAATATCTCTTCCAATCAATATTAAAAGCATCTACGTTAAGCGCCTCGGGATCCCGTTTCCACGAAATGTACAATTTACATTTGGCATTTGTGCGAGAGGCGAAAAGGTCTATTTCTGGTGTACCAAACTTCTCAGCGACTGAATTGAATTCAATTTTTGATAATTCGAGCTCAGTGTCTAAATTTAATTTTCGAGATTCTTCGTCTGCCTCTTTATTATCCTTAGATTTAATGTAGGATGCGAATATCCATAAGTTTCGCCTCTCGCACCATTGCCAAATACATTTTGTTAATTCATTTAAATGGGGAAATTGTATACCCCCATACGATTAACGTAGCTTACTGCAGTAGTATTATCAATACGTAATAATATAGCACTGTCAATTCTATCTTTGGCGAAACATTTCAGGCCAAAAAACACTGCGAGAAGTTCAAGATAATTAATGTGATACATTTTTTCGCTATCATTCCATTGACCGTTAGCCCGATAATTATTATAGACAGCGCCCCAGCCCGATCTAGATGCGTCTGTAAAAATTTCAAGGTCATAATTCTTTATTCTTATAGAATTTGATGTGGAAGATATGTTTTCTTTCCACCACAATAAATCAGGTAAGATAATATTAGATAATTTAATTTTATGTTCATAATCTTTAAATCGTTTAATTGCTAAATATTTTTGGCGTTCAAAATTTTTGGTATACACCCATCCGTATTTTACTGCAGGACAGGCAGAGGTTAACACACCGATAAATTGCGCGAACTCTCGAATTGTGCATGTAGGTAGACGTAAAAACTTATTCACCAATAGAGTTATATTATTACGTTTCTGTTCTGGTAAAGATATAGTCATATCGACGGTATTAAAAATAAAGCCAAGGAATTTACATTCTTGCTTGGGTTCAATCATGCTTGTTAAAATTTATTACAAAGCCTAAACATTGTAATATACTCAGGGTGGTTTGCACGTTCCGTAAACAGTCAATATAATTACTTTCGATACAACAATAGTCGTCTAGGTATATTACTGAGGTGAAACCGGCTTTTCTTAGATAACCAACGACTTCTCTCATTATTTTTGTAAATATTCTTGGCGCTATGGACAAACCGTACGGCATTCCAATAAATTCGTAAGTAATAATTTCTAAACAAAAATTTTTAAAATTAAAGCGTAGGTACTTTCCGTCACTGGGGGCTATCGGTACTAATAAGTAGGCCTCTTTTAAGTCGATAGTTGCTAGATAACCGTTATGACAAATTAATCTGGATGCAGTTCTGTGATCCTCCATTTTAAAATGCTCTTTAGAAACGAATTTGTTGAAGTTTTTTAGGTTAAGGATGAATCTTTTGTCACCGTTTGGTTTTGGCGCCAAGAATATTTTTGAAATGTATTCACCGGAAATAGATTTACATCGTCTAATTGCGCCTAGTTTTAACAACTTGTCAATTTCAACTTGTAAACTTTGTGTATCAGATAAATTAAATGAACATTGGGGAATTATGTTTTGAATGACTTGAGAATTAATAGGAAGGTTTACCCCGTTTTTTAACCAACCTAGTACAACCCGATTACAAGTTATTTTCAACCAACAGTCATAAAATAATTGTAAACGTGCGGCGTGTACCTGTACTAGCGGCGCAATGGGGCACGGTGCTTCCGATAATCTGGTTTCCGGGTACGTTGCGGCTGAGTTGCAGGCGGTGGTCGTGGCGGAGGAGCTTGTGTTCCTCGCCAAGTCGGGGCACTCACTGCTCGTGGTGTCATGCGCCCCCCCCTGTTCGCTGGGAACCGAGGAGGGCCCGTCCAGTTTCCCTGATGTGACGTTGATGGATGTTGGCGTTGCACTGGATTAACGACCTTTTTAATAGACAAGCCCTGTTTTTCTATGCTTCGAGCTGTCTTGATTTTTTCTTGTAAACCGCTGCCAAATAGGGTGTCATCCCGTTCTTCATGTAAAATGATGTCAATAATAGATTTGTCTAGGAGTGGCATAAGAACCTTAATCCTATTGTCTGTTAAAATGTAGTGCAAGTCGGATAAAATGCGTGTTGCGTCTGACAACATTTTTATGATCGAGACCTCGTCATATTCCTTACTCAGTAATAAAGTCATAGCTTTATTTATTGCGGTGATGCCAGAACCCAATTGATCTTGGTGGCTTAGCAATTGATTATCTCGAATTTTACCGGCGTTATTCATAGCAGCTGCAATTTCCGGATTTAAACTGGGTGCTTTTAACAGTTTACAATTACCGGGTGTGAGGTACTGCGATAATATTTTTTCTCTTGCGTCCTTCGGTAATCCCTTGCACAGAATTGGTAGCCACCTGTGTGCTAAGTTTGGGTGAATATCCTCTCCGTACTTAGCGATCTCATTTAAGGGTTCACCTAAAGCTTCTAGAAGCTCCAATGGTAAATCAGGGATATCCGATTGTAGGGTTGTTTCGTTGCCATGCAACGATTTAACGGTTTCACCGTTTAAATTTTCCGGGGGGGCGTGGTCGGCTATATCCGGACTCGTGGTGGTGTCTAATGGCGGCGCTGTGCTCTCGGTGTACCCGGAATAAATTCCGTCGTCTGAAACAATGTAATATTGTTTGTAAAATGATGAACAATATTTTTCTGTAAGAAATAATATCCAAGGTTCTGACCCACGGTCATCATACAAGAAATGACTTCTTTTTGGCATGGCGGTAGGCGAAATAAAAAAGAACACTTTAAATTCGATGAGACGTGCGCGTTGAGAATCGTGCGATCCGATGCCTCGCAAGAAGAAGAATGAGCATCCTTATTGGAGGCCCTCGAGCCGCGGGGATACTATAGACAAAAAGTGTTTTTTTTTTAATCCCTACTCTAAATATGCGAACGTGCCTTACAAGCTAGAAGGACTACCTTGTTGATTATATCTGAAGAATGAAGCAACGAAATCTAATTTCGACATGTTCTAAAACGATTGATATTAGAGACATACTTATCAGAGCACCACACCACAACATTGTGTTTGTCATGACATAATGTTTACCCTTTACTAATTTACGATTTCAGGAGAGAATTACAGTTATTAAAATCAAAATGAAAACCATGGAGGGTTTCTTTTCGGTTCATTTTTCTTTATTTAACAAAGAGTTTTCAAGAAACAAATACTTATTGCAATGACTTTTATGAGAATGTTTTATATTTCTTTGCATTACAGTATTTTGCCCACAACGGACCAGTGTTGGCGTTAGAGCGTAATCCACATTTTTTGAAGAATTTTCTTACAGTCGGTGATTGGTCCTTGAGAGTTTGGAGTGAGGACTGCAAGGAATCTGCCATCTTGTTTTCTAAAGCATTGCGATATAGAATAAATCATGCTCTCTGGAGCCCGACCAGGTTTATTAAATTAAATAATAATAGAAGTTATTATTTTAATTACGGACCCACACAGTAAAGAGTCGTCATAAGTGCTTGGTCATTATAATTTATCAATCTGCGGGGTCAGCATGCTACCGTCGACAACGATAAATCGGGCCTTTTATCGATATTTTCTTAGAATATGGTATTTAGTGTATGTAAATTATTAAGATTATGACATATTTGGTTCTGTGGTCTTAATCATGGTATCAAATCGAGTAATTCTATCTATTATGGTGCGCATATTAGCTTACATAATAGGATAAAATAACAAAATAATATTTATCTTGTCGATTCGACTATTTATCGATGGTTGCATGTTAGCCCTGCAGTATCGTTTTAAACGGCTAGGGCTGTAAGTGTCACAAAAATCCTCATTTGTTTGCTATTTCGTTTTTCAAGACTTAAATGGTCAGGTTTAATTTTGCAGCTGTAGTTCAAGAGTATTTGTCCCAGATTTTTGAGTATATAGGTACAGAAACTTGTAATAATTGTATTTTAACAGTTTTAACTGTGGATTTTCGCAGAGTGTCTCTTATTTTGGCTGCTCAGAGCAATGGACAAGTCGGTTGCTGGGATTTTTTGAGAAAGCAAGATGAACCTGCGCTTACTGTGCAAGTGTGTCCAGAGCCACTTTTGATCGCGCAGTTCAATGATTTGGTCAGTTACTATTGCAAGATTTATTTTACCACTAACTGTTTCGCTCGGTTTAACCTACGCAATTTTGATTCCCGTGTGAAAATCGAGATAAAAAAATTCATCCGAAATTGTTGAGTCGTTCTGCCGTGATTGGGGAACAAACATCTATATATCCATCCATAAAAACTTTAACAATAGTAAGATTTAGTAAGAAATAAGATTTCTGGCTGACTTGTTGGTCACATTTAATGGCAATAAATATATTTTTCAATTTCTTTACCCGATTGAGATTATAAATTAAATAGGTACTTACTTTCAAGGACGTGAAGAAGGTAAGTTTACAGGAATTAGAAACTCAAGGAACATTACCTATAGAATAAATGGAATGTAATATAATCCTATTAGACTAGTTACAAATGTCTGTAAGTATGTTCGGAAATTATTATTTGGATGACATTTCCAAAACTTAATTGTATACTTACCATTGAAAATAAATTACATTGTGTCAACTAATTTTGTTACATGATACCAGTACCTAAAGTAAATAGACTTACAATCCCGAACAAAAATTCGTGTCTCGCTATTTGGTACCTGCTAAGATATAAAATGGCGCTAGGTGTTACAAATCATAAAATTAATTGAAAATTAAACTACTACCGATAAGTGGTACAGTATAAAACTATAGGGGGCGCTATTTTGAATTTCAATGAACCAAAACAAACCTAGTTCGACGCGTTTCACAGGTGCCTACATTTGAGCTTTATAGCATTATTTTTATGCTGCTATAGCTATTACAAGGTGTTCTTGTTGATTTCCCATAACTTTAAGGTTTAGTTCCTTACTAAAAAACAATCCTTTTTGCCACAGCATATGTGGTTCAAAAGTGCATAATTTCCAAGATGTAACAATCTTAATAAGTTAACGTTTCTCAATTTTTTATTATTCAAAATAATTTCGATTGCTTAAATATTAATAAATATGAAATGCTAAATTTAAATTAAATTGATGATCATTGACATTGCTTATTTTAACAAAACTTAAAAATACGATAAATTTTACAGTATAATTCAATTTAATCGTCCATTTATCAATGATAAGACAACTGCTTTACGGGGAGTATAGGTTGTCTTGTCATTTCTGTCTTATGAGTTCTAAGCTGGACGACAATGCAAAGTTGAGCATGGTTTTGTGTTTGTATCTGTCAGTTTTAGACGCACCAAGGCGATCTTGAAAATGTATCAATTTTTTTGCATCTACATAGGTCTTCGAATGGTTCGCAAGACCTTTATGACATTATTCTGACGGACGATAATGCCAGTTCATGGGAGACTGAGCGTTCTCGTGGTATCAAATCATCAGTAGGTTTTTGATTTTTAGTGAACTTTTTGGAACTTGAACTTTAGTGTTTGCAGAGAAACTTGGCCATTAAAGGAATTACCCGCCCACTGTTTTTTGATGATTATTTTTCACTGAAAATAAAGTCCACTTTGACAATAGTATAGACATCATGGCGTCAAACATCGCAAATATTTATTTTCAAGGGCCAATGATTATTTAGTTACAATGCGTTTCTTAACCAATGAGTGACGAGCGTGGGCAATAGAGCCAATCACACGAGCTGTGAAAAATAATATGCCGCTTTTTAAAGAGATCATTTTAAAAGTTACAATGTCTTTCCCTCAGAATACAGAACACCTAGAAGCCGTGTTCAGTAATAATCACATGACAATTCTGTAAAAGTTTATTATCTAAAACATTTTGATTTTCTTTCTTGTATATAATTTGTTTCAGTGTTCGAGTTTCAGAGGATTTCAGTCAGCTTCTTCTGACTTTTTCAGATCTTTTCTATACTGGCTCAGAACTAGGTATATAACTAGTTGACTATGGGCGGCATAGTCGGTACTTCAGTTCGAGTAATTTAACTATTTAGCTAATGTAGGTAAGGATCGTGATGTATTAAATAAATATAGAGAGTTCATGTCAATATTTCGTACATTTGAACATCAAGCATGTTCAAATTATATATTTTTCCCCTGAGAATAAGGAATTTTTACGGAATGGTAACCCTTATTTATCCTGACAACGTCATCGAAGCTCCAAAAGAGCCTTGTCGGACTATTTTGCTACAGTTTCTAGCGCATTGACGGTTTCTGGATGTTTTGTATTCTGCGGTTTTCCTTTCAATGATATGGCCATTGAATGCATTTCAAAAATATTGTCCCATATAATCAAATTGAAAAGTCATTTTAAATCAGGAATGGACTTTAAAGGTATGAAGCTCCGGAATTATTAAATATGCTTGGTGAAAACTATAATTGATCACATGTTTGTTCAATCTATAATTTGAGCATTAAGAAATCTTAACTATTAAGCTTAGAGCTCTAAAAAGGTCTCGTGGCATTATGCCCTGGTATAAAAAGGTTCAAAAGAATGCGTGTAGTTAGTGTTTTAATTGATATGAATAGGTAGGAAAATAGCAATCTTTGCGTCTATAGACTCTGTGCATCTAATCTTGCAATTATAGGACCTTTGTGGAAGTAGGTACAGCATATTAGCTAGCTACGTAAATTATTTGTTTTGCAATAAATAAAGTGTTACTAAATATTACGTAATTTCATGCCTTGTTCAGCGCCATCTACCAAAGGAACGATCTTTCTTTTGTATAATATTTTCATACGCCATCTGCCCAAAAAAATATGAAAGTGTGTTTATGTGGAAACTCCGTGTAAAAATAAAATATTTGAATCTTATTTTATGACCAATATTTAATATTCAAAAAAATACCTCTACATATTTGTTGATTTTTAAAAGAATATAATTATGATTCTATGGTTTCAATGGCCTGTAAGACAGTTTCCAGGCTATCTGCCAGCGCCATCTACAAATAACACGGAATTTTGAGCTTTTTCCGTGACACGATTTTTTATATGAGGATTGTCAGTCTATTTACTTTACTAGTCACTGATGATACCTTGGATGACTTTGAACTTTGAATCTGTAGATTTTAATATAAAAATCAGATATTTCGTATAAAGTTTCTTAACATAATTCAAACCAAGATAGTTTGAAAAATGATTATAAAATGTGACTGGTAGGTCACTTTTAAAATTCAGGGACAAAATAGTTTGAGATCATATGAAGAGAAAAAATATAATAAAAAATAAAAATTAATTTAAAGAAAGTGAAACATACTTTTAGCTACATGAAGTTAGTAGTATTTACTTCATTGTTAGTAGGGGTGACCATTTTGTAAAATCACCCAATTCTCTGGAAAAAATATATAAAGGCATGAACACAGAAATTATTTATTTTAAAGAAAAAGGTAAGGTACACGGCATTTTAGAAATAACTGCAGATAAAGCATTAAAATATGTTTTAAAATTCATCAAATAAAAGTTCCAAAATATTTTACTGTAATTAGGTTCTGCAAAGTATATCAATTTTAAAGTGGTCATCTTCATCATCACTACTTTCTTCGATCTTTGAAAATGTGGTTCAATTTCAATGAAATGGCTTTTATAAATATCTGTCTCTCTTGCGAAATCCTTCATGTAATTTCTTTACATGTGAACAAAGACTGCGCCTCAATAGCTCCAATGGATGGCATTTAATGCATTTTCAAATATTTTTGGTATTTCACAGGGTTGCTTTCTAACTTTGACTTGTGCTACTTTTCTTTTTATGAAACCCCTGATCATTTCGATCATGCTAAGACTGATAGGTATGGAGGTAAACGCAATATCTGTGAAGTTAGCTGAATTAAACTAAGATGTAAAACAGAGAACCCGTAAGAAAACGGAAATATTGTTTCCTAGTGCTCATTTAATTCCATAATTTTATTGGAAACCGTCGAAATATTTTCCAATAATTTACTACCTATATCAAGTGCCGTATCAAAAAAAAAACGTTTTATTCTATAATTCTTAATCATCGTTACCATTTCTTTCTTCAGAAAAAATAATACAGTAAAACTTCTGTAAGGACTTTATGAAAAGTAAATTAAATGAAAGCTCAGCAGATATTTTTATTTACCTTTCACCACTGCCATACACATAATTAATTCTTCGAACCGTTTCTGCAGCACTGGTGCCACGGTGGAACTCATATTCGTAAATAAAGAGATTTTTTTAAATTTATTTTTATGACACAGCGAAAAAAACAAAACAAATACGGTTTTCAATACACAAATTGATGAGTAAATAGCTGTAAAAATTTGAATTTGGAATTCTAAACAAAAGAGAAGATATTTGAGATTAAAGTGGCCAGTACAACAAAACACCATTTTCATATGTAAGGAAGGACCGAATACATTTTGGCGTTTTTTAATTGTTTTTTTTTTGTAATTTAAAGTACCTAAAACTATAAATATGAGACGGAAAAGTCATGAAGTGACACTTCATATGATCGCGGTTAGTTCAATATTTTGTCACACGCCAAAAGTCCCTTGTCGGCTTATACATTCACAGATTCATACGTCATATTATTAAGGTAAGGTGTGTGTGTATAAGATATCACAGATCAAGCAACGTTCGGCGCGGTCGGTACGTGGATGGGTGACCGCCTAATATTCATTTCTCACGGCGACTTCCGTGCTTCGGAGGGCACGTTAAGCAGTCGGTCCCGGGTGCTGTATACTTGTATACAGTAGTCGTTAGGGTTTGTCAGAAGCCATTTTAGGCGCCCTAAAAATTCTGACATCCACCACCCAGCACTGGGCCAGCTTGGTGGATTATGGCCTATACCTCCTCGTCACCCAGGGGAGAGACTCATAGCCCTGCAGTGGGCTCATTACATAGAGTCGTGATGATGATGATGATGATGATGAATCAAGTAGGATTTAAAGAATGCGTTCGCACTGACTATACCTAATTTATTTTAAATAAGCCAATTGTTTTAGCCGCGTGATAGGCGTGCTTCAGGTGATTTTTTTGGAAAATGATCAGATC
The DNA here is from genome assembly GCA_944452665.1 of Stenoptilia bipunctidactyla. Lineage (NCBI taxonomy): Eukaryota > Metazoa > Arthropoda > Insecta > Lepidoptera > Pterophoridae > Stenoptilia > Stenoptilia bipunctidactyla. The sequence goes on from OX101738.1 coordinate 11,953,837, forward strand.
ATTTGTTTTTGGGTTTTTTAGGTACTATGGCGTTGGGTCAAACCTATCTGCCTCAGACGCCAGTAGTTGCGGGTTCGATCCCCCAGAAAAAAAAAATGTTCCGTGTCTGGGTGTTTATCTATTTATGTATTTATATTCTAGGTTTCCCCCTAGTTCGCTATATGGTATCCCATAACACAAGCTATGCTTACTTTGGGGCCATGTAGTTGGTGTGATTGTCTGGGGATTTTATTATTTATTTTATTTATTATATTCAAAATATTGGGCCTATATTGCGTTGTACCCCATTTGTACAAAATGCAAAATACCAAGCATTAATATTTAATTATTTATGTCCTCTATTTTTACATTTGATAAACATATTTTTTTATAGGGTAACTTAGTGGCTGTTGGAAGTAAAAAAGGCAAAGTCTATTTACTGGAACTCTCACATAATATGACGTTTTCTGAAAAGAATGATAAAGTCAATTTCTTAGCTGTAAGTATACTGAAAAAAATAATCTATTTTATCATAAATATTATTATATATCATTATCATCATTCAGCCTGGGGACGTCCACTGCTGGACATAGGCCTCAGTTTATCGGCGACTTTGACCAGGTCGTCGGTCCATCTTGCGGTGGGGCCTGCCTTCTCTGCGTCTCCCAGCCACTCGAGAACTTTTCTTCCCCAACGGCCATCCGTTCTGCGAGCTATGTGCCCTACTCATTGCCACTTCAGCTTTGCAATCTTTCTGGCTATGTCAGTGACTTTGGTTTGCCTGCGAATCTGCTTATTCTTGATTTGATCCCGCAGGCAAACTCCGAGCCCTTTCCATTGCCCACTGAGCGAATATAAGCTTGTTGGTAAGGCCCATAGTTAGCGACCACGTCTCAGTGCCATACATCATAACTGGCAACACACACTGGTCAATAACCTTTGTCTTCAGACACTGCGGTATTTAGGACGAGAAGTTTTCCGGAGCTTCCCGAACGCTGCTGAATATTATTATATACAAATTGCTTATCTTAATCTGGGTATCTAATCTGGCCTGTATTTAATCTGGCCTGTATTTTGAAGGCAAACCTCTTCATGCTTAATCGTTTTACATTGTCTGTAAATGTTATAAGTTGTTTGAGGTCTGGGTGTATCTAAGGATACCCTCTCGTTCCACTGTATGGTCTCTATAACACAAACATATATAAAAACTAACTTTGGGGCGCATAGTTGTTATGCCAATTTGGCTAATCTTATATTGACTTTATAATTTATAGATTCTGGACCGTGAAAGCAGACGGGAGCGAATTCTTGAAGCTCGTCTACGAGAGATCAAATTAAAACATCGTCAGGCCGTGGAGGCTGGATCTCCTAAAGGATCTTCAGCAGAGTTGCATCTAAATGATAGAGATTTACTAGAAGCTACTACGGAGTATTTCAGTGTCACAAAGAGCACACAATAGATTTTAATACCAAAGACCTGTATTAGGGTGTTACCACACCAATCAATCGACCGTCGATCGATAGTTTTGATTATACCGGTCGACGTAGATCGGCGCCGTCGATCACGTCGATCACGATAGGGTAGTAACACCCTTAGAGTAAACCTAAAGTAAATTAATTAGGTTTCTAAATGTAGTGCAACAAAGTGTGTCTCTTTTCTATATTTACTACGACGTCAACCCAATATAGATACTTAAGGTGGCCTCTAATTTGATCTAATGTTGAGGCACCCGAGGTAGGTAAACTTGTTACTGTTATTAATAATTAAACTTATTTATTTAATAGTGTTTTTAACGATTTATCTAAATAATTATAGAAATAAAACACACTGAACAATAATATGTTAAACAATAAAAATGTCGGTGACTAACCTCACTTTTAAGCTCAATCAAATTTAAAGTTTGAACGAGGTTAAATATGAAAACACCCGGGTTCAGCAGAAAACTGGCTCTTTATGAAAAATGAATACCTACATAACCATTGATGTGGTCATATTCAGAGGTTTACTCCAAATGAAGAGTGTAAACTAGCCGGGTTTCCTTTTGTATTATATAAAATTATATAAGACTTGGTGCTGTTTGCAACACTACAGAAAAATACTGATTCCAAACTAATATTTCGATAACATTTTGTCAGGCGCCTGTGGCAGTCAACCCAGCATTGCACTAAAATATAGGTACGATCTTTATTTAATAAGATCGTAAAAATAAATTATTTTTTCTAATTTTAATTTAACTTTATTTATAATGATTATATAAATTAAGTGATCAGTCTTTATAATTATTATATCTGAATCTTAATTGGAAGGAAAGCATAATGGTTCCCTGGAAGAGATCATCTTTCTGTATCATATGGTTACTATGACTGAATAAATAATAAGTACACATATAAGGCAAACACACTCAGTTGTTTTACTAATTGTGAAAATTTTACTTTACTTAGTTATTATCTCATGACATTGAATAACACGACAATGATAAAACAAGTAACTTTGACGATAAGTTTACTTGTGACAGTTTGTATTTCATTAAAGTATAATAAAATCGTAACAAAATCATCACCATCCATCATCATCCACAGCATGTAGACGTCCACGGCTGGACATATGCCTCCCCCAAGATCTTCCACGTAGGTCGGTCCCACGCCGCCCTCTTCCAGCGTTTGCCGACAACTTTGACCAGATCTTCGGTCCATCTTGCGGGGGGTCTGCCTACGCTGCGTCTCCCAGTACGTGGCCGCCATTAGAGAACTTTTCTGCCCCTACGGCAATCCGTGGCTATGTCGGAGACTTTGGTTCGCCTGCGGTTCTCCTCAAAAGCATACCTAAAATGAATTCAGAATTAGTCCAAAAATATACTTTTGCAGTTATAAAGACTGATTTTAAAATGCTTAGTTTTATATTCGTAGCTACTTTAGTTACAGTTTTAATATTTTTTGTCAAACTACATGTTAGTTTTTAATTGATTGTTTTCTCTTATTTTGAAATTTTTATAGAATACATTTAAACGTGAAACATAGGTAGATTTATTGTTTAATATGATATTTTTAATATTAAAGCTGAAACAAGCATGACCGTATTTTGAATACTTTTTTGCCGTCATCGTCGTGGCGTCATCACCTGCTTATGACATTCCATACAGCATGTTAAGCGATGCGGGGCGGAGTATCAACAAACATAGTTTATCATCCGAACGATTCATCACTACCATATCCGTAATTCAGTTGGCACGCTAAACAGTCTTTATGGTTTGTCGGTTTGGTTATGTTGTTCTCCTAGTGACATTGTATTGGTAGAGCACTGACAAAATGTAACAAGTCAATTTGCGTAAATAGTATATTGTGTAACAAGTGAGCTAAGTTGCTAATTACAGTCGAGGCTGTGATTTGAGCCCAAGCCGCAGGCGAGGGCTTAATAATGAGCCGATACTGTAATTAGCAACTCTCACGAGTTACATACGACGTTTTTCAACACACTTGTGAGTAAAAGACAGACATACGTGGTCATAAAATAACAAACACTCTTGATAACAAAGCTGTGAACTGTGATTGAAAAATGGCGCCGAACCTTGCGCATGCGCGTAGGTTTTTTTTCCGCCAAATGTGTCAATAGCATATACAGCCTATTTTAAGTAAAAATGTTTAATTTGGAGTGGTAAATGCAAATATTTTGATATTTTATATCAAATTATTGTAAATTGTGAATAATTTGTTTGATATACAAATTTGTTTTACTAATATAAAGCGCAAACATTTAAAAATGTATAATGATTTGAAGTGGTATAAAATCTCTTTGTTGTTTCTGAAAATATTTAATGTATAACCCGGATCAATAAAATATGCTCTGTTTACTCGCATGTAATTTGCACAAAGGTACAATTCAACTTTGTAGGATTCATTATATTATGCACTAGGGTATAATATATTATGCACGCGTGACTTATAGCCCAGTTTATAGTTCTAAATTCAATAGAATAACGCTCACTTTACGAGCAAGTGTGTTGAAAAGGTGCATTATGTTAACATTCAGTAAAAACAGAATCGGGTCTTTATAGTCTAAACCTCTTCGTCACCACGAGAGATAGACACGGCCATGGCTTATTAAAAAGGGTTATGATAGTGATACCTAATAATTAATGTACTTACACTTATTTAGTTATGTTAGATATTGGTCTTTAAAAGATATTAATTATTATTTTATTACTAGTCAAAAGAAATATTTAATTTTGATAAAATGTTTAAAACCTTAGTTTTTATTTAAAAGCTTACGTCGATGATGAAAATTTAAAGTTATTGTTTACAATAAAGATATTTCTTTCGTTAATTTTTTGTTTTATTCTTTATATATTTTTTTATTTTTATTAAACAGTTTGCAATCAGTTTAAAGCTAACTTATTCTAATGACATTTTTTCTTAATCTAGAATGCGAACCTTAATAGTACACATAACACGCATAAAATTAAAAAAAACACTTTTTAACCGGATTTATCGCGTATATTTACATTTTAAATTTTGTCACGTGGTCACGGGGTCTGCAAAGACACCGAAACGTCGAGTCAAAATTTAAAATGTAAATATACGCGATAAATCCGGTTAAAAAGTGTTTTATTTAATAGTATGAATCGCGAAAACTTAAGACAATATTACGCATAAAATTGCTAAGCTCAAACATCGCAAATCACTTTTAGGTTTTAATTAAAAGAAGGTATCAATCAATATTTTTACAAAAATGATTAGAAAAGATCGAAAGTCAGTGCATACATTCTATACACATAGCAATATTTCCACGAAAGGTTTTATAATTAAAGCTGCATAAATCTAAGTCAATAGTTGCATCTCTGCCACTACCAGCGAAACTAACCAATTCATTATAAGCGCGGCACATGCAGGTGATAGGGTTGTAGAAGGATGTGTTATTTGTGTACACGTTTAATACAAAGGGTTTTAGACGTCTTGTGTTTGGTTTACAGTTAAAGTTAAGGCAGGACAATAAGGGACTAGAGGAGATTCTATGATGTATTAATTTATATAAATATATAAGATCCTGTTCATGTCGACGCAAACTCGGTGTGGAAACTTTGAAATAGGATAGTCTCTGATCATAGGAGTAAGTAAGTAGGCTTGCGGCCAAGGTGCTTTCTGAATGCGATCAGTTTTAAGGCTTTATTTAGAATTTGATCTAGTCTATCAATATGCACCATCTTGTAGCAAGGTGACCAATTTATTCCACCTTGATCACCTGGGTGCACAAAGAGAATGGATTAGTCTACCTTAATCACCTCGGAAATAAATCACCTGGGTGATTATTTCTGGGTGATATCACATAAGGACTCCGTAATCCAGCAACGCAACCCCATCGAGTTGGGGCTCATTAGATTCGTCTCAACGAATATTTTCATACTAGATGGTACGCCTATGAGTATTTAAGTAGGTACCAGGGGAGCGGAAATTATGAACTTTAGGTTTTTTTTTTATTATTTTTGAGGCCGTGTAGGTTCGGCTTAGAATAGCCATACCGCCCATGGATAAGCATGTCGAGACAAATCAACCTGGCTAGCAACCACCCTTTACAATCTGCCGCTAAATATAAGTTCTCCAGAGATGTGGTCCAGTAATATTTTATGTAGAGCCAGTGGCTACTTTCCATGCATGGCTCATCCAGGGGCGGTATGGCTCTAGTAACTTCTGCACCCCTGGTACTAAAATACTTATAGGTACACGTCGTTTTAGAACGTCCTGGCTAACATCGTGCTGGCTTTAAATAGGTAGGTAGGAAGGTACTTACTTAAAAGGAATCAAAACCAATGTAGACCTTAATACGACGATTTAATTTAATTTTAATAACCAACATACCAGGGAGGCATAAAGTTGTCAGAAATTGAAACAATATCTCAGAATCCTTTCAAAACGAATAGGATCGAAGTTAACTCATGTTCTATAGAGGTGCTGATAGTGAATTTCGATCTCGAAAAAATAACGAATCCAAGAGGAAAATAAATTTCTTTCGATCCCATGGAATCTAAGTTGCTGAAGTTATGTATATTTCGACAATTTGATATTTCCCATTTTAGCACTTTGGTCATTTAACCCCGAAAGGCAATCAAGCATATTTCGTTTCTGTCCAGAACCCAACAAGTTGTTGAGTCGATATTTATGTAGGTTTGATACTTAGTAGTCCAGTCAAATTTGGAAGATGGGAACGAGTTTGAACTAATAAAATATTCCTATCGGACCAACTACAAAGTTGTATCGATGAGAAAGAAGAATAGTTGATCCGTTTCAGTAGGTCAGTTTAGTTGGTTAGAGTGGAAGGACAGGTTGTTAATTGTGGCAGTTAGAAACTACCTTAGTCTTCGAAGTGAAGCAATTGAAAACTGTTGACGGTAACCACAATTGGAGGCTTGAGTTGCGTGTGCTTTCATCTTCACATCTTCAGATGAGATTGAGGTCAAACTTAGTCAAAAAATACAGTTGCCAGTTGCAGTAATAGTTGCTCCGTATACAACAAAGCTTTTTATTTTTTTAGCAATTTTAGTTCAAAATTGAAATAGTTTTACAGTTCGTAAATATAATTTCATATTTTTGGGAGGTGGATTATATAAAAACCTACTTTTGAATAAATTCATTACTTTGTAACGGGATATTTTCGTCAGCTGTGATCCACAAAATCTTCTAGGTTTTTAGAGGCATAAATCTCAACATTAATCATTCAGAGACCTCTTATTTCGAGGCAATTCTTAGGCAATCAAGGTCGGTCACAACGAATCATGTTGATTGTGAATAATTTGACTACGGATGTGTGGCGCCCCAAGGACTGCGGTGTTATTCTGGTAAAGTTCTACAATAAAAATTATTTCAATAAAACGTTACTTTAATCACTACGTCATATTTTTTGAAACATGTTTTATAATGTGTGATCATACACATTTTATCGAAGCCGAGATTTGGATTTTTAAATGAACTATTCTCAACCCGCTAGTTCCGTCGTATGGTCTTTATAACACAAATTCATACAAAAACTTACTTTGGACTCAATTTGGTGGTTAAATAAATTGACCTACTAAATACAAGTAGCACAAGTTTTTACCTACACAATAAATGAACGACTGAAATCACTCCGAACAAGATATTATCTTAAGTCATACATATTATATCATACGAAGTCGTCGTGGCGCTGTGGTTACTGTGTGTATCATACGATATCACAGGTTAAGCAACGTTCGGCGTGGTCGGTACTTGGATGGGTGACCGCCGGCCATTCATATCTCACGACGACTTCCGTGCTTCGGAGGGCACGTTAAGCAGTCGGTCCCGGGTGCTGTATACTTGTATACAGTAGTCGTTAGGGCTTGTCAGAAGCCATCTAGGCGCCCTCAAAATTCTGGCATCAACCACCCAGCACTGGGCCAGCTTGATGGATTATGGCCTATACCTCCTCTTCACCCAGGGGAGAGACTGATGCCCTGCAGTGGGCTCATTACAAAGAGTTGTGATGATGATGATGATACATATTATATATGACTTTAGATGTATTAAGATAATTAGTGAATGGGAAATAATAAAACGAGTGACTAAAAACAAGTTTGGACAGTCTTAAAAAAATATTAAATTAAACGGTAAGAAATATTTATAGTACGACTGAAGTGAGCGACTAGAACACAGACTCTTTATTTAATCAAAGAAAACAAGTAGGTTGGTTAGAAACATATTATTTAAAATCATAATGACTATATTCATACATTTGTTTTATACACCCAGACACGGAACATTTTTGTATAAATGTTTATCTATTTGACGACCGGCTGGTATAGCGGTAACATAAATTGCCTTCTATGCCAGAGGTCCTGGGTTCGAATCCCGGCGGCGGCGGATATTTGTGTGATGAACACAGATATTAGTCGTCAAGTCATGGATGTTTATATGTTTATTTAAGTTTATTCTAATAAAAAAAAATATGTATTTATTCGATATGTATGTTTATATATTTCTTAAGTATATCAGTTATCTAGTATCCATAACACAAGTTCTTTAAGAAACTTAATTTGGGCTAGATAATGTTGTGTGAAATATTTATTTATTATTTATTAATTTATGTATTTGTATTCAAGGTTCCCCCTAGTTCGCTACTTGGTATCCCATAACACAAGCTATGCTTTTTAAGTTTTTGCATTTATAATGCTCAATTATTCTTAAATAACCGAAAAAATGTGATAATTGAGCATTATAAATGCAAAAACTTAAAAAACATTATTAAAACGTTGTAATGCTTCACTTTGACTGGGATTCACAACATCTGAAAAGAAATTGGTCTCGGGTGGTCTTAGCTGCAAAGCTATACCATTAGATAGAGCTACGTTAGCAATATAACGTAAAAAATAAAAATGTGGTAAGTAATTTCGAGGCGTACCGGTAGCTCAGTGGAAGAGCACTCGTCCGGCAAACGAGGGGTTCCCAGGTTCGAGTCCTGGCCGGGTGATTTTTATTTATCACATTTTTTCGGTTATACAAGCTATGCTTACTTTGGGGCCATGTAGTTGGTGTGATTGTCTGGGGATTTTATTTATTTATTTATACTAATATATTCATTAATATTGTTATAGAAAAGATTATGTGGAGGGCTCTCGCACCAGAAGGCGTAGTCGGTAAGGAAAGGTACCGACTACGCCTTCCGTACGGTTAGCTATAGAGCGTAGTGAGGAGGAGCAGTTAGGTCGCATCACAAGGTTGCATACAGGCCACTCGTGCGTGAACCGAGCGAGCGAAACGACCGGCTGCCTTATCACGTAACTTGCAAGAGCAAAGCGATGGCATGAATTGCGCAAGATTTGCTAAAAAATAACTAATTCGTATTACGTTACATCAAAAACAAAGCCATAACAATCCGACGACTGTGCTGCCTCTATCGTACAATCGATGTACTAAAAGTGCATTTATAATCCCTTTGACTTTCATACTTTTCGTGTGTACTTTTCTGCGAAATTTTAAAAGCAAACATCTGTTTCACATTTTATTATACCCGGCGCGGCGAACCTTGACACTGACAGTAATTTCCACAACATAACCTTGTACTGCCGTCACCGTTACATTAGAATCGTATTGGAGGCTTCTAAAAATGGCATTTTCAACACACTTGCTCGTAAAGTGAGCGTTATTCTATTGAATTTAGAACTATAAACTGGGCTATAAGTCACGCGTGCATAATATATTAAACCCAGTGCATAATATAATGAATCCTACAAAGTTGAATTGTACCTTTGTGCAAATAACATGCGAGAAAACAGAGCATATTTTATTGATCCGGGTAATACACTAAATATTTTCAGAAACAACAAAGAGGTTTTATACCACTTCAAATCCTTATACATTTTTAAATGTTTGCAGTAAAATAAATTTGTATATTAAACAAATTATTCACAATTTACAATCATTTGTCACAAAATATTAAAATATTTGCATTTACCACTCCAAATTAAACATTTTCACTTAAAATAGGCTGTATATGCTATACAGACATTGACACATTTGACGGAAAAAAAAACCTACGCGCATGCGCGAGGTTCGGCGCCACTTTTCAATCACAATCATGTCACTATCACAGCTTTGTTGTCAAGTGTGTTTGTTATTTTATGACCACGTAATTGTCTGTCTTTTACTCACAAGTGTATTGAAAAACGTCGTATGTAACTCGTGAGCGTTGCTAATTACAGTCTCGGCTCATTATTACAGCCTCGACTGTAATTAGCAACTTAGCTCACTTGTTACATAATATACTATTATTTATTTTACATAGCTATATTCCAATAAAATGATATTCCGTTGGAATTATAACAACTCATTACATTTGCAAGAAATTATCTCAACGTTTACGTTCTGCAAAAGTACGTAAACGTTTTTCGTTTACTTACTTTTGCAGAACTTCGTAGGTCATTTATTAAATCATACCTTACGAAGTAACCTTTGCAGAATTAATGCGGTTTAACAGTAGCCAATGTGCTATTCCAGACTATATTATTCACTATGCCAAACTTTCACATTTATCATAAAAGTAAAATTTTAGTTTATTACTGCGCCAATCACGGATGGACGGCTTTGTTTTTTTTTTGATTAGCCAACTTACGTATCTATATTTGCTAACTATATTTGTTTGTATCTATATTTGTTTTTTCGCAATTATCTCACTTTTTTTTTTATAAGTGACTAAACCCGCGTTGCCCTCAATCTCACCTGATGGTAAGTGACGATGAGGTCGAAGATGAAAGCACACGGGTTTAGGAAGGAACTGGCTCTTTATACAATATTGCCGGAACACATTACCGCCGGAGCGGTAACATTTGGCGGCAGACTTTATATAAAGGGTGGTCGCTAGCCAGGCGGACCCAGAAGGGATCCTACCACCAAGCAAAGCACGTTTTGGGTGAATCCATTTTGATACAGTTTTTTTCTGTTCTTCATTTGCTCACCTACTTTTAATTTTTCATATCTAAGCTAAAAATATTAGGTATGTGAATCTTGTTTTTTTGTCATAGTCCTAAAACTACCATATTCTCTATAAATACGACAATGCGTTTCCTTAGACCGACGTTCACAAAATAACCGTTTCACTCTGGGAAATTAAGAAACAAATGTTATAAGGAAGTTTTTGCGTAAATATATATGACGGCTTTGTTAAGGGGGAAACTTTGTAAAGGTTTTATGAGTAGCACATGAACTTCTATCACACTTGCAGAAAAACCACGCTTTAAGTTTTGTAAGTATTCTTTTTGCACAATGAGAGAGAGGAAAAGGCTATTACAAATGTTTCCAAAATGAGATGGTAGTTATCGATAAAGAGCGAAGGAAATTTAAAAAAATATTTATTAATACTTAATTTTGGTACCTACTAAAAAAGGAAGGCTTCATCGATAAATTGAATTTTAATTCATGACACTGTAACGTAATAGGTGGATTCATTTTGAACATTCACTTTTATTGCATCTTGCGGTTGCCATACCTTATAAAATGAGCTAATAATAATTTGGACACATAAAATATGTTATTAAAAACAAGCGTATTCTGCTTATTCTATTCAGACGTAAGCAATGTGAGAAAATCATATTGCCTTTAAGGAATTGGACCCGGACACAATGGCACCCGGTAGTGAAAACACGAAAATGAGTCGTTCTACATTCAAACAGTGAATATTTTTAAATAAAACACTTTTTAACCGGATTTATCGCGTATATTTACATTTTAAATTTTTGACTCGACGTTTCGGTGTCTTTTCAGACCCCGTGGTCACGAGCGACTGTCGCGTGTCACGTGTTTTATTTAATAGTATGAATCGCGAAAACTTAAGACAATATTAAGTGAATATTTTATCTTTTTTTTTCCATACTAGACAGCCATATTTTATAATATTTCATTGTTAAAATATTTTACATATATGTAGATATATTGATGTGTTTGCTTCATTAGTTAATGTTTTATACAATAATATTTAATGATATTTTCTTTCCATTTTTTAATCAATATAGTGTCATTAATTAAAAGACTATTTATAACACTGTTATAATGGTTTTAAATTGCTGGTTAAATGTAGAATTGTTTTTGTTGAACGGTTGAAATGTGTCATTAAAATTTTACTGTCGCAGCGTCTTTCGCCCAATAATGCAAGCTGTTGTCTGCATACAACCTATTAACTGTTAACTAAATACAATGGAAAATTCAAACTCAATAAAAAATTAAAAATATGTAGTTTAAGAGCTCAAATTGTAAAGTTATCAGTTATCTTATACAACAGAACTTAAGGTCAAATGGGTTTTTGCTAATCATCTCATTCTATAAAACATTCTACAGATCTACATTTAAAAAGCATACTTAAACAAATCAATTATAAATAAATAAAGCTTGGGTTATGAGATACCATGAAGCAAATAGGGGGAACCTTGAATATAAATACATTGATTGTTAAGCGCCCAGACACGGAACATTTTTATTTCTTTTTCCGTGCGGTAATCGAACCCGCAACCACTGGGGTCTGAGACAGATAGGTTTACCGAATCGCCAAAGTGGTCGTCAAAAAAAAATCTCTAAATAATTTAGACATTTTTCAATAACGATTGTTTAGTTAAACTCACAAAATTGCTATGAATGTATGTGAAACTGGAGAGTAATTATATCCCTTTTGCTAAAACTTATATGAATATATTTTTCACTTTTTTTACTAACATTTAAATTTATATTGCATTCTAGTGCTGAATGTGAATTACCATTTCCTTAAAAAGACTCAAAAGGCTCTTCCAAGAGCTTGAGCAAACCAACCATGCAAAAAACTTATTACTTTCAATTATGAAACAAGAAAATGGCATTTCACCCTCCAAGGGACCACAATTGCTTTAAAAGCAGTAACTACTGATTACCCAAAAAATATTACTTATAAAAGCAGTCTCTATTTAATTGTATGGTTTTGACAATGAAACAGCGAAAAATAAGATAGGTTTTGAGAATTAGAACAGGATTTTAAAAATGCAAAAAAGACAGGATTAACTTAGTCGTATTTCATTTCACCTCAATATATATTCTCATTCAGTACCTTTCACTACGAAGATTTGAATTGGTATCATTATTTTTCTGTTTGACATTTCGATCTGTCAGTTTACTGTATTGAATTATTTGCAAAGGTGTAGTGACTGAGGTAGTTGTCAGTGATTTTAGCTATTTATCATCAACTCTATCTGTTTTCAGTCTACGAGAGTAGCGTACAGAATAAACAGAAAGCGTCTTGAGCGACTTTCAGCTTTTTGGATAATGAATTCAATTTTTTGAAGTATAAGGCCTATTAATAATAAGTAGGTATATTAAGTAGGCGGCCTTTGAACTATCTTCTCTTTTGAAATTATGGTTATTTTTAATATTAATGGGTTTCTTGATCATCCTAGGTGCTTATAAGTAAATATATGTAATATATTTTTCACAAGGTTATTTTCATTAAGTTTTAAATAAAATTGAAGTTTGTCCATGCATCCACAAGCTGGAGGATTTGTTATTCTTTTTGATTCTTCTCTTTGATGTCCACTATGTGTTCTTTAAAGCACGTTACTTAAGAATCTACTGTAGGAATTAGGCTATAGCAATAAGAACATTCAGACCAATAATCTCTCTTTTTTCTTAAAGACTAGGCCCGCGTTTGGCCTCATTCTCACCTGATGGTAAGTGGAGATGAGGGCGAAAATTAGGGTAAACGGGCTAAGAAAGAACTGGCTCTTCATAAAATATTGCCGGAACACATCACCGCCGAACCGGTAATGGTGGTCGCTAGCCAGTCGGACCATTACGTGATCCTACCACCAAGCGAGTGTCACTCGGAGTACCTAATCGCCTTTTAAGACACGCTTGTCCAGGAGAGGTAGGGCTCTTCTAAGCAGACCCTATACAGACAAAAAATCTCTTCAGTTCTTTTACTTTGATATCGATAGCACATAAACAACATCCATCACGGAAATAAAATACACAGACAAAGAATTAGAAATGCGAGTCAAACTTTTTTTTTTTTTTTTATAAGTGACTAAACCCTCGTTTGACCTCAATCTCACCTGATGGTAAGTGACGATGAGGTCGAAGATGAAAGCACACGGGTTTAGGAAGGAACTGGCTCTTTATACAATATTGCCGGAACACATTACCGCCGGAGCGGTAATTTTATTTTTTTTTTTTTTTCCGCCAAGGAAAGTCGTTTGGCACCCACTAAAACCAGCTTTAACCAGTAAAGCTAGCTTTAGCGGGAGGAGGATGAATCCTATTACGGACGAATGGGCATTCTATAAGCTGTTAACCATAAGTGGCTAATGGCAAATAGAATGCCCAGACAGTGTAGAGACTCTCTCAGATAGGCTGAGCATACCCACTAAACATCCCCCTTTTGACTCACCTTGATTAATGTCCTTAGTCATCGTCGGAACGACAGCCAATTGGAGCGAGAGGCTGCGTAGTGAGCGGCATCCAGACGGCTGCCACCAAAAGGAACTGAAAGTAAGAAAAACAAAGCTAAGATTAGCAGAAATGACAAAGCTGAAACTAGGATATTATCTTGAGTGATCAGACTCACTCAGAGATAGGAATGCTGGAAAGAAAAACTACGTTTAGAAACGTTGAGCTTGCTGGAGTTTCCTGATAAGGGGAGCGAACTTGGTTAAGACCGGAAGAGCACCGTTGAAACCCTCTGGGCTGGCGTCGAGAGCGGCGCCGAAAGCCAGGATCTCGTCGATGGGAGCGAGCTGGATCCAGAACGCCATGCGGTCTTGAGACCCTTTTGCGTTCTGGCACTGGGAAGCCGATTTGGCGGCCGGTTGCGATTGAGTCGCAACCCGGCTGCGCTGACCTGAAACGATAGGAGTAAAGGCCTTGGGGACCTTTGAACTGACTGGAGGAGCGTCCGAGCTAGGCTGCGGTCGCTCTCTCCAGTTCTCGATGGGCTTCACGGTAGCCCTGGCAGCACGCGGTGCCTTGGAGCAGCCGCGAAAGTTTGCTGTGTGGCCTGACTGGCCGCACAAGACGCAGGACGGAGCGGTGGGCGATTCGGGAGTGCGAGAGCACTCCTTGGTCCCATGCGGTTCTAGGCACTTGACGCACCTAGGGGAAGCAAAACAGTTTGCCGCCGCATGACCATACAATTGGCAGCGGTGGCACTGACCTGGGAAACCACGTTTGTGTGGAGCTTCGACTCGGATGTTGGAGAGACCGCACACGGTGAGCTTGCCTCTGAAAATGGACTGCCCTTGCGGGCTCTTCGCTAGGATTACTAGCGCAAGTGGGAACTGCTTGCCTCGGCGGCTGTGCATTTTGTGCACAGATTCGACAGGGAAGCCTTGAGAAGACAAGTCCTCTTGGATTTGCTCGTTCGAGAGCTCGAACGGCACGTTCCTGAGGACTGCACGAATCTTACGCTCCTCAGGGAGGGCGTAAGTGTGGTACTCGAGCTTCTTGTCAGCAAGAAGCCGAGTGACATTCCTGAAATCAGAAATTGAGCAGACAACGACCTTAATAGAGTCACCCACATTGGATGCCTTACTATACTGGAACTTCGGGGTGTGCGTTCCGCAGAGAGCTGAGACCTCGGTCCAGCGGCTCTTGTCCCGTAGAAAGACGGGGGGCGGAGACTTGACTTTCGGCTGAGCCGAATCTAATTGCGACGCAGGTTGTGACGCCGGGATCGCTGTAACAAAAGGCGCAGGAGCAGACGCCGGTGCGACATTTTGCGGAGCAGGAGCTGCGGCTGGAGCAGCTGGAACAAATGGAGATAAAGTCGAAGAAGCATCTTGCTTCTTCTTCTTTGACTTTGACTTTTTGCGAACCTCTGTGAACTGAGCAGGAGATTCTGGAACTAACGGAGTGGAGTCGGAATCACTACCTGGCGGGGTAGTTTTCCGTTTGCATGCGGTGGAATCTACCGACATGCAATCTGGAAAAGGATCGACGAACTCAGATGGGTCTGGAGACGCCGGAGAATCGGTTTGGAACCCCTGAGAAATAGAGGCGACCTGGGAACGAGCTGACAATTGCTCTCGCATGGACTCGATTTGAGCGAGAAGAGCTTCCTTCTCGGCTGCATATTGGGCTTCCAGTGATTGTTTTTCGCTGGACAACTGACTGAAATCAGAAGATAACTGACTAAATTCTGAGGACGAGAGACGAGCGGATAATTCCTCCTGCAAGGAATAGATCTGAGCCTCCATCTTCTTTTCTTGGAGAAGAGAGTGATCGAGTTGACCTCGAAGACCTATTTTATCTTCTTTGAGGTTTCGGATTCGACGACGATTGATTTCGCATTCATGCTCGGTACACTCAGGGTGACGAGGCATTATGCTGGGCTGAGAGAAGACTACTAACGAAACTGCGCTGAAAAGAACAACCTAGTGCGGACCTATTGCCGATGAACGGCGGACGATCAGACTTAGTTGTCACGGTTACGTATCCACCTGATCAGCGATGCTTCGGCCGGCAGCAGACGGGTCCGCCCTGAAAAGGGCAGATGAATTAGCCCCGACACCACACAGCCTCCACAAGAGAAAACTTTCCGAAAGAGCTTAACTTGGCACCTGACCCGCACGAGTGCGGGGGAGGGAACAAGGGCAGCGCAATACGAACACTCGGGAGCGGCCGCAGACACGACCGTTCGGGAGCGAACGCAAACGGGAAGTGCGGAGCGGTAACATTTGGCGGCAGACTTTATATAAAG
The DNA here is from genome assembly GCA_944452665.1 of Stenoptilia bipunctidactyla. NCBI lineage: Eukaryota > Metazoa > Arthropoda > Insecta > Lepidoptera > Pterophoridae > Stenoptilia > Stenoptilia bipunctidactyla. The sequence goes on from OX101738.1 coordinate 11,970,026, forward strand.
GGTGGTCGCTAGCCAGGCGGACCCAGAAAGGATCCTACCACCAAGCGAACTTCATCACAGCTAATATAGGGTGGCCTTATAATAGTCAACAATATTTTAATTACAGATTAAGAATGATGAGTTTTATCATAATTACAAAAAAAAAATTAAAACATTTTCCATAAATTAAAATTTCAAAATTCTTCTGATCAAAATTTTAGTTTGATCTCTAGTTTATGACTACACAGCAAGTAATAAAAACGTTTCCATCTAATTTTATGCAGTCATAAAGGTGTACATTAATCTTAAATTTTTACTCACAGAGAAGAATTTTGAAATTTTTATTTATGAAAAATATTTAAAAAAAAAAGTTTTTTTTTTTTTCGAAATTCAGACCAACTCATAATTCCTAATCTGCTATTAAAATATAATTGACTATTATAAGTGGACCCTGTATTTAGCCTTCATTTAGCGCTCTCCTTTACAAAATTCTGCAAAACCACAATAATTGCGGCGCTTACTTACTGAGGACTAAAATTACATGTGTGTGCATACATAGAAGAGGTATGGTGTTGTTTCAAATTAATTTACACACAAATCAATTTATGTTACAATAACAAAACGTGAAGCAACAATTCGGTTGACACTAAAAACAAACGATATAATTAATTGAAACAGATTCGGTTAGATGGCTTCCAGGATATCAGTGGCGATGAAAACCAAATAACTTTATATATAAAGGCTGTTTTTTTTGAGTATGAGCAAGGAATAACTTACGGTCTCCGGCATTGGTCTGCGGTAAGAGAGATCTTAGGTTCGACACCCAGCCGAACTAATTTATGAGACTCACTTTTCTCAACTGATTAATCAAGTCGGTTTAGATAAAAAACAAAATAAAAATTTTGAAAAACCCACAACGCGACGGTTAAAAAGTAATTGAAAAAGAATAAAATAATTTAAAATCCCCCGACTGAAATGATTTATGTGACGAGAGATAATTAACGTGAAAAGCTTTTTTAAAAGTTTACTTGATCTCACATAGAGTCGGTCATATTATGAACAACATACTATTCGTTTTCATAGCACTTCCCTACGCTTACCTATTCGGTTCTCGAAGATGTAGATGTCACAATAACATAGGTATTCAACCCCCTATGAACTTTATAAGAAGAGCAAGAAAATCCGTCTGGGGCTAAGAACATGCACCAATCAAATCCAAAGCGATTACTGAAAACCGCATTAAAATCAGTGGTTCTGGAGATAAATGGTAACATTGGTTTGCACAAACACAACACCCTCTCACCCCAAACGCATATACCGTCTCCGTTCCGTCGTGGGTAAAAATTAAATACCCTTAAGGAACAACGCTGCATCACACGTTTCTAGTCACTGTTCTAGTCACGTTCGTATCGTATGCGCTTAAGGCAGGCGTGACGCAATTTCACTTGTAAAATTTAATTAGTGTGTTTGTTCATTTTTCCGCCTAGGAAAATCTTTGGCACCCACTAAAGCCAGCTCTAGCAGGAGGGGGATGAATCTTGTTACGGACGAAAGGGAATTCTATAATCTGCTAACCCCAGTGGCTTACAGATATACAGTGTGTCCGGTCACGACCTAGCGATAATTTATCTACATGAATTAAAAAAAAATTAAATGGCGGCCATTCCGACAGGAGTGGAGGCAGACCCCCATATATGGATGTTTTTGTCGATGAAATTAGGTATATTTTGTAACCTTAAATTATCGCTAGGTCGTGACCGGACACACTGTAGAGTGCCCAGACAGTGTGGGGACTGCAACAGCGGCCACGATACCCACTAAACATCCCCCTTTTATGACCCGCCTTGACAAAGGCCATAGATCATAATCGGAGCGACCGCCAATCGGTAGATAGAGTGCTTGTATAGTCGTGTCAATGGAATACTTACTGCTGTACAGGCGTGAGCTAGCCACGTCACAAGCGTGCGTAGCGCCTTCCTTATATCCGTACCGTAAGCGCGTAGTAACTTCCGTAGCAGTTTTATATGAACGCACGTAGACACGCGTGACGCAGCGTTGACTCTAAGTTGCGCCGTGTACATCTATAATACAAGCATATATAGGCTTACTCTGTGGCCACATAGTTGGTGTCTTTCGTGTAAGCAGACGAGTCAAACCATAAATGGCGACTAATCTTGTTCGAATGCATAAAGTAAAAGGATCTCTCGAGGGTGAACTTGGGTAGCAACTTATACCTAAAGTATGTCACCAAACGTACTCCTTTTGGAAATCATATTATCAAATCATATTATTATCACAGTTCCAACCATAAGTTTCAAACGAAAAACTAAAGGAAATAAAAATACTACGCACTACCACTAGAACCTAAAACTATATGCATTTGCCTAAAAATGCTGTTACGAATGTATACTTTATATGCTTAAGATTTATAATTTATATACTACATCAATAATTATACTGGAAGTGATGAAACTGTTATCTAGTTTTTACAATGCGAAAGCCATGTCGAAAAATTTCATACACTTAAAGTGAAAGAAAGAAAGAATTATTTAATTTGGCTTTATTATCTGCAATATGGCATGAAACAACTTTACCAGATATCGCAATCATTTTCAATCTTCATTGGCAATCTGAAATTACTGTGATTCAAGGCTGAGGTCGTTACGTTAATTGGGGATTTTAATTGTTTCTTCACATATTCAGTGGGTGAGATAAATACAATCCGGTAAATGATTGTAAATAAGTTGCTGTCAAAAAACGAAATAAAAAACTCTTCTGATTACTTGACCTAACCTTACAGATTTTAGAATGACAAAGTGTTTTATAAAAGTAACTGTTCTAATTTGAACAAACTTCCTAAATAGCATTTTTGACTGTTAGAAGAAGGCTTCAGCTGTGAAAGCATTTTGTTCCAATAATGTCAGTAGCTGTTCCTCCCCTTTAAGAGAAGGTCAGTGAGGAACAGCTTCTGATTGTATGCTTCGTTTCGGTATTTGCTATTATTTTAAGCTCTTACAGAAAATATATAAGAAACTTAAAAATATTGTTTAGGGAGTGATAGGAATAACGATATGATTTACTTTCCTCGAGAGAAAAAAATCGAGAAAATGTACAAAATTAAAATTTTAAATGCCCGGTACCCAAAAAATATTATATTTTCTGAACTTTATTGTTCATGAAGAGGTTTGTCTTCGTATTGTTCAGGGTTTTCCCACTTTATTTTTTTCAAATTTTTGAAGGCTTTCGGGAAACTTGCAAGAAGCATCCATAGTATTTTTTTAAGAAATAAAAAGAATATTTGTACAAAAAAAATCATTAAACGTTTAATTACTTAAGACTTTGTGTAAAATCTTGTAACGCCGTGTCAGAGTTAAAAGACAATTAGTACTGCAATTGATAGAATATTGACAGAAAATCATATTCATACCATTTGCATTAAAATATATAAATATAAAATTTGTGTAGGTATACCAGTTTTAATAAAATAAATAAAAAAATCAAATCGTTTTATTCATTCGAAAATACATCTTGCTATTAAAATATTTATTCCAGAAATTTGGGGTAGTATTAAAAATCAGTAACACTGCCGGATAATTACATGTCTGTGTGCGTGATTTGACGCAACCGTGATACATTGTAAACTACGATTTTTGTGTGCATCAGAAGCACACAAGCATTTCAAACTTGGCCCATTTTTTTAAATGTCATAACGCCATGCATAACGCTAAGAGCGTGCATGACGTTCTATCTAGACATATAGATAATCTAAGAGCAATAGTTTTTAAACTAAAATAAACGTGAACCCATTCACTTCACAAATATTTAATCATACTTTTATCTTAATGTTATCAAGCAAGTTTAGTAGATGATAATTTATTCAATCTCTTTGTCTGAGGACGCCACAATTACTACAAATAATATGGAATTATAAAAAAATCTCAAACGTGCTTGGAAACAGCATTATTATGATAACCTTCTTCGAGATAGATCGAACTTGCTGTACTGGTCGAGCAGCGGCCGGCAATAGTTGTATGAAAGTCCATATCTGTTGTGTTTAGCGGCCAAATGAATTACTACGTAAAATCATATTTGTCGTGTAATTTAAAAATGGAACGATCATCTACTCCGCAATATGGCGAGCAAAGAGGTTATCAAAGGTTTAATTTAAAGCTCGAACACATAGAAAAAAGAATAGAAAAAAAAATACTTTGGTGCGTAAAAAAACCATTGTTATCAGTTGTTCGTCAACTTCGTCATTGGTTTTAACTTACTTTTCAAATAAAAGTTCTGAATTATACTACTTAGTTCAAGTTCCGCGCATTATTTTAGAAAAGTACTTGACAAGCCTTGGCCGCAACCAGGCATTAATGGACTTACGTACATATGTGTGCCTCGGCTTCGCCTCGGTCCACATTCACACGTTCGTCCATCAATGCTTCTCTTGCCGGCCGCTGCAGTAATGTACTATATTTTAAAACATAAGATAATTAAATATAGAGACTTTCTTGCTATTTTTTGTATATTTTTTTTACCATAAGTGAAATCAATTTTGGATACTAAAAACTCAAAGATAAGAAATATAATTCAATTGCGGCTTCAACTTTTAGATTTTATTATTATTTTTAGACCACCATTATTAAAATTTTTTTATAATAATAATAATTAAAAACTAATACCTACAAAATAAATTATATTTGTAAAAAAAAGTAAATTGGTTATAATACTAAATCTTGGGTGATATTCTAGTTGATAACATAGCATATTTAAATGTGAAACTACGAGCATCATAATACTTACGCCCCTCTGAAGTCATTATCCAAGCGCCAAAAAAGCCTTGACGGACTGTACGTTAATGACATTATAACTCAGTCAAAGTTTTGAAGTGAGGTCGGTTTTTTAAATGCTCTGCATTCGTTGATTATTGTTTAATAATCTAGCCTACACTGTGAGTATATTTGAACAACATACTATGGTAGAAAGAAAAAAAATATGGGAAATATTGTTTATATAAATATAGAAAAGGAGAGGAGATAACATGCCACCTTGTGGGACTCCTACATGTTCATCGGCCCAGGAACAAAAAAACATCTAGTGACGCGCTACCGGCGCGGCGTCCACAGAAGTAGTTACGAAACGATTTAATTACCGATGGAGATATGTTAAACGAGCGCAGCAACTCTAACAAGATATCAAAATCTCCTGAGTTTAGTGCGTAGCTGAAATTAAGTAATGTTAAAATTAAAAGCTTTTTGTTTTCCGTGATTTTAATTAACGCAGTGACAGTACCGAGTCCAGATCAAAATCCGCATTGGCATTCATTATTCTATTGTAATTAGTTTTTAGTAGTTTTTAGCATGATAAAGTATTTGCAAGAAGAAGGAATTGCGTGGTTATCTTGCCATCTTTCCATATTAAGTATACGGGTAATTATTGGTTATAGGAGATCTTGGATCTTGGTCGTAGGAGAATGATCATTTCTGACTTATGAAATCGGACCTGATGGCATTGGAGTATTCAGTAAATTAATTAAAGTTGGAAAGTTCATAGGAAGGCAAAGATAAAAGTCGATATAATGTTTAATTTTTTGTTTTAGTTTTAATAAAAATAGAAGATGAGAAATGCTGGTTAAGCAGATTAAGGTCAAAATTTTATGGTGAAACTATATTTTTATTTCTGACAATACTTAAAGTTTAAAGGAAATTTTCCATTAGAAATAAAGTTATGAATTATGTTAATATTAGAGCTAGGACATAGTATAACCGCGATTCCACAGCAGTCGATATTTTTCATTATTTATAGCCGTTGCATTCTTATTATACTTTATCCGAGCTCGATAACGTTTTCTCACAATGCTTTTTATTTGTTTTGTGAGCCACGGAGCAGGAAGATATTTTATTTTCACAGGTCGTGCTGGGGCATCCTGGTTGTAAATCTGTACAAGTAAGGAGTTGAAAATAGCTACCTTATCATCAAGTTTTTCAGAATTTAAATAATAAATAAATATTTCTGACACTCACACAACATTATCTAGCCCAAATTAAGTTTCTTAAAGAACTTGTGTTATGGATACTAGATAACTGATATACTTAAGAAATATATACACATACATATTGAATAAATACATATTTTTTATTAGAATAAACTTAAATAAACATATAAACATCCATGACTTGACGGCTAATATCTGTGTTCATCACACAAATATCCGCCGCCGCCGGGATTCGAACCCAGGACCTCTGGCATAGAAGGCAATCCAGTCGGTTTCATGTGTGCATCCCGACGTACAAGATCTAAACATCGCTGCAGGACGTTGAGGTCATAGTAACTCAATGCTGCAGAAGAGTTCTAGGTTTGGCTTTTGGATTTTTTACTTTAAAGCATAGGAAGTGTTGCGAAAAGGCACTTGCTTCAATTTGACCACGTATTTCATACCGAGCAGAGACTTTTTAACTAATCTCACAATATTATAACTACAGAAATATCGTCTTGACAGACCCAACTACAGTTGCGAAGGCTTAGAACTCTGCGACCATGCATGCCCGCCCGACGCAACCCGTAGTGGGACCCCTTGAAGACTCAGCTAAAGCTAACTACCCTTACAAATTCTGCATCCAAATATTCAGATCTCAAATACGTCAGATTCGATTTATAATAGATACAAGTTCGATTCAGGTTCAATTCACATACGATTCAGATTCGTTTCAGGTTCGATTCATTCAATTCAATTACGAAATCACGATGTACCTATGTAAGTTCAAAATTATGGAATTCTGGTGGTCGCGTTGAAGTTGTGCTGACCAAACCGTAGCAACGTCCGGTCAGTTAAGATTGCTTCGTTCGGCCTTGCAAACATGCTCGTGGGTTCGCTTTAATCACTTCTCAGGTTTACAGTTCGTTATCGAAAATCGGGCAGTTTCCAAAAAGTCAATTTTCCAAAAATTGTATTCCTAGTTTTCCTATATTCGGCTTATCTAATTCTAATTCAGTATTGGTAAAGTCGGTTATCTTTCTGGTTGAATATTATTGATTTGAATAATGCACTGCTTATTCCGCACAAAAATAAAATTATTAGAAATTCATACTTACTTTATTGAAGTAAAATTGATGTTTCAACTCTTTGCAAAGTGGAAATCGCATTGAACCAAAATTATGAACAATATTTGGATAAAAAACATAAAATGTGAAAAGAAATAAGGATGACCTAATATTGTAAATCAAAAGTCGATAACATGAAATTTCGATGTATACTGAGTCTAAAAAAAATATTGTACAGTAAAATTCAGAAATAAAAATCGAAGCTAATTGCGATAAAGTGATGGGTTTCCATAAAATTAATCTAAATAAGTTAGAAAACACGATCATCTGCTATTAAGAAGTTTAATCTATTTTACTTTTATTACAACCTCAATTCGGTAACACTCATTAATTTCGACCCTATTGCCAAGTCGCAAATGCAAACAAAACTTTATGACTTGTTCGCTTTTCCTGCGTAATAACATCGTACTTAACGGTCATAAATTTAACGACGGCTCCTGATTGTGTCATCAATGAAAGGATTTTCTTGCTTAAAATAACGTAGGAGCGTTTAAACATCCCCATAATCAAGGACTAATTCAAATATTTTACTTATGAATGTAATAATGACGTATTCCAAAAATTTGGTTCGAAAGAAAGAAAGAGAAAATCTTCTTCTTGTTGTAATTTTAAAAGCACTTTTGTACTTGAAAGGTAATTAAGAAGATAAAGAAAACTTCCAAGTATATCTAAAACTATTTAATACAACCTGTCAAGAATATTATAAAAACAAAATTTAAAAGTAAAAAAAATTAAAGCAAAATTCAAAATACAAAAAGCTATATAATAAACAAACAAACATTATAAAAGTAAAGAGTATTCCATAAATAAACGAGGTATAAACATTCCGATTTCAATGGTACTGAGACGATTCTTGTCACAAATAGTTCGTACCGCGGTGAAAAGCCTTAATATAGGCGTAAATTGCTCATGAATAGCTATTTTGGAAGGGTTAGATTTGTACTACGAGGAAAATTCTTGTAGGGCTCTTTGAAGGGACCTTTCCAGATCACTCCTATTATGTTTATTTTTAATGTAGTTTTTTTACAACTTTTCACATCGGCATTTAGCCATCAAATTCTCTATATTTTTAAGTTGTGAATTTAACAAGACGATGGCCCCAAATTGACAACACACTCTCTTATTTTAGGTCTCTCTCTTATGTCAAATTAGGGTATAAATAATAAATAAATACATATTTCTGACACTCACACAACATTATCTAGCCCAAATTAAGTTTCTTAAAGAACTTGTGTTATGGATACTAGATAACTGATATACTTAAGAAATATATAAACACACAAATTGAATAAATATATATTTTTATTAGAAAATAAACTTAAATAAACATATAAACGTCCATGACTTGACGACTAATATCTGTGTTCATCACACAAATATCCGCCGCCGCCGGGATTCGAACCCAGGACCTCTGGCATAGAAGGCAATGTATCTTACCCCTACACCAGCCGGTCGTCAAATGTAGTAATGTATGTAGTTTAAACTCAAAAAGTGCAAAAACGTGTGCTGATTTTTGATATCAGATTGACTAGATATATAACTGAGTGTAACTTCAAATGGAGCCTTATGTTTTGCCAACTTCCAAAAAGTTCCACATCATTAACAGTTGGCAAAATAATACGCGATAATGAATTTTGGTTGCAATATTAATATTTGTTTCCTTAGATATTAATAAAAACAGTTGTAGTCATTTGATATTTAAAACTATATTAGTGAATTATCGCTTACACTAAAACCATTGCACCGTACATAAAGTTCATCAGCAAAATTACGATAGCAAACATAATTTCAAGTACGTCTGGCCTTGTGTAGACTTCACTTAAACTCTTTTACAAACAAAGTTACCGGTGATCATGTATGAAAAGATTAATGAACGTGGAAGAAACGAAGGTATGTCTGGACCGTAGCAATTGGCGTTCCTTAGTTTCTACTTACCCCAAAATGGGACAGGCGTTAAATTATATATCAGTGAACACGCGGATCCATACAAAAGTACCCCGTCAAGTGTTCCCGTGGGGACAGGTGGGCCTAATGTGCCTATGCACAAATCATGTAAAATATATTGTCGTTAGTGCATTGTGTTATTTAATGTTGTGCTGTGTACGTGAAAAGCTTCAAATATTGTCAGTGTCTCGTTTAAAATTGTAGACGCAACGAAAGTGAAACTCTGTGTACAGGCAAATCAAATAAGTCTTTAGACGATTGACTTAGCAGCATTTTTTATGTCACTAGTGATTGTGAATTAAACGTATATAGATAAATAATGGCTCGAAAAGATCCCTTTTTAAAATTCCATCACATCTCATAAATTTATTTATTTATTTAATTGAGACATAAATTGAAGTTCCTCTTTAGAAAAGCATGGAAAGGATGCCGATAGTGGTAAGAATCCCCCCAGTAGCCATTGTAATACAATATATTGAAAATATATCAAATAATATGATTACAAAAAATATCAATATCATTACAAAAAAAATATTTCAAAGAATACCAGTTAAAAAAATAAAACAAAACAAAACTAAAGAAAACTGGAAAGAGAGAAAAAAGTGTTCAAGAATTTCCTAATATTTGATTTTATATTACATCATAGTTTTGAATGCATTTTCATTCTTGAATGCATTAAGGATAAAAGTTTCATATTTTCATAGAAGAAAATATTGTATAGCGAAACTTTTAGTTTTTGGTTCAATCCATACAAACCATGGATTGGAGAGATCCTTAAAAGTACGAAAGCTCTTTCTTGATTACATTGAAGAAATCGTTAGTAGCATCAGCTAAGTCTTTATCTCCTATGGGAACCACTTCTAGCTCAGATGCTCTTGGGGATCCCTCTTCAGCATGTTGTCGCAATTTCATACGGTGTTCCCTAAGTCTGGCATCCAAAATACGTTCTCGTTTAGTTTCTTTTTCCAATTCCTGTAAGAAAATTATATTAATTACAATATCTTTAACTTGTTCGTTTATTATTTACGAACAAATTTTCTCGCAAAATGGCAAATATTTGTTTTTAAAACAACGGTATATATTTAAATTTAAGAAAATACGTACGTACGTGAATACGTACATAACTTCCCACCCTTATGGGGTAGGCAGAACACCAGAGGTTATAAGACCATCTGATGTCACGTTTGGCAAATGAGGTATTATAATGATGGAGAGAGGCTATTGCAGTGACAGGGGGTCAGCATATCTTCCACAAAAATGCCAATAAAACCTCTGTCCCTTAACTGACTTTTACACTATACCCGGGAAGAGAAGCAGCTGGTACATTCTATATTTTTTCTTTTGCTCCCAGTCCAGCATGGAAGAAAGAAAATACTTAGTAATAAAACACGATATTAACGTACAATCAATGAAAAAAAGTAAAATCTATACGAAGACTTTAAAACATTGTTTCGGTTTAAATCTTTTGCAAGAGTGCAAAAACATGTAAGACTTATTTCATATCCATTCTACGTGACCTTTGATCTCAGTTTACACCTTGATCTACGTGATCAAAATAACACGTAGCTGTTCTGCCATGAAAGGTGCTTTTTGTGGCAGAGCACGTACCTATTTCGTTACATAATTAACTGTCAGAACATAGGCAGGCACAGTTTTATATTTATTAGTGTGTTATTCGTAAAAATGTTTGAAAATAAATTCTACTACTAATTTTGATCAAAATTATATCTAAAAATATTACTTTTAAATATTAATACAATTTATATTACGTATACAAATATGTTATCCACGCATTTACACTGTGTTAATTTTTATTATTTTTTTTTCTATTTTACACTTTTAGGAAAACTTACAGATATTATAGACACTAGTGAAGACAAATGGATTGTTTATGGCTATTTACAACTTTTAAAACAATTATGTTAGATACAAAAAAAAGTCACATCCCGCCGTCAAAATCACGCTAAATAGTTTAAAGCAATATAGTTTACCATTATAATCATTTTTATACAGGGTACATTATTACAAATATCTAAATAAAAGTATTGCTTTAATATTTTTCAGGATGTTGTGTTTAGTTGTAAAAAGCCGTTAGCGACCGTTAATTAACCAAATTTATGGTTAGCTACCGATAAAATGCAGTTATTAACGGTTAAATATCCGATTGCGACAACGAAAAAGGATAAAGATTTTCTGTCTTTTTTGTTAACCGACTTCAAAAAAGGAGGTTATTAATTCCACCCGTATGTATGTAATATTTCCAGAATTGCCCAGTTTTCGTATATGTTAGTCAACGTCTGAACAAATGTGCCAAATTTCAAAAATGTATGTATGTTTTTATGTTTGTGTTCGCTTACTTTTTTGTTATACTAGGTATTAATAAACTTAGAGTATACTGTAAGTTTCATCAAAATCAGTGCAGTAGTTTTTGAGATAGGGACTTTCAACCGATTTTTTTGACAGTCGAAGCTGGCATCTTCGCGCAACTTGCAATACACATTTCAATCCGTTAGCAACATCTAGCGGTGGTATTTAACCATTATAAGTATATAATGCGGTTAATTAACCGTTAATAACGAAAAATGCAAATTTAACTGTTTGGTTGAAATCGTAAATTGCCTACTTCGCATCTATAATTGCGTGTAATTTAAATTTAATGTTATTATATTTGTACCTGAAATTCACTACTAGACTCTCAAAATACTTACATATGCAAAAAGATTTCTCTCGTTTTTGTCTGACGTTTGAAAACTAGGAGACAAGTCAATCAAGTATGTGTTTCCTTTTTCGGACCCACAAGCAATAATTCCACCCTAAAAAGAAAAAGAAAAATTAAAAATGCTAACATACTACGTTAATCCGTTATGTTGAGCATTCCTTGAAGTACAATCGATTCAATTTATGGGTGGAAATAAGTCCGTTTAAGGTCGGCTACACAGACATACATCAAAATACACAACGCAAATGCACGTACTTCGCGTGTCCGAAACCCGAGCAAGCTTCAAGATTGGTTGCCGCTAGATTCAGTCCCGCGTATATATGTTAAAAAATCGATATCAAAATATACAGGGTTATTGGTAATTAGACCAGAATCTTTTTAGGTCACGTAGGAGAGGTCATTTCCAATCATTTTAGACCAAATTATATAATATTAAAGTGTACCGTTTTTAAAATATTTGCGGTTATTCCATTTATTTCTGAAAATCCAGTATATGTTACTACAAAAAAAAAACATTTTTATTTTATAAAACGTCCTATGGCTTCTGTTTGAAATCGCAATGAGATTTTTTTAATATAGTCTATTATTTATTTACTAAACACCTATGTAAAACAGAAAAGAACATTGAAATCGGACCATTAGTTTTTTTACAATCGATGTTTGAAGGAGTAAACTGGATTTCAGAAAAAAAAGAATAACCCCAAATATTTAAAAAACGATACACTTTAGGATCACATGATTTGAGCTTAAATGATTGAAAATGACCTTTTCTACGACACTTAAAAAGTTTCCGGTCTAATTACCAATAATCCTGTAGATATCGTTCTTAATAATCGACTCCACCGACGACGGCGGCATAGGTGTCACAAAATAGCAGCTGTGACGTCACAGTAGGTGTTAAAAAGTCGGCACGCTTGGTTTCAATACAAATCTTGACACTTGCGTAATCTATGTAGATGTATGTCTGTGGTCAGCTAAGAATAGCTCTACTGCTCCAGGATAAGCGCGTTGTAAAAGGCGACTAATCCGAGCGACCTCCGCCTGGTAGTAGCGCCCCTTCAGGGTTAGTCTGGCTGACGACCATCCATCATAAAAAGCCAAATGTCATCGCTAATATGCTCCGACATTCTTTTATATGACTAGCCAGTCCTCCCTCACCCATGTGCTGTCTATCTTCGACCTCATCAGCTACTCCCATCAGGTGAAATGGAGTTCAAAAGCGAGTTAAGTGTCCGTGAAACAAAAAAATGCCTTTTATCGCTCAAATATTATTCACACCGTCAAAGTTCAACCTCATTTAAAAACCTAGTCGACGTAAACTCGGTTAACACATAAGCTTAATGTGTTAACTTCTGAAAAATCATTAAACTTGACAAGCTCTATTCTCGTTTAAAGTTATGGAAGTGCAGTTAATATTGCTTTCCATGAATCATTATTATTTTATGATGCGTTATTTTTAGTGTATAATAGTTTTCATTTGATGGTTTAATGTTTTGCCGCTCTATAAACCTTCCAGTGGGTATCATGGTTCAAAAAATGAAACAAAAAATAACTATAAAAAGTTTCTATCCGTGTAGGAAAACAATGGAGTAATAAGGGGTAACAATGGCACTTGGACTGATTAAAAAATAAAACCGTAAATTACTTTCATACAGCGTCAATAAATGCTTGTCTAATAACAGTTACTTTATCAATTTCATCTTAAAATTCCTTTATGTGTTTTAACATATTCGTCTTGCGACAACCTCTCACTTTTATGGAAGCTTAGACGGCATATAAATCATTTGATTTTTTCAAAACGACTTCCCAGTATGACGACAAGTTATTTGCAAACATAAAATAATACATACATACATACATAACTTCACGAATGTATCCCGTATGGGGTAGGCAGAACACCAGAGGTAATTAAACCATCTGATGTCACGTTTGACAAATTTGGAGGCATTATAATAGTGGAGAGAGACTATTGCAGTGAATGAGGGGCAGCCTATCGCCCACAAAAAAGCCTCCCATAACGCCTCGATCCCTTAACTGACTTTTACAGTATGCCCGGGAAGAGAAGCAGCTGGCCTGGCACATTCTATGTTTTTCTTTCGCTCCCAGTCCAGCATAGAAGCTTAACATAAAATAATAAAGAACAATTATTAAGATACGTATTTTGATTGGCTAGTTCTACTAGACAAATTTTTATCCATCATTAAAACTGTGATTGTAGTAGCAGTTAAGCCTGTATAAGGATGTTTTTCTCGAAAATAATCGTCAAATAATGTCATTAGATTAATTATAAAGTAAAGTTGTTTACATTATCCATCGACTTACACGAACACATTAAATCAAAAACATCGATGTTATATTAATTAAAACGTAATTATTTAGCTATTGGAAAACCTAATTAGCAAATTCCAATTATACACGAAGTTTTAGCAACGTGACAACTTCATACATTTATTTTCAGTATAGGTATTTTAGTTAAGACGTAATCAAATAGTAATTAAATCACTTTTTGCTCTGAATAACGCACACTAAAACCGGTAAAAACGGATATTATGTAAAATACTATTTATTCGCGCTGATACACCAAATATTTGAATCCTTTCAAACTTACCGCTTCATGAGGCTTTGATACTGAAAGTGATTCTGCACAAACTTGCATAACGAAAGTTTCTTCATGCTGTTTTTTCAACAGGTCCCAGCAAGAGAAATGCCCATTTTGCTGGCATATAGTGAAAAGCGAAGTTCTAAATATTTAAGTAAAAATAATCAATTAATAAGTAGACAATAATTACAAAATACTTAATACCTACATAAACTATATAACAAAGTTTTCAGCGTATCGAACTTTTTCAAAAGTTTTAGCTTCATTTTGAGAAATAATACATTAGTTATTGTTCGAGCGAAGTTTGTTTTGCGTGAACTGTGTATTTTCCGTGTTGGTCGCACTCGCGATCTAAATAGGTACATTTGCATACTGTTGATTCATCAGCATTTGAACCTACATGCAAAATGATGTAAATATGAAATCGACTGTCAGCATAGTGACCACAGCGCACAATGAAAATTCACAAAAGGGACATTTTGAAATTATAGCGTTATTTCGCATTTTTTTTTATTATATTGATGAAGTGCCGTCATCACAACCTTTTTTGATAATCCTACTGCAGAACAATTTTTGTGAAATGCCAGTGCCTTTCGAAGTTCTTGTGGACCAATTTGACTTCACGTACTATCACGTGAAATGGAGGTCAAACGCGGGCTTAGTGAACGATAAAGCCTCCACCAGACCATAAAGATCCAGTGCCAGCACCAGACGCGCCCCGGCGGACCCCGGGTAGCGACTTTATACGTGCATTCTTATTGTTTTCCATCATCTTTCTAGGTCCAGAGCCACGTTAGCCACGTCAGTAATTTCTCATTCGTGTGTCCGCCCCCCACGTGATTAGGTGTAGATCAGGACGTGTGGTATTATAATTATATATATAGAAAGATACATGCAAATTATATCATCTACACGCTTTACGGCGGGTCATGTACCAGTAACCCCGCATATGGTAAAATTCCTTACAGCTAAGTTTGTATATCATGACGGCGTGTTAATAAGTATAACTTTATTTTAAGCTTGACTTTGAATTTTTAATTATAAAGATCATATGTAGTAATATTTTGGTGGTACTGTAATAATTCTATTTTACAAGGAAAATAAAGCAAGTTAAAAAGATTATGTCTTTTTATCTGTCATCGGTAAAAATATTAAAGTTCTGTTTAGTGATAACGTTCTAAAGGCCCATTTAGATGACGCCATTTTATTGCCTGTGGTATACCATAAAATTGAAGCAATAAATTTCTTGCATCGTCTAAACAACACGTAACGTTATTGCACTATAGGAGCAAGTTCCATTCAAAACTGTTCGTTGTGTAAACAGCATGGACCAATTCTTGAATGCAATTATTGTATGTACTACCATTAGCAAACATGAGTGCAGTTGAGGAGGGTGTGTTATTAGTTGCTGCTATTCTCAGACAAGAAATATTGAAAAAAGTCTTCGAGTTTAATTATTTGCTATACAAAATACTATACAAAAGCAAAACACTACTATATAGTTTTTGTTTTCCTAGTTTCAGAAGTTTTCCTTAAAAAAGAATCCATCAACTTAAACCAACTCAATAAACATCAGCACTACCAGATCCGGTACTCATAGAATCCTCTATTTTTTCCCGTTCCCCTTGGTACTGAGCTCTTATTTTTTTATTTTGTTTGTTATTTCCTTAGGTCCAAACCCTTCAACTCCAAATTCTTCTGCAAATACTGCAAGTGCCGCATTACGCGCTTCACGATTTTTATAATTATTGTTTACGATGTCCCACAAACACTCATGGTTGCGATAAATTTCGACAAACTTGATTAAATCAGCAGAACTAAAATTAAATACTTGTTGAGTCATACCTACCTACCACTTTTTTTTTAAATATGAAAGAAACACTCGGAACAAGATGTGGGTTTTTTCTGAGAACGTTCAATATTGAATTAAAATTTTGTCTGCTCAAATTCGTGCAATAATTGAAGCAACGCGTCAGAAAGTGGTACAATGACATAAAAGTTTGTGTTTAGACAGGTCAAAACTTGAACGCAAATATTGCCTGTCAATAATCTCCTTGGTGTAAACAAAAGGCACTGGCAATTATTTCCTGTCCAGACTTGCATTCAATAATTGCATTCAATTTTGGAATTACTGGCCGCATGTAAACAGTTTCTTACAATTATTGAAGAGCAATTATTGCTCCCACTAGATTTTATTGCTCTTGATTGTTCCAGAAAATGGCGTCGTCTAAATGGGCCTTAAGGGTTATTATGTGTTACTATGAGCCAGACACTTGTATGCTAAGGCTATGGTCTCCCATTAGACGCTGTACGTCTCGTTACGCTGCGTGAAAATGCTTACTAGAGATGTACTGTTGTGGTCTCTTTCACACGACGACGTTGGTGTTTTGACGCCGCGCCGTCCGCGGCATCAGACCGCCGCCGTGCCGTACGCGGCATTAGAACGCCGCGCCGTGCGCCCCGTCTCTAGTCATTTCGAATCATTATTGCAGCGTCAAGGTCGTCTCTCGCGTCACACAAAATTATGAAATTCATTAAAGAAAAAAACAAATTGTTGATTTAAATCGTCAATAAGTTAAATCTTTTAATGCAGTGTGTGACAAAAGAGACAAGAATCACTAAAATAATATTTACAAGCATCAATGTTGGGATAAAAATAGTGTTATTCGGTAAATTTTGAGTCGTTGTCTTAGATATAGTCTGGCTAATGAAAGTAGAGAATGAAAAAATCTGGCGAATTCAAAAAAATGGTTACCGACGGGTAACCATGATGGGGTTTTTTTAAATTATAAGTTTGTTTTAATCCATACGACACATATGGATTAAAACACCATACATTTTTTATACTTGTACTGTCCTAGTTTTGATGAGAGTATACATATAATTAAAATGAAAGGAAACTAGTATTAATTAAGCTTAAAAATAAAGCAATAAAATACAAGAATTATTTTTATTCATTCTAATCAAAATCAGAGTCACTGATATCGCTGTTTCCTATATTGGTTATGAAACTATCAATTTTTTTATTTTTTTATATGATATGAAAATTCCAAAATCTCAATTACCAAAACCACCAACAACCGTTCGATTCACAACAGTGACACCAGAATAAGTTGCCATATAAAAAGTTTGCAAAAACCCCCATTGTCTACTTTCGTTAGCCAGAGCCTATCCGTAACTTTCTTCTCATACGGTCGTCTTGTGCCTTACAGTAAACACATACACAACAAAAAAATTTTGAATATGCATGACTGCAAAAACACTACTGATAGCTGACCAGGCTATTGACGCCAGTCTCCGCTGCGCACGTATTAACCGGCGCTGTGCGTTGCTTTCAGACACAGTACAGATATCTACAGTAATTCAACTTCATACAAATGGACGAAACGCGAGCTATACCTACTCGGCTTGATCTCGGCATGCGCTCAGCATGCGGCCAGTCGCGAGTGTGCATACCGAAACAATTGTTGATTTAGCTTTACGATAATATGCGGATATTTTAAAATTTAATAATACATTTTTTCGTGCTTCTCAGTCGAGGCGCAATTATTTTTCGGTCGGTAATTTATAAGACCGATTTCTTATTCAAACGTAAAAATGTTTTTTTTTTACACAAAACGTATTTTTGTTGAACACTTCCTATTCAATTTATAAACTATTTTATTTGTTTATATAAAAAGTAAGTATATTTGCAGTAATAAAACAAAGTGGAAGTAAACACAAAGTAGGCAAAATGTAATTTAAACGCTGCAGACGGGCAGCCCTATCACATGTGAACGGACCGCGGCGCTGTAGGCATTTATTTCAAAGATGAGGCCGAGTTGAATTACTATAGATATCTGTACTGTGTTTCAGACGTTGATTGCCACGGAATTGAACGTTGACGCGAACATCGGATGCCAGGTACAGTACAGCATAAAATAGGATACCATAGCCTAAAGGGCATATCCGTCACAAACGTTTTAGTGAAAGCTGCTCAAAAACAAAAGTAATGACTCGTAACGTATTTCAATGAAGAAATATGAGATAAAAAAAATATTAAATACCTCGTTGGGCTCCATGCAGCGTGAGTTACCTTGTGTCGAAATGGACGTGTAAACATGATGGAAGATTCTTTGACGTCTTCGCTCCAGACACGAACTGTCCAGTCTCCCGCTGTTAAAAAGTTCTTCAAGAAAAAGGGATTTCTTTCTACTGCATACACAGGGCCATTGTGTGCTTTGTTCTAAAGTAAATGTGGAAAGTCAAACATTACAGTTGGAAATCGTTGTATTAAAACTTTTGAATCAGTATTTATTGAAGTAAAAAAATCACTGGATAGTTGAACAAAACAGCGCTGTATAGTTTAGCGTTGACAGAGAAAAAGAGAACATACTTGTAAATTGGACTTAAAATGGTTATCTTGGAAGAAACCACTTAAAAAGTTGTAATCACATAATACGATGTCTTTGACAATTTTATTTCATCATATGTTTATTAAATTATTTCAATTTTATTTATATCCTAGCTGTGCCCGCGACTTCGTTCGCGTGGAGGACGAAACTTATCCATGGGTTTTTTGTGTAAAGTGCTAATCACAATAGAAAACCAAATGTGTCTCATTAGAGGTGATTAAGTGCGATTGATAGTTTTTACTACGCAGAAGAAAACCGCTCGACCGTCGATCGACGTCGATCGATTCGTGTGGTAACACCCTAAGAGGGTATATGATATCTTTACTCGCGGCATCGCTCGCGTTGTGTGAGTTTTTTTAGTAGACTTTGGTACCCACCTGTTTAGCAGGATAGCCGATAGTGCAGCTGACGTTCATTGCAACGAATGCTCACAAAGATAATTGTAACGACAGATAGTCACCGTTAGATATTCATTGAGAGCTTGAGCATACCCGGCATTGTCAGTGAGCCCGTCCAGAATATGAACGTAAAGGTTCCTTTGCCTACTCTCACGGAAATGGCGGCGTAAAGCTGACCATTTGAAAAACAACTTACGCTAAGTAAGATCGACACCAGCAACGCCTAGAGTCTAACCTTGTGCCTTATTTATTGTCATAGCTTATATGTTTATACCAATAAATAAGCAAAATCCCTAAAAACTAATATCTAGTTACGAATCAGGTGTATTCGCAAACATTCCTTCCATTCGAACCAGTAGTTTTTGCGTGATGCAATAAACAGCCAGACAGACAAAAAAGACTTGTGGCACTTTGAGACTGCCGCGGTAAAGCTATTGCATAGCATTTTTTATCAACTTATGCAATTATAATTATTTATTTATTTTATTAATGCAGTAATGTTTGATCTAGTTCCTAGTAGATGGCGCTGATTGTTTATTAAAGCCCGCATGTAAAGTTATGAAATCAAAGTATCACTGCTATGCTGGTTGGAGTGGGGGGGTGTAAGGTATTTTCGTTAAGGAATTTCTGGATTTGGTCCCCACGCTCAAGGCCCGTGACAGAAGCTATGCAATAGCTAAAAATTTTTGCAATCACATTTTTGGGTTCGGCGTCGGTCTAGTAACACCCCTGACATTTATTTTTTGATATTTTCCATGTACAGAATTTTTACTTCTACAGATTCAGTATAGATAGATATATCTTTAGTTTAAGCCTCAATAATAAAATAAAAATATATTATTACCCTTGATGGTATTTTTTCAGTTTGAGTTTTGCCTTTACGATTTCCAGATATTACATAGCCATTTTCGGTGCCCACTATAAAACGACTCGGTATAGTTGTTTCATATTCTAGTACACTAACTCCGTTAGAATTATTATAACGCGGTTGATCTGCAGAATTTTTAACTACGTCAATTATTATTTCCTCTATAGGTTCTTCCAATTTTCGTATATCCCACCATTTACAACTGCCGTCTGTACTGCCAGAGAAAAATTCTTGCCCAGATTTTGAGTTCACAAAAAGTACATTCTTCGCAACATCTCTATGTGCACTATGAATTGAACATATTGCAACAGGTACAGTATTCATTCGCAGATCAAAAGCACAAACTTGTCCGTTTATCAAACCGCCACATAGACTCTGGCCATCTCTTGGGTTGAATTGCAGATCACACATTGTACATGGCGGAGTCAAAATAGTTTCAGGCCTTATTGGAAATTCTACGTTCCAGACATATGCATCCACAGATCCTCTTGGAATATAGTGAAAATTAACATCAACGTAAGCAGTTGCAAATCTACGTCCACCATCGTTTTGCCAACTTATTGAAGTGACAGGTCTCTTTCCTGCATAGTCTTTATAAATGTTGACAGTGCGACAGAAATGTTTCTCTATTTCCGGATGAGGTTCCATTTTTTTATAATACAATTCATACATGTTTATTGCGTTATTCTGACGAACATAATGTGTCATACCCTGAAAATTTTTTTTGATGTTTAAAAACAAAATATATGTTTACTATTGAAGAAGTTTATAAATAAACATTACCCGTTATCTGATAATTATCAGAACGGTACATATTTATGTTTAATGTTTGCGAAGCTTAATATATTTTTTTAAACATTTAGTAATACTCAATTCGATATGTACGAAAAAACATTGTAAATATTAAATTGAATATTGAAAACAAAAATATAGAGTAGATGGCCAAGCGAGAAGACTCGGTCCAAATCTTGGTCGAGACGAATTTATTTTATCTTTCTTTCTAACAGTTTTTTTTTTTTTTTCAAAAGTACATAAATGTAAAATATGCTTTCAAGTTGATGTGTTTTCAATTTTTTTATGCATTTGCATACAGTTTTCAGAAAAACAGAATATTACGTAGGTGCTAGGGTAATACGTCTTTATAAAAGTCTTTGGCAATTGCCAACTTGATAGATAGGCATTTAGCTTAACAGCAGAGTTAACTAAAAAATTGTTTGCCTTTTAAATTTGAAGTAAGCTTTGTAAAAAAGCTTTTTTGTAGTAATGACCAAACCAGGGTCCTCATTTATGGTGAGTGAAGATGAGGTAAAAAACGCGGAGATCAGGTTTCTATAAAGCTTACTAAAAATAAAAAAAAGTATTTGTATTTAAATAAAATTGCTTTTCTACTAACTGGACATAATGAATTCACACAATGTTGGTAGCCCTCGTCTTTTTCGATCTTTCGTCGATACCTTTGTATTTGCTCTGGATCACCCATATTAATATCTTTTCCCCAGCCACCTTCTGTGTGGTTCATTCCAGAGTTAGTGAAGTCAGGCCTTTGAATTTAATAAAAGTTAAGAATAAATATATATTTCTAATAATAAAATCCCCAGCAATGGGAGGAGTAATTCTCTTTAAAAATCATAATTATAATAAAATCTCCAGACAATCACACCAACTACAAAGTAAGCATAGCTTGTGTTATGAGATAACATGTAGCGAATGTTGTACAAAAACAACAAAAACAAAAAAAAATACAAAAATGTGTCCTAATGTATCGCTTGATCTGCTGCGTTCTGTACGTTGAATTTTATCAACAAACTACTATACAAAGTAGGTTTTCACTCCCCTTCCCTCCGAATGACAGCCATTTTCAACCGAGTTCAAAAATGGAGTAGGTTCTCAATTCGTCTGTTTGTTTCTTTTTGTGCCTTCGTTATACGATTTCATTGATAATTATGAATCGATTTTATATGATAAAAGATGCTTCAAAGGTGGTCCCGTATAAATTAAACAATTAAGGACTAGCTATGGGTCCAGTGGACCCAGTCCCTTGCATTTCGTTGAATTAATAAGATAATACGAAGTTTGCGACATTGCCGTTCTTAGTACCTTTCGACAATAGAATAGGGCGTTAGATTACAATGTAAGGCGTCAGTTAGCGCGCTGCCTGTGATGTGAGTGCTATGGATGTGAAAAGTGCGTGTGGGTCCTTGTTTTTATTTTATTTTATTTTTATGTCTTATATGTCATCGTTTGACCTCATATTTTATCAAAACGTTGGCTATTACTTTGTTGAACATAAAGGATTTTTGTCACTAATATTCCACAGCATATTAAAACATGTGTCCAAAATATAATAGCAGAAGTAGAATCAACTGTAGCATCCAACGCACCCCTACTAATGATGGGATGAAAAGTACGTTGCGGTTTAAGTAACTGGTATTTGTAATTGAAAGATTAGAAAACCAAGGTTTTTTGCGCAAAATGTGATACACCATTTTGTGGAAAACATACAAAACAGCAGGACTATTATAGATCTCAAAACCATGCGATGATATGAAATAGTTTTGACGTAAAGGCAGCTCCATATTTCAACGCGAGAAACATGCGTGAAACGAGAATGTGGAAGAGATTCTCGTATTCTACTCAATTTCTCTCGTTTTTTTCCCACTTTTTGTGGGTTTTGGGGTTTGTGGGGAGATTGGAGTTTTGTGTAGGAGTCACACTCGCATGTTTCTCAGTAACGAGCGAGCCGCCGATTTCGAATGCGAATTCGATTCTCAGTTACGCGCGTCTGCGAATGATCATGTAGTCGAATAAACTACTAATACTAAGTTGAATATTCGACTTGAACGATAGTAATATACTAACGTCCTGAGTCGAATAATACTACTAATATTCGTAATTACTAACGATGGTTAACTTCAATATGGTCGGCTGACCTTGAAAGAAAGCATTCGAATGGATTAGTTGAATGAATTAATGCATTGACAGACAGCTTTTTCCCGCGGATTCACCCGCGTAACTCCCTCTAGGGAGAGAGAGTTTTGAAGTTACTCGTAATAGATTTTAAGGGCTTTTGTTTTTTTTTATATTGTTAGCATTTTTAATTTTACTAATAAATAAAGATAAATTGTGATGAAAAAATATTGATGTCAAGGCTTTATATTCTATGTATGCAGATAATAATATTAACGACTCGCGAGAGTATGTGGAGCGGCCTTAAAATATATCATGCGATCATTATTTGGTATAATACCATGTAGATTGATTACAATAACCCCAATATATAATAATAAAGTATTTATTTATGAAAGCAAACGTTATGGAAAAACACAAATGAAATCAAGAAACAAACAAATCATAGAGGTGGGTGCGACCTCACCCTTTTTCAATTGACTTTTTTAAGTCATAGATGATATCATTGAAACTGTCATTGCAAAAAGTAATGCAATGCCTCTTGCATGCAAATGTATATGGGATTCGTTCATTCATTATGTCATCATTGTTGATCATTGTATCATAGAAATCTTGTTTATCATGTCATGTCATGAAAGAGCCGTAATAGGCCAACAGATTTGTGAAAATTGTTATGATGAATAATAATGTAAAGCTCAGTTGGGAAGCTTTTTTTCTGCATGTGGGTAGTAAGCAAATCAGTTGAAAAATTTTGGAGCTCTTAAATTTAATTGAAAATAAATAAAAAACAGTACATTTTAATTATTCTAAATTGCATTTAATGTTGGCATAGGCTTACTTCACCCACCCAGCTATAAATTTCCATCTAAATCTCACCTTCAAACAAAACTATAAACACTACTTAATAGTCATGGAGTCATTAAATGATGTAAAACAGTCCATGGATAAAATGATTGAGTCATTTAACACTAGAATGGCACAATTTGAACAAAGCAGCATCAACAACACCTCCACTGCTACACCAACAACATCTTCACTGGCCGCAGAATTTAACACCTTCAAAAAGTTTGTCCAATCTGCCTTGGCTGCTCTACAGGCTCAAATAGCATATATCGCTCAAGACTGTGACAGACTTGAGATGCGAAGCCGCAGAAAATTTCTGTTACTCCACGGAGTTCCTGAGGCCACACAGGAAGATGTTTCTTCTTTAGTTATAAAGGTGGCCACCGAAAATTTGCAGGTAACTACTTTTAAAATGGATGATATTCAGTTTTGCCATCGCCTGGGTAAGTCTTCTCGTGATCATAGACCAAGACCCATTATAGTTAAGTTCAACAGTAGCAGCAGTAAACACAAGGTCTGGACACAGAAGACTTTACTCAAAGGCAGCGGTATTGTATTGTCAGAATACCTCACTAGACATCGACACAATTTATTCCTGGCGGCGAGGCAACAGTTTGGAGTCACAAAGTGCTGGACTCGCGATGGTGACATCTTAGTGGCAGGTCCAAATAACAGTAGATACCGCATACGCAAGTTTGACGATATTAATTCTGTTTCCGCGGAGCTGACACCGTCTTCAAATAAAGAATTGAATGTGGAGAATAAACAGCAAGCTAAGACTGGCGCTGTACCAAGAGGCCGCCGTGCAGTCTCCAAAAAGTAGTTTAATTCTTAGTATAGTATTTTGTAATTTGATTCATCTCTTATCTCACTGCAGGGTGCATTATCTTCGCCTTATATTTTACATGCAGGTAGTTGTATTTTTTGTTTCCTAGTTTTGTGCAATAATATTTTATATTTTCAAATGTAGGTCAATTTACAATTCCATAACATAACCTTGTTTATTTTTGTTCTGTCCTGTCTCTGTGACCGGTGACGTATGTCACTTCATGTAAGAGTGAGATTGAGAGATTGAATCTGCGTTCAAAAACTTTTATTTTTTATTCTTGTTACGATTTCAATGTCAGTGTTTTGATTTAGTGGTACCATATTGCAAAATTAAGTTTTTTTTTTTTTTTGATACTTTTGTTCTTGTTTTATTTGTTTTTTTTTTATATAGCTTATTATAGCTGGAGTGTAAAGTGCGTTTTTGTAAAGCAATACATATTATATATATTAGTATCTTTTATATTATTCTATAATAAGTAACATAATATTTATTTTATCTAAGTAGGTATATTCAGGTTATATGAGTTTTGATGAGAGTGAAAATGAAAATTCTTTTAAATCATGTTCCTCAGGCGGGTTGAATAGTATTCACAGTAGTTTCCAAATTTTAACATCATCCCTCAATTCTTTTTTAAAAAATGAATTCTCCGGTTTGGAGTATAACTTTAATGTTGCACATATAAATGCACAGAGTATTCCTGCCCACCACATAGATATGCTAGATTCTTTTGAAATTGTTAATCTTCATGCCCTATTAGTGTCAGAAACCTGGCTCAAACCTTGCCTTGCGTCAACATCGTATGGACTGCCAGGTTTTCACTTGATTCGCAATGACCGAGTCCATAAAACGGGAGGCGGTGTTGCTATTTACCTGCGCACGAACATACCATATAAAGTAGTATTACAATCCACCAATGACGCCGGCTCCAATATGGAATACTTGTTTGTGGAAATCATACTTAAGCACAAAAAGATACTCTTGGGTGTTATTTATGTTCCCTCGATGTATGACAATTACCTTTCAACATTCGAGCAACTTCTAGAGGATATATTGCCAAACTATAGCGACACTATAATCATGGGAGATTTCAATACATGTATGCTGAGAAATGATTCTAGGGCTAATAAATTAAAGTCTATTGTCGAATCCAGTAACTTGCACATACCTTCACTTAATGCAAGGCATTTTTTTCCAAACTGTGCCCCCTCTCTCTTAGACCTCATGTTTGTCAATTTTCAAAATAATATTCAAAAACATGGCCAGTGTGGTGCAGACGCTTTTTCATATCACGATCTTATATATCTATCGTATAAGGTACGCCCTCCTAAATCAAAGCCTAAAGTTGTATTGCGACGTAATTTTGGAGGTATGAACGTGGAAAACTTGCGCATTGATGCTGCTAACATGGATTGGTCTGTAATTGATAATACTGATGATGTTGATGCACAAGTCAATCTTCTCAATCGTTTTTTGACAGAAATTTATGACCGACATGCACCGTTTCGTAAAATTAAATTAAAACATCTTCCGGCTCCATGGCTTACTGATACCATCAAACATCTTTTACATAAGAAAAACATTGCGAAGGCTAAATTCAAAGCAGACCAATCCGAAACAAACAAAGAGCATTATAGATCTGTCAGAAATTACTGCAACAAGGTGTGTAGGGATGCACAACGACGCCACATTCACGCATCTGTAGAAAACGGCGATCCAGCAAAAGTATGGAAATTTCTCAAAACTTTGGGCATCGGCAAACAAAAAAATTCTCTTACTTCAGATGTCGACCTTAACTTACTCAATAGACATTTCTCCTCAGTTTCCAAAATGGACGAGTTTATAAAAAACCGTACCTTAAGCCATCTTTCTCAATTGCCTCGCCCGGACATATCTCCTTTCACATTTAAGTCTTTCACTGATAGTGATGTCAAGCAGAGTATTCTTAAAATTACTTCCAATGCCATGGGCTGTGACAGCATTAATCGTCATATGTTAATTCCTATCCTTGATATCCTTCTCCCGACGTTAACCAAGATCCTAAATAACTCTTTGTCTTCATCAACGTTTCCCGAAGCCTGGAAAGTCGCCAACCTTATACCTTTACCAAAAACGAACAATCCTGTGCAACCATCTGACTACCGACCCATTTCTATATTACCTTTCCTTTCCAAAGTCCTGGAACGTCTAGTTCACCATCAACTATATACTTTCCTAAATCACAACAATCTCCTTAACCCATTCCAATCTGGATTTCGTTCCGGACATAGTACGGTTACTGCCCTGGTTAAGATAACCGATGACATAAGACATGGTATGGAGCATCAACAACTGACACTACTTACTTTGCTGGACTTCAGTAATGCTTTTAATGCAGTTGATTTTGATGTTTTGCTTGGTACTCTATGCTCTCTTAACATATCTCCTGAAGTGATCGACTGGTTTCGCAGTTATTTGCAAGGCCGCCGGCAACGTATTTCGATCGATGACAAAGTGTCCTCATGGTGCAATACTGTCGCTGGTGTGCCTCAAGGTGGTGTGCTCTCTCCTTTATTATTTTCAGTTTTCATTAATACTATAACGACCTCTCTTTCTTCTTCCTACCACTTGTATGCAGATGATCTACAAATTTATACTCAATTCAGCCCCGACAGCATCGATTTGTCCATTAACACTATTAATAAGGACCTTGTTTCAATACTTGAATGGGGTAAATATTATGGTTTAAATATTAATCCTTCAAAAACTCAAGTCATCCTTATTGGTAGCTCTAAACTTATAAACAAAATTGATTATCAGCAACTTGCCCCTATAATTTTTGATAACGTTACCATACCCTACAGTAGAGTAGTTAAAAATCTGGGAGTTTTCATGGATTCCACACTTTCATGGAAACCACAAATAGAATCTGTCAGCAGAAAAGTTTTCTCCGCTGCACGATCTCTCCGAAGGCTTCGTAATTTTCTACCAATACCTACCAAAATTGCTCTCGCACAATCACTTATACTCCCAATACTGGATTACGCTGACACTAGCTATGTTAATTTGACCGAGGAGCAACTAAACAAGCTTGAGCGCCTTCAGAATATGTGTATTAAATTCATATTTGGTTTACGAAAATATGATCACGTTTCCGAATTCCGCGTTAGGCTCAAGTGGCTCCCAATTCGTTTTCGAAGGAATACTCATACACTCAGTCTTTTATACAAAATATTGTTCAACCCCTGTCTGCCAACCTATCTCAAAGAACGCTTCAATTTTCGCCATCAGCACCATGAACGTAACCTGCGATCAGCCAGCAATTTCTTACTGGCAACCCCGCGTCACAGTTCCCACTTCTATCAGCAGTCGTTCACGGTGAAAGCAATATCACTTTGGAACTCACTACCACATTGTCTCCACAATGCCAAAACAATAGCTTCCTTTAAATATAATTTGAAAAAATTCTATCTCTCACACTTGTTTCATATCAAATAGAATATATATTTGTTTACCTACATACTGTATATATTATTCTGTCTATTTATATATTTATGTTAATTTAATGTACTTACCTATTTTAAGTATTTCTATTGTTATATATCCAAGTATATCTATCTATGTATTTATTAAATTCTATAGTATTTTATATTATATTACTATACCTATTTATTTATGTTAATTAGTATTATTTAAGTATAAAAATATTAATTAAGCCATTTTCATGTTTTTATTTTAATTCATAATATTTCGTTAAAGATGGGGTTGCCTGGTAGAGATCGCTTAGAAGTGATAAGGCCCCCCAAATTGCACATTTAATGTTATTTTGTATATTATTGTTTGTTAATATTTATCCATTCTATGCAAATGGCAATAAAGTATTTGAATTGAATTGAAGCGATTTTAGTCCAAAAATTTTTATGTAACATTTGTTGTTTCATTTTGCAAATATGTAGGCCAGTCAAGTCTATTTATAACACTTTGTACATATTTTGTTGTTTATTTTAATACTGCACTGTTATTAGTATTGTCTGCTCTACACAATTACAAACGTGAACATACAGGTTTATTTCCTATTTAATTTTAAAGCATTAAAATTAAATAGGATGCTTCTATGCTGGACTGGGAGCGAAAAAAAAACATAGAATGTGCCAGCTGCTTCTCTTCCCGGGCATACTGTTAAAGTCAGTAAAGGGACCGAGGTGTTACGGGAGGCTTTTTTGTGGGCGATAGGCTGACCCCCTGTTACTGCAATAGTCTCTCTCCACTATTATGATGCCTCCAAATTTGTCAAACGTGACATCAGATGTTTTTATTACCTCTGGTGTTCTGCCTACCCCATACGGGATACAGGCGTGAAGTTGTGTATGTATGTATGTATGTATGTATGTTTTAAAGCATATCAAATAGAACGAAATCAGTGTTTACGACCACTTTGGCGATGGGGTATAACTATTTGCCCCAGCCGCCAGTGGTTGCGGGTTCGATACACGCACGGAACAAGAAAAAGTTTCAGTGTCTGGGCGTTTATCCATATATGAATTTTATTTTCTAGGTTCCCCCTAGTTCGCTACATGGTATCTCATAACACAAGCTTTGCTTACTTTGAGGCCATGTAGTTGGTGTGATTGTCTGGGGATTTTATTTATTATTTTTTTAGTGATTTTATAGAAAGTTTTGTTTTATTTTTTGACTGGAAGTTTAATAGTTTCATTTACTCAGTTTTATAAAATACCTACGAGGTTTTTTCCCGTATTTTCGTACGCGCTAAACTACACTTTTTATAGACATTTATGAAACTCCTTCCATAATACAACCAGACAACTATTAAAAGAACCTTTATCCTCTTACTATTTCACTCATTAGCAATACTTTTATTTATTTAAAGGACATGTTGCACTCAACAACACATTACCGCCATTTACGGCTAACAAAATGTTGAAGTTGCTGGAAGATGCGTGCCAACTTGTGACTGGCAAAAACTGGGCGAAAGTAGTTGAAAAAAGCAAAACAAACAATTCACCACGACTGAACGTTTCGTTCGGATAGACAGACTGCAAGATGAATTGATCATCAATCTCGGCGATTACTCAGACACCACAGACAGTGATTGTGATGATAGAAAAATTTCTTCTGAAACGGGCGATGATTATATTTTATTTTATTTTAATACAGGTACTACATAAATTAGCACATGCAATATAACGTGATAAACCCGAATTCCAATTAGGCAACGCCGTGGACGCAAACTTGTAAAAATTTTAATCATAAAATATCTATATTGCAATTTAGGTAGCCACAAAAAATTTGAAAGATAAAACATTAAGATTACGTAATGGGATATCTCTAGAATTATCAAACTTGAAACGTCACCTGACTCCTTGCATTTGAAAAACACTATGGATAAGATTGAGGCAAAACTCGAGCTCAAGGGATACAGGGTTGAAGTTATGAATGTATTTAGGAGAAAAAGATTAACAATCTAACCTTATCGTGTTGACGGTCTTCTGCGAAAAAGGTGGTCCGTGCTGCGTGGCTTCGGTTACTGGATTCCGCAGAATAAATGTCTTTTGAATCTGAGTATTTACCGATATATTATCTAACAACTCAACCCTTTCACTAAACAGACACTGCCTGCCAAATGTACTTCTATACTTCGTATACTGGTAATTCAAATCCATGATTAAATATTATATAAAATTATAAAAAAATCTGTAAAGAAAAAAATGTCTAAAACCTTCCTCAGTTTTCTAGAGTTTGCTTATATGTCAGTTCTGTCAAGTCATTATTTAAGAAAGTCATAGATTTTGTATTTTCCTTTTTTTTTCATATTGTAAATAGTGCAGAATAATTATGTCATAACTATACCTTCCGTGAAACCTTCGTTTTGCATCCAGGGCTTAAGATGTTTATAATGAAAAATTAAAATACATTCCAGCCTTTTCCAATTGTCCAGCCTCCAAGTAACACTTAAGATATAACACTTAATAAAAAAAAAATTAAACTATAACAACACTAAGAATGCCAAAAACCAGAAATAAAGTTGATTGTCTATTTGAGGGTTTTTTGCAATACCATAAAGTAAATTCAAATTTCTTAAACTAAATCAGTCTTAACTTTATTTTCAACCAACTTCAAAAAAAGGAGGAGGTTCTCAATTCGTCTGTATGTTGTTTTTTGTGTCTTATGTACACGATATTTCGGACAATTATGAATTGATTTTGAAAATTGTTGTTTATATGATAGAGGACACTTTATAGTTGAAATCATTGAAAATTTCAAACTTAAAAAAAATATGTATTCCTAAGAGCTCTTCTCTGAAGCATATCCCAGGCAAGATCAGTAGGATTTAAGTCAGGGAATTGTGTAGACCAGCCTAAAGCTTGGATATCATGCTGCTGTAACCAACTGCGACGATACGCGCCGTATGTGGACGGGCATTGTAGTGCATTAGCTGGAAATTTTGTCCCACTTGCTGTTTGCTGTCAGTCATATTGCCTTGTATCCAAAGGAGGTCCGTTCTAGCGCCGAGATGATTTCCAGCCCAAACCATAATTCATACCACCTTGATATGCATGAACTTTTTGTGGGTGCTGCAGTCGATTCCAACGTCCAAGTTCTCTCCAAACGCGTTCTCTTCGCGAATCAGGATGAAAGCCAAACCTGGATTCATCAGTGAAAAGCACAAGTGACCACTGAAAATGGTTCCAGTTTTCGTGTGCAAAAGCCAATTGTAATCATCTTCCTCGATTGCCTCTCCTTAGCGCTGGTACCCGAAGTGTCATACGAGTACGAGCACGTAGGTTGACTCCACGCAGTCGTCTTCTCAAAGTTAGAACGCTTACCAGCGAACAACACTCTCTCTGTAGCCTTTGAACTAATTGCACCACCATTACATTTGGTTAACTTCGTGCAGCATTTAGTATGAATCGGTCCTGTACATGTGTTGTAATGCGTTGTGGTCCAAATTGAGGTCCGATAACGTGACCAAAGCTTGGATATAACGCTCTGAGTGGTCCTCATGACTTCAGAAACCGCAATTTGGGTTTCGAAATTGAAACCCTTGTTTTGAGTGTGCAGAACCACCTGCAGATGTGTCAGGAGTGTCTTAGGTGGATCCAAGGGTTATTAATTTTAAGTTTTCATCAATTTTTATGTAAAACAGTCGTTTTATTTAGGTTTTCATGTTTCAAAAATAATGTTAAAGTGGAAATTATGTCTGAGTTTTACCTCTTCTTCCAAGTTTTTTTTTTTTATTTATCTTTTTCTAAAAGTTTTCTTTCCGATTAGATAGGCTATAAAACAAGCAGTACCGTACGGCGCAAATCAATGTTTTTCTATAATGAACCATGATGGAGATATTTTTAAAAGCTAATATGAAGTGCTGAGCGGTGCTCCGAGCGACGTCCTAGAACGATGCCACGGTAACGGCGCCGTACCGTAGAGATGGATCCACGCCATAAGTAAGTACTCCTATATAATTATTGTTATACCACGCTGTTAGATATCTTATAAATAAATAAATTAAAAATTAAATAAACTGAATAAAGCAGCTGATACTTACAATTCGTGAAACCGATGTTTCGCTTGCACGTATCAAATATCACGGGGAGGAGGGGGGGGGAGGTGAAACCGCTTTGACAATTAAACCAGTCTGCCTAGATGGTGGTTCTGCTTTCAATAAAAAGTAGCAAAGGTACAAAAGGTAGCAGATCAAGCGTTCCAAACCTGTCAAATGTCCCTAACCAATATTTTACTTTATGTCGAGGGCATAGAGTTCAGATTCTATTACAATTTCTGACAGGTTTGGAACGCTGACTGCTGTATATTTCGGGTTGAATAGCAGAATAAATAGTGTTATAACGTGGTAATAACTTACCCAGGACACTGAATGATGCAAAGGTCGTACACAGATAACAGATTTTTGTCTCAACATCAGTATTATAAGACAAATTTATTGCATTTAATTTATAAACTCTAGAAGCAAATAAGGAAACTGTGATGATAATACTTTTAAAAAGCAAAAATGTCTACCCAATGGTCACTATAAAGTTGACCAATCTTAGTAACATGCAATGGGCACTAGACAATTCAACGTAGCAATTAGGGTGACCATACCAACACTCAGTAAATTTTAAATATTTTTTTTAACAATCGCATGTTTTGCCCGTTATCACATCAATATGTTTTAATTTAAGCTAAACAGCTTATCATTTATTACCCATTATACCAATAATCGTACCCAGAGTGGTTATAACACTGCTTGTTCCTCTTGAGCTTAATCAACACCAGAAAACCAATACGCACTTTCCTCATTCTCATTTGAAAGAAATTTTCGATCAAACAATTAAACAAGGAAAGGAAAAATTAAACTTAGTTGATTGGTCACGGGTCACGGGGCATCAGATACATTGAAATCTTTTTTTCTGTCTTTAATCTGAATTTGGTTTTAAAGCTTTCAAAAAATTCAAACTCTTAATTGTAACAGAAATAAAATTGTGGAGATATTTTTATGTGAATAAAACGATGGTTCAACAATTCTTGCACATTTTGTTACGCTCACCTGATTCTATTCATTATAAAATCGCCAAAATGTTGGGTTATTCCTAAAACTTTTTTTAGCTTGTATTAGGCAAGTTCGATTTCTATTAATAAATATATTGATAGAAATCTATATAGTAATATATGAAATATTATTGGTATTGTAAAGTAGAACTTGTTTAATTGGTTGATAATGTCATTCGGTATAAACTTTTTTAAATAATTAGAGGTTTCATATCGGACATACCTTTTCTAGAAAATTAAGTTTTTTATTATTTTTATAACGCATGGTCCTGCAAAACAAGACCTTTTTCATAAACCCATGTGCTTTCATCTTCGACCTCATCTTTACTTAACACCAGCTAAGGGATAGAAATTTTATTGGCGTTTTTGTGGACGATAGGCTGACCCCCTTGTCACTGCAATAGTCTCTATGCATCATTAACCTCCAAAAGTCAAACGTGACATAAGATGGTCTTATAACCTCTGGTATTCTGCATACCCCATAAGGAATACAAGCGTGAAGTTATGTTTGTAATTTTCAGAGTATTTTTAATAATAATCTTTCTGGGCTACCCCACCCACAGTACCTCGTCAATTTGTTTATTTTACCTAAACTAGCTATTTTACGCAGTTTTATCCTTGTAATTTCTAATCCCGTGGGAATATCAGGAATTACACTATCTCTATGCCAAAATTCATCATAATCCGTATATCTGCCGTGATTGAAGAACAAACATCCATACATCCATCCATCCAAACTTTCACATTTATAATATTAGTAAGATTTAGCGTATATTTTTCCATTCAAAACTACTCCGTATATTTTTTCATTCAAAACTACTCCCATATTCGCATTTCAAAGGAAATTTTTAACAATTTAGCTGCATAAAATCAAATGATTCAGTGAGACAATGGCAGAGTTGTAAATGTAAGCTCGGCAACACTGGCGATTTCCGGAACACTTCCTCTGTAGCCTACAATTGTGTTGCAGAACAAATGAGCAGCGTGGGACGGACTTGGGTATCATTGTAATTTGTATCTGTCTGTTTTGTTACCTTCGCACTGTCATTGTTAAAAAGTGAGCAAAAAATTGAAAACCTATTTTTAAAGTGAGCTTGAAATGAATAAGGCAAGTGAATTTAGTTATAAAATCCTTATGCTTTTAAGGACATTGGGTGGTGTATATTAATGTTATGATAAAAACATTTTAATTTTCTTTTGGATTTGAAATGTTGTGCATCAACTTTTTTACTTATTTATATTTCAGTATACAGTAAAAAAAGTAAATGAGAAAAAAAAACAGTATGTTGAGTAAGTACTACGAGGCGGTCTTATCGCTGACGAGCGATTCCTTACAGACAACCAACTTCTGAAAATGAAATTTATCGAAGCCTTGGACTGAAGCCTTGCCTTAAAAAGTCTAATTACATTGCCCTGTCCTTGTTTCTGAAACACAGCAAGACTGTTTGTTGGTAGAAATAAATAGATCGGTATTAGGTACGCACGCAGAAAATTCACTTCATACTCAAACAGCTACACTCTAATACCCTGCCACCAATTTAAATAACTTTATCACGTACGCTGCTTTACGGAGCGTTTTAAGCCCCATATCAACTTGATGTGTGCAAACTTTGTAAATTAAAAGTAACATTTAACTTAAGTTTAGTGGCCCTGCAATGTTTTATAAGAGCCAAGTTTCTTTCCAAACTCACCTACGATCTCATCTTTACTTTCTAAGCTATCACTAAGCCGTAAGCCGTCAAATACCGGTTAAAATCAACGCTAAACAAAAAACGCGTGGCATCAATTTATTCCTAACAACATGCTGATTAAAACAAATATAAATAAATATTTCAACCCCCTCAAATAAGCAGTGAGAACTTTCGATACATCCCAGATATCAAAACGGAAATTTTGCGAAGATAATCATGCCCCACGTTGCTCATTTCCTACAATCCTGTGCGCATGTGCGAGCTTCACAGGCGCATGTCAAAACCAAGCCAGTGCTTCAACAAAACAAATGTAATTTTAAGCATTTTACGTTAAAACACTTAATTCTTCCTTTTGTATTTTGCTTTTAGTGCTTCAATTTCTTTAATGGACTGTGAAAAGCGACCCTTATGTTGGTAAGTAACAATTTAGAGCATAAATTTTTAGCAATATAACCTATAAACTTAGGTGGATAAGGACGAAATTGATTTTGGGAGAAATTTGTTTGAACTTGGGCAAGGCAACAGATATTATAAAGAAAACAAGTTTTAGCCAATATTTCGTATACCCACTTTTTTGTTTCTCATGTCAATGTTGCAAATATTACATTTATTTTACTTTTTAAATCAGAACAATTATATTAAGTCGTCTGTTCTTTTTTAAGTTGTCATTAGTGTCACACACAAAGTGTCAAAAATTAAATAAAGAATAATAATAATGATTTTTTATTTTTCGTATCCTGAATCTTTATTTACAGAATACAATCTGTCTATATGTGGACTAATCACTGATCTTTGAGATACAAATTTGTTTTTTCAATACCCCTATATAGACCCACATACAGTTATTATTTGAATAACATAATTATATTCGCACATATGCACACGAAATAAACAAAAATGGCAACGACGGGATAACATGGAAATCACAGTTTTTGAACTTTCACCATTTGGTGATTTGGGCACAGTATAAGTCAGGATTTTTTCGTTTAAAGATTTTGTTAAACCACTAAAGGGTCTATATCGGATAAAACTGAGAGACTTGTATTGGTACACTGGGTACGAGTGCATGTCCATGTGCCCATTGCTTCAAAATAATTTTTAGTAAATAATATTCCCATGTTATGATGAAGTATGAAAACATAGATGCTTAAATGCTCAAAGCAGGTGAAGGTGTCTCTAAAAACCTGTTGTACCAGGTATTTGATTTTGTGGGCATTTTTATCTCCCTTTGAAAAAAAAAACATTCACACCACATTATATAGTCCAAATAAAGAAATTGTGTTAAGATACAATAAAAATGATAAATAAACCAAAGAAATATATGTTAAATAAAATTATACAAATTATACAAAATAACCTCAAATAAAGATATGAACATCCATGACTTGACGGCATTTATCGGTGTTCATGACACAAAAATATCGAACCCACCTGGATTCAAACCTAATACTTCTGGCATAAAAGGCATTGTATGTTACCACTACACCAGCCGATCGTCACGGACATAATAATGAATAAGGTTTTGACTGTGATTATGACAATAAACGTTCAGAACTACATTTGTGCAGTTTCTAATGTAGGTATATATATATTTATCTTAACTCAGTAGCTACGCACGGTAGATATGTTACGGGTTATCCTAGTAGGTCAACACAACCCCAACATAGTCAGAGAAGCGGTTATCAAGATAACGATTATTACATCATGTCGGGGCTATGTTGACCTCCCGTCGCTTAGTCATGCAGAAAACACTTTAGGGTTGAATATGAGAGATGTCCAGATTTTAACTATTGTGATTGGCGGATTTAGATGTTAATATTACCCAGCCAGAATTGCGTAGCCTAAATGAGTATGGATGAATCCCAGATTAAAATTTATTTTATTTATTATTCCGACATTATCCGAAATGTTTGGGTGATCCTTGGAAATGAGGTAAATAACACTTATACTTGGTATATCCAGGTAAATTTATTTATCTTTTAAATAAATAAAAAATAAAGGTTTACTGCATCTACTAATGTTACCAGTAATACTCGTATACTCGTCATCAATCAATATATATAAAACTGTTCCGTTACTGACTGAGTGACTGACAGACAACGTATAGCTGCCGTAACTACTGGGCTGATAGCTGAAATTGGTAGATAGCTGAAATTTGGAACATACATTCTTTAGGGAATGTAGGGGTGCACTAAGGAATGAATTCCTGAAATTCCCACGGGAACGGGAATTATTTGGACTTTTTAGTTTGTATGAAAAATCTTATTCCTTGAGTGCACGGATATGAAACTTGGCAAAAAGGGTCTTCAAAAAGTGACTGGTTATGTTATGAAAGGATTTCCCGAAATTCCCACGGGAACAGGATATAGGTGATATTTTAGTTTGTATGAAAAAATCTTATTCCTCGAGTGCACGGATGTGATACTTGGTACAAAGGTTCCTCAGTAAGTGTCTCCCGAAATTCCCACGGGAAAGGCTTGGACGTTTAAGTTTGTACGAAAAATCTTATTCCTTGAATGCACGGATGTGATACTTGCCATGACGTTTCTTCAAAGAGTGACTGGTTGTGCTATGAAAGGAATTTCGGAAATTCCCACGGGAACGGAAAATATATGACTTTTTTATTTGTATGAAAAATCTTATTCCTTGAGTGCACAGATGTGATCCTTAGTATAAAGCTTCCTCAGTGAGTGACTGTTTGTGTTGTGAAAGAAATTCCCTACATGCCCACTGGAACACAAAATATTGGACTTTTAGTTTGTATGAAAAATCGAATTCGGGATGTGATACTTGGCATAAAGATTCTTCAATAAGTGAATGGTTGGGTTAAATTTAAACAATGTTATGCGCGTACGAAGTCGCGGGCAAAAACTAGTTTTCTATAAAGACAGGGTTACTGGTTAAGTCGACCTAGATCCTTTAAGGGCGTATAGTAACCGTACTTTCTAAATTATTTCACTATAAAACACCCTACCCCGAACCTAACCGTTTTCGAGATAAATGATATAATTTTTTTTTTATAAAAAATTCTTGCCATTAAGTATCATATTTTAAAAATGGTGCACTTTTCTATTATTATTATTTGATTCTTACGTGTAAATTAAGATGCTCTACGATCTTAGTAACCAAAATTCTCCGTAGGATTACTTAAAACATAGTTCTGAGCGATTAAAACTTGAACTAATCAAAAACTTTTCTTACAGTTTACTTTTCTTTTATGAATATCTGAAAAAAAAATAGTACCGAAAATGTTCGGTGAAAGTGCTTAAAAACATCTAAGTTTTGTCAGCTACCCAACATGGTATAACAACCTAGGGTTTTATTTAAATTCGTAGTTTCATAGTCGATACTTAGGCTGATTGAGCTAAATTAATTTTTTAGCCCTTCAGCATTGTCAATTTTTTTATCACTCATTAAAACTATTTATTTATATATTTCTACGTACGCAACGAAAATGGGATTAAGTCAAAAAGCTTTAGAGCGATGACTTTTTATGATTTTAAAAGTTCTCTCTCTCCGCAAAACAGTGCCATTCGTCTTTGAAATGCTTTTGGGAGAGAAGCACCTTGTTTGAGCATAGTGAGGCGATGGTTTGCTGAATTAGAGAGAGGTCAGATTTCTTAAAATGTTGAATTTCGTAAAAAACGGCCTTCAACTGTCGTCAATGAAAGTAATCTTGCTACTGTTAAGCGGCTAATTGAAGAAAACTATGCTAGGTGGTGGATGTCAGAATTTTCAGGGCGTTGAAATTACTTCTGACAAATCCTAACGACTACTGTATACAAGTACACAGCACCTTGGACCGACTGCTTAACGTGTCATCCGAAGCACGGATGTCACCGTGAGAAATAAATAGTTGGCGGTCACCCATTCAACCGACCTCAGCAAATGTTGCTTAACCTGCGATTTTGATACACGATTATGATATACACAGTAACCACGGCACCACGAGACTTCGAGGAATTGGGGATTGATATGAGTCAAACATAGAATTTTTTTCTCGAAAGTTCGGAAACTTTTTTGTTGTTGAATCCCTCTTGAACTGACAGCGGAGCAGAAGCGGACTCGCGTGGAATGATGCTCACAGATGCTACTAAAGTACGACCACGGAAATTCTAATACTGTTAATGATATTATCACAGGAGACGAAACGTGGATTTATTGAAAATGAGAACAGGCCAACAAAAGTGAGGCAGGCGTTTTCGTTGGTAAAAAATGATCAAGGTTTTTTTCTCAACTACGGGTCCCACTTGCACAATTCCACTTGAAGATCAAAAGAGTGTTAATGCCGAGTGATATTCTACCCAGGGTGTTAGAAAAAGTTCGCGAAAGACGACCACAAAGCCACGACAATAATGACAAGCACCCTGTTATTTCTGTATCAAAGATTTGATGAGAGGTTTCATTTTTAGCACCTCTGAAGATGCAGTTTAATCAGCACGTAGAAAACGTGTCTTCAGATCTGTGGTCCTCCTGTTTTCAAAAATGGTTCGAATGCATGAAGAAATGTTTGAAATGCAACGGAGAGTATTTTTTAAAGCAATAAACATAATATTTAGGTTATAACATGTTGTTATTTTTTAAGTTACGCAAAATTTTTAGTGTGACCTGTACGTATATTTTTTAAGTTTTGCACGTAAGCTTGGTATGGTAGGCATATACTCTAAATTGTATCTTACATCATCGTTCATTCTCGTATCATGTTTTCCATCGTAATAGCCAAAAGGGTCTCACCGAAATCTGCTATACTTATCACCGATATACAAAAGCATAAACAGCCTGCGATGAAAAGCCTTTACTTAAAGCGCAATTTTAAGCTTTCAAACGACGAATTGCTATAGACGGCATTTTAAATTGTGTTAAATCACGGTCTGGAAATTTTCCTGACGAACATCTATTTCGGATTGAAAGGCGATATTTTAATAATTTCACTCGGGATGTGCGCAGGAAACTTGAATAAGGGCCATCGCTGCGATAAGCGGACGCGGGCGCGGTTTCGTAAAAAAAAACCTCGCGGGGACGCGGGTCGGGGCATTGGTGCATAATCACGCCAGCATCTGC
Source organism: Stenoptilia bipunctidactyla (assembly GCA_944452665.1). Classification (NCBI taxonomy): domain Eukaryota; kingdom Metazoa; phylum Arthropoda; class Insecta; order Lepidoptera; family Pterophoridae; genus Stenoptilia; species Stenoptilia bipunctidactyla. The sequence goes on from OX101738.1 coordinate 12,009,894, forward strand.
ATAACGTAGCGTTGGCTCTAAAATCTTTTTTTTTTTTCGAATTATCGTATATTTACAATTTATTAAACTTCTAAAAACTGACTTGTGTTTAATAATGACAATATAAATATGGGTATAAGAATTTTCTTTGTCAAATATTGTGGCCTTTTACTGTAAAATATTTTTTTTAGAGATAAAATACTAAATAAAAGCGATCTCGACAGGACCTTGCAGATTGCTCGCATGCATTTATTATCTACGTGCCGTATTTAATTATCATATGTTTTTTTTATAATTAAAACCATAGCCTGAGTCAGAGCAATGTTAGAGATAGGGTTTTTTGATCTGCACTAACTGTGGTGAAGGATTCATTATAGTCAGGATATTGGACAAAAATGTGTAACGCGCAATAATGCACCCTTTTGATAACGTTGCGATTTCATCTTTGGTTATAATAACTCAATTTCATTAATTTTTAAAGGTTTAAACTTGGGGTTTCGTCTTTTCTATCTTCATAATATAATAAGTTAATATAATATTTTTAGGGATACAGAGGATCTTCAATGATGAAAAGATAAAATCCAAAATTCAGCAATTTTTATCGAAGGTTAATAAATAGGTGATAGATTTCACTATGTATAAGAGCTACGATGGAATACATTGGAATGGAAAAAATATAAATACCCGATGCCGAATACAAAACCATCTTTCATTTCAAGAAATAGAAAATAAAAATTAAATCTCTAATGAGTTTCTTACTCGAGTGTACACCATTAAGGCTGAATTTCGTAAATACAAATTAAATTTTGTAACATCCTTTGATGTTATTCATAATGTTATCAAATTTTAATTACCAACATCATAATAGATTTTGTAAAGGATTGCTGTTTTGCCTTGTGAAATCTCAAGACAATTTGAAATTAATTTACTTTTGACATATTTTGTAATATTAATAATAGACAAATTGAAAAAGGTATTAAATAATTCTTATTTTGTCCTTAATTTTACTTTCATACAGCTAAGAGTTGTCCTATATAAACGACCGGATGTGTCGCAATGCGATATGACATAAAGCGACCTATCCTGAACTACACTACCTACCATGTGAACTACAGATCGTGCACAGTTGGTTTACCTCTGAAGTTTATTATGTTGGCCCTACTGTCCAGTTTCCCTGAAAGTTTTTATAACAGTTTAACTGAATTATCCGCGTTTTTCTATTATTTTTGTGTTAAATTTAATTCGTATCATGCTGAAAAGGCTTCAAAGTAGTAAAAAATGTGAAATAATATTGTGTACTAGACGTTCAAAAATAAAGGTGCATACATTATTAGTAATACAAACGGTATTTTGTGATAAAAGTTTAATACGGCAACTCAAGACTCATGGCAGCCAACCTAAATGCTGGAGGTAAACTTCTGTGAACGCACTATAGTGTCAACGCGACAACGTAGGGCACCATCTATACATATAGAACATAATATGATTGGTATTTTCTTATTGCGTCACGTCGCGGTTGTTGTTCACCTAGGACAACGCGTTAGAGTAATTATTTATGGGTGCTAATTGAACTGACTTCTTTTAAATAGCATTATTCCCCTCTAAAAATAGAAGTTGCCTTCTAAATTACTATGACAGCCACAATCCGTGGCAAAAACCACGTCGGAATTATTTTTAAAAAATCTAGGGTTTATGGCGCTTCGCCGGCCGCTGCCGCGGCCCCGCGCGCTTCTCTCGCTCGGCTCGTGCACGTGTTTAACTATATGCAACCTAACTGCTTCTCCTCGCTGCGCTCGTCTTTGCACCTACTATAGTACGTCTTACGGAACGGGAGCTCTTCTTGTCACATAATATTTTTCATCGCAATGTTAATGAATATATTACTTAGTATAAATTATTATGGTATTAATTATGTGGATTATTTTTTGAGCAGATTAAAAATTTATTAACTTGTAGGAGATGTTTCTTTTATTAAGTAATACTGTATGAACAATAAGTCAGTGAGAATCAAAACTTAAAACGACTATTACTTTGTTTTTTTGTTTAATAAATTATCTAAATGTGAAAACTTATTTTTTGGCTTTCGCTTATTAAACATGTATAAATCCTAGCTGTAAGTTTTCCTGTGAATCAAAAATAAATAAATAAATAATTATAGTTAAAATTGCTTCAAGACACATTTTTCGTAGAAGTTATTGTCTCGTGAAAATAGAAGCTTGATCACGTGGCCAAAAAATATGTTCTGTAGCTTGACTTATTATTTAATTTTTTTTTTATATTTTCGGTATAAGTACAGCGAAGCGAAAAGAAAGGTTTGAATTTGAATTAACGAATAGTTGTGAATAGTTCAAAGCTTACACACCAGATTGACACCTAGGACATACTACAATGTTATCATCATATTTTTTCTATTTTTGGAATCAATATTTCATCATTGGTTTTATAGCCATATTTATTATCGGGCTATGAACAGAGGTGAACTATTTTTTGCAAAATTTCAAATATGAAGCAAACCTCTTTTGTTAATATTGCACAAATAAAACGGAATGTTTTCGGAGAAACTACGGCCAAGGTCGCAATAAAAAGAGTGTATATCAAAAAAAAACAATAATTTTTTTTTGCCTTACACCAGTACATGATAAAACTTTAGTATGTTCTTAAAGCTGGCGTGTCGTACCCTTAATGGTGGACCACTTATTTACGCCACTTCCTGCATGTATGTTAATCTGGTAAAATAGTCTGGCTAATGAAAGTAGCGACTAAAAATATCTAGCGAATTTAAAAAAACCCCATCATGGTAACCCCGACTATAGTACGACACATATGGATTAAACAAACTTGATTATTTTTCTTTTCAAAGAATCGTAAAAAACAACAAAATTGGTACTGTCTCATCAAAAAGTAGGTACTGTCCTACTTTTTGATGAGAATTATTAAAACGATAGGCAACGAATATTAAACAGGTTTAAAAATTAAACCACAAATTACACTTATTATTTTTATTAATTGTAGGTAATCAAAGTCTGAATCCAGCAATTCTATATTTAATGAATCAGAGTCACTGGTATCGCTGTTTCCTACATAAATTGTGAATCTATCTAAATTTTTTTTTTTATTCATTTTCAAAAACGAAAATCTCAATTACCAAAACCACCAACAACTATTCGATTGACAACAGTGACACCAGAAAAATTGTCTACTTTCGTTAGCCAGACTCTATATTATGCCATGTGACCTTATACCAATTACAATATAGCTGTTTCAATAGTATGGAAAGTGACTGAATGCGGGTTTTAATAGTATGGAAAGTGGTGACTGGCTGCAGTTTTTTGATAAATATAAAATATACATATAAAGTATTCATATTAAAAGATAAGATTTAAAGTGATCGATTCAAAGGCTTTCCGCCATCTTTTATATATCTGCCGGCTACCAAGTGTACAGTTAGCTACACCACTGAAAATATAGTTATGGTAATAATGAAATAATGTTTTAACCAGCCTATAAAATGCTTTTGTACAAAAATAAGTCATACTACTAATACTAACAATACTAGGTAATTAATAGGTTTTTTTAAACTTAAGATCAAGATTCAAGGGATAGATCGCGCAAGGTGACACCCTATATATTTAACAAAAAAGACACATTATACACACACTCCTTACCTTAATAATATGCCGTATATATATCTATGAATGTATAGGCCGACAAGGGTCTTTAGGCGTGTGGCAAAAAAATTAACTAACCGCGATCTTATAAAGTGTCACTTCATGACTTTTGCCGTCTCATATTTATTGTTGTACTTTAAATTTTAAAAAATAATAATAAAACACGAAAATATGTAAAATTTGGGCTTACTTATGGTGGTGGTAAAGTTAAAGAAGTTGTTTTAACAAAGAAAAATAATTAAAATCCCTATAAATCCATAAAAAGAGTAAACAAGAAAGTTGCCCCTGCAATGTTTACATATTGCCACAAGTTGAAAGTTGTATTGTTGAAACATAATTTTTTTTCTTATGCTTAAATGAAACTACGATTCCAGGAGATGAGCCACTGCTGTAAGGACTTTATGAAAAGTGAATTAAACTCAGCAGATATTTGAAGTGTATTATTTTATTCTGAAGAAAGAAATGGTAACGATGGTTAAGAATAATAGAACATTTTTTTGATACGGCAATTATTGTAATTAGGTAGTCAATTATTGTAAAATATTCTGACGGTTTCCAATATACAATTTATAATGGAATTTAAAAAACACTAGGAAACACTATTTCTATTGTTTCTTTCGGGTTTTTTGTATTGCATCTTAGTTTAATTCAGCTAACATAACAGATATTGCGTTTACTGCAATATCAGTGTTCACATGTAAAGTAAATACATGAAGTATTTCGCTAGAAAGACAGATATTTAGAAAAGCCTTTCATCATTGAACTATTTTCAAAGATCGAAGAAAGTAGTGATGCCAACGTTGACAAAATTAAAAATTGATATTTTTATCTCGTTATCTATTTGTATGATATTTGGCGAACCCAATTACAGTAAAAGATTTTGATACTTTTATTAAATATTTATAAAAAAAATATTTTTAAAGTTTGATCATCAGTTTTAAGTCTTCAGATCTAACTTTTTTCTTGAAAATAAATTATTTCTATTTTCAAACATGTTCATGCATTTATGTTTTTCCCTGAGAATATGGTGATTTTACAGAAAGGGGACCCTTTCACCTGCTAACAACCTTATTTCAAGCGCCAAAAATGTCTTGTCGGACATGACGAAACAAATAAAATAAATTCAGTTAAATAGCTTTAATATTCAATATTAAGATTTGTACAAACTTGTTTACAGAATAATTCTGATAAAACGAATAATAAATTGTAGTTTATGTTTTCGGGCCCTCCTATTCTGAACAAGAAACATGTAATTCTATAGAATGGTAGGAATGGTAGCCGTCTCTTTATGTATCCATATTATTACAACTTTTCAAAACATTTTCCACATGTCGATAAAAATGGCACTAAACCCATTATGTTAGAACAACTTAATAATAATATATTACTTAAATAAACTGCTCCTATTAACATCCATTTAGGAATCCATTAATTATTATTAGGAACAGTAATAGTAACCAATCTAAGTAATGCTAAATAAACTTATATGAGTTTCGCACAATATCGGCAGCTTTCGAGATGACGCCTATAATGAGATATTAATGGTTATTAAATCCATCTCATATGATTTTAGTAGTTTAAGTAGTTATGATATAGAGCAGGGGCTGTAGGATTAACATTTATTTTGATAGATTGATAACGACTATAGAGTCTGGCTAACTGGGGATTTTTGCAAACTTTAAGTATGGCAGTACTAGCATTTATGTCCAAGTGGTTTTTCTGGTATCACTGTTGTCAAGCAAACCATGCAATTTTGCAAGCCATGCAGGCCACGAAACTTTCAGCAATAACAGCATAACAGCAGTACTTAAAATTGTTCACAAATAAAAACTTCATGTATATTATCGTCAAATATTTAAAGCAAGCAAAGATAAATTTGTGCTCAATTTGGCATTTCCACCGTGATTGTAGGCGTTGCATACATTGTACTTAGGTTATTGTTTTTATTTCTTATAAATTTCCCTGTACTAAACCAGTTCAAAACACTATTATTACTGTTCACAAAAGGTTTTTATTCATTTTAATAATAATAATGAATTATTATGAAGTCGTCGTAGCATCGTAGGTGTCTTGTAAAAAATTAAACATTTTGTATAAATTCGTTTAAGTAAACACCCTCATTGTACAGAAGCTTTAATTTTTAAAGCCCATAATATTCTTACTATGCCGATTAGGTAACAAAAATTATATATTTTTTTAAATTTATTATAAAGAAAATAAAAATTTACAATATACATACAAAAATGCACCATAAATCTCTACAATTTGTCTGGTGTGTTAAGTTTTGGTTTGAAAAGAAATTAAGATACAGATAAGGCAGTACTTCTTATATCTTTAATCATTTGCCATAATCCGTAACGAAAAAGTATTCACTGCTTTTATTAAAATCCTTGCTCTACACTATCAACACTATTCCGGTTCTAAAATAACATAAAAAAGCATGTGAAACAGATTTACAACAAATATTCAAATGGTTTCAAATTAAAGCAGAATTCTCAATGAGTAACAAGATATTTTTCACGTTGGAGGGATGCCAATTTTAAAATCCCACGTTTTGGGAAATACTAGTTATCAGATAGAATTCTGCTTTCTTAAATGCACAAGCTGTGAAGCTTACACTGCAGGCGAGATTTAAATTTAAATTTGTTACATGTTGCAAGAAAACTGGTAGGTAAATGTTATCTTATTATTCCTTAACAGAGCGTTGTTTTACTTTTATATAAGATATTATACTAAGCTAATGGAAAGGTTGATTCCGTTGACTATTAAGAGTTACGCGAAGCTTTCGTTTTTTTTACTTCTTGTTGTATTAAATTATGTGTAAGATTATGTTTGCCCCTTTGGATTCCAAAGCGTTAACTAGAATTCACTTCATTAAATTTAACATCTCGCTAACTTATAATAGAACTAAAAAACCACATTCTAGAAAAGGTTTGAACGATACGTAGCAAATAACGTTTAATTATTACAACTATACATAAAAGTTAATCAATATTAGTCGTTGTTTAGACAAAATTAATGTATTAATTGACTTTTGTGGCTGACCATACATTTTTTTGGAGGAACTGGTAACCTACTCATTTCTCACGGGTGGAAGATTTTTCAAATAAAAATATCGTGTTTTGCGTAAGTTAAGTTATAAAACTCCTTCAGATTTTGTGTTTCTATTCCATGTACACATTAACATATTTTTTATTGAGTTAATAAATAGTTATTGACTTGGTTTATGTATCTTATTACAAGGGGTTGTAAATATGTAAATCATTAATAAAATAAATACAATTACATCGTCTTGTCAGATGTCATATAATTTAATGTCCGGGAACTTAGCCGACATGCCTAGGAAAAACAAATGAGGTACTTTTTCCTGTTTCGCTACTCTGACAAATTTTGTAAGAGCAATACATTTGAAATAGTTTGAAGGCCAGCTGGTCTAGGGGTAAATACATTACTTTCTATGCCAGAAGGTCCTGGGCTCGAATGCCGGTGGTGGAATATTTTTGTGATAAAATCAAATATAAGGCGTCAAGACACGGATGTTTATATTTATATTTAAGTTTATTTCTATTTTATTTAGGTGTATAGAGTCACCTTATAATAGTCAATAATATTTTAATAGCAGATTAAGACTGATGAGTTAATTACGAAAACAAAAAGTTAAATAGTTTTCATACATTAAAATTTCAAAATTCTTCTAAGTGATCAAAATTTAAGTTTGATCTGTAGTTTATGACTACACAGCAAGTAATATAATCCAAGTAATATAAGTAATAAGCAAGTAATATAAACGTTTCCATCTAACTGTATAAAGGCAGTCATAAAATGTCGATTAATCTTCAATTTTACTCACACAGAAGAATTTTGAAATTTTAATATGTGAAAACTTTTTTTTTTCGAAATTCAGACCCACTCATCATTCCTAATCAGCTATTAAAATATAACATATCAAATGTTCTTAAACAAATCAAACTTAAGCTAGCTAATGTAGTTTGATAGTCAAAAATATTTATTGTTATTTATTTTATGATCGTCTTTAAAGAAAATTTAAGATTAATATTAAGTTTCATGTTTCTTTTATATTTGTTGTGTTACTCTGATAAATAAACTTGTATAAATTGTGAGTTCTTAACGATGCCTCTTCAAAGAAAGTCTTGAGACGTCGTCGTCGTCAAATTTTGAGAAATAGGCGGTTTGTTCAAAATCTAATTTAAAGTGGGGAAGAAACTTTGCTGTATGGCCTTGATAATTGCGCGTTTTCCTTTGTTTTCTTACTTCTTACAAGAGTTTAATTGCTAATTTTCATTGCACCTACAGTTCTCGTATTTAAGATTACATTCAACTTGATTGTGAAATTGACAGATTTCAATTTTAATCTCGTAATGAAAATGTTTTCTTTTCTATTCATCTTGGCCTAGAATTATAAAATACATATTTTAAAACAAAAAGTATCAGTCATCAGTAATCACGCAATCACGTGATTACATCAAGCTATCGACGTCGATCGGTTAGTGTGGTAATACAATTATAATTTTTAAAATCCCATTTCTTCAAAGGCTTAAATCCATAGTGTATGAGCCGTCGCGTCGGCCTAAGATATTTCAGCTTTTTATACCGTTATGATTATTATTAACAGATTGACTAGATAGACATGAACCATGTTTAAAAGGTGATTGAACTTTTTTGTTTTTGGTTATTTGATTAAACAATGAAGTGATAGGAAATCTTACGTACAACACTAGAGGCACTTGCCCAAAATCTTGATTGTTTTGAGAATCTGGGTCCGTGGGGTTGCTGGGGTCTTGTGAGGTATCAGAATCGAGGTCCATGATGCGAAAAAAGTCGAAAACAAAAGGAAAACCGAAAAACTCATGTTGCAAAATAACAGAATGAATATTTGATTGACGTATTTGACTTTTGAAGTTTGGTGGTAGGGATCCCGAACTAAAATAAAACAAAACTCACAAAAAGTTATAGTTACAAGCGAAATAAGCATTAATGCAAGATTATGCAATTAACATAATTATGTTTGTAATATGCTTCCGCTATTATTTATTTTATTTGAAATGTATACTTTATATATTTACTTTACTGTTAATGAAAAGATTTATGTATTTATCTTTAAAAGAAACCACCACTTAAACTTCTTTTGCATTGAATCAGTAACCCAAACGTTGCGCAGCTATTGTATGGAAACTCCTCACGTTTAGTTTATTATTAATTGCGAAATATATTAATTCTGATACTTTTTTAAATAATCATTTATATAAATCATAGACATAATCGTGTATTCGATTCGTCCATTAATGGCGGGTTTCAATATTCAACTGACTGCTATGCGTAACCGGTAAAGGTACAAAACTGGTAGGAAAAAAGTAGCGTTTCACAATATCTATTAGCTACGGGCTGTAAGTTCTCAAATTTGGCATGGGCCCTCCTTGCGTGACGTTCTTCCAAGAAAATAGGTGATATGTGATTTATAGAATATCACGCATTCGCAAATTATTTGTATGATATTTGAACTAAAGAAATATATAAACTTATTCAATTTATATTTGCTATGTTTTAGTATTCGATAAATATATTATAGTATGTTTTTAGAGCTTTTTATTAATAATTGCGTTTAACTGCTTACGTAAAACGAAACGCCAATCCTTCGACTAATTTTGCCATTGGTTAAATCACATTTTTATGACGTCAAAGTAAATATTTAAAAGAAAAATTATGTCATTCAATAATATTGTTACTTATCTATACTGTTTTTAAATATAGTTTTAAAAACAGTTATAGATAAGTTAGATAGAGGAAACTGGATTATTGATATGTTGACAGATATTTGATAGGATATTTAGTTAAATGAATAAATTTTTACGTCGTTGGCTAGATAAAATGATCTATTCTTTAATTGGTCATACGTAATGAAAACATAACTCTTATTGGCTGCAGCAGACTGCCATGCTACCTTTACCTCATTGGTTTAAATTAATAACTTGTTACGTCGTCGTTGGCTAGATATAATGACTTATTTTGTAAATGGTCAAATGTAACCTAGCAACCCACTACAGTCAAACAGTTCGTAAGCAGTGGTTTAGATGTCAAGATTTTGAATATAGAAAGGCATTTTGGTAGTGATTTCTATTGTTCGTAGGCAAAACGAACAGTTTTCATAATATTGAAACCCGCCATAAGTGCTGAAACATAAAGCTTACTAATGGCCTGAAATGGACTTAGGCATTTCAAGTGACAGATTTGCATCAAATTATAACGTAGGTGACATTATATTGACAGAGTTGGTGGTTAAAAAAATATACAAAAGTTGCGAAATGAAAAGACCACCTTGCATACTGCTTGTCATTTACATCAAACTTAACATTTTTGTGCGCCATCAACTAATTTCTCGATATTTTTATAGATAACAGTGTACGTAATTATATTTGCGACCAAAATGACAATTGTAAATTAAATGTTTCAATTAGGAAATATTTAATTTATTAAAATTAATATAAGAAAATAAAATTTCATAAAAATTAATTTAAAATTTTCATAATTTGTTTCAGATTTTCTGCAAACCATTGAAAAGGAGAGCTCGTTAAACTGGAATTCTGTAAACAAGTAACAAAGATAACTTGTCTAAGCAATAAAATATTAAAGGAAACAATGAACGAGACAAACTTTATTGACACCGGTTTCGGCGATAACTTAGATAATTACAGTAACATCACTTCAGATTTATTCCCCCCTCACAGGCCAAGTGATTATGAAAACATAATAGACAATGTTTGGGTACAAGCAATCTTCTGCGTAATTTACACAATTATCTTCGTGTTAGGCCTCTTAGGAAATCTTCTTGTATGTTACGTTGTAATGAGAAACAAAGCCATGCAGACTGTAACGAATTTATTTATTACCAATTTAGCGCTGTCGGATATCTTGTTATGTATTTTCGCTGTCCCTTTCACACCACTATACTCATTTCGCGGAATCTGGAGTTGGGGTTCTACTTTATGCCATATAATGCCTTTTGCACAAGGATGTAGCGTCTATATTTCAACTTTAACTCTGATGTCCATAGCTATTGATAGATTTTTTGTCATTATCTACCCATTTCGTCCTAGAATGAAAATTGAGACATGTGTGTCTGTTATTATTATGATTTGGACGTTTGCAGTAATCGTAACCGCACCATATGCAGTTTTCATGACCTATATAGAGCTTGACATCGGGCGCCTTTGTGAAGAAACCTGGCCGTCAGAGAGATTGCGTCAAGTTTTCGGTTCCGCTACATCCATATTGCAGTTCGTATTGCCATTCATTGTGATAGCTTTTTGTTACACGTGTGTCAGTTTTAAATTAAACGACAGAGCCAAAGCGAAAGCCACAAGCAAAAATACTCGCAAAGAGGAGTTCGATAAAAACAGAAAGCGGAGAACAAATCAAATGTTGATAGCTATGGTCACGATTTTTGGATTGTCTTGGTTGCCTTTGAACGTCATAAACTTATGTAATGACTATTACATGTATGCGATACACATGAAGTATTACTTTTTAGTGTTCTTTATAGGACATGTGATAGCAATGTCGTCGACGTGTTATAATCCGTTTATTTACGCATGGATGAATGAAAATTTTAGGAAAGAGTTTAAGCAATTGATACCGTGTATTGACACTTCGGCTCAATTGCGGGGCAGTATTCAAATGGAGCAATTAGGAGTTGGACAATCTGAGAAAACCTTTAACGGTAACACGACGACTGATAGCTATTTAGGATCAAGTTCTCAACGTGGAACATCTTTTAGACATAAGAGGAAGCCAAGCGCTGCGGCTGACGTTGAAAGAAGTGGGGTGGAGTTGAACGAGGATCTTCTGAACGTTGACGTTAAGCATTGCCATATATCTACTAGCTACAATTTGCGGAGAGAGTCGGTCAAACTTCGCCTGATCAATGAGGAGTCATTTGATGGGACACCGACTCATAGTCAATTCTAACATTTGATTTCACGGGTGAGTATTTTTGTATAATGATCTTGAGATATGTATAATTTATTTCATGTACGTTGGTTCATGTCACGCGACAAATGGTACTGATGACGAATTTAAATGCCTATATATTGAGTTCTATTGTAGCTTGTATTTAGTAATTAGTAACGTTGATATAAAAGAGAATAAAGTGGTAATATACTCGTATCTTCATATAAACACACGGGACAGCGCACTCTTTTACAAGCATGAATGCAATACGATTTTTAAATTCTCTTTGTTAAATTTGCAGTGGAAGCGTGTGCGGCGTCTTTAATTACGACTCTTGATACGATCTGCCCAAGATATTTTTAAACTGCCACATCCATGAATGCACTCATGACTGTTCATGATAATCGATAATCGATTTTTTTAGTAATCAGTCAAATTCAAATGTTATTTTCTTTGACACAATTTAAACTTACCTGCATACTTGTTTTAGTAAAGCTCATTAGAGTAAAGAAAGATATGGCACAAATATTTTTTTTAAAATAGTCGCTGCTGATGAACTCAGTTACTACGGTGTGGCATTCCATTGTTAATACTACGACTTAGTACAACAAGATGTTTTGTAGTAGCACGTAGTCGTCTTCATTATAATAGTACTCATTCATAATTTAGAGTTACCATGCTTTGCTTAATATGTTAGCAAATATATTAATTTCCTTTTCAAAAATACATGCCTTTTTGCAAAAATGATTTCTATGTAAAAAAAAATTGGCCGTAGACTTAAAAGCAACCCTGTATACAATTTATGTTAAGGATCGGATTTCCGACACTTCACCCACGTATAGTACCTACGTTCAATTTTATCGACTAAATATTAAACAAAGGAGGTCGCCTCCCTCACCCCTCTGAATGACAGCCATTTTTAAAATATCTCGTCTTTCTACAAATTTACTAAAACTCAATTTTTCACATTTTGATGTCGCCCCGGTACACAAAAGTGGTCTTATTTGAAAAATTATGATATTTGCTAGCATTTAAAGTATTTTTTGTTAAGAAGTAATGCAAAATAGGCCTTGAAATCTTTTAGTTTAGCCGAATAACTTGGTAATATTTCACTATTTTTAAGTTAATGTGAAATGTGATGTTAACTTGTTAGCATAGTTCCTTGCGAACAAATAAAATGAAATAAACACTATAATGTTAAGAGACTGGTTTTTAAGTAGCACACGTTAACTACACAACTAGTGAAAGAAGCCCAATCCAAGTTTTTGAGACTGGATATTAGAGTGCAGAAAGCAGATACGATTCTATAAGAATACGTGGCACAAGAACACATAGATATAACCACAGTCGCATGGATAACTGGTTAAAAAACAAATGAAATCTATTGGAATTTATGTGATTTTATTGTAATTCCAATCGGGTTTGTGTTAGCTTTTTCACCAACAGGTGAATATTTAAGTTGCGAAATATTTATATAATACTTATGTTTCAAGCAAAGAAATAAGTTGAAGTAGTGGACTTAGAGGCTTGCTGCCATATAAAAAGAACCTCGTATTGACATTCCTAATAGTTGTACGGCCTTTATTTTTACTGCCGGCTCTTAAATTTTTGGTCCCAACGTAGTATGAAGACTGAATGGTCTTTTTTTCAAAGGTTTTCCCTAATTAACTGTATGTTTTATCAAAGTTCTTGCGGTACGGGTAACCTAACAACGAACACAACCAAAAGGTAACAAATCATTTGATTCATCCCCCTTGTGTCTATTATTTTAAAGATTAAATATTATCAAAAAATATCATTATCAATATCACTTTTTTGCCAAACTTTATCACCGTTACATCTATTGGGACATCAATGAACACTCTATAAAAATGTTCTGTTGTATGTATTTGTCTAATGCGAAATCACGTACAATTCTTGAAAACATATCAAAGGATATCCAAAACTAGTAAGGTTTTTTAATCATACTACCGATAATTATGTCCTCTAATATGTGTACGACATTATATTACATACATTATGTACCTATCTATATTTTTTTTCCGAGCCAAGTATTTAGACGCTGCTTCTGAAAAAACATGTATTTCTCCATCTTTCAAGACGTTAACAAACATGATATGATTTCCGATGATATATTTACCGGAAATTATACATTATATATTGTTTTTCGCTAAATGAAAAACATATTTTTTCGCAAATCAATGTTTACGTAACTTTTTGATTTGCGAAACATATGAATGTACAAAACATTTTTCGTCAATTAAATATTGTTCGTTTACAGGTACGACTTTGGCGGCGTTCCCAACTGTGAAAGATTTCGAATATCAAGAGTGCCCAATATTTTTGGAAAGTATATTTTGTATGAAACCTTTACTGTGCACAATTTTAAAATCTACAGTGAATCTTTAATACGCTTATGAATTTCTACCTGTAAGACTTATTTTCTTAAACATCCATTCTCTATTTTAAGCATGTATTTATTAGTAACTAGTGCAAGCCTTGGTACTATAGGGTATTGATAGTAGGCTAAATAATAATGTGTATTTATTTATGTGAATATAGGTACCACAATAGCAATAATTATAAAAACAAGTGGTCTTAGTGAATATTATGACATCAGATCATGTAAAATATTATGATATTATATAATTTTAACTGGGTATTTTTTATATACAGAAACCTTTGAAAAGTTGATTGTAAACATTCATTTATACACAACTTGATTATACATTTATTGTGTGCAATTGTATAATTGTATCGTGAATTATTAATTAGTATTTTACTATGTTTTAAAATATACTGTTAAGTTATAAAACCTTATAATGCGACTATGCTCTTTTGTGTATAAAAAATAACCTTATAAAATATACGGTAATTATAAAATAACAACATTGACTTATATTGTCTGCATGTTTAATGTTAAATATTATTCTCCTTTGAAACTTGTTTGTTGGTTGAAAAATCATGAGTTGTTGAATGTTTATAACACGAAAGGCAATTTGATTGACAATTGAATGAAACGAATTAACAATTTATAATATTCATTCTAACTTTTCATAAACGAAATTTTATGATAAATCTGAATACTAAAATAGTATTCAGATTTAAGACTTTCAAAAGAAGAATCTCTATAGTATATAAAATAGACTAATACTACCCTTTGTGTTCGCATATGTACTTATGAGGCCAAAGATGATGAAGAGTAAATAGGGAAATCTTGGAAATCATGACCCTACACCCAACTACCCTTTGGTCTCAATAAAAAAAATCTTACTTGTGAACAGAAAATATTGCAGTGCCTCAAAACTAGAAACTTTGTATTTTAAAACAGTTTAACAATAATTTGTCCAATTAACTGTTATTATTTTGTTGGGATATAATTGTTGTTAAATATTATGTTTATATTTTATTTGTAAGATTTTATTGTATATAAAATTTAATATTATATTATATTTATATAATTAATTCCTTATTATGGATTGCTTAAGATATAGATGTAGTATGCGTAAAAAAACTTTATATCTCTATTTTTAATGTATGTGTGCAAATGAGTAAAATGATTATATTTATAGCAAAATAATTGAAAACAACGAAATATACTCCAAATATTTACAGTATTATCTCCAGCACAATATTTATTATATACCTATAAAGTAGTTATATGGTATACAGTGTAACCCAGAACTCTGCGTCAAGCCGAAACGGGTGACAGGATTGATTGTAACCATCATGAGAAAAATAAAAAATAAAATCTTTCCCATGCAGTTTGAAAATTATGGGCATAAATTTGGTAAAATTATAACTATTAATTTTAATTATTTACATACATAAATACATAACTTCACGCCTGTTTCCTTTATTGGGGTAGGCAGAACACCGGAGGCTACAAAACCATCTGACGTCACGTTCGACAAATTTGGAGGCATTATAATGGTGGAGAGAGACTATTGCAGTGACAATAAAACCTCTGTCCCGTAACTGACTCTTACAGTTTGCCCGGGAAGAGAAGCAGCTGGCAGATTCTATGTTTTTCCTTTGCTCCCAGTCTAGCATTTTAATTTTTTTTGTTCATTTCAACTTTGGAACCATAACCGTAAATAACATTTCTAGAACCTAAGGCTAGATTTTTCTTAAATGCCTTTAATTTTCACACTGCATGAGTTAGAATTTTTTTTCAGATTCTTCTCATAATGGTCCACCCTGTCACCCCGTTTCGGCTCTTGACGTTGAGTTCTGGGACACCCTGTATACTGAAATAGATTTGTTATAGCTTTATGCACATATCTCTTTGTAAATAAATCGTATTTCAGACATCACATCCAGTACATCTATAATATCTAACAATTAATGTTATTGTCTGTAAAGTATGTGAAATAGGTAAGTATTTTGATTAGTAAACATCATGCATGATATTTACAAAGTAAGGAAGTGTAGAGAAATAATATTTTTTCAACATGGCGATTTAGCAATATAATTTCAAATTTGAAATTTCTATAAACCAAACCCAACTGAGTCATCAACGTTGATGTATCAAATTAGTAAAAATTATCTAAAAAAATCATCCCAACAATCAATTAATTCTTAATAGATTTAACATTTTCTGGCCAATAATGCTTTAGTAAAACCAAAATTCCAGAAATATTGTGAGCTAGTGATATTATTACTTAGCGTTATACAAGATTATGTCAAATACATTTAATTCAAGTTCACAACAGCAGGTCAATAATCGATTCAGATATTGGTTAAGATAAGTGCTTACTCAATTATTCTGTTACTTATTGGATCCAGATATCCAGAATTTCAGATGACCTCAAAGGATAATATTATTGCCACGATCCCAAGCTAAAAGTTAATTTAATTACAACGGTCTGAAAACAAAGCATGCATTCACCATTGGACATAAAACATAAACGTAAAATCTAAGCAAACACTGTAAAAGAATCACTTACAAGTATCACGTAAATACAAAAACAAAAGTTTAGAAAACGAACGGGTTTTTTTGACTGTTATGAATAGATTTCAAAGCTAAAATTACTTACATCCTTTTAATCTCTAAAATGTTTTAAATTTTTGGCTGCAATATTGGCATTTTAATAATTTCAATGGGATGTCCAAATGGACGACCACACCAATCCATCGACGTTTGACTGATTTCTGACTTGATAATGTTTTAGTAGGCCAAAAAAAATCGTCAATCGTTTTTTTTGACCTACTAAAATCTATCGTTCTACGTTGACTGTTCCATTCTACAATCGATGGATCGACGCCGTCGATCAAAGTTCGATCGGTTGGTGTGGTAACACCCAAAGATATTCTTTGGAAAATGGTTGCCATTTTCACTAAATAAACCTGAAATTTAATCTTCAAATTGTCTCACTGAAATGTGTTCATTTGTTAGGTAGCAATAATGTCATAAAAATGCGAATAAATAAATAATAAAAATCTGTATTTCCTCTATAACTTTTCAAATTTAAATATCACAATAAATACACAAATAATTCAATATTTAACTTCACAGAGGATTCGATCCGAGGATACCCTTATTTTAACGACTCTTAGTACTACACCTTCGGAAAACTACATAAGACATACGTGTCAAAACTTTAACACCTTTCGCTAAAAACAGAAATAAATCTTACTGTGATATCAATAAGAGCAGCCAAGCATCTTTTAAAATAAAGGGAAACAAAAGAAACTTAGCAAGGAATTTAATGAAACAAAATGTAAATAAAAAAAGTTGCCGACAAAAGATTACCAAGAAAGTTTTTCACCTCATAAATCGCTTTTTCTCAACAAGACTTAATTAATTGTACGTTTCATATTAAAATAGCAAGAAAGAAATATAAAGAAGTATAAAGCAATTAAATAGTCACTAAATCATGTTTTTCTGAATGAAATTCTTGGTAAAGAGTTTGACATTTAAACTGGTACCTTTTCTATTAAAAAAAAAACTTTTAATTAAATAAAATCAAGTTTACAGGCCAGAAATTAGTGAAGAATGGAAAATATATGAAAAGTTATTACAGTGAGCACAAATTAGGCGTCGCGCGCGGTTACCCGTGGTTACCCGCATAAGTTTTGATCTTCTAGGAATTTCTCGATACCAAACTTAGAGCTATCAAATAGGATTGGTTTTTTTCTCCGAGATGGTGCATTCAAACAAACAAATACTGCAGCGTTATCATACTAGAGTAGAATGATTAATGAGTCTTATTGCTTGAAATACATTACTTAATTATGTTTTTATACTAATAACGAAGTCGTCGTGGCGCCGTGGTTACTGTGTGTATCATACGATATCACAGGTTAAGCAACGTTCGGAGCGGTCGGTACTTGGATGGGTGACCGCCGACCATTCATTTCTCAGCGCGACTTCCGTGCTTCGGAGGGCACGTTAAGCAGTCGGTCCCGGGTGCTGTACTTAATCCAAAATTCTAACATCCACCTCCCAGCACTGGGCCAGCTTGGTGGATTATGGCCTAAACCTCCTCATCACCCAGGGGAGAGCCGCATACCCTGCAGTGGGCTCATTACAAAGAGTTGTGATGATGATGATGACTATTTATTATTTGATAGTAAATATATTAACATAAAATAAAAATATTTGATGGTTTTTTAACCCTCAACCAGATCGTGTTTTTAGCGGTGCTTATTTAGATAAGGCAGTTTGGCAATTATTAAATAGTATACATGCGCTCTCCAGAATTATCCAATCAAAACAAAAATGCCAAAACTCCAAAGCCTAGCGCTTTCTATAATAACCACAATTTACTGCCTTATAATTTGAGAAAAAAATTAAAAATATTTAATTTTCATAGTTAGGTTTGTAGAAAATATAAAATTTTATGCACAATTTAATCATTAGTTCTAAGAAATTAATCCACAAGTGTGATTATCTAGTACAGTAAACTTATTTTAGATTGAAATCTTTAAATATTAACTATTTAGTACTACCTCAAAGATGCCTCCCAAAATACATTAATAAATAGCCTTAAAGGAATTGAAATAAAATAAACTACTTACAGACCTTTGCCGTATTTTTATATTTCATTGATTCTATTAAGGTTTCAGGGTCCTCAGAATTGAATTTATACATCTTTTAAAAATAAAAAAACTCTTACTGGCTTTCCATTTACAAAGTAATTAAACCAAAATTATCTTCATTATATCGACTAATTGTACAGTCAGTTGCAGAGAAACAGGGCCTTTAATTCTAAGAAATAAAGTGTTTTTGGAAATTACCTTCCCACTTTAAGGTCTATAATTTGACTTACCTAACTGTAAAATAGAGTTTTCGTTTGAAGATTAAGAAAATAGATAACTTTTTCGCAACATTTTTTGTTATAACTTGTTTTTAAGTTTAAATTCAAAACAATATTTTAAGAGCTTCTTGAAGAAACTTCATTCTTACAGTAAGGGTTGGTCCCGCATAGGTATTTGCAGCTGACTGTACTATGGATACAGAACATGGCTCCTACAATTTTAGTATTATATTATAATATTGGGCTCGATTGTATATTAGATTCGCTAATTCTAAGTCTCTCTCTAATTTTAAATTAATGATGACCACTTTGGCGATGGCTTGTCTGCCTCAGACGCCAGTAGTAGAGTAGCAGGTTCGTTTCCCGCAAGGATCAAGAAAAAAAAACCGTGTCTGGGTGTTTATCTATTCACTCCTAGTTTGCTACTCAGTGTCCCATTACAAAAGATATGCTTACTTTGGGACCATGAAGTTAGTGTGATAGTCGGGGATTCTTTTTTTAATTAAGAAACAAATTCAAAAGTTGCTAACAAAACCTAATTTTGAAATTTCTAAGTTTGACATTAGAGAGACTTAAAATTAAAGAATCTATTCAATGTAGACTTTAACGTTTTAAATATACCTAATGCAATTAATTAGTGAGATGTAAATACCCTTATTGTTGTGATAACTTTTATACCCTGTTTTGTTTTGTATAACATTCATTTTAATTATTTGATAAGTATACAGTAATATTGTTTAATTAAAAATTATAATAATATAACGTAAATTATAAATTCATTAATTTGTTTTATTTAAATTACCCATTTAGGTACAGCTACACTATGTTTTAGTATCGTTTATGGCTTAAAATATTTTGAGACTTTTAAAGCTGGGAACCATAGATTAGCAGATTGCAAGAAATCGGGATCGAATCAGGAATGAGGAGTTTCGCAGGCTGGAATGGCAATGGGCAGGGCACATAACTCGCAGAATATATGGCTGTTGAGGCAGAAAAGTTCTCGAGTGGCGGCCACGTACTGGGAGATGCGTAGGCAGGTCACCCGCAAGATGGACCAACGACCTGGTCTCAGTCACCGGTAAACGCTGGATGTGGGCAGCACGGGACCAAGTGACGTGAAAAACCTTGGGGGAGGCCTATGTCCAGCAGTGGACGTCTCCTGGCTGAATGATGATGATGAATTTGCTAATACATTTTATTACACGTGACTGTACATTTCTTTAGTTAGAAAATCGCCTATAGTTACTCGTTTTCTCGCTGGTGGCGGTAGGATAATTGCCATAGCTGTCTATCTTTGTTGTATTATTTTGTTTGTATCTATCTGCCACTCCGCCGTATATCTAGCCTACGCTCCTTGAAAAGACTATGCTTTCCTTACCTCTGTTTAAATTTTTTTTTCCATTCCAAGAAAAATGAGAAGTTTTAAACTAACGACTTATCTTTGGGTACAAATAATGTCAAAAATTTAATTTAAGTATCAATTAGAATAGGTGAGCAAAAAATTATGAATGAAAGTTATTTCTTGTAGGTCAGTAATTTTAAACAAGGTTTCATGAGGTTCAGTTAAAGGACTGGTGTCTAGATTTTTTGGAAAAGTGAAATGTGCTAAAGTGAGCTAAAAATAATTGTCATATAAATATGAGAAAAAATATATTATCATAAGTATCTAAAGTAAAGTCAATGCCTTAAATATTTTAAGCATTGACATTTGCACAAAGTAAATTAAACACGTTAAAATAAAAACAATCACGCCATTAGCCCTATTTTAAAACCCTTACTGTATAAAATCGTAATCACAGAAATAGTAAAATCACTTCTTAAAATTTTAAATGACACAGCAAAATAGCTTGTTTATTATTGAAGGTAAGTGTACCTATAAAAATGAATTTCAACAAGGGTAGCCACTATCCAGTTGTCAATAAAGGGTTCGTAGTACCAAACAACTCTCGGGTTACTCGGTACTCGGATTACTTGTATCTGGTATCCAGATTGATCGCTTTTGATACACTCTTGTTCAAGGAGGTTTCACTAACTTTGACTTGCTTTATTTGCTTATCCCTTTTCATTTAGGTCATTTAAGGAGTGAATACAATTTCAACTTGAGCAAAAACCAAAATAATGTTAGATGTTTCTTTGGCCTTTGTATACATCCGTAGTCAGCTATTTTATAAGCTTATGTTGTAGTAGAACAAAAGACCATCGTAGTACCCCTTACTAACTCGAGCCAAACCAGTTTTCAGAAATTCGTTTTGTCAAAGCCAACTGAAGTTTCGAGGAATCCATAGGATTGTATCGCATACTCCTCGGAGACAGTATTTATTAGCTATGAAGATGTAATAGTAGATTATGCATCAAGGGGATAAAGCAGTGTATTATGTCACGGGCATCATATTGAATCCTGAGCGAAATGAAGGATTCTGTAGATTCTGTAGAAGATGTTAATTCCCGAACGAAGTGAGGGAATTATGGTAAGAATCCTGAATGAAGCGACGGATTCAAGACTGCCCAAGACTAAGACACTGTTATCCCCGAGGAGCATACTCTACTTTGTAAACCACCTTGTAAGATAATTAGGTAATGAAACGCAGGAATTAAATCAAGTACCTATTAAGCTATTTAATGATTTAGAAATTAAAGATAATATTAGAAACAATTGACCAGTTATGTAAAGATAAAGTGATATTTCTATTTGGTATATTAATTGTTTACTGTTGTCTTCAACATTGAATAAACAGTCCATAGGCTGCTAGGTTTCTTTGTAGAAGACAACTGTTGAAAATATACTAAAAGCAATGACACCGAAATAATTTTCACGACTTTTTTAGTTTTCCAAGCAAAGAAATCTTCGTAAAATTTCATGTACAAATGCTTCGATTTACATGGCAAAATATTATCGACGATACTATTTGCTTCATTTCTAATATCTTCTGGTGTTAAATCGTCACTCGAGCTCGACATATTTTATTTATTCGAATATTATTGAAATAAAAACTCTGAAAAAATTTTCTTTTCAAAAACCGCGCAATTTTATTTCTTATTTGTCTTTTTCAAAAGGCAAAAGAAACCGTCGCATAAAGGTTTTTTACGAGGGTTTTTAATTTTTTCTTGGTAGTCGTTCCAAATGCAAAGGTACACAAACTTATACAGCCAAATTTAAAGTCCATATATTTTTTAATTAGGCAAAGCAACTAGTCATACAGCCATGTCCATGTAGGTATTATTAAATTTCGCTCCAATTGACATTCCAAAATCAAATGACATTATAACCCTTAGGATTAAAGTTTTGTTTATTTCCTGTAAGATACCTTTTTTAATCTTAAGGGATTAATATCTTGTTTTAGGTGGAGTTTATCTCATACATAATGCGAATTTTAAACAAAGGTGGTGTATAAAAGGCTTTTCATGTCTTACCATCTGATAAAGTTCATGAGATGACTCTAACACATTGTATGGCGTTGTATAGGTACCACAAGGGGACCGAGAGCAGTTATTTAATAATTGAAAGGAATAATTGAAAGGGGTTGCAGGTTCTACCCGACTGCAGTTTCACATTATTAAAATTATTTATTCCATAAATTGACTACTATTCAACAAGTTCTACTTAATTTGAAGATATATAGTTGTGTTATAAATGTAATAATAATGCTTTAATTGCTTTCTGAATCTACCATAAGCGATACATCTATCTTTAGAAAGATTCGACGTATTTTTTCAAAGGAGGTTAGTAAACTGCAATTACTAAATCAATTACTTTAACTTTTTTCCTTGAATGGAGGAAGCGAATACACTGCAAAAGACACTTATTTAAGATAACGTGCCCTGTTGATGACATAAAGACTTTCTTCTTCTTTACGACATCAGCAAAACATTTTTTCTCTTAATATAGACTCTAACAACCAAATTCAGTTTACTTTAACAAACTGGTAGAACATTCCATGACATAATTACTAACCCCTTATTTGCCACGCCTCAGTCATTAGGCAGTGAGTCATTAGCAAACCTTGTCTGCAAACATGGGGAACACATTTACTTAGTATCGTTTACTGTATACTGAACTATAATGTCCAGTTCTGATTTTTCTGTATATTTTTGGAAATCTTGCGTCCATTTTCCTGAAAAGAAATTTTCCTGGCACCTTTAAATGACGAATAGATTTCTTGCGCCTTTATCTTCATAATCAGGTATCATAGAAGATAAACGTCCCATACTGATTGCATAAAAAACTACATATCGTAAACCACTCATACATAATGTAAGCTCCTTACCGAAATGAAGTTGGATAGTAGAAACTTTTAAATATTCGAAACTATACTTTGCTAGCAAGTATCAAAGAGATTTCTGTGGTGCTAACTAAGCAGATGAAATATTAATTATTCTATAAAAATATAAATAAAAAACATGTTATTTATCAAAACTCAGGGTTACGTAGGTAGATCTTTGCTTGTTACATTGAACATTTACCATTCTATTTGACGAATCTACGTCTGCAGCCACACTCAATGCACGGTGACTCGGGGCCTAACGCGAGCGCGGGCGGCGTCCTGTGGCGAGCGGTGGCAACAGTGACTCGCGAGCTCTTGTAGCGGTTTTAGTTATGATGAACTGGTGATGAAAGTAATGGATGACGATATGGTATTTCTTTTTTTCTGTTTGAAAAAAAAAAAGTAAAGTATGAAGAATTGAGACGTAACTCAATGTTTTTTAAATTCACTCGAATATATCTAATTATATAAATATCTAATTATATCCGTGTCGAAATTTTGACTACATTTTAAGTAAAATATCTACTAAACTCATAAGATAGGTACAAACTTTTGCAAAGGTTCCTATCAATCTTGAGGAGAAATTGTTAATAACTCTTAGGTAAGAATAAAAAAAAATTTACAGCAACAACAAACAATAGAAGCGCACACGCCAAGCGACAAGACCGGCGTATGCGAATTCAGTTTTTGCATTTAATAATGTGCAATTATACTTTAATAACTGAAAATTTTATAACATTTATTTTTATTTAGCAAATTCTTCAGTTGTTACCGAACTAGTTTGTTACCCCCGCTACCCGCGCATTGGATCGCTTGTTGCTTAGGCCCGTAGTGTGGCCAGAAAGAGCGGACAAGAACGTTTGAACCTTACGCACAATGACTCGCTCAGTCCGATGGCGCTAGGCTTCCGCCTTAGTCACTACAGTATTGTTACATATGTTCGATATTTCGCTACCGTCGTCGCCACCGCGCTAGGCTCGCAGTATGGAATCACACTTAGTCACTACTAATGGGCGGGTGGGTAAAAATTGAGAGGGCTAAAATTGGTATAAATGGGTGGAATAAATAAAAAGTCAAAATACCCATTCTTACCGGGTATAAATTAAAAACAGCGGGTAAAAATTGAGAATTGCCTTTAAATCACTTGTTGAAGCCTAACTACAGTATGGACACTACAGTATGGTTACATATGTTTGATATTTCGCTTCCTTCATCGCCACCGTGCTAGGCTCGCGATATGGACGCACACTATAGTAAGAGCTCATTCACACGAAGACGAATCGTGATTTTTCACGAATCGTGTTTTTTCACGATTCGTTATTTTTTTTGACGGGAGCAATGCTTTTTATATACCCATGTTCACACGCTTCACGAATCGTGAAAAAAGACGTAGACGGATACGTCGGTCACTACGGTCATTAGAATGAACCGAAATATACCGAATCGTCAAAGACGTATCCCGTGTGAATGCGCCCTTCGTCAAAGCAATATAGTCTGCGGTGCTACAGGAAAGACGTATGACAAACTTCATTGCCGAACATCTAAAAGAGGTGTGGTGATAAAACATACCCATAATATTATCTCGACTTAAATTTCTACTAATTTCCATGGCAGGAAATTTCTTAACCACCTTAATTCCCTTTAATCCTTAAGGGCCTACACTACCTCAAACACGCTCCGAATCCAAATTTTGATCTCAAATATCTATCAATCTATCAGAGTACTGAACTAATAATTTTAGAAAAAACATATAGCAAAGTTAAGAGTATGAACTAAGAACCATATGTTTTGAAAAAACGATTGATGAAAAAAATCTCGATAGAAAAATATCACAAACTTACCTCTAAAATTAACAAAGAAACCTTATTACTTAATTAGTACTTAACCTACACTAATGTAACTTGGTATTTAGTTTCAAGGTATGACAATACGTGTACTATATGATCTGATTTTAAAATATATTTTTTTTTTTTATTATAAATCTTAAATCTAAAATAATGTGTTTGGCACGACGGGTGACCTGCGCCCGCTCAAGGATTCAGTTCATAGATGAATATAAGTACTAAAGTATAGATGACCGTCTCGCGGTTTTTGCACTTTAGCGCCACACAGTATCCACTCTAGGAACCTTTTTGACCAAAACAACCCTAGAATGCAGCCCGGCCGTACCGCCACTTTCAAATTTTCAGAAATTCGTAGTACCAGTTATTACTATTGCAAACTGCGCAATACTAATAAGTTGAAATAAACTGCACAAAGTATGATGCTATGCGAGTTGGGGGTAATAAAAAAATATGCATCTCAGACAATTATTTATTTTTTCTTAATTATTTGTGTTTGATATAATAATTATAAGCCATAGATTTGTTCGGGTCTTTTTCGTCAAACTCAATGCTTTTGCGACACAAATTTTTCACCTCCTTGCACCAGTCATTCAAAATCAATGCAATTCCTTTTCTTAACTCACTATCTCACTAGAAAGTCAGCATCCTATGTAAAAATATTACTTCACAAAAGTAAAATCTTTGATTTGAGATCGTAAAAACGCGAGGATTGAACACTCTACTCAACGTACTTTGTAGAAAACACTAACAAAAGAATTCAGCGACAAAAAACACACAGAAAAATAAGCAAATGCAACGAGTGCAAAAATTTTATTGGTTGAATACTATACTATAAATACGCTGCCTGGTACTATAGATATATCGATATCGAACGCAGAAAAAAAATACAAAAGTTCCAGTAGTGCCCGGCGCGTAGCGCTAGTAGTAATAGAATTTTGGTATTTGTATGGAAGACAAACTAGCATGATTCAGTTGCACTCCGGCATTCGTACGAGGAACCTGTGTCGCTTTCACGCTTGCCGCCGCCACTACAACATCACGTAAAAATCGTGTTTTCCATAAATAAATTTGTGGTGTGTTTTATTTCAAAATGGGAAATGAAAGAAATAAAATACGGAAAAGGCAGAGTTGGAGAAAACAAAACGCGAGTGAGTAAGATAGACCCGACGCGCGTTGCGGGGTGCTTCACGGCCGGGCGGTGAGGTGGGGGCGAAATTCAGATTCTAGCTGGAGTAGTATGGGCTCTTAACAAAACAAGTTCATACAAAACTGAAAGAACAGCGACAAAGTTTGTGCTTAGTCAAAAGTTATGAGGTAGCAAACATAAAAAAACATGCACGAAGAATTGAAAACCTCCTCCTTTTATGAAGTTGGTTGACAATAATGGATTGTTTTTGTAATACTAATGCTCGTAATCTGAGTCACTACACCGAAATATCAGACACCGAAAATAGTAATAATGCAATGAAATCCGTTCAAAACATATATGAAATAAAAGACTGTGTTATTTTTAAATGTATAGCACGCAGCAAAAAATTGCTGTCAATATAGACAATGAGGCGTAACGTAAGATCTTTTTTTATGGACGGGTAAATCTCAATATTATAACATCATAAGTGTTAATTATGACGGTGTCTATTTCTCGTAGATTGAAAAGCCAAAAAAAATTGCAACTATTGAAAACAAAAGTTTTTTTATTAGTTACTTTTCCCGCGTTTTACCTCACCTGATGGTATGTGAAGATGAGGTTGAATAAGACAGCAAATACAAAATACTGCCGGAACACATCACCGCTGGCGGCACGTTTTTTATCAAGGGTGGTAGATTTTACATTGGTGTTAGGTACCTAAGTATTTACGAAAGAATATATAGTTTTGGTATTTATTTATATCTATTGCCTAGTATTATACTAATAACGCAAGCTATTTTAAAGCTATTAAATTTATTTAGAGCTGGTTAGCGTTGAGTAAAAAAAATCGTAGAAATACTTCTCAGTATTAAGTCTCGTAGAACATCCGTAGTACGCGTAGCACGTAGCTCGTAGACTATTGAATAGTGATAGTCCTCGTGTGTGTGTAACTTCGTGCAGGCAGAGTGAAAAAATAATTCAAATATCTAAAAATACGCCAAAAAAGCAGTGAGACATATTTTTTTATTGATTGTCGATATATTTAGCCGAATTATCAGCTTATTTAAAAAAATACGTTTTTTTTTGTTTTTTCTCTTTAACATATACTTTTATTGTTTAAAACATATCATATATTCTTAACTATGATAAATATTGTCAAAAATTATTTCTTCGATGATTCAATACGGTTCCTGTTAGCACGAACTGCACTTTGAACATAACCACAAAGTCTGAATCTAAATCAAAAAAAAATCTAAAAGTCGAACATGAATCTAAAATCAGCATAATCGAACAACATTATCTTAAATTATATTCACTTAGGCAGAATCTCTGGTCGTTTAACTCTTAGGTACTCTTTATGATAATTTTTCGGCTTTAAAAGCTAACTCAACCCCATAATTATTATTATGTTTATAATGGCTCTTATCGCGTTGTAATACAGTCGCTTATCTCAGTCATAATAATAATGAAACCCATTCTAAAAATTATGAAGTTTACCAAAACCAGTGATCTTAATCTTTTACCATTAGTATGAGTTGTTAGAGTAGTTAAACGACAAAAGTTTTCGTTCTTACCCAAAATGTAAAGTTTGTTACAATGAATTTAGTAATAACAGTCTGGTTCGATGAATTCAATGATCATTTGTTTTTAGTATCTACGACTGTAACAAAATATGATTTCAAAACTTTGCATCTGTTCGTTACATTTTTTCATACTTAAATGAAATGAAATGAAAATTTTTATTCATCATAAGACCATCGAATGGCCGCTCAATGACGTCACAATTTCGTACTTCGGCTTTAACAAGGTGTTGATAGTTATTGAATAAAATATAACAGTAGACCAAGAGACAAAAAAAGCCGGAGGAAAAAAACTCTTGGCACTCTTTTTCAGTCAGGATTATATGAATTAATACAAATAGGTACATACAGTACAAATTGATCATGACATAAAAAAAAACACAAGATAAGAGAAAAAAGACGACAACAGCCAATGTCATGCCACAACCAAATTGCTTACATAGAAGGTGCATTGAGCTATGGATGCACAACACGTGAATGGATGGTATGGATGAACATGACAAACTGGGACCAGAGTATTTAATATATTTATTTTTTAAAATGAAAGCTTACGGTCAGCCTATTCGAAATATATAAACATAATAATGCTTTAAATTTACCATGTTCACAGGAACACCAAAAACTTAAATGTATTTTTAAACATTAATGATTGTTATAGGTAGATATACTGCTGTTAATTTGTATTATTCATCGGTCTGAAAGGCATTTATAATAAGTACTAGCTTTATCCCGCAACTTCGTATGCGCTTAACTACCCTTCTCTTGGAAATTTCAGAAACTATACAACCAGACACCCACTGAAAGAACCTTTATAGGTACCAAGTATCACACCCATACACTCAAGGAATAAGTTTTTTTCATACAAACTAAAAATCATATATTTCACCAGCCCGTGGGAATTTTGGGAATTTTTTCGTAGCACAACCCGTCACTCTTTGAAGAACCTTCATGCCAAGTATCACATCCGTACACAGGAATAAGATTTTTCAAACAAACTAAAAAGTCCGACCCCTTCCCGTGGGAATTTTGGGAATTCCTTCGATAATACAAACAGACACTTATTGAGGAACCTTTATATCAAGTATCACATCCGTGCACTCAAGGGATGGGATTTTTTCATACAAACTAAAACATCATATATTTCCCGTTCTCGTAAGAATTTCGGGAAATCCTTTCATAACACAACCAGACACACAATGAAAAACCTTTACACCAAGTTTCACATCGGTGCACTCAAGGAATAAGATTTTTCATACAAATTAAAAAGTCCTATATTTCCCGTTCCCGTGGGAATTTCGGGAATTCCTTCCTTAGTGCACCCCTACATCCCCTAAAGAATGTATGTTGCAAATTTCAGCTTTCTACGCCAAGTAGTTACGGCTGTACGTTGTCTGTCAGTCACTCAGTACCTCAGTCACTCAGTCAGTAACGGAACAGTTTTATATATATTGATTGATTATGACATTTTATTTTCATTTTACGTATTTGTAGTCAATCGCTGGGCTTCCGTTTCATAGGTATTTACATTTATGCCATTATTTTTGTAGGCATAACTCTGGTATAACGTAGATAAACGGCAACGGGATTTTTATTATCCATTATATAGACAACTTTAAAAATGACGAAAGTATTTTATATAACTCGAAAGCAACAGGGACCACATTTTGTTTTGGGGACAAAATATTTAACGACCGTATTTGAATGACATGTCTTAGACTTTTTCATCATACAAAGTCTTATTATCAACTTGGGTTTCTCCATTTCTATAGTTGGTTTCACCATGGTTTCTGGTCAGATAAATATAATGGTTTTATATTTCAACACAGCATAGAAAAGGGAAAGTGGGGTAAAATCAGGACGCTAAGGGAAAAGATCAACAAAAATTACATTTTAATTATTAAAAATCAGATTTATTAAAATTCGTTTAGTAAGACTAATCCTCTTTTGAGTGTAACAATGAAATCAATTATTTCACAAATATGAATATTAAAAATATATATATTTCTAAACCTTTCCATTTTACGCTTTTGCCCCATGCCTGTTCCAAAACCGGGTACCCTCTTATTTTATACCCGACTTTGCCCCTAACATCTGAAGCACTTGAATTGGTCCAGCTCTTCGGGTTCCCAGCCTGTACACCCTTCATGAGCCCATTTTTTGCATGTAAGGCATTGCACCCAATCGTCACTGGATCTGGTGTTGCCATATATTTCTGTGCAATAAATGCAAATATCATCTGAAATCTTCTTTTTTTGAGATTTTGGTATTTGCTAAGTCATTTCTAAGTTTAGGAACATTTTTCTTATTTATTTTTTTGGCATTTTCTTCGAGTTCTAATTTATAAGGTGACGAAGTAATAATAGCAGTTTTACCTCGACGAGCCTTTGTAGCTTTTTTAGATATTTTTCTTGCGACATGAGGCTTAGGTAAAATATCAGCTGGCGAAAAAGCTAAAGACTGAGATTCCTGGGATTTGCTTGGTTGTGGGCTACCTGGTGGCTGCTGCAATGGGATTGATTGTGGATTCAATACTAAAGCTTCTGAAACCTGATGCTGGTGTTCTTGCAAAGTGTTAGATTTAGCTACGTTGGTGTTAACAACAGTGTTTCCAATTGGAGTTTCAACTATAACTGGTTCCGAAGAGGTCGTCACAGGGTCAGTACATGTGACATCAATATCTGTTGTAGCAGCAGAAATAAACTCATGATCAGAGAAGATATTCGGAGTCAGTGGATAAATACCTGTTTTACAAAAACCACTCATTGCATTTTGAAGAGTCGCCGCTTTCGCATATGAAATCCCAAAAAGCTGTGCAATTTGAAATTGAGTTACAACACGACCTGGATGATTACGCAGCCATGTCATCACTTCTTGGCTGTAATAGTTACTTAGTGGGCCCATGAAGCTAACGTCGAGGGGTTGTAGACCATGAGTGCAGTGTGGTGGAAAGCTAACTATGATGACTCCGTTTGCTCGTGCTTTTTCTATCAATGCAAGATTTTTGGTATGTGTGGCATGTCCATCTAGCAAAAGCAATACAGGATTATTATTAGTGGGTTTGACGCTTTCAATGAAGTGATCAAGCCAATGAACAAAAATCTCGCTTTGTATCCATCCACTAGGATGACATATAGCAATACTTCCAGGCGGTGCACCATCTAACAATTCAGCCTTCATACGGACTCTCGGAAAAATTAGTAGCGATGGAACGTAGACACCAGCAGCAGACATGCATAAAACTGCGGTCATCAATTGGCCTCTTTCAGCTGAAGAGATAACGCCTACTTGCTTTTTACCTTTTACAGCAATTACTTTTGATCTTTTTTAGGGACGGTCGTGATGCCTGTCTCATCGACATTATAGATATTGGTTGGTCTAAAATTGTATTTCTCTTGCAATTCAGTTATTAGGGAGAAAAACTTAGAGACATTTACCCTGTTGAATCCCATCGCCCGTGCAACTGAAGTAGGCTCAGGAAGGCGTAACGACAAATCAGGATGACGACGTAGAAATCCGTAAAGCCAATCCATTCCAGCTAATCCAGTATCTTTGTTAAAATTATGATTTAAACCATTTTTTTCAGCCATTTGAAATGTGAGTTGACGAACATGTCTATAGGTAAGTCCAAACAACTGAGCTTCAAGGTCTTTTATGTGCTGATAAATTAAATTTTCTTGGTCAACTGTAAAATATGTTTTAAAGCGTCCTAGACCTTTTTTAGCAGCCTTTTCTATACTGTTATTTTTTCTATATTTTCTTACTCTGTCTCCAAGTGTTGATTGTGGTACAGAATGATTTCGGGAAGCGATGCGATAACCACATTTTCCCTGTATTACCTCTAAAAAAGTATTTTTTATACCCTCTTCACTCTAAGATTGTTGATTAGTCGTCCTTTTATAATTTCGTGGCATTTTGTTTAATAACTGTAACCATAAAACATACAAAATAACATTTAATAAAATACCTAATAATGGTACAAAACCGGGTACCACCCGGTATTACCCCGTACGGTTTTACCCCGAGCGCACCATAGACAAAGAAAGTAACATGATAACCTAAAATCACGCAGCAACAAATATTTAACCAATGTTCGTTTAACCTTAATATATACTTAATCTTTGCTACAAAAACAAAATTCACTTACCTGAACGCACTATAAACGAGTACTGCTTTGAAATTCATCCAAAATTTGATCAAACGATCTCAAAAACTTTTTTCTTGAACATTTGCTACATGCACGCGCGCAGGTCAACAAACTTCTGTTGACAAACAATTCAGGTTGGCTAACTGCCCGGCACAAAGAGCGCGAAAATTTGAAATTAATTTAAGAGTGTTAGTACCCATACCCGGTTTTGTACTAATCTCCCCTACTTGAATATGGCGTTGTAATAGGGATGAATTTTACTGTATATGTGTAAAATGAAATCGTATGAATGTGTAAGTTGCCGTCCTATGTCAGCATTATCTTCAACAATTAAACAAAAAATATTAAAAAAAAATTTTTTTTTTTGTTAGACTGCCAATACTTGCTCATTGTCAATTGTACACCAAGGCATCAAAGTAAAAAGGGGGAAATATTTTTTTTTTTACAAAAACTAAAAAACCCGAATACGGAGCACAGTAAGTTTCAACTAAAACGAACGAATTAAGCATATAAGACTATAAGAGCTTTTAAATAATATTTGTAATAATAAATAGCAGCAGAAGGGGACAAGCTTCAAGTACAAAATGTCATAAACTCACAGACATGTTTGTATAAATATGTAAGTTATAGTTATATGTTACTTAAATATGTTAGCTTGTCCCCGCCTGCCGCTACCATTATTTTTTTCAAATATTATTTAAAAGCTCTTATAGTCTTAATTTTGTGCTTTTTATTTGAAACTTACTGTATTCCGCATTCGTATTTTTTAGTTTTTGTAACAACTTTTTTAGAATCAAAACTTCTCCATTTAGTATGTACAAACTGGAAGTCTTTAAAATATCACCTCATGAATGAAACAGCAGTGACATTATTCCAACATCAGCCATAATCCAATACTTTGGAGAATTGCAGAGAGTTGTACAATAATGTACAGCCACATCTTATAAGAGCTTCTTCCACTAAGCCCTAAAATAGTTCCATGTCAACCTCAAAATATTTTTTAAAAAGGATTATAATCGTTATATTTATTTCCACTTATACCTCAAAAGTGAGAAGTAGGGTCAACACATAATTTAAAGCTATAAAACAATTACTATTAAATAATGCAGTAAAATAATGCAACCACAGGCGCCGCCAGATGCCTACCTGTCTAGTTTGTTCTACGTAATTCTAACATTCTATACTGCAGTGCGAGCACAGAACTTTATCGAATCGTTTGTTAACGAATGTTCGTATAGTATGGAGACGGTTTTTAAGAAAAAATTGAAATCTGTCCATTGCTATCAATTTTGAACGTTTGTAAACATGTTGTAATCATAAATATCTGTAAAATAAAAAATTACAATGTTACTCAAAACTTGCAACCGACTCCATACTATACGAGCATTCGTAAACGTTCGTTAACTTACGATTCGATAAAGTTCTGTGCTCGCACTGCTGGACTGGGAGCGAAAGAAAAACATAGAATGTGCCAGCTGCTTCTCTTCCCGGGAATACTGTAAGAGTAAGTTAAGGGGCTTACAGAGGTTTTATTGGCGTTATTGTGGGCGATAGACTGACCCCCTGACACTACAATAATCTCTCTTCATCTTTATAATTCCTTCAAACGTGTAAACGTGATATCAGATGGTTTCTGCCTACCTTAAAACCTACCTCATACCCAAGGGATACAGGCGTGAAATTATGTGTGTATGTATTTCTAAGCTGAAGCTGTGATTTTTTATCCTCCTTAAAGCATATTTGACTGTAAATAATTTTGATGTGAAGATGTGATTTATGTTTTCATTGTATTAGTTTGTACTCTGTAAAACAGTTCAAATCTGAAGCTATGGTTTTGTCCACTTTATTTATATACATATTATAGTAAAGTTCTAAAATTGAAATTCTATAGAGGGTCGTTGATTATTTATATCCGTGCTATAGGCAATAAATACTCATATGCTTTTTGTATTTATTCATCCTAAAACTTAGCTTAGCTGACATTATTTTAAAAAAGTTTAAATGTTTGGGTCGCAGAATTTTTTTTCTAAACTTAAAAAGAATATTTAACATTCAAAGAACATAATATAATAAATTAGGCAATCATTCTAGAATTTAATACAATTTTTGACACCCAATGAGCATTATGTACTTAAAAAAATAAATTGTACCTACTTCTATTTGACATATTTATTAATATAATTCAATTAAATTTTTGACCTTAAGAATTCTAGATTGTTAGCTTTTTTGCCATAATAATAATTTAATATATTATAATAATTCGTTGTAATTTTTTTAACATATTTACACACCATTGTTATGGTAGATTGTGAATGATCTGTATTGTATTTAAGCATCCCTATGTAACCACAAATCTAGTAAATAAATAATTTTGATTTGATTTGTTGATTCTACTAAAATTGTTTAGGGTTTTAAGTGGAACTGAAATATGGAAATATTTGTTTACTTAGATTTGAATTCTATATTTTTTTGGGCTTGAAATGGAATGTCTTTATAGACCATTGTATGGACCTTAAAATTTTGAGAACAATAGACTTTGAGGTTTAGTGGAATAAGCCCTTACAAGATGTAAACATTTTCATAGGAATTTGAACCTTATGACAAGCGAATAAGTCGCAAAGCAATAAACCTTATTAGACGTGACAGTACACACTGCTCGCCGCTCATGCAATGTAACGTATTTTGATTACATGCCCCAACATGATCGCAAGCATCCTATGCAGCATAATCAGAGAACATAGTTTTCATGCACATGTTATACATTCACAGTTAATTTTAAACTTTGGCCTTTAATCTTGTTGTAATTTTTTGATAAAATATCGTCCAAAATATACACCAAATATTTTTTCTCGATATAACTGGTAGTTTTGAAGTATCTCTTTAACTTTATTCAATTGCTATTAATATACCTTATCCTATTGACCTTTCAAGCAAAACAAAGATTTAAGGCTAGGTGGATACATGTTTGTTACTTTTTCGAAGAGAAAAGGCTTAATGGCTAAAATGATGTAAATGGGTATTCATATTGTCATATTACGCAAAGAACAGCATGCACATATAATAATTAGAGAGACGTTGAGTGCTCTAGAATGAAGACTAAAATACACATTATTTATTAATAAATAAGAAAATGTATACAGGCCTTTTAATTTCTTTTATTGGTTTCTTCGGAAAATGAAGATGATTTCGAAGATGACATCAAGGAAGGACCTGAAACATCATAAAATATTGCCGGGGCGCATTACCGCACGACCCTGGAGGGTGGTCAAGCGGAATTTACTCAGGTTAGTCGCCTTTCACTATATGCTTAACCAGTACATTGTATTATGTTTTACATACATACATAACGTCACGCCTATATCCCTAATGGGGTAGGCAGAACAGACGCTATAAAATATCTGATGTAACGTTTGACTTTGGAGGTATTACTATGATGGAAAGAGACTATTGCAGTGCCAGGGGTCAGCCAAACCTCCGTCCCTTAACTGACTTTTACAGTTTGCCCGGGCAGAGAAGGGCTGTGCAGCTGGCACATTCTATGTTTTTCTTTCGCTCCCAGTCCAGCATATGTTTTATAAGATGCTTATAAGGGTCTAAACACTTTTGTTGCAATTTGAAAACAAAACACTTTTGCAAAAGACAATTTACTACATAA
Organism: Stenoptilia bipunctidactyla; assembly: GCA_944452665.1. Classification (NCBI taxonomy): domain Eukaryota; kingdom Metazoa; phylum Arthropoda; class Insecta; order Lepidoptera; family Pterophoridae; genus Stenoptilia; species Stenoptilia bipunctidactyla. The sequence goes on from OX101738.1 coordinate 12,045,382, forward strand.
ATGTTGTTTATTACGTGAAAGTCATAAATGGGAACAGGGAAATTCGTTTAAATTTTGCGATGTTGAAAATGTGCTAACTTCCAATTTGAGGGGGATATGACTGGAAATCGCTTTCTTGCTGATCCTTAAATCCAGCAAAAATTGTGGCATAAGGCAATGAGTTATCAAAATTTGATATTCGAAAAACTCTTGGGTCTTTAGCAATAAAAAGTGTAAAGCATATTTAATCGTGGATATACTCGCGGTTTGACTTCCGAAATACCCACTGGTAAGTACTTAATGGTTTTTTTCTATAACTCTGCATAAAGTATGTTGATAATTCCACCAGAGATTCCAGAAGATCAACTCGTTCATGGGTCAATGTGTACGCTTCATTTTATAATAAAATCCTAAAATATTTAAGATTAACCCTTTTAAGGATAAGTGTTATGTGAAAAGTTTTACTTTAAGATATCCGGATGCAAGAAGTTTGTATTCCCTGGCTGTAAATTGTTATTATGTATTTTTTTCTCCTATTTTTAAAAGATGATTGCTGTTGAGTTTCTTGCCACTTCTTCTCAACAGATCGACTTTCCGAAGTGGTGGTAGATTCAGTTCAATTTGTTAATTGTTTGACTTATTTCAAATATATTTAAATACTTACGAAATAAAGAATTTTTGAGTTTGAGTTTGAGAGGAAAATTATGTTGTTATTTTCAAGCCAAAAACGGACATAAACTATATATTATATTGTTTTCACCACGAGGGATTTCACTGAGACAGCTCATATGTAAACACGCTAAGATATATTTATTATCTATTTCTGCCTTTGGACTGGCTTCAATTTATAAAGCAGCAGGTCCTTTATCCAAAGGGCGGAGTGTCCTTTGTTCACGAACATTTTCTGAAAAGGAGTATTAAAATGAATGGTTTCAAATTAAAGGGGATGATGAGATATATCATTTTGAATGCGGGCTGTAAACGTACAGCTACAAAATATACATGAGGCCAAAATACTGATAGATTAATTATATGATCAACTTTTTATTTTTAAACAGAATTTATTGACATCATAATACAATTTAAAAGTTTGAAAACTAAAACCAGACTACTAAAAGCACACCCTTAAAAGTACGAAACAAGAAAATACTTTCCGCTGAAATATTTATATTTTTATACGTCATACTGATAGAGATATTTTTATCAATGTGACGTATAAAAATTTCTTATAAAAAGTTCTTTTATTTGAAACCCCACACATTAAAGTAATGTTTTTTCTTAAGTTATTTCCTTTAAGATCCCTAAAGGGCGTTGTAGTCAATTTAACGTGACGTTATGTAGCCTATAATCAGCGGACAATCATGAGGCTTTCAACGAAACCTCATTTGTCCAACTATAATAAATAGTTTAGAATTTATTCGGGTAAAAAGCAAAAATGGTTTAAAATAAAATAGTAAGTGAAAGTTGGATTCGTGCACTTAAAGGATTTCCATTATAAATGAAACAGCTTTAGAAATAGGGTCCTGTTTTACCTGAGGGTATGGAACCCTAAAAAACTATATATATCAAGAAAATACCAACACAAACACATTAAGAATTAAAAATAGTAATTAAACAGTAACAAAGAACAATCTGCATAAAGAAAACATAGGAATAATGCAATCATCATATATTCATCATCATTCAGCCAGGAGACACCCACTATTGGACATACCTGTTAGACCTCCCCCGAGGTTCTCCACACATATCGGTCCTGCGCTGTCCCATCCAGCGTTTACCAGCAAATGTGAACAGGACTACCTTACGGGCCTACCTACGCTATAGGTCAGCTGAAAAAGCTGTGAACAGTCTCTAGAAATCGTAAGTCGAGTTCGTTTCAGCTAAATTGGGGCAATCGCATCTCGCAGCCTTGTGCTTCAGCTACCTCAGATACTTTCTATCTTCTCACTCCTCAAAGATCACATATTTTTCGATGTTTTTCGAAGTTGTAGCTGTAGAAGACTGTCCAGAGCGGGGGTCATCTTTGATGATCTCTTGTACACGTCTATATTTAGCTGTCCACTTTTTTATCATTGTATACGACAGAACAGATGTATAAGTATTCAACACATCTTCATGAAGCTGCTCTGGATTATGGTGCTTCTTGTGGAGATATTTGATCACGGCACGGCACTCTAAATTACGTTTAATACGAGTTTATTAAGTTTTTTTACCAAACTTTAGCGCGTTCCTTTAGGTAGGTATATTAATGTATTATTTACAATTTTGACTAAGTTATTGTTATTAAATAGTATTCAGAGTGTTTTTCTTAATGACATGTAAAGTGTTAATTAGCTATAGTTAAATACAATTTCTAATTGGAATTAGTAAAATTGACCCAAGTACAATTAGTATTTGCGCACTGCTATTGACGGTAGAATATGCCGACCATGATTTATATAAAGGAATTGTAGTACTTACCATATTCTGCGAATAAATGACAATTCTATTCTATTCATAGGTCACTTATGCATTAGGTATGCATGACATTCTACCCATTGTTGTAAAAGGATAAAACATTAATTTCAGCAAAATACATTAAAATATTTCTGAACAAAAGTAATTAAAACTCAATACTAAAGTAAATTCTATTAAATAAAGAAGACTGTCAATTTACATTTTGTCAAACAATTCGATTTTGGCAGCGGAAACTGACCTTTGTTGCCTATGAATCTGCAATAAACTTTAGGGTGGTATACACAGATGCTACAACAGTTTTGGGCCCGTTGTACAATCGAAACAACTGAATCATTACCCATTTTGCTAAAAATTCATTTGAAACTGTCAAACTTTTACACTCTTATTAATAAACTCGGATTAAAGTTACGCCTAGTATTAGCAGTACTGTACAGTGTGTACAGGGAGCTAAGGTCTATCGCGTATAATGCACTTATGACTTTTTAGTTACTGTACGAATTCTGTACTCATTAAATGTCAATGTGTCATGTGATGATAACAAATTCATCACCAAGGAAACCTATCTTCAAGCAAATTTCGATCTACAAGCATTTAGACGATTTGCCAAAATGAACTTGTTGTAGGTCATGATGCCATGCCTCCCGTACTGCTACTGTACCAACCCGTCATAGTCAAGTCTATCAATATCAATAAATTAATTATCTGCAGCTATTGGTTTCTTAAATAAAGTAAATAAATAAATTACCCCGCTATAAAATAAGCAATGACATTCGGATAAATTATGTATGTGCTGTTCTAGACGGAGTTTATGAACTCTATTTAGTGTGTTAGACGCGTCGCAATAAAAATGCAATTATTCAACGAGTGGATTTACAGCATACGTTTGGACTCTTTTTAATCACGTATGTTCCATCTTCGACCTCATTAACACTTACAAAATAAGCCCAAAGCTAGGTTCACTCTGTAGTAAAAAAGGACCGGCTCTTCATAAAGCACTAAAGTGGAGTTGATGGAATTTGTAACATGTAAAGTCACATTGCGAAAAATATTGTGCAAAAAATTATGCAATATTAAATAGACATTGAGAATTTTCCACAGAATACAGGGCAAACTGACTGAAGTTTAGATACATAACTTCACGCCTGTCGCCCTTTGGGATAGGAAGAGCCTAGGGAACGCCACTTGCTACGATCCAGACATAGGTACCTCTTTCGCTTCAACCACGTTCATTAATAATATCATAAATCATCGCCGGTTACGGGTACTTTGAACTAGGCCCTTTTTAAGTATGTCACTAATTTAGTTGGCATACGTTCACCCTTTAGACATAACCATCCATTCGTGCTTTGTACTTCTCTTTCGTAATTCTACTTTCACTCTAGTTCATTGATTTTAAATAAATATCAATTATCAAAACGTATACACTTTTGACGACCACTTTGGCGATGGGGTTAACCTGTCTGCCTCAGACGCCAGTGGTTGCGGGTTCGATTCCCGCTCGGAACAAGGAAAAATAAAATGTTCCGTGTCTGGGTGTTTATTTATGTATTTATATTCTAGGTTCCCCCCTAGTTCGCTACATGGTATCCCATAACACAAATCCCATAACTTTGGGGTCATGTAGTTGGTGTGATTGTCTGGGGATTTGATTGATGATTTTGATTTTTTGATACAGGGTTATTTATATTGGACCCGCATCTGTTGAGGGGTTATAGAGTAGGTCAATACGGAACGGACCATTTTTTCTATGGAATCACCCCTCCTAAAGTTTATTGTTTTCGAGTTGAAATAACTACAATATCAAATACTAGTTACAGGAGACGCAATTTAATTGCGAAGTTTTGGTTTGACGTTAGAAGAGAATAGTGTTTAAAATACAATAACATGCATTAAATTGTTATTCCACGTTAGTTTAGTACCTACCTAATTTTTGGTACATATCATGAACTCATTAACCATTTTCATGACAATGTCAAAAAAGTAGTTAGGAAGGGATTTTTTTAAACTAGTGAAAAATGTGTGTATACTGTAAAATCCTAAAAGTGAAATAACTCAAAAACGTTAAATTTTTGGAGAGGTGGTTCCATAGTGAAAACCCCTCAACAGATGCAAGTTCAATAAAAAACTCTGTATTGTGCGTATGAAAAACAAAGAAGCAATTAAATCTAAATACGTGTCACATACAAGACGCTAGTTGTTGTACTAAAAGCATCGTAAATAAAATGCGAAAAATGTTCTCACGAAAATATCTTAAGGTACGTAATAATTTTACAATAATAAATAAAATCCCCAGACAATCACACCAACTTCATGGCCCCAAAGTAAGCATAACTTGTGTTATGGGATACCATGTAGCGAACTATAGGGGAACCAAGAATATAAATACATAAATAGATACAATGTATTTCATAATACTAAATATTTGTATTTCCCAACACGAGCGTTGGCAAAGTTCACCCAAAATGCAAAGTTTTAAATTTTGCTCGCAACAGTGTATATAAAGAGCTTACAAAACAGGTTATATGTTATGTGGACACAGGTAAGGATATATGTATAGCTATTTGTTCCTCTTTCATGCTGTCAACTTGGTTCCAATTTTGACAGAAACATAGCCTTTATCCTGGATTAACGCAAAAGGGCCTTAAAAACAAGTAATACCGTGGTGTGATTTCAGGATTTCCCATTAACTAAATTGTTTGCCCTTTCACAAAAGTAAATACCATACGTTGTGATCAAAACACTGTACATGTATAAATAAAGTGAGATTGGGTTGTATCAGTTTCTCTATTAAAAGGTCAAAAAACGGTCAAAACCAGTTTAGTTAACTTAAAAAAACTTTAGCAACTTGTCAAACCGTACAAAGCTTTGAGTGACCGATCGAAAACTAACAAAGAATGGCACAACAAATCCGGGTCCTTGCTGTTCCAAATAAAAAGGTACCTTTTGTACTGTAGGGCTGGTTATTGAAATATTCCTTTAAATACGACACCTAAGAGTTATACGCAAGGTAATGTAGATTGTAAGGAGACGATAGGGCTTATGGTACTTCAAAGGTTGACGTCTCTATAGGAAAAAAAAGTTAAAAAATAATAATACAAATGTTGACTATACTCGTACCTTACCGTCCAAAAGTTCTTATTTTATAATTTGAGATTTATTTTTTGTTTTACGATATCGTACTATCTTTTAAAATATCTTAAGCTTCTACTTTATTATTGTAATAAAAATTAAAAACGAATAAATATTTTTTAATAATATGAACTTAAGTGTATAAAAATTATGTAATTATCTTTATGAAAAAAATAGAATTCTATCAGAAATCCTTACGAAAGATATGTGGTGATTATCGGTAACCTACCTTCCACCACTGAAATCATCAAAAGTCCTAACTGGTAAGGATTTGCATATATCCTCTTCGATCCAACTTCATGTTGTCACATATGTACCTTCATATCATTTTCATGATTCGGTGATTCATACCAGCGGTATGAATCACCGAACAGCGTTTTTGAATGGGTCGATTCATACCAGTGTCAAAATTTAAAAAAAAAACGATTTCTTGGAATCTCGAGTAGAAAACACTTCGTAGAACCATTTAAAATAAAATATTTATTAGTATTTAAATCTTATTAATCTAGGTAACTTTATTATTCTTACTACATACATACTTTTTATGAGAAATACAAATAATAATTTCTTAAAAATATTTACAGATGATGATAAAATAAACCAATAAAATTATTAAACCGCAATTGCAGTGTACATAAGATACATAAACAGGTTCACACAGAGAAAGAAAAATAGTAACTTCAAACAAAATCTCCATGAAAAGCAGCACCTTTGCTTTCTTAGTTGTTTTCTTTGAAAATGATTAAAGTTTTATTGGCTTTATTTGTCAACGCAAGTCCCTAATTGGCAAGATAACGCACAGTAACTATAACACCAGTGACTCTTGAAATGAACATTTGCGAACATTTACAAAGCTGAAAGATTTGCTTTGTAAAAGGTAACAATAAAATATATACATATCAATAAAATTGGAGTGTCTGTTTATAATATTGTAATAAATATTTTTTACTACATGCATATGAATTTATAAACATAGGTACATACACCAAAATTATATTTAAAAAATACTGTCTTTCTGTTTGTTCCGGCTAATCTTCGAAATGGCTGGACCGAAAGTTAAAGAATTGATTACGCAACGCATGGTTACACTAGCATTGGCAGCGATCCGCGTTCCAAGTCACGTGCCGCAATTGAGTCAGGCGTAAGTAAGTAAATAGTTACTCAACTTTATTTATTTATAGGCAATTCAAGTGGAAAATAAGTACTGTAACTTTACTTAAGGCGGCGATATAAAAAAAACACCAACTTGGCGGACAAACTTAAAAAAGGTATATTTAATATAAAAAAATATACAAGTGTTGTAGGGCGTACAACTATCGTAATACTACAAGTAGGTATATCCACTATGTGAAGTACACCTGTGCGTATCGGAGCGCGCGACTAGAGTCTCAGGCCGTCCCAAGGATTGGAAGCGGTCCGAAAGCGCTAGTCGAACTGGCAAGATGATCGCGCGCTGCTGGCTTTATACCCCTCCGGTCGGCGCTCGGCGATGTCCGGCGGTACTCGACTTCACTCGCGGATAGGTAGCGGGCGATGAGTCTCGGCCGCCCGATGCGTCACGGAGCGATGCGAGAACGTTTTAAGTTTGTAGGTGTTACAATAATAATAATAATAAGCTCCTCACAAATCTAACTCCACGTCCGACCCGAACATCTGAGGTTACGTGAGGAGCGGATATTGGCAGCTTATTAAGCTAAATACATACCAATAACCAACGGAGCAATAGAAAATAAATGCGATGCGTCTAAGAAGCGGAAATAAACTACCCCAGGCGGGTCCCAGAGCTATTGGCAATGGGGAATCCCGCCCTGAGCCTTCCAGCTCAGGCTGTCCCACGTATTCTGGGGGGGACACCGTATCGCAAATAACTGCCCAGCCTACAACTGCTGCAGATACTAAGACCCATAGCCCACAGGCTGTCAAACGCAAGGAGCTGACCAGGCGGGCCCTTGCCATTGTTTATTCCGAAAACACTACTGCCGAAACTCTATCCCGCACACCATCACCTTCAGAATCAATTATTAGTTCATCTGTATCCTATCAACCCTCTACAGGATCAAGTACAGATAATGAAACACCAGAAGATGTTGCACAAGAAGCTGATTTAGCTGGAAAACTTGTGCCCACTAATGGTACTTCGACAACGCGAAAAAGATGGAGCAAAGAAATAAATGAATTCATCTTGCGTACCTACCTGCAACTAACTAATATGGATACAGATACTAAAGGGTACTTACCACTACTGCATGCAAAATTTACTGAAAAATTTCCACATATACAAGTTAGTAGACAAAGACTCGGGGACCAACGTAGAGCAATCGTAAAAAATAAACTACTTCCCGAAGAAATCATCAATAAAATATATCTAGAAATACAATCAAATACACAAAATAGCCAACACACCATAAACCACTCTCAAATTTTCAGTGTAGGACAGCGTCTAAGATGGACAAATGAATATAATGAAGCTATAATGAGATCGTACTATACCATAACAAAATTGGAAACGAACAAAACAGCCTACCGAAAATATCTACACCAAGAATTTGTTACTAAATTCCCGCACCTCTCTCACGTAACAGAGCAAAGAGTAGCTGACCAAAGGCGACTGATAATAACCAATAATTTAATCAACTCCGAAAACCTAAACAAAATCAAACAGGATATTGCTGAAAAACTACAAATACATTCCGAAACTAATACCCAATTAAGCTCACAAAATTTGAATGGTGTAAATAATCCTATTCACCAAAATACTCAACTTCAATCTCAAGATTCTATTAATTACTTCGATGAACTAATCGGCCCCAACTTGGTCACATCTGAAACACCAACAACCGAAGCACCTCTTCAAAGAAACCCTGATATAGATAGAACATTCCAAGAAACTTTAGACTTTTATAAGAAAACCGAACCAACTAAAAGAAATTACATTCCGAAACAAAATACATCAAAGCGCTTAGCAAATATAGTAGAATACATCAACGTAGCTTTACTCCCTCAATACATAAATATAGAAACAGACTACGAGAGTTTTCAAACTTACCTGTATTGTGCTGCGTGGACTGCAGCTAAAATGAATGGCTCTAATATGAATTTGTTAATACTAGAAAATACCGCTCGGTCTATTCCTAAAACAACAAAAAAAAAGTGGGAATCACGTTTGGAAAAAAAGATTAACGATCTAAGAACTAAGATAGCACGATTAACACAATACATACGAGGTAACAGAAATATAAAATTAACTGCTTATGTAGAATCCATTATTACCAATTATAAAGTACACACCACTCATGAACAGCCTAATACGGAACTGCAACATTTTATGGACACACTCAAGCAAAAATTATCGGTAACGAGTAGCCGCTTACGCAGATATAGAGCATGCACACTTAGGAAAACCCAGAATAAACAGTTCAATGCTAATCAAAAATTATTTTATCGAAATTTACAAAAAAACATAACCAATAGTAACGTTAATAATCAACAAACTGATACACCCCAAATTTCTGTTCAAAATATGTATAACTTCTGGCATAATATATGGGGTCAGGCCATAGAACACAATAACGAAGCGGAGTGGATTCGCAAAGAATCCAACGCAATATCAATCATGAGTGGAATGGAGTTTCAACAAATTTCCATAGAAACTTTTCATGAAGTTCTCAAAAAGCTACACAACTGGAAAGCGCCGGGCTCTGACAATATCCACAACTACTGGTATAAAAAGTTCACATTTATCCATCCTTTCTTGTTTAACCACATTAATAGATTCATAGAAAACCCAAATGATATGCCTAAGTATATCACAACTGGCATCACATACTTAGTACCTAAAGATTTATCCGATCATAGTAATCCAGCCAAACAAAGACCGATTACCTGCCTTCAAACTATTTACAAAATTATTTCATCTTGCCTTGCTGAAAATATATACAAATACATTGAAAAACATAATATTATAGCTGAAGAACAGAAGGGATGTAGGAAGCTGAGCCAAGGATGCAAAGAACAGCTTACAATCGATTCAGTTATTCTCAGACAGGTACAAAAAACAAAAACTAGTCTATATACAATGTATATAGATTATAAAAAAGCCTTCGATTCAGTTCCTCACTCATGGTTGGTCAAAATATTAAAAATATACAAAATTCATCCAATAATAATAAATTTTCTCGAAAAAACTATGTCAACTTGGACGACCAAATTAAAATTCAATAATCTTGAAACCGATATTATACCAATAAAACGTGGCATATTCCAAGGAGACGCCCTCAGCCCTCTTTGGTTTTGCCTTGCCCTGAACCCTCTATCAAATTCTTTAAACTCCGCAGATGTAGGATACTATCAAGAATGGATTGACCCTGTCACACACCTTCCAACAATAAATAAAATTAATCATCTTCTATACATGGATGACATTAAGTTATATTCTACCAGTCATCAAGGCCTAAACAAACTAGCAGATATGGTTGATAGATTTTCTCACGATATCAATATGGAGTTCGGCATAGATAAATGTAAAATAAATTCCGTTCACGCAGGACAACTAATTGAAAATAGCTACCAATTAAATGATGGGAATGTGATAAAATCTCTAACAGAACATGATACATACAAATATCTAGGATATAATCAAGCTAGACAAATAAACCATAAAGATACCAAAATTTCACTAACTAACCATTTTAAAATACGACTTAATGCTATTATGAGAACACAATTAAATTCAAAAAATCTCATAAAGGCTATAAATGGTTACGCTATCCCAATTCTAACATATTCTTTTGGTATTCTAAATTGGAGTAAGACTGATCTCAAGAATATTCAAACACTCGTACATACAACCCTCACAAAAAACCGTAAACACCATCCCAGATCATGTATCCAAAGACTGACTTTGCCGAGGTATGAAGGTGGCCGAGGTCTCATAGACATACCTAATCTGCATAATAAGCAAATAAGCTCTCTAAGAAAATATTTCCACAATAAAGCCAATCACTGCAATCTACACAAAGCAATAGTCGAAAATGATAATTTACTAACCCCATTAAATCTAAGAGATAAGACAAATCAACGTAACGAAACACAAGTAGACAAACAAATAAAAATTGCTATCTGGGCAGGGAAATCTCTACACGGTAGACACTGGAACGACTTGTGCCAACCTAACGTCGACAAACGAGCGTCGCACGAATGGCTCAAGTATGGTGAAATCTTTCCTGAAACTGAGGGATTTATGTTTGCGATCCAAGATCAGGTCATCGAAACGCGTAACTACCATAAGTACATAATGAAAACCCGAATACCAACCGACTTTTGCAGACGTTGCCATAGTGCTTCGGAAACTATTCAGCACATCACTGGGGCCTGCAAAAGTGTAGCCCAAACTGATTATAAGTATCGACATGACCAGGTCGCAAACATAATTCACCAGAAACTGGCAATTAAATACAATCTTGTCCCCCCACCAGCTGTGCCCTACTACAAATATCAACCCGAAACAGTTTTAGAAAATTCAACTCACAAACTATACTATGATAGAGCCATTTTAACTGACAGAACAACACATTTTAACAGACCTGACATTACAATAGTAGATAAAATAAACAACACAGCTCAATTAGTAGACATAGCAATCCCAAATACTCATAATATACAGAACACTATTTCTGAAAAGCTAGCGAAATACGTGCCGCTTAAAGATGAGGTAACTAGGATGTGGCGATTAAAAAATGTAGCTATAATACCAGTCGTTATCTCCACAACAGGTGTAGTTCCCAAGCAGATACACCGATCACTTAAAGAATTAGAATTACCAGCCCATTCCACCTTAATAAAGATGCAGAAATCTGTAATTCTAAACACCTGTAGATTAGTCCGCAAATTTTTAAACAATTCCGAAGACCCCACACAAAACAATACCCTTTTCAGTACCTAACTACTCAAGGTGCACACTTGGTTAAGGCCCGTGTGTACTTTTATGCCGGTGCGTACCTAGCACCGAGTACACTTAATGTTTTAAATAAATAATAATAATAATAATAATCATTTATTCATAACCCACACAATCAATTTTGTCGGACATACAGAGTAAAACTTAAGCTAAGTACACAATAAATAGAGATTTTTTTGGGTTGTACAATATTTTATGACTGGAATATGAGAACCCTGACTCTGAAACTATTTGGAATGTATTATCAGAGTCAGTGTTTTAATCATCCGGTAAGTATGAATTCTTAATTTATCCTAAGAAGAGTAAACTTGTATGTAAACAGTTTGGTACAGTAAGACATAGAAAACTGAGTGTGGTTGCTGTTAAAACTAAATAAATACTTTTAGAAAATGAGAAAGATGATGTATGTATGAGTGAGTAGTGTATCTATGTAATATTTATGCATCTGTGATATGTATGAAAAAATATGTATGTGTGATATGTATGAAATATATATATATGTGTGTAATATATAATTATTATATTCATAAAGACCAGATATTTTATTTTATTAAATTTTCAGTTTCCGTGTAGGATAGCGTAAGGAGATATATTGTTGATTTTTTCTTTACTTCAAAAATGTTAAGGTGGTAGATGGAAATGGCTTTGTGAATTTTGTTATATATTCTTGAGGAGAGAATGCTGTACTGACACGATGCAAAATAAGACCTGTGGGCTACTACTGGACATATATTGACACAGGACCGTCGCGCCAGCACGGCTGGGTCAAGCGGTAACTCAGCATGTTTGCGTAATATACATCGTAGTATGTAAAGTTGCCGAACAGTTAGAACTTTACATTCTGAGTATAAGGAATCGGTAGGGTGACGGATATTTTTATGGGTCATTACTTTTAAGATCGCTCTTTGTGTCCTTTCCAGTTCCAGAAATAAAGTTTTTCCTGCTCCACCCCATACAGGGATACAGTATGCCAATACTGACTGGCACAACGCAAGGTAAACAGTTCTTAGTGTCTGAGGGTCAGCTACATGTCTGAGAATTTTAAATAAGAACGTCATTTTGCGAACGCGTGATTTTAATGCAGATATTTGGGAACGCCAATTTAGGTTTGCATCAATAACAACGCCCAGATACTTAACTCTTTGGACAAAGGAGGGTGAAACACAGCCACAATTTGGGGAAGGTGCATAACAGGTATGGACAACAATGTTTGAATCCCCCTGCGAGGGTGCTGATGCTGGAGATAGTGAAAAAGGAATAACTTGGGTTTTTGGAATATTTAATGTTAGCAGATTTGTTGAGATCCATCCCATTACAGTCTCAAGGGCAGCCTCTGTATGTTTTCTAGCTGTTTCCCAGTCTTTGCCATGAACGAGGAGTGCTGTGTCATCCGCGTAAGTAAAAATTTCACAGTGTGGTATGTTTAATTTGCATAGATCGTTAATGTACAACTGGAATAGTGTCGGGCCCAAAATGCTACCCTGAGGAACACCGTAAGTGATGTTTGCTGTTTCGCTAATATAGGAGTCAATCTTTACACTTTGTTTGCGATCCTGGAGATAACTCTGGAACACTTTCAAAGCATTGCCGCGTACCCCATGGTTCTCCAATTTATCAACCAGTATTGGAATTGAAACAGTGTCGAAAGCCTTGGAGAGATCCAGAAAAATACCAAAACACTTCTTTTTGCTTTCGAGTTTAGAGACTATTGAGCTACTTAGACTTTTCACTGCGTCTTCTGTTGAGATGCCAGATCGAAAACCGAATTGGTTTCGAGCTATTAAATTATTCTTTTCTAGAAAGTTTACAAGATTTTTGTTAAGTATTCTCTCCAAGACCTTCGACAGTACGGGCAATACAGATATGGGTCTGTAATTTGAAATATCACCAGAGTCTCCTTGTTTATGTACCGGGTGAACGAGAGCGGATTTCAAGGCTTTAGGAAAGACACCAGTGGATATTGAGAGATTACACAAATGAGTAATAGGTGGTACTAGAGCTTTTTTTGAGGCTTTGAGAATAGACGCAGAGATTTGGTCCCACCCTGCAGCACAATCTGTTCGAAGATCAGTAATTATGCGATCAACCTCCACTGGATCAACCTCGAGAATGACAATAGAGTTTTTTGATGAATCTGATTTAGATGCCGAAAATGCGCCACGTGGGACAATTTTAGTAGCCAGGTTTCTACCTATGTTAGCGAAGTATTTATTTGCTTTATTAACTGCCGTCTGTGGGTCGCTGTCCATAAGAAGATCTCGAGTAGATTTATTTTTGACATTGGTGTTTGTAACTCCCTTGACTACGTCCCACATCGCTTTGACGTTTTTTGCATTTTGAAATTCTTTTATGTGATATTCCCGTTTAAGCTTGCGTAGAAGATTATTAATGAAGTTGCGATATCTTTTATATGTTATAGAAAGAATTTCATTTGTAGGAGCTTTCCGAAGTTTTTTATGCATTCTATCCCTGTTACGTATGCAACGGAGCAGACCTGGAGTAATCCATGGTTTAATGATGTTTCTCTTCCGGGTAGTGACGATACTACTACTGTGGCAGTCAACTGTTCTAGAGATCAGAGAGATGAGCTGATCAGCAGCTTGATCTGCGTCCTGGGAATTTAGTATGTGACTGTAATCAAAGTTATCAAGGGCATCCTTTACGTCATCATAGTTAATTTTGCGAGTCAGCTTACGAGACCTATAAGCGATATGTGACGGCATTTCATTTATGCAAAGCATAGTTGGTAGGTGGTCAGTAATTGGAGATTCAATAACGAGGGCTATGGAATCTTTTGTAGACTTAAGCATTATGTGATCGAGACAGTTGTTGATCCTTGTAGGATATAAATGGGCTGGCAGTAAGCCAATGGATGCCAAAGTTGTAAGATAAGTGTCGGATAAACGGTCTGAGTTATGCTCCTTGATATCTATATTTATATCTCCCAAAAGAGCGATACTTCTAAAAGACGACAGATCAGTTATCAATTCAGTAACACTATTTAAAAAGTTATCCAGATGTTTATACGAAGGAGAACGATAAACCGATATAAGAGCAAGTTCTGTACCCAGAGAGCAAACCAAACAATTTCCATCTGCAAATTTAGGCTCCCATACCTTAACATTTAACTCGCTTTTAATGTACATTACAACCCCATCATTTTGTAAAATATTATTAGTAGTGAAGTGTGACGTATAACCTTGGATCGATGGGATACGACAATTTTCCTTTAACCAGCATTCACTGAGAATAAGGACGTCGACGTCAAAACGCAAAAGAGCAAGCGTTGAAATAAACTGATCTATGTTTTTATTTATGCTTCTAATGTTAATGTGTATGCATTTGAAATATCTAGAGGGATTGCCAATGGTTTGAAGACAACTCTCGGGAAGACATTTATAAGATCTAGAAACGTTGAATAAATCTAGATCTTCAGATATTGAGTTTATATCAAGCATGGCGAAGGCAGTAATTCACGATACAATTTGCGACAAATGAAGACAGATCAAACATGAGACACAAAAACAGAGCATCAAAGAATGTACTCCAAAATGATGGTTTGCAAACCTTTTTCTTTCTAGTATATTTACCGGAAACAGAAAAGAAAACTATCTGAAACAATTTATTATCCAAATAAATAAATATAAATAGTGCGTTTGATAAGTGAATTAGATGTATGATTGATAGAGATGTACTGTGTGTGTAAAATTTTATATGCAAGTGTGTAGTAGGATAGTGTATGTGTGTTTGTAACATACTACAACAATAATAATTTTTGAAATCTGGGCACGCTAAGAAATATAGAGGTAGAGTAACAGAACTATGTCCTAGAGAAAAATATATCTTAAATTCTATAAAGAGTCATTGTTTCATATTTAAATCACGTAAACACTGCTCCGATGTTATGAGTAATTGTGGCGCTCCTTGGTCCTTGCGCAAAAATATTCGGGAGTTTGAAGACCAGCAGAATTTGTAATTATTAGACTTAGCGAATTGGCGAGCCTCAAAAAATAGCTTCTTTAGAGAAGGAGGTAGGTATTCGTCCACGAAAACTGGTTTATTGTCACCTGGTAAACCGATATGGTGGGAGTTAAGTTTTTCCATCGGTGTTCGAGAATGATTAAACTTGCGTACGCCAGAAAGCACATCGTATTTAGTCTGTACTTTCGCAAACTCTACCACAATGTTCCTGTTAAGACCTGGTCTGGTAGGAGGGCGGTATATATCTCGAATATCCGTCACCTGCAAACTAATATTCAGAACCTTTCCGATTTTTGACATTATACTAGTTAGATGATCTGTGGTTTCATTTTCAGATTGTGGGATATTTCGTATTTCAACTGTTGCGGAGCGCGATGACTTTTGGATTTCCTGAATCTTCGAATCTAATTTAAGTAAACCTGCCCTATATTCCTTCTTATCCCGTTCCATTTCAACTATTTTTTGTTTAATCTCTTCGTACTGCTTATTAATGAATTCGACAGATTTTTCCAGATCTTGGCTGAGTTTGTGTATGTTATTGCATTGTATCTTAACTTCTTTTATATCAGTTGTTAATTTATTCAAAATTGTGTCCTGGTCATTTTTCCAGGAAGTCAAAGTTAAGGTCTGTTCTGATTTCCAAGTGGAAAGCATATCCATAATTTCATTTTTAAACTGGGCTAGACTATTTTTACTTATTTTAGAGGGCACTGGCTTTGACCTGAGAGTGGAGATGGAATCTTCAAGAACTTCAGAAGGTCTGGACGGTATGTCGGAATTTGGGTGCATTGGAGTTAAAGGCACGGAAACCGAGGATGGTGGTGATCGTTTAACCGACATATTACGGGTTTTTAATTTTTTTTCTCAATCTTCAACCCTAGTTTTGCAATGGCAACACTGATTTTATACTGGCAGCACAGGATTTTTACTGGCAGCACTGGTTTAATACTGGCAACACAATCTCCCCCTCTGCCTCTGAAGTCGTCCCGACGATGAGGCAGCATCATCCGGAACGGTAGGAGTCTTTCGAGGGAGGCCACGTCGCTTTTCAGGCTTTTGAGGAGGCAGAGTCGTTGTTGGCATCTTCTTGGGTCGTCCTCTTTTTCGCAAAGGATGAATGGGTTGCGGCGCATCATCCGTTGCACAAAGATAAGGGGTCAGTGCAGAAGAATGATAAATACCCAGAGGTAAGTCTTGCTGTCCAGGTTTTATTAAAACATATGAGGCGGGTCCACGTCTTTCCAGGATTGCATAAGGACCATCGCGGCGTGGAGCAAATTTGGCGCTGATGCCCTTCTTGGCAGTGCTAATTGGGTGCACTTTTGCAAGTACTAAGTCCCCAGGTTTGTATTCTGGAGAGGGTCGCCTTTTTATGTCAACGTATTGCTTACGTTTCTCTTCTCTAAGTTCTTGTATCTCTCGGGCTTTCTCTAAATCTTTAGCGATTGCTAAGAGCTTTGGAGTAATTTCAGGAATGAAGTTCTCTGAAAGTACGATTTGTCGTAAATCCTGCAAAGTGTCATCAGGGCTTCTCAGTTCACGTCCAAAGGTGAGGTATGCAGGTGAGTAGTTTGTCGATGAACAAATGACACTATTCATAGCAAATCTGATGCTTGATAGTCGTCCAGGCCAATTCCTGTGGTTGTCTTCCAAGTAAATGGCCAGTTGAGTTTTCAGATCTCGGTTTCGTCGTTCAACCGGGTTGCTTTCGGGATGATAGACAGGAGTGAAGGCATGCTTGATGTTTAAACAAAAAGAAACCTTCTGCATTACTGCGCTTACGAATTGCGTGCCGTTGTCGCTTATCATTCGGCGAGGAATCCCGTAGCGTAGAAAAACCTCGTCTATGAGAGTTGAAGCGCATCGATCTGCCGTAGCATCCTCTAAAGCGAATAGTTCCACCCATCGAGTAGCGATGTCTTCAGCAATTAATATCCAGTTCTTGCCATCAGGTGACGTAGGTAGTGGTCCAAATAGATCAAAAGAAATTACTTCGAATCGTTGTGATGGAGCCGTGGTTTGAAGCAGACCGGCCGGCTTCATATTAGAAGGCTTATAACGTTGGCAAGGTAGGCAATTTTTTACATAGCTCTCGATGTACTTTCTCATGCCAACCCAATAGTATCTTCTAGCGATTCGATGAAACGTCTTTTCAGCTCCGTAGTGTCCAGCAAGGGAATCATCGTGGTAAGCCTTCAAAATGTTGCTCCATTCGTGCTCAGGAACGACTAACTGGGCATCATCGTTATCAATGTCCGAGTTATACCTATAGAGAAGGCCATTGTTAAGTATATATCCTTTATTACTCCAGTAAAGCGCATTTTCGTTTGTACAACTGTCTTCCAAGGCATGTATTATCTTGTGAATTCTATTGTCTTTCATCTGTTCTGCACGTATGTCTGCTGGGCTACGAACAGGCAAATCGACTGAAACTACACACAGGCCACAATCTTCAGCCGTTTCATCGGTACAGGGAGGGCGAGACAATGTATCTGCTACTACGTTTATTCTTCCAGGTACGTATTTAATTTTAATGTCATACGATTGCAGCTGTAGGGCCCATCGTGCTAATCTTCCTGTGGGAGATTTCAGTGCCATCAGCCATCTCAGAGCCTGGTGATCTGTAATTATGGTGATGGGTAGTCCCTCAATATAGCCACGGAACTTCGATACGGCCCAGACTACAGCAAGCGCTTCGCGTTCTGTTGTAGAATAGTTCTTCTCTGGTGGCGTTAGCAATCGGCTCGCGTATTCTACGGGATGCTCTTCTTCACCCTCCCCCTGGATCAGAACTGCACCGATGGCATAATTACTGGCGTCAGTTTTGATTATGTAGGGTTTTGTCTCATCAGCTTGTCTTAGGATCGGGGCAGACGTTAAACATCGCTTGAGTTGAGTGTATGCGTATTCTTGGTTAGTTCCCCAACGCCAGGCGGCACGCTTTTTGGTAAGGCGAGTTAGAGGTTCAGCAATCCTCGAGAAATCTTTGACGAATCGTCTATACCACGAGCAAGTTTGTAAAAAGGTTAGCAAATGCTTTAAATTTTTTGGTGCAGACATATTGGAGATAGCTGCAGTTTTTTCAGGATCCACTTGCAGTCCTTGCGGAGTAATATAATGCCCAAGATATTTTACTGAAGAACACATAAATTTGCATTTCTCTATATTTACAGTCATGTTACTTTCTCTGAATTTCTTGAAAATATCCTCCAGGTCCTTGATGTGGCTGGTTTCCAGGGAAGAAAAGACGATAAGATCATCTAAGTAGGCCAGCATTCTAATGTGAGGTAAGCTAATACGAAATCGATCTATTACTCTTTGAAAGGTGGCTGGAGCATTCCGTAAACCAAACGGCATTCTCAAGAAGTGATAGATACCGAAAGGTGTAATAAATGCAGTCTTCTCTTGGTCTATATCTCTAACCTTCAATTGCCAGTAACCAGCTTTTAGATCAAGGGTACTCATCACAGGTGTTGGTTTGGCATCGTGCAGTAAATCATCCAATCTAGGTATGGGGTATGTGTCTGGCACGGTGATCGCGTTCAATCTCCTGTAATCTACGCATATTCGGAATTCTCCATTAGGTTTAGGAATCATGACTACTGGTGCAGCCCATGGCGAGGAGCTGGGTACAATGATACCATCGTCCAGCATCTTTTTTATTTCTCTCTCGAGCACTAATCTTCGAGGAGGAGATAATCGGTATGGAGGAACTGATATCGGGGAATGATCTCCCGTATTTATGCAGTGTTCTACTTCTTTAATTGGTTCTCCATTAGGAATAAAAACATCTTTATAATCTGCCAGTAGTACATTTATTTTATCGTTAGACAATTTACAGACAGAGTTGCCAGATAATGGCGAGTTAATCTCTAACGCAAGGATTGAGATATCCTTTTCGGAACCATCCTTCGCGTCGTACAGTGCTTGTGAGTGCGGCGACAGCTCTACTTCTTGCCGATGAACGCTAAGTTGTGCGTCTCGCAGCATGTAATCTAGCCGTGGAGAATAGCCGTCAAACATGATGTCCTCTCTACGTCGTTTCAGGTGCGGTGGTGTACATATCTGTATGCGGGCAACTTGGTATTCCCGTGGAGGTGTAAGATAGCCTGATGGTAGTTCTTCTATTATTTGTTCCTCTCTGTATTGTTCTAGGTTAGAAGTCATCCTTTTTTCCGGAGTGTTTGTCGCTGGCGAGATGTTGAGCGGAGATATCAGAGATGGAATTTTCATGCAGTCGACCAACTCAAGTGCCTCTTTTCCTGGAGTGCATGGAGGTGAATCTATATCTGTGGCTGTCGTTGGCGAGGTGTTTAGGGGAGATATTGGTGACCGTATCTTCATGCAATCGATCAGCCCAAATGGCGCCAAGTCTTGCGAATCTTCAAATATAACAAAATCCTCTTGGTATAATTCCTGCTCCGCTTCTGGTTGGTCGATGAAGGTCCAAGTGAACTGGGGCAAATTTAACACAATGCCCGCCTTCTGCAGGAAACTTATGCCCAACAGAGTTTTATTGTTGTTACTATTTGGTAACACCATAAAACTGGTCAAAATAGTCCGTCCTGCTAAGTCGACTCTCGCTCTGAAGGTCATGACCTTTTGCCGGCGAGGTGCACCGTCTGCGAGGGTCACGTTAACCACTTCTTGGCTAAATCGATACCCTTTTTCTTTCAGCATCTGGTAGAGGCTTGATGAGGCCACATTTGTTTTAGCCCCAGTGTCTATATGTGCTGATCCGGTAATCCCTTCAATCTTTATGAAAACGATTGGTCTGGCCTGTGTTTCCAGTTGCACATTCACAGCGCAGAACCCTATCTCCTCTGTTTTTATATTTTTACAGCATTTCGGGCAGTTGCTTCTGTAGAAACCCGGGGTTCCACACCCGTAGCATGAAAACCGCGGGCTTGCGATGGGGAAGGTGCTTGGGTCATCATATTAGTGGTCCTTGCATGAGAAGTTTGGTCGCCGGGCAAAGCTGTGTCTCTTTCGGCTTTCTTCTTTTTGCGGCATACTTCCATTGTGTGACCTGGATTTTTGCAAAATTGGCATCGTGTTTTTCCTTTTTGCCTGTCACCATCAGTCGTCATGGAAGTGGAAGCGCGCAGCTCTGAAACAACTTGTTCCACCCCTCGCGCTGAAAGCAGCAACTGGTCAAAGGTCAGGACTGATTCGCGTGGGATGCGCGAACGGATTTCAATTTTTATTTGGCCGTAAACCATATCCAGCTGCTGTTCTTCGGTAAGTCCAGGTGCTGGTAATTGTGATAGCAGTGCTCTTTTTCTGGTAACATAAGCATCCATATTTTCTCCAGGTCTCTGCTTATCACCGATGATTTCTTGAAACAGGAGATATGCGGGTTTCCTGGGAGCAAAGGTGTGACGTAATCGGTCTTGAAACTCCAACCACGTAGACACGCTTGTCTTGATCCCTTGCCACCATGTTCCAGCATCTTCCGTGAGGATGAGAGGAAGTCCAAGTATTGCCTCTTCATCAGGAATTTTTTCGATAGTCTTAAAGACGTTTATAGCAGTCAGGAATGCTTCTAACTTGCTGTTGTCTTTTTCACCATTATATGTGATCCTGCAGGATGCGAAGGATTTTCGTCTCCCATCAGTAACTGCAGCCAGGAGTATCTGCAGCTGTTCCGTCGTCAACGCCATTGTACGGTGTGGTTTTGGACGCAGCCCACGTAAAATTATTGTTTTATTTGCCCCTACGTTGTGCGCCACTGTAACTTTACTTAAGGCGGCGATATAAAAAAAACACCAACTTGGCGGACAAACTTAAAAAAGGTATATTTAATATAAAAAAATATACAAGTGTTGTAGGGCGTACAACTATCGTAATACTACAAGTAGGTATATCCACTATGTGAAGTACACCTGTGCGTATCGGAGCGCGCGACTAGAGTCTCAGGCCGTCCCAAGGATTGGAAGCGGTCCGAAAGCGCTAGTCGAACTGGCAAGATGATCGCGCGCTGCTGGCTTTATACCCCTCCGGTCGGCGCTCGGCGATGTCCGGCGGTACTCGACTTCACTCGCGGATAGGTAGCGGGCGATGAGTCTCGGCCGCCCGATGCGTCACGGAGCGATGCGAGAACGTTTTAAGTTTGTAGGTGTTACAGTACCTATTTTTATTTATTTATTTCACAATTTATGTACACACTTATATAAAAAATATTACATTTAATAAACTTAGCAAAAAAAGATTTGTACAAAGGTACAGCTTATTTCTATAGAAATATCTTCCAGCAGACCTGAATAATGGAGAATTTGATAAAAAATACAATGACACGCTAGTCGCGTTCTTGAGTTTTAGAATTGCTCAAATATAGATGAGACAAAAAAACTACAATTCAAGATATATATAATAATTTAATGACACCCCCGGCGTGTCCTTACAAAAGTGGCGGGAAAAAGGTTAAGTTTAGTGATTTAAATATTGGGCGTGAGTCTAACTCGTTCACTAACCGATTGTTTAAGAGGTATTTTAGACACTGTCACTGTCCTGTTCTTTTGCTCGAGGTGGTCCAGCAGGTCAGGGTAGTGCTCCAGCGGTAGTCGGATGTTCAGGCGGCAAGGCCGCAGAGATCCCATCCGAGTGAGGTGTAGTTCTGAATTCTTTCCGGTGGTAATCAGTCCCGACAATAAAGGGTAGCGGTGGTCCCTGTAATTTTCCATAAAACCATATGTTGTAGATTATCTGGGATTGATAAATCTGCCTGCGACATGGTGCTCCCAAAGCGCACACACAGCAAGTAGGAACAGAGATTAGTGCTTGCATTACATAATCAACCAGTGATGAGGCATTTACTTTACCAACAAGAGATTACAGTAGTTCTATGAAAGCGGATGCGTGGTATTAACAGAAAAGAATTATATTTTATGTAACTGTAATTTGCAAATTGTTTTAAACTAATAAACATAAAGATTTGTAGCGAATAACTGCATTATTAGGTATGAAATTAAATGTGTTACGGCTTAGAATGTAAGAAGTAATGGTAATTTAATTATAGTAGGTACCTTGCAATTTCTATTTTATCAGCGATTAGAGACAACTTAATTACTAGTAGAAATTCCTTTGCAACACTTACCCAAAACTGGGGATAAATCACACACTAATAATTATTAATTTTATTTAGTAAAATCCACTTAGTTATCCTTAGAATTTGTAAATCAATATATGACAATTAGCAGAGGTAAGCAAACGTGCAATCACCACGCTTCTCGCTCGGTCGTCGTTGTTGTGACTCGTGTCGCGTATAGTCTCGCAAGCAAACCGGTTTGGCCCATAGGCTAAGATCCTGTGATCTACTTGTAGGTATTGGAATAGGCTCTCAGATGCGAGAATTGATTTTATTTTTTATATGTTATTTATAATAAGATTGTAAATTAAGTCTAGGATTTTTATGAACCGTTACAACAATTTCAGTAATATAACAAACATAAATAATATTATATTATATCCATAACTTAATATATAAAATACTATACATAAACATAGATGAATATATAACAGATAATATATACTTATATATAGACAATATATATTATATTTCGTCGCTTCATTCTTCAGATATTATATAACAGGTAGTCCTTTTTAGGTACTAGGTAACTTCGCATAATTTAAAGTATCATAAAAAAAACACTGTGGTGGGGCGCCGAGTGGCATGATCCACCCGGTTCGCGCCAAGCCCTCATTCTTTTTTCGTGCGTGGTAACAAGCATACGTCATTTACTTTAATCATTTACTTAAGTTTTTACAAAATGCCTAAACGTACAGCAGAAGAACAGCTTCAACATTAAAATATAAAGATAAAAAAGTTGGAACAAAAAATAAATAAAAAACGGAAACAGCGAATTATTTCTTCCGATGAAGAAAAAATTTTACAAGGTAAGACCTACTTATTCGGTTTAAAAATGTTATTTAAAACATCAGAGCAGAAAATGCGTGTAATCTATAATAGATATATCACGTTATCCGCTCAATATCGTAATGATGTAAACTTTAATAAATTTTATCTGATCTTATCGATCACCTTTTGTTTTCAATACGATTACAGAAAATGCGGGTAATCTCAAGGAGATTTATCTCGTTGTCTGTAATACGTTATGGGCGTTATATTAATATGAATTAGACATAAACATGTCGCCTCAAGGTTATTTAAAAAATCAGAGCAGAAAATGCGTGTAATCTATAATAGATATATCACGTTATCCGCTCAATATCGTAATGATGTAAAATTTAATAAATTTTATTTGATCTTATCGATCACCTTTTGTTTTCAATACGATTACAGAAAATGCGGGTAATCTCAAGGAGATTTATCTCGTTGTCTGTAATACGTTATGGGCGTTATATTAATATGAATTAGACATAAACATGTCGCCTCCAAGGTTATTTAAAAAATCAGAGCAGAAAATGCGTGTAATCTATAATAGATATATCACGTTATCCGCTCAATATCGTAATGATGTAAAATTTAATAAATTTTATTTGATCTTATCGATCACCTTTTGTTTTCAATACGATTACAGCTGAAATAAATGCTGAAATCTCAGCAGCCATAACTGACATAGCACGAGCACGTGACAAAAAAAAAAATCCAAAACTTTCAGCAACAGCTGGGGTACGGTATTACCACCATAAATCGAGAGATGGACGTCCTCCCTGAGAAGGAAGAAAACAAAATGAAGGCCTTCCGTCACGTAAGTGATGGATGCTGCCTATTATCAGACCTCCACTTTATGTTCACCAAAGATATGGTAAAACTGATTTTACCTAATTTGGATACAAACTTTAAACATGTTATACAAGACTCCGAAAGAGACGAAACTTTATTCGGAAGTTCGTTGCCGGAAAAAATAAAGGCAAGTAAAGCCATTGAAAAGTAGGGAGCCCTAATTAAAAAAGGCCCAGCCAAAACAGTCTCCTCTCAAATATCAACGGTCAACCGGTCGTCTCAGCAGGGAAACTGGACAGGACCTCCTCGTTACCCGTCGTTCAGGGGGGGGCGGGGAGGTCAGAGGAAACCGATAGCAGCTCAAACACAGCGGCGCCCTCAATCGAACTCTGCGTTCAACGCCAAGTTCCAGCCGCAGACTTAGTCCAGGACGCGTGCTCCGACCCAACATTAATCAAGGTACATGCAGGTCGAAGTAATTTATTTTATGATTGTTGGACAAAAGTAACTAAAAACGAAGTTATATTGAAGTGGATAAATTATGGATTTAGAATACCATTTGATACTCAAATTTGTCAGTATTCTATTCCTAAAAATAATTTGTCATCATGTGAAAAAAGAGACATGAAAATAGCTATAAATAAATTATTAAACTTAGGGGCTATAAAACCTTGTTCTCCTTCAAATGATCAATTTATTTCAAATATATTTTTAGCTCCGAAACCTAACGGAGAAAAAAGGTTTATACTAAATTTAAAATCTTTAAACAAGTTCGTAACAAAAGTACATTTTAAAATGGAATCTTATAAAACAGCCTCGAAATTAATTCCTCGTAATGGATACTTAGCCAACATAGATATGAAAGAATCATATCTACTTATGCCGTTTTTTGTTAGTGACAGAAAGTACCTACGATTCGAATTCCAAGAAAATGATTCGTCTGAGCCGATCACTTACGAGTTCACAACAATGCCGTATGGATTATCGGTAGCTCCGTGGGTATTTACAAAAATTATGCGTGAGGTAATGAGTCATTTGAGAAAACAAGGTTTTAAGTCTACTACCTATTAAGACGATCTTCTTATTGGAGATACATATGAAGAATGCATGATTAATGTAAGAGAAACTTTGAAGTTATTACATTGTCTAGGTTTTATTGTAAATTTCGATAAAAGTCACATTGTACCAAAAAAGTCAATCAAATTCTTAGGTTTTATGTTCAACACAGAACAGATGTCTATTACGTTACCTGGCGATAAGCGGCATAACATTGCACAGTTAATAAATAGGTACATTAATCTTAAAACTTGTTCATTACGAAATTTCGCTAAACTTATAGGTGTATTGATCGCAGCCTGTCCAGCCACAAAATATAGATTCTTATATACAAAAATATTAGAGAGACAAAAGTTTTTAGCCTTAAATAAGTTCGGAGGAAACTATGAGGTGAAAATGAATCTTAATAAGATATTACTAAAAGATTTATGGTAGTGGAAAAATAATATTAATATTATTTCTTGTCCAATCATTACTCAAAATTATAAGTCAGAAATTTACACCGACGCATCTAGGACAGGCTGGGGAGCAGTATGCAAAAATAATAAATATAGTGGTTCATGGACGAACAGTGAAAAAGAAAATCACATGAACTTTTTAGAATTACTCGCGGTTTTGTTAGGTCTCAAAAGTATAGCTAGTGAAGGAAAAGATTGTGCAATATTATTACGTATTGACAATACTACCGACATTAGCTACATTAATAGGATGGGAGGTATTCAGTTCCCACATTTGAATATTTTAAGTAGAGAAATTTGGCAATGGTGTGAAAAATGCAATTTATGGATATTTGCTTCTTATGTTAACACCAAAGAAAATCGAGCAGATTTCGAGTCCAGAAATGGGCCCTCTCGGATAGCGCTTTCCAACTTATTGTAAATAGTTTCGGGCCCATTAAGATCGACTTGTTCTCAAGTCGAGCCAATGCCAAATGTTAATTATTTGTCACCTGGAAGCCTGAACCTGATGCAGTCGCAGTTGATGCATTTACAATAAGCTGGGCTGACTTGGATTTTTATGCATTTCCTCCCTTTTCTTTTGTATTAAAATGTATACGAAAAATCATTGATGATAAAGCCGAAGGGGTACTTTTATTCCCCTTCTGGCCTTCCCAGCCATGGAGTCAGCACCCACTGCACTCCAGCCTTACCCTGGGTGCCGCGAGGCTCTCCGGGCGTCGTTCAGCCGGCGCAGCTGCCCACCAGAGGCTCTCAAGTTGATGCTCGCCTCGCTCGCAGACACTACTGTTCGCCAGTACAACGTCTCATTGAAGTTATGGTTTCAAGAAGTGTGGTTATGAATTAATAGTTTCGAAAAATCCATTCCATTATTTCTTTGATTCTTAAACGAGCAATTTAATAAGGGATGTTCTTACGGTTCATTAAATACACATCGATCTGCATTATCTCTTTTATTAGGAGAAGAGATAAGTGATAATAGTTGTGTTAAACGCCTCTTAATAGGAGCCAATAAAACTAAACATATTAAGCCTAAATATTCATTTACTTGGGATCCAAATTTAGTACTAAATCAACTGTCTTCTTGGTATCCAAATATTAATTTATCATTAGAAAATATTACAAAAAACCTCGTTACATTATTAGCTTTATGTACCGGTCAAAGAGTACAGACATTGTCTTTACTTAAATTAGAAAATATTGTTTTTCAATCTGATAAAGTAAATATTATTATAACAGATATAATCAAGACTTCCGCTCCAAATCGTGAACAGCCCTTATTATCTCTCCCAAACTTTCAAAGCAATATCAACATATGCCCAGTATCAACTTTAAAAGAATATATTTTTATTACAAAAAATATCTGAGGTTCAAACTCCGGGAATCTCTTCGTAACATTCAAAGCTCCCCACAGAACTGCATCAAGTCAGACGCTAAGTCGATGGATTAAGCAAACGCTCGCCACGAGCGGCATTGACATGAGCGTTTTAGTGCGCACAGCACACGACACGCGTCGACCTCAGCCGCGCGCGCGGCCGGTATCAGTGTCGATGTCATTCGAAAAACGGCCGGGTGGACACAAAACTCACAGGTGTTCGCAAAGTTTTACCATCGGCCTTTATATGATCAACAAAATAACTTTGCTTTGTCGATACTTAATCGAGACATGAACAATACTTAACCTAATATTAAAAATAGTTATTGAATATTACGTATTTTGATATTAAGTAAATTACTACATTAAAAATTATGTGTCTATAAATAGACTATCACTAAGTTTCATTAATTTAAGCTGATTATAATTTCTAGCGACTCAAATAAAGTAAGATTATTTGAAGCTCATTATGTAATAATACTAATTATTAAGTACTATAATAATAAAATATGTAATTACATATTTATATCTTTACTTATTTCAATTTCAAGTATATACCTAAACAAAACTTTCTATCTCTGAAAATCTACCTGTTATATAATATCTGACGAATGAAGCGACGAAATATAATAGATGATTAAACGAACTTCTAAGTGAAGTTCTATCGCTATTATATGAGTCGCTTCATTCGAAGATGACGTACCCACCCACCCCAGAACCCATTTAAAAGTTTCGTTTAGGGTCTCTAAAGAATGAGGGCTTGGCGCGAACCGGGTGGATCATGCCACTCGGCGCCCCACCACAGTGTTTTTTTTATGATACTTTAAATTATGCGAAGTTACCTAGTACCTAAAAAGGACTACCTGTTATATAATATCTTCGAATGAAGCGACTCATATAATAGCGATAGAACTTCACTTAGAAGTTCGTTTAATCATCTAATATATAACCATATGAAAATGAATCTTGTGCGGGTAATCAATGTCTAATTATAGTTGAGAAAAAAAGTGCTCTCGTACTTATTTCTTGAAAGCAGATAAGGATTTTGACTCACGAATATCGTAAGGCAGCGCATTCCACAATCTGACTGCATGGACAGTAAAAGAGTAGGAAAAGTAGTTAGTTTTATGGGTTGGCATTTTTAGAAACGTACGTTTATGTGCTCTGCATAAAGTATTCGGAGAATGAGTAAAAGAAAACCTTTCACGCAGATAGATGGGAGCTGATGGACTATAGAGCATATTATATAGGAGACATAGAATTCTAGCATTACGGCGTTGCCGGATCGGAAGCCATCAGAGTTGCTTACGATATTCAGAAACATGATCGAACTTTTTAAGGCCGAAGATGTAGCGTATAGATAGATTTTGCAAACGTTCGAGTTTATCTAGAAGTTTCTCCGTGGCATCCAAGTAGCAAGCATCTCCATAATCCAGCATTGGTTGAATCAGTGTCTGAGTAAGGGAAATTTTGGTCTTTAGAGGTAAAAAGTTTTAAAGGGATTTTAGGGAATGGAATGAGAAGTGGACTTTCCGACTGACTTCACTGACGTACGCGTTCCAAGAAAGGAAAGAATCCATCATGACTCCCATCTGTATCAGTAAAGGCGATCGGAACATCACCTTTATTTATTACATAATTATGTCCAAAATCGAGTACAGAGTGCTTTCCTTCAGTATCTAAAATTTATCCATGTTAATTTACATCCAATTAATTTTATTATGATAAATCTTTGGAAGAATTCTTAACCCCAGTACAAAATTATTGTCAGTAATTTATTACAAATTCCTGCTTGTTTTATAAAGCATACTTCCCGAAGATTTTTTTTTTTTAAAGAGACGGGTTTTTTTTTGCCTACATCCTGGTACTGAAATTGTAACTAGCATGGTTTGTGCACCAAATCAATGTTAAGACTTTTATCTTTGAGCAGGCTTAACCAAAAATTTTATATAACAACCGTTTTATTATTAAAAAACAAAATATGATAGTGATTTTTTATGTTCAATCTAATAAGTTATCTGCAATATGTACTGAAGTTCTTAACGTTTGACAGTCCATTTGATGACGTTTGACAATTTCAAATTCACTATAGCATTTTACAGTGACAAGGTTTCAAACATCAGATTTTGGTGTTCAGTGTCATAGTAGGTTGTTTATAAACATATAGTAAGTATTTATAGTATTTTTATCAGGGGTGAAATAAATTCCTAATAAATAAGATTTAGAACTAATTTTTAATCTTTTTATATGTATAGGACTAGTAGGTCAGTTAGTGCTCTGAGACCACAAAAACTTGTCTCTTTTATCTGAATTTTTTTTTTAGTTGATAATTTATTTTAATTAAAACAGTTAATTATTGTATCAGATAGGGTTACTGAAAATATAAAGAAGGGTTTGGAATTGATTTAGTTGCCTGGTAGGGGAAACCTGTACAAATCCGTATACCTGGGTAAAACCAGGCGTAGCTATTGTCGCCAATAATTCAAATTTCATGCGCACAAGCCGCTCAGACGTGCCTACTAATCAGTACTATTTGTAAACAAACACTTGTCGCTGTAGGCTCGCGCAGTTTGGAGCTATTCAATTTTATTGTTTTTCAGTAGTCTTGAACTTATTTTCGTGATTAAACAAGCAGTGATTGTGAAGTGTATGCTACAGGTAAGTCACTAATCAACTTTGTTGTAGGTGATGTAAATTTTTTAAATGCAATGTTTGCACTGGCAAGTTTGTATTGACTATGTCTGAGTAAATTATGTTTTTGGTCTACAACCGTGTTGGAACAAAACCGTATGGGGTAAAACCGGTTGTGTACGATTTTGATCCAGATAGATAAGTCATAATTTTTTAAATTTTATCATAATTTTTTCATCAGCGCTGCTCGTTGACCAAAACGACCAACTTTCAAAGTATCAATACAACTCCATCCACTGCGCAAAGAGTTGGTCGAGACCCGATCTCATAAACATCCACTAGAGGCTGCCTAGTTTGAGCTGATGAAGGCTGAACCAGCTGTGATACAAAGAAGTCGGATGACTTCTTTTGCACAAGATGCAATGTCACACGGTAAATGCCGGAGTAATATCGTATAGTATGCGGTTTTATGCAATGGTAGGGGAAAACCCAGATATAGTAGTTTTTTGTTTTTTATTGAAATTGTAGTCTAATATCTTTTTTTTTTTCAAAAATATGTTAATTGTAGTGGGTACCTCATGAGTCCGACTGAATATATATGTTGATTTAATACCTTTGCATTTAGAAATGGATGAACTACATGCCCAGATTCATAGCTATATGGCTTTGACCCGGTCTCCCATACTAATCTCTAATCTTGGAAACAAAGTAGAGATACGAAAATCCGGACATGAAAGCATTTGATACTCTTGAAGAATGCTATAATTTATCCAGAATCAAAGCTTACACGGAAATAACCGAGCGAACTTGCTAATTATTAATTAATAGCACTGGAACATTATTAATTAATAGTGTTGAAACATAAGTGTATGTTTATTTGTGCAATTAATAATTTCGCGTCAATTATTTCCTTTCAAGTCTTCTATTTCAAAGTATACTTGAAGTTATTTGATCATTCGTTTTAAGTCTAAGAATGAGAAACACAGTAATTGATGTTATCATGAGACCCAAGTTCGATTCCTAGTAGGAAAGTGGAAGGAAAATGTGTATGGATTTATTAAAATATTGAAAGATGATGCTGGGTTATTAATTTTTAGATTTTTAACACATGAGTCCTATTGTTTTATCCGCAACCTATGTAGGTATAAATGTATCCTCCGTTGTCAGATTTGTTCTTTAATGTTGCTCTATTTTTGGCCTCGTAGTTACTTATCATCAGGTGAGATTGAGGTCAAACGAGCGTTTAAAGAAGTAAAGAAAGCATCATAAAAACCTCTTGATAAACTCTTAAAGAGTCCTGCAACTCAGAAATAAATAATGGTTTAATTAATTACTAAGAAACGAGGGCAAAGGCTAGTTATTCCATAAATTTATTTGAGCTACAAAACTCAAAAACAATTGTAATCATATTTCAAAAACAGCTGTTTTTTCAACGTTTTTTAAAACTTCCTTCTCATTTGCATAAAGCAATATCGCGAGCTGTATTAGGACAAACAAAGTGCTTTTGGAATTTGTGGCTCACTGGAAAACCCGAGAGAATTAAACTGATGCTATGCCATCAATCATATGCTTCTGGTGAGTCAGCTCTCATTATTCAACGTTCCATAGGAAACGAAAAAGAGCCACAGTAATGGAAAATGATAAAGCAAATTATTGATACTGCGGATAGTGCTTTCTTTTTAAATTGCCACCTTGTCTGAAACTATGATGACTCTGGAAAATGTATACGACAGTTAAACCTTTCGGTGTAACAGGTAATTACAAAGTTAATATGAAATTAATACTCATAGGAAACTATTATTGTTTCTGTATTTATTATAGTCTTTTTTAAATAAAAGTAGGATAAGTTTGAATTGGGTACTTAGAATTCGTTGAATTAGTTCCTTATCACGGTCTTTACAATGCCGGAGTACCTATCTTTACAATCTAAGAATTTGTGTACTTGTAGTATTAAAAAACGCTCGCGAGCATAAATAGGATAAAAAAATGCCGATCGTTTTCTCTGCAAGATTTCTGACAACATCAGTGTATAGCATCGGCTACATTGTTCAAGACAATAATGCTTCAAACCAAGGTGATTTTGCTAGTTTATAGTTAACAATGTTGATGGCTGTTTGCAACCAAATTTCACTTAAAAATAAGCTGAGGGCACGGTTTAGCTCGACCATGGTTGTAAGCACAGACATACATTTACATAGATAACGCAAGTGTCACGATTTGTTTTGAACCAAGCGTGCCGACTTTTTAACACCTTTTATGACGTCTCAGCAGATATTTTGTGATATAAAATACAGACCAAATCAAAGACACCGTTGCCGCCAATGAAATCGATTATTAAAAACGATATCTATATTGTGATATCGATTTTATAACAGACATACATATGCGTGACTCAATTTAGGGGCGACCAACCTTGACGCTTGGTTGATGTAAGTCTGTGGTTGGAAGCTTGTTTGAAATGCCCTTAACAACAGTGTGGATGAACTTTTCCCTTACTTTTTGACACTTGTCGAAATATTTTACCAGAATGTGTTTTAATAATATCAAGCGTGCGGTCAGGAAAACAAAAATATAATAATAGTATTTTAGGTAGACAGACATCCAAATAAAAACTTCAATAGTATGCTTTAAATTTCGCGTAAAATACCGGACAAGAAATATAAACAGAGAACAAGAAATAGAGAATATTAATATGAATTTTGGACCAGAAAGCAGTGATTCTGAAGCAAATATCGAATAGTCATCTGACGATAATGAAAGTGAGGACTCTTGGGACGAAGAAATGTTGGGAAACTTTTCTTCGTCCCTTTGATGACCCCGGTGAAGGATTCTCCTGAAAAATTGTTTTTGACTTTATCAAGTGACCAGAAACGGACATAAGGTCCTTTCATCCCAAACTAGCACTGTTTCGAATGAATACAATAATAAATTATGGCGTTTTTTTACAGGGTGTTAGAAAAAATTCAGCAAAGACAACCAAAGAGCCGCGTTCTTTCGTATCTTTTGAGTCTTTTGAGCTCCCGAAAAAGTAGAACTTGTCGCCCATCCTGCCCATAGCCTCGACCTAGTAATCGCAAAATATACAGTTAAATACTTCATAATATTATTATGTTATCTTGCCCGGCCTGCCGCTACTTTTTTTTATTAAAAATATTACATATTTAAATGCTCTTATAGTCTTATGAGCTTAATTTGTTATTTTTAGTTGAAACTTGCTACATTCCACAGTCGGCTTTTTTAGTTAATGTAATTACTTTTTTAATATTATTTTTGAATTGAAAAAAAAAATTGAAAATGTTTTTGCGAACTGTATTATCTGTCAACCTAAGTATAGGCCGCCATTTAAGATTCCTTTCTTCAATGAACCTCGTAATACATAATGATTATTGATTAAAATTATGCTGTTTACCTGTATAAAAGATTTTATAAAAGTTGATATACCTGTTCGATTTTATGTAGCCAATACTCTAGTATTAGGTATAGCAGGACAATCAAGTTTATAAAACAACTTCTATTTAAAGTTGTGTGCAACTGTAGAGTTATTTGTGAAACGCTTACTATTTTTTTCTTAAATGCTTGTCGTATTTTAAGAATATCAAACTAAAATTCTAGACTGAGGTTTCCGCTACATATGGAGTTTAGCTTCTTGTCGTAATTTTTATTCTTTATACACATAGTTTATCAAAACGTGTTCTGTTCAACTTGAAGGAAGCTCACCTGACATGGAGACAATATTTTGTAAAGATAGATTATCTTTATTTGTATCTCTCAAATATACACTAAGTAAATATAACTAAACAAGAAAACTTGCGGTAAGTAGATAAGTTAGATCATTAATGGTAGAACAAAACAGATTAAAGAAACAAGGAACATGTTTTCGAACAGTATGAAAACTAGCTAAGTATGATAACTATTAAAAAAGTTGATAATTACAGAGTACGAAAAATTCTTAAATATGCCTAAATTAAAACAAAAGTCCATCGACAACACTGCCGTCCTCAAGCTAAAATGCCGTTAACCAACATGAGGTCGATTTTAACATTTTGATGCCATCATAATCAGAAAAAAAATCTCTATCGATCTGTATTTCCAGAATTTTCGTAGCTTTTACTGTCTTCAAGATATAAAAATTAAAAATGCCGCTATCTACCCGTAAATGGTTACCTTCCAACGCTTAAAAGTCTTTAAGTACCATTGCTAAACTAAAAAGCGGTTAAAAGTATATAGTGTAAGTTTTTTTATAAAAAATATACTCATCATCTTAGCTAAATTGTCGTTAAGCGATATCTGTTCTCTACAATGCCGTTAAAGTACCTTAACGTCTATCTAGTTAACCTTTTATTCAAACTATTATCTGGTAATATACTAAACTATAAAGCCGTTAAAGATAAATCATAAACAAAACTGCCACTTAACCGCATTTTAGTATTGCATTAATATTTTTTTACAAGACTTAAATACCGCTAAACCACAATACCAAACTAAAATGCAGCTATCTGCTCTAGCGCGGCCAATAATTCGGCGAAATGATCGAAGTGACGGGGAACGCGGGCGGGTGCGCGTGGTCATTGGGGCTCCCGCTCAGTCCCTGTCGGATATAGCCGACAAATATTTTCGAGTCTATTCCGCCACGGTCGTATATATATACAACTACAAACCACCATTCGTTTCATATGCTTTTTTTATTTAAAAACGCTGGATAATTGGTAAATGGTTAATCAAGTAATCATTATAATTGAGTACATTTAAGTCTCTTAATTAGAAAACCTTAAAAATATGTCATAAGTTGGACTTAAGTAAAAATATACTTACGTAAACATATTTCTGTTTGACTATTTTGACTATTTTTTAACAAATAAATTAAAACAATTGAAGAAATTGTTACTATAGAAATAAATATGTGTAATTTCTTTGAAAATAAGTATAAAAATGTCTGTGACTGAGTTGATGATTCCCATCCTACACACTACACACATCAAAAAAGTCTAAGCAACATGTACTTATGTGAATTTTTTAATAATATTTAATGTTACAAAGTTTCTATTTTTTATTTGAATATACTTTTAGGATCTTTTTGAAGTAAAAACAACATCTGTCATTTTTATATTTTTTTGTAATAACAAAAAATAACAATATAATGTCTTCTGTTTCATACGCAAAACGAGCTCAGGTAATAAAACTTGTTTAAAACTTGTCGGCACCGATTATTCATGGAATCAATGAGTCTGTTAATCCGGTCCTGCGGTAATCGCTCCCAGTGGAATTTAAGCAAATGCAAATCCTTCAGCTGCTGGCCTGTTTTTACCTGGTCCAAGTCCTCTAAAACACTTCTTTGGAGCATATCCCACGCGTGCTCTATGGGGTTGAGGTCCGGAGACTGTTCAGGCCAGGGCAACACCCGGATATTTTCTGTTGCCAAGTACCGACTAGTGCACAAGGCTGTATGTGAACGTGCATTATCGTGCACCGATGTGAAGTCTAGGCCAAGTGTTTGTACAAATGGATGGGGGTTTAAGAACATCCTCAACGTAATTTTCAGCGTTCATGTTTCCATTTACAAAAGCGAAATCAGTTCTTCTATTCTTCATAATCCCCGCCCACACCATAACAATTGATCCGCTGTACGGATGCACTTCTTGAATGCACCTCAGCCTTTCTCTATTTCCGGGATGTCGGTACACTCTCACTCTTCTAGAATCAGGCCTAAATCCGAATCGCGACTAAACAATGGGACAAAATATTGTTATTGTCCCATTGTTCCTGGCTCCATGTTAATTGTTCCCTACACCGTTCGTTCCGACGCACGCGATTGCCGTGACGTAAAGGTGGACACTTAATTGGGCGTCGTGCTCGTAGGCCGTACTCACGGAGTCGATTTCGCACGGTTTGGGAGCTAACATCAACACCACTTGAGTTTCGTAGCCTTAAATGTATCTAGCGGGCAGTCATCATCGGCTGGTGTCTTGCAGTTAGCTGTATGTAGCGGTCTTGCCGAGCGGTGGTACTCTTTACCTGGCCTGGATGTTGTTCAGCAGGATCTCCTGTGTTGGTGTAACGCTTCCAAAGACGACAAATAATGCTCCCGTTGACACCAAAATGCCGCGATACTTGGGATTGATTTCTTACCGCTTGCAACATCCCTACAGCTCTTTGCATTTCATTTGCAGTCAAGTGACGTCGCTCCATGGTGTAAAAAATGGATAAAATCATGTAGAATGTAATTATGCCGATAACTCTATTTAAATTATTATCAAAATTTATAAAATGAAGATTCGACACCAAATTCAATTAAGATGGAAAATGCATTGAAATTCTCTTTAAATGCATTCGTTTTTGTTTTGTAAAAAAAAACAATAGTATATCGTTTTTTTTTCTAACCAGCCAGTGAGTAAATTAAAACCAAAAAGTTTGCATACCGATACCTACCGAACTTTTACAAAAAAAAGAGATTAGTTAAGATTTTTTTAATTTTATGAATGTTGCTTAGACTTTTTTGGTGTGTGTATTTAATTTGATAGCCCCTGATTTTTTTTTATAAATACTAAGCTAAAATGCAGTTATCGTTATAGGTTTTGTATTTGGCCGCATTTTAGCGTTGTAGTTTAGATAAAATTTCGACAATTAAAATATTTTTTCATAAAATCCAACTCTATATAGCGGTTAAGTACTTTAACTGCATTTTCATTCAATTTTAGATATCATAGTGCTAAGCTAAAACAACTCTAAAGTCTTTTAACGGCTTTCTAGCTTAGAAATAATTAATCTTTTTTTTAGTATCGTAATATTTCATAAAATCAAAGAAAAACTAAACCCTAAATTGCCGTTATTGTTTACGCAACGGCATTTTAGTCGTGAATTCAAGAATTAATATTTAGAGAAACACTTAGAGAAAAAACATTTTTACGATTAATATTATATAAAAGTTCTTATTATAAATTAAAATACTTGCTATTTGATAGTGCTCTGTGAGATCTTTCCATCCGTACATTAAAGTCCGAATTATGACTGACAGTTGTAAAGTAGCACGCATTTCAAAAAATTGCCGCGTTTTTTGCTCATAACTCAAAAAAGCGTTTTTGTACTTAACGGCATTTTATCTTGAGGACGGCAGAACAATAAATCGGGCCTTTTATCGATATTTTCTTAGAATTTGGCACTTAGAGGTATGTAATTTTTTAAGGATATGTCATTTTTGGTTCTGTGGGCTTAATTATGGTATCAAATCTAGTAATTTTATCTATTATAGTGCGCATTATAGCTAACATGATAGGATTAAATAACAAAATTATATTCATCTTGTCGATTCAAGTATTTATCGATGGTCGCATGTATTCCTGCAGTTTCAAAGTTACCAAAATGTTTCAAAACATGAGGCATAAAGAGGGAATAATTTAGTGGATCTCATATCTTGTTTGCTCCTTAGTCTCAAGTTTTGTTCTTATTACAAAATAAAATGCCTATTGATGAAATACTAATTTCACGATGCATAAAGTCAAAGATTTTCTGAAACAGCTTTTGTGGTTTATAATTTAATTTTACCTCAACGTTTCAATGTTTTTACAAACCTTTCTAAAATCTGGTTCAAACAATAATTTATTTAAAACATCTAATCAGGTGTCCACAAAATATATCACCATCCAACACTAAAATAAAATTGTTGGTTCAATTAAGTATCTAGCTGACAATTTAATCTCTTGCTATTTAAACGGTATTTACTTACTTTTAAAACTTAGACCTACTTCATGGAAAATCCTGATTATGTAGCTGAAAATATTTTTATTTGTTATCGTTGTGTTCAATAGCACCACCTCGCTTCACTCAAAGTTTAGTAATTATGTAAAAAAATATATTATTATACAGGGTGACTGGTGACAAATTTGCAATACTGAAGGAGAGCACTATGTACTCAGTTCTGTAAAAGTAGGTATTTAATTTTTCTTCAGAAATCCCTATGAATAAATAAAGAGACCTTACAACACTTTTCCCGACGCACTGCCTCAGTCAACACGCATACAGCAGTGTTCCCGCCCACGCACGTCACCACCCGCTAAGTATTTACTGTATTAGGCTAATGTAACTATGCGTTGCGTAATGAATTCTTTAACTTTCGGAGAAGTTTACTTAGTAAATAATTAATATTCAATTTTTCTCTTTAAGTATAATGTTAAACGTCCTGGAATTTTGAAAGTGACCCAACAGTCACCCTGTATAGTCCACTAACGACAAGTTGTTGATATTTTTACTCCACTTTTATTAATATTTTTCCACTTTGTTGACTCAGCCCCAGGGATTGTAAATGCAAAGGTAACTTTATTATCTGAGTAACAGGCAACAAGAGGAAATACATGCTTTGAGAATAAAAATCTAGAAAATGTACTAAAATGTTTAAGTATTTTTACTCTTACAAAAGAAAATTTTATACTGTGTTTAATTTTTCAATTCAGCAAATTAATGTTTTTAACGGGATTAACGTATATAATCTTGATGAGGATTCACTTTGCGTCATTACAATAAAATTAAATTCGTTTCTTAAAAATCTAAACTCAGAAGTGACCTAAATTTCACTGCATGTACAAAAGGCAGCAGATTAAGTTACAAACCTATCAAATCTCCCCAAACAATTTTTAACTTAATGTCGAAGGCATAGAGTTCATATTCAATTATAATTATTTGACAGGTTTGGAACATGGTAATATTCGATTTATTTGTTTTTTTTTTGCAATGATTCAATTCAATTTTTTTTTGTTTTACCTTAATCTTACCTGATAGTGAGTAAAGATACGGTCAAAGATGACAGTAGTTTCGGAATAATATTGTCTTAAGTTTTCGCGATTCATACTATTAAATAAAACACTTTTTAACCGGGTTTATCGCGTATATTTACATTTTAAATTTTAACTCGATACGAGTCGCTCGTGACCACGGGGTCTGCAAAGAAACCGAAACGTCGAGTTAAAAAGTTTCGGAATGATTCATTTTGTGATACAAAAACAACGATTTATGTTTTTACTTTGTTTTACGTAGAAATAACACGATAAAAAGCACGTTGGACATGATTACCAACATAGTATAATTGATATCTACTATCTGGAACACCTGTGATCTTAAAGTGTCAAAAGTTTCTACCTTGGCAAATACCCAAAGGAGTCTAGTATAATCAAATTTCGATTATGATACTCATTTGGAATAATTTTAGAGTAATTCAGTATTCAGCATGTACAGCACTTTTATGTTATCATCTTGTGAATAACCACACACAAGTTAAAATCCGTACTCTAATCTACATTTGAGCATCAATTACCTAGTGTTATTCCCACACTATTTAACTGCATCATTATTAAAATAAAATGGGAGTTAAAATTCGTTGATTGACTATGAATGATAGTCATTTGGTAAAAAAAAACATTTATTTAACCATTTATGTAACGCAGGATAAAGTTTAATATACAAATCAATCGAACGTAAAGTTTAATTTAAACAAACTAATTGAATATAGATTTTTAATATTCATACTTTTTCCCTACTAATAAACCACTTAGCCGATTTTAATGAAATGTCTTTCTCACATAAGAAATCAAATATAAATAGACAACCTATTATTGTGAAAAAGGGGGTTTAAAAGGGTTTAATATTTAAGGGATGATACCTTGTACGCCGGACTGGGAGTGAAAGAAAAACATAGAATGTGCTAACTGCTTCTCTTCCCGGGCATACTGTAAAAATTATTTAAGGGACGGAGGTTTTATTGACGTTTTTGTGGGCGATAGGCTGACCCTCTATCACTGCAAGACTCTCTCCATCATTTTAATACCTCCAAATTTGTCAAACGTGACATCAGATGGTTCTATAGCCTCTGGTGTTCTACCTTCCCCATTTGGGATACAGGCGTGACGTTATGTATGTATCTATGTATGTAATAGATGAATGTTTGTAAGTTCTTCATTGTTGCAGATAATATTTTAAAACTATATGTATATTAGATTATGAAAAACATTTTACAGGGTTTTTGAAAAACCCTGCCTGTAAAAAAACACACTGAAATACTTTTTATCTCGATATCCCCACAGCAACAGAAATTCAGCGTTTGAAGGCATGAGAAAGAATCTTTAAGAAACCAATGAAATAAAAAAAAATGAAAATAGAAAATTCGATAAATGTTACAACGTCCGAGCTAGAACCTCATCTCAATTATACCTCATCTTACCTTAAACCAAAACTAGAACAATAGTCTGTATTACTCTAAATCTACTTATCACAGAGAAAACCTTGCAACCTCAACGAATATATTATATCTTTATATCATAAATTCTCACGTAAACCTTCAAAATTTCAAGAGTTTTGTTTATACAACCTATCCAAATATTATGCACAATTTGTTCCATTGTACTTGTTATGAGCGATTCGCTAACGTAAATAAACAAATTTTTCATGAGTGTTTTTAAATTGATGTTTTGTTCCAAGTTTATATCTACAGGGTGAGCAGTAAAATATCCAAAGTTTTATTTTTTTATAAAGTGAGTATAACTTTGATAAAAACAAAGCTATGGCAAAACAATGAGCTTAAAATTAGGTGGAACTGTGATCAATTTATTGTTATGCTGAATACAATAGAAATTAATGTAAAATATTCCCAACTCTAATTATAGAGACAAACAAACTGAAAAACAACTGATTGGGCCTATAGTGAGATTATTTTGTGCTTGTGTTATAGTGACACAGCGAAACAAGGAGGTGTTTAAGTATACACTCTGACCTCGACCAGTTTAGAAAATATCATTTTAAAGATATTTTATAAACTGGCAGATGTGATTTGTTTTTACTGTAATATTTTTTTTTTCATTGTATTTTTTTGCGGGCGATAGGCTGACCCCCTGTCACTGCAATAGTCTCTCTTAATCATAATAATACCTTCAAATTTGTCAAACGTGACATCAGATGGTTTTAAGGCCTCTGGTGTTCTGAATACCTCATAAGGGTAACAGGCATAAAGTTATGAGTATACCTATATGTGTATTATTTTAATCGCTTCAACATGAGTGTGATTTATCAGTGGATTATATCTATATACATAAATTGAAGCTTTTGGAAGTCGGTTGAAATAGAATCTTTATTTTGAAATAAGTATCTATTCTTTCTGAGTAGTTTGTATGCATGAGCACTGCCCGCAACCATTGCAGTTGGAATGAACAATTTGGAGAACGGAGCGGACGAGATACAAATTTCAGCACTCTATGCAAACATCTAGTGCTTTCGAGATTTTATTTTAAAATGTATTGACTAGTTAGTCGATACATTCTCTTCAAGGATGTATATTTTATTGAGGTTATTTCAAGCGAATCAGGTCATGTAGTACTACTATGGAAGTGAAAAGCTTCTAAGATATTCAAGAT
This sequence comes from Stenoptilia bipunctidactyla, assembly GCA_944452665.1. Classification (NCBI taxonomy): domain Eukaryota; kingdom Metazoa; phylum Arthropoda; class Insecta; order Lepidoptera; family Pterophoridae; genus Stenoptilia; species Stenoptilia bipunctidactyla. The sequence goes on from OX101738.1 coordinate 12,086,480, forward strand.
AACATTTTTATTTTACAATAAAAGTAGATACCTCTACAATACACTGATCATCTTGAAATATTTTATTAATATATTACCTGCTCATTGTTTTGATGTTTACTAGTGGCACAACACGTTCAGTTCGAACCGTTACATTGGCTTCATGGCTTTTCAAAGATAAGAGCAATGGTTTGGTGTGGAATTAATGTGTGTGTTTATTGTATCAATGTATTATTGAGGCATAGTTTCAGATGATAATGTTCGGCATGTGATTGTGCCAGTGTATATTATCTAACTCCGAAGCGTTGAGGCGTGCTCCAGTTACATGTTGAATGCTTTCAGTTTGACTGGCATTTGCGACATTTATCATTCATTACTGTTGTGTGTTTAGTTATGTGTTAATTTGACTATGAATCATTTTATAACGCCTGCAATTTCGATTCCACTTTCAGGAATTTGATCAACGTCATGACAATTATATTCAATTTTTACTTCCACCTTTCAATTCTATTTCTAAACATATTTGGCTGCTATGATTTTTCAAAGTTAAGATTTTTTGGTATTCATTATTTTTCTCTCTGTAACAGATTTTATGTGTATGTAAATTATCTTCAATGATAATATTTCTTGAATATTATTCTAAAATATTTGTACCTTTATTTTTTCCCTTTGTCAAAATAAGGATGCCCCGTGGGCAAACAGTTAGCGGCCGACTGAGTGAGCCGCAAATTTGTGGCGAACTTAGCAAGTTAGCTGCAAACTCAAATCAATTTTCGCGTGGAAGTCGGCCGCTCACTGAGGTAGTCGGCGCGCGTAACGCTGCAAACTGCATACAGTGAGCGCAAAACTAGCAAACTGTAGATACTCCATTCAAACATATGAAAGGGCGTACTAAATCGATACGCTGCACAGTTACACACGCAAACAGTTAGTGGCTCATTCAGCCACTAACTGTTTGTCTACTGGGGACGAAGCCTAAGTTAATATACTCGTGGTGCTTTTACCTGTTTATTGAGTTCCGCAAATAACGTTAAGCCTGACGGAATGGCTACCGTAAAAGTAAAATGTATATTTTAATTATTGGTATACTAAATATTTTTTTCATTAGATTCATTTTTACTCGATGTTTTTTACAGATCTCACGGACACAAGTGACTGAGTTATTCAAGTTTTAAATCATCACCCTCATCTGGTGTGGGTTAGTTCCACTATGGGATGGTACCGCTATGGCACCCTCTCTAAATACCTACCAAGGAGTCCAGGAGTCCAGCTCCGGTACCTGTCTTTTAGATCTATGTATGACAATAGAAGATAAAGTGAAAAAGAAAAATGCTTCTGTAATGTTGGCGTCAACTAGATTTTATTTTAGGAGTGGAAATAAAAATGGGATTGACATGTTATTTTACATCCGGTTGAAACGTGTGGCTATTTGTAATGATGATTGGATGCTATTGTGGACGCAGATATCCATCGAAAACTACGTTTTACGAGGGGCGTTCAATGTATTCTCGGTATAGGCATGAAAAAAAAATCGGAAAATTTTGGAAAAATTCTATTTTTCAAAGTAGTCCCCTAGACCCTGAAGATCGAGGAATTAGCTTCTCTAAATCTTGTAAAAAATATTCTTCCGGTTTCTCTTCAAAATGTGTATTAATAGCTGCCTTCAGTTCATCATCGTCGGAAAATCGCTTTCCACGAAGATCTTTCTTCAAATTTGGGAATAGAAAGTAATCACTGGGGGCCAAGTCTGGACTGTACGAAGGATGATTTATTTCTTCGAAGCCACAGTCCCGCTCAGCAGCCTTCGCCACGCGGGCCGTGTGAACCGACGCGTTGTCGTGAAGCAGCAACACCCCCGCTGCGAGTTTCCTCGCCTCTTTTCTTTAATTGCTTCCCTTAAATTACGCAAAATGGTTGCGTATGATGCTGCTGCTTTTTTGGTATATTCTATCAATAAAATACCTTTTGCATCCCAAAAGGCCGTGGCGATTATTTTTCCGACGGACGGGGTGACTTTGAACTTCTTCGGAGGCTGTGCACCCTTTTTAACCCACTGCATGGACTCCTGTTTACTCTCAGGGTCATAGTGATGAATCCACGTCTCATCTCCAGTAACCAGCCGGTCGAAAATATTCGATGGATCTTCTCCACAGAGCTCTAAAAACTCCTTACAGCACTCGACTCGCACTTGTTTCCGAGACGCGGTGAGCATTCTCGGCACCCATCTTGCACTGACCTTTGAGAGATTAAGATGGTCATGAAGGATTGCATGTATGGTACCCACAGATAGATTGATCATCTCAGCTAACATCCCAATTTTTTATCTGGTATCTTCAAGAACCAATTTTTCCACATTTTTCACATTTTCTTCAGTGAGGGCGCTTACGGGCCCACCCGAGCGAGGGTCGTCTTCAATGCTTTCTCTGCCTCTTTTGAATTCACTTGACCACTTTTGAATGGTAGACAACGACGGAGTAGAGTCTTCGTAAACAGCAATCATCTCTTCATAAATGGTTTTCTGACTTTTCCCTGTTTGGTGAGAAACTTTATAACAGCGCGATGCTCGATTTTCTTAATCATTGTGGCGTCAGTCATTATGATCGTCTTTCACTGCAGATAATTAGATAACTAATGAACGTAAGTACTTGAATTTTTATATTTAAACCCTCAGATGGTGTCATTAGTAAATGAGATAATTAGATTACCCACATTATTAACAAATCACCCAGATACCGAGATTTAATCCACTTGAAGCATATTGGGAAGATATAAACGGTTGAAGGTTCCTTAAAAATTCAGGAGTACCTTATGAATTGAGGGCAGCAAACCGACAAACGCCGCTGATTAAAATCCAAATTCCTGCTTTTTTATTTGTATCTGTGCTGAAGTTCTATTATATACTCCGCTTGCCATCTTTGCTTTGTCTCAATTGTTCGATAAGCTTGAAGCGATTCAGCCTTCCTGGATTGTCCTGAAGTAAGTCTGAATCCGGTATGTATGTCAGCGACCTGCCAAGGAGGAAGTAGCCTCTGTGAGTGCCTTATTATCATCAGGAGAGAAGAAAAGGGGGGAGAGGGGTTGACTATTGAATTTTGCCCATATTCCTTTATTATGAAATCTGGCAGATTTAATGCCAGCCTCTGCATAGCCGTTGAAGTAAGAAGCGTAAGCGGGTGAGACAAAAAAAATACATTATGACCAGATGCAAACTCCAATATTGGTGCATAATGTTTTTAATGAGTAATTTAATAAAGTTTGTTAGTAATTTTAATATTTTCCCCGATATAAAGTTAATACTCAAAACTCCAAAAACGAGAGGTTAAGAGGTTTGATATAATTATAAGGGGTTGACCCTTTATCACTGGAAAAGATAAGCTAGGTTCAAGGTAAAATTAATTATAAAAAAACAACCAGGTTAAATTAAGTGTGATATAATTTAGCCATCAAAAAACGAACTTTGGAATCAAGTTCAGCAAATTCTTCTAAATAGTTATCATTATTGTATTTTTTTTTTTTATTATAACCATTTTTAGTTAGTCTAGTTAGTATTTTAGTTAGTCTTAATAACTAAAAACAACTCGCAGATGAAATAAATATTTTAAAGTAACCTATATTAAAAATGCCTTCCATGCTGGACCGGGAGCTAAGGAAAACATAGAATATGCTAGAGCTGCTTCTCTTCCCAGGCATACTGTAAAAGGCAGTTATGCGACAGAGGTTTTATTGGAGGTTTTTTTTTGTGGGCTATAGGCTGACGACCTGTTACTGTAGTAGTCTCTCTCTACCATTATAATGCCACCAAAATAATTGTCAAACATGAAATCAGATGGTTTTATAACCACTGGTGTATAGTAACATAGTAGTATTTATTGATAGGGAATTCTAATGAAAAATTAAGTACCTTCTTTTATTACATATTTATGATCAGAATCGAGTAGGTACAGAGTGCTCTTCTTCAGTATCTAAAATTTGTCACCTGTCACCCTGTATATTATTATTCACCCTCGTCAGCCTATAGACGTCTATTGCTGAAATAATAAATAATAATTATAAATAAAATAACATCCCGAACAAACACACCAACTACATGGCCTCAAACTAAACAAAGCTTGTCATATGGGGTACCAAGTAGCGAACTAGGGGGTAACCTAGAATATAATAATAATAGTAAATAATAAAATATATAATAAATAAATACTTATATGTTTTGTAGATAAACACCCACACTCGGAACATATTTTTTTCTTGCTCCGGGCGGGAATCGAACCCGCAACCACTGGCGTCTGAGGCAGATAGGTTTACCCCATCACCACAGTGGTCGTAAATAGACCTCACTGCCGGCTTTCTACGACGCTCGGTCTCGCGTCGCCCGCATGCAGTGTTTACAGTTTACTCATGTCAAACCTATAATATCCTTTGCTTTGCCTTTGCGAAACACAAGTCTACCAAACTCTAAGGTTGTTAGCACAACAATTGCGCTACATCTATCTACTTCTATCTTTACCTCTATATCTATGTCTACGTTTCTGTCTAGTACATAAATTTTATAAATAAAATTTTGTCAAAAGCTACTATTACGCTATTTGTACAGATTTTCGAGATATGAGCAAAAACCTGAAAATAAGGACCTACATCCCTCCCCTACAACGACAGCACACCCTCTACCTACCCTTGAGGACTTTTAATATGTTAATATGGGGTGCACAATTATACGTGTGCCAATTTTCAAAACTACACGAATTATTTCACTTTATTTTGCTAATTTGAATTGGCTATTAATTATGCGTTTTGATCAGTATTGCACAGTTGGTATTCCAGTTTGGGTAATTTAATTATTTAGCTAGCGATAGGATTAAATACGACGAAGTGAATAAACATATAATTTTATAATAATATCTCATATAATATTTTTGAAGTCTCTATAATCTATAATATCTGACAGAGAGCTATTTTCCTTTTTTCGAAAATTTAAACATGCTCACTTATACATAATCTTTTCCCTGAGAGTAGGGAGATTTTGCCGAATGGAAAATCTTATTTCACCCTTAAACAACCTGATGTCATCATCCAAGCGCCTATATACATTATTTTTATGTATTTTTTTTGTTTATATTTCCTCTGCATGTTAGATTTTCAAGTCAAGTCAGTTTGAAATCTGTCAATATCGTCTGATGATATAGTCTTTGATTAGTCTTAATACGAGCACTGTGGCTGTGGCTTCAGTCGTTAGTGGTAAAGGGCGATACCCACATTATGCAAATATTCGTGCATGGACATGTTTGCATTGGGCTTCAATAATCAATAAGTAATCTTTATTAATATCTACATAGTCGCATGGACAATTATATGGGTTATTTATGATGTTTGTGTATCAGTTGTCTTGTACCACAAGCCTATGAAGGTGCTGTGGTATATACGTTTAAAATAATTACCAACATCACCAACCAACCAATAATTATCAGAACAGCACAAACCAAATATACCAAATAGTACCGCTAAATTTCGAAAAAATTGAGAATTCTTTTTCAACAATTACAAAATGAAAAGTACAATCAGTACAAATAACAGACTAAAACACATTTTACTTTACTGCATCATTTGACTATTTACTTTTAATTCAAACAGAATCAAAGTAAATGCAACTTCTGTGGTGATTGTGTAAAGTGTTTGCCTGCAATGTTAGGGATTCTGGGTTAGATTCAAATTCAAATTGCAAATTCAAAGCGTTCTTTATTTCGCAGATACATAAATACACAATTCAAATTATTCACAAATTGATCTGAATCTACCAATACATCGGGAAATCGACTGTTGAGAAAAAGTGGAAAGTAACTCAACAGCTATCATCTTTTAAAAATATATAGGTAGGTAGTAACAGTTTACAGGGAATCCCATCAGTAGTGTAATATTGGGGCTTCTGCAGAGCGCCCCAATATTATTTCTAATGCATAACATCGTAAGATTTGAAATAGAGCTTCAACAATAATTTACTTATCGACTCATGGTCGTACTTATACAATAGTAATATTGGAGCACAAAAATATCGTTTCTACAAAACATGATTCAGTATAAACAACATTCTCAAGTTCGAGCGGCAGCGCGACGTTGATGCGCCGCCGCGCGCACATCTCATGTTTGCCCAGCTTATTGATAAATTCGTACTGAATTAGGTATACCTATAACATGATCTATGACGATGAAAATAATGCAGCAAGTCTATGTTATATTTAACGTTAATCATGCATATTGATATTAATATGCATGATCATAGTAATATTAAGATTCATAATGCGATTACCATATTATCATTGTTATTAGGACATTGTTTATTTCTTAAAACACACTTTTAAAATGGATACAAAAATAATACATAACTAATAAACCTACTTACCTACTTAATAAATCGAAATATTTATCTTTTTTCAAACTTGCAATGAACTTAATAATTAGGTAGTACGTTTTGTAAATAGATATAAGTATTAGGAAATATTTATTTTCGGTACTTTAATTTACGCAGCTATGAATTAGATCAATGTTTTTGTTTGTTTGACGACCTGTACTGCGACGCGGCGGCGGCGGCAGCGGATAAGGCGTCAGCCTCACGACACTGTTGATTAGAAGGCTGCGGGTTCGATTCCCGCGCGGATCAGTATAAAAAAATTCTAGGTCTGGGTATTTATCTAGTTATGTACATTTATCCTAGGATCCTTAGGTTCACTACATAGCTTTGCTTTCTTTGAGGCCTAGTAGTAGGTGCGATTGTTTGGGAATTTTATTTCCTTTTTAATGAAGCATTTAATTGAAATTTAGTTCATGAGGACTCGGTTTCAAATCCTAAGTTGGAAAAACTGTTAAGAAGTGTTTTTCATGTATTTTATTTATTTAAAATAACAGTGGAGAGTTGAAACTCTATGGTTTATATATCGTTCTCACACATTATCTGCCCTAATATTATAAAGCTGAAGTGTTTGTTTGGTCAAATACGTTAATCTCAGAAACTAGCAGTCCGATTTGAAAAATTCTTTTTGCGTTAGATAGCCCAACTTTGAGGAAGGTTATGAGCAGATCATTCTACGGGATCAAAAGTTAGGGGGGTAAAACCGCGTGCGGTCGGCTAGTTATTTATAATCCTATCTTTTTTGGAAACGATATGCTTTTAAGGAAGTGTACCCCGAATGTCTTGAATTTTGAATTTGAAATATGTTGTTTTCAATATTGGAATTTAAAAACTTGACTGACAATTTGTTAGATGAAATAGTTAAAGAAAGAACCCTAGTGGTTGAAGACAGGCTGTGCGGCTGGAGCGGCGGTGGGTTCGATCCCCTCACGGAACAAAAATATTTATATGTACGTCTGCTATAGAACCCCTCTAATTCGCTACATGGTATTCTATAACACAAACAGTTGCTTATTTTTAGGCTATTTAGTTGCTGTAATTGTTTAGGGATTTTTATTATTATGTATTAATGAGTAAAGGTTTTTTGTTAGAAATTACAATAGGTACCTACGCTTATGCTTAAATTGATAGGTTTCGAGTTATTTTCGGAAGCGGCTTTTAACTAAATTTGATAAACGTTTATGATGTTAAGTTAATATTAATATGAAAACATAGTATTTAATATATTGATAAAGGTTTTTATGTTTAATGCATTGGAATTATAATAACTAAATATGTAAGATATTCAGTTATTTTGGTTAACTGTAATCGTTAACTACCAGTCTAAAGGGACGCTCTTCATAGATCGGTGACGCTCCGCCAAACATGGCACGTTTTCCTTTTTAGAATTTCGTCTCATATGTCTGCGACGAAGCGTCGCCACATCCAAATAAAGGAAACGTCGGGGTGTGTACGTAGTAACTAAATAGTAGAGAGAAGAATAGATCTTACGATAGGAGTGTGTAAAATATAATTTCCAAAAATTTATATTTGTAAAACTTTCGACAACGTTAGCAAAAAATAATAAAATCACTACCTTAGATTTACGAGTATATAAATGAGCCGATTGCTCTTTTGCCAATAATTACATTTAGTATTTGATTAATTATTGTGAATACAGTTTTTACGTGACGAATACCTACAGTGTAACATTTTAAAGTGAACCAGCAACTTATTGAAGCAAATATGTAAGTACTTATTACATTTTTATGAACAATTTTATAACTTGATGGTTGGATCCTTTTTGAATAGTAACTACAAGACTCGCAATGGTTCAATTGGTCACCTTTCCACTACACCATCGTGTCACCTTTGAGGGTTCGATTCCCAAATGGAAAAATAATTGTATTTGGGGAGATATTCCTAGTCCATAGTTGTGTTTTTTATAACAGTAGTTATTTACAGAAGAGCGGGTTCGATTCCCGCACGGAAAAAAGAGAATACATTGACACCAAACGCTAGCTTCGATTTATTATTTACATTCTAGTCATATATATTTTGATAGTCTCTACAATTTAAGTTTAATTTTTTTATTTTACTAGAAATCATAATATCTACAGAGTTATGGGTTCGAATCCCAGTATTTAACGTTACTTACTTAAAGTTCTCTATTTATAATTCCCTCAACCGTTTTTTATCGAAATTTTATTATAAGAAACTTATTTAGATTTTAAAGTTTTAGTTGACAACATAACACTGAGCTAAGTATGTGGTTTAACTAATTTAAAGAAAATTAAAATGAATCATTCAAATTTATAGCTGCTCCTTCTTTTCAGGTCAAGTTCCACGAATCCTTTCGAGTCCGACGTAGAGTCGCATCTTAACACACCTTCCACGTCTCAAAAACCAAAACAACCTAAAAAAAACGAAAAAGGATTTGAAAAATAAGACCGAGACTAAAAAGCCAAAGAAAACTGCTCTGAAAGACCTCTTTGGAAGCGACTCGGACTCGGAAACTGATACTCCAGTAATAAAGCGGGCGAAAACAACCAAACATAGCCGACTGATTGAATCTTCGGTAAGTTTAAAACCTTGATTTTTCTATATTATGTAATATTATTTTACTGATTTTCTGTATTAATTAATTGTTTAGGACCTTCACCTAATTAATCAATCAATATATTATTTATTTATTTTATTAACGACCTCCTCCTCGGTAGATCAATTTTTAGTTAACGAAAGGTTGCGGGTTCGATTCCAGCTCAAGCCAGGATTTTTATTTTTTGAGTTTTTGATATTTTTTTGAATATGGTTTAATGTTATGATTTAATTCAATTTTATTTCAATATTACAGGACGACGAGGGAGATCTTCAACCGCTGAAGGTATCTGCTCTGCGTTCGTCCCTGTCCAGAAGAACAGCCAGTGGAAACTCCTACCAGCAGGACCTTACGCGCAGCGGCGATTATTATGTCGAACTTCGTATATACAATCACAGAGAGGCTGAACGGCTAGGGAAGGATCGGTGGAAACAAACGCTTCTCTCTTATAGAGGCTCTGTGAGCACGAACTCGCCGACTTGGAGGGCTGTTGCCAATCTAGTGTCTGCAGCTAAAGCAGAATTTAGAGGTGTACAGCCTATTTTATACCCAAATAACAATATTTAATGTATTTTATATTTATAATACTGTTGTGGGTTTATATTCAGCATTAAAACCATTTATTCTTATCTATATTCCTGCCTTTGAATTAGATAATGTCTGGGTATCCTATTTTTAATAATTTAATTTTTTATTACAATAAACATATGTAGTTATTTTTGTGGTTTATTTACAGGAAACTTAACAAGGATTTTATCCTAAATACCTAGATTCAAAGATAAACTCGATACCAAGATAAACTCGATTCCAAGATAAACTCTTTTAAGAAGATTCGATTTAAATATCTTTTTATAGTAGAACTTTCTTTACTTTATAAAACATTACATTGCTTACAAAAAAGTAATAATTAAAGATATAGGTGCCTATATACCTACATTTAATAAAATTAATCATGTTTTTTGTGAAGTTTGTAACATAGAAGTGTCAAAATATTCTGCACATAAGAAAACTAATATACACAAATCGAATTGCCTATTGCAGACAACGTTTGACAACGTTCGTATAATAGCCACAGCCTTTCAAAACCGAATAATTAGTTATAGAGTGAATCCATACGAGGTTATCGATACGCCTGAAATATTTTTGACACAGATTTCACAAAAAGTTTGTTATCTTATCAAAGAATTATTGAAAAAACATGATTGTATTAAAGTTAATTTTGAATTGTTTGTTTGGTATACATTGCCGAAAAATGATGAAAAGTCTTTAAAATCGTTTAACACAAAATATAATATAGTATTGCAAAATACAGACATCTCAGACCTATATAAATTATTTTGTGAGAAGCTTATTTGTAAATGTACTGAATTTCAACTTTCAGAGTCAGGCTGGACGATTGAGTCCCTCAGTCATTTGGAAATTAATATCGTAAAATATAATCCTTTGCGAGGTGGTTCTTACTTACAATTGCCTAAACGTATTGCTAATACTAAATCATGTTTAAATATAAAAAATTATGATCAACATTGTTTTCTTTGGTGTATCATAGCTGAAATATTTCCGACAAAGATTAATCCAAACAGAACTTCTTCATATCCAAATTATTCCGACATACTAGATATTTCTAACATGAGCTTTCCTCCCAGTTTTAAGGATATTCAGTGCTTTGAAATAAATAATCCTGATATTAGTATTAATATTTATGGTTTAGATACTAATGATAAAGTTACAGGTCCCTTGTATAAAACAAAATCACGTCGTTTATACCACATCAATTTGCTTTATATTACAGAAAATAGTAGAAGTCATTTCTGTTTAATTAAAAGTTTTGAAAAACTTGTGCATAAACAGTTTAACCAAACACAAGAGTAGAATATTTTTATGTGATGAATGTTTTATTTATTTTAACACTGAAGAGAAGTTAAACTCTCATGAATGCTCCGGAATTCAAACTATTTTACCCGAGACAGGAAGTAAAATAAGTTTTTCGAATTATGAGAGAACGCAAGTAGTCCCTATAGTGATATACGGAGATTTTGAAAGTTTATTGCGTGAATATTCTGACAAAAATAAGTCCACATATGTTGAAAATATACAAGTTCATGAGGCTACATGTTTCGCTTATTATATTTGTTGTAAAGCAAATCCGAAGTTAAATGATTTTGTTTCTTATAGAGGGCCTGATTGTTCTAAAAAAAATGTTAAATCTCTAACTAATGATGGAAAACGATTATTTAAAATATTATTAGAGAGCAAACAAATGTTGCCGTTAACTGACACTGAGCGATTAAGTTTCATGAGCAGCACGCAATGTCATATTTGTAAAAAAAAGTTTTCGTGTAATGATACTATTGTTAAGGACCATGATCACTTTACTGGCAAATATAGAGGAGCTGCTCATAATGCATGCAATTTAAATGCCAAACAATGTACTTTTATACCAATAGTGTTTCACAACTTATCCGGCTATGATTGTCATTTATTCATAAAAGAACTTTCCAATATTAGCGGTCGAATTCATCTTATTCCGAGAAATAAAGAGAAATATATTTCTTTCACAAAATTTATAACAGTCAATGCAACAAATGCTGTACAATTGAAGTTTATTGATTCATTTAATTTTTTAAGCTCTAGTATGGACAAACTTGTCACAACTATGAACCCTGAGGATTTCAAAAATTTAAAATATTTTTTTACCGATAATAAATTATTTGACATTGCTCGAAGAAAAGGAATATATTGTTATGACTATATGAACTCTTGGGAAAGATATGATGAGATCGAATTACCATCACCATCACATTTTTTTAACAAACTTACAATGGAGTCTATATCTGATAAAGACTATGAACATGCTTTAAAGGTTTGGAAAACTTTTAAAATAAAAAATTTGGGTGAATATACAGATTTGTACCTAAAATGTGATGTATTACTTCTATGTGATGTTTTTGAAAAATTTAGAACTATGAGTTTGAATCACTATGGTTTAGATCCTTGCTATTACGTTTCATCACCTTCATTAAGCTGGGACGCTATGCTTTTGTATACTAAAATCAATTTAGAACTTATCTCTGACGTAGAAATGTATCAAATGATAGAAAAAGGAATAAGAGGCGGACTTGCTCAGTGTTCACTTAGATATGCGAAGGCAAATAATGAATATCTTTCTGACTACAATAACAAAGAGCCTGATTGTTTTCTTATTTACCTTGATTGTGTTAATTTGTATGGATATGCTATGATGCAAAAACTTCCAGTAGGTGGTTTTAGCTTTTTGACTGAGGATGAAATTTTAAAGTTTGATGCCTTAAGTGTTTCAACCGATTCTGATACAGGATTTATACTAGAAGTAGATCTTCATTACCCTGACTACTTGCATGATGATCATTCCGATTTGCCATTTGCACCTGAAAAATTTGTTCCTTTCTGTAGCCGAAACGATAAACTTGTTGCTAATCTTTTTGATAAATATAAATATATTATTCATTACATTCACTTAAAGGAATGCTTTAAAAATGGTCTGCAATTATTAAAAATACACAGAATACTTGCATTTCAACAAAGTAATTTCTTAGAATCTTATATTTCGTTAAATACCGCGCTTAGACAAAATGCAGAATCTAATTTTGAAAGAGACTTTTTTAAGAAACAAAATAATTCTATATTTGGTAAAACCATTGAAAATAAAAGAAAACAAGTGGATGTTAAACTTGTAAATATATGGAGAGATGATTCAAACCAAACTAAAAAATTCTGCGGTGCTGAAAAATATATCAGTGCACCTAATTTCAAGAACTTTTCTGTTATATCGGAGTCCTTAGTATCAATCCAAATTAATCAAACAAAAATAACTTTAGATCGTCCGATCTACATAGGTTTTAGTATCTTAGAAATAGCGAAATGCCATTTGTATAGGTTTCAATACTCTATCATGAAGAAATATTATGAAAATAAGTTGAATCTTTGCTACACAGACACTGATAGTCTTTTATATTTAATACGCACTAAAGATTTTTACAAAGACATGAACTTAAATTTAAAATATTTCGATACTAGCAACTTCGAAAAAAGTAATGAATATTCTATGCCAATTGTTAATGCTAAGGTACCTGGTTACTTCAAAGATGAAATGGGTGGCGAAATCGTATCGGAATTCGTAGGCTTAGGAGCCAAATCGTACTGTATAACTACAAAAAAATCAACTTTAAAAAAAGCTAAAGGTGCTAAAAAATGTATTACAAGAAAACTTAACATACAAAAATACAAAAATGTTTTGATGAAGAACGAAATTCTGAGAGATCATATGTGTATTATTAAGTCTAAAAATCATAGAATTTTTACTCAAAAGATAAATAAAATTGTATTGTCAAAAAAAGATGACAAGCGTCAAATAATGAATGATAAAATAACAACTTTGCCATGGGGACATTACAAAACAATATTTTAATAAGAAATAATACGTATTAGATATATTAAGTTTTATATTACTAAGTTTATTGTAATAATATTAAGTTTTATTGGTTTTGTACACCTACGAGTATATCAATTTATTTGAATGTAATGTTTAATCAATGTGATGATAATCTTATATTATAGCAAAGTTTTGTTTTGTTTGTTTTTAAATACAATAAATATTTGATGATATGATATAATACTATGAAATAAAATGCAAATATCAAAATAACAATTGTTTATTTTAAAAACCATATCCCATACCATAAGAATAATCAAAACAATAATATGTTAAAAGAAAGATATAAAATATTACATGCTGGATTTGCCTAATTTTTTTACAATTTTACATACTAAATGATCAGTTTCATTCATAATATCGTCATAATCACTAGTTACTAAATACTGCACATTCACACTAGCATTATCAAGTTCAATATCCTCCATATTACGACCATCCACATCAAGTACAATTATTTTTATTATATGACTAACATGTTCAGGCTCCTTACGTATGACAAAGGATTTATTGTTCAAAGTATTCGATTTTCTTTTTTTCATTTCTAAAGATTGTTCTTCAGCTTTCCGTTTTTGATGCTCCTCACATGATTTTGCTGCTACTTCATTATACCAGCTTTCTCTATCTTGAGCGTAGTAAAAAGGATTCATTATTGGGTCTGAGTCTTCCATCAAATTCTGAAACAAGAACAAGTTAGAAATAAATAATACAAAATATTTTAATTCATAAAATTTAAAAGACCTTGACTTATTACTCACCCCACGTAAATTCTCCGCCATGTCTGTAACCGGACTGTAAGAAGGTGACTGTGACATGATTCTGTAAGAAATAATACAATTAAGTATATCTAAATAATTCAACATATAAAATGAATGACAAGATGAGGTTTATCAAGCGATTTTACATATTTTAATTAATTTTAATAATTTATTATATTAATTAAAATAACACTTACCTTGAGAATAAAAAGTTATAAATCCAACCTGCTTATCCAAAAACCACATGCGAAGTGATGGTTTATTCTATCATAAATACAAAAGTTATTTGATGCACGATGCGTAATATGAGTCAATAGCTAGCTCATATTTAATCTGGAAAAGGAGAATAGAATCATTCCTGTAGTGACAAGTCTATGTAGTGATAAGTTAGATCCAAAATAAAGTATATATGTCCATGTTAGGTAAAAATTAATTTAATAGACAAGATGAAGTTGATCAAACAACCCATATCACTTAACGTTAAAAATATAAATCTTGGCGAGTCTCCTCATAAGATTAGACACAGCGCTTTGTTGCCAAATACGATTCGTTGTATAATATGTGGTCCCTCAAATTGTGGTAAAACAAACGTTGTGATCAGTTTGTTGTTGCATGAAAATGGGCTGAAGTTTAAAAATCTTTACCTTTACTCAAAGACTAATTTTCAACCAAAGTATTGTTTTTTGCGAGAAGTATTAAGACGAGTACCTCAGATAAAATTCTATGAGTTCAATGACGATAAAGATGTCATATCTCCGAGTGAAGCTTTACCAAATTCTGCATTTATATTTGATGACGTTGTATGTGAAAATCAAATAAACATCCGTAATTATTTCTGTATGGGTAGACATAAGCAACTTGACTGCTTTTACTTATCGCAAACCTACTCAAAAATCCCAAAACAGCTGTTACGCGATAATGCTAATTTTCTTATAATATTTAAACAAGATGATGTGAATTTAAAGCACATTTATGAAGAACATATCAACTCTGATCTACCATGGAATCAGTTCAAAGATGTTTGTAAAACTGTTTGGAGTAATCCTTATAACTTTCTTCTAATTAATAAAGAATCATCATTAAATAATGGAAGGTACAGACAGAATTTTGATATATTTTTTAAATTTGATATATAGATACATGCATATTTAAATGAATTCTATACAAAACATTGCTAGTGTTATTTCTTTCTTAGTTGAACGCAGTTGTGGTTACGTGACATGGAGAAAAATATAAAAATAGAATTAATGAAGTCTGTTGATTCAATAAAAAATAAAATAAAACTGAGAAATACCTATCTGGTTCTTAATAAGCAGGAGATAAATGATACACGTATTGCTTCGAGAAGTTGTAATCCGAGAGAAAAAGACACAGATTAAAAAGACTACCTTCTAAAATGAATATAACAAGTACCTACATTACACCTCCACCCTTAATCTAACAGCTACATTTACAGTTTATATATTCCAAAAAAAAAAACTTACAACTAACTTAGGTACCTACATAACTATTATCCCACTATTATATACCTATTTACAAACAACTGATTTTACATTTTAACATTCTTTAATCAAATTCAAATCCGAGCCTTTGGGGTGGTTTCCGTAAACGTTTCTCACGGACCTGGGGCGATTGCGGTGACGGCGGAGGCGATACCGTTTGTGAACACGGTTGCGGCTCTGATAGCTCGGCAATAGGGACTGTGCGGCTGTTACGTAAATTATCCATATCCTCCCCTGCTATATCATTACCCTCTTCCTCACACACGTTTCTCTCGCCTGACTGTTGTCGCGGGACGGCGTCCACACTCCGCGGCCCCTCCTCCGAGTCCGACGACGGAACCATGCAGTTCGAAAGCCGGAACCTGCGCCTTAATTGGTCTACATGTCTAGGTAAATACTTCCCGTGACCGCTATCCACTAGGTACGTGCGCGCCCCGACGTTACTGACGACCGTGCCCTTGACCCATTTTTGTTTGTCGGCGTAGGCCCGCGCCCACACGGCGTCCCCGGCGGCGAGCGAGCGCGGCGTGCCGCCCGCCGCGCGCACCTGCCGCTGCTGCTCGCGCGCCACGCTCGCCTCGAGCGCGACCCTACTGCGCAGCAGGTCCAACCGGGATCTCAGGGGACGTCTTTGCAGTAACATAGCTGGACTCTCGCCGGTCGTGCTATGGACGGTGTTCCTATAAGTTAGCAAAAACGTTTGCAAAGCTGTGTCGATGTCGATGGAGTCCCTAGTCGCTTTTTTTATAGCCCGCTTACATATTTTGACTGCGTTTTCGGCCGCTCCGTTTGACGCCGGGTGGTATATTGGTGAAAATGACTGTAATACACCATTTAATTCTAGAAACCGTTTGAATTCAGTGCTCGTGAAGGGCGGTCCCTGGTCAGAAACTATTTCTTTCGGTAAACCGAATCGCGCAAACGTAGCCCTCAGTGTTTTAATGACCGCCGACGCATTGGTTCGTGCCATTTCGTAAATTTCCAACCACTTTGAACTGGAATCTATTAATACCAAAAACGTTTGTCCCTGGTAGGGACCGAGAAAGTCTATATGTATCCTACTCCACGGTTCAACAATATAAGGCCAGGGCTGCGGGGGCGCCCGTGGTGGCGCCGGCGCTTCCGCCGCGCACGTCTCGCACTGCTGGCAGACCGCCTCCACGTCCGCATCTATATTAGGCCACCAAACGTAGCTACGAGCTAATGATTTAGTCTTTACAATGCCCATATGACTGACATGTAACTGTTTTAGAATGCTATCCCGTAATGGTAAAGGCACAACTATTCTGTATCCCCACATAATACAGCCACGATCTATATATAATTCATTACGCCGTTGAAAAAACGGTTTTAAGAAATCTTCTCTACAAAATGGTGGCCAACCTGACTGAATATAACCAAGGACTCTGCTTAATGTGCTGTCTAACGCTGTCGCTTTGTTAATATCAATATTAGTGATAGGTAAAAAATTTTCAACAAAATTTAAATATGTAACGTCATCTGTCTTGCTATCTTTTGTGTGCGTCACTTTTTGGGGCAGTCTCGACAAAGCGTCTGCGCAGTTTTTCGAAGAAGACACGTATTCAATGTCGTAGGTATAACCGGACAATAAAATAGCCCACCGTTGTAGTCGCGATGCAGCCATAACTGGAATACCTACCTTATTCCCAAAAATGTAAGTTAAAGGTTTGTGGTCTGTTTTTAAAGTAAACCTACGGCCGTACAAGTATTGATGAAATTTTCTAATTCCAAAAACGATAGCCAACGCCTCCCTGTCTATCTGTGCGTACGCTCTCTCCGTGGGCGCGAGCGTGCGCGACGCATACGCGATGGGTCGCTCGCCGGCCGGCGTCACGTGTGAGATGACTGCGCCCACACCCACGCTGCTCGCATCCGCCGTCAGCACCAGCGGCAGCGACCCCGAGTAGTGCACTAGGACTTCACTAGAACTCAATATACGCTTTATCTCTTCAAATGCATTATTACAATCCGCGCCCCATTCGTACTTAACACCTGCTTTGAGTAGTTTGTATAGTGGTGAAAGTATAGTGCTAACGTTCCTAACAAACTTTGCGTAGTACATTACTAAACCTAAAAAGGATCTTAATTCAGATACATTAGAGGGCGCGGGGGTGTTTTTTATCGCTTTGATTTTATCGGGGCACGTATGCACCCCTTCTTTTGTGATTACATGGCCTAAGTAGTTTACAGACTCAGCGAAAAATGTACATTTCTCTCTTTTCACACGAAGGCCGCTTGAATTTAATCTTTCAAATACCGTGTTTAAGTTATATAAATGATTCTTTGTATCGGTCCCGGTTATTATGATATCATCTAAGAACACCCCGACGTACGGCAAATCTGCGAACAATTGCTCAAGTCTACGTTGGAAAATACCTGGGCTCGATGCTAACCCGTAAACTAAACGTTTGTACATGAACAACCCCTTGTGCGTGTTTATAACCGTGTATTTCCGCGATTCATCTAATTCAAATTGAGCGTACGCTTGCGATAAATCTATTTTTGTAAAACGTTCCCCGCCGTGCAAGCGGGCTAACAAATCTTCTACTTTTGGTAGTGGATAGCGGTCGACTTCTATAACCTTATTTAATGTTAATTTATAATCGGCGCAAATACGAATGGTTCCATCTTTTTTTACCACTGGTACAATCGGCGTGGCCCAGTCGGAGTGGTCGACGGGCGCGAGGACGCCGTCGCGCACCAGCTGGTCGATGGCGCGGCCGACGGGCTCGCGCAGCGCGTAGGCCAGCGGCCGCGCGCGCATGAACACCGGTCGCGCGTCCTTTCGCACTCTGATCTGCACCGGTCCGCCGGTGAATCGCCCCAAGTCCGCCGCAAACACGTTACAGAATCTGGAACTGAATTCATCGAAGTTAAACTCACTGAATTGATTACAATGTATTACTTTACTCGAATCTGGCAATGGCAATTGTATTCCGAGCTCAAACAACCATTGTCTGCCTAATAATGCAGTTTTACCGTCACGAATAACATACAATTCTAATTTTTTTATTTTGTTGCTATAACGGACTAATGGTTTTATCATCCCCACTGGCCGTACCAACTCGCCTGTATAGTATCTTAATATTAAATCGCTTTTTTCTAACTCCAAGTCTTTATAAAATTCATTATAAATTTGTTCACTAATGCACGACACTGCACTCCCTGTGTCGCATTCCATAGTCATTGTTCGACCTTGCACATCTACTGATACTAGCAACGGTTTACACTTAGATAATTGCAACTGATTAAACTCAACTATCTTTACCTCATCACTATCGTCCTGCGTTGGGTCCATTTCCATTTGCTGAACCACGTCGACGCTGTACTGCCCGGTCAGATTCGGGCAAACCCTTTTTAAATGCCCCCGACGGTTGCACACCCTGCACACGTAGCTTGCGAACTGACACCGCTGGGCGTCGTGCGCGCCCCCACACGCCTGGCAGCGCGGCCCGCGCGGCGCTCGCTGCGCCTGCCCGCTGCCCGCCAGCGCTGCCCGCCGGCTCCGACCGCGCCCGCCGCCTCGCCAGGCTCGCGTGTCACCGCAGCCGCCGCCGCCTGGGGCTCCGATAGCGGCGCCCGCGCTGCCGCGCCGCGCGCTTACTATCGTCTGACACTCGACCGCACGCCCCTGGCTGTCATGACATTCCACAGCCGCCGCGTCTTTCTCTGCCGCCTCCATGCTCATTGCCAAATTGTACGCCTTCCCGAAGTCTAGGTTATTCTCCGTAAACAACCGCTGTCGAATTGTGTCACATTTAATGCCGCAAACTAACTGATCACGCAAACTTTCTTCTAGCCACGAACCGAACTCGCATGTTTTTGACATCATTTTTAACACTGCCACATATTGCGCAATTGTTTCACTGGTACTTTGTTTCCGATGCCGAAATTTATACCTTTCTGCTAAAATGCTTGGTTTGGGTTGCAAATATTGTTCCAAAATGGCGGTTAATTCACTAAACTTTTTGTCCGTTGGTTTCACCGGCGTACACAAATTTACAAGTAGCTCGTAGCCTTCAGCACCAATAACTGTGATCAACGTAGGCACATGTAAATCACTTTTAATGCCATTGACAACGAAATATTGTTCTAGGCGCTCCACATATAACCTCCAGTTATCCGTTCGTACATTGAACTCGCCAATTTTACCGATAGACATGTTTATTGGTTTATGTCCTTTATTTCACTTGCACTGCGTGATTCGTAACTCGTCGCCACTGAGAAATACCTATCTGGTTCTTAATAAGCAGGAGATAAATGATACACGTATTGCTTCGAGAAGTTGTAATCCGAGAGAAAAAGACACAGATTAAAAAGACTACCTTCTAAAATGAATATAACAAGTACCTACATTACAAAAACAAATGAAATCTCAGGAACATACAATGAATTTGTCACTTGACAAAATGCTAAAACCGGTGACAGCTCCTCTTAAAACTCTAGTTGATTCAAGTAGTTCTACAGAAAAAATAAAGAAAATACAACTTTGACTACTTTTGAAGAAATTGAATCTGATGGAAATAATGCTAGCTTACCTGCAAAGTTCAGTGATTATAATGAACCGAAATTTAATTCTGCACAACCGTCGGAACTAAATTCTAAAAGAGGATTGACAGATAATTTTGAAATTTTATTAGAAGGTGATGACATCCATGATATATACGATGGTGTTAATATACCGTTTGGACTAAGAAGTGAACCCAAAAAGTTGCTTATGGGTAACTCAGTTGTATCATTTACTACAGTTGAAAGTTTAAATAATGATAATATAACTTTGATTAAAATCGGAGATAAAAATAATAGTAAATCTTATAATTTGACCCCTGGCTTGAAAGAACTTTTACTACACAGAAAACCCGACTTAAAGTTAATATCAAACAAAGATAAACTTGTCTATAAGGATATGTTACATTATACAAACGCGCACAAAAGAGATTTTGATCCTAGAGGTCAAATAAGAGGTGATAAAGGAATAAAATATCGTGAAATAATCAAACCATTATTTTCTGAAACATTAAATGATAAAAGTGAGATTAAACTTGGTGGTAACTTACCAAAAATAAAAAAGTATAAAAGCAACACTGATTTAGTATACTGGGATGATCCCAATGAATTGGTTGAGCGATTAAAGTTATTAGTAGCTTCGAGAGATGCTGGCAACACAAATCACGATAATGAAATTTTATCTATAATTGAAGAATTAAAAGAAGCTAACATAATTAAGTAATATATAGTGGCAGTGACAAGATTCTGATTTAGTGTCACAGATTTATTCATCATGAGCATTGGCAAAACTCATTAGTGTATTAGATTAAAAACGTTTAATTATACTTTTTTGTAAAACTCGCAAGTTGAAGAGATTGTAAATAACAAGAGTTGCAAAAATATCAACATGAGCAAAGCAGATGTGGTAAATGAAATTCATAAAAACGCAAGAGTGAACTTTCCACGAAGGCGTGTTATTATGAGAGACATAGATGATCTATGGCAAGCAGATTTAATTGATATGCAATCTTTTGCCTTAGAAAATAAGAATTTTAGGTATATTCTTGCTATTATCGATACATTTTCAAAGTATGGTTGGGCCTTTCCTCTTAAAACCAAATCCAAGGATAGTGTGTGTGACACTTTTAAGATGTTGCTGGACAAGGGTCGCGTGCCTAAGAATTTGCAAACTGATAATGGGACAGAATTTTACAATAATAAATTTAATAAACTCATGGAATGCTTTCGCATCAATCATTATTCAACCTACTCAACAAAAAAAGCCTCAATAGTTGAACGATTCATCAGAACATTGAAGTCTAAGTTGTACAAAGAATTTAGTATGAAAGGTAACTTCAACTGGATTAATAATACTCTTTATGACATTATTTATAAATACAATCATACGCATCATCGAACAATTGATGAAAAACCAGCAAATGTGAATAATATTAATAAAAAACTAATATTAGAAAAATATGTGAATACAGAAAAAAAAGTCATCTCAAAAAGTAAGTTTAAAGTGGGTGATTATGTACGTATCAGTAAATACAAAGGAACATTTGAAAAGGGGTATACTCCAAATTGGTCGACAGAAATATTTAAAATTCGAAAAATACAGAATACAACTCCTATAACTTACTTAATTGAAGATGTTATCCGAAATCAGCCTATTTTAGGAGCATTTTATGTACAAGAGCTTCAAAAAACAAAATGTCCTACTGTATATTTGGTTGAAAAAGTTCTTAGACGGAAAGGAAATAAGGTTTTAGTAAAATGGCTAGGATTTTCATCCGCTGAAAATAGCTGGATTGATAAGTCGAATATATTATAACAAAGAAATTAAATGTTAACATTTCTTATTTATTACCAAAAATTGCTATATTTATTATGTGTTCAATCTATAATTGGTCAGTCATACGATGTGTATTGGAGAGAGTAGTCTTCTCAATTGGCTTATTAATCATTTACCGTTTGAATTACATTTTCCTGGATATAATTATTGTGGTCCCGGCACAAATCTGATTAAAAGACTTACGCGCGGAGACAAAGGTGTGAACAAATTAGACGAATATTGTAAAGAACACGATATTGCCTATCATAAATCGAAAAGCTTAAGGGATCGACATAAGGCAGATTTAGTCTTATTACAAATGGCAAAAGAGCGGACAATAGCCACTGATGCAAGTGTAGGAGAAAAGTTCGCAGCACATCTAGTAAGCAAAGCTATGTTAACGAAAGTTAAAACTGGAGCGGGCTTACAAAATCGTACCCGAAATAAAAAATGTTTGAAACAAGTAACGTCTGGCAATGGTTTTAAAAAAAAATAAAAAAATGTTATTAATAAAACAAAAAGACGCATACAGAAATTGAAACCAAAAGGCAAAAAAATGGCAATAGAGTTAGCTATGGCTGCTGCAAGAGAATTAGTAAATGATTCATCTATAAAACTTCCGCGAGTTATTCCTATACCAAAAACTGGCGGCTTTCTACCTTTGATTCCTATTTTTGCGGGGCTATCAGCGGCTGGAGCTTTAGCAGGAGGTGCTGCTGGAATAGCTAAAACCATAAATGAATTCAAAATGGCAAAAAAGAGTTATGATGAATTAAAGCGACACAATGAAAAAATGGAAGCTGTTTGCATTGGAAGGGGATTACACCTTAAACCTCATAAAAATGGTCTTGGAATATTTGTTTCGAAAGAAAAAAACTAATATACCGGCTACCCAAACGAGCATTAACTAACATTGACATTCTGAAGTATGGTAATAATATTCCTTATTTTAGAGGTGTCTTTATGAGAGATGAACTCCCTAAAAAACCTTTCAAAATTGAGTGTGGAGTAATAAATTTAGATGATTCTAGAAATCCTGGTTCACATTGGGTAGCCTATGTAAAATACAATGATTACATAGAATATTTTGACAGCTATGGAGATCTTAAACCTCCGAAAGAATTTATAAAATACCTAGGTACTAAGGTTCACTATAATTATGATAATATACAACGCGAACACCCTTTTAATTGTGGACATGAAAATGAAAAAAATGAAAAATGAACATCTTTGTTTAAAGTTTTTAACCAATTTTTGGTCTGGTCAAGGAATAAAATAAACAGTATCGTTCAGAAGTGTCCAGTATGCAAGCATGTCTTTAAAGGTTACCATCTCTGGAAATAAATCAGAACTGCATTCATACTTTCAACCACCTCTTAGTTTATCCGGTGCATACGGGTGCGGATTACTATATTTTTCAGTATTAAACTCAATACCAGGAGGGCACAGTAACAGCAACATTTTACCCGTCGTTAGAATTGAATGTGATCTAGTCCATGGTTCATACTCCAACGGATTACCGACCCATGTTATTCATGAATTCATATCTAATTCTGAGACCGGTAATCAGTACATAGAAAAACCGCAAAACGTTATTTACTTTCCCGTGAACAAAAATATAATACCATCTATATCTATTAAGATTGTTGATCAATTTGGTTATTGCATTAACTTCAAAGAAGCGTGTATTCAATTACAACTTCATTTAAAAAAAGCGATATGATATCGTAAAAACCCTACAGTTAATGTAAAGCACTTTATTTCGTCTAAGACCGCTAAAGTGCAAAGACGTAAGAAAAAAGTTAAGAAATTGACTAAAACAAATAAAGATTTTCTTGAAGCCTTAGGTTTTAAAGTATGAATATGCTACAGATTAGCGAGTCTCCACACTTCGATACTTCGATTGAAAGTTATGAAGTTCATTCTTACAATCCGTACAACAATAGCTTCAGAGAAAATGATGAAATCAGAATACCAATTAACCAGCAAGACATATACGTACTACCAACAGCCAGTTCAATTTACATCGAAGGTCAGGCAAAACTCTTCGGAAAAGATGGAACTCCGATTAAGAAAACTATTACGTTCAGTAATAATCCTGTTATGTTCTTGTTTCAAGATATCAGATACGAAATAAACGGTATTGAAATAGATCGTATTAAAAATTCTGGAATAACATCAACAATAAAGGCATACGTATCAATGAATGAAGGTGAAAATAAAGTTGCTGCCTTATGGGGCTGGAATATGAGTGGATTTCAAAGTGATGGTCGTTTTAGTGCTATCATACCTCTAAATAAGATTTTAGGGTTTGCAGACGATTACAATAAAATTGTGATAAATTGTAAACATGAGTTAATACTAAATAGAAGTAACTCTAATTTAAACAGCATCATATTAACTGATGATGTCACTCATTTTCAAATAGATGTACAAAGAATACAATGGCGTGTACCACAGATAAAAGTCTCAGACCGTGAACGATTGGTACTTCTAAAACATTTAGAAAGAGATAAACCTATACAGATTGCGTTTAGAAATTGGGATTTATACGAGTATCCATTGCTTCCTAAAACTACAAAGCATTCATGGTCAGTTAAGACTGCATCTCAATTAGAAAAACCGCGATACGTGATTTTTTGCTTACAAACTAATAGAAAAAATAATAAATCCAAAGACAGTTCGTTATTTGATCATTGTGGAGTAAGAAATATAACATTATTTTTGAATTCACAGTATTATCCGTACGAGCCTTTGGGGTTAAAGTTTGCTGAGAACAAATATAATATATTATACGAGATGTATGTGAAATTTCGTCAGTCGTATTATAACTTTCCTGCGGATCCGTTGCTTGATATAACAGATTTCAAGGAGAAGGCTTCTCTCTTTATTATAGACTGTTCAAGGCAAAACGATAGTTTGAAATCTGGTCCCGTAGATGTACGGCTGGAAATTGAATGTTCTGCACCAATACCAGATAATACAACTGGATATTGTTTAATAATTAACGATCGACTTTTGGAATATAAGCCTTTGAGTAACATAGTACGAAAATTGTCATGACTGCTATTGTAGATATTCAAGGTTTTAAAACAGAAACAAATGAATTCATTGTAAAGGAAATCGCAATTTTGTGCGATGATAAATTACAGGTGCTATTGATCAAACCTCCTTTTCCATATCATGAATTGACAAAAAAAGAAAGAAAGCAAGTAAATTGGATTGAACGTAATAGAAAGATATATTGGAGTGAAGGAGTTGTATCCTATTCAGGTTATAAGAAATTAATCAGAGATATTGTAAAAGATAAATTTATCTACGTCAAAGGTGTTGAAAAAGTTTTATGGTTACAATATATTTTAGAAAATAATGATATAATATATAATTTAGAAGACAAAAATTGTCCTAATTTGTTAAGTCTTTATGATCAATATTTACACTCTCCAGATTTGTATAGTTGTATTTATCATGAAAAAATATGTGCTTTAAAAAATGTTTTGTGTTTAAAAAAATGGATTTTTAAGAATAAATGTTTTAAATGAAATATTTAGTATTTTATTCCACACAAACATATTGTTAAAGTTTGCACTACTGACCCTCCCTCTCTGCCCAAACCTCCTAAAGCATCAAATGAATGTGTATATAAATTGTTAGCAACATAATACGGCTTCATTATATTTTCATTAACATTGGTTTGAACTACCTACTTAATGCAATATAAAAATGTTTAAAGAAAACTACAATCCTCGATATGATATGTATCATACGCATGAAATGCGCTTACATTCATTTGGTTATTATTGGGCAACCACTGACTCTCAGAAAAGGCTGGTGATGGAAATGGTTGATGCGGGATTATTTTATGGTGGTAATGGAATTAATGACAGAGCAGTATGTTTCTCATGTGGAGGTGTTATTGAAGGTTGGGAGATTTACGACGATCCTTGGATGCAACATGCTTTAAACTTTCCTCAATGTTTTTATTTGAATGCTGTGAAAGGAATAGATTATATAAAAAGTGTCTGAGACAGAAATCTAAATATTATAAACCTTAGGTACAGACGAAATATAATCTATACTAATATGAAGGAGCAAATTTCTGTGTATCTGAGATCGTATATCTGTGTATCTGAGATCGTATAGAAACATAGTAGCTATGCATTAGAAATAATATTCGAACCGAGCGAAGCGAGGTGAGTGATGCAGAAGCCCCAATATTACACTACTCCCATCTTATTGCATCTCCTCACCTCAGTTTAGGAAATGAACTTTCGGTATTATACAAATAACTTAAAAAAGCTATTTTGTGTGTCTCTTTTTGTAAATTTTTTTAAGCGTAAAAACTTATCTCACTGACTATATTCCCACAGAAACAACGTCACGAATTTTATATATCCATCACGACATTATTTTGTAGGAACAAATATTTACAAAATACTAGCTGTTTCCGCGCGATTTATAATCCGTGATCAATGGATTCGGTTGGACTGTAATTCCATAGGTAGATAAGAATTTAGATTATAAAGATTGCTTACTTAGAGACAGTAAAGCAACCTGATGTTGAGTTCACCTAACCGAAGCTCCCCGAAATTGGTATCCTAGATTTCCTACACAATTCAAATGCAATCGACTAACCTTGCCTCTGGACCTCGTGGAACCACGCCGATGGAGATTTCACTGCAAATTCTTTTCTTGATTAGCCGAGCACTATTATGTGTACACTAGTTTGTATAAAGTTAGGAAAGATCTAGGGCATCAATTAAGATTTCACGCACGGCGTAAATCGGATGCTCACGGTAGCAAGTTCGAACGATAAACTGACTAATTACATATCGCGCCACAAGAGGGCGCTCTTCTCATAACGACGGCACAGGCCACGTCCATTGACGCAGCCAATCAACTACATTCAAATTGAAATAAGAAATAACTAGGATACCTAACAATTGGAATAAAAGTAATGACATTACTATGCCTAATTTCATCAAAACCCGTTGAGCCGTTCAGCCGTGATTGAGGAACAAACATCTATCCATACATCCAAACTTGAACATTTATTATGTAGTAGGTGTAGGTATCCAAATAGCAATATGTTTTTCCATCACGTCTTCATATTTTTACAAAAACATTTAAAGCGTAATTTCTACAGATTTTTAAAAAGTTCAACTACTTCTCGAAAACGAGCATATTAATTATATTATCAATTATGTACTACGAACATGTTGAAGTAGAACCAAAACAAATACTTTGGCCTGTGTGTTAGTATATGATAATTGTGATATCTGACCACAGTATAATATTTATTGCTTTACTCCCCTATATTGGGGAACAGCTCAGTGAATATTAATAAACGTGATTCTATAGAGTATCAGAGTAAATAAAAAATATATTAATATACTTACGTAGAATAAACTTGATATATCTTCATATCATCGATCTCATAAGCTTTTTTCCGTCCTTTTACTTTATTAAAATCTTGTGGGATAACAAAACAAAAAATACTTTATGTGTTTTTCGAGATAATGTGGGGTTTTACAGTTTAATTACGAACATCCATCATACTTTCTCATTTATAATATCAGTAGGATTATAATTGTTCACCACGCAATGATAACATAAGATATTTAATCCGTATTTATAAGTTGCTATGTTTAGCAAACGAAAATAAATAGATTTCTATCGCCTAGTTTCATTAAATATATCCTAGGTATCGGGTTTTAACTACGTATTTAACTAATCCTTGATACCTATGGATTAGAAATTGAAGTTCATTTTTCATAAGACGTACAAATATTGTATATAATAAAAAAAGATAATGAACGACTTATGTAAGACATATCCTGAGCATACCACCACATACTAACACCGCAACGCTCATTCCACCTTTAGTACTTTTTCTTATCTCTGCATTCCACGACTAGCGACTCGAGTGCTTTTATTTTATTCGCCACTGAAGACAACCCCTCAGAAACACCCGTAGGCCTATTGACCGTACGAGGTGTTGACTGAGGGGAGGAGGAGAATACTTCAGAAATACGAAAGGGCACTCGCCAGGGGACAGGTCCCCTTCTTCTTGTGTCTTTCTACCGACAATCGACGGAAGAAGTGAGCGAAGCGGCTCGCATTCTTTTTTTTTATACTCCCTGAAATGGGGGGTGAGGAAGTATAAATATACACGGGCGGAAACACCGCCGCCACCATAGATGAATATAAACACTAAAGTATAGATGACCGTCTCGCGGTTTTTGCATTTTACCGCCATACAGTATCCACTCCAGGAACCTTTTTGACCAAAGCAACCCTAGAATGCAGCCCGGCCGTACCACCCCACTTTCTTTCAGAATTTTTTAGTACAAGTTATTACTATTGCGCAATTATAATTTGATTCGTTTTATTCCATAGGTAACGATTCAAAATCAAACTGCACAATAGTAATTAAGTTAAATTAAACTGCACAAAGCATGATGCTATGGGAGTTGGGAGTAATAAAATATATGCATCTCAGACAATTCATTTTTCATTTTTAGATCTGTGTTTGATATAATAATTATAAGCCATAAATTTGTTCGGGTCGTCTTCGTCAAGCTCAATGCTTTTGCCACACAACAAATTATTCACCTCCTTGCACCGGTCATTCAAAATCAATGCAATTCCTTTTCTTCACTCACTATATCACTACAAAGTCAGTATCTTACGTAAAAATATCACTTCACAAAAGTAAAATCCTCGATTTGAGATCCTAAAGACGCGAGGAGTGAATACTCTACTCAACGTACCTACTAAACTTTTCAGGATAGATATATCTATTTCGACCGCTGCAAAAAATACAAAAAGTAGCAGTAATGCCCGGCGCGTAGCGCTAGTAGTTATAGAATTTCGGTGATTGTAGGTAAGACAAACAAGCATGGCCGCCACACGCTTACCGCTCGCCGCCCGAAACGGATGTTATGATCAGGGTATGTCAAATAGGACGATAATTGTGTATAAATAAGGAAATTTAACGTAATATGTAATAGGTTTATAAGGAAGTAAAGAAAAGGTCATAGAGGGGGAAAAAAGAGGCTTTTTAAGTTAAGTTGGTATCTATAAATATTTAATAGATACCAACTTATAAAAAAAATTGTTCAATTTTTTACGTTCCAACTCCTCATCCTGCCTAACACATGATCTAAAAATAAAGTTAATCTATTTCCTAGCCTGTCTCTTAAATAAGGATTAATTATAGGAAGTATTTTTGATCAAACTTTTACAGGCTCAAAAGTTACTTGGCTAAATTGCGTGAAGTTGCTAGTAATAAATCCAAAAAACACTGACTTCTTTTCAAAATCAGTTTAAAACAATTTCCAAAGTTAATTAATTTCATATTTCATGCAAAAAAAGAAAGTACACCGTTTTTCACAGTACTGAGCTCGACGACGAAGACTTTGCTTTCTCGATAGCCTTGTTTTTTTCTTTATATTTTATAAATATAACCGAGTTTAACATCAATCTTTTCTAATGGTTAGTGAAAATCGGACGACAATTACAGCACACGTGAATGAAATGAATGGATTGGCTTTATTGTACATTGTTTTTTGTGTTGCTTACATAGAGGATTTTACAATTCTGTTCATGTGAGTTTTGTTTATTACCTTTTTGGATTGTTTGATTTGTGTCAATTTAATGTTGTTATTTTAATGATAATTAGTACTTAACTCTTTAAAGAAACTAGCCACCCACAACACAAAGAATCCTAGTGTGAGTCTAGTGTGCTCAAATATTTCAAAAACATTACTTAATTGGAGAAATTAAATAAATTATTACAATAATTATTAATTGTAAAATATGGCCGGACCACATCACGATCGGAGTGGTGATATTTTACTATGGAAAGAGGATTGGTAGCTTGATTACCTAGAGGGTCCGACCATTAAGCGGGGTACCTTGGATCAGTAACCTTTGACACCACATTACTTATTCAGGTGGGACGGTTATTCTCAGCTGATTCTACATCATCATCATCATCACAACTCCGGGTAATGGGCCCACTGCACGGCATGAGTCTCTCCTCTGAGTGACGAGGAGGTTTAGGCCATAATCCACCGAGCTGGCCCAGTGCTGGGTGGTGGATGTAAGAATTTTCAGGGTGCCGATATGGCTTCTGACAAACCCTTACGACTACTGTATACAAGTATACAGCACCCGGGACCGACAGCTTAACGTGCCCTCCGAAGCACGGAAGTCGCCGTGAGAAACGAACGGTCGGCGGTCACCCATCCAAGTACCGAACGCGCCGAACGTTGACTAACCTGTGATATCGTAAGATACACACAGTAACCACGGCGCCACGACGACTTCTGATTCTACATGGTTCAAAAATTTTATTTATTTATGAAAATCGCATTGTGATTTACTAACACACTAACTAATTGGCAGACAACGCGAAACTTTAACTGCTGATAGATGCGTAGATACTTGATGGAAAGGAGTTCTTATTTCGATGTTTTTTTTTTTTTTATATGTGACTAAACCCTGACTAAGACTAAAAGTGACTAAGGGATCCTACCACCAAGTGAAAATTTTATTGGTGAACTAAGCTTAAGAACTTTGAAATTCAACCCCTAAGGGCATCAAGACGAGGGAAAACTTTTCAATAAAAGTCCTATTTTCGTAGGTTCTTCTTAATAACTGTGGTCGATATTTTTGACTGGATGATTTAAGGGATTATACACGTATATATTTTGTGTGTTTTGTTTACTTAGTTTTTGAAGACATATAAGAAAATCACATGGCATTCTAATAAATTATGGCACACTATGTTTATATTAGTGTTGATATAATTTTTGATATAATAAAGGTCTGATTAAAAACTTCTTTAATATGAAAGCTTGATTAAAGTTTTGTGATTTTATTTTTGCATATGGTATGTGCTTCTTTCATGCCAACTGGTGAAAAGTAATAATGAAGACTAAGGCATTACAGTTCTATCCATAAGAAACAAATTCACTTGAACAGACGCTTAAAAATAGCAGAATAAAAAGTGGACAGGGAAAACAGAAGCAGATATTTCGTTCCACACCTTGTCAACCCGAATATATATATTATTTAGTTTGCCATTTTTGGTATGAGGATATTATGATTACCTATATCGAGGCATTCCATGGTGTAAGCCGCGACTACGCATATCGAGAGGTCGCATTTTCATTCCCACACGTAACAATAAAAAGTGTTCCGGGTTAAAAAATTATGTTGTATCTGTATTAAATTTATACTACCGGTCCCCCTAATAGGTCGCTACATAGTGTCCCATATGACAAGCTTTACTTAGTATGGGGCCATGTAGTTAGATTAATTGTCTGGAGATTTAATTTTTATCTACGCACTATAGTAAAAATCCATTAATTTGACTTAATATCCATTTTAAGCAGATATTGCGAAAGATATACCTATGTCCAATCGCATACTCCTGAAACGTATGCTTGCAAATTTATTTTACAAATAATACAGTATTGATACAAAAAAATTCATGATTACAGATGACGTCATAACGGAAATTCCTTTCATCATTTATAAAACAAGTAAATGTATTTATTTCAGCGAACAACAACAGCTATTGAAACATCCTTTTTTACTTTTCATTGGTTTTATTACATTTCAAATCATTTTTTATTTGTAAACTCTGTTGAAATAATACTTATACGTTTTTTTACACAATGGTTACCCATTGAAACACAAACACATCCTAAATTTAATATTTTGCCTTAGATTTAACTCCGTCGAGCCGATGCCCGTAGCCGAGTAGCTGTAACAAAAAGCGGTATTTTACTGAAGTTCTCTTTTCTTTTTTATACGGATTTCTTAATATGTTATTTTTTAAAGTCGTTGTAAAATAACAATTACAGAAGATCTACAAACAAAATGATATAAATAGTGAATAAATGACTAAATACCTCAGACTCATCAGCCCGTTAGGTAACTGCGCTGTTGCCCTGAACCGCAACTACTCTAACCTCTATCAGCGGTTCAGCCCTTCATAACTTCATAAAAAAAATTGATTTTATGTACTCTCGTATCATAATATTCAAAATATAAAACTCAGAACGAATTTATATTGACATACTTTTTAAAATAGTATAACGAAATGAAATTAAAAAATTAAATTATAACACACTACCTCGAACAATACAATGTTATAATAAAAAAATTTTCATTTCGATACAGATAACAGACCATAGATTTCATTTTTTTATCTGTGTCCTGCGAGCGCCGCGCTACGTTACATTCTGTGGCCGCGCGGCGCGTTTTGGCGCATGCGCGATAATGGCGGGAATAAATATCTTCAGTGTATGAGATTAGATAAAGTAGTGTATGAAACTGCACATAACTAGGTATTATGTGACAGTTTCATAAACTACTATTATACAACGTATAACCTAATTTCAATAAGAAAACTTTTTTCTTTCATGCTGGACTGGGAGCAAAAGAAAAGCATAGTATTTGCCAGCTGATTATCTTCCCAGGCAAACCGTTAAAATCAGTTAAAAGACGCAGGTTTACCTAGCGTATTTGTGGGCGATAAGCTGGCCCTCTGTCACTGCAATAGTCTCTCTCCATCATTATAATACTTCTAAATTTGTCAAACGTGACATCAGATAGTCTATAGGCTGTGGTGTTTTGCCCTCCCCATAAGGGAAACAGGCATAAAGTTATCCTTTCATTTAAGTTTCTATATTAATTTATCATGCCTACGAGATAGTTTAACCGCTTTTACTTTGCATTCAATAGTTTTATCATGTCTTGAAATGAAATCCCGACGTTTTTGACGATCTATACTCCATAAAGGAGACCGTGTATAATTTCTTTCGTTTTCACAATTTTATCCAAGCCGTATTATGCACGTAGGCAATATGCAGATGCTACCCTTAAAGCTTATTGGGTTCTCTCTCTCACTGGTTATATTGCATGTGACTTGGATTAACATAACATACTGGTGTAACATTTCATACTGAATTGAACTCGTGATGATGACATTGCGGTCGACTCTGTGTATGTTCATGGCGTAGAACCAAAGACACATTCAATTTTAACAGTTACAGCCTATATTTGAATAGCAGACGGTAATGGAACCATATCAATATAATAAATAAATGAATAAAAATTTGATATTTTCCATGTACTCAACCGATTTTGATGAAATTTATATGAGACTAACTCTGAAGTATTTTCTATCACATGAAATAAGAATTTTTAAAATCGATTCACATAGTCCGAAATATCGTATCACAAAGATACAAAAAAAACACACACACGAATTGAGAAGCTCCTCCTTTTTTGGAAGTCGGTTAAAAATAAATTTAAAAAAAAATAAAATTTGCTTCGTTCGGAGGGTAAGAATCATTTTCTCTATTTATATTTAACCCTGAGGCAGTAGCTATTGTCAGTTCATAAAGATTTTTTGGTGATGCTGAAGATGACAAAATGTTTGTATTTAGCTGCTGCTGATACTATCATAATTCAATTCAAAATGAAATCATAGTATTCCACGACATTAATGGAAAGAATCAAATCTTAACGATCACTTTCTTCACTAATTACTGAACTGCTTAAATTCATAAAAATCACCGAAAAATTAACACGAAACTGTTGATTTCGTTTTTTTAATCTCTTTTTTATATATTTTTTTAACCTAAGCACACACTGATATGTATTTCTTATGAAATATATAGCGAAATTAATAGATCTTAACATTCCACTTCAACCGAATGTATGCAGGCTTGTCACGACAAAACACTATATCGACAGATAGCGAGCGAGTGCACCGCACGGTATGTTATGGCAAAAGACTGTAATGTAAGATGCAGTGTTATGTCGAAACTGATCCTTATATTTAAATAAATACAGTGTTTATTCCTTGTCGTTTTTTCAGTGTTAATATGCCTTTTTTAAATAAAATTAATGCTATAATATGAACGGGCATCCTTAGAACCGATTTAGTCGTGTCAGCACAAAACACGGCAGCATAGCTTTAGGATTTCCAATCACACTCACACCGACTAATAATTTAATTAAAAATGTGAGTATACTAGCAAGTCCACAACTCATACAGTCTTACTAATGGCAAATTGCAAAATCTATTATTAATAACCAAATAATGCGAATATTAAAAGAAAACAAGCTTAAAGATCTATTTTTACATTTTAGCAATCAAAATGTTATTCGTGGATGCTGACGATACATACAGAAGCTTTTTTATAGGCTTGAAAAACCAACGAATATACAAATATAAAATATTTGCATAAATCATGAGAGTCAATTGGTTTTCTGCCGAGTGTTGTACGTTTAATTGGATTGAAACTTTCCAAATTAATATTTCGCATACAAAACTTTTTAATATTTTATTTATAACTTTTTAGTTCTGGTTTTTCATGTTTTTAATTTACTTAAGTACTACGCTGATTATGACATGTTGGGGAATCTGTTCGTAGCGTTTTTATATTTTCATTTAATTTACAAAGAATGTTTAATATTTGACGTGTTTATACCTTGGCAAATTATTCAATGTAGTAAACTGACAGTTGAAAATGTAAAGAAGAAAGGCAGAAATTGAATGGCGTTTTCTTTCGTTTAGCATAAAATTTTGTATATGTATAAATACGCGAATTTGAGGTGAGTACTTTATATTAACAGTATGGATTGGTATAATTCATGGATTGGTATACAGCTCTTTCTGCTTTATAAAACTGTGGCCCGATTCTCTTAACAAAACTGCAACTGCACTGCAACGTCGCGTCGAAAATATGTCAAAAATATATCAAATCGGTATTCCCTTAAATGATATTTGAGTAACCGCGTCAACTGCGCGTCAACGTCGACTTAACTGCAAGAAAACCAAAAAATGGTAGTCGCTTAAATTAGTTCGCAGTTACGTTGCAGTCACGTCGCAGTGATTCCGTATTCCCATATTTTTTTACTTACGAGAAATGTCAAATCTCGCAGTGTTTTCGACGTAAACAAGACGCAGTTTCGCAGTTTGTGTGAAGGAACTTTCACCAACTTTTCTCTAAATTTTGTGTATTAAAAATGAGTTTTCATTTGGCTTGGCACATTTTAAAAATAAGCCACGCTGAAGATGCACGTCCAGCGAGGCTAAGACGGCGACGAGATAATAATGATGCACTATTTATAAAAAATTATAGACTAGATAAGGGTAAGCGATATTAAACATATTTTAAATCCTGCTTATTTAAGACTTAAAACTAAGACCGTTTTATTTCCAGATTCAGTCCAAATGCTTAACATTTCTTAAAGATATGTGATGCAGACTTAAAAATACTGTGCATAGATCCTAGCAATCCTGGATCAATGCATGATTCCACTATATGGACTAATCATCCCTTGAATTCCTATTTGAATTCCCTATTTGATGAAGGGGAACAAATATACCTACTAGGTAAGCAGAATAAGTATTGTTTAATATTTAAAACGACGGATTGGAAATTTCGGTATTGGGCATCTCAATCTTTCTCAGCAATGACAAAACATTTGAAGGTGAAATTTAATAACATGATTCTTTATTATAATGACTTAAATTTGGTATAATATGTGAGCATCTTCCTTTCATTAATTGGAGAGTCATATACCTTCAGGGAGAGATCTCATCAAAGTTCGCTAAGATTAAGGTACATTTTGAAATGAGATGTGGATGAACACTTCTTTAAAAATGATGTTATGTTTATAGGTGACAGTGGTTATCTCTTAAGAAAAACCTTAATGACACCTTATTTAAATGCTACCCCAGCTACTCCAGAGGCACTTTATTATGGAATGCATGTGACTGCTCGTAATACTGTTGAACGTTGCATAGGTGTTCTTAAGGCTAGATATAGGCAAGTCAATAAATACTTAATAGGTACATAATTCATCAACAATAAAGATAATTTTGTATTCAGAATATAAATCTGTTTGAACATTTTTAGATGCTGTCTGGTGGCAAGATGCCTACACTATCACCCAGTGTTTGCTGCAAAATTGATCAATGCATGTGCAGTTTTGCATAACATTGCAGTTCAGACAAGACGAAACATTTTGGGCAGTACATACGTTGAAGCCAGCATTCGGAAAGACATTGAATTACCACAAGCTTCCCGAAATATAGACTTGGTGCACGGAACGCTGTTCAGAGATCTCTCATAAATGCCCTGTGGTCCAATAGGAACATATGATTGACCTGTGTAGATCAAATACCTCCTCCTGACTAAATACCAACGTGTAGGACGTTCTGTTGTTAAATAAAAAGCTTTAATAGAAAATATATTTGTTTTATTGGAAGCAACTTAAATAAATAATAATATTTTAAAGAAAACCAACAACATTAATTTTTTAGTCCCCAGTGTCACCACCACCTTTTGAGCTGAAACATATAAAAAGTTTAAGTAGGTACATTTGTGGAAAATGAAAAGATTATGATTGTAAATTTTATATTCCTTTGCTGTAAATTGTTACTGCTATTTTTGTTTGTGCTTGGGGAGACCTTTCTTCTGCATTGGCTATTTCTTGCCATAGCTGCTTGCTACACTGCCGCGCATCTTTACTTTTTAGTCGGCCGAGCGCTAAATCTTTATGTAGAGAGAATCTTTATGTAGAGAAATCTTTATGTAGAGATTCTACAAGTATTTCAAATTGCCTCGTAGATACAGTTTTTCTATTGAAAGACTTCTGAAATTAGTATGAAAAGTGAATTTCGACAGCTATGTAAAATTTTAATCTTAAATTGTTTATTGAAATCACCTTTGAAATAGAAAATCGATTTGTTTTTAGTAAACTTTAAATCTCCCTCGGTTTATTTACTTACCTACCACTGACATATATTTTGGCACTTCATGTCAACTTTCGAGACAAGAAGACATGCGCATTGACGGTTTTCGTTCCTTTTGGTTCAGTATTCATTCTTGTTTCAGCTGCTTACGCACTATGTTAAGGTTTCTTAAGCATGATTGAACTCGACGTTGACGTGCAGTTGAAGTGAAGTCGACGTGCAGTCGACGTTCAGAGTTTGAAATAAGAGATTACCAAATTTATCCTGCGCGTCAACTGCACTGCAACGTTCTCTTGACGCGCGTACGTTCACTTTTTATTAAGAGAATCGGCCTACTGATCTTATGAGTAATTTAGTGTTTCGCTTTTCTTTGCGTGTCATTAAAGTTTAATATCTGCTCAAAAATACGGTCTGAAGTAAGTGAAGTAAGTAAGTCTGAGGCAAGTTAGTCAAAGGCATTGTAAAAAGAAGGCGATAGCAGGATCTTTTGTTAGGTTGCTTGTTCTTCAGCGATTTCAGCAATTGCGATTGTTGGGTCTTTTTATAAAGTAAGGATGAGACGTTTGTCTCCCATTACACCTGATGGTACGTGAATATGAAGACTGGGGTGTTACACGAGAAACCTGTTTACTTGACGCTTAAAAGGACTATACTGGTCAGATAAAATAGACGCAGGCAGTTCATTCAAAACCTTGGTGATCTGTATCCAAACGGAACTGTCAAAGCGCTTATTTCGACTTTTTGGAATTTCCACCACATATGGATGGAAGTTCTCTCTGCGTCTAGTAGTCCGATGTTAAAAGGGCGAGGATTCGATTTGTTTAAATAGAACACTCGCGTACTCTCCAAAATGTATCCTGTACTACACGGTTAAACAAGCAACCTTATGACGATGCTTTAAGGTTGCAGGTTTTGGTTGTAAGGTCGACGTTGTTTATTAGTTTACGGGCTCTTCGGTCAAAGGAGTCCAGCGTTTATAGTTGATATTTGGCAGAACCATCATAAAGATGACTACAGTACTTCATGCATGATCGCACTTGAGCTATGTATAAATTAAGAAGCAGTGTAGGACCGTAGTAGGGCCGCACCTTCGACATGATTGTATTGTCAGGTTGCCTGTTTTTTAAACTGCGTGCGTCAGTACCAACAGTAGCAACTTAGTTGTTATGTTCACTTCATATCAGGTGATATAGAAGATAAACGTCCGATCCTTTTTAAAATAGAAAAAATACCTTGACGACTTGGCCTTTAACGGAATACCGTCTGAATTCGACAAAGAGCGTCTCGAGCACTTAAAAAGGAGGACTATCGTTAAACAACTCGTGAATGGGCTGAAAAAATGAACTGCGATCATAAAACGATTCCCAATTATATTCATTCAATGGAATGGATGTTCCGGAAAATAAAAAGCTTGAGTAAATAAATAAAAGGCTTTGATAAAAATGGTACGAATTTATTCCGAGAACCAATTTAGAAAATAATAGATTTTATTCAGGATTTTTTAGAATAACTTTTTCTATTATAATTTATTTCGTGGAAAAAACTAGTTTGGCTTGTTAAAAAGTATACTGCTTGGGTAATAACATACTCGCACTACTTATATTTATTTTCAATTATTTAAAATTAAGTTGAGTATTGATCCACTGTACGTCTATTTTGAACTGGGATTCTGATAATATTCTTGTACGTCAAGTTAAAATCGAATGAAAATAACGAAATGCATTTTTTTACTTTATAAGAGACTTTGAGTTATTTCAATATTAAATATTCATAATAATTTAAAACTAAGTTTTACACCTATAGATAATCAAGTTTAGTTTTCGAAGCCGTTTTTTATGCAATGCGATAAAATTGGGTTCACGAAATATAAAAGTCAATATAAAACTTAAAAATTTACAACTTTGAACATTTTACTCTCAGGAACATTCTACACCACACCAATCGATCGACGGCGACGGTCGACCGACGGCGTTTATTGTCATAGGCACACAATTTATCTACATGTGCAGCCTTGCAGTACAAACTATAGGAAAAATTATTATTTTATTAGATCTGCAAACTTCATTAATAACCTTGGTGACATTCATGACTTGGATATATTCCATTCAAAACCTATCTTTTTAAAAAATATATTAACAAGGCATTGGTTCGATTCCTTCAGGTGATCAAAAGATTTCGTGTACTTTTGTTTCCTTTTTTTATGTTTTTTCTAATTTTTAATTTTTTTTTTATATACACAAATTGTTAAATAACATTAACTGTAACAAGCATGTAAGAGTAATAGGCGACAACATTTCAATGGTGCTCTGTTATTTATAACCCAAATTTTGTATTTAGCTATGTAACTCCGTTTGTTGTCCGATGAAAATAAAATAAAATAAAATAGTAAAAACTATCGATCGGCGATCGAACAGGCGATGGAATAGTCGATCGTCGATCGATTGGTGTAGTGTGTTACTAGAGTACTAGCAATCATACCATTTCACTTACGATCAGATGCGTTTGAAGTCATACGCGGGTATAATTACAAATTTAAAAAACATCGGCAATACATACCTACATACATAACTTAACGCCTATCTCCCTTTGCGGTAGGCAGAGACTATAGAATGCCGATTTCTTCGTTTCAGACATACCAAGTTCATTAATCTTTTCATATAAGATTGCCGGTTAAGAGTATTTTAATTAGGCCCTTTTAAATTATGGCCAATGAGTACTAAGCATGGTATAAGCATTTAATATGTTCGGCAACACTATAAAGACATGCAGTAAACTCAAACATAAGAGAAACACAATTAGGTTCTATATTCTAACTGCGAACTTAATACACTGCGATTTCAAGGAAAACTTGATGTCAAAAACTTAGTAGTTTCGAAGCGAAACAGTCGTAATCATGTTAGAGGAGTTATGGAAAGGAGTTCATTCTAGAAATACATCGGGGTCCTGAAGTTACAACACGAGATACAGGGTTCAAAACAAGTCTGTTGAAAGTTTAGTCTGAGTGTATTGTTTTGAATTTAAATAATTTAAATATTGCACAATAAAGTTCTCAAGTTTTTTATTAAGTCAACAAAATTTCCAACTATTTTAAATATTACTTATAATTACTTATATAAAAATAGTCAAATTAGCTTGTTGTTGTTTTTATACGTACTTAGATAGCTAAAAACTAAATTCAAAATATTCGTCTCATTTGATTTACAACATAAAAAAGTACATGGTGTTTAGATCATTCGTCTTAATTTATTTTACTTTTGATTTACACAAAAAAAAATACTGTTATGAAATATTCTGTATTTTTTCCAGCAAACCTGTTATTGAAGAATTCTATGACGACTTTATCACTAACTAAATAAACTCGAATAAACTTTCTCTAAAACAAATAAATTGAAATATAATCTCACTATTTTCTGATTTCTAAGAAAATTTGTTTTCAAAAAACTGTACAGATGAGCTTATCACTTAATAAAAAAACAACTCGAATAAAACAACTTAAGCTTGAATTACTTTTACTGGCACGCAATAGATTAA
This sequence comes from Stenoptilia bipunctidactyla, assembly GCA_944452665.1. Lineage (NCBI taxonomy): Eukaryota > Metazoa > Arthropoda > Insecta > Lepidoptera > Pterophoridae > Stenoptilia > Stenoptilia bipunctidactyla. The sequence goes on from OX101738.1 coordinate 12,126,830, forward strand.
AAATTATGTATCGAAATGAGGGCTTGGCATCATCGCAGACATGTCGATTGTTCGATCTAAGTTCCACTGATTCTTATATATACCGCTTGTAGTTCCGTTAAGGACCTTTTAGTTCCTCTTGGTGGCAGCCGTCAGGATGCCGCTCGCTGCGCAGCCTCTATTACCGATGTAGACCGCTGTCGCTCCGATTATGGTTAATAGCCTTTATTAAGGCTGCCCAACAAGGGGGATGTTTAGTGGGTATACTCAGCCGGATCTGAGTGAGTCTCGTGGCCGAACTTTCGGTCCCCACACTGTCTAGGCACTCTATACTCCGTTAACCACTGGGGTTAACAGTATATAGAATTCCCATTTATCTGTAACAGGATTCATCCTCCTCCTGCTAGAGCTTGCTTTAGTAGGTACCAAACGCTTCCTTGGCGGAAAAAAAAAAGTTAAGGAAACATTCTAGGAGTTTTAGCTGCAAACCAAATCACATAAATTCCGTATTGTTTAAAGTCAAACATCTAATATTGCTATACACAAGCTAGTGAAAGTCTAGAAAGTAAGTTATCAAGTAAAATAATGTTATAGAACTCAAAAAGATATACTTTTTAAAGTTTTATTTAAACGACTTTTTAGACTAAGCCCGCGTTTGATCACAATCCGATGATAAGTGAAGAAGAAGTCGAAAATTAAAGCACGCGCTCTTTGGAAATAACAATTCTAAATATCAATTTGTGCTCATTATTAAGATTACATAAATAATAAGAGCATTTACGTGGTTTACTACTTTTGCGGGTTCATGTTTCCTTTTTTAATAAGTTATTGGTGAACTGAAATCTCGCCTGATGTTTACTAAAGAAGAGGTTATCGAAACCACGTGCTTTCTGTGGTTTTTGGAGAGAACGGATCTTCTTTAGGCTGCAAACTGGAGGGCAGTGACTGCGGCGCGGGCAGTGACGCAAGGAATTTGAGCTGTTCGCGACGCCATTGGGAAGCGACGGAGCTATCGCTCTCGCTGTCGCTTTCGCTGTCACTGCCGCAGCCGTCCAGTTTGCATCCTAATATTAGAGGACTGATTTTAAGTGAAGGGTGTTTGTAATTTAGGTGTATCTTCCAAAGATAATCTAGATAATCTAGTCTATTTCCAGATGATCTCAAGATATAATTTCTAATTTTCTATTAATGAGAAAAACAATGCTATTTAAAATGTATCCCGGCTTTACAGTTAAGAACAATAGGCAAAGATTTCAAAACCATTACTCATTAAATTGTTTAACATCGCTGAACTTTGACAAGAACCTTTGAAAGGAGAAAGTTCGCCTACTGTGGTGTATCGGAACAGTCCCTTCTTTGCATCGTAATACCTTGTTGTATGTTCCTTTCAAAAAGGGCTTGCTTTTGAAATCTGTAACAACAAATTGAGCTATTCAATGTTAAGATAATTAATTAGGCTGAATACCAATATTAATTACGAGCTTTTTCCCGCAACTTCGTATGCGCATAAACATAAAAGTCTTATTTTTCTCGACCTCCGTGGAAATTTCGGGTATTTCTTCCATAATAAAACCAGTCATACATTGAAGAACCTTTATACCAAGTATCACATCCGTGCGATCAAGGAATTTTGGAAATTCCTTCCTCTTAGTGCTCCCCCACAACTTCTAAGGATTGTATGTTCCAAATTTAAGCTCTCTACGGCCAGTAGTTTTGGCTGTGCGTTGTCAGTCACTCAGTCAGTAACGGAAGAATTTTATATATTAAGATAGTTCAAACTCTATATGTTTCGATACTCTTAATAAGTTATCAAAATTCTATGACGCTTTTTATTTTTAAGTGTATTTGCATGATCTTTCCGTTTTATAAATGTATAATAACCGTTTAATCCATATAAACTAATTGTAAACACTTTCTGGTATATACTCTATAAAATTGTGAGCATTATAAAATACACAATTTAAATTTTCGATCAGGGATACAAAAAAGTTGGGAGCTAAAACTGGTGATATCAAAAAAATTTATATGAAGCCTACGTATGAAATGGTATGTCATGTTCATCGCCGTTATTTTATTCACTTAGTGCCTGCTCTGTACTATTTAAATATCACATCTAAATATGTCTACAACTCTGTTATATTTCCAATAATTATAATTATACACGTTACTTAAAAGGTAACACAGTTCGCAAATACAGAGACTTGAGTTAACAACGTCAGTACCTTCTCAGAATTTTGATGAAGTTCTATGAACCTTACAGATTTCTTAACAAACGTCAGATTTGAATTATAATTTGGAACACATAAACAGAATTCTCGACAAGACAAATAAGGTTAAATAAGATAGACGTGTTAATTTTAGGTTTTGAAATGTTTGCACCAATATTGTTTGTTAGAAGTTGTTCGTGTAGTGACCCTACATTACATTACATTACATATTATTTACATATATAAGTACAAAGTAAGATAAGAATTAAATTGTTAATTTAAACTTTAAAAGTCGAATCAATTTAAATACAATTGACAGTCTCATCAAGGCAGCTAATGAATTAAAATAATATGGTAACTTTATATAATAAACAGAAATTAACATAGGTAATAAAATATGAAACGAAGGAAGTAATGGGATTGTGAGTCGATACAAAGCTTTCCAAAGCCACATGATTTCTTTTTGTAATGCATGAACGAAATCAATCTACAAAATTAAAATTAATTACTGTAGTAAAAATATGCCTCTCAATAGCAGTACTACTATAATCAATATAATATATAAAACTGTTCCGTTACTGACTGAGTGACTGAGGTACTGAGTGACTGAGTGACTGACAGACAACGTACAGCCGTAACTACTGGGCGTAGAGAGCTGAAATTTGGAACATACATTCTTTAGGAGATGTAGGGGTGCACTAATGAAGGAATTCCCGAAATTCTCACGGGAACGGGAAATATAGGACTTTTTAGTTTGTATGAAAAATCTTATTCCTTGAGTGCACCGATGTGAAACTTGGTTTAAAGGTTTTTCAATGTGTGTCTGGTTGTGTTATGAAAGGAATTCCCGAAATTCTTACGGGAACGGGAAATATATGATGTTTTAGTTTGTATGAAAAAATCCCATCCCTTGAGTGCACGGATGTGATACTTGATATAAAGGTTCCTCAATAAGTGTCTGTTTGTATTATGGAAGGAATTCCTGAAATTCCCACGGGAAGGGGTTGGACTTTTTAGTTTATATGAAAAATCTTATTCTTTGAGTGTACGGATGTGATACTTGGCATGAAGGTTCTTCAAAGAGAGACTGGTTGTGCTACGAAAAAAATTCCCAAAATTCCCACCGGCACGGGAAATATATGATTTTTAGTTTGTATGAAAAAAACTTATTCCTTGAGTTCATGGGTGTGATACTTGGTATGAAGATTCTTTCAGTGGGTGTCTGGTTGTATAGTTTCTGAAATTTCCACGAGAAGGGTAGTTAAGCGCATACGAAGTTGCGGGATAAAGCTAGTATCTTATAAAATTAAAATGTCAATCAACGTTATCAAAAGATATAACTTTCTCCTGAAAATTTATCTTGTGTAAGTACGTACCGACACTCATTTAAAAAATACGAATATGATTTTTCGTTCATACTTTTATAGTACATTCTCCTCAATCCCATACACAAGAAACGTTTCTGCTCCTATCCTATATTCGTAACTTAATTACTTTATAAGAGTGCTGTATGAAACAGGCAGGCAGTACTTTGATCTTAAGATTCTCTTGTATTTAATACAGGGCTCTCATCAAGTTATTCTGGAAGCTAAATCCGTGACGGATTTGTAAAGTAAAATATACCACATTTATTTGAGCCTCAACCTCGTTTTATGATGACATCGTTAATATTTTACGATGAAATCCGTTTATTGTATTCGTTTTTTAGTCCCTAGTTCGAAATTCTATTTCAAAATAAACCGTGATAAAAGTTCTCATTATCATTTCAAATATCTATTTTTTAATGAGCTTTAATGTAAATAAAGTTAAGAACTATCAGACTCTACGCTCAGACAAGCAAAATACATAGACGGAGCGCTACAAGCAATAAGTTGTGGTCACAAATCCGTAGTAGTCGCTTTTAGATATGAAAATTCGAATGCCTTCATTAGTGATACAAGTCGAAGTAGAAATAATAGAATATACACGTTATTTTTTGTTGTAGGATGCGAAACCTGTTTGTTCAGGATCGGTAGCAAAATCAATTGCAATAGTTTTTATACCATGTTATATTTTAACTCAATAATCTTTACAGAGCGTTAAATTATAGCCTTACGCATATCGTACGCGATCCTAGGATGCAAGTAGGTACCTCCGTCGTATGAAGCGGCAGCGAGCGAGAGCCGCGAGCGTGGTGTTCTCACTCGCGCGTCAAAAGCAACACACTACAAGAGGCTTGAAACTTGCTGAGTTTTTAAGATAATACCATAATTTTTTGTACCACAATTTTTTTAATGAAAATATTTGACCCGAATACTTGATTTCGCATGAACAAAACTTGACGTTGTATACAAAAAAATATCACAAAATTATTCTTTACCTGTAAATATTTGAAATAATATTTGTAATGTAATAAATCATTCGATTTAGGTTTTCCGAGATCTTAAGATTATATATCAGATAATCCGATTCATAGAAAGTCAACTTATGTCTACATTGTCAAACAGAAAGCGCTGAGTTGTCAGACTTTTATATGAAGTCTTCCTACATTGATATGTTTTTCGATTGTTTTTCAACGGAAATAAAAATGCCCTCATCTCACAATGGACTTGAAATTTTCTGCTTAAATTAACAGCGAAACAGCTTATCTAAATGGCAAAATAGTTCATAAAATATTGATCTGACTGAGAAGAATGTGACTTGAGATTTCAAAATATTTTTCATTGAATAATCACAAAAAATTTGACATCTCATAAAATTTTTCATACTTTAAAACTATTTTATGAATAGTTTTTATTAGTTTTTATTGACCTATTTTATCTTTAAAAGAGAGGTTTTAGTCCTGGCCAGGACTTTACACATCTAGAAAAATACATACATATACATAACGTCACGCCTGTATCCCTTATGGGGCAGGCAGAACACCAGAGACTACAAGACCATCTGATGTCACGCCTGACAAATTTGGAGGTATTATAAAGATGGAAAGAGACTATTGTAGTGACAGGGGGTCAGCCTATCGCCCACAAAAACGCCTTTAAAACCTCTGTCCCTTAACTGACTTTTACAGTATGCCCGGGAAGAGAAGCAGCTGGCACATTCTACGTTTTTCTTTCGCTCCCAGTCCAGCATGGAAGCAGTCTAGAAAAATCTAGAAATAGAAAATCTTAATAAAAAGGAGTCATAGGAAAAATTCAAATTATTTACATTTATCAAACAGTAAACTTGAAATTAAAAATGGTTGGAAATTATTGAGCTAACATAATTTTCTTCTTCTACATTTTATTAAATTTCATTTTTTTAAGCATTTTTTGAAGCAACGCAATGGTGTACTTTATTTTAAGTGATGTTGTTAAGTCAACTCTACTCATATTGTTATTTGTTTGTGTATTTTCAAAACGTAGCTGTCAAAATATACAAATATACATTTTTTTTGTATGTGTTGCAAATTGAAGCACAAAATTTTATTTCCGTCCATAAAACAAATTGATTTTAAAACTATCTACACTCGGAAAGTGTTCTGAGGGTCTTCACTCTTCTCCCGATAAGAGTAAGGGATTAGTGTAAGGGAGTTTGGACCAGATCCCTGAACAAGGCTCATTGCATTGTAGCATATTTCTTTTGCATGCTGACCTAGCAGCGGTGTATGTACGGACATCACTACTGTTATTGTCTATTGTACTGCTTGACTACTAGAAAATAAAGAATGTGTCATAATTTTAAATAATGATTTATTTATAGTTGGTACAGAAGGCAGCAGATCAAGCGTTAAATTACCTGTCAAATTTCCCCAGCCAATTTTAACTTAATCTCGAGGGCATAAAGATTCAAGTAAATTTTTTTTACAGATTTATAACGCTTGATGTGCTGTCTTCTGTACCTTTTGTAATTGAATAGTCGTAAAGTATTAGATATCTCATCATTACAACATTGACCAATACGATGTCCATAAATATAAAATTATAATAATAAAATTGCTTCCATGCTGGACTGGGAGCGAAAGAAAAACATAGAATGTGCCAGCTGCTTCTCTTGCCGGGCATACTGTAAAAATCAGTTAAGGGACAGAGGTTTTAAAGGCGTTTTTGTGGGTGATAGGCTGACCCCCTGTCACTACAATAGTCTCTCTCCATCTTATCTTTATAATACCTCCAAATTTGTCAAACGTTACATCAGATGGTCTTGTAACCTCTGGTGTTCTGCCTACCCCATAAGGGATACAGGCGTGACGTTATATATGTATGTAAAATTAAAGAAACAAAACCGCTCTACTTTTATTTTCGACAGAATAGCTGTCTTCATTTTTACTTATTCTGAGATTCAAACAGAGAAACTGTAGAAAACATTCCTTCGGTTCATTTAAATCTATTTTTGTCAGAGAATTCTATTTCAAAGCATTCGTTTACGATAAAAGGAATATCTGCTTTGTGCGAACATGTACGTTAGCCACTTTTTACTATTTAGGTTAAATTAATGGATACAATTGAGTATATGTTTTTTATAAAGCTAGGTACACATTTAGTCATGATATAAATGATGAATTCGTCAGTGCGCCAAAAAACTAATACAGTTTTATTTATTTGTTTGGTAGCTCTTGAGATACGGAAAAATACACTAGCAGACAGAGTGACAGTTTTCAGCCCGCGCTTAGACTAGCACCCATGTACAAGCGTGACGTGTGACTTATCAAAATGACACCCGCTTGTTGGTAGGACCGCTTCAGTGACTGCCTTGCCAACTTTCATATAAAAAGTGCCGCCAAATACCACAGCGCCGGCGGTGATGTGTTCCGGCAATATTTTATGAACATGTCTCGGTCCTCATAAAACGGGAAACGTGGGTTTAGTCACCATCAAAATAATGTGGCTGGTGAAGTCGTCGTGGCGCCGTGGTTACTGTGTGTATCAAACGATATCACAGGTTAAGCAACGTTCGGCGCGACCGGGACTTGGATGGGCGACCGCAAACCATTCATTTCTCACGGCAACTTCCGTGCTTCGGAGGGCACGTTAAGCGGTCGGTCCTGGGTGCTGTGTACTTGAATACAGTAGTCGTTAGGGTTTGTCAGAAGCCATTTCGGCGCCCTGAAAATTCTGACATCCACCACCCAGCACTGGGCCAGCTTGGTGGATTATGGCCAATACCTCCTCGTCACCCAGAAGAGAGACTCGTGCCCTGCAGTGGGCTCATTACAAAAAGTTGAGATGATAATTATGAAGGAAGTAGTCTCGTGCACTCCCAAAAAACCCTGCATATATGTATAATTAAACTTATGACATAAATTAGAAGCAATACATTCGAAATAAATGAACGTAAAGCCAATCATAGTGGGCAACATATCAAATTGAAAAGTTTTAAGTGTTCACGATTTGATAATTTGTATTATTTCAAGATTGATTGTGAAGAAAAGCATGGAATGTACCAGCTGCTTCTCTTCCCGGAAATACTGTAAAAGTCAGTTAAGGGACAGAGATTGCTTGGTGGTAGGATCCCTTCTGGGTCCGCCTGGCTAGCGACCACCCTTTATATAAAGTCTGCCGCCAAATGTTACTGCTCCGGCGGTAATGTGTTCCGGCAATATTGTATAAAGAGCCAGTTCCTTCCTAAACCCGTGTGCTTTCATCTTCGACCTCATCGTCACTTACCATCAGGTGAGATTGAGGTCAAACGCGGGTTTAGTCACCTATAAAAAAAAAAAAAAAAAAGAGAGGGCTTATTGGCGTTGTTGTGGGCAATAGGCTGACCACCTGTCACTGCAATAGTCTCTCACCATCATTTTAATACCTCCAAATTTGTCAAACGTGACATCAGATTTATAATCTCTGGTGTTCTGCCTACCACATAAGGGATACAGGAGTGAAGTTATGTATGTACCAGCTGTTTCACGCGGTTTTACCCGCGCAATTTTGAATCCCACGGGAATATCGGGATAAAAAGTATCTTATGTGCTATTCCAGACTGTACACTATTACTATGTCAAATTTCATCCAAATCCGTTGAGCCGTTCTGCAGTGATTGAGGAACAAACATCCATACATCCAAACTTTCACATTCATAATATTAGTAAGATGTATGTATGGTTGTAAAATTTTATAATCGAATTTTCCATGTATTTTAATAATCATATTTTTTTTAATATGTCGATGTTTCGGGAATTTTCATGACCCATTTAGCGGATCAAACTGACAGCTAAAAACGGATGACGATTACGTTGTTTCAACTAACAAGCCGTTCACACATGGTCCGTTTTACTGCATAAGTTTTACCGGATACGTTTTTTTTTTATCGATGGCGCAAGGAGTATGAGAACAGTATTTACGGTACAAAAACGTATCCAGTAAAACGGACCATGTGTGAACGGGCTGGAGGTGACACTTTTGACAGAAATTGAGAAGTTTGATGGCTTAACTTTCGCTCACTGTAGTGAAATAACAAGATTCATTGCTACGAAAATACAGAAATATTAAGAAATTAAGCAATTTGACGACCACTTTGGCGATGGGGTAAACCTATCTGCCACAGACGCCAGTGGTTGCGGGTTCGATCACCGCACGGAACCAGAAAAAAAAAATGTTCCATGTCTGGGTGTTTATCTATTTATGTATTTATATTCAAGGTTCCCCCCTAGTTCGCTATATGGTATCCGATAACACAAGCTATGCTTACTTTGGGGCCATATAGTTGGTGTGATTGTCTGGGGATTATTAAAAAAAAAAAGATTAATAATAACAGTAATCTAAAATGATTACTAACAAGACTAAAGTCGGAAAGATAATAAGAAAAACAAAAAAAATGGATAGGCTCGTAAGAAATTGCCTGCTCGTATATTATCACACAAGAGCATAGATGGTCGTAATAGAGTCATTACCACCGCGCTACACTATACTCCAGACGAAATACGGGGTCATCACTGGTTCATCAAATATTTGATACTTTCCAACCCATAAAATGTTTGATGAGAAACTTTTGGTTTAAGAGGAGACTATTTTTGTGTTTTCTAAATTAAAACTACTTTTATTTGAATCTTTTAGTAGTTTCATTTACACTAAAGCCAAATTACTTGGAGATCTTTGAAAATGAAGTCAACATAATCGGTATTTGTAAATATTCATAACTTATTTGTTTGCATTATCAATCAATATATATGAAACTGTTCCGTTACTGACTGAGTGACTGAGGTACTGAGTGACTGAGTGACTGACAGACAACGTACAGCCGTAACTACTGGGCGTAGAGAGCTGAAATTTGAAACATACATTTTTTAGGGAATGTAAGGGTGCACTAAGGAAGGAATTCCCGAAATTCCCACGGGAACGGGAAATATAGGACGTTTTAGTTTGTATGAAAAATCTTATTCCTTGAGTGTACCAATGTGAAACTTGGTTTAAAGGTTTTTCAATGTGTGTCTGGTTGTGTTATGAAAGGAGTTCTCGAAGTTCCCACGGGATCGGGAAATATATGATGTTTTAGTTTGTATGAAAAAATCCCATCCCTTGAGTGCACGGATGTGATACTTGATATAAAGGTTCTTCAATAAGTGTCTGTTTGTATTATGGAAGGAATTCCCGAAATTCCCACGGGAAGGGGTTGGACTTTTTAGTTTGTATGAAAAATCTTATTCCTTGAGTGTACGGATGTGATACTTGGCATGAAGGTTCTTCAAAGAGTGATTGGTTGCGCTACGAAAAATATTCCCAAAATTTCGAAGGGCACGGGAAATATATGATATTTAGTTTGAATGAAAAAAACTTATTCCTTGAGTGCATGGGTGTGATACTTGGTATAAAGGTTTTTTCAGTGGGTGTCTGGTTGTATAGTTTCTGAAATTTCCACAAGAAGGGTAGTTAAGCGCATACGAAGTTGCGGGATAAAGCTAGTTACGTATAAAGAGAGGGAGGACTAGTGTTATGGGCGCATCATCTCTGTTTAAAATAATAATTATGTCAATATAATGGACATATTTACGTTAAAATATTATTTGATTTTATTGTCAGCTACTTATTAAGTTGAACAACATTAACTTAGCTAAAAATATATGTACGTTCATTCACTTCCAATGAGGACTTATATTGAAAACCAGCTATCAAGTGTAAACATCAAACTCATACGCTTCAAAATAATTTGTTCCAAACAACTCAACAAATAAAAGTTAAATTGGATCCATTCACGAAATCCAAAATAAACATTATCATTTGTTTGTCTGATAGAGTTGAACAGATTCTAACTTTGGGTTGGGACGTGTTGGCATTCAAAAAATAATTTGAGGACTTCACACAGGCAATTGAGATACTGAGTAATTGATTCTTGTTGAAATTAGGCCTTAAATAAAAACTGGGTAAATGTTTTAAGTAACTGACATTAATTAAAAGACTGATAAACAACAACAGTGACCGTTCCCATTGTATCTTTTGAAGATCTGAAGAGAGTCGCCCAGATTTTTATTTTTATTTTTCCGGTAGCTGTTATTATTTGTAGCTTCTCCTGCTTTCGGTATATCGTCAACTTTTTCGACACCCTGTATATATTTCTTATTTTATAAAATCTCTAACACTTTCTCGTCTGTAATATAGGGAACCTGCACAACGACGGTGCTGCTGACTGGTATCTCAAATATGAAACTTTGCTCTAGTATTAAAATTTGCGAAATTAGTATAGTTCCTAGCGATACATTGCAACATAAATATTATTTTTTTATTTATTATTATACACATTTTAAACACTATCACTACAGGCTTTTTAATTAATGCGATAATGTTTTATACTTAATATTAACTTAATTAATTACTTAATATTTATTTTAACCTAATATTTTCACAAACTAATTACATGTTAAAAAAAGGGTGGCTTCTACGAACTGACACAGTGAACAATGGAAAATATATATATGGTCCGCGATTCCATTGAGGGTGCGTCGCGCAGCAGGTCAGTGCGCGGCGCGGGCAGCACCAGCAGGCGCGCGAGCCGCCGCCGCGCTGCCGTCGCCGGCACCAGCAGCCGCAGCTGTTCCAGCAGGCACGGGTGGTGCACCACGCCTCGTAACACGCGCCATAAGTAGGTGGCGAGTGCCAACTCCCCACGGGCTTCCAATTTATTGTACCCCACAATACCCAGAATAAACAAGGTGGGATACAGCAATGGATACCCTGGATAAACTCCATATATCTCTAAAAATATGCACCGTAAAAAAAAATCTGAATCCTTTCGATCATGAGTTTATATTTAACTTCTTTTGGAGACCAAATGACAGTTTTTTTTTTCTGACACTCACCCTCTTACATCTAGCCCAAATTAAGTTTCGTAAAGAACTTGTGTTATGGATACTAGATAACTGATATACTTAAGAAATATATAAACATACATATTGAATAAATACATATTTTTAATAGAATAAACTTAAATAAACATATAAACATCCATGGCTTGACGACTAATATCTGTGTTCATCTCACAAATATCCGCCGCCGCCGGGATTCGAACCCAGGACCTCTGGCATAGAAGGCTATTTATCTTTCCGCTTCACCAGCCGGTCGTCAAAAGTGGCTTTTCACGAGAGCCTCATACACAGCACGTATTGCGTTTGTGTTAGGGAAGTCCCTTGTCTGTCGCATAATAAACCCTAAATTTTGATATATTTTGAAGCAATTGGTGTTTATTTATTTATTTATTTATTTTTCGGAAGATTTACAGACACATAATAATATTATACAAATATATGAGTATTCCATAGCCATTTAAAAATCTCCACCTTTGAATAACGATTTGAATATTAAGGGTACATATTATTTAACTTATATTTGGTACAATTATAATCTCCAGAAACACAAAAAAATATATATATTTATTCTATAGAATGTAGAGAAAAATTAAAAAATCTCTTAATACTTGATAATTTAACATTGCAAAAATATAGAATACTGAATACATGAATTTCTAAAAAAGAATAAATCATTAATAATTTAATAACTCAACATGGAGAACAAAACAAAAAAAAAATATGAATAACAATAACATTCCATAAAAATTAATCATTAATCAACTATAACCTTAATCCATATAATAATATAATCAAATGCATGTATATTATATAACTATAACTTTCACCACATAAAAGTTTTTATTCACATTACATAAAATTCACACTAAAATTAAATTAAATTATTCGCATATGTATTATTGTGGTAAATATATTTTTAGAGATTATTAGATACTGCAACTATTTTGTGATGTGACGTGTTTTCATGAGGCGTAAAGAAATTATTGGACAGCAAGGTTCTGATGGATCCTGTGGTAGAGCAGAACAAGTCTACTTCATGTGGTAAGCTATTAAAGGAGTTAAGAGCGCGCAAAACAAATGTGTTAGCCCTATACTTTGTCCTCACGTGGGGAATGCTTAAGATGGGACGCTGCCTTAAACGAAGAGTGTTGGTTCGAATGTTTACACAAGACAGTAGTTCAGGACAGTCAATTTCGTTTTGGGCAATCTTCAAAATGTAGCATACGTCGCTTATATTTCTTCTTAAGTCAAGGGGTAAAAAGTGATACTTCCTGCATCTGTGGTGGTAATCCGTCGAGTGCTGTTGGGTCTTAAAATCTAGATATCGGAGAAACCTGCCCTGAATACGTTCAATACGCGAAATATAAGTTTGATACTGTGGGTTCCAAATCTGAGAAGCGTATTCAAGGTGGCTCCGGACGTAAGTGCAGTACAAAATCTTAATTGTTTTTAAACTCCGGAACTGGGACGATCTACGCAGTATAAAACCCAGCGCCTTCGAAGCTTTCTTTACAATGGAGTCCACATGTTTCTCGAATAAGATTTTAGATTCATGAATTACCCCCAAATCCCTTATTTCGTGGACTCTTTCTAAGTTTTTGTTTTTCAATTTATACACCGAGTTCACAGTTTTCCGACGGCGTGAAAATGACATAAAAAAACACTTGGACACATTAAGGTCAAGTTTGTTATGCAGGCAATAAGTTTCAAATCTAAGAAGATCAGCCTGTAGGACTTTAACATCATCATCATTGTTAACTTTCTTTAATACCTTCATGTCATCCGCAAAAAGTATCACCTTCGAGCCCCTGAAACACTGTCCTATGTCAAGAATGAACAATGTAAATAGCAGCGGTCCCAATAGTGAACCTTGAGGTACACCGGAAGGAACAGGTGCCCAAGCTGATACAAACCCATTAAGTACTACAGCTTGGCAGCGGTTATTGATATAGGAAGAGAACCATCTGTGCAAATCACCATGAATCCCAGCTGCAGTTAGCTTCTCCAGCAACACAACATGGTCAATGCGGTCAAAGCACTTGCAGTAGTCAGTATATATTACATCAACCTGCGCACCCTGCTCCATTCCAGCCGTTATAAAATCATTGGCTAATGCCAGGTTTGACACCGTTGAACGGCCTTTAAGAAAACCATGCTGGTTTTCACTCAAAGAAGAGCTTAATGATCTATAGACTTGTTCGTAAATAACTCTTTCCAAGACTTTACTAAAGAGACAAAGTTTTGAAATAGGTCTGTAGTTTTCTATGTTTGCTCGATCACCTTTTTTCAGAATGGGAGTTATGAATGCCGACTTCCATATAGATGGCACAACACCTTCGGATAGAGAGCGCTTAAAGATCAAACAAATCGGTGTCAGCAGACTTTCGGCGCACTTAGTTATCAATATTGGCGAAATATTGTCTGCTCCGCCAGATTTACGCAGGTCGAGGGATTTTAGCAGTTTGAGTACTCTATTAGGATCCACTGTGATTGACGCAATACTTGCACAAGAATTGCTAGCTACATTAATGTTATCTTTTACTGCCGCAGTTGACTCTCCAAAAGTTGATGCAAAATATTTTCCAAACAAGTCACTGATGCCTTGTCCAGTGTCAGCCATTATATCATTATAGGCCATTATCCTGGGGTATGAGTTGGACTTACTTTTACTTTTCATGTAGGTCCAAAAGTTCCTTGGATCTATAGTGATGGACTGCTCGATTTTTGCTATGTAGGCTGCAAAGCAATCTTTTTCCATTGAAACAGCTCGTCGACGAAGAAGTGAAAAGCACTGATAATCTGAAAGATTTCCATAAGTGCGATATTTCGAGTGGTATTTATGTTTTTCTTTTAAGACTTTGATCAGGGCAGCGTTGAACCATGGGGGGTAGGATTTAGATGCTATCTTTTTCTTTGGAATATACTTATCCTGCAATGAGTACAAGATATCGTAGAAAAGGGTGACAGCCTTCTCTACTGTGCCCTGTGATAGAAGATTATTCCAGTCAGTGTTCATTAGCTCCGACGAAATGGCCATGTAGTCACCCTGGCCATACAAGTACTTTACTCTCGGTTCTTCAGGTAGTTCATGTAGTTCGACGAACTCACTACTTACACATAGAGCTTTGTGGTGTGAATCCTCCTTAATAAGTGGAACGTTACATGCACAGACAGTGACATCATCGTTGGAAAGAACTAGGTCTAAAATCCTCTCATTACTATTCCTCTCATTATTGTACTGACTTAGATTACAAGTATGCAAGTTATCGACAAAATTATTCAGATAATCCGCATTCATATTTATCTCGGGCTTTAAATCGCGATTGTCATTTATTTTTATCCATTTAATATGGTCTTGTAGGTTGAAGTCACCCATAACAATAAATTTGTCAAGAGGGTTCGTTAAAATAAGTTGCGTTAAGTTGTCCATAAAGTTTTGTAACTGAACTTTATGCCTATTACCCCCACCGGCCTCGTCTATCAAGTAAACAGTACACAAATGTATATTACAGGAAGTAGCTGGGTGTTTATTACGAGCTTTTATTGTAATCCAAAGATCTTCCGCCGAACTCGACCACTCCGTTCTATTAACTACAGTAAGGTTACGTTTGACCGCGAATAAAACTCCCCCGCCCATGCGCTGTCCTGTCCGTTGATAGTCCCTATCACGACGAAATACTAAATAGCGATTATCAAATAACTCGGCATCAGATATGCTATCTAACAGCCATGTTTCCGATAAGGAAATGACGTCAAAGTTGTTGAGACTAGCCATTCTATATAAAGCATCAGTTTTAGAACGAATCCCGCGAACGTTCTGATGGTACATGTTAAGTGTAGCCATTTATAAACATAATTACTATATCAATATTAAATATGATAGCAAAATCAACACAGCAACCAAGATTAAAACGGCTTGTATGTGCAAACACAGAATCAACACATCCGTTTGAAATTTTATAATTACCTATAAGTATTTGTTTCAGTAAACAGTAACTAATCAAGTAAAATGTGAATATAGTATATAGAGAAGTATCAAAGCACGTCCAGTGTAAATAATTAAGATGTATTTTGCATACCTTGTCTCTGCCTACCCCAAAGGGAGACAGGCGTGAGGTTATGTATGTATGTATGTATTTGATATGCTTTTTTGCATATACCTGTAATATGACCACGGAAATGCAGATCACGTGAAAAGAGCACCCCCAAGTCGCGCACGCTGGTGGCGCGCTGCAGCGGCCGCGCCTGCATGCAGTACTGGTGCTGGCGGGGGCAGCGCGCGCAGCTGAACGACTGTTGCTGGATGATTTCGCACTCGATTTCGATAGTGATCGTGAGCCAAAGACGTTGCCTTTTTCACCTCAGCCCTACATTTCGAAAATTCATCATAGTCCTTTTGTAAATTACTGATTTTGTATTTTTTTTTGTAAAATATACTACAATTTTATTTGTTTTATTAATTCGGAAGTGTACCATACAGGATATCCAATTCGATTATTTTTACTACCTTCTTGTTTAATTGATATGCAAGCATTAAAGATAAGATTAATACTGCCTTAAAAAAAATCTAAAACTTCATTTGGATCGTTCATAATATACATATCAGACCAGTTTAGATTTTGCAACTTTGCATATAACTCTAAGAAGTTGGCTTTATAAAAATTCCAATGTATAGTTTTTACCTGTAATGGTTGATCCTGACCGCTTCGTAGTGCCGAAGGAAGCGGCGGCAGCGGCGACGGCGGCGGCGGCGCATCGGGCGGCGCGGCGGACGCGACGGTAACGGCCTGCGGCGGATGGTATGCGTCGACGGGCTGCACCGCCTCGTCCGCCAACTCCACGAGTCTAAACGAGATCAAGTTGTCGCTGATTACAGTTCGGAATGCCGTTGCACTGAACCAGTTCAGAAAAAGTCACAAAGTATTCATAATAACTTCTTATATTATTATCACACGAACATAAATTAAAATCACCTAATAGTTATTTTTATACTTAACACATATTTTTTCTAGCAGATCAAACATTATTTTATAATTCACATTATCAGCTTTAGATTCTATATACACCACACAACACGCTAACAAAAATCTATTACGTAAATACACTGTAGCCCAAACCAATTCAAATCTATTCGTATCTATATCAATATGCGAGGGCGCAGGAACGGGGCGCAGGTGGTAGCGCGGCGCGGCCGCCAGCAAGACTCGCCGCCCTGCTTGCGGTCGTCGGTGCGGTCGCAGCGCAGCACGGGGTAGCCCGGCGGCACCAGCTCCACATCCTGTATCGACGCGTTGCATCCGCTTTCCATGATAGCAAATAGATCTGCCTCCGACGATTCAATTAGGGACAGGAACTGGGATGTTTTAGTTCTAAGACCTCTAACATTCTGACTTAAACCAAATGAATTAAACTTTCCGCTGTCATAATTTCTTTTTCATCTTTTTCTTCTAACTTTAGGGTTCATATAAAAGGGTATAAGGGGCCAACCATTCTTTTAAAATAGCTGTGGAAATATTCTGTGATTCTGTCTATTTCATTTTATAATGTTTTTAGCTGGTACTGGTACTTACTTTATAACTCGGACATCATAACCCTATAATTGCCAATACAATGGGGCACCCTACTTTTGTGCATAGCTAGTTATTGGTTTGGCGCTTTCATGAAAATTTGTGCATACAACTAAGGCACAGAGGTGCTTAAATTTGCCTGAAAGGCTACCCTGGAATTTAAAAATTGGACGTACTATGTTTTTGTTGGAATCAATCTGATAAAATGGAAACAAATAAAATTAAAAATATAATTTCTCCGAAAAAGTGTTGAATAATTTTTGCAATGCAAAGATAATGAGAACATTATTTAGTATTATCTTTACGTCATAAATTATCGATATTTTTATTTGGGTGACAATTTTGCCAATCATCACAGCCTCATTATTTTTCATTAATTAGTTACCTTTTCAACCGGCCTGAAAGAGTTTTTGACCTTTTAACGTTATGTGGCCAAGCTGATGATCATTATTGATAGATCAGAACCCATATTTTATCATTTTGTCACATGCAATTGAAGATATTATTATATTTAAATACTAGCTGTTGCCCGCGACTTCATCCGCGTAAATACTGGTTATCGGAGTTGGATAAATTATATTATAATATCCTCCTTGAAGTTCAAAGTTACACTATTTTAAATTTCGTCAAAATCAATTTAGCAGTTTAGCTGTTAGAGAAACATGTATTACTGATAGAGAAACAGATAGAGTTACTTTAAAAACTGTTACAACAAAGCTGTGATCTGCAATTTCACCTGGTTTTGTGAAAAAGACCAATGAAAAATAAAATAGAAAAAGTAACTAAACAAAGAGTAAATGTCAAACAGGAATATCTACGAAAGGCACACTGGCTAAAAATAATGGGGGTATGTATAAGGGTAGGTTTATTGGTAGGTACGTATATTACATAGACTGTGCCCCCGACTTCGTCTGCATTGAATAAGTATTTCGAGTAAGTTATTTTCTTCTTCAAGGGCCTATCTATCACCTTTAATAACAAAAATAAAAATGAAGAATCCCATATAAATGTATAACTCCTGACCACAAACAACTATCAGATTGTGATGTGACAAATAAGAAAGACAGATAGCGTTATAAACAAATCGCTAAAGCCTTGAATTTTTAATTCACACAAAATATTCATTAATTATAGCTTATAAATGTTATTCTAGGTAAAGCTATATTACTGAAAAGTTTCATAAAAATCCATTCGGTAAATAATGCATGAAAGAGTAGCAATAATCCATCCATCTAGCCATTATCAGTGTATCATATATATCTACCTATATGTTTGGCTGTTTTTCACGGTCTAATAGCTTAGCCAATTTTAATGTGATTTGGTATGGTAGGTAGTTAATAAAGTCCTGTGTTAGCACATATATACTTTATTCCGAAGAAATCTACGGTCTCCGACTTCCAAGATCACGAAATAAAGAAAAACTAAACGATATTGAGTTCCATTGTTTTAAGTTTAACTTTATTACAATATATCTCTGTATGTATCTACCTGACTACTTTATATCGCGCAAGAAGGACTTATAAAAGTAAACCTAAGTATCTGCCTAATTAAAAAAAATATACTCAATAACAGATAATCAACGAATACCGGCCGTAGTGAAGAAAACACTGTGAAATGGGGTTTCAGCGTTGACGGAGATGAGCATTGTTTGTGCGGGGCGACTCCACAAACAATGTTACACCTTCTCTCCTGCCTCATGTGCTCGGAAACCTGCACTACCGAGGACCTCGCACAAGCCACTGATAACGCCATAAAGGTGGCAAGTTTCTGGGCGGGCAAAATATAATATATAATTCCATATTCATCGACACGCTAATAAGATCAACGAATGCAGAGCATTAAAAAAACCGACTTCACGTCAAAACTTTGGCCGAGTTAAAAATGTCATCAACGTAAATATTCTCCAAAATCATACATATTTTTTCAAAATTTACAAATTTTTCATGAAGTACTCAACCGTTTTCGATGAAATTTAAATGGGACCAACTATAAATAAATCAGGCCTACGTATCATATGATGAAACAACAATTTTCAAAATCAATTCATAATTGTCCGAAATATCGTGTAACAAAGACACAAAAAAACATGTACAGACGAATTGAGAACCTCCTCTTTTTTTGGAAGTCGGGTAAAAATAAAAAGCCTTCCTACCTAAATTAACCTATTTCTATCTAAACTCTATAAAAATAAATGAACAAAATTCCGCGAAACTTAAATCTATACGAATGACTAATCCTAACTGTATTATTAAATAACCTACGGTCACTTCGTACAATATCAAATATACTACTTGCCTATACTTTAAAATTGAAATCTATACCTACGACTTATAGAAATAGAACTAAATAACTCTTCCTTAAACTGTACTTAGTAAAAACTAAAAGGAATAAATAGGTTGCACTGAGCAGCACGGTTTAGAATTGCAAGTAGCAGTTAAAACATACAATTTATATAGGGTCTTCTTTATGAAGATCAATATATTTTAATAGAAGGTTAAGAATGATGTATGGATTCAATTTATGAAAGAATTTTTTTTTTGTTACAATTAACAAAAAAAAATTCTTTCATAAATCTATACATATAATAAAATGGTAGGAAAGTCAAAACTGTACATTGAATATTTTTTTAAAAGAATACTTGGGGTATGATCTACAATCGAAACAGAAACAAAAAATATAGTTTTTAGAATTTTTGTCTGTTTGTCTGTTTGTCTTTCCGGGATAAACTCAAAAAGTACTGCATGGATTTACTTCAAATTTGGCATGAAGATAGTTAAGAAGTCGGGTCAACATATAGGCTACATATTATCACGCTAGCAGTGTTATAATCGTAGGTGCGTTTGGTGCTGCATAGCGTTCACGCAGACGACGTCGCGGGCAGCAGCTAGTATTTTATAATTCTCAAAAGTTAACAACATTTTAGTTTAATCTGTTATTTACGACTAAAGCAAGAAATAAAAGTGTTTCTATTTAACTATTTATATTAAGAACTCTCTCACACACACAGAGAAAAATCGCACTAGGCGTAGGTATGTAGGTATTCTCTGACGGCACTATCGACACCGAAAGTCAATCGAGCCGCCCGCGCCGACAACACTCTGTTGGCTTGTCGGCGCGGCGCGGCGGCGGCGACTTTGTTTGAGCCAAACGCGCGCGACCCGCTCACCGCTCGGCGAGCGCTCGCCAGTCTGTAAAAGTCTGTCTAATGATACGCGCGCGTAAATTAATAATTATCAAAATGCCTAATTTCGCGTACACGAACCAAGAATATCTTCAAATGGCTTTGTGCTAGTGCTGCGAGTGAGAACCTGTCACGAGCTCGTGACACGTACGAGCAGAGACATGGAAGGCGTCCCGCCCTCCGAACAATTCTAGGAGCTGTGCAGCGCCATCGAGATTATGGCACATTTACTCCACGTGCCCCAATGTTGTGTGCTGCCAATGTTATTAAACGAACAAGACTTTGTGTATCGCAAATAGGTAGTCATGTGCAGCAGTTACTATAAAGTGCTTGTGTATGTGGATTCGTGTGCTGTGTACCTAACATCATTGACAGGAAGCAATATGTAAGTTATTTTTGTACATAAACTGTAAATAATAATAGTTGATAATAAGGTGATTCCATTTAAACATTCAATTGATTGTAAAATACATTTATTCGTTAAGACAAACAGCTCAAGCACGCAAGCTTTTTTTAAATTTATTTCTAATTTAAACATTATCAAAGAAGTCAACATTACTAAAACGGTATTTACAATTAGTTGAATGTTAAATTGACAGTTGAAGTGTGATGGGAAATTAGAATCAACTTTTATACGAAATAAGTATGATATTACAACAGCTGATTGTTACGTCATACATCAAGCTAAGTAGGTCACGCATCGCCCGGGCGCGCGTGGCGTCGACCTTTGCTCGCGTGGATAGGTAGGTACTAACCGCGTAAGATCTTTGTTTTAGTGAAGTTATTTTCTTAAAATAAATAGATAGGTTTTTTTATTTCTTGCAAGGTTGTCGTAAATAACAGATTAAACTTAAATTCGGTCAATTAAAAGATTTGAAAATTTCAATAAAAAAAAATATAGTTATATGTATATTTTTATTTTTTTCATAAATTGAACCCATACATCATTCTTAACCTTCTCCTAAAATATATTGATCTTCATAAAGAAGACCCTGTAGAATACTAATAAAAACAAACGCTCGGCACTTGGTGACTTGTTGACACTTCTTTTCAAATCAAAGCTCAAAAAACCGTCCTTATGTACGATCCTTAGGTAGCGATCCATGACAGCCGCATACCCAGCACAAGTGTGTTGCAAACGGTGCAAGCCAAATTCAACCTTCAGGCCTACAGTTACAGAATAAATTAGAAGTTAGTGAACTGCGTGTGACGACAAACTTATTATTTGCAGTTGGTACAGTACTCGGATCTAAGGATCGAACCGCAAAATAAAGTTTGTATTTTACTGTATATCTTTTCCGGGATAAGAAGTACCTAGTGATACGTGCCCAGGATATTAAAGAATAATTATACTAAGTTTTGCGAATCGGCAGTTTTCGCGTGATGTCTGTCTAGAGCATGACGCACCTCCCTATCTGAATAATACGATTACTTACTTGTAACAAAGATTTGGAAGTTAGGACTAAACAATTTCCTTGATCGCAACACATCAATCAATTGTATTCTGAAACCAATGTTAGTTTTTAATCAACTGACGGCGAACGGGAGTCCGGAGTCTAATCTTTTGTGTACTCTAGGGATTGGGAAACTGATTTGGCTCAGCAGCTGTGAAAGAATAGTGGCAGAATGATTACAAACGGGCTTCATGGTTATTGTCGTAGATGTAGTGAAGGTGTCACAGGATCGATTCAATGTTAAATTGATTTTTCTTCAATTTAATGAAATTTTCAGCTTTAGTCTTTGACTGACAGTGATAGTTAGGTTTATACTAACGGTTTCTGTTTAATTTAATGTTAATCTGACATAGGTGATTTGACTATTGTATTTTTAGTTTATGAATAAACACATGACCTAAAAATACAAACATCGATATAATGTTTTTTCTGGCTTTCCCGAATGAAAATAGACTCACTAGTATACTCTGGTACTAATACTGAACCTTAAGACATATTTTTTATTAAGGGACGCTTCAATTTAACATAAGACAATTCCTAGTATGAAGAGCTGCAACTGTTCTTTGTGAAGAAAACAAAAACTATTTAAAATTAGATAGGCTCCAGCCGTAGTTGTCTAACTGACGAATTTGTTTCCAACTGACTTCCAAAAGGAGGTTGTTTCTTAATTCTCTGTTTTTTGTGTGTTTGTTTGCGATTACTTCATCAATTTAATTCGATTTTGATGACTGATGACTCTTGTTACGTATTTGATATACTCTCCTCAAATTCGCAGTTTTTGAAAAATTTGTACTCATAAGTTACGTTTCACTTAAGCCAAAATTTTCGTAAGTACTTGAAAATCTGGAAGAAATCAGTTTTTAATGCTTTGGATTATTTGTTACCAAGCTAGAAATAAAAAAACGTATTTTAACACTCTCGCTTTTATAACACATTCGTTTGGAATATGTGGTTATTAATATGGGTATATTTATTTTGTGCAACAAAGTCAGTCAAATTTAGCATTTTGACTGAAGTTTTGTCTTAGATAAGAATTCGACTGTAGAAGCTGTTTTGAGCATTATAGGGAAGCGAAGACATTCCTGTTTTGTAAATTTACTGTGTTATCTTGTCTTACGTTTCCACAGTTACCTAATTTTGTTGAATAAAGAACCTTCAGAACCGGATTTTACGTTATATTCTGAATTAAATTAAAAAGTTTAAGAACGTGTTAATTATATGTTTTATGTGCCGTTAAAAGTAAATTGATATTCAGAATTGTGCAGTAATAATCAACGAATGCAGAGCAATAAAAAACCGATTTCATGTCCAAAACTTTGGCTGAAGTATAAAGTCATCAATGTATAATTTATAATTATATAATTCTTCGACTCATACATATATTTTCAAAAATTTGAAATTTTTCAAGGTGTGCTCTGTCGATTTCGAAAAAATCTATACGGAACCACCTCTGAAGTATCCTCTATCAAACAAAAATATTCAACATCGATTCATATTTGTCCAAAAAATCGTGTAACGAAGACACAAAAAAAAACATCGGATGTCGGTTAAAAATACTTTTGTACAAAATAAATTAATATACACCTCTATTATTTATTCAATCTTCAGCTTCTGGTGTTTTATAATTCTTTAAAGTAGTCGTCTCGTTCATAACTCTTGATACACAAAACATATTCAATTATGTTACAGTTACCTTTATATTTGATATTACTTAACAAACTATCACTTAATCCACCAAATGTTATAAGTCAGTAAATAAACTTTAGAAATAAGTCAGTTGATCCTCTTGAAAATTTCCGCCGTTGAAGCAAATTAATTGCGGACGATGTAGATTTAAAATTGAAAAGGGCAACTTAATAACATTTTTAAACGGTTTTTACTTTTTTGTTATTTATATTTTATTACGACGCTTCGTGCTTTTGAATAATATCTATAAATTGGATCAAAAATTACTTACATTTAGCTCATAATTATAATAAATAAAAAATTTACTGAGCAGCAACAAAATAACAATACATACATAACCTCACGCCTGTCTCCCTTTGGGGTAGGCAGAGACAAGGGAACACCAATTGCTTCGATCCATACATACCTCTTTCGCTTCCTCCACGTTCATTAATCTTTTCATACATGATCGCCGGTTACGGATACTTTTAACTAGGCCCTTTTTAAGAACGTCGCCAATTTGATCGGCGTACGTTCGCCTAGGGCGGCCCCTTCCGACAGCACCATCCATTCTTGCTCTGTACACCTCTTTCGTAAATCTACTTTCACTCATCCTTTCCAAATGTCCAAACCACCGTAGCATACCCTTTTCAATCTTAGTCACTACATCTTCTTTCAATCCGCATCTCTTTCTTATTTCACTATTGCGCACCCTATCACTCAATTTCACTCCACACATGCTTCTCAACGCTCTCATCTCCACAGCATTAATCTTGCTTTCATGTCTCTTCTGCCACACCCAAGATTCACTTCCATACATAAGCGTTGGCGCCAAAACTCCCTCAAGTACGGCAAGACGAGCCTTTTTTGGTATAGTTTTGCTTGCCATTATCGAGTATATGGCGCCATTAATACAATTTCCTGCTTTTACTCTCCTTTCAATATCACCTTCACACTTCCCATCTCTTGTAAACAAGGACCCCAAGTATACAAACTCTTTCACTTGTTCCACTTTTTCCTCCCCTATCATAATATTGCATTCCGTCATATCTTCATTCCTCTCCATAACCATAACTTTCGTCTTTCCAACATTCACTTTCACACCTTTTCTTTTAAACGACTCATGCATCACAGTGACCATTTGCTGCAATTCCGACGCTGACGATGCAAGTAGAACCTGGTCGCCAGCGTAAAGCAGAGTTTTGAACACTATCTCATTCATTTTTAAACCCCATTCACACTCTTTCAGATCTTTCAAACAGCTATCCATGAATAGGTTGAACAGCCATGGAGACGCTACACAGCCCTGTCTAACACCGCGATCGATGCTAAACCATTCTGTGTAGTCATCATTCAACCTGACACAAGCACTTGAGTCCTTATATAAGGATTTGAGTGCTCGTATCAAGTCACTGTCCACCCCAAACTCGGATAGAGTTGACCAAAGTTCATTCCTCATCACGCTGTCATACGCCTTTTCCAAGTCAATGAAGCAGCAGAAAACCTTTCGGTGTTTAGCCAGAACCTTCTCGGTTACTGATCTTAAGGCAAAGACTTGATCCGTGCATCCCATCCCCTTTCGAAATCCCGCTTGCACATCCCAGATCTTGCTTTCTGTTTATGATTAAATAACAAACAATATGATTTTAGTAACTTATTATTGTCTGAAACATTAATAAAAAATAAAGGTGTTTTCTTTTAATTACTAAACTACAATGAATACTGTTTTCTCAAAGAATGTCTAACTTTTTATCGATCAGAGCAAAGGTTCATTAGAAGTTAGTTTTGATAAAAATAATAGGTAGGTATAAGTTCTTATATGATATTATTATAATATAATAATATTTATTTGCCAGTATAAGCGTTACAACAGATTTTTACAAAAATTTTAGTTCGATCATACACTGCTTTAAATATAGCGTGCAAAACAGTTTCATTTCATTAATTTAGACATTAACAAATTATACTTTCTAACTAACCTACTATTAAAAAGAAAGTCTAATACATAATATTAACATAAAAATGGGCAATATGTCAATATAATACAATAGTCATTAAAAAATAATCAGTTCACAAAATAAAGCTACAGATTTTTAAAATAAAAAAATGAACTTATTTCAGTTTATTAATTACCTACAATTAAAAAAAGAACTAATGATTTTGTAAAAATAAATAAAGGAACATGTCAATAAGGAAAAAATATAGAATATTTCCTAGTCAAATCTAAAAATTAAAATATCAAAGTCAAATCTTAAAAAATTATATAATATGAATATATTCTATTAATTATTCATAGTTCATTTAAATTTAAATATTCATTTACACTATAAAACATTTTATTTAATAAAATTTTAAATAGTTCATTTTTAAATTTATTCATGGGTGACCTACCCTTTACTTTAGACTTATAGGTAACTTATTATAAATTCGGATTGCCATACAGTGGACATTATTGCTATACACCGACAGTTTTTGAGTAGGTATGTACAGTTTATCTTTGTGTCTGCCGCGTCTGCCGATCACTTAATTGTTGGTTCCGAATAATTGTATATTTCGTTTGACAAAACAACAAATTTCGAATATATACAGTGACGGAATATCTATCAAATCCTATCCTATCCCTATATCAATATCAAATTTTATGACCTTCATGTGTGATACTGTATTGCAATTTAATTTTACAAATATATATTTTATATGCATTTAATAAGTGACTTTTATAGCATACAAATTCTGTGGTTATTAATGGATAACTCGTTAACTGGAGTGGGTACAGATGTAAGACTGCAAGAAAATCGTATCCTCTTGATTTGATTCTCAGCCATATGAAAATGGCGCAGACTTTTATACTTTTATAAATTTCCCTAAATCTTTCAGTCATTTCATCAGTATTTGTGTTTTTTTTTCTGAATTATACTCCTGAACACTTATTAAATTTTATTTTAATACAGTTTTAGATCTTCTTAACGTCAAACATTGCCAAAATTTGCGCAAAAGTGCGTTTTTTAAATTTTTTATATGTGTCACTTATTAATACTACCGCTATATACCTTTAAAAGGCGACTAATCAGAGCGACCTTCGCTTGGTGGTAGATCCCTCTCAGAGTTATTTACCTAGCGACCAAGTTCCGACCATTTTTATGAAAAGCGAGTTCCTTCCTGAACCATCCTTGACATTATTTTCTCTTATCATGGATTTCGTCACCATTAAAACAACATTTCGTTCCAGAATTTCAAACCAGTTCCAGTCAATTACAACTGAAAGCATAAATCCTACATAGAGCTGGATTTTTTAAATTGTTCGTTTCATTCGTTTTGCAGTTTGTTTAATTCACTGCAGAACACTGAGCAATAAAAAGTCTCAGAGCAAATGTATGGAACCATTTTACAATTCTACAGATACCTTAAAACAAATGAGTTTATAGCCGTTGTGGTCCAGATAGATGGTAAATATTGTACGTTTATTTTTATTCAGGGAAAACAAATTATGTCAAGCTTTTTTTGTCTGGAATTTCAAGTTACGGTTATCTTTTTCTTCTCACATTACTTTAATGAAGGTATTTTACAATTTTAAGCTTAAAATAAAGGTGTAGCACAGCACTACATAATACACCTAGTAAATGTCGATAAATTTATATTATTTTAAACATGGAAATTAAATAGTTAACTAATGTAATTTCTTCATTGTTGTGTTAGCGAAATGATACGATGTATGATTAAATCTGCCGGTTCTCGCCAGATGTATAATTTAACTGCTAACTTGCCCATTTCATCGCATCGGTTTATCGGTTTAACTTAATATAATGAACTTAAAACGCGTCTTTCCTTGTTACTACTTTTTTACCTCACCAACCTCATGTTTCCCGACAGTCATCTTTTGTTAAAGAAATGTGTCATGACTTGGTTCACCCAAAAACCACTGCACTTTTTAACCGATCCCGCAGGAAAACTTCTAGTATTACAACTCAGGAATATTTGTATCTAAAATTCGAAAAACACTTTGGCGATGTGTAACCCTGTCTGCCTCAGACGCCAGTGTTCAAGGGTTCGATTCCCGCACAGAACAAGAAAAAAAATGTTCCGCGTCTGGCCGTTTATTTATATTATATATATTTATGTATATGTTTTTACATTCTAGGTTACCCCCAGGTTCATTACATGGTATCCCATATCACACGCTCTGCTTAGTTTAGGGCCATGTAGTTGGTGTAATTGTCTGGGGATTTTATTTTTTTATTTTATCGTTTTAAAATCTGCCGCCAAATACCACCGCTACATTATTGATGTGTTCCGGCAAAGTTTTATGAAATGTCAGTTTTTTATTATTATTTAATATTATAAAACCGTGCGACTACAGATTCATCTTCTTTTACTATCAGGTGAGGTTGAAGCTAAACGCGTGTTTAGTTACTAATAAAAAGTTGAATTTTCTATCAATGACAATACCAGGAATTTTATACCAAGTCATCAAAGAGTGAAACTCGCCCCAAACGAGTATATAAATATGAACTCTAACGAATACCTTTAGTCAGTATCACGTACACTAAGGGAAAGGTCCAGAGGACCGAACGCCACCCTGGGGCTTTTGATTGCCACAGGCCGACCGGAATCTCAACGAATTGGATGACTGACAAGTGTTTGAAGGTAAGGATGGCGTGAAATACCAAATTCACCTTTGCATTGTTTTATTTTTTTATTATTTTTATTGTCTTAGGAACAATCTTTGGATAAAAGTTATCTAACGAATAAAGTACTACTCGGTGGAATTTTTTTTTTTTTTTTTTTTTTTTTTTATTGTAAGGATAGGACGTTTGTCTTCCATGCCACCTGATGGAAAGTGCGCATGAAGACTATGGTGTTACACGTCCATCCACGAGAAACCTATTCACTCGACACTTAAAAGTTCCAGGACTGTAGTGGTCAGGAAAAACAGACGCAGGCAGATTGTTCCACACCTTGGCAATCCGTACCAAAAAGGAACTATCGAAGCGTTTTGTTCGACTTCTTGGTATATCCACTATATACGGATGGAAGTTCTGTCTGCGTCTGGTAGTCCGGTGGTAAAAAGGGGTGGGTTCAATTTGGTCAAAAAGAGCACTCGCACACTCACCAAAATGTAGCCGATAAAAGACTGTCAAACAAGCAACCTTACGACGATGCTCCAGCGTCTGCAATTTTTTATTTGTAAGGTTGTTGTTATTTATGAGTTTTCGGGCTCTTCGGTCAACAGAGTCTAGCGCTTTGAGCTGGTATTTGGCAGAACCATCCCAAAGGTGACTACAGTACTCCATGCAAGACCTCACTTGGGCTGTGTATAAGTTGAGGAGCCGTTCAGGGCTGAAGTACCGCCGGACCTTCGAGATGATACCCAATTTTTTGGAAGCCGTTTTTGCCATAGACTCAATTTGTTGTCCGAAGTTTAATTTGGACGTTATAGTGACGCCCAAAAGCCCTAGTTGATCGGTGATGGGAACAGATACATTCTGGAAAGTGGGCGTAAGAGTAAAGGTGCTCTTTTTTGCGGAGAATAGACACGCTTGTGTTTTGGAGGCGTTGAATTTGACCAGGTTAGATTCGCCCCAATCGGACACATTCCGCAAGGTCGAATCAACGCGCTCAATCATAGACTCTCTCAAAACCTGGATTTCATGGGCGCTCGTTCGCGCATTGGATATATATCTCTCAACAACAGTGCTGTCATCAGCATATCCAATAATGCCTGGTGTTAGGAGGTCATTAATGTGCAGCAAGAATAAAGTTGCAGAGAGAACAGATCCCTGAGGTACCCCGGCATTAATTGCCATTAGGTCAGAGGAGTAGCCGTCTAAGACTACTCGAATCGACCGTTCCCTCAGAAAATCAGATATCCAGTCGCAGAGCCCGGTCGGTATGCCATATGCTGGAAGCTTGCTTAAGAGACCATCATGCCAGACCCTGTCAAAGGCCTTGGAGATGTCTAAGGATACAGCTATTGCTTCACCATGACCCTCCAAGGCCTCACTCCATAAGTGTGTGGCATACACGAGAAGATCGCCGGTCGAGCGTCCACTGCGGAAACCATATTGGCTATCGCTTAGGAGCTCGTTGGTCTCAAGGTATGCTAGGAGTCGATTGTTCAATACACGTTCCATGACTTTACAAAGTATGGAGGTGATTGAAATTGGTCGATAGTTGACAGGATCAGCACGGTTTCCCTTCTTCGGTACTGGTTGTACGTTAGCCAGCTTCCAGGATTTGGGGACTTTACCAGATTCCAAAGAGAGTCTATAGAGACGCGTCAAAACGGGAGACAACTCAGCTGCGCAGCGTTTCAACACCACTGCAGGAATACCGTCTGGACCGCTAGCCTTATTCTCGTCTAGGTGCAGCAAGCACTTAAGAACCTCCTTTTGGCGAATATGAACGGTACCCATTGTAGGACCGAACTGAGGTAATTGGGGTGGGATTTTACCTTGGCTATCTAGACGAGAATTTTCCGCAAAGATACTGGCAAATAAATCCGCCTTTTCCTTAGCGGTGTGGGCCAGAGAACCGTCAGGTTTCCGCAGAGGCGGCAGCGAAGGGCGACAAAAGTTCGTTTCGACCGACTTGGCGAGGGACCAGAAAGCTTTACTTCCCGAGGGGTATGAGGCTATTCTGTCTCCGATACTGCCTATGTGGGCGAAACGAGCTCTCTTGATCACCTTTTTGCAGGACTTGGCGGCAGCATTGTACCTCTTTTTGTGTTCATGCGAATCCACGGCTTTGCTTCTGCGAGCGGTTGCCCAGGCTTTGTACGCTTCTCGCTTACGCTTTTCAGCGGAAAAGCATTCAGCACTAAACCATGGGCGAGCTTTGGTTTCAAGGGATAGATCAGCGTAGGGAATGAAGAACTCCATTGCTTGACCTATCACACTTGAGACTGCATCAGCGCAGCACGATGGATCGGTTGATGTAAAACAAGCTTGCCGCCACGGATAAGATGCGAAGAAATGTCACCGAATATCTGTCCGGATCGGTTGTCAGCAGAAGGTCCAGGCAGTAAGCAGTGTGGCCAGCAACGTCTGGTATGCGCGTAGGCTCGTCAACAAGCTGGGAGAGGCCATGAGTGAGCGAAAACTTAAAAGCCTCTCTACCAGCATGGTCAGTGTCCTGAAACGGGTATAACCACTGTCCGTGGTGTGCGTTAAAATCCCCCAGGAACACCAACTGCGCTGTGGGAAAACGTTGCTGAACCTTGTCCGCTGTACTGCTGAGATAGTCCATAAGCCTCGTTGTCTCCCGATCTCCGCTGTGTGACCGATAAATACCAGCGTATACCATTTGGTCTAGGCCGGTATCTATGTGAACCCACATAACTGAAAGGTCCGGCACTTCTAAGTAACGGAGACGCTGACAACAGATCTTGTCACTGGCATACATGCACACCCCGGCGTGCGGGTGGAATTTGGACTCCAGGATGTAACCTGGGTAACAAAGGTATGCCGAGTCTGACGGATCACAGATCTGCGTCTCCGTTAGGAAGAGTAGGTGGGGTCTCTCCGTCTCGAGGTGTTGGTGGACATCATTGAGATTGGAGTGCACTCCTCGGATGTTACAGAAGTGCACTTTAAACGAGAGGAAGTGCAACCGCTGTGTTACCTTACTCTTCTTTGGACCTTTCATTAGATTTGGAGTGGAGTGAATAGGGAGGAGAACAGAAGTTGAGTGAAGCGCTGCAAATGGAACCAAGCAACTCGATAGGGGTGACGCACCATTGGGAAACTCGCTTGGAGACTGCGGGGACGCCCGAACCCCCCCGAGTTCGCCATCGGGTCCTCTCAAACCGGTCGCCAACCGGCACGATGGAGCCTCCCGGGATTTTTCGCGAGGTGGCGGGGCAGCCTTTTGCATGTGGCTGGCATGCTACTTGGGCCCCCTACTACCTGCGGTCGGCCAGCGGTGCACCGTGCTTCGGATCCCGCTACCCTCCAAAACGAGTTACCCGGTGAGTCATTATCCTACGAGTTGTAAACAGTTCTCCGATGCAGCACGATTACTCAGACCTATCCTCCTCAATGGCTACACTAGACATCATGCCGGAACGCAACTAGGTTACTTGGCGGCATGGTTTTGTCTAGTGGGTGGTGACAAGCCACGGCCGAAGCCTACCACCAGATTTTACTGCTCGTTTAGCACCACCCAGGGACCACGTACAAGGCATCGAGGGCTAAACCTTGCGGACGCGAGCAGTTTCCAGTCCCAGGAATAGAATGACTATAATCTTGAAACGAGTTTGAAGCTGTCGAGCAACAGTATATACGTCGACGTCAATCGGGTTTTTCGATTTGTTCGATTTTTCGATGGCGTCGATCGACGGTCGATGGATTGGTGTGGTAACAAGGTAATACTTTGTTCATTAGATTAATATTATCTGATCATTTTGAAATCGGGCCTAAACTAAGTTTGTATTCTTAAATAAAAAACCTTTTTTTGAATTTTAGAATATTAAAAATGTATTAACTATTAGTCTTTCCGGATTTTTTTATAAATAAACAATACATTGCTTACTTTATAATATTGTATACCTATTTATATTTTGAACTTTGCCCTAAACTAAAACTTTATTTTTAATGGCTGGTATAGCGGCATTAGCAATTAGCAAATTATTTTATGCAAGTGGGGTTGGAATCTCGGTGCCATAGGATATTTGTGTAATGAACACAGATATAAAGGCGTATTCCAATTAGGCGCCCAATTGTCACACTCAGTCATGTGGCTTATTTGCAGGCGCTCAAAGCCGTCAAGAGATAGATGTTTCAGGTTTAAGTATATTTATTCTTTTTAATTATGTAATTATTTCTTAAGTTCACTTATTCGTCATCTAGTTTCCAATTCTCAAGTTCTTTTAGAAACTTTATTTGAGCTCAATAATATATTTTGAATATTTAATTATTTGTTACAGTCAAAGAATATTTAATTTTCAGCGCAGTGTGTCAAATTCACCACTTTGTATGCGACCATGAATGTGATACAACCGCGGCGTGCCCCAGGGATCCAGTTTATGATTATTGTCTTAACCAAAATCCGATCCAATATGATATACTGTATGCGTAGGGTGGTTCTATTAAAAGTATAGCTCATTTTAAATGTTATGCTGTGTTCATTTCTCTGTTCATTTGCAACTTCTGTGTACTATAATTTTATAACTACACTAGCTTTATCCCGCAACTTCGTATGCGCTTAACTACCCTTCTCGTGGAAATTTCAGAAACTATACAACCAGACACCCACTGAAAGAACCTTTATACCAAGTATCACCCATGCACTCAAGGAATAAGTTTTTTTCATACAAACTAAAAATCATATATCGTGCCCGTGGGAATTTTGAGAAGTTTTTTCGTAGCACAACCAGTCACTCTTTGTAGAACCTTCATGCCCAGTATCACATCCGTACACTCAAAGAATAAGATTTTTCATACAAACTAAAAAGTCTAACTCCTTCCCGTGGGAATTTCGGGAATTCCTTCCATAATACAAACAGACACTTATTGAGGAACCTTTATATAAAGTATCACATCCGTGCACTCAAGGGATGGGATATTTTCATACAAACTAAAACATCATATATTTCCCGTTTCCGTGGGAATTTCGGGAATTCCTTTCATAACACAACCAGACACACATTGAAAAACCTTTACACCAAGTTTCACATCGGTGCACTCAAGGATTAAGATTTTTCATACAAACTAAAAAGTTCTATATTTCCCTTTTCCGTGGGAATTTCGAGAATTCCTTCCTTAGTGCATCCCTACATCACCTAAAGAATGTATGTTCCAAATTTCAGCTCTCTACGCCCAGTAGTTACGGCTTACGTTGTCTGTCAGTCACTCAGTCAGTAACGGAACAGTTTTATATATATTGATTTATCCAAATTTGTCAAGCTTCTTCTATTTTCTATGTTATAATTGTTGCGACGGTTTTGCACTGAATCCAATCCGAAAACGATAAAATACGTGGTGACTATTTCTATGGTAGCTTACGCTCTATATCCAGCATCCGTCCTTTCATACAAGATTTCTAGATTTATATTTTCTCGGATACTTATCGGGTGTAGTGCGTAACAACTCTTAAAATGAAAAACATCAATCAGATTACTGAACGTTCCTGCGTTCGATAAAGATGAAAAATTCATAGTTTTATAGGTAGTTTAGAAGCATAGTACTTAAGTGTCAAATTATAAATAGCAATTAGACTGAAAATTGAAAAATTATCTATAACATTCTCCTGTCGTCTTTGTAACCTTCCACGCAACTTTAACAAGAGTTTGCCAGTAATTTCTTGTTTCTAAATTTAGATTTGTGTTATCTTTTATGAAGAATAGAAATATAATATAATATGCATGATGTATTAATCTGCCTTGTTCGGAATACATAAGTACAAACGTATTATCAGATTTCTGCTGTATAATTCATATTTTTTTTATTCACATAGCATCTTAAATAGGTAGTCATAACATCATGTCCTAAAATAAGCTCATATTTATGTGATTGTGTACGAGGCAGGCAACGGATACACATATTTATTCTATTTGTTTTCGTAAATAATTTCTTACTCATATCCAACCTTAACATCTTCTCGGATTTCATTTTAGATTTTAAAAAATCACATAGCATTACCTAAGTTTATTACATGCTACTGCGACTTACTCTTTTTCTGTATAAAGAGAAACGTATAGAAATTTCGTATAGGCCATTCACGAGAAAGTTCAAAAACGGTCCTTATACACTTATAAATACAAACATTTGTAAAAATTATCTTTTTTATAACATTTCTATTATACCAGCGCCGAGTCCTCGAGATTAGTACCTAAGGAAAGTGAATATTTATTCTCTTACACATGTAGTTGCAGATAGGCAACACCACTCTTGCACATAGTTTAGAGTTTTTTTTTTTTTGTGTTGGCAACCCTGTCTTCAGCCCTGCCATACCTTTGCGTCGCTTCTCATTCGCATTTTAGTGCTTCACCACTCAACACTTAAGTATATCGCGTTATTTTTCCTAACTTCACGATGCCTAAACGTAAAAATTCTAAGTCACTGGAGGAGGACATTGACTGTTATAAGAATAAATAAATAAAAAAAAAAAATTAGAAAGTAAAATGCGTAGACGGCAAAATAGTGTTTCGGAGACAGAAAATGTGCCCCATGAACAGGAGGTGGATATAACAGAAGGTATGTATTTGAATAAATATGAATCTTTTACAATGTGTTAATTTACTCAACTACGTGTGCAACCCGAACGGTCACTGGGACTAATTCGGCGCACTTAACATAAGTAGTTCTTTTTAAAAATTCAAAAATTAAAAATTCTCAGACCCAATTAAGTATAGTATCTCTTTCATTCGACTAAAAAATTCTCGAATCTTAATTCATACAGAGTGAACAAAGAAAAAATATCTTTTTAGGTTAACATTACTACCCACATCTTAAGATTTGTTTTTTGCTTTAAACCTGCTTATTTAATGTAACCTGAACAGTCGCTGGGACTGATTTGACGCATTAAATTACAGTAGTTCTTTACTTTTGTACCCTTTTTCGCCAAAAAATAATACGTGTTTACGTACTGAAAAATTTAATGCAATCTGAACAGTCGCTGGGACTGATTCGACGCATTAAATTAAGGTGATGTACTTCTATACCCCTTTTTTTTCAACAAAAAATAATATTTACGTATTGACAAATTCAATGCAATCTGAACA
This sequence comes from Stenoptilia bipunctidactyla, assembly GCA_944452665.1. Classification (NCBI taxonomy): domain Eukaryota; kingdom Metazoa; phylum Arthropoda; class Insecta; order Lepidoptera; family Pterophoridae; genus Stenoptilia; species Stenoptilia bipunctidactyla. The sequence continues at coordinate 12,161,855 of OX101738.1, forward strand.
GTCGCTGGGACTGATTCGAAGCATTTAAATTAAGGTGGTTTTTTACTTTTGTACCCTTTTTCGCCAAAAAATGATACGTGTTTACGTACTGAAAACTTTTAATGCAATCTGAACAGTCGCTGGGACTGATTCGACGCATTAAATTAAGGTGATGTACTTCTATACCCCTTTTATTTCAACAAAAAATAATATGTATTTACGTATTGACAAATTCAATGCAATCTGAACAGTCGCTGGGACTGATTCGAAGCATTTAAATTAAGGTGGTTTTTTACTTTTGTAACGTTTTTTCAATAAAAAATAATACAAGTTTACGTACTGACAAAAATGCAACCTGAACAGTCGCTGGGGCTGATTCGACGCATTTAATTAAGCTAACTTATACTAATTACTTTAATAGTAACCTAAACAGTGTGTATATATGTACGAATTATCAAATTGACCAGTTTAATGCACCTTGAACAGTCACTGGGGTTAATTAAATAAGAAATAACAAAAGAAATAGTGATTTAGACAAAAATAAGTTTAAGTCGTGCCAAATTGGTATAAATTCACCGGTATCCCACCACTTTTTAATGCAAACGTCGTATTTCTTCATCTGATTCTGATCATTCCGAGAGTGATGCGCCGGAAGTGGAAACAGTACAAGGTACTTTGTTTATTTAAATATGTCATTATACTTCTCTCATTAAAAAAGTAAAGATTATAATCGTCGAAGCAAACATTCGAAATATTCGTTGGGAATATTTCACCTTGCTAAATGACGATTTGAGATAAAAGTATTCTTAAGTATAATACACCACTCTTCAAGTGATGTATTTCTCACTGAGAAAACTACCCTCATAAATAAAAAAAATAAAAAATTTTAGCTGCCAAATTTTTTGTATATTATTTTACTGCTTGCATGAATAATCATTAACTTTGAATATTTGTTTTTTCAAAGACTATTTAATTTAATGTATTGAAAAGTATGGCAGCATTGTTACCTTCCGGGACGCTATTGGGGCTATCCTAATGTAACATATTTCATAATTTATGAGAATAATTATAACATATTTACGTTTGAAAACAAAGTATGTTATCTGAACTGTCACTGGGACTGCTTCGACACATACTTAAGTATGCATACAATTATTATTTATTTATGATGAAAATTTGTTATTGTGTTATTATTACCCATACACATATTATGCATACACATTTCTTATGTGGCTTTAGCCAGACCACCAACTTAATCCAGAGCCTACTACAGATGCTTCAGTTGATAATGCTGAAATATTAGACAATGACGTACTTGAGATCTTAGGCCTTGATCCAGATACCGATGTCAAATATGGGGCGGATATACGTGAAGAGCTCTAGCATCACGCCTTCAGCACTGGGCAACTGAAGGTCTGACAAAAGATTTCCGCAAAGAGCTAACTGATAAGTACCTCCTACCAGCAAATTGCTCGAAAATAGGCGCTACTAATATAAATGCGGAAATAAGTACCTCCTACCGCTACACAGGCCTCGATTTTAAACCGGGACAGAGACATAGAAGCTAAACAAAAACAAATAGGTTGTGCTATCTCCAGCCTTGCGGGCGTAATCAATTCTCAAATGGTACAAAAAGACAAAAAAAAAAAGATCTCCTGCAAAAACTTACGGACGCCGTCCGTTTATTGTGCGATGTCCAACATTCTGACTCTGTGACAAGAAGAAATTTTATTTCGTTCTTACTTAAAAAAGACATTACAGAGCACTTGTCTAAAACAAAAATTGACAGTTACCTGTTCGGAGAAAACTTACCGGATACTATCAGAACCGCTAAAGCACTACAAAAAACTGGATATGAACTGAAGTCAACCGTGACTGCTAAAAACACTTCAAAACGGCCAATCAGTAATAGACAGGGCCCTCAAAAGCAATTAAAGCGCAAAGCTGTTCCGGTGCGCAGGCAACCAGGACCAGCAACATACACGACGCACAGTCGCCCGCCTGCAGCAGCGTGGCAAGCGACGTGGCCACCACAGTCATTCCATTTTGAAATCCAGTGAGAACGCCATCCACTAATTGTAAGTTTTTAGGTAAGATAATAGATTCCCACAAACTTGAAATTTCTTTACCTACTGAAAAAAGACAAAAAATTAAGAGGCAACTTCTAGGATCTTTAGTTTCTTGCTGCCCAGCCATAGAATATGGAATGCTACATACCAAGCAAATGGAGCGATGTAAATATCTTAGTCTAAGAGGTCATGATGATTACAATCAGTATATGGATTTACCGGAATCTTTACAATCTGATTTTAAATGGTGGCTTAAAAACATGGTTAATTCAATAAGTAAAATTAAAGTAGACCAATACAAAGCTGAGATATTCACAGACGCCTCAACGACTGGGTGGGGGGCGGCATGTAATGGACAAACTGCGAACGGTCAATGGTCAATTGTAAAGCAAAGTGAACATATAAACCAACTTGAATTGCTAGCTGCATTTATTGCTCTAAAAACCTTTGCAAAGGATTTTTTTTAACTGTCAAGTATTATTGCGCATTGACAACTCAACCGCTATAGCTTACATAAATAAGATGGGTGGTATACAATATCCACATCTTACAGAAGTAGCTAGAAATATATGGAATTGGTGCGAGAATAAAAATATATTTGTTTTCGCCTCATATATAAAATCCAGTGAGAATTCAATTGCAGATTTCGAATCAAGGAGAACCCACCCTGATATCGAGTGGGCGCTATCAGAGTGGGCCTTTAATATTATTACTAGCCTCTTCGGTTATCCAGAAATAGATCTGTTTACAAGCCATATAAATAACAAATGCGCTAAGTATACAGGGTGTAATCTAGTTCCCTTATAGAGCCAAACCACGTGTGTCCTAGCGCATGCATGTGGATACTATGGTGAGTGTCAGAGCTTGAATATCACGATTTTTATTTTTTTATTTTCTATGTTTCTTTTCGAAATAATAGGCTTTTGGTAATGCTAAACGGTCCTTTAGATACCTCATACCAGGCGTCTTTCCGCGTTCGCGTTGTTCGTAGCGCAGGAGGTTACATGTCGTCGCGACACTGCACAAGCAACAGCTGACTAGTCGGTACCAAAACAGAGGATATTGTTTTCTTTTTTCGAATATTGTCACCTTTTTTCTTAATACCTAGGCCATATTACATAATTTATTTAACCATTTTTAGTAGATTAGTAACGTTAATTCGTTTTTCGAAGTAAATTCTACTTCTCTCACTTATTTCAACATAGATACTTACCTAAATCTTATTTTTGGTCATCAGTAACAATTTTAAGTTATAAAACTGAATTAAACTAGACATAAATGTTTTGTTTTTATCTTCATCAAATTGTAAAAATGGTGGGTTTATTGCCAAGCCAATTCGTATAACGTTTACGCTGTATTTGTTCCTATTGTCATGCATTTTTTAACCCATTTATTTTACAACGGTTGCCAGTACGGAACTTTAAATACATGCAAATCTGCCCTGGTGTTTGTATTAGGTCCATTACTAACGATGACAGAATAAAACGTTTCCTTAAAGGAGTATATCGCCTCAAGCCTCCACAACCTAAGTATAGCGTGACCTGGGACACTAATATTGTATTAGATAAACTTAGTTCATGGCATCCTAACGAAGAGCTGCCCTTAGAAAAGCTTACACGTAAAACCATTTTGGCACTTTCGACGTCACAAAGAATTCAGACTTTATCTAAATAAAAGTAAGCAATATTCAAAATTTATCCCAGCGCATCATTATAAAAATCTCAGATATCATCAAAACGTCTAGGCCTGGCTTTAATCAACCTATCTTACAGCTACCATATTTTATAAAAAAAAAAAACCAGCTATTCGTCCAACAAGCGCACTTATATGCAATACCGAGCGCACTTCATCGTTGAGGACTTCCGATGACCTATTTATAGGAGTAAGAAGACCATACAATCCCATCGGTACTCAAACTATGAGCCGTTGGATAAAGAGTACACTGTGCGAGTGTGGGTTTGACACTGATATTTTTAGTGCGCATAGCACGCGACATGCCGCTGCGTCGCGCGCTCATGCTCTTAGTGTTAGCTTAGATACAATTCGTAAAACAGCGGGATGGAGTCGAAACTCGACTACATTTGCCAGATTTTATCAAAGGGAGGTCATTGATAACAATGACGATGATACGGGCCTGGCTGAATCTGTAATTGGAAATTATCGATTAGGTAAATAAGTATTAATTATAAACATTGTCATTATTATAAATAGGTATATAAATAAGGATAAAGTCACATTTACGTTATTATATATTTATAATTGTGTAATATATTACTGTAATAATTTCACAAACTGTACCTATACAGAGAAACCAGTACACCAAACAAAGCGTATTATTGATTGTTTAAAATATTTTATTATTCAACTCATTGATGCCTTGCCCGATTAAGCTCTCAAAGTCTACATGTGTAAGAAAATAAATATTCACTTTCCTTAGGTACTAATCTCGAGGACTCGGCGCTGGTATAATTAATGATTAAACGAACTTACCTGTACGTGAAGTTCAATCATAATTATGCCAGCGCCGAGTCCGAAGAGATTAGTACGTACTCCCTCCCTCCCAATGATCTATTGACATTCACCCTTGATCTACTTATTTCCGGACAACACATCAATGGATAAAAAGGATCATGCTCTAAACTATATGAGAAGCAACGCAAAGGTATGGCAGGGCTGAAGACAGGGTTGCCAACACAAAAAAAAAAAACTCTAAACTATGTGCAAGAGTGGTGTTGCCTATCTGCAACTACATGTGTAAGAAAATAAATATTCACTTTCCTTAGGTACTAATCTCTTCGGACTCGGCGCTGGCATAATTATGATTGAACTTCACGTACAGGTAAGTTCGTTTAATCATTAATTATTTATGCTACTTGGATGTTTATTTATACATTTTATTGTCCATGCATTCATACATAACTTCACGCCTATATCCCTTATGGGATAGGCAGAACACCAGAGGTTATAAAACCGTCACGTTAGGTTATGTCACGTTTGACAAATTTGTTGTCATTATAATGGCTGAGAGAGACTATTGCACTGACAGGGGGTCAGCCTATTACCCACAGAAAAACCTCCAATAAAACCTCTGTCCTTAACTGACCTTTACAGTATGCCCGGGAAGAGAAGCAGCTGACACATTTTATGTTTTTTCCTTTGATCCCAGTCCAGCATGGAACATTAAGTTAGTTTATTTGAAATGCATCATAAACAGGAGATACATGAAAGAATCTTATAAAGTACTAATAAAACAAAGCTGAAAGGTTTGTTGGTTTGCTGGTTTGAGCATTAGGTATAATCACGGAAAAATGCTATTGCATTCGTTCAAGCTTTAGGAAAACTATACAATCCAAATGGGTCAGTATGGAGAATTCAGAAACTATGAGAGATAGCGAAATCTGTTCTTAGGAACCATGGCGTCGATTTTATTTTTAAGAGTATTGACCAGGTTCAATTCCCGGTTATGTATGACAGTTATAAAAAAATCTCTTTCTCGCAATCTCTCATAGTTCCTGACTTCTCCATACTGACCAATTTGGATTGTTCACCATGCATACCTAGTAAACTATTTTTTAAATTACAAGATTAAAATATATTCCGCGTGAAATATTTTTTTGTGCATTCATTCAAATGCACAATTTATGGCCCTCATCATCGTTATCATTAGTCTTATCTATCTGTCCAATTTGTTCTTCAATGATACGGGCTAGAAAGGTAAACGTGTGGACATAAATCGTAAATTGACCACGCTTTTGGCGGGAGCTCATGCTACATTTGGCAAAGCCTTACGTGTCCGATTACGAATCGTCTATATACGTATAGGTTAGGCTGCGTTTACACTTTTGTTAGATGAACGAAAAACAAATGCACAAAAACTTGTTTCACTAGTAGTTTGACTCACGGAATAAGCGAGGTAACTTGGTAACAGAAGTAAAAACATACCAAGTCCATTATTATATTAATGAATTATGTTTAGCGCGTTTTATTGCGTATGTTCTAAGGATTACCGACCCCATGTAAGTTAATACTTCAAGTCTTTCCCATGGAGAAGAAAACCAAAAGCTCTGAATAGATGTTGCTTCATACGCTTGACACATAACAAACTATCAAATGAACAAGTTGTAATCGAAATTGCTTGTTCTGTGTTCTATTTTGGGGTAAACCTATAAAATAATGTAAGCACATGTATCAAAATATGAAAAATGTGGACCGTAATATGTACATTTCCACAAAAGTTTAAATCAAGTAACATCCACAAGTTCCGCATGTGTATATCCTCAGAGAAACTGTGGTATCCATTTTCTATAGAACTTTTGACTACGCAATTATGCATATCTAATTTTTTGATCAAAATCACTATGAAATTAACTTTTACTATGGTATTTGACAGTTGTTATGGGTCAAGCGTAATCAGCGCCTCTAGTGGAATAAGAAGACAGTTTTCTAGCCCCATTTCTATTAAATTACATTAAACACAGCGGGTTAAATCAAAAAAATTACCACATATTTTCAAAAGCCATTTGAAATCGTTGCATCCCATTAAAATGTAGTTCCTTATCATTCAACATTTGCCCATGATGATTTTAGATGTCGCCTAAAACGAAACGATTCTTTTGATAAAATTCAAAAGTCATATTTACGTTCAAACCTTTTTAGGGCTACCGTTCTACCTGCATACTAATTTAACTCCGGTTGGCTAACTATAAGGGATGAAAGAGGGAGTTTTCCTTTGACGGCATAGGGTACTGTACGTGCAGAGGTTGGTATTCCTGTATTGCTTTCTTAATTTTTAAAAATATTGCATGCTGTTTGAAAGTAAAATATGTGATATAAATACTCATTTATAGTCAAATACCTACTACCACAATAATAATTGTAATACCTAACATATTTTCGCAATAAAGATAATTTTGAATGTTGGATTATTATTTGCTTCGACAAATTAACAAACTTCCAAAACCAAAAAAAAAGGTTCTTATTGCGTGCGAAAAATGCGTTTCAACAATCAAAGTCTTGTCATTTAAACGACTACTATTAAATAGTTGGGTCACTAATATCGATTCGCAACTATTTTACATGGATATAGTCGTTCTTGGATTTTGAATATCCGACAGTAACCATACTCTCAGTGAACGTATGTCCGTAGTTGGTAGCGATTATGAAACGTATTTTTTATCTACCTTTCGTAGCTTTTACTCAGGACAGTCCGTTGAATATTGAAACCCGTTATAAATGAATTTCGTGTGCAGAGCTAAGACAGTTAAGAGGATTACGAGGTTCTACATCATGTGAGGAGATAGTTTATCGTACACTCACCGTTGCCTTAGATGCAGGTCTGCATTATGCAAGGTGAAATCGCTAAGTGTGCACAAGCGATTATTCCGAAACCAAAAAGATATATAGAGCTATAAGCTGATATCAAAAGAGCGTTCCTTAATTAATAAAATGGCATAAATAACCCTTTCAAAATACTTAAAATGATAGATATTCAAAATTTTATTCGTATTTTAAAAAAAACAATACATGTTATTGGATTTTCATAGAACCTTCCTTTAGTCATACGCTGTCACCTCCGACCTCATCTTCCTCATCAGGTGATGAGAGAGAGGTCAAATGCGACTTTACCGATAAAAAAACGTTGTAGCTTTCATAGCATAGCTTTTCAACTATTATAAAATATAAAAAAAATGTCAATAACTATAGTGCGTCAAAACTTTTTTCATTTTCAAAGCTGTATACAAAAAAAAGATTCAGCCATTATGATTGAAAAACAAATTTGCCACGACTACGGTTATATATGTCGATTATTTCACCAAAGTTCTTAATCACTTTTTGGGCAAAATGGCGGGTCTATTTCGTTAATCACTTCACAAATTTTAAGTATTATGCTCCAATCAATTTAATTGGTTCTGTTAAGGTTCTGTTTTTAATAATACTAATCCAGCTCTACAAAAAGCTATAAAAAAATAATCCAGTGGTGCTTAATTACAAGATCGATCTGGCCACTTAACAACTGAACTTCGAAGTTAAGTGATCGGAAAATTAAGTTTGAAATTAATTTATTGTCTTAGCAACTGTGTTACTTATGGTACAAACCTTCTTGTTGCAAGCGGTATCCGTATCATAAAATAATAAATCAAAATTTAATAATCATCTCTTCAACCGAATTATAACGAAAAAAACGACCCAATCATGCATTGAAACCATGACCAGTGTATCGATTGAATTAGCTGACAAACAAAGGCTTTTTTGACAGCTGGTTTTTTTATCGCTTCAAATAAGCAAATGGAAATAAAAATAATTCATAAATAAAAATATTTAAAATATTATAATAAATCCCAAATACTTTTTTTGTCACAGCAGATGAGCAAAAGTTGACACTATGATAAAAGTTATCATAGTGTAGAAAATAAGAGGGGAAGAGGAAAATAAGTTTTCCTGTTGAATTCTATACTTTCTGGTTCACTGTACTGTACACGAAGCAACTTCTTTTGAGTGTTCTGTGCCTAAAAGTTGAAAAATAATACGTAGACAGGAATATTCGTTTCTCATTGTTGAGTTTGAGTTAATACACGCGAACGTGACAACAGACAAAAATATCCAAACGTAATTTGATAATTTGTTACTTAAAAAATAATTTATTTATTCCCATGGTCACCTGGCCTTCTAGGTTTAATCTATGACATTATGCTAATAAAAATCAATCTGCTGTTGACGCGCGCACACAAAAAAAGAATGAAACCGCAACACACTGATGATATTTATATAAAAAAGATATATGTAGATATCAGCTCTGCATAGCAAGTCCTGCTTCTTGCGAGGCGAAATAGCTCTGCAGCGCTCGCTACTCCAGTCCACTCCCGAATGTTCCTAAACCAAGACTTCTTTCACTGCCCAACTTTTGTCTTGGCCTTGCATCATAAACGAAAACTTAAGTAAATAAATACTTACTCAAAATATCCAAATATATCACCAGGTAATAATTTTGATTAACTACCTCTCACACTTTTTCGTATAAACACAGCTTACTGCTATTTTCGTTTCATTGTCATTTTATTATATTCCTAACAGCGGCGCTCTTTCATCCTGACGTATCAAATTTTTCCCAACCCTTTTCTGTATAGTAGCAGAAAAGCGACACATCTCATCCAATATCGTTTGTGAATGAATAGAAATATCTACAATTGTTTAAGCCTGTAGCTTTCGAACAGTAGGCTTATTTCTGGAATCTATTGACGACATTCGGAACAAAATAGGTTAATGCTTTTGTCGGATACGTTCTTTGTTATAATTCTATTCATTTATTGTAATTATCCTGTCAGTTTCATGAAGTACCTTGACTTAGATCGGATTGTCTGTAGCTACTTCTATGGCTTACTAAAATAGATTATTGGATAAAGAAGAAATAATGTTTAATGTTTTTATACGGCTAATTCCATAGAAGTATTTATTAGATTGAATTTAAAATTTGAGATAAACTTGTAGCTATCGATTAACACATTTTTATAAGATAACTTTTATCCGACCATTAAAAACTCGGGCCTGAAATACCTAAACTAAAAAAAGTATTAAAGTGATATTCATTATATTTCGTCGCTTCATTCTTCAGATATTATATAACAGGTAGTCCTTTTTAGGTACTAGGTAACTTCGCACAATTTAAAGTATCATAAAAAAAAACACTGTGGTGGGGCACCCGGTTCGCGCCAAGCCCTCATTCTTTTTTCGTGCGTGGTAACAAGCATACGTCATTTACTTTAATCATTTACTTAAGTTTTTACAAAATGTTAAACGTACAGCAGAAGAACAGCTTCAACATTATAATATAAAGATAAAAAAGTTGGAACAAAAAAGAAATAAAAAACGGAAACAGCGAATTATTTCTACCGATGAAGAAGAAATCTTACAAGGCAAGACCTACTTATTCAGTGTAAAAATGTTATTTAAAAAATCAGAGCAGAAAATGCGTGTAATCTATAATAGATATATCACGTTAACTGCTCAATATCTTTGTGATGTAAACTTTAATAAATTTTATCTGATCTTATCGATCACCTTTTGTTTTCAATACGACTACAGAAAATGCGGGTAATCTCAAGGAGATTTATCTCGTTGTCTGTAATACGTTATGGGCGTTATATTAATATGAATTAGACATAAACATGTCGCCTCCAAGGTTATTTAAAAAATCAGAGCAGAAAATGCGTGTAATCTATAATAGATATATCACGTTATCCGCTCAATATCGTAATGATGTAAAATTTAATAAATTTTATTTGATCTTATCGATCACCTTTTGTTTTCAATACGATTACAGAAAATGCGGGTAATCTCAAGGAGATTTATCTCGTTGTCTGTAATACGTTATGAGCGTTATATTAATATGAATTATATGTTTGTTAAAACATAAACATGTCGCCTCCAAGGTATGAGTTACCGCTACCACTGGATGATGTAAACCTGGATAACCAGAAGACTACCGCGTCATTCACTGTGGATCAAAAGCTATCTGCAAAGACGCTCCCTAATCCGGAGCCGTCAATATCACAAGACGCACCAGGTATATCGGGAGAACCTAATCCCGATCTGGATCCAGAGCTGCTTACTGCACTTGGAGCTGCAAATTCCGATACACCCGAATTTGGCGCTAAAATACACGATACGCTCTCAAATTTATGGACACCTTTACTAAGAAAAGGACTGACCAAAGAAGACAAAGATAAATTAACCATAGAAAATACGGTACCCGAAAACTGCAAAAACTTGCAAGCCCCAAAATTAAATGCGGAAATCTTGGCAGCCATAACTGACATAGCACGAGCACGTGACAAAAAAAAAAAAATCCAAAACTTTCAGCAACAGCTGGGGTACGGTATTACCGCCATAAATCGAGGGATTGACGTCCTCCTTGGGAAGGAAGAAAACAAATGAAGGCCCTCCGTCACGTAAGTGATGGATGCCGCCTATTATCAGACCTCCACTTTATGTTAACCAAAGATAGGGTAAAACTGATTTAACCTAATTTGGATACAAACTTTAAACATGTTATACAAGACTCCGAAGTTCAGTGCCGGAAAAAATAAAGGCAAGTAAAGCCATTGAAAAGCAGGGAGCCCTAATTAAAAAAGGCCCAGCCAAAACAGCCGCCTCTCAAATATCAACGGTCAACCGGTCGTCTCAGCAGGGAAACTGGACAGGACCTCCTCGTTACCCGTCGTTCGGGGGGGGCGGGGAGGTCAGAGGAAACCGATAGCAGCTCAAACACAGCAGCGCCCACAATCGAACTCTGCGTTCAACGCCAAGTTCCAGCCGCAGACTTCATCCAGGATGCGTGCTCCGACCCAACATTAATCAAGGTACATGCAGGTCGAATTAATTTATTTTATGATTGTTGGACAAAAATAACTAAAAATGAAGTTATATTGAAGTGGCTAAAGTATTTATTTAGAATACCATTCGATACTCAAATTTGTCAGTATTCTATTCCTAAAAATAATTTGTCATCATGTGAAAAACGAGACATGAAAATAGCTATAAATAAATTATTAGACTTAGGGGCTATAAAACCTTGTTCTCCTTCAAATGATCAATGTATTTCAAATATATTTTTAGCTCCGAAACCTAACGGAGAAAAAAGGTTTATACTAAATTTAAAATCTTTAAATTTAAATTTAGTATAAACCTTTAAAGTTCGTAACAAAAGTACATTTTAAAATGGAATCTTATAAAACAGCCTCGAAATTAATTCCTCGTAATGGATACTTACCCAATATAGATATGAAAGAATCATATCTACTTATACAGATTTTTGTTAGTGACAGAAAGTACCTACGATTCGAATTCCAAGAAAATGATTCGTCTGAGCCGATCACTTACGAGTTCACAGCAATGCCGTATGGATTATTGATAGCTCCGTGGGTATTTACAAAAATTATGCGTGAAGTAATGAGTCATTTGAGAAAACAAGGTTTTAAGTCTACTACCTATTAAGACGATCTTCTTATTGGAGATACATATGAAGAATGCATGATTAATGTAAGAGAAACTTTGAAGTTATTACATTGTCTAGGTTTTATTGTAAATTTCGATAAAAGTCACATTGTACCAAAAAAGTCAATCAAATTCATAGGTTTTATGTTCAACACAGAACAGATGTCTATTACGTTACCTGGCGATGAGCGGAATAACATTGCACAGTTAATAAATAGGAACATTAATCTTAAAACTTGTTCAATACGAAATTTCGCTAAACTTATAGGTGTATTGATCGCAGCCTGTCCAGCCACAAAATATGGATTCTTATATACAAAAATATTAGAGAGACAAAATTTTTTAGCCATAAATAAGTTCGGAGGAAACTATGAGGCAAAAATGAATCTCAATAAGATATTACTAAAAGATTTATGGTGGTGGAAAAATAATATTAATATTATTTCTTGTCCAATCATTACTCAAAATTATAAGTTAGAAATTTACACCGACGCATCTAGGACAGGCTGGGGAGCAGTATGCAAAAATAATAAATATAGTGGTTCATGGACGAACAATGAAAAAGAAAATAATATTAACTTTTTAGAATTACTCGCGGTTTTGTTAGGTCTCAAAAGTATAGCTAGTGAAGAAAAAGAAAAGAAAGAAAGAAAGAGTCCAGAAAACTTAACCCTGATACTGAATGGGCCCTCTCGGATAGCGCTTTCCAACTTATTATAAATAGTTTCGGGCCCATTAAGATCGACTTGTTCTCAAGTCGAGCCAAATGTAAATTATTTGTCACCTAGAAGCCTGAACCTGATGCAGTCGCAGTTGATGCATTTACAATAAGCTGGGCTGACTTGTATTTTTATGCATTTCCTCCCTTTTCTCTTGTATTAAAATGTTTACGAAAAAATCATTGATGATAAAGCCGAAGGGGTACTTGTATTCCCCTTCTGGCCTTCTCAGCCATGGAGTCAGCACCCACTGCACTCCAGCCTTACCCTGGGTGCCGCGAGGCTCTCCGGGCGTCGTTCAGCCGGCGCGGCTGCCCACCAGAGGCTCTCACGTTGATGCTCGCCTCGCTCGCTACTGTTCGCTAGTACAACGTCTCATTGAAGTTATGGTTTCAAGAAGTGTGGTTATGAATTAATAGTTTCGAAAAATCCATTCCATTAGTTCTTTGATTCTTAAACGAGCAATTTAATAAGGGATGTTCTTACGGTTCATTAAATACGCATCGATCTGCATTATCTCTTTTATTAGGAGAAGAGATAAGTGATAATAGTTGTGTTAAACGCCTCTTAAAAGGAGCCTATAAAACTAAACCTATTAAGCCTAAATATTCATTTACTTGGGATCCAAATTTAGTACCTACTAAATCAACTGTCTTCTTGGTATCCAAATATTAATTTATCATTAGAAAATATTACAAAAAAAAAAAAACTCGTTACATTATTAGCTTTATGTACCGGTCAAAGAGTACAGACATTGTCTTTAATTAAATTAGAAAATATTGTTTTTCAATCTGATAAAGTAAATATTATTATAACAGATATAATCAAGACTTCCGCTCCAAATCGTGAACAGCCCTTATTATCTCTCCCTCTTCTCAAACTTTCAAAGCAATATCAACATATGCCCAGTATCAACTTTAAAAGAATATATTTTTATTACAAAAAATATCTGAGGTTCAAACTCCGGGAATCTCTTCGTAACATTCAAAGCTCCCCACAGAACTGCATCAAGTCAGACGCTAAGTCGATGGATTAAGCAAACGCTCGCCACGAGTGGCATTGACATGAGCGTTTTAGTGCGCACAACACACGACACGCGTCAACCTCAGCCGCGCGCGCGGCCGGTATCAGTGTCGATGTCATTCGAAAAACGGCCGGGTGGACACAAAACTCACAGGTGTTCGCAAAGTTTTACCATCGGCCTTTAGATGATCAACAAAATAACTTTGCTTTGTCGATACTTAATCGAGACATGAACAATACTTAACCTAATATTAAAAATAGTTATTGAATATTACGTATTTTGATATTAAGTAAATTACTACATTAAAAATTATGTGTCTATAAATAGACTATCACTAAGTTTCATTAATTTAAGCTGATTATAATTTCTAGCAACTCAAATAAAGTAAGATTATTTGAAGCTCATTATGCAATAATACTAATTATTAAGTACTATAATAATAAAATATGAGTAGTATGTTATTGGGCATTCTAACTCACTTCATTCGGTCGCGGACACGCGACCTCACTCGTAAGTTAGCATGCCCAATAACATAAAACAAATATATTAAAGTAACAAGAAACATTAACCAGCAGCGCATGATTTCACGTCAGTAATTTATTAAAATACGAATGACACAAATACATCCGAAATTATTTTCCGATCAGACCTATTATTAATTTACGCATGATACATTACGTTAAACAAGAATAAATAAAATATAACACTCACCGAAACCGCGCAGTTCGCCGAGCTCCTTACATAACTAATTAACTTTACAATCACTTCAATTAGCTTCATGGTAACTTGTCAGCAGTCCGTAATCATGGGCCAGTTTGACGAATGCCCTTAGACAGCGTTAGCACTATAGGTAAACCTTAAAACCGTGCGGGTGAGCAGTGTGCCTTGAGAAAACGCTCAGATTTAAGTGGAATATTGCAAACAATGTTGGCTGATGACCGTCCATCGAACACAGTTCATTTCATTAGAACTTGTAGGTGAGCAGCTTGCCTCGAGAGATCACACAGAACTAACTCAGTGGAATATTCTGTACCAGCTTGGCTCATGACCCTCCATCCGATATAGTTCACTCGCCAGAACTTAATGGATGAGCAGCTTGCCTCGAGATGTCACACAGAAAATCCACTTCGTAATGTCTGTACCTTTGTACGGCTAATGATCCTCCACCCATCATAGTTCACGAGATAGAATAATGTATGCGAACAGCTCGCCTTGATTGTTATACAAAATTCTACCTACTATCTGAGCCATCTTGACTCGTGCCTTTCCACATAGTTAAAATGTAAAACCGATAGCACATACTGTTAGGTTACAACCACAATTACGAACACCGAAAGTAATTATCATGAATTACTTGAACTAGGCTCAACAACTGCTGTGATCGACAATGACTGAACAAATAATACGAGTAATTAGGTGGATTAAATTAACAGCCTAAACACATGACTAGGGATGTACCGCTACTGGGAATATTGCCCAAGATTTATATGTATATTTAAGTACTAGCTGTTGCGCGCGGTTTTACCCGCGCAATTTCGATTCCCGCGGGATTTTCGGGATAAAAAGTAGCCTATACGGATTCGGAAGAATCCCTCTAAGTAATGGTAAAAGAAATTTTGAAATCAGTCCAGTAGTTTTTGAGCCTATTCAATACAAACATACAAAAATACAAAGGCTTCCTCTTTATAATATTAGTATAGATATATTCGTAAATCGTATTCGTTAAATTTTGATTACCTATTCAGAAAGGGCTATGAATTCTAAACAATTTAAGGTATATCATCAATATACCTTAAATTCATTGTAGGGAAAATTTTCGCGGCACATCACTACGCATAACGTTCGTACATCGTCATCGGTTTTCGCCGCGTCGCTTGGCCGTATTGTTTTAGGTATAAGCATTTTTTATGTTGCAATCACGGGTTGCAATGAACTAAAGGTTGAGCACTAAGACTGCTATAACAAACATAACATAGCATTACTTATTATGTGAAGATCGATAGTTTAATATGATTTAGTAAATATGAATAAAAACATCTATTAATTCAAAGCTAAAGACTGAAATACATTTCATTGTAGGTTAAAAAAATTAAACTACTCTAAAGCTGAAATCTAGTTTTTATTTTTTCTTGTTTATTAATCAAATGTTTCTTGTTTGTGCTATCAATAAATAGGTACCTACATAATAATATGTAATTTAAAAATGAGAATGCGATTAATATTTAGTTTTATAATTATTATTATAGCTTGCACTGTGCATATGGATTTGTCAATGTCGTCAAGTGTGCAAAATACATGAACAAAACATCGTCAAACTAGGTCACCGACGCATCCGGTAATGAAATATAATATTTTAGCAAGTAAATACTTATACCATGGGTTTACTTTTTAAAATAAAATAATCGTACAATATGAACAAACATTTGCGAAGAAAATTAAATAACCTGTAAATAGAAACTTATTTGGAAAATTAAATGACGTCTGAGGAAAGTCAACTTTGAAGCTAAGATGCATTTTTCTGTTATTCATTTAACACGAAATATTGAGAAGTTATTTTAGCTTACCTATTTTCAGCGAGGAATTCAATAATTTTAATAATGGGTGGTGAAATGAGTTATTATGTAATTATTTAATTACATAAAACACGTTACCTATTAAATAAATAATAATAATAAATAATTCTAACAATCGCACATTTCTAACATTTATTATTATTACTAATAAAAATCACAGATTTTTATTAAAAGATAAGAAATTGACGTTGAAAACTTAAAGAAAATATAATTGTTTGAGATTAAAAAAATGATATTTAAAATATTGAAATACATCATAGATATATTTACATTTCAACATAACTTAGTAATATTCTATAAAATAATAAAATTAGAATCAACTGGACCAATTATGAAAATTCTTTCACCATTGTAATGCTATATATATTTTTTTTTGCTATATATTTTTTCTTGATATTAATATGGGATCGAAACTTGCACTGAAGGAAACGCATCCAAAAGCAAATACAAAATATAAACTTTAATTTTAAAATTAGTAGTTTTAAGCATATACGATTTTGAAAAAAGTAATTAGGACCCTATAATAAAAAAAAAAAAAAAAAAATGTCCTACTGAGATTCGAACTCGGGTCCCTGGTATGACACCCGAGTACAATTACCGTTGAGCTAATTCCATTTTTCTATACATGACGAAATTGTGATATGTATTGTGTATGAGCTATTCAATTGACGTCATGACTGCCTATAAAACGCAATTTTAGGGTAAAGGCGAAAATTCATAGGGCTGCCTCAAGCTGATATCGCCTAGGCTCGTAAATATCCCTAACATAATTTTAGTAGTTTTATTTTATTTAACAAGTTTTTTATTTATAATTTTTTAAGAGTAAGGTAACACAATTATTGAATAAGTGTCAATGTTTCATATGGCACTACTTTTTTAGGGTAACTTAATATTATATCAAAAAGAGGTATTTTTACCATTAATAAAATTACAAATTATATTTATATTATATATAAAAAATATGCCTACATTTTAACCGAATTTATATGTAATACAGCTTTTTATTTATGTAAATATTCATTTTGTAATAAATAAATTATTTATTTAAAATTGTCTGGAAATTCAGGTATCGCTTCTGTAGGTGGTTCATAAAGTATTATTAAAATAATTTTTAACAGCATATCATATTCGTATTGTTAAAATTTAGAATTCCTAAACGTTTGTGCCAACCCTGACACAAATTACAGAATCAACAATAATTTTACCTTAAATTCGGTAACTGGTCAGTTAGAGCATCATTGTTTCCAAGTGATTAGAGCTGAGGAAGTAGCTCCAGTGACATCAAGAAGTGAGCCGAAGCACATTTAGCAGCAAATCCAAATTTAGTGAGTTACTTCATTTGTCTCTTGTAATCATGTGAGTATGTAAAGTTAATTTATTCGATATTTAGTTTCCAAACAGCACACTTATAATTTTTATTAATCAAACGATGCACTTAGCCAACGAAAGTAATTATTCCAAAAATTAAGTAACAATTTTATTTTACAGGTCTGACTCTGAGTACGAGGTACCCCGGGCTGCCAGCAGCAAAGCCAAATCTAAACAGCGGCAGTCTGTTATGTAAGTTAATTTCTTTAACAATTACTTAACGTATTATTTTAATATTGACATTATTACTTTTTATTCAGCTGAAAGTTTAAAGATAATTAAAATTTGTTATTTAAATAATTAATTTAATTCACTTTAAAGTTATTGGATGAATTAAGTTGTTTTTTTATTCGTTTTGCTAATGATTTTTATTTCAACTTTACAGATATGATTCTGAATTTGAGGCTCTAGCCAAGGCGGACTCAAAACAAAAGAGGAAAGCTCCAATAAGGTAAGTTTTTAAACTCTTAAAACGTCAAACATGAGTCTCTTATCCATCTGATAGCAATGCTTTCCATGTCCCTGGATATCATGGATGGTGTTAGTGATTTGATGTGACCAGCCAGTGATTGTGATTGTGATCTGTTTTTTATTCATTTCTTTAGTTAGTGTATACCTGTATATGTGTAAATCATTTTTTATCTTTACAGATCTGATTCCGACACTGAGTCCACTGTTCAAGCGAAGCTTAATGTTTCGGATACAAAACGAAAAAGGAAAGCTTCATTAGGGTAAGGGTTTTTTTATTAACTTAAGTTTTATAAGTGACGACTGCTGTAGTCTAGGAGTAAAGCAAAGTGGTCTCGGATTCAGAGGTCCCGGGTTCGAGTCCTGGTAGGGACGAATATTTGTGCGATGAACGTGTTTAGTCGTTCTCATGTCATGGATGTTATAATGTTTATTTAAGTATATTTCTCATATTAACATACATAATAAGTAATATATTTCTTAAGTATATTTATCCATTATTTAGTATCCATGAGACAAGTTCTCAATTAAACTTAATTAAGGCTAGATAGTGTGGTGTGAGTGTTGAAAACATTTATTTTTATTTTTTTTATAAGTTAGGTTAAAAAAATATTTTACAGCGAGAAAAACACATTATTAATTATTCAAGTTCATTGTTTAAAGTAGTAATTTCGATTTCAGATCTAATACGGCGAAAAAGAGAAACTGCAAAAAGGATTTTGATGTGTTCGGGCTGCTCTCAAACGAGGAAGCGGTGTTAGCGAGCGAGAGCGCTTCGCGACAGAGCGGCGGCTCCCAGCGCCTCACGAGCTCCATCAGCAGCAGGGTCGCGAACGGGTCGGTGGTGCGCAGCACGAGCTTGGACGGCGACAGCTACGTCGAAGTCCGCGTGTACTCGGCGCGAGAGGCCATCGACACTCGTCCAGAGCTGCGCTACACGAAGGCCCTCGTCACCCTGAAGCTGCAACTCGAAAGTGAGCAGCCCGAGTGGGAGCAACTACAGCGCTTTCTCAGAACAGCCAAGACGAGATACTTCGCGGAGAAAAAACCCATATTTTATGAAGAAAAAAAATAATATTTCATAAAAATAATTATTAATTAAACTTGGCATGTTTTATTGTGTAATTTTTTTTATTCTTAATTGTTCATAGTAGTTTAATATTAGATTACGAGTGCATACTTTTTTATTTACCTTGGTATTCAATATTGTGTTTAAAGTTTAGTTTAGCCGCAATAATTAAATCATACTTTAAATTTTTTTAACAATACCCAAGGTATTCAAAAAAGTATAACGACTTAGATACATACATACCAATATTTTATTTGAGAGTTTTAGGTTCGATTCCCAGTTACCTGGTAGGATCGATCTCTACTAAACTTGATTGGGTCTGATCGTTATAAAGAACTTTTAATTTCTGTATAGCGGTCATAGCACAAGCTATATTATAGGATTACATTGAGTAGTTTATTTGTAGGATTTTAAATTAATATTAGCATATACCTCCATACATACATAGCATACCGGTTCACAAGTAATTAATAAACATAATAGGCATTTGAATTATACTTGCAGGTACAGTAATTATCTTAGGATGCCTTTCTGTGATACTTGTTCCACTCAAGTGGACAATAGACGATGGATAGGTCACTTGCGAAGCACGGCGCATAAGGACAGGTGCGCGGCGTCGTGCGCGCTAGATGGCGTCGTTGAGGTTTCGTCAGCGTTTCGCGGTCGCTTTGCCTCTTACCGTATTCCTGCTGACGAGCAATTTGAGCACTCTTTGCCTGATTCATTTTTAACTTATATTCACCCGAAAGTTTTTAAACTTTTCGAACTTTCTTTAAAGAAACATATAAGTGTAAAAGTCAATTTAGAATATTTTGCTCGCTTCCTCTTATACAAAAACGATATGCAAGATACCAAATCATTTGCTACAAAAAACATCGTAATACATCAAAATACTAATTTTGATAATGTATTCCAATCTCTTTTGAATAGCATAAAAAAGAAAATTGAAGAGTTTCAGGAACGAGACAGCGGCTGGACATTCTTGAGTAATATGTACTTGGAAGTAAATATTAATAAATATGATCCATTGAATGGATCTGGCTCGTCTTTTATTGACTTGCCGTCAGTAATAAAAAGGAAAAAAGCATGTCTCAACATAAAAAATAAAGACAATTATTGTTTTTTGTGGAGTATCGTTGCTGCTATACATCCCGCTAGCAGAAACGGTGAGCGAACTACATCATATCCACACTTCACATCCACATTGAACATCGAAGGCATATCGTTCCCTATTACTTTTGATAACATCTCTAAATTTGAGATTAACAACCCCAATATAAGCGTTAATGTATACACGTTAAAAAACAGTACGGTAGTTGGTCCCATATATAGATCTGAATTTAAATCCAAATCTAGGACCAGAGTCAATTTACTATGGCTTGAAAATAATACTAAATCTCATTTCGTGTTAATAAAAAATTTGTCGCGTCTTGTGAGATCTCAAATCACAAAACACCACGGTAAATTGTATTTTTGTGACGATTGTTTACTTTTTTTCTCGAGTCAAAATTCTATAGACAACCATATTTGTAGTGGCGTTTGCACTATTTTGCCCGACAAAGGATCAATTCTTCAGTTCAAGAACTTTGATCGAAAACAAGATGTTCCGTTTGTAGTATACGCAGACTTTGAAACAATACTGGCTCCTTTTCATAAATGCGAACCTGATCCAAGTTCTAGCTACACAGTATCTCGCCAACAACATATTCCAGCAGCATTTGCTTATCACGTTGTTTGCTCATTCGATTCAAATTTAAACCGTTTTGTACAATATAGAGGCGTGGATTGCGTAGATGTGTTTCTTAAACAGTTATACGAGGATGTCAAAAACATTTACCTAGTGCTGAATAGTGAAGTAAAAATGATTTTTACTGAACATGATGCCGAGACCTATGCACAAGCATCCGTTTGTCATATATGCGATCGAGTAATATTGTTTGACAAAGTTAGAGATCACTGTCACCTAACAGGTCGATATCGTGGAGCAGCCCATCAATATTGTAACCTACGATATAGTGTACCTAAGCTCGTTCCTGTCTTCTTCCACAACTTGGCGGGATATGATTGCCATTTGTTTATAAAACAGCTGGCAGAGACCGATGGACCCATTAAAGTGATACCAAAAAATAAAGAAAATTATATATCGTTCACTAAGTTTTTAAAGCTTTCAGATGGAAAATTTGCTCAAATAAGATTTGTAGACTCTTTTAAATTTTTAGGAACGAGCTTAGAAAAACTAGCGAACGGACTTGGTACAACGGATTTTGTTCATTTAAAAAAATACTTTCCAATTAAAAACGAATTCGATTTACTTACTCGGAAAGGCGTATATCCATATGACTATATCAAAAGTTTTAATTCATTTTCAGAGAAACATCTTCCCTATAAAAATAGCTTTTATAACTCTTTAACAGATGAAGAAATCAGTGATTCAGATTATGCTCATGCTAAAATTGTTTGGAATACGTTTAATATAAAAAATATGGGAGAATACACCGACCTGTATCTTAAAACAGACGTGTTACTTCTGACTGATGTATTTGAAAACTTCCGAATGGTTTGTAAATTAAACTATAGCCTAGATCCTGCATTCTATTTAACAGCACCAAGTCTATCGTTTGATGCTATGTTACTAAAAACTGGTATTCAATTAGAACTATTAACGGACTTAGAAATAATACGAATGATTCAAAAAGGTATTCGTGGTGGTATATGCTTATGTCCCACAAGACATGCGCAAGCAAACAATAAATACTTGCATAATTATGACCGAAATAAGCCGGAGTCATTTTTAGTTTACATCGATTGTAATAACTTATACGGTTATAGCATGTGTCAGTCATTGCCAGTATCCGATTTTAAACTATTAGAAAGAGACGAATTTGATTTGTTAGATGTAATGAGTATTCCTGATGATGCGGATTTTGGATACATTCTTGAAGTGGATTTGTTATATCCAGAGTATTTACACGATTTACACAATGATTATCCGTTTTGTGCTGAAAAGTTCATACCTCCTGGAGGTAAAACTACTAAACTTATTCCAAATTTATATCCAAAATACAATTATGTTATTCATTATGTACATTTAAAAACTTGTATAAGTAATGGACTGATATTATCTCATATACATCGAGTTTTATCATTCAAACAGAGCTCGTTTTTAGGAGAGTATATAAAATTAAATACAGAGTTAAGAAAAAGAGCCACAACTGCTTTCCAGCAAGATTTATTTAAATTATTAAATAATTCAGTATTTGGAAAAACTTTAGAGGATAATGAACGTAGAGTAGATGTTAAATTAGTCAATAAATGGCACGATGAAACCAATAAGACAAAAAAGTTTATTTGTGCAAACAATTTAATCGCTAGGCCAAATTTTCATAGTGCCACGGTATATTCAGAAAACTTAGTAGCAATCCAGATGAAACCAGAGAAGATAATTTTAGACAAACCGATATACATTGGATTCGCTGTCTTAGAATTATCTAAAACCCATATGTATAAATTTCACTATAATGTTATGAAACCCTTTTATCAAAGAAATATTCAGTTGTGCTATACTGATACAGATAGTTTTGTTTATAAAATTAACACTAAAGACTTTTACAACGATTTGAGAAATCATTTTCTTGATTACTTTGATACTAGTAACTATAATATACGAGGGTCATTTGAAAAGTTCTTAGCCTATCATTGTTAGACTCGTCGGTATATTTTATAACTACCCTCATTTTATAGCTACATTATTTAGCAACAAGTATGCACAGTTTAGTTTATTTGCAATAATTAATTGTTCGTTTACACGTGATACCGTAAGTCAAGTCAGAGCAATTTTTGAAAATGGATAAAATTGAACATCGTGCAGTGATAAAATACTTGTATTTGAAAGGTTTAACTCCAAAAGCTATACATGAAGACATGTCTGCCACTTTAGGTGAGTCCGCTCCTTCGTATGCGACTGTTAAAAATTGGGTGGCAGAGTTTAAACGTGGTCGTGAGTCCATTCAAGATGAGCCCCGTAGTGGCCGGCCCTCGACGGCTTCCACTGATGAAAACAAAGAAAAAATCTGTGATTTAATTTTATCTGACCGAAGATTGACAGTCGAGGAAATAGCTAAGACTGTAGGCATCTCTTCTGAGCGAACACATCATATAATTACTTCTGAACTTGGATTCTCTAAGGTGTCTGCGCGGTGGGTACCGCGGCTGCTTTCAGTGGAACAAAAACGCAACCGACTCACAACTTCCCGCGACTGTTTAGAGTTATATGAAGCTGATCCACAGGAATTTATTGAAAGATTTATAACCATGGATGAAACCTGGGTTCACCACAATACACCTGAGACAAAAGAACAGTCGAAACAATGGAAAAGGGCAGGATCACCCACCCCAAAGAAGGCAAAAGTGGTTTTATCGGCTGGCAAAGTCATGGCATCAGTTTTTTGGGATGCAAAGGGTATAATTCTGGTGGATTATTTAAAAAAGGGTGAAACAATAAATTCTGATTACTACTGCAACCTGCTGCGGCTTTTGAGAGAAAAAATCAAAGAAAAACGTCCAGGTTTATTGAGGAAGAAGGTCTTGTTTCATCAGGACAATGCACGCGTTCACACCTCTGTGCAATCCATGGCAGAAATCCATCGGTGTGGCTTTGAATTGTTACCTCATCCCCCATATTCACCGGATTTAGCACCGTCAGACTTCTACCTGTTCCCAAAGCTGAAAAAATTTTTAGGTGGTAAACATTTTTTTACAAATGAAGAGGTCATAGCCGCCGTAGACGCTTATTTTGAGGAGTTAGACGAAGATTTTTTTAAAATGGGTATCGAAGCCTTACCGGGTCGATGGAAAAAGTGTATTGAGCTCGGGGGAGAGTATGTTGAAAAATAAAAATATAATCAAAATCATGTGGTTTCATTAAGTACGTTAGGCTAGGAACTTTTCAAATGACCCTCGTAAGTAATTCATTTGGTTTACCCTTGATAAACAAAAAAGTCCCCGGCTTATTTAAAGATGAGATGAGTGGACAAATCATGACAGAGTTTGTAGGTCTTCGTTCTAAATTATATTGTGTTGAAACTGAGTCTCAGACCATAAAAAAGGCTAAAGGAATAAAAAAAAGTGTGATCAAAGATTTAACTTCATCAGATTACAAAAATGTATTGACGAACGATGAAGTGATTCGTAAGAAGAATATTCTGTTTCGATGTATCAAACATGAAATTTTCACACAAACTGTGAACAAAATTGCTCTTTCAAATAATGATGATAAACGTTTTATACATTCAAACAAAATATTTACAAAAGCATGGGGTCACTATAAGATTAATATAATTTAAGAAATTTTATTATAAAACTATATTGTCATTATTAAAGTATATTTTATGTAAAACATTTTGTTATTTTCCGTAACCTAACTTTTTTAGAAATTTAAAAACATGTCAAGTTTAACATTCATAATTTAATTTTAAATATTGTAGAATAGTCTTTATTTGTTAAAGTAACTTTCTAAGATTTTATTGTTATTATTAGATAATAAATAAAAACATGATTGATTTACTAATTCATTTGTTCGTTTTATTTATTATCTAGCCATACCTCTATATCACCTAAACCTAACCAAAAGATTCAACAACCACGTTTTCAAAACGTGTTGTAGGTATTCAGGTTATTTTCTTTGCATGACTACATGAAAATTAAATATCGAAACTATAATATAAACATAGTGTTGATGTTAGTTATTTTTCATTTGCGCAAATTGTAACATGATCACTTTAAACCAGCATATTTAATATTCTTAATAGGCAGATATTTAATGCGCGTGCTGCGGAATATGCTGACTTATACTTGATATTTTTGAGGTCTAATCAATTTCGTAATAATAAGTAACGTATTGCGCTGTCTAGCATTTGCAAGCTTTGCAAATTGCATTTTATGTTTTTATCCCTAAAATTGTTCATTAATTTATTACCATTGCATACGTGAAGACCGGTGGATAAAAAATTGTAAGTATAACAAGCATAGCAAACTTATAAAATTTTTTAAATTCAATTTCTTCATAAACATTATCACTTTTTCAGACAATGCAAGACATCGAAGATACAAGCCTCACATTGTCCCAACTGACCTATGATCCCTGGGAGGGGTTGACTCAAGCCTTAGAAAGGAACCAGCCGGAAGAGCCTCAATTGTCAAGGGAAAAGAAGGCGAAGCGAAAGGTTGAGCTTGCAAAAAAGAAGCCTCGTAAAGTTGCCCGTGTAAAATCCTACGTTATTAACAGAGAACAAGCAAAGGGATTACGTCTTATACAAATAAGAGTGTGTGATCTGTCAAGTGAACTTCCATGTTCAACCCTGGCATCAGACGAGTGCAGTGAAGACAACGTGATGCTTAGTGCGCAGTATGTAGTGACTGACCCGGTAGATGAAATAATGGACTTGACCGAGACTATAGTAAGAAAAATTTCAAAAAAACTGTGCGGTGATAGTTTTTAGTTAAGTTTAAGTTTGATAAGTTATCTACTAAAAATTATAAAATATAAATAAAGTTTTTATTGTAAAAAGATAGCTTTGTTTTATTTTAAATACTATGGGGCTTAAAGTTAAGTGACTTTATAATTAAAAATACTTCATAGTTATTTTAAAATAGTTTATTCAATTTTTATCTATAGTACAAACAGCATTTCTTAAACACCATTTTTTAATACATATAGTATTTTTTAAAGCACAATATTTTGAATGACTTATACAATTAAAATCAAGGCTATTTTCATTACAATATTGATTATGTAGAGTTACGAAATTAGGACAACCTTGTTCCTCTACATTTGTAACCAGACAATTTTCACATAATTCTTTAATCCATTTTACCTTTTCATTCCCTTTAACAAATATTTTTTTCTCTTCTAAAAATGGCTTAATTATCCGTTTAAATTCTCGATAGTCAATGTGACCCTCACTCCAGTAAATGCCTCTATGCTTTTCAATCCAGGCTATTTGTTGCTTTTCTTGGTAAGTTAACTTTGTATATGAATATGGAGGTTTTACTAAGAATACTTGAGTGCATTCTCCAACAGCCAAAGCCAATTCTTTGACAATAAAGTTGTTTTTATAATCTTTAAAACCTTGAAGGTCAATAAATAATTTATTCATGTTATCTTTTTAACAATATTACTGAGAGGCTTGTATTCAACAACACAGTCGTTGAGTATGAGACAGTATGCTGACGTTTGGTCTGGTATATCGCTATTACTTTCGATTTCTACACGTATATTGACTACTGGTCCTGTCTTTAAATTATCATTCTGTCTAGAACAATCAATCACAAATAAAGGTGCCTTTTCTTTGAATTCTAACGGGCTTAATAGAGGTTCTGTTCGACGTCCGTAATACGACTGTTGAAATTTTGCATATTGCTCGTATAATAAAGCGTAACGATGATCTAAGAAATTTACGTCAAGACTTTCATAAGGATAGTATGTTGAATTAAGATAGACTTTTACATCTCGCAAATTACAATGATCGAATTGTGACATATCACTGGAAGAACTATTTTTCCTATTCGTTTGCAATCCTATAATAACAAATCTTGGTTTCTCAATTTGAGAAGATGTCTTAACACACCATGTATGCTTCGTAGTCATCGGTAATAATGGATACTCGTACAAATCCCAATTTCTAAATGCTAATTGAATGGATCGATCTTTTTCCAAAAGTTTAATTAGATTGAGTCTTTCTCTATCCGATACTTTAACATGAGGAACCCGCCATACAATTTTACGGATCTCTATGTCGTCCACGATTTCGCCAGTGCTTAATTTAATAGCGTTTAAGTTTGTATTACTTCGAAGGAGAATTAATTCATGTTTACAATTTATTATCACTCTATTATAATCTTCAGCAAAACCGAGAATATTTTTAAGTGGTATGGATGCTGAGAATTGACCACCTTGGATATTTTTTGTACCGTGAATGTCCCAACCCCAAGCTTTTGACATTTTGGATTCACTCTCATTCATTGACACCAAAGACTTAATTGTAGTTGATATACCAGCATTTTTAACTTTATCTATTTCCACTCCATTTAGTTCATACCGAATATCTTGAAAAAGGTAAAGTAATGGGTTGTTAGTAAATTGAACAGAAGTAATTTTTGCTTTAGTTTCTCGGTTTAAGACATTCACAGTACCCTCCAAGTACAGTGTACTTGCTGATGGTAAAATATATAAATCTTGTTGATTGATTGGTATGCGGATTTCATCATTTCTATTGAAACTTATTACATATGGTTTATACGAATGATATTCGATAGCGTCGATGGAGTCATCATGTCCAGGCGGACTTGTTATATCCAATATACTCATTTTAATAATCCAATTAATTTAAGAAACTTTTTATTTTCACTTGTTAATTTTTTGGTCCTTTTAGGTGTGCTTTTGCTTACTCCAAGATGAGTACTAACTTTTGGGGTAGACGAAGTAATGTATTTATTGAAAACTAACATTTTTTTCGAAGGTGTAAATACATTTGCACTTCTTCACTGCGTAAGTTAACCAACTGATTATTAATGTCTAAAATTCTAATATTTATACAACTTATGTTCTTGTTATTCACAGGAAAATAAATAACGTTTCTAGGTATTTCTATTATTCTGTATCCTGGCGGCACATTCGGTGCAAATTCATGTATAATATGGCTCGATGTCCCATTGATATATGATCCACTCACTAAGTCACATTCAATTCTTATTACAGTCGTTGATAAAATATTAACGGGTAGCAATGATTCATGAACTTTATTTGCTGCTAAGGTCTGCTTACCAAATCCTAATAAATCTCCTAGAGAATTTTTTTTATCGAAATGAATATCTTTAGTGCACATTATAGAAGTTTTTAAAGTATTATTATTGCAATTTAATAGAAGAGTTGCATTTTTTATTTTCATGTTTAAATAGTCATATATATCTTGCAGTTCATATGCACCTTCAGGTATGTCTATTACATCGTTATTGCCATAGTAAAATTTATTGTTTCGACTGTCAATATTGGGTATAGAATTAAATGTGGAAAGGTACAAAAGCGCGCACTCATATTCACCCTCTAGTTGTAAAGTAGGAGAATAAAACGTTGACAGTGAAGACGTGTTCCCAGTTATAGACAGTGTGAATGTCATTTTTATAATGATTGAAATAAAAGTATTTGTGTTATTTTATATTTTTATTCCAAAAATTTCTTAAAAAATTTATACATAATTGACCACAATTTACAGTATTAAAGTCTTGATACTTAGTATAATTGTAAAAAATATTACTATTATTTAAATACCTCACCACCTCAAACGGAGGTTTTAGATCACCATAACTATCAAAATATTCACAGTAAGAGTTTAGTTTTACATAAGCCACCCAATGAGTTCCTTTATTACAGGAGTTATCTAAATTAACAATACCACACTCGATACGTTTTACTCTCTTAGGCATTTTGTCTTTCATGTATACACCACGAAAATATGGTATATCGTAAGTAAACTTAATAATATCATAATTAGTAAGAGCGTGATTGGGTAGCCTTTTATTCAGTTTTTTGATTTATTTATAAATATCCCAGTACCTTTTTTATAAGGCTTAATATATAGACCTTTACCCAGCGCAATAGATTCCATAGTTTTGTTATGTCTTTCAACCTCATTTAAATTCTGTTTCGCATTTTTGTATTCATTAACCGTTTTTGCGATACCAGCCGCTCCGCCTGCTAATGCTCCTAGCGCTGACAGTCCTGCAAAAATTGGTATCAGAGGCAAGACACCGCCAGTTTTCGGAAGTGGTATGACACGTGGTAGGTGTATTGATTGTTTGTTTGCTAACAGCCTTTTCGCTGCTAAATACGCAACTTTTATTGCATTCTTCGTATCATTAGGCTTCAACTTTTTTAATTGGGTTTTGATTTTTGATGTTAATGTTTTAAACTTTTTAACTCCAGCACCAGTCTTAACTTTGGCCTTCATAATTTTACTTACAAGCCATGAAGCTATTTTTTCACTGTTTCTAGCATCTTTAGAGCGAAGTCTTTGTTTAGCCATATCTATTAACTGTAAATCTGCTTTATTTCGATTATCAAAATCACTATGTTTCGAATATTCTATGTCGTGTTTCATACAAGCTTCGTCTAACTTATTGACTCCTTTGTCACCTCTCAAAAGTCGCTTTTGCAATTTGGTTCCAGGTCCACAATAGTTATATCCAGGTAAATGTAGTTCAATCGGCAAATGATCGATTAATTTGTTTACAAGACCTTCTCCTTGCATTGCTTATATTGAAATGGATTCGAGGGCTTACACTATTTTCTTTTTATCAATCCATGAATTTTCTTGTTCACTAAGCCCTAACCATTTAACAAAAAGATTACTTCCCTTCTTCTTTAAAATTTTTTCAATAAGATAGATACTAGGACAGTTTGTTTTTTGTAATTCTTGTTCATAAAATGTGCCCAAAACTGGCTGCTTTCGTAAATCCTCTATGTAGTATGTCACAGGTGTAGTGGCATTTACTTTAATTACTTTAAATAGTTCAGTTGACCAATTAGGTGTGTAGCCCTTGTCAAAAGAACTTTTATATTTACTTATTCGAACAAAATCACCCACATTTATTTTTTGCTTTCTTGATTTGATTGCCTTTTTTTGAATTTTTTCAATATAACTCAAGATTATCATTTCGTTTGCATGGTTTACATCCACAGGTTTATGTTGCGTAGTTCTATGTTTTTTGTTATTGTAAGAGTTTAATATACTTTCTATAGGATTACCAACCCACTTATAGCTGCCTTTTAAATTAAAATGTTTGTACAAGTTTGTTTTAAGAGTTCTTATTAATCTTTCAACTATAGATGCTTTTTTTGTAGAGTATGTAGAGTAGTGATTTATTTTAAATTTATTCATCAATTTTTTGAATTCTTCGTTATAGAACTCTGTTCCCATGTCTGTTTGTAAATTAATAGGGCGTCTTTTAGAGGTAATAATCATTTTATGGAATGCTTCTGCTATTTCAGACTTGGTTTTCGTTTTGACTGGAACGGCCCAAGCGAATTTTGAAAAACAATCCATTATGATTAGTATAAATTTGTATCCTTTATTATATTTTTTCAATGCCTTGATATCAATAAGATCAGCTTGCCATTAATCATCAATTCCTCTTAAAATAACACTTCTGCGAATGAAGTTTTTCCTCGCAGGTTTGTGTATTTCGTTTACTACTTGTTCTTTACTCATTTTGGCTGATTATGCAGTGCTTTGATATTATCAATTTGTTCTTTATTATAATAGTTTGTATGTAAATGGTTTAAAGAGTTAATAATATCCCTTTTTATACTAGCAATTTGATTCTGTAATTCATTTTTACTGCAACAAGTAAGCAAAATTTTATCTACATATTCCTTATTAACTGCTTCATCTGGATTCGATGGAGTTTTGACACCTTTTAAAACTGTTGACTTCAGATCAAATTCGCCGCTGTTTGTCTTTTTCAAGGTATTTTCAGAAAAAAATAAAAACTCTGATAAACGCATTCGTTTATGTACATGATGACCAAATTTATCAATATTCATTTTAAAGAACCTTAATTAAGTATGGTTAAATGTAGAATGAAACGAAATGTACATAAGTAAGTATATTTATTATATAACACCACATTCTCGCAATTCTTCAGTTATTGAGATAATTTCATTGTCCAATCCTGAGTTGCCCGCATTTTTAGACGCGACTAGTATTTTCAGTCTCTCAACTAATTCGTTTGGATCATTCCAATATACAAGATCTACATTTTTCTTCCACTTCTTTAACATGGGCAAACCTTTCCCATGAGCGATGTTCGTAGTTTGTTCGTTTAACTTGAAGAGTGGTTTTATCACTTCCATATATTTTATCCCCTTATTACTTTTAATAGGTTTGTTCGGATCATAATCTCGTCGATGCGCATTTGTATCTACTAGCATAAGCTTATAATTTTTCATGTCTTCTGCAGTTACGAATTTTAGATCAGGTGTTTTCTTTAGCAATAGCTCTGTTAACCCTTGCGTCCTTTTGTACTTTCTTCCTGCTATTTGAAACCAATTTTCATCAGTTTTAAAAGTACCTGTTCCCATTAGAAGTTTTCCACGTTCATTTCTAACACCAAACGGAATGTCTTCTATCACTTCTGAAGAAAGTGACCAAGAAGAAACATCGGACGGGCTATTGGGATAGGATTCAACAGTGTTGAAAGAATCGTCCTTACTAATTTCATTATCTGTTATAATCTCATCCCTTGGCTCAAATATTTCATTACTGACTTTAAAACTATAATTTCTTTCATCATCTTGCGTTTTCAATGCCTCATTGGAAGTATGTATGGTTTTATCAACCATTTTATTTAACGGATTAATTATCGGTTTAAAAACAGATTCAAAAACTTGTTCATTGGATGATTCCATATCACGCATTTTTTGTAATTTCTTTTTCACAGCTTCAGCTGCATTTATAATTTGTTGTTTTAAGTTGCTATTCATTTTAAATATAACGTCTTAAAAATTGTATCAACAAATGAGAAATGACAAAAACTAAATAACTTGTTAAGTTATATAGGTAAGAACATTATTCAAATTCTACAAACGTATCAAATTTATTTCGATAACAACCTTTATTTTTTTCAGTCTTTGTTAATTACCACGTAGCTGTATGGGTCTTTCCATATTTTAGAGCACATTTCACGAAACTCCTGCCAGGTCATATCGGTATTAACATGTTCAACGTACACGTGTTTCATATTTATGTCATCTTGTTTAAACAGAACTATCAAATTTGCATTATCTCTTACAAGTTGTTTAGGGATTTTTGTATAAGTCTGATTTATATAAAAACAATCAATATTTTTATGTCTGCCCATAGCAAAGTAGTCACGCATGTTGTTTTGATTCTCACAAGCTACATCATCAAATATTATTATAGAATCAGTTTCTGCCTCTTGCGGACTAAGTACTTCTTCATTACCATGATATTTTCGATAACTTATATCGGGTACATGTTCATAAACATTTTCGAGGAAAATATACTTAGGTTGTTCAAGTGTTTTTGAATATACATATACATTTTTATAACATAACGCGTCTTCGTGTAGAAGTAACCCAACAACTAAATTTGTTTTTCCACAATTAGAGGGACCGCATACCAAACAGCGGATTGTATTTGGAAACAAAAGGCCATGGCGGGAAATAATGGGTTTGGAATCAACACAAATTTTTTCAAGCTGTAGTGATGTTGGTTGTTTCACGAATTTCATTTTATTACAGTTTACCCATACGAAAGTCACAAACAAAATGAAATTATTCTAGTGTATCTGACGTTTTATTACATTTCTAACAAATAAGGTTTCTGAATTACGAATGAAGTTGCCAGTCTGCAACCGAATGAAATTAATAAGACATTTTATTCCTTTCATGTTATTGGGCATTCTAACTTACGAGTGAGGTCGCGTGTCCGCGATCGAATGAAGTGAGTTAGAATGCCCAATAACATACTACTAATATGTAATTACATATTTATATCTTTACTTATTTCAATTCCAAGTATATACCTAAACAAAACTTTCTATCTCTGAAAATCTACCTGTTATATAATATCTGAAGAATGAAGCGACGAAATATAATAGATGATTAAACGAACTTCTAAGTGAAGTTCTATCGCTATTATATGAGTCGCTTCATTCGAAGATATGACGTACCCACCCACCCCAGAACCCATTTAAAAGTTTCGTTTAGGGTCTCTAAAGAATGAGGGCTTGGCGCGAACCGGGTGCCCCACCACAGTGTTTTTTTTTATGATACTTTAAATTGTGCGAAGTTACCTAGTACCTAAAAAGGACTACCTGTTATATAATATCTTCGAATGAAGCGACTCATATAATAGCGATAGAACTTCACTTAGAAGTTCGTTTAATCATCTATTATTACTACTTACGTTCAAAATATACTTACACTTAAATATGAAATCAGAAACATTTTTGTGCTCAAAATAACCCTTTCTTGAATAATACAATTGTTTAATGGTAAGTTAACTATTCTGACTCCATTTATTATTTTAAAACAACACTCGAAGCAGAAGTTTGCCTGTGTGAAAATGCAAAATTGAAACTGTTTGTGATCGATCTTTCAAACTAAACACTGAACTGGTGAATCAATAGCCTGGAACAGATAACTTAAAGTTACATAAATAACAATAAAAAAAGCATTTCCATTACTTTTTTTACGTATATTTTATTTCCATAGTTTATAAATAACTCCTCTTTTGACGTTTCTCATTTATATTGATCCCTATCAGCTCCGTCTAGACTTTCTGGGTATTAATATAAAGGTATTATCTATCTATACTAATATAAAGCTGAAGAGTTTGTTTGTTTGAACGCGCTAATCTCACAAACTACAAGTGGGATTTGAAAAATCCTTTTTGCATTTCATAGCCCAACTCTTGAGGAAGGTTATAGGCTATATTTTATCCCGAAATTCCCACGGGATCAAAAGTTACGCGGGTAAAACCGCGCGCGGTGGCTAGTTTGTAATAAAGGGTAGTCTTCATGCTGTGGTTGTTCTGCAATTTATTGAAGCTTCTATGACAAAGGCAAATTTATCAGAAGGTTAATAATTAACATGGTTAATACACAACCCCTCGTGGTGGTGTAATGAAACCTTAAAATCGAAACCAAAGAAAGACTATATTTAAAAAAAATACGATAAGCTGTACACATAAAATTTCCTTGCCAGGATGTTACGAGGGAGCTGAATCAAACACGACTTGTCTAGACCAATGCTAACTGTAGGTATATACAAAATAACCAATACATGACGAGGAGGTGCGTGACACACTACATTGTGATTGTCTGCGGATTTTATAAATAAATACCATGGAAACCTTAAAACTATAGACAACATATTTAATTTATTTATTTATTTACACTTCAGTTTATAAAGGTACAGTAAAAAAAAAGAAAAAAAGAACACTTACATTAAACATAAAAACTTGGCGATCTTATCGCTGAGTAGCGATTTCTACCAGATAACCATATTTTCCCTTCGTCAAGAAATTGCGAAACGTTTTCAAACAAAAAAATTGCTTCTGTGTAAGTAGACAGTGTAAAAAAACACTTGAAATAAAAAAAACTGATAATGCAACTTAATTAAAGCTTTTTATTTTTTTGATTTAAAACTTAGCTTTCTAATTTTCTTCATAAAATGATGGTTGCATTAGTTCCATGATAGCACAACTTGGATGAGCAATTAAAAAGGTCGCAGCATTTTTGTGGTTTTATCGCTGCAAAAGTATAACCGAGGGAACTGAATTATTAGCTTTTGGAAAGGGTTTTAAATTATGTTTTTTTATTTTTTTATCGGTATATCTCTATGCCTGTTATCCTGCTTGTGATAATTAATTATTTTAAATTGCAATTTTTACACAGTACAGGTAGCAGTTTTGCAAACTCGATAAAATAATGACAAATTGATACATACACGTATTTTCGTATGGGAAATTTCTCCTTCAAGCCCAAGCCAGACTGTTTAAAACCAAGGCTTCCAACCAAGGTTAAGTAAAGTTAAGTTGTTTACAACCAATTCCAAGTATAGCACCATCTAGACTGTTTAAAACAAAGCATCAAACCAAGGTGACTTTGCTAGTTTACAACAGTGAAGACGGCTGTTTACTGTGACGTCACAGTTAATATTTATTACTGGGAAATACAAACAGATTCAAAGACACCGATGCCACCAATGAAATCGATTATTAAAAACAATATCGATATCGTGAAATCGATTTCTAACAGACATACATTCGCGAGGACCAAATCTAGCGGCGACCAACCTTGACGCTTGGTCGGGCATTGGACATGCAAAGTACATGCACATGCGTTATACATGTAGATGTATGTGTTTAGAATAGTGTGTACGCTCCTTATTGTATATTTTACGATATAACTATAACTCGAGTCTTGTCGTTTTTTAGCCTGGGTTTCAACCTTTCCTTCTTTATATCCTCCATTGCACATAAAACTGCCATCGCGAAGATGTTGCCGATGCGAGAGATCTAAGCACACTGACAATTCGGGGCATGGCTTAGCGTGACCTTGGTTTGCGTTCTTCGTCGGAGTCTTGTTTAGAACCACCGTTTATAACATTGAAAAATTCCACCCTGTATATGGCAAATGTATGTCAGTTTGTAACATATTTGTTCAGAGTTCAATACTTTTTTTAACAAGATATAAAATTATCGTCTTTAGTGTTATCATATTTTTGTAACATATTCTTTATTAATAAATTCTTCACATAGAGAATTTTGAAAAACTTCACCAGCTTAATGTTCACAACGGTTGAGTACATATTATATGGGATATTTTAACAATAAACGATCGTTCTAGCTGGACGGTCACTATGCAACACCACGCAAGTATTTGCTTCAACGCTAGCGAATAGAGATTTATGAATAGAGTTTTACAAATACCTTTTAAGTTAGGTATAATTAGCCATAATATTTCATTTATGATTCATGTATTATTCGACGACCAGCTTGTGTAGTAGTAAAATGATGATAAGATGGTCTTTACTGTGCCAAAAAATCCGATCGACACCGACGTCGATTGATTGGTGTGGTAACACCCTAAGCCAGAGGTCCTGGATTCGAATCCACGTAGCGGTGGATATTTGTGTGGTGAACTAAACTAGCTATTAAGTCATGGATCTTAAATTATGTTCATTTTAGTATATTTTGTAATAAAAATATGCATATATTCGATTTGTATGTTCATTTATTTCCTTTTTTTTAGTATTTCAGTTCTTTAAGAAACTTAATGTGGGCTAGATAATATTGTGTGAATGTCAGTTGTTTTTTATTTATTGGCATTTATTAATTTCATTACCAAACAAAAAAATTTATTAAGCAAACGACAGTGCATTGATATGTGTACCAAAAGTTTCTACTCATTAAATTTCCAATCTGAAGAACTTCTAAGCTATATCTTTCAAACGTTTTGAACTAAGTGATCTGAAAAGTTCTTAGCAGGACTTGAGTTGGAACGATATGTTTCAGTCAAAATAAAAGTCAATTTATTCTTAATTTCGTAAAGAAATTAAAATTTCAAATAATTCCTATTATTCACAATCGAAATCAAATTATTTCGATATCTCTATATTTTCTGTAAATCTGTGAATTGATAAATTAATTAATTACGTAATTATAGCATGTTGTGTGTGATGGCCTTTCAGTGTGTAACATACGCTAGTGTTAAGACGTGTAAAAGAAATCTTGCCTAAAACAAATCTATCCCTTTAGAACCCTTTTTTTAAATTACAAAGTATTTTATTTTGTCGAGTACAATGCTCTTTTAAATAAGACGGTTAAAAAAATAAATATGTTAATGTTTTGTAATGCTATTCAACGTTAATTTTTGTTTATGCGAAACCTAGCACACGGGTCAAATATTTTCGTTCAAAAATTGGTTTACAAAAATTTATAATACCTATTATCTGAATAACTCAGATAGTTCAAAGCCTCTGGTGGAGCAAGCAAGACATGCCTTTGTTGCGCGAGTGAGGACACCCAGCGTTTGACGCTCGTTCGCTCACATTATTTTTAGGATTTGTAGAGATCATTAAGTTGAAATACCATACGGTATAAAAATTATCCCAAGTAAAAGTTTTCAGGCTGCGTATAAACAAAAACTAGCGTTGTATTTGGCTATACCTACATAATAATTAAATAAAACAGGACGCAACGGCTTAACTTCTTGTTCGATGTTTAAAAAAACTGTTTTATCTCAACGACTGTGTAGGTATTTACTCTTAGATACAAGTGTCAGATGGAATTGGATTTCGGTTACGATCAAGTTTATGAGCAGAACCTCCAGACGGCATTACGGCCGGACCTTTTTGTCAAACGCCCTTTTAAATTGGCAAGGTTTATTGCCTTTGTGGTATTACTGTTTAGTCTCTTTCGTCCCTTGTTTTGAAGTTCTGTACATAACCGAGTCAGATTTTACTGTCGTAGATAAACCAGCTCCAAATTATTGTTTTTAGCGGCTTTCGTTAAATGTTGCCACTTGTGAAGTTTTCATTTAAATAAAAAAATATATTAACCGAAATCCGAAATTTGAATTAGTTCTTAATTCTTATTAAAGCTTTATAAGTGCAGCATTTTCAATAAAGCAACCGGATTTAAAAACTAATAAATGACTCAGTTAAGACAGCTTCCTTACAGCTATCATTACTTAAGTTTCCAGTTAAGAAAAGACTTAAATAAGAGCTAAGTTATCTCGGAGGGAACCCTCTAAGGCAGGAATAGGTACATTTGTTACAGAAAGGAAACTGTGATTGGGGCTTCTTGGAACTATTCCAAACTGAAATTGGTAGGTAGCTTTGAATTGTGAGTTAGTATAGACTCTGGATAGGGAAAGAGGATTAGCGGCAGATATTATTAAAACCTAAAAAAAATCAAACTAAGCTTACGTGGTAACTATTTGTGCTCAGTGACTCACTAACGAAGTCAGGTTTTTTTTTTTTTTATAAGTGACTAAACCCGCGTTTGACCTCAATCTCACCTGATGGTAAGTGACGATGAGGTCGAAGATGAAAGCACACGGGTTTAGGAAGGAACTGGCTCTTTATACAATATTGCCGGAACACATTACCGCCGGAGCGGTAACATTTGGCGGCAGACTTTATATAAAGGGTGGTCGCTAGCCAGGCGGACCCAGAAGGGATCCTACCACCAAGCGAAGGTAAGGAAAAAATCTCAACATTTCATTATCTACCCCTCGTTTGATACTCGATTTCATTCGACAATAGATGATATACTTAAATTCGATTATATGATCGCAGACTCTACCAAAATTTCACATCTAAAAAAAAACAAATAATCGTCGGTCGTTCGGATTGAAATTAATTGAAAAAAAAACAAGCATTGGGTACCTTTTACACATTTATCACCCTGAGATATATCATATTTTAACTGTTTTATACTTTCGCGGTTATTTTCAGTTTAAATAACTTATGAGATTCCTACCACGATTATTTCGCGCGTACGATAATATATCGATGCTGTTACCAGCGTCAATATCACCTACTTGCACCTGTGAGTCCGCGATCATGGTGTTTGTTACAGTACTGATATATCGGACGAGCGAAATAAAAATCAAAAAATTTTGTAAGAATCCAGTAAGTTCAGTAAATTATGTTATATTTTACTTACCACAGCCCGACCTTGAGTTGTACAACTGTGATTAACATTTTTTTCTTGAAAACATAACAGAATAATCAACGAATGCAGAGCATTAAAAAACCGACTTCATTTCAAAACTTTGGCTGAGTTATAATGTCATAAACGCAAACATTCTCCGAAATCATACATATTTCTTCAAAAATTTAAAATTTTCAAAGAAGTACTTAACCGATTTCAATGAAATTTACATATATGGGACCAACTATGAAGTATCCTCTATCATATGAAAGAAATGAAAGAAAAGAATTTTTAAAAACAATTCATAAATGTCCGAAATATTGTGTCCAAAGACACCAAAAAAAAACCAGACGAATTGAGAACCTCCTCCTTCTTTGGAAGTCGGTTGAAAATAACGTCAATTTTAAAAGTGCTTACCATGCAGTCTGCGAGTATTTTTATTTATTCTAGCTCATATTATCTGCTTCAGCTTACTAACAAAACCATACGCTTATTCCATGAAAGTGTTCTGTGAAACCTCGTCAAGTAAGTAGCAAGATACATTTAGATGTTGTAGACAAAGTGTCGGACTATCTAGTTTGATTGAAACAAACAGACCCGTAAGTCAAAGACAGGTTGCTTCGAGGGTCACCTTAAAAGTTAATTGATCGCTTTTGTGCTGTGCTCTAATGGATTCCATTATTAATGAAGTTTCAACTAATTAAATCGTTCAAACTTAAAAAAGTACTTGAGAATATTTGTAAGACTGTCGCTTTAATGCAACTTTACAAGAGGTTTTAAATTGAGTTGGTAATCTTGACGATCTACTTCCTGAGCTATTAGAAATATACAGTTTGATTTTTTTTTATTACCCTATATTAAAATTAGATTTTTATGATCTCTTGGAAAACAGCTATTTTTTCATAATTTTATAGTTTAATCTGCAATTATTTATTAGGGCGGGCTTTTTCAAATATTTTTACACCATGGCGCCTAGCCACATAGCGAGTTAGTGATATGTGAACTTAGACCCAGTGAGACCCGTGACAAGTGTGCGGATATTACAATAAAATATCGTTGATCGAACCACAATATCTTGCGTCACGCTCCATTACGTCACGGTTTGCATTGCCATTAATTGATTTACGTAACGCGACAAATATGAATCTATTGCAGCCGCGCGTAATTTTACCTGCATAATTTTCGATAAATACCGTTAGAAATTCTTAAATGAATATAGCCTATGTACAGTCTGGTCTGACCGTACAGAGTATTTACTTCTGGTTCGTAAATAAGACGACTAGTTTAAAGCACACCGGTACGGTTTATTACATAAAACTAGTCTAATATGGTAAAATGGTTAAAATGGTTATGAGTACACGCCGAATGGTGACAGAACACGTACTAACTAAATCAATAGCTAATAAATCGCTCGTCGGCGGAAACGGCTGACAACGCACAACGTGACTGTATGATGCAAGCATCGTACATGCTCCCGCCGAGAGGAAAAGAAGAAGATAGATGGTGGTGATAAATGCGGGTGATGGTGAGACAAGGTGAAAAACAATAAAATGGTTAAACTAATTTAGCTAGAGTCCCTATGTTTAAAAATAGAACCGTCGCCAAAGACATGTTTACTAAACATGGGCGAAGTGGTTTGGTCAACGCGGGCACTACACTCTGGTTTTGCACTTGCACACTTATCA
Source organism: Stenoptilia bipunctidactyla (assembly GCA_944452665.1). Lineage (NCBI taxonomy): Eukaryota > Metazoa > Arthropoda > Insecta > Lepidoptera > Pterophoridae > Stenoptilia > Stenoptilia bipunctidactyla. The sequence goes on from OX101738.1 coordinate 12,202,043, forward strand.
CTCACACTAGCACACTGGTCACTTACACTTAAACACTGGTCACTAACACTATACCGGAACGCAGCGTTGGTGAGACCACGCACGTCCAAGTGCGCCGGTCCCGCCCGCTCCGCCGCCGTCACGCGGGCGGCGCGCGGCGCCGGCAGCGGGGCCTCCCGCGGCCGACGCGCGCGCTTCCGCCGCCACTGCTTCACGCCGTACGCCGCCGCTGCTATCCCCATCGCCGTCACGATTAAATAGATCGCGACGTAATGGTGAACGTCATGGTATGAGACGTCGTAAATTAAGCCCGTCTCCGACTTCATTTGCCTAACTTTGGTGCCTATATCGCGAAATTCGTTTTCGTGACCACTGACTACCGACTCTGGTTCAACGGTAGAGATTGAGATCGACAGGTTTTGGTTAAATATATGGTTGATGGGTGGGATACTGATTTGAGCGACGTCAGCTTGTATGGTCATATCATTAGATTGCTCTCTCTGAGCTGTTATGGTTAAATCTTTCCCTTTTAAGATGCAATCGGGACCAAGCATCACTAGGCCGCTATTGATGAGACGGTCAGAGGAGACTTGTTCTTCACACAAGATCCTTATTGGTCGTGGATCACAAGAAAAGAAAAAGAACGTATTTATTTTATTCAATCGAATCCAAGAATCACGACATGGAGCTGACTTGGTTTCACATATTTGTGGTTCATGGTGATTATTACACAAATTTTCATCAGGCTTCATGTGGAAGATTGGTTTTGTGATAGGACATAGCTGCGAATTAAAATCAAAATAAACACATTCATTCAAATCCGCCTGTGATAATGGTATATACGAATCCTTTCTTAGGTTTATCGCTATGTAATCCGAAACCGGGACTAGGGTGACCATGACTTTGCCGACCTTTTCTGGAAATGTGATTATTTTATAGACTTCATAATTATCTCGACTCACTAGAGGTATTCTGATTTCAAAAATGAAGTATTTCTTAGTGATTTTAGCTCGTACTTTCATGAGATGGTATAATTTAGGAAGCTCTGTTCGAATGTTATCAATTGGTAAACATAACTCCTTAGGTAGTTTTCCAGAAATAATATTTAATTCTTCTAATAGCTGCTCAGGTTTTAAAAGATGCACATTGAACCTTCCATAATTACCCGCGGAGATGGTATCGAGTAATAAGTCTTGCACAGATTTCAAGTTGGTTAGTACACCGTTTGCTGCCATAGAAGATAATAAAAACTCATTGGTGGATTCGACATTGTTTAACTCCGATTTCATTTTGAAGGATTCGTTTTGTAGCTGATTCAGGTATTGGTTAAATAGTTTGTGTTGTTTATCTATAGAAAACTTCATCCTGTTCTACACATTGTACTCTGATTCAACTATAGAAGTTTGGTTTTTCCACAAAGCTGCCAAATGATGCTCATTCATTCTTACAAGTTCAATGTCGTGTTTATATTGTTCGGCAAATTGGTCGTCGAGTACACCGAACAAACTATTTGCAACCTGACCCACTGCATTGATAAGACCTCGCCGTCTGCGAGTCGCGTGCGCGCCTGGGAACTGCTGCGTCGACAAAATGTTATTGAATCGTACCAACTCATTGTAACTATGACGTAATTGTAATACAACCGATTCACAATGAACTTTAACAGCTGATTTTATGCAGTAACTATCTAAATGGTTTATGTATTTCATTAGTAAATCGGTGCCTTGCCAATATGGTTCAATGTCATAGTAAACTACTAACTTCCATTCATCTTGAGCAATATGCACTGTCGACATTTTATCTAAATAAAAGCGGGTGTTGTTTAAGTTTGCGATGTTATAAGCGCACTGAATAGGTGTTATAAAAAATGTAAACAACATAAGTGCCATTGCTATATAATGGAATAGGCCTTTTTTCGTCGCGCCTGGTCGTCTGCGTTCCCTTTTTGGTGGATGGTCAGAATGGTTGGTATCATTTTTTACGATAATATTCTGGTTGTCTTGGTTGCTGTTATCATTAAGGGGTAGTAATGATAGCTTCACTACCGGTCTCTTCACCGTTCCGTTTTTGGTTCTGACGGAAACTACGCGTACTAAGCCATCCTTCCCCGGATGGAGCTCCACAACTCGGCCCATGGCCCACTTCCCCGGTGGTAGGTTTGCGTCATGAATGGTAACGATGTTGCCGACGTTCATATTTGGTTGCGAACGCTGCCATTTGGACCGGACATTTAGCTGAGTCAGGTACTCAGCCCGCCACCTCTTCCAGATATCTTGGTATATCTTTTGTGTGAGCTGCCATCTAGTGCGTAAATCCTTTTCAGTTTCTACAATGGTCAATGTAGGACCGCCAGATAGGAAGTGCGCTGGTGTTAGGAAATCAAGGTCATCTGGATCCTCACTTATGGGGCATAGTGGCCTTGAGTTCAGACAGCCTTCTAATTGAGCTAGTAACGTAGAAAACTCCTCATACGTTAACTTTTGTTCTCCTATCACTCGTTTCATGTGGTATTTGAGGCTCTTGACTGCCGCTTCCCAGAGCCCGCCAGCGCTAGGCCATGATGGTGCGTTAAAGTGCCATTCTATCTGCATAGTTAATAGCTCTCTGTGAAACTGTTCATCTATAATGGTTTTTAAATTTACAATTTCTTCTTGCAATACTCTATCGGTTTTTATAAAATTGGTTCCGTTGTCACTGTAGATGTGACAAGGGGCTCCCCGCCGAGCAGCTAGCCTCCGCAGGGCTGCAATGAAAGCTGAGCTGGTAAGGTCAGATACAAGCTCTAAGTGAATGGCCTTGGTTGCCATACAAATAAAAACTGCTATGTATCCTTTGGTGCACCTAACCCCTCGCCCTTTGGCTGCTTTTACGTCGACAAAGCCTGTAAAATCGACCCCCGTATGGTGAAAAGGTCGAGTAGTGTTAGTTCGAGCTGCAGGTAAGTCTCCCATTAACTGGTATTGTTTTGAGGGGTTATTTTTTCTACAAACTATGCACCTTCTTAGTCGTTTCTTCACTGCATTATTGCCACCTATAATCCAGCATTGCTTACGTAGCCACGCTAGAGTCAAACGGGCCCCTCCGTGGAAGGTCATCTTGTGCGCTTGGTCGATAAGCATAGTGGTTATAATATGGTTGTGTGGCAATATGGCGGGATGAATCATCTCAATTTGAATGGTAGCTGATGAGATTCGTCCGCCGACTCTTAAAATGCCTTGGTTATCAATAAATGGTCTTAACTTAATTAAATTACCTTTCTGGTTAGGTTGGTTATGTTTTCTTATAAAATCTATGTCTTCCTTAAACTCTAATTGTGCATATCTAATTAAAATATCTCTAGATTTTCTTAATTCTAAAATGGTTAAATGCTGTGGTTTATTATTAGACCGTGACGTCATACGTAACGCCCAGGCAATAATACGCGACGCTTTCATAAAGTTGCTGTGTCTGCTTAATATCGTGTCAATGACTTGGTTATCGTGTTGCATTGTTGATATTACCTTTACTTTAATAGATTTAGGTTTTCTAATCTCTTCAGTTGTATGGTAAGTCAGGTTTTGACTGATAGTATCGTCGAAGCTAGACAGCCAGGCTGGGCCATGCCACCAAATAGGATGGTTATTTAATTGTTCAACAGTGATGCCGCGGCTTGCACAATCAGCAGGGTTATCTTTTGACTGAACATAGCGCCAGCATTCCGATGGTATTTCTTGTGTAACCTGAACGACTCTATTGGCGACAAATGGTTTCCATCGGCTGGTGTCTCCGTTGAGCCAACCAAGTACGGCTGTAGAATCTAACCAACTGAAGATTTTTAAATAGAATTTTGATAAGCATTGACGTACGGTTTTCATTAAATTGCACAGTAAAACGGCAGCACACAACTCAAGCCTTGGTAGCGATGTGGTTTTCTTAGATGGTACGAGCCTGGTCTTAGATGCTACGATGACGATTGAAGGTTTATCCTGGTGTTTGCTGGTGATCTTGCAGTAGATGACACATGCGTAAGCTTTCTCTGATGCATCACAGAATCCGTGTAATTCTAAAATATCGTCTTTGTGACACTGAAGCCATCGCTGAACCTTAACTTTATTAAGATTGTGAATATCTTCTTTGATAGTATTCCACTTAGATGCTATGGATTCTGGTAATAAATCATCCCATTGTAAATTAAGTAGCCATACCTCCTGGAATAACAACTTTAGTTTTGTTACAACTGGCGATAGCCACCCAAGGGGATCGAAAACCTTGGATACGCTGGATAGCAAGGTTCTTTTAGTTAGCTTGGTTGGATGGTCGAAGGTCGATCCCGATCAGCTGGATGTCAGTGGAATTGGTAACCCACTTGACAATGGTTGCTGGTAGCTCCTCCGTGAATTTGGTAACCACAGGGAAATGGTTAGTGGTGGCTCCTCCGTGGATATGGTGACCACAGGGAAATGGTTGATGGTAGCTCCGCCGTGAAATTGGTGGTCGCAGCGGAAATGGTAATGATTATTTGCCACGTGGAAATGGTGATCACGTGGAACTGGTTATGTTTATTTGTCAGTGGTATGATTGGTGAACCACTTGACAATGGTTATTGGTTGTTGTACTGGTTACTAAGCCGTAAAGCCGAATTCACTTTTGCGATCACTGGTTATTTGACCTACTTAAGCTGAATTCACTGCCACGAAAACACTTCACTCGCGCAGGTCCCGCTTAACGACTTAAAGCTCGAAGGACCACGATGTACAGTCTGGTCTGACCGTACAGAGTATTTACTTCTGGTTCGTAAATAAGACGACTAGTTTAAAGCACACCGGTACGGTTTATTACATAAAACTAGTCTAATATGGTAAAATGGTTAAAATGGTTATGAGTACACGCCGAATGGTGACAGAACACGTACTAACTAAATCAATAGCTAATAAATCGCTCGTCGGCGGAAACGGCTGACAACGCACAACGTGACTGTATGATGCAAGCATCGTACAGCCTACTTTTTTTAAACTAGACTATCAATGACAGAAAGCTTTTTTCCAGCAATTTTGACTAGTGATCTCAACAACTCGTTCTTAAGAAAATCCTATAGTATAGGTATAGATTTTCATGGAACGCATAGATTTCTTAAAGATATTGCACAAAATCGGTATGTTAGACGATCAAAACACCAGTGGGCCTATTACGGTTCTTTAATGACATGACATGATAAACATGATTTCTATCTTAGAGTAATAATTATACTTTATTCCTTCTATAAGATTTCTATGATACAATGATGATATAATGAATGAACGAAAACATATACATACATACATTGCAATTCATTGCATGCAAGAGGCATTTCCTTATGCAACGAGAGTTTCAATGATATGTTCTTTGACTTAAAAACGTCGATTGAAAAAGGTGAGCTCCCACCCACCTCTATGATATGTTTGTTTCTTGATTTCATTTGTGCTTTTCCGTTTCGAATGCTTTCATTAATAAATACTATATTATTGTATATTGGGATTATTGTATTCAGTCTATATGGCAAGAACAGCTAAGAGATTTCGCCGAGTAGTAATACCGGATAAAGATCGCATGATATGTTTTACGTCAAAGTATTTCATGATATCATCGCATGTTTTTCCGTTTCTTGTGCTTTCATAAATCAATAGGTACTATACTATTATATATTGGTATTACTGTATTCAGTCTAATGGCAAGAGCATCGCTAAGAGATTTCGCCGAGAAGTATGGTACTGGTTTTTAATACTGAATAATGATCGCAGTATATGTTTTACGTCAAAACTATATATCATCGCATGGTTTTGAGATCCATAATAGGCCCACAGGGCAGGGGCTCGCTTCAACATTATGTACTTACAGCGACGTGCACGTTGTTAAAAGATGATTCTCCTAGTGACATTGTATTGGCCGAATACCGACAAAATTAGCACGTTAACATAATGCATCTTTTATGGCGTATTTTCATTGGTCGATAATACGGTTGTTACGCCGCATGCGGCGGCTCGACGCATGCTGTCTAACAGCCAATGAAATAACACCGGTGGTTTCAAAAATCTCTCGCATGCGGTTATAAACGACCAATTAAAACGGTTCCCGTCATGCGAGCTCTATGGCATGCGTTTTGGAAATCTATCGACAGCCGCGCCGCATGCGGATATAAATAACCAATGAAAATGCGCCCTGTGCGCCCTGAGGCACATAATGTTATCATAACGACCACTATGGCGTTGGGGTAAACCTATCTGCCTCAGACGCCAGTGGTTGCGGGTTCGATCCCCGCACGGAACCAGAAAAAAAAAATTCCGTGTCTGGGTGTTTATCTATTTATGTATTTATATTCTAGGTTCCCCCCTAGTTCACTATATGGTATCCCATAACACAAGCTATGCTTACTTTGGGGCCATGTAGTTGGTGTGATTGTCTGGGGATTTTATTTATTATTTATTTTATGTAGTAATTCATGTGGGAATCGTTGCCCTGAATAAGCCAGTGCCCCTGCATTGTGGTACAAAACCTATTTTTTACCGCATAAAATCTACCGTAACAAAAAAAGCTTACCTCTGAGAATAAGTTTCTAGTAATACTTAGGACGTGTGTTCTTCGCTTTATCACTTCTATTGAGTATAGGTACCAAAAGTAAATCCTTGAGCCTCTAACTTCAGTAAACAGATACAGTAAAAAAAAAAAACAATGAATTTGAGAAGGTACTACTTGGCGCTCTTATCGCTGAAGACCTTCTTTTAGACAACCATGATAACATACTGTAGATACATTGCTTTACTTGATATCTCAATAGATGAGAGATTGACATATTAGTTAACGGATAGTATTTTACCAGCGATTTACTGGTAATAGCTAAAATAACAGATATTTTAGAAATATTGCCTAATCTACTGTTTTATCATGCAAATTTTGTAGAATTGTGTTTTTTTATAGTTAAGATTTCTAATATAAGATTTCTATTTATCTTGGTCTATATCATTATTCATTTTGAGTTCTCGATACTTCGGCACTACTTAAAATGCCATGATCAACGAACATAAATACCCTTTTATAGTTTAGTCCCTTAGCTGGCCTACGTCAGGTTGTAATAATGTAGGTATAACCTAGAAGTACTAAACGACGACGTTCATCCATTAATAAGCTAATTTCTAGGGCACTTAGGTATATAATAAATCATTATTCTAGATTAATGAATGACTCCCAGAAGTCGTCATGGCGCATTGGCTCCTGTATACAGGGTGACTGGTGGGTCACTTTCAAAATTTGAGGACGAGAAAGTTTGAGAAAAAATATTGTAAAAAATAAATATTTATTATTGAATTATTAAACTTAGCCGAAAGTTAAAGAATTCATTACGCAACGCATGGTTACAGTGGTACGGACATACGCATGGTGCTATCAACACAGAATAGGTAGGTAGGTATAGACGGCTTCACGTACGGTCGTCGACCTAGTAAAACTCTTTATTTATTTATAGGGAATTCTGATGATAGATTAAGAACCTACTTTTATCGCATAATTATGATCAGAATCGAGTACAGAGTGCTCTTCTTCAATATCTAAAATTTGTCACCAGTCACCCTGTACATTAATCAATATTGCTATACTGCAGGCTACAATATCGTAGATTAAGCAACGCTCGGCCGCGTTTCATTTCCCACGGCGGCGACTTCCGAGCTTCAGAGGGCACGTTAAGCCGTCCGTCCCGGATGCTGTATACTTGTATACAGTAATTATAAGTGGTTGGTGGAAGTCATTTAGGCGCCCTAAAAATTCTGATATCCACCAACCAGCACTGGGCCATTGGTATACCCATCCACGCAACATCGAATACATAAGGTTCTGCCGGTATTTTTCTCAAAACCTTAAAGGGAACGTCTGACTATATGTTTGGGATAGCCCTTTTATAAATATGAATCAATTGTTTATCTGGTTTGCAACAGGCTAGGAATAGTTCTAAGAGTATTTAATATGATACACTACCTAGGATATAATTTCTCTGTAAAAAACTTCAACAACAAAGACATCAACAAAATTAATACCAAACTGCACTTGAGCGAAGCCGAATTTGTACCTGCTGTTTTTTTCACACGAATATACTATATTATTATGGTGAATACATTGTTCCTTGTTACTCACATATACTTTAACCTAATCTCTTTGTGATTTATAGGTTCTCATCAAGACATGGCTGCAATAAGCTTTGGAAAACTTATCCAGTAAATAAAACTCATAGGTATTGCGAATTTCATATAGCAGAAAAAAGTAACGTCAACATGAAATATGATGTTACGATATTGCATCTTATCAAAATAAACTGAGGCAGCTATGATAATAAACTCTACGTTTCTGAAGAATTCAATAAAATTTTCATCATTGACGCTATCGCATATTTCATGTTTATTTATCTGAAATACACTGTGAAATACATTCATTTGAAACATGTACTTGCTCACTTTTATTCATTTATGACACGACTTTTTTTTCATACCCAAGATTCAATAAATATAAAAAACATACACATACAACTTCACACCTGTCTCAGAGACAAGGGAACGCCAATCATTACGATCCAGAAAGAGGTACTATAATATAAAATATAATGGTTTAAAGAGACACAGGTACAAAGGAAGTGATAATTTCTATAGAAACTAATGAATCAAGAAAAAAATATCCCATCAACTTACATACGGCAGCGTTACCTTTTCAAAAGATTTCTTCATTAGCTATTTAAAGTATCATAGTGTTTTTATCTTCGACAGTTGAGAGGTCAAATCCTGATTAGTCAACAATATAAAAGTAGTACTTATCTACGTACATGCATTGTCACAAATATTACTTTTTATCACAAAGATACGACCATTTATAAGCATTAGCACAGTATGTCCGAGGACATCTATAGGACCTTCACAAAATCCCCTGTTTTGTATGCTACGAGACGTGCTCATGAATCATAGTACGTATATGTTAAGATAGCTATATTTCTCGAATACTTCGATCTATTTTGGAACATTCGTGAATGGGGTTAGTTTTATCTGAAGATTCGCTTAAGATATAGTTTGTGATTAATGCTTGATTTCCGTTAGAGAAAGAGGTTGTATAATTGACGAAGAGGCAATATAGAAGTGCCAAGGCCAATCAGATAATTCTCTTAAAATAAATTAAGATTTTCAGTTTATCGTTCTTCCTTGGTGTTCTTCCACTTTTACTTATATCTGTTGAAATAAACTAGAAATTGACTACAGGTTTCATGATCCATTTCAAACTATTTTAATTAAGTAAATTAGTAACGTTCAGTTTTTATTAATCACGTAAGCTAAAACATCTAATTGTCGTCTGTTGTGTTCATTGTAGAGATATAAATATAACAAAACAAACTTTTAATTTTCGGCTTAGCCTACTATCGGATTATTTTGTTTGGGCTAGTATTTATCATACAGGGTGTTTGATAGAGGGTCCGACAAACTAAGTGAGCGTGCTCGGGAACACATTTGGAGAATACAATTTGGCCGAAAGAAATACTTCGTAGGTGCGAGGCATGTATTCGTAACAGAGGAGCTCTGCTGTGTTCGAGCAAGAATTGAAATAAAAATAATTTTGAATTTATTTCTGTTGTTTGAATTTGCCTTTATACCTCATTTATTTAACACGCATTCTGCTCCTGCATTACCGGTGGTTCTTTTTAAATAATTGTCAAAGTTGAATGAATTTCAAAAATTGAACTTTGATGTAAAATTTTTTTTGATTATTTCACTCTAAGCCCCAATTTTAACGATGTATTAAAACGCGATCAATTCGAGTTGAACTCAGATTATATATTAAAACGAGTTCCGCCTTCAAGTTTCTTTTTCACCGACATAAATAAATCTTACATTAGCTTAAATTAGCAACTAAACGTCCGATTTTCGCCGCTTAGCGTGTTAAAACGAGTTTAAGAGCTACCTGCTGTCATTGTCAATGTGTCATAAGAAACTATTATTTGTTTATAACAAGGCATTTTGCGAAGTGGAATTATATCATATTAAATTTATATTTTCCCGTATTTGTTTATGGGTAAAAAGGGAAGGGATAATTGTTTATATCTTTGTGATTTATTTGTAAAGTTGAAGTTTCTTAGAACTAAAATGAATAGAGCCTTGGCACAAGTTGTTGGCGAAGATTTACACATATGTCAGTTTTGTTAATAAATATCGTAATAAGCGAAACAGTTATATATATATTGATTATTTACATCTAGAACTAACGATTAAAAAATATCATGATCTGTTATTTATTAAATGACTTATTTCGTCATTTGAGAAGGAACAATTTTTTTTATTGCTTCACTTTGAACGCACATGAAGGAATGCATTCATTCGTAGTCATAAGAGTCATTGCTAAACTAAATTTTACGAAACGAGATGAAAACGAAGCCCATGAAATCCGTGACACGTAAATCGCGATCAAAACTACCTTCTGATCTTGTTCTGATTAGATCTGAGATTTGTCAATCTCGGATCAAAAGGAAATTGGTGAAATCACCCCTTAGAGTTCTACATCAGCTAGTTTGCACTGGTTCTATCTAATTTTACTTCACGTGGCTTAAAGATGTATAAGAGATCTAAAGTAGGTAAAACATCCAGTCTTAAAAAAATATGAAAAACGTTATGGAGGTAAATGTGTACAACTTTGGTGAAAACCGAAAAATTAACAAACAATTTCATAAAAAACATTTTTTTTTTTTTATATTGTAAGGATAGGACGTTTGTCTTCCATGCCACCTGATGGAAAGTGCGCATGAAGACTATGGTGTTACACGTCCATCCACGAGAAACCTATTCACTCGACACTTAAAAGTTCCAGGACTGTAGTGGTCAGGAAAAACAGACGCAGGCAGATTGTTCCACACCTTGGCAATCCGTACCAAAAAGGAACTATCGAAGCGTTTTGTTCGACTTCTTGGTATATCCACTATATACGGATGGAAGTTCTGTCTGCGTCTGGTAGTCCGGTGGTAAAAAGGGGTGGGTTCAATTTGGTCAAAAAGAGCACTCGCACACTCACTAAAATGTAGCCGATAAAATACTGTCAAACAAGCAAACAAGAAAACATAGAAATTTGCGATTCCGCATTTCCGCGATTTCCGCGCCACGATAGAAAATATTTTGTTTGTATGAAGCGTTCTGGACGGTAGCGATGCGAGCAGCTGGCAACGAGCGGCGAGCGCTATAAGCTGGGAGTGCGCGATCGAGCGGTTTTAGTGTAATCAGTTGCCCACCGATATCGATAACTATTTTAAATGTTAAATAAATGACATCGTTAAATGTCATTGGAAGAAATTATTTCAGCTGTTTTAGAAAGACCACCGAACGGTAAATAAAAAATAAAACAGCCTAAATTTCAACCACAAAAATCGAAGAATAATATATTATGAGAATAAAAAACTATTTTTCTGCTGGAGATATTACACGTTTGTAAATATAATCCGATCCTTATTCTGATTTAATATTCTCCAGGGCCAGGGTTTGTGAATTCTCAAATGATTTCACAAACATGTTACAAACGTTACAAAAAAAATGTTACAAACGTGTCATCAAACAATTTGATTGAATTTCGTCTTTGGTCTTCGTAATTACGACGAAACTCGCTTCCTTTGTTGAAAGTATGGATTTAAGTCTTCTTTTGTCCATAGTAAATCGTATCTTATAAATGAACTGTGAAAGTATTCATGACACCGTATCGGCATTATCGTTTGTTCGGTACGTCTCTTAAACCGCGAGGAATCGCTCCGCTGCCCGCTGGCGTTGAGAACATTTGCGCCGCTGTCGCTGTTGGTGTCGTCCAGTTTGCAACCAAAGACTTTTGAGTGCCATGAGAATACACTTTATTTATGTATAGGGAATTCTAGTGACAAATTACGTTCCTACCTTTTTTACATAATTATGACCAGAACCAAGTACAGAGTGCTCTCCTGTAAAAAGCGGCCTAGACCAATACCGTTTTTGACGAAACAAGAATTTGACGAATACCGTCGCTACCTGTAATACAGTGCACGGGAGGCTTTTAAGTGTATGCGTGGGCTTACTTATAATATTTTAATAAACGTTGATTTTAGCTAACTTAATAAAAAAGATGCAGATGTTTTATCACTTTAAAAAAAATTCAATACTATTAAACTTAAATAAAATCTTATAAAAATCATAGGTTTTACCAAACGAGATAACTATGCATACGTAATACCACAATCTTCACAAATTACACAAAGCAAAAATTTTGCGGACCAGTGTCCACAAATGGAATTGCTTACACAATTCCGGTTAATGACGTAGTCATGCAGAGATTATCTTCACACCATTGTGGAAGTTACTGCTTTGATATAAGATTCATAATAAAATAAACTATGATCCAAGTTAAAGCTCTCATTTGTAATCAAATTATATGGTGATAACGTCAGATGTAAATGAAGCGCTTCACGACAAATTGGCTTTTGTGACTTTGACCGGTTATAAATAAATAATGCTACCTACGGTCGCGTAACTCTGAAGGCCAAATGTGTAAAAATTGGTAAACTAGCCAGCCAACATATCTGTTCGCGTAGGGTTGGCTTAGAAGAGCCTTACCACCCGTGGATAAGGGTGTCGTAAATGCGACTAATCCGAGTTACCCCTCTGAAGATCCCGTCAAGGTCCGACAGGCTAGCGACAACCCCTCATATAAAATCTGCCGCCAATTGTCACCACTCTGACGGTGATGTGTTCCGGCAATATTTTCTGAAGAGCCAGTTCTTTCCTAGGCCCCTTTTGCTTTTATCTTCGCCCTAATATTCAATCACCATCAGGTTTAGACTGAGTAAATAAAAAAAATCTAATCATAAAATCACTACATAACTCATTTTGAGTCATTTGAGTAGATATTACTACTATTTTTGTATGAGGAAAGGATTGATATAAAATAAAGCCTCCAACTACTTCAGATACCAGATCTACATATTATGTAAAAAAAACGAAGCATAATTGTTTAAAATGTTTTATTTTATTATTGTAAATAAAAAATATTATTATAGAGATTGTTGATGGCGACAACTGTTCGTTTCTGCAGGACAAGAATAGATTGCAAAATTGGCGGGATTTTTCATTCTTTTGCAGTAGGCCGGCCAGACTAGTTTTTAGGAAACGAATTTCATTTCGGTATTCTCGGGTGAAGGTAACCAGAGATAGCGTTATTGTTTGAATCACAATATCAATCACATACAGGGTTGATTTGTGGTCATCTACTAGATTTTTTCAATCAATAAACGATACGATGACCCACAGCCCCTAACCCCTTGGGGGGTTGGGTTGAGTATACCGTGCTTCATATTTTTGTACACCATATTTTGTAAAATCTGTACCGCTTTTGCGCTTGGTATAAGGATTTTTTTATGGCAGTTTTTCATATACGTAGGAAGTCGGACGAAGACTGTATGGTATTTATGACTAACGGTTATTGTTGATCCAGCTTGAATAGTGAACTAAGTATATTGATATAACTATGTATAGGTATTGAAATAAACTGAAATGTTTTTAATGGGCGAATTACACTTTAAATTAAGATAAAAAATATACCTTGCTCCTAAGTTAAAGATCGCATGACAACGGTAAATCTTCATAAATTGTTTTCGGCTGCTGTCACAAACTTTAATTTAGAACCCATTTCCTTGTCCTTTGAATACTTAGAATGTAATAAGGTTGAAAGTTCCAGCCTCGTTTCATTTTCTTTTCTCCTGGCTTCTCAGAAACAGTGTGCATAACTATTAAATAAAACACTTTTTAGTCGGATTTATCGCGTATATTTACATTTTAAATTTTGAATCGACGTTTCGGTGTCTTTGCAGACCCCGGAGTCGCTCGTGACCACGTATGAATCGCAAAAACTTAAGACAATATTAGTGTGCATAACATTGTCATAACTTGAAACAGTAGGGTAAAGGCAAGGTAATAATTTGCTAAGCAATAAAGAAACTTAAATGGGTCACAAAATATATTCTGTGGAAGGGATATTTTTTTATTGCTGGCCAAATCCGCGTTTGATCTCAATCTCACCGGATGGTATGTGAATATGAGGTCAAAGATGACAGCACACGGGTTTATGAAGGACCTGGCTCTACATCAAATATTGCCGGAACACATCACCGCTGGAGCAGTGGTATTTTTTACAGATTTTATATAAAGAGTCCACTCCAATTAGTCGCCTTTTATGACACGCTTTTCCAGGAGTGGTAGGACTATTCTAAGCTGACCCTAAGCGGGTTTATATAAAAAAAAAATATATAGAAAAAGTCCTTTTCTTTCCTTTTTCGTGATATTTTTTTCCATGCTGGAATGGGAGCAAAGAAAAGACGTAGAATGTGCCAGCTGCTTCTCTTCCCAGGCATACTGTAAAAATCAGTTCAGGAACAGAGGATTTATTAGAGGTTTGTTTGTGGGCGATAGGCTGACCCCCTGCAACAGTCTCTCTTCACCATTATAATGCCTCCAAATTTGTCAAACGTGACAACAGATGGTTATGTGACCTCTGGTGTTCTGCCTACCCCGTGGGGGATGCAGGCGTGATGTTGTGTATGTATCTATGGAAAAAGGCCTTAATTTTTGCGTCCACTTAATTTACCAAAATTTGTTTGGGCAATTCTCTGAAGTTCATTCTATAGCCACAAATAAACCAACCGAGTGTTTCGATCTTCATTGATGTGGAGTGTAGGTTCTTATCAACTAAAGCAGTCTTATTCGCACATGCAAAGGCTTAATAAGACTTAAATATTAGATTAATCATTTCGTACAACGTGAGCATAAGACTCGCACTCCTGTGCAAGTAGTGCAATGTTTCAACTTATGCAAAGCTTAATGCATAATTTCTTAGAATATGTACTCAATAAAGCTCATTGAAGCTAGAGCTTGAAATTATTTAGGTACTGTATTTTCGACAAATATCATGTCCTTTTTCCTAGTAGGTATTATGAATTTAAATTTGATAGAATTTTGCTCTTTGGCAATAAAATGGCTCGGCAAGTCGAAGTGTAGTCACGCAAACAATTAGAGTAAATCTAGGAAAAACACAGGCTTTTGGCGTGGTAGTTTAACAAGCTTAGGCTTTAGCATCTGAAGTTGCAGGCAATAGCTAATATTTAGGAAGCATGTAACAGTTTAGACATTGATGAATAGGTAGACTGTATACTAGATTACTAAATAGGATATTATTTATCGCAGTAATATGAGAGCAGTGTCTCCCTGACTGGCTATCCTTCCGATATCAATCAACCAGTCCAGTAGAAGGATGTCAAAGGTGGTGCTTAGTGAGTATTCTTGTTCTTAGAGGAGTCCCCGGGGTTTTTTTCCGCCAAGGATTTTTCGACACCCAACAGAGACCCCCTAGGGAATCTCACGATGGGATGAGGTGAATACTGTTCGTAATGTTCGTAAGGGGCTTGCACGAGGGACACATAAGCTACCTCGCAGGGTTGCCTGAAAGCGCGTTGACTTTCTCAGCTATTATGAGCATACCCTTCAAACACAACCTTGATGATATTTTGTGTTTCCTGGAACAATCGATTGATTCCCACGGGGGAGGAGCAAATCAAGGCTTGCCTACTTAAGCTTTTTTTCATAGTATGTTTATCTATCATATTCTATCATACTCATAGATTATGTAGTTTAAAGGAAAGCAGATACTCCATTTACATGATACCAACACGTTTTTAAACCACAGAAAGTCTGAAATAAAGGTATATAAAAACTGTTACAACTCGTCTGTGCCTTCACAGAATTTACATCATTTCATCATTAATGAATTGCTGTCATCCTGCCACGAGCACAGTCATTAAGACCACAATGCATGTTACACCAACAATGGCCGCCATGCCAAATACAGCAGTTTCGATTGCACATTGTCCTTGGATGTTTTAAAAGGATCCCACTGTGGTTCGATTCACTGTTACTCTTTATGTTTCTTTTAGTAACCACAGTCACCACGGGGCGCCACGACGACTTATATGCACAGTGCCTTGTCTACACTAATGTCAAAAAGTACTTTTATTTTTTCGAATCGTAAGTAATCAAGATAGCCTTATATATAATAAAATCGGAATGGAATATGCTTACAATATGTATGAAATTTCTGTAATTCCTATGATTCTGCTTGTGTTTTAAGTGTTATTTACACGGCCGTGGTATTGTATAACAAAAATTTATGTTCAGTTAAGGTGCAAAATAATCTTCACATAAATAAATTAATGACCTTCTAAGTATAATTATAATTAATTAACATTAACAAAAAATAATTTCATACTAAAGTGGTTATTGCGATAACCGCTTTAGTACGAATTGAATGGATGACCAGAACTGAATAGAATAAAGTTTATTTCCAAAATACAATGAAATTCATCCTCAGACAAATACAAAAATGTCGTAATATATAAACTTTATAAGTTTTGTATTTTCTTTCTTTTTTCTTAAAAACCGTTTTTTAACCCTCAAAGTTTTTCACCTGTAAATTTTATGTTTATGTTTTGTACGAAAAGACAATTGCTACGGTAAATGAAAACATAAAAGGCCTTCCTAATTTAAAAATAATTAAATATTTTAAACATAAAACTCAAATTCACGCAGTCATAAATAATATTTATACCGAAAACGAATAACGTGTCAAACAATATTAGAACTTATTTACATTTTGTTTACGCAGGTTCTTCAACTTTAGATAATTGTGACAAAGACGATCTTAATTCGTTTCTGTTTTCGGGTTTATGTGTGGCAAACAAAATTTTCTTGCTCTTAATTTCTTCTCAACATGGTAAAATTTATAATTTAGAGTTTGAGAATCCAGAGTTTTACCTCGATCTCAACTGGGGCCAGGTATGGGGT
Organism: Stenoptilia bipunctidactyla; assembly: GCA_944452665.1. Lineage (NCBI taxonomy): Eukaryota > Metazoa > Arthropoda > Insecta > Lepidoptera > Pterophoridae > Stenoptilia > Stenoptilia bipunctidactyla. The sequence continues at coordinate 12,218,893 of OX101738.1, forward strand.
AAGGCATCGGCCTTGGCGCACGTTTAAGGGCAGGAGGCGCGCCGCGCGGGGCGTCACGTCGTGCGATTTTCGCTTATTTTTTCGTTTATCGCGGGCTTTCCTATGTAACTATTCGCTGGTTTAGAGTAAAACTGGCGATGTTACAAAACGCGCGAAGCCTCGCTCGACGTGCCGCCTGTGCCTTAACTTGCCCTAAGAGAATGCGTCGACGTGATCGTTGCAAGCTCACGCGATTTTCAATTATTTCAACATACCGATTGATACGGGATTTCTTATTATTGATGAGAATTGGATATGATCTGCCTATTTATAAATCAACAAAAAAGTTAATTATGAAGTTTTTAAACAGGCCTTGCCCTGAATCTTGAATACTTACAAATGTTTTTATTCTGTGTTTTCGCGAACAAAAATCCAATATTATTCTGCAGATTTGGTCACCGTATGGCCGTAGTAAAAAAGTTTTCAAAGTTTTTCGGGGAATTTTGTAACCCAAAATCACGTTATTTTTTACAGATTTTGATTCAACTTGGTAACCTTAACTTCTCGGAAATGTAGCTATTGCAAAAGTTTAAAGTTGATTTGAAAACAGAATTCGCAAAACTAACTTTAATAGACTTTCAACATGAATGATATTCATTTATGTAAGCATGAGTTTACGTTAAAAATGTAAGTAGGTACTGAATTACATTCGGAAATTTAGGTTATAAAAATGCGTAGTATCTATGTTTTGACTGATCTGTAAGTAGGTATTTATCTTTTCAAAAATTTCACCCAGCAAAACCGGTTTAGTACCTACGAGTTGAACTAGCACAAAGAGAAGGAAAACATGGTGTATTTTTTAAATTATTTATTATAAATCAAAACTATAAAGAGTAGTCAATTCTTTGATTATCGAGTAATCAACAATTAAAAAACAAAAACACAAGAATAAAAACATATTATATATCTTTGACGTATTAGTAGTAGAAAACTTTTTAAAAAAAGTTTGAGTGGCATTACCCCCAACTATGGGTAATGCCGCTCATGGTACTCGGTAATGACGCTCGATTTTTTTTTAGGATATGACGAGTAATATACATTTTAATTAAAGAAATGTTAATGCGATCAACCTAATACAATCAAAGGAAAGTTTACAATCACTATGAATACAATATGCATACGTGTTGTATGGGTGCAGGAGACTTGGTGGTATACATAATTCTGTTGCAGACTGTACCCATAACACAAACTATGTGCTTACTTTATACTAGATGACACTGTGTGAATATTTGTGCAACAATATTATATTTCCCGTTCCTGTGGGAATTTCAGGAATTCCTTCTTTAGTGCACTCCACACCTTGTAATGGATTTATGTTCTAAATTCCAGCTCTCTACTCCCATTAGTTAAGCATGTACGTTATCTATCAGTCACTCAGTCAGTGACGGAATAGTTAAATTTATATTCATTAGATTATTACTTTACACATCGAGAAATTTATAGATTTGCATAGAAATACCTATGTTCCTTTACATCATAACTTAATAATTCTGTATATTTTAGTAATTGCGCAAAAGACATTACTTGATGTCCAGGGTCATAAATGTTAGAAGGGTTAGAGTCCCGGCAATATTCACCATCAAGCCAAAATACGTTCCATGTTACAGCTAAATCGAATTATAATAACGCTAAAATCAAACGGAGAGCATTTACATTAACGTTGGTCAATGGAAAAAGGATATGTTTTTATAAAGATGATGCATTTAAACTCAAGTTAGGATTAAGTTCGTTCGTAATTAGTTAGCAACTGCCTTTTAAACTTAATTATTCAACCAAATTATTGGTCTAATTACCTATGTATGAAGAAATCATTTCTTTTTAGTTTATGCCAGTCAGGTCCATTTATAATAAGCCTAATACGATATCACCGGATGACGGCGAGGCCTGAGGGGCCAAATGCTGGTGATCTAACGTGAAGACCTCGTGCTGTAAGAAGTTCGGTGAGATGCCCTGGGTCTGGTGCATGCCGCTCATTTGGACCATAGCACCATCGGTTTTGCGGACGAATGCGTCAGCGTTCCCATGTTTTCGCCATAATGGTGCATGGAAACACATCCAGGGGTTTTTGTCGGTGCGTGTCTGATATAACCCGCCGCGCTCCCGAGTGACCGGGAATCTTTTACGATTTCCCTTTATTAAAAAAGCGCTTATTCCCCTAAAAAACTTGTGTAATAAATGAATTTATAAAAAAAATATTACTGTCATAAAATATTATATAAGTATATTTTTCGTAATTAATATATCTTTTGTAGATTGTACCGAAATTAATTTCTTAATTTTAACTATTTATATCAAGGTTATTTAATAAGATTAATATCAAGAGGAAAAAGGTTACAATGAAAATGATTACTTAAATTATAATTAAAACCTTGAATGAAAATAATTTGAGGTTGAGCATTAAAATTGGCTGTTATCCTTTATTACTTGTTCGCTTCAATTCCTTTTACACTTAAAATTTATCTTCTTAACAAAAAATGAGACATCTTCCGCGTTCTACCGGCGAAATTTCTACCAGCAATAATTTTTTCCGCTTTTGATCGGCGAGCAAAAATCATTCTTCATTCTACTGGCAATAAAATTAACAAAAGAGGTACTTATGTTGGGGAAAAAAATATCTGCTGATAATTTCCAACCGACTTCAAAAAAAGCAGGAGGTACTCAATTCGCCTGTATGTTTTTTATGTTTGTTACCTCATAACTTTTGACTGGGTGAAGCGATTTTGATGATTACTTGGATGGGTGACCGCCGACCATTCATATCTCACGACGACTTCCGTGCTTCGGAGGGTACGTTAAGCAGTCGGTCCCGGGTGCTGTATACTTGTATACAGTAGTCGTGAGGGTTTGTCAGAAGCCATCTAAGCGCCCTAAAAATTCTGGCATCCACCACCCAGCACTGGGCCAGCTTGGTGGATTATGGCCTATACCTCCTCTTCACCCAGGGGAGAGACTCATGCCCTGCAGTGGGCTCATTTCAAAGAGTTGTGATGATGATGATGATGATGAATGCTATAAGAAAACTTAGAGATGCCCTACCACCCCAGGATAAGCTTGTCGTAAAAGGTGACTAGTCCGAGCGACCCCCGCTTGGTGGTAGGATCACGTCAGGGCTCAACTGTCATCCACCCATATAAAATCTGCCGCCAAATAACAACGCTCCGGCAGTGATGTGTTCCGACAATTATTTACACATACTCTCTCATTCACATACACCAATACACACACAAATAGTAATGAGCTCATTATAACTAATGTTCATTATAGAGTCAATTTTAAGAGACACAACATTGCTACCTCTGTCGCACTAAGTAGAAGTAGAACAATTTAACATATTATGACATTGTTACCTATCTGTGACCAAAAATATGTACCTACATAGTATTGGGTCATACAAAACTTTACGAACCCTCTAACAAATATAAGTTTTCATTAATTATTAAATATTGATTTGAATAAGTATATCCTAATTTTTATGTTTATTTGGCACAAAATGTTTAAATAATTTGTATAAACGCCATCCTATTTCTATTCCATCCATATTACAAACCCGTACAAATTTCTGCCAAAAATGAATTAATACTAATTAATTTAATAGGAAAATTAATAATTTGTCTTATAAGGCGAACGTATCAACGAAGTTACATCCATTCACAACGACGCGACGACGACGTGTGACCCTCAAGTGTGTGCCTTTTGGTACTTTTTCCGCCAAAGAAAGCGTAGCACCCAAGTAAAATGTCTGGCCCCTAAACTAGATAGAGTCTGTATATTAGATAGAGAACAGCGTCCTCCCCATTTCGTTTTCCTAACAATATTTAATTTATAATTATACAAAACAGGTAACTATGTTAGTACTTCTTATGCAGTGTGCATTGTTGTCCTAAAATTTGGTAAACTATAATCAATCAAACATTCGGCTGAATGACGCATCCAAATCGGTTCACCCAAACGCGAGAAAATCGCGGACAAACATACATACATACTTACAGGTCAAACTGAAAACCTCCTTTTATTGAATTCGGTTAACAAATAAAAAAAATATTCACCCGTTGAAAAATCGCCGGTATAACGCGGAACGACCCTCTCTATAGTCAAGCAGTATTATTAGCTCTTGCTTCCTAATAATGCCCAGATATTTTTGACTGACTTCAAAAGAGGAGGCTTTTTTTGAATATTCTCAGTTCGGCTCTATGTTAGTGACGTAATTATTTCTGCAATTCAAAATATACGAGTATATGCTATAAGAGTTTGATAATTATGTTTTACTTGGTAGAATATATATAAATTTATTCAATGATAATGAAACACGTATTAAAAAAATATCAAAGAAAACAGAACAAAATATATTGATTGATAACGTTTTGGCAATAAATTGAAAATGTTCGTAAAGTCGGTTATTTAATGCTTTGCATTCGTTGCTTATAACAGTTTTATTAAAATAATTTAGTTCTTAATTTCGAGTCGTGGTATCGAAGACTGGATTAAAATTTAACCAAAAGTAATGTTTTAAGTTGGATAGAGAAGGGAGGAAGGATTATGAATAGCTATATGTAGTGTTACCTAAAGTAATAGCCTAAGTAACCTACTATTTAAAAGAAAAAGGTTAAAGAAATAAAGGATAAAGTTAAAGTTTATATATTAACAAAAAAAAGGTTACAAGTATGTATAAAAGCACTATTTTCACTTACAGTCCACTAGGATTTGTTTAAATATAACACTGAGATTTTTCCAATATTTATATGTACAGAAGTTTCCAGGTTATCCACAGTTCCAAAAGGTTTATTTAGTTATATATAGCGGCTCCAAAAGATATTGTAGTTATATTCTACTATTTCATTTTACTATAGTTATTAGTATTTTTAGTGATAATCTTCAATGCCAAGTACTCTCCTCGGTGTTTTAGTTTCTGGAGCAACGGTGGTGGTATGGCAAAAGTGGAGCTGATACTTCTCTTGATTTTAAGTGTACAAGTCTCAGAATAATTTATATTAAAGTAATAATATAAAAATTAATTGAAAAGGAAATGAATATAAAACCTAATAACAGTTTATAAATTATCTGTGCCGAAAAGTGACATAAGCTACATGACAATTTTTAGAGTTGACAAGTAAATAAATAGTTTTTCAGATACAAAAATATAAACAACAATAACAATACAAAATATGAGCTAAAATTACACATGCAACGTGAGTTAAAATGTAAGACAACTATTAACAAAACCAATGGAATACAAAACAGTAGGTACAAAAGTAATTATATTACATACTAGCTGCTGCCCGCGACGTCGTCTGCGTGAACGCTATGCAGCACCAAACGCACCTACGATTATAACACTGCTAGCGTGATAATATGTAGCCTATATGTTGACCCGACTTCTTAACTATCTTCATGCCAAATTTGAAGTAAATCCATGCAGTACTTTTTGAGTTTATCCCGGAAAGACAAACAGACAAACAGACAAACAGACAAAAATTCTAAAAACTATATTTTTTGTTTCTGTTTCGATTGTAGATCATACCCCAAGTATTCTTTTAAAAAAATATTCAATGTACAGTTTTGACTTTCCTACCATTTTATTATTATATTACATATAAGCAAGTCTATATTGATAGCATGAGTCGGAACTTAATTGCATTAAAGTACATTTTATGACGTCATTCTTGTACAACGTGTAGTAATATAAAACAATGCGATTAAGATAGTATCATTCAACACTATCAGTTAGGAATGTTAAAGTTTTCAACTAGCCCCTCCATTGCAAAAAATGTAGGTAGGTACGCGTATTTTCATGGGATGATGAATAATAAATCTTTTCTTTCACAGATCTTAATTTAAACTTTCCGTTTCTTACATGAATTTTGGACACATAGACAAAACAATATGAGTCGCCCAACAAAAAAAAAAGGATTAAAGCCTGTTTTTAACGAGTTATTATTATAGTTTATCAAACAACAACTACTGTAGATATGAAATTACATTATTTTTCAATAATCAAATACCTTTTTTGTAAAATAAATAAATCTTGAAATATGCTTCCCATACTGTACGAACGGTACTCCTGCAAAGAATTTGCTCCGTCACTTGACCCGGTCCAAGTGCCCTACACATTGTTAGCCCTCTCGGCCCATAAGTGGGCTTTGTTCTTTTTCTCGTGTAAGCCTCCTAACTCTTTAATGTCAGCCACAGGAAATGAACAAATAGTCGGTTTTTGACTGGAATACTCGTCGTTTAAGGGTTTTACGTTTCAACTACGGATTTTCAATGCTTAAGTAAATAGTTTAGTTTCTTTAGCAAATAATTTGGGCTTCCTATTTAATATTGGTAGTTTGAATTTGAATTTGAATTTGCCATCGTGGTGAGAGGATTAGTCAGCCTAGGCCCTGCGTTACCAGACCTAGCTGCTTCCATAGTGCGCCGCGCGGAGGATCCTTTCTTGCACTCCATGCTCCATGCGGTGCACTCCATGCGGTGCTGTAGAGGTGGCGAAATTTTGGACGAACAAAATTTGAATTTGTTCGACTCGCAAGAAGAAGAAGAAGAAGAAGATTGGTAATATAAAGATTTGTATTCTAGCTCAGGTTATTTTTTAAGAAAATGCCATTCCTAAACAAAAACTGGAGTAAAAAAGCTGAAAGGCTTATTTTATTGTTTGCATTTAATTTGTTTTTGCATTTCACAGCCTAGTTCTTAAGAAAATTTATATCTAATCAAGAAATTCCTCCCGGATCATAAATTACGTGATTAAAACCACGTGCGAATGCTAGGAGAATTTGGAATAAATCTCAAAAACTAATAATTAAAATCGTAGCAATACGCACTTTTAAGCCAATACTTGCTATGATCTAAATATTCACATTATATCCATACAGTAAAAAAAATAAAAAACTAATGCTGTATATTACAAGTTGAAATAAAGACTGAGACACGAGACACGATCTATATTCGTTTGACGGCGTTATAATACCCGGTAGGATCTTCGATGTAGTCCAGTCAAATAAGCTTAAATTAGGTAAGAATCTCGGAATTCAAGATACCCAGCTGTAACTTTGTAAATACTTGTATATTGACACCCTAAAAGTTGTCTCAAAACCTACATATGGTAGGGTGTACGCAACTATTAAATTTCAAGGTTAAAGATCACAAAAATCGGATTTTGCGCTTTTTTTGTAAATATCTCATTTCCTATGGGGTTCTTGCTATTTATGTTTATTATCAATATTGTAGAATACAAAATTCTCTACAAATTTTGTTCAAAAATTTTTTTCATACGGAGAACCGTTTTTGAGATAGAGGGCGGAGAGCGCGCGGTCACAGCATTACTTCAGGTCAACCGGTGCCTCCGGTCGAAAACGCGCCATATACTGGTATAGTCGATGAACTATCAATAAATCAATCGATTATAAATATTCTCAATTTTTATTAACTGTTATATTATATTTTATAATTTTCTTCATGCATTAAATCTATATCTATTCAAAAATTCTGATAACCGTTTCCTAAAATAAAAAAATAATTAAGGGAAAAACTTAAATCATAGTATAATTATATTCCCATTTACACTAATGACATTTTAAATAGAAAATAATTAAATGCATCTTTCAAATCTGTAAATTTTAAAATCCTTCCACTATGTAAAAAATATTATACACTGCCTATTACATGTAAAAACGGAGACTTGACTAAAAATTTTGATAATAATCCTCATTCCAAAACACATATTTTATTTCTGCACGCATTAAGTGGCAGTGACTCAACTTCTACGCTTTTTAAAAAGGGAAAAAACATTTTTAAAAGCTTTTGAGAAACTGACAAATTTAGATGAACTAGCTGCAGCATTTGAGGAATAAAATTGTTCGGTTCAGAGATTATTATGGTGCGTACAGATTGCTAGTAATGCAACTTGTAATGCGCGCGTTCCGTATTTGGACGTGTAGTGCGCAGAATGTTACATTAGAAGTTCCATTACAGCAATCTGTACGCACCATTAGAGAGTGGAACTCAAACCTTATTGGCAATATATAATGCTCCGAAATCTGTGAAAAGTCTCGATCATCTTCGTTATATACATTACGTTAAGTCTACAAAACTTAATAAACCTGTGTAGCTTTCAAAATATTCCACCAACAAGTGCAGCTGCTCATCAACATTTCAAACGTTATACACGTTTTATCAAGTTCAAACTTGGTTAGGCTATGATTTGGAACCCCAGGAGGGGTTTTTTGGAGGTTGAGGCTATGCGAAACGATTTTCTGGAGCCTATCATGACAATTTTAACACTTGCTCCAGAAGATTTGCTAGTTACGATTTTCTGCAGCTAAGAGTGGTTGTGGTTCACGATGCGGATGCAGGAAAGCGGGCTCTTAAGCTTGTGGCCAATGTAATGTGCAAGCTTGTCTCAATGCTCTACCATATCAGAGCGACATTAACGAAGATGGAACCTTTGACCCCGAAATCATGGAAGAATTTGAGACAAATGTCATTGAAGGCGATAATAAAGACCAGTTTGAAATTTGCCAGCAGCCAGAAGACGACGATGAAGAGGAAGAAGATGATTAAAATTATAAATTGTAGTTTTTGTACCCTTTATTCCATTTTTTTACTTTTAATAAAAGTAAATGGTTTGAATGATATTTATTAATAAAAAGATTAAATCATAATTTATTTGTTTTTTTTTTCCTCATGGAAAAAGTTATTAATATTAATTAGGTTAAAATTCAAATATAATTCCTATATTTTCTTTAACAATCTGCAATTACATGGGCAGGTAAGTGTTGTTAAATAAATTAATACTGAATAAAAAGTGGATAGGTTAGGAAAAAAATTATAAAATATAATATAATAGTTAATAAAAATTGACAAATATTTATAATCGATTGATTTATCGATAGTTCATCAACTATATATGGCGCGTTTTCAAACGGAAGCACCGGTTGACCTGAAGTAATGCTGTGTTACTATTATGACTGGACTAATGTGCCTTTCTTATCTTTCAGTCTGCGGCAACACCAAAAGAAGTCGTAGATCGTGGCGCCGCCGTGGTTACTGTGTATATCATACGATATCGCAGGTTAGTCAACGTTCGGCGCGGTCAGTACAAGGATGGGTGAGCGCTGACCATTCATTTCTCACCACGAATTCCGTGCTTCGGAGGCCACATTGAGCAGTCGGTCCTGGGTGCTGCATAGTCGTTAGTGTATGTCAGAAACCATTTCGATACCGGAAGCCCTGCAGTGAGTTCATCACAAAGAGGTTGTGACGATAATGATGAGAAAAGAAGAATAGCTAATCTGAGTGAGCCCCGCTCTTCGCGGTAGGACCCCTTCATATACATATTGCCGCAAATATCATTGCTCAATATTGCTCACCAGTGGTGATGTGTTCCGGCAATATTTAATGAAGACTCATGGTCGTATTACAGAACAGTACTCATGTATTGATACTAGTTTTGAAACTAGTATCAACGACTTTCTTTATTACAAAACGTTGCCTAATACTAGATTCAATGACCAGATATCACTTGAGTACTAAATGATTTGAACTGTGTTCACGCTTATTATAGAACTTTACTTATATGCCAATGATTGAAACTAGTGATTGAAACTGTATTCACTTGAGTGTGCTGTCTACCATACTTGAGTGTACTTCAAAATAATTTTTTGATGTTGTGAACTGTGGCTTAGAGAAAAACTAGATAGGTACGCGATTCGTGCCTTCTTTAATAGTGATCCGTATTAACTACAATAGATCCTTTCAGTGATATTGACCATTACGATAATATTTTTATAACAACTTGAACTTTTTAAAACAAGTTTGAACTTGCTTTTCGTAAATAAAAACTATATTGGAATTTATAATTTTAAGTGACTTTACTTAGTAGTTGGCATTACATTTAGCTTTTACGTTTCGTATTATTTTTGAGTGATAAATATAAATATATTTTCATAGTAAAAAGAAGCGACAGTTATAATTTAACCGTACTGCTTCTATCGAAAAACAGATAAATAATTCAAAACATTGGCAATTTTGTCATATATCATATAGAATTTAACGCAATTTATAAGACATTATAATCTAAACGTTGCGTATAACGTAACAGACCATTAGTTTTTGTTATTAAATGTAATGGGAAACAAATTTATTTCAAAGAAAACCCAGTATCAACTGAGTCAGATATTTGAAACTAGTTTCAGGTAATCTGGTTTTGATAATTGTTTTGTAATAAGACTAAAGCTCAAGTCAAGAATCAGCTGGTGAACAACGCTTACGTGAAACGAGTATTAAGTCTCGTTCTGTAATACGAGCATCAGATATTTGAAACTAGATTCAGGTAATCTGGTTTTGATAATTGTTTTGTAATAAGACTAAAGCTCAAGTCAAGAATTAGCTGGTGAACAACGCTTACGTGAAACGAGTATTAAGTCTCGTTCTGTAAGACGAGCATTAGTTCTTTCCTAAGCCCGTGTGCCATAAGTATAAAGAATCTACTTTCTTTCTTCTATCAACACGATATGGGAATTTACGTTTTTAAAAAAGCGCCTGCGTGGGAATACTAGCTCCGTCTCTTATTTCAATAACCTTTGCTACTAATTTTAAAAATCGTTGTTTCTTTTTCAATTGAATCCTTGTTAAAGCTACTCCTATATTTCATCCTTACTTACCATCAGGTGAAACCAATGATAAGTGTTGGGTGCTGGTTTGCATGTACATTTAAAACCATTAATTTTTATTTTTATCTATAGATATAATAATCCATTTGATTCTCAAGTCATCCATTTTGTAATTAAACACAGGAATACTTAACGAATAGAATCAAGAATTAATCGCCAAAATTTCAAAGGCATATTTCCAAGTAAAGGTGATCATTTCATTTTATACAAAAACAATCAAACGTAATTGAATTTTAATTAAAACCAAATATCCCCGTAGCCCTTCGAACTACAAAGGCGCGAGGGCTCTTCAAGGAATCGCTGAACCTTGCATAATTTCCATTTTATAATAACACGCGGAGATGAGCCCATCACGTCCTTCTGCCTTTGTATTGAACTGTTTTGTAAAAGAATTAGTCGCCCGGGGACTAAGTTATTCAAAACAAATAATAACATCGCAGCCTATTTTTAGAATATTTCGTTTCAAAATCAATCGATTTATACTTCGTGTTTTCACATTTGAATTTTAATACTGTTTCTAACGTGCTGGTGATAGAAAACAGTCTTGTCGATATTATAATTATTACATAACAGCTTGTCTAGAAATTTATTTATTTTGTTTTGCAAAACGTTACCGAAGCTTTAATCCACGCTTTAGAGGAAATGTGGCAGATCTATAATATTTCAATTGTCATATTATAATGGTGCACCATTAGTAGTATTTTTCCAAAATCGCAGTTGTCCACGCTTGGACATGTCAGGGGGCAGTGGCGCGGGACCTCAAGACCAGCTCGACGGGTTCTAGAAGGGACTGGTGCGGCGCTAGGGGGCGCGACAGCGGCTGACGATACTTGTTACGGCTCCACCACGACGACTACATTGTTTTTTGTACCTACTTAATTATTCATTGTAATCTTCATACAAATATACATCAACTATGAGGTTCCTGCGTATTTTTACATATCATCCATAGGCGTAGGACCCTCTCAAACAGGAGTTCTCTCGATAACCATATAGGTGCCATTAAAATTCGATATAAATTTATGTTCACAATTATACATATAATAGTTTTTGTTTCAAATAACGATGGGACTTTTGTTTTTATGATAAGTGATAATGAATCAAAACACAATTAGACTATCTGCTGATTTTTTTTCTTAATATGCAATACGGAATAAATACAAAATTTACATCGCATAACCTTAATTAAAAAAATATTACCGGCCCACCACATTTGTTAAGAAAAACAACCTGTCCTTGCAAATTTAGTTTTTGTGAACATATCGTTATAAGACTAAAAGGGACTTATGAAAACTTACTTAGATTTGGTCATAGATTTTTTGACAGTTTTCTGTGGAGAATTATCAACAAGTAATGATTGAATGAGCTTTCATAATATAGGCGTAAGTTACAAATTGAATGATATCAGAGACGATATTCAACAGTGAGGTTTTATTTTGATTAGTGCGTTAAACCACTTTTTAGTAATAAAATACAAATCTGAAAATAAATTGCCTGTCAGCGATACTGAAATTTCGAATAAATTTAAACCACAAATTTAAATATCTAGGTTTCCCTCTAGTTCCCTCAATTAACGTCCAAAAAAGTGTAAAACTGAAAAACCAACATTAACTCGTCTGCCGTCCGTCCATCCGCAGGAATTTTATTAAAAAGGTATTATAAGATTAACCATCGAGGCAGGAACCTCGCTCGGTTCTCAGTCGACTAATTTGAAGAGCAAATGCAATTAGTGCCCAAGATTACCCTATTCTAACGTACTTCACCATCAGATTAATAAGCTACAAAGCTGTTATCTTTCATAATAAATGTTTAAGAGTAAATTGCTATATGACAATTTTTAAAAACGTACGAGTATCTCTGTTGAACACTGTTGAACTACTGAACAGTAAAATATTTCTGAAACTCACACAACATTATCAAGCCCAAACTAAGTTTCTTGAAGAATTTGGATATGGATACTAGATAATTGATATATATTACTTAAGGAATATATAAACATATTGAATAAATACATATTTTTTATCAGAATATAAACTTAAATAAACATATAAACTTCCATGACTTGACGACTAATATCTGTTCTCATCACACAAATTTCCGCCGCCGCCGGGATTCGAACCCAGGAGCTCTGGCATAGAAGGCAATGTATGTTACCACTACACTAGCCGGTTGTCATAGAGTTAGCGTATCGTAGGGTTTATTAAGTAACTACACTGATATGTTGTTTTTTATGTTAATGTCTTTTATATAAATCTTCTTGAAAGTTTTATATAACAATTACTTTTATAAATATTACGAGGACGCGCTATAAGGAACCAAAACTATCAGCTCAGAATCAGTGGCACATCACACAAACTTTTTAATTAAGCGTGGGACCACAGATCCGAAAAAGGTAAAAAAATTCAATGTGACGCGGTTTATAAACCTACTATGAAGACAAGGGCTAAGTAAACTAACTTAGGCCAGATATAAATTCGATTAAACATCTCAGCACGAGATAGGTTGGCTTATTACGTCTACTTTATGTAGGCTGTGGCGGCATAGGTCAAAAGTTCACTGTGAGCACTCGTTTGAGCAATACGCGTATCTCTTTTACCGCATAAATCCAGTGGTTCTCAACCTTTGTAATTGGAGTCGAATTTTTCGGGAAATAGTTTTTTGAAAAAAAAGAAAATCAATATGTTCAAGTGCGCAATCTGTGAATCTGATTTTAATGACGGTGTAAAATGTACGGTTTGCAAAAAAAGCCTTGACTTTGCGTGTGCCGGTATCACTGAGGCTGGATTCAGAAAACTGGGGACAGAACGCAGAGGCAACTGGAGATGCAATTCCTGTAAAACATCCCCACCTTCACCTTCTCCAATTTCCTCGGAGGCTACTCTTGAAACAATAATGCAAGAAATACGAGGCATGAAAACGCAGCTGCTATGCCTTCCTACTCTGGCACAAGACATCCGGGCGATAAAAGATGAAGTATCCGAATTAAAAACCACGAGTCAGTTCATTAGTGATAAAGTGGATGATCTCTCTAAGAGAATAGAAACCACAGAGCTGAAGATCAAGGATCTTGAAAAGAACCAGGAAGAAGTTGTCGCCTTTAAAAATAAGCTATCTGCCTTTGAATTTGACATTATTTCTGCAGAACGCCGAGTTAGACTTAACAACATCGAAATTAAGGGTGTACCTACCAAGAAGGATGAAGATCTATTCTCTGTTGTTAATAGGATAAGTCTGGCTGTTGGGTATAGTTTTCCCAAAACTCAAATTAACTATATAGCCAGGGTACCTCTTCGTAATTCTTCAGATAAGTCGATTGTGGTGAGTTTCATCAACAGATATATTAAAGAAGAATTCGTTTCGGCGTCTCGCAATAAAAAGGATCTAACTGCGAGTGAAATAGGTTTCTCAAATGGCACCACGAAAATTTACGTGAACGACCACCTCACCCCAGAACACAAAATACTACTAACAAAAGCGAAGTCTCTGGCAAAGAGCAAAAACTACAGCTTCATCTGGGTGAAACACGGCAAGATCCACATACGCAAGAGTACTGATTCCAAAGTTTTCATAATTAACACCGAGAAAGATTTAAACAAGATTGCCTAAACTGCTTATTTACTATGATTGACTTAATTTTTGTAACGTATAAATTAACGCCTAAGAAAGTGAATATTAACTTAATTACTTTTCACCATTTAAGAATTTCGAATAACAGCCTTAAAGTTACTAAAAGTTACTGTAATTTGCATTTTGAAATCTTTTATTTAAATTATAAATCTCGCAATCGATTTATAACATTGAATTTACGATCTATATATAAAATTTACTGTTTAAAAAAATATTTCATATTCCTTAAGTTCCATATTTCTCATGAAATAGACTTTGTAATTTTAATTTACTTTTCGACCGCATGTTTGACAACCTCTGTCTTGTTACCTGCGCTTGGACCGCTCTTTTGTTCTCGCTCGGGTGGCTTTTGTGTTCGATGGTTTGTGTTTTTTCTATTCATTGATGTTGTTGCCAACTTGTTCGCAGTTCGATCTCTTATAAAACATATTATTTACATTGCGAAATGCTACCTGCACGCATTACTATTTTTATTGTATATTAATAATTTGGAAGTTATTATTTTTGCTAAAAATATTATTAATGCTGCGCGTTGGTTTTTGCTTAATGCTTTTAATAAATTTTATACACTTAGAGCCTTGTTCATACATACTTATTCATATATAGCTTTTTTGAATATAAAATATTTTAAAATATTTATGTTAAAAATTAATACTATTTGCATCACGCGATGTTACCCGCGACTAAATCCCAGGAAGACACTGTACTTATTAGGGATAGAAAATAACCTGCCTATCTATTTATACGTGAATACCAGAAATGAGCTACTTCCGCTACTCATTTCATTAAAAAGTGTTAAGCAGGTTGAGCGGGAATTATTGACAAACTTACACATGTACATAGATAGATATGGACAGACTTCGCCATTTGAAATTATTATTATGAAACTATTTTTATATTTCATTGTTATTAAAAGTCACATTATGGTGATTTTTATGTTCATATTTACTATTTACGGATGTGTGTATCCTACGCCCCTTTTATGCATAAAATATCTACTGCATTATGAATCAATTATAATTACATTTTTTTTAGTTCGCGTTTTGCTTAATGCTCGATATTTTTTGGAAGGTTTTATTTTTATAATTTACTGCTCGCTTACATTTCGAATGTTGGTTGTAGTCTTATTGTTTTCGAATGAAATATTCTTTATAATTAATGACTTCATCACGCGATGCCACCCGCATGAAATACAATTAATGGTTAATGCCTCAAATTTTTTAAGGGTTATTGTTTCTATAAAGTATATTAGTTATATCGTAGATAACATAGGTATGTACTTACGTGTTAATCCACGACATAAACTACTTCTGCACCTAATTTTATCAAAATATGTTAAGCAGGTTGAACGGGAAAGATCGACAAATTTACACGGATACTATAATGATATGATTTTACTAAACCTACCTTTGGCACCTGAAAGCATAATGTACCTACGGTTAATCTTAGCTATGATATTTACTCTACTGCAAAACAATTATTATTTTTTTGATTTAATAAATGGCCTCCATTCACTGTAATAACCTTTTGATATACTATCAAAATGTCAGGGGGCTCAGGACTAAAACAAATACTTTTTATCGTAACGTATGTACTTGTTTGTATGATGTAATAATAATAACTGAAACATGGCTCGTTGATTCTATTGCCGACAGTGAGTTATTTGACAGTAGGTATGTTGTTTGGCGTCGGGACCGTGACTACTCACTCACAAAACAAGAGAAGGGAGGTGGAGTTCTAATAGCCACGCGCAGGGATCTATCTGTTACACCGTTATCCGCGTTTCACTCCACCGCTGAAGATCTTTGGTTATCCATTTTGTTTAAAACACGCAGCGGTTCTATAAGGCTTAATATATGTGTGCTTTATTTATGCCAGCAAAATAATGGCCTTTCCTTCTCTCAACAACTTAATAACTATTGCGATCAGTTAAACAATATAGTACTAACCTATCCCAATGACAAATATCTAATAGTTGGTGATTTTAATCTCAGTGCCATTAAGTGGAATCCCGCTATTAATGGAGATTTGCATTTAACTTCTAGTCCTGGATCATCCAGTGACGAAATATTGTTGCTGGACGAATTAAGTACTCTTAATTTTAAACAATATAATTCTGTTAAAAACTGTCAGGACCGAATTCTCGATTTAGTGCTAAGTGAAGAAGATGTAATGGTATCACCTTGCAGTAATCCACTTACTTGCATTGATCCTTATCATGAAGCTCTAACTATTCAAATTAAGCTTTCCGACTTTGAACGTCTTAAGCCTATTCCACGCAATATACTTTTTTATGGCAAAGGTGACTACCATCTCATAAACACTGAAATAAATGATATTAATTGGAATTCTCAATTATTGACTAGACCTCTTGATGAGGCAGTGGAGTTCTTTTATAGTCAAATTGATAATATAATCAAAAGGCACATACCTTTTAAATTATTATCTTCTAATAGCTATCCTCCATGGTACTCTGAACCTCTAAAGAAAGTTGTCAAAGAGATGCATAAGTACTCAAGGAAGTTTAAAGTCTATGCGAACAGGTCCGATGAAGCATCTTACTGTATTCTGCGAGATAGAGTGATAGCGTTGGAATCTGAATGCTACGAGAAATACATTCGAAATACCGAGTCATCGATTGCCAATAATCCAAAACACTTTTGGTCACATATTAAGTCCCGCTTTAAAAGTAATACTATGCCTAGTAGCTTATCATATGAAGGTAAAACAGTTAATACAGGTGAGTCTATTACAAATGCGTTCTCGGAATATTTTGCTAAATCTTTTATACGAAAGGACAATACTGATGTTGATAGTATGTTGAAAAATCTTCGTTGTACTGATGAACCTACCTCAATGCACATATCCTCAGTGGAAATCAATGCCAGTGAAGTATGTAAACTACTTTCTAAGTTAGATGTTTCCAAAGGAGCGGGACCTGATAACCTTCCAGCTTATTTCTTAAAGAACGCAGCTTCATCAATTTCAATCCCCATATCTATTTTATTTCAATACTCCATCTCCTCCGGTATAGTACCGTCGCTTTGGAAACGTGCGTACGTTACCCCTGTTCACAAGAAAGGCCCGAAAACCGAAGTCATAAATTATCGTCCCATTTCCAAACTTTGTATTATAGCCAAAATTTTTGAACAAATAATTTACCGACAGCTATATGAATCAATTAAATTAAACCTTTCTATGTCACAGCATGGGTTCACTAGGGGTAGATCGACGACATCAAATTTGGTTTTGATAAGTGATTTTATGACGGAGGCAATGGAAGCCGGGGACCAAGTTGACGTGATCTATACGGACTACAGCAAATGTTTCGATCGTATAGATCACGTCAAACTACTACAAAAAATTTTCAAACTTGGAGTTTCTGGTAACCTGTTGAGATGGCTGGCTTCTTATATTGATAACAGATCTCAAGCCGTTGTTGTCAGCAATTATATTTCAAGTTGGACCAAAATATCAAGCGGCGTCCCTCAGGGATCACTATTAGGACCTTTATTATTCTCAATTTTTACTAATGATATTCATTCATATTTAAAATCAAGTCATCTGCTTTGTTTTGCCGATGATATGAAACTATATTCAAGAGTTTCGACCAGTTTCGATGCCGAAGCTCTCCAAGCTGACCTGTTGCTACTTGAGGACTACTGCGTTTCTAATAAACTTGACTTAAATCCTGCTAAATGCTCAATAGTCACCTATACTCGCAAAAACAGTCCCTTGATATTTAATTACAAGTTGCGCGGCCAGTTTTTAACACGTGAAAACTTAGTGCGTGACCTGGGGGTCACATTCGACAGCAAACTTTTGTTTGATACTCATATAGACAGTATTGTGACTAAAGCCTCGCGCTCATTGGGTTTTGTGATGCGTCGTTCTAGCGAGTTTCGTGACATAAAAACACTTAAGATATTGTACTGTACGTACGTTCGTAATAATCTTGAATACGTGTCTCAGATCTGGAACCCTCAATATGAAGTGTATATTTCACGCATAGAACGCATCCAAAAAAGATTTATCCGTTTTTTATGTTTCCGTATGAAACAACAATATAATAGCCAAGACTACCAGCATATATGTAAAACTCACCATCTTCTTCCCCTATACATGCGCCGTCAGATAGCGGATTATATATATATTTTAAAAATAGCCCAGAACATGATTGATTGCCCTGAATTACTTTATAAATTAAACTTTTCGGTACCCACGCGGAGTTTTAGGATTAATAAAATATTTGACACACCTGTAGTTTCTACAAATTACAGAAGGAATTCGTTTCTGCTGCGAGCTTGCAACAACATCAACAGACTTGTCAATAAAGTAGACATTGATATTTTCAATACTAAAGCTGCCACAGCGAGAAAGCTACTCAGCGATTTTTTGTTTAATACATAGGAATATATTTTTTTTTTTTGTATTACGAAAGTTAAGTAACTTAAGTACTTAATTAATTTAATTTGTTTCCTTTTTTTCAACTTTTGTTATTGCTTCAGTGAGTGCTTACATGTTTATGTTATATTATTTCTATAAGTGTAAACATATTTCACCTACACTATTTATGTATTAAGATAAATGTATTTAGTTCTGGTTTACCATGTTTAAAATAAAATTAAAATTAAATTAAGATATTAGATAACTGACTTAGTCCGGACTCAACTCTAATGAAATGTTGTCGTTTGAGGTACGCAAGGTTATAACTTGTTTGGATTACTTTAAAGTTTATTTTTGCGTCTCTGCTTCCATTGTGCACTGAACGAGTGTCTTTTTGCTTTGTGGATCTTAACTTCTTCATATTTGTTCCCAGCTTACAAGAGAAGTCTTCACAAAGGTTTTTTCCCGCGAAGTTCGTGTTCTAAACTGGCTTGAGTCTGGGTCTACTGATGGTAACTCCGTAGTTCTGCTGTGTGGTATCCTGGCACATAACATTATGTACCGTCAAACTTGACAAGATTGTCCAACTGATCTAAGTTTGCCCAGCAATGTGCTTTTTACAAATATTTAAAAAAGAGCGGCAACGTTTTTAATTTTGTCCATTATCTATGAAAGAAATTTAAACATGTCTCCGTCAAAACTACGTGTTTTTTTAGTTCAAAGATGATAGTGTATTTGGAGGGCCAAAGCTTACATTTGTGTATATAATGTAAGCTTTGGCACTATATGGACCAAAGTATAGTCTTAGTCTTTGGGTATATATATATATATATATATACTAGCTGTGACCCGCGACTTCGTCCGCGTGGATACCGTTTATTAGAGTTGGATAAATACTATTATTATATCCTCTTTGAAGTTAAAACTTACCTTATTCTAAATTTCGTCAAAATCGACTCAGTAGTTTAGCTGTGAAAGCATTACTGATAGATAAACAGATAGAATTACTACAAAAACTGTTACAACAAAGCAGTGATCCGCAGTTTCACCCAGGTTTTGTGAAAAAGTATAGGTAGGTAGGTATATTACATAGATGATGCCCGAGACTTCGTCTGTATTGAATTAGTATTTCGAGTAGGTTATTTTCTTCTCCAAGGTCCTAACTATCTTTAATAACAAAAATAAAAATGAAGAATCTTCGCCCATATAATATGTATAACTCCTAACCACAAACATAGGTAGGTAACTACTATTACAAAGGCACATAGCGTTATAAACAAATCGGGTGCCAAAGTGCCTTAAATTTTAATATTGTCTTAAGTTTTCGCGATAACTATTATGTATGACTATTAAATAAGTAAAACACTTTTTAACCGATTTTATCGCGTATATTTACATTTTAAATTTTAACAGTCGCTCGTGACCACGGGGTCTGCAAAGACACCGAAACGTCGATTTAAAATGTAAAATATAAATTATACTTACGCCATTAATCCGGTTAAAAAGTGTTTTATTTAGTGCCTTCAATTTTACTTAATTCATGCAATATCTTTATTAATTATACTTAGCTTATTGTTATTCTAGGTAAAGCTAAGTAGTTTTTGCGTGAAATAATAGCAAAAATCCATCCATCGAGCCATTATCAGTTTACGTACATACAATACTACCTATAGTTATGTATGGCTGCTCTTCACTGCCAAACGGCGAAGCCAATATAAATGTAATTTGGTATAGTAGTTAACACATACGTTACTTTTTATTCCGAAGAAATCTACGGTTTCTGACTTCCAAGAGGCAGAAACGATCATGAAATAAACAAAACCTTGATTTCCATTTTATCTCTGTATGTACAGAAGGCGTTACAAATCTGTAAAATTTTTTTACTTGAATTTGAACTCTATGCCCTCGATAATAAGTTAAAATTGGTTGGGGAAATTTGACAGGTAATGTAACGCTTGTTCCTTCTGTACCTACCTATATTAAATCGCGCAAAAGCTTGCGCTCGCCTCCCGCCTTTTTATACCCTACCGCCGCGAGCCGCGTCGAGCGCGGCAACCGTTACGCAAAAATAATCCCTATATCATTCAGTATTCACGCGCGATGGGTTATTGGCGTATTTCATGTATAAGTTTGGTGTTTCTATACCGATTTCTATGATTCTTTTTTATTGAATAGGTAATAATGTTATGTTTTTTTAATTAGGGATGAGTGAGAGTATTATAAACGTAAGAGTAAACAAATATAATCAGAAATCCGAACTGCTTAGCTATCGGGATTTACACGTGTTATTGTGAGTCAACCATAATATACCATAATAATAGACATATACTGTTGGGGGATATTTTTTATATAACTTTATGAAGAATATTTCTGTCATACATGATTTATATGTAGCTTTAACCATTAAGGCTGCACACGCGACGTAAGCTTAAACAATGAAGTAACTTCTCCCGTTTTTCCAACATTTCCCTTCACTGCTCTGCTCTTATTAATTGTAGCTTGATAATAAGTATACTTTAACCTGCCCAGGAGTATGAAGAATAATTTTACCAAGTTTCGTTAAAATCCATCGAGTAGTTTTTGTTTCTATAAGGAACATACAGACAGACAAAAATTTTACTGATTGCATTTTTGTTATCAGTATCGATCACTAATCACCCCCTGATAGTTATTTTGAAAAAATATTTCATGTACAGAATTGACCTCTCTACAGATTTATTATATACCATAATAATAGACATATACTGTTGGGGGATATTTTTTATATAACTTTATGAAGAATATTTCTGTCATACATGATTTCTATGTAGCTTTAACCATTAAGGCTGCACACGCGACGTAAGCTTAAAAAATGAAGTAACTTCTCCCGTTTTTCCAACATTTCCCTTCACTGCTCTGCTCTTATTGATTGTAGCTTGATAATAAGTATACTTTAACCTGCCCAGGAGTATGAAGAATAATTTTACCAAGTTTCGTTAAAATCCATCGAGTAGTTTTTGTTTCTATAAGGAACATACAGACAGACAGACAGACAAAAATTTTACTGATTGCATTTTTGTTATCAGTATCGATCACTAATCACCCCCTGATAGTTATTTTGAAAAAATATTTCATGTACAGAATTGACCTCTCTACAGATTTATTATAAGTATAGATAGATATATATATATATATATACCCAAACCCTGAAACTCACACAACATTATCTAGCCCAAATTAAGTTTCTTAAAGAACTTGTGTTATGGATACTAGATAACTTAAAAACTATATCGTCAGTGGAAAGGATAAAATGCTAAACCGCCAAAATGACAATTGTGGAAAATCGAGTTTAAAAATTTTTTTTTAGAAAAAAAATTATACCTCTTATATTTCTAGAGTTAGAAAGATGTTATAAAGAGATGAAATATAATTCGATTTTTTGCCTAAATATTCAGCATAACTGTGAGGTTCTATCTCTTTCCGTTACCAAAATAAGTGTCGCTTTAGCAAAAAAACGCTGAAAAGTAACAAAAAACTGTTCAGGAAAAAAATGCTAAACTCTATCAACTTTGAAAAACCAACTCATCAATGAATGCTAATATACGGCAATAGTCTCGTATCCATTCAACGGAAAATACTAATCTACTTGAGGTTGTCAAATTATAATGACGAAACTTTTGCTAATCTAATACTTGTACTGGTAATGTAATTCATATAAAAATTGCTAAGCATTTCCATATACTCGTAAATAGCTTGCAGTATTATATATTTTTCACTAAACATACTATCCTGATTAACCCGTATAGCATTGAGAAATGATAGTAGGAATAGCTAGTGAAATTTTGCTAAAGCGACATCCATACTTATAATATTACTAACTGTTGCGCGTGGTTTTCGAATCCAGAATTTTGGGATAACAAATAGCCTATGTGCTTTTCCAGACTGTATACTATCACTATGTCAAATTTCATTGAAATCCGTTGAGCCATTCTTCCGTGATTGAGGAACAAACATCTATATATCAAAACTTTCACATTTATAGTATTGGTAAGATTCAGCGAACTTTTGCTAAAGCGCCAAAGTATATAGAAACATGGAAGGCATTTATCGCTAAACCTGTCTCAACTATCAAAATTAAAATCAACGAAAAAATTCTAACGTCACAGTTACCAAAGAAAGGCGTAACAGAAAAAGTTCTTAAGCGACTTTTGTTAAAAAAAGCCCGAAAAAACGCCACTTTAGTCATTTTGCTGGCGATGTTTTAAGGCAATCTGTTGAAAATTTGGACTGCTAAAGCGCCAAAAAAGTGCTCGGATCGCTACGAAACCTAGCCAGATCGACACAGAAAAAAAAATGCAGTCGAACTGTATATATAACTCAATATGGCCAAATTGGCGCTTTAGCATTTTATCCTTTCCACTGACGATATACATAACTTAAGAAATATATAAACATACATATTGAATAAATACATATTTTTTATTCGAAAAAACTTATATTATTAGAATATGTGAAAATAAAATTTACATTTAAAAATGTCGAATAAGAACATTTACCTCTTTTACCATTAAAGTTATCCAACATAAAAAAAAACAAATACTTAACTAGGATATGTTTTCTCTAATTAAAGTTGGGCAACAACACAAAAATTTCATAAGACAAAATATTTTTAGTTCTTATTATTTGTCGGATAGCTCAGCTTTATCAACAATTTTCCAAGTAACTATATGTTTCATATTAAATGGCTCTATAGCATTATTTAGAAATATAACCTACAAACGTAAACAGCAAATTATTATGTTCTTCTACACAGCCTCCTGTAATATGAGTATGAACGCTAAAAGTTTGTTAAGTTTTTATATTTGTGTGATTTCTAGTTTAAGTTTTTTTTTGTCGCTTCCACAAACATGGTTGTCTGGTAGAAATCGCTACTCAGCGATAAGACCGCCAAGTTTTTATGTTTAATGTAAGTGTTCTTTTTTCTTTTACTGTACCTTTATAAACTGAAGTGTAAATAAATAAATAAAAATAAATGAATAAAAGGAGTCATCTATTTCAATCAACTATTTCGTGCAAACTATACTCCCAACTTCGTTAAACGAACGTAAAATAAAGATCTGAGTTAATGCATACATAACTTCACGCCTGTATCCCTAATGGGTTAGGCAGAACACCAAAGGCTATAAAAACCATCTGATGTCACGTTTGACAAATTTGGAGGTATTATTATGATGAAGAGAGACTATAGCATTGACAGGGGGTCAGCCTGTCGCCCGCAAAATCGCCAATAAATCCTCCGTCCCTTAACTGACTTTTACAGTTTGCCCGGGAAGAGAAGCAGCTGGCACATTCTATGTTTTTCTTTCGCTCCCAGTCCAGCATGGACGCAATCTGAGTTAATCATTTTGATAATTTAATAAATGTTTTTAAGCTAATAAAGCTTTTAAAGCTAAAGTATCCATTATTAATGATACTGAATAATAGACTTTTACACGAGTCACTCGGGACCATGGGTTCTATAAATACACCGAAACGTCAAATTGAAATATAAAATGTAATTTTACGCATTAAAATTATATTTTAAATTTAATTAAATTTAATGATACTTACTAATTGTAGATTTTGTAAAAGTATGCCAGCCTTAAATACAACATAACCGACCAAGTACCAAGGTAAGGTAAACCATAAAGTAAAGGTAGACCTCCAAACATTCCATTATAATCTAATCAGATTTTCACCTACGCTGACAATATTAGCGCGGGGTTGAAATCTTGAAACGACTGAAGGTCAAAAAGGCTTTGATAAAATTAAATTATTGGTTCACCCCTGCCTGCTCACTAATCATGTTACAAATACGTTTCTGCGATATTCAGTTTACGTTGCTTTGCTTTGCTTAAAGCTTCTTAAGAAATGAGATTTTATGTATATAATTTAGAGATATTGACCTTTTTTTGTTCCATGTATTAAATGTTGCAAGTTGTTTTGCAAAGCTTTAAGAGTTTTACTGGCTTTCCAAACCAAAAAGAAAGCAAACCAAGTTCAATATTTTTACACAAAGGAACTTTCTGTTAATTTCTAATCTCCACCATTTTCCCAGCATCAAGTTTTTCTTCGTTCTTTTTCCCACAAGAGCTAAAAGGAAAGAAGTCCAGTATTAGTGGACTCTTTTCCTGCAAACTAATGAGTTCTTTTCGCATCTCGAACGGTTTTTCGTTTATCTCAATGTCCTTTCACTGCACTCGTTAAGATAACACCATAACAGATGACCTCAGAATGGCCACTGCTTTAACGGAACACTTACTTACTTACTTTTCTCTTGAAACTCAGAGAAGTTTCCAGCAAGGTTTCTTTGAAAAACAAGTAAGAGACAGTTCTTAACCGCTAAGAACCAAAAGTTTATCTTTCAAAGTAAGAACATTCCTTTGAAACCGTTTTAAAAAAAAGGTATCTTAACTTTACGTCTAACTCTACTTATACGAAACAAAATACCTTGTTTGAATAAAAACTGACTAAGTGAAAAAAAAAATTAGATTAAACCGGGCGGAAAATCTTTAAAACGAGTTAACGTAAAGATTTTTTTTATCTGCACTCGCATTGTGCAAAACTAATAGATAGAGTTTAAATCTTAGGTTGCACATATGTAGCGGACCTATTCTCAATACTGGTAGGTAAGGTAAGGTGCGTAAAAGAAAGAGTAGGATTATCACAAATTAGAAAGTTTAAAGGTGCCACTACGACGTGTGCGCGTGTCCTTGTGTAAGCGGCGTGGCAACGACTGCCTGACTGTCTCCTTACAGGCTTGAAAGTTGGGTTCATTCGCGAAAGTTACCGAATACGTACGAGCAGCGGCGGGCGGCGCGCTCTCGGCGCGGGCGCTGTCAGGTGGGTATGCATATCGTAGTGACCTCTTCAAAACATTCTTTATATTTAATGAAAATAAAACAAATAAGACATAGGTACATATAAATTGACAATAAGGAGCATATTTTAAACACTATAAAGCTTATATTTTATTCTTACGTTACTAGGTACATTACTTTTCATGATATCAGGCGGACCGTTTTTCAAACTACCTACCCTTCGCGTCGTCAACATCCTGCCCCTCAGTGTCGCTACTACGACACTCATTACTAAGTAACAACGCGACACGAGCTGCGGGACGTTTCATTACACCTGACTTAGTTTTTATATCCACAATTCTCACCCTACCGTCTGCCCCTGGGTACACCTTAATTATAATACCTTTCGGCCAAACGTTTCGTGGAGAAGCGGGATCGACTATAACTACGAGATCGCCTATTTTAAGCTGTGTGCCTTCACCTTTCCATTTATTACGAGGAGCCAACGTAGGTAAAACTTCCTTCATCCACCTAGACCAAAACAAATCTGCTAAACGTTGAGCAATACGCCACTGCTTTCGTAAGTACAAATCAGTGTCATCAAAGACACCTGGCTGAGGTAAATTTGAAGACGAACCTATTAAAAAGTGATTGGGCGTTAACGATTCAGAGTCCCTTGGATCTACAGAAACGTGGGTCAAGGGGCGGCTATTTATCATGTTCTCTACTTCACATAAAAACGTAATTAGTGTTTCTTCCCTAGGCGCTCTTTCTTTTAAAACCACCTTTAGCGCGGTTTTTACGCTTCGAATAAGCCGTTCCCAAGCGCCACCCATATGTGGACTGGCGGGTGGTATAAATTTCCACTGTACCCCTCTATTTAAAGCCTCTGATGTTAAGAGTGGTTGATTTGCAACTAGTTCTTTATAGGCCTTTTTTAACTCAGTATCAGCCCCGCGCAGGTTAGTACCGTTATCTGAAAATACCGTGTTTGGCCAGCCTCTACGAGCAGCCATTCTACGCAAAGCCATTATCATGGAATCGGTGGTGAGAGATGAGACCACTTCCACATGCACGGCGCGCACCGTAAGACATGTAAAGAGCACCCCATACATACGGACCCTTTGACGACCCACGGCTACTGCTATAGGCCCAAAAAGGTCAACGCCACACATAGTGAAAGGTCGTTGGTGGTGCGTAAGCCTACACTCGGGTAAATCACCTAGACGTGGTGGGTTAGGCAAGGTTTTCCTAAAGCGACAGATTAAGCACTGTTTAACTACGGAACGAATAGTGGGCCTCAATCGAATAAGCCAATACTTTTGTCGTAGCTCGTTAACCACCATTTCATTGTATGAGTGAGCCGCTTTGACATGATAGTGCACAACGATAAGTCGCGCTATATGATTTTTTCCGTCTAAAATAACGGGGTACTTAGTCACTTGATCTACACCTTTCACTTTAGAGATACGACTGCCTACACGCAATAAATTATTTTCGTCAATAAAAGGTGTGAGTGAACGCAAACGACTATCTTTTACATCATTATTTGACTTTAATAAACGTATCTCATTATCAAAAGATTGAGTTTGTGAGTGACGAAGTAATAATATTTCCGCTTTGTTCATTAAATCTTTTTTTTTTTTTTTTTTTTTTTCCAGCCACAGAAGACTACTCCTCAGAACACCCGTAGGCCTATTGACCGTACAAGTGCTCAAAGAGGAGAGGAGGAGAATACTCAGAAGTACGAAGGGGCACTTGCCAGGGGGATTAGACCCCGGCCAGATGACACCCAACAGTGTGAGACTTTTACTCACTAAACTCCCCCTGTATGGTCTTTTGTCTTTCTACCGACAATCGACCGAAGAACTGAGCGACAGCCAGTTGGGAAAAAGGCTGCGCGTGTAGATATAGGAAGCACTTCGTGCTGAATCGACTACAGTAACCAGCTAGGGGCTGGCAGATAGGAGGTTATCCAGATCTCGAGAGAGCTGGTTAGGAGGATCAAAAAGAACATCCTTAGGTCTGCGGATAGAGCGCTTAAACGACTTGGGGTTGAGTTTGTAGGAGACAGTGTTTCGCACCAGCCCGTTCGGGTGGGTTTCGCAGCGTTTGTGGTGAGATAGGGACAGGGCCTTAAGGGTCTGTTGGATGGTTGGAAGTTTGAGATCCCTGTGTAAATCCGCGTTGCGAACGTAGTACGGCGCGTTAGTGGCTCTACGACAGAAGTTGTTTTGAATTATTTGGAGTTTATCGATTAACCGAGGTTTGGCGTGGGCGAATACGGGCGCGGCGTAAGTCATGACTGGCCTAATGCAGACCTTATATAACGTGCATTTGTTCCGTAGTGACATTTTGCTTAGACGACCTATCATGCTATTGAGTCGGCCGAGATAGAATTTGGCTAGTTTGGTTACCCTGTTGATGTGGGGTTCGAAAGAGAGCGTTTTGTCAAGAGTGACACCGAGATATTTGACCGTGTTTTGCCACGGTATAGGGACTCCACGCATGTGGACGCAAGGGACGTGGTCGTCTAAGCGTTTGCGTTTGCGTATGAAGCAGATCGCCGAGCTTTTGTCGGGATTTACTTCAATGCGCCACTTAGAGAACCAGGCGCTGAGGTTATTGACAGCCGACTGTAATTTAGCTGTTATTGACGAGTATTTCCGGCCGCTGCAGTAGAGTGCAGTGTCGTCGGCGAAAAGTGCTAATTGAACCCCCTTGGGTGGTTTGGGGATGTCGTTGGTGTATACCGAGTATAGTAACGGGGCTAGGACGGAGCCTTGCGGGACTCCGGCTTTTATCGGACGGGGGGAGGATAGCGTTCCTTCGAACCTAAATCGGAAGGTACGATTCTTTAAAAATGATGCGATTGTACGGACTATCCTATCTGGGAGACCTAAGACGTATAATTTGTGAACGAGTCCGACGTGCCAGACCTTGTCGAAGGCTTTGGCGACATCGAAGAAAACGGCGGCTGTTTTGAGTCGCTGAGGGTAGAACCCGGAAAGTACTTGTTCAACGATACGGTGAACCTGCTGAGGGCAGGAGTGCTGGGCGCGGAAGCCGAATTGCTCGGGGATGATGAGGGGATCACCGTCTATAGGAAACAAGTGATCTTTCATTCGAGAGAGAATGATACGTTCGAAGTTTTTACCCAGGGCCTTGAGGAGGCTGATGGGTCTGTGGTTCGCAGGAATATGGTGGGGCTTGCCGGGTTTGGGGATACCTATAACGATTGCTTCTTTCCAGGCTTTTGGAAAGTGACTAAGATCAAGGCAAGCGTTATAGATGATTGCCAGGATGACTAGGATTTGATTGGGCAGGTGCTTGAGCGCCTGATTAGAGATACCATCCGCCCCCGGAGCTTTTTTAGCTTGGAGACGTTTGATATGAGAACGAATCTCGTCTACAGAGACCTTGACGGGTTCGCTGGTTGGGGGTAGGGAGTCCTTGAGGAGGACGTCTTCCTCAACTGCCTTGAGGTGGTCGGCGTCGACTGGCTGGGAACTAGGAGAGCATTGTGAAGCAATGCTGTCGGCGAAAGTTTCGGCCTTTTCGTTGTCCTCGAAGGCTAAGGTGCCATCAGGACGGGCCAGAGGAGGGACGTGAGAGATTGTGTCTACGCGGAGACTGCGTGCTATTTTGTAGTAGGCCGTGTGAGAGGGAGTAATATTCTCCATAAGTTCGTTAGCTTGGAGTTCTCTATATTCCGCGAGGGTTTTTTTAACTTTACGTTGAAGTTGGTTTGCCGTTAACCTATACTCGGGAGTTGGGTAGCGCCTGGCTCGACGAAGTGCCACATTTTTCTGTTTTATGAGGAGGAGGATATGAGATGGGAGTTTGGGTTTTGGGACCGGGACTGTTTTGACGTTCTCATTGATGGCATTGGTGATGGCATCAGTGACAGCGTCAACCGCACTGTCGATTCTTTCCGGGCTATTGAGGTAGTCCGTCGGAAAGGCCAGCGGAGAGACAGGATCGATTGAAAGGAGGGCAAGGGAGTTCTTAAAACCTTTCCAGTTGGTAAAGGTTTTAGTTGAGGGAACAGGATTGGGTTGACTACCAAGGATAAGTCTAACGGGACGGTGATCGGAGCCTAGGTCGTCGAG
The DNA here is from genome assembly GCA_944452665.1 of Stenoptilia bipunctidactyla. Classification (NCBI taxonomy): domain Eukaryota; kingdom Metazoa; phylum Arthropoda; class Insecta; order Lepidoptera; family Pterophoridae; genus Stenoptilia; species Stenoptilia bipunctidactyla. The sequence goes on from OX101738.1 coordinate 12,248,542, forward strand.
CGAATCTATAGAACGTAAGTCTAAAGAGACGTCCTTGACCAAGGCGAAGTCTAAGATGTCTGGGGAAAGGTTGACGTTAGCTGGATAGTGAGTGGGAGAGTTTGGACATAAGATATTTATGTCTATGTTCATTGACTCAAGAATTTCATTGAGTTTGACTCCGTTACTGTTGGTTGTGTAGCACGACCAGTCAGTATGTTTGCAGTTGAAATCTCCAAACATAATGATTGATTGGCCCAACCCCAGTATGGCTTCAAAGTCGCTGAGAATGGGAGGTTTACCGCTGGGAAGGTAGATGGAGGCGACAATGATGGTTGGGTGGCCTGTCATGGCCACCTTGCATACCGTCGCTTCCAGATTGATAAGGGGAGGTGTAGGAATTGGGATACAGTGAAGACTTCTCTTGTAATAGATGGCAGTGCCGCCACCTACGGCGGATGGCCTGTCATCTCTTACCAGAGAGTATTTGGGGATGGAAAAGCCTCTGCGATTCTTGGGGCTGAGCCAGGTTTCTTGGAGGAGGAAGAGGTCAAAGTCGTTATTTTGGAGGAAGTGTTTTACTTCTAGGTGGTTGGGACGGAGCGAACGCGCGTTAAATGAGCCGAGGGTTAAGCCCTTTGGTTTGGTCTTTGAGCGACCAGACGTGGCTGTGGGAGCACGAGGGATACTATTATTTACCGCCATTGATGAGGTGTTGAACTCGTTTGAGGATGGGCGCGTATTTTGCGATGATTGCAGCCGCCCCGAGAGCGTTACCGGAGGACGCAAGTTCTAAATTGATATTATTGATGATTATGTAGTCATCGATGCTGCCGATTCTTAGTAGGTTTCCGAGATTAAGTTGACTCGATTGATTTGTTTGCGCGGTGGGATGTGTTTGGGCCGGTTGTGACATCGAGATAGGCTTAGACCAAGCCGATAAGGCCGGCAGTGGGGCGGGGGTGACCTGAGGGGTCGATTGAGACGACGGAGTGTCGTTCGAAGTTTGTTTGGGAGGAGGGGTCGGTTTTTTGGGCACAGCCGCTGACGGAGTCCGTGGCTTGGGAGCCTTGGGGCAGCCACGGTAGTTGGCTGGATGGCCGGATTGGCCGCATAGAACGCAGGCTGGTTCGCCTGGGGATTCTTTTGTTCGCGAGCATTCCCGAGTGAGGTGGTGTTCCAGGCACTTGACGCACCTGGGGTTCACACCACAGTTGGCTGACGCGTGGCCATATGACTGGCAGCGGTGGCATTGGGCGGGGTAGGCGGATTTACGCGGGCCTTCAACAATGATGCCGGAGATGTTACAGACCGTTTGGAGATCCTTAAAGACGCTCTTGCCCTTAGGGTTGTTTTCTAAGATTATTAATTTGAGGGGGCATGGTTTACCGTTCCGCGTTTGGATTGGGTGGACGGATATCACGGGGTAACCGTTAGTTAGGAGATCAGTTCGGACTTCGTCCTCAGATATTTCTGTAGGGATTCCTCGAATTATCGCGCGGACCTTTCGGTCCTCCGGGAGGGCGTAGGTGTGGTATTGAATTCCGTTTTCGAAGAGATATCGAGTTAGATGGCGGTAATCTTCTGCCGTGTTTAATTCTATTTTTAAGAAGTCGCGCATGTTGGTCGCTCTTGAATATTGAATATTACGATTATTGCAGATGTTAGAGATTTGGGTCCACCTATTTTTGTCTTTAAGGAAGACAGGTGGGGGTTTTTTGGACGATGGAGTAGGGGCCGCGTTGTTTGACGCCGGAGTTTTGCGCTTGGGTGAACCGGGGGCCTGAGTGGCTGTTTGGGACTGATGCGAGGACGCGGTGTTTGGACGCTTTTTTTTGTTTTTGTTTGTGGCTGTTTCCCAGCCGTTTTCGTTTTCGTTATCTGAGTCGTGATGAGGGGACGCGGTCGACATACGGTCGACTTCGGAATCAGAGGCGTCCTGAGCGGCAGGAGCCTCGGGGGCGTGGGTGTTGGGGGACGCGGGGGAGGAGTCGAATACCAAGGGGTATTGCGACGAAGGCAAGGACTGGGAGGCTTGGGTGAGGGCCGGGGGGGTCTGACCGGTGGTGCGGGATGAACAACGCGATTGGCGGGCTTTACGCGATTTTGACGACGTCGTCGAGTAGGGATCGGCTGAAGGCCGGGCTGAGCGCGAGTTGGAACGCGAGGCTTTACGAGCCGAGGTGGACGATGGGCGAGAGGCCTGAGAGGCCGGGAGGGACGCGGGAGGGACCTCAGTGGTCTGGAGTGGTGTGGCCTGAGGGGCCGGGGAGAACGATGCCTGAGGGGCCGACGCGGTGGAGGCCTGAGTGGCCGGGAGGGACGCGGGAGGGACCTCGGTGGTCTGGGGTGGTGAGGCCTGAGGGGCCGGGGAAAAAGATGCCTGAGGGGCCAAGGCGGTGGAGGCCTGAGTGGCCGGGGTGGTCGCGGATTGTGCCTGAAGGGCTGATGCGATTTGCTGACTTAGTGATGTGAACATGTGTTGCTGATTATTTTGGAGTTGAATGAATTGGAGTTGCATCTGACTTACCATATCCCGGAGTTCTTGCACTTCTCCGGGCCTAACCCAGGATTCGATGGGGGCCTCCATCGAACCCAGGGAACCTATCCTACCCTGAAAGGAACCCTAATCCTAACTGGGGGGGGGCCTACGTGCCGGTGAACGGCGAAGTGGCTGCACAGACTGCGCTGAAAAAAAGATCAACCTAACACGGACCTATTACCGATGAACGGCGGACGATCAGGCTTAGTTGTCACGGTTACGTATCCACCTGATCAGCGATGCTTCGGTTGGCAGTGGATGACTACCTTGAAAGGGTAGAAAGTCCACTCAACTTCCGCAGAGAACTTTCCGAAAAGAGCTTGACTTGAGGCCTTACTCGCACGAATGCGGGAGAGGGAACAAGGAAAGCGCAGTACGAACACTCGGGAGCGGCCGCAGACACGACCGTTCGGGAGCGAACGCAAACGGGAAGTGACACATCATTAAATCTTCATTTATAAATTTATTTATACCTTTTCTACATTTTTCAATGAACAATAGGACGGTTGCCGTAGCACGCAGCAATCTAAGCCAACTCGAGAATCGAGTCGGCTGTGGGACGGGCAGACTTAACTTATTAATCTCAACACTAACCAAATTAACCTTTTCCAACGTATCATCGCTAATTTTTACTGTGGCGGGATACTGTGGCCAATTAGAGCGCGGTTCAAATAAAAATGCAGGCCCAGTTAACCACTCAGAATCGCTACTCAATTTATAATCCGAATTTTTAGTTCCTAGATCCGCAATATTTAAGTCGGTCGGTACGTAATGCCACTGATTTATCTTGCTTAACTCGTCAATTTCTCCAAGTCTGTTAGCAATAAAAACCTTATACGACCTACATTGATTTCTTATCCAAAATAAAACAGTAGTTGAATCTGTCCAGTAATAAATTGAAGTTGGTAATATACGATGGTTATCTTTTATACTATAACCTAATTTGCAAGCTAATACTGCCGCCTGCAACTCAAGCCGCGGCACGGAAACAGGTTTTATCGGTGTGACCTTGCATTTACTAGCGATAAACGAAACTGTTACGCATCCGTCACTGTCTACCCTTCGCCAATATGCTACGGCGGCGTACGCGCTCGGCGAGGCATCACAAAAGACGTGAAGTTCGAGCGACTGTTCTAACCCTAAGCGGTTCGTGGGACCCCCTTGAGCCCCGCTACGAAAGTACCAACGCGGTATGCGGATGTCATTTATATCTTTGACTTGCCTAATCCAACGCTTAAAATAATCAAACAATTCGTTATTTAATTTTGTATCCCATTTTAAATCTGATTTCCATATATCGCGCATCAATATTTTACCTTTAATTGTAAATGGTACAAGATAACCATGAATGTCGAATATTGACATAACAATGCTTAACACATCCCGTTTTGTAGGTATCTGCTTAAAATTTAAAATATCTTTACAAACACTTTTAAATGACAAGTCGAAACCTAAAGTGTCTGTGCTCGGGTACCACAAAAGTCCTAAGGCACGCTCGGGTTGCTTATCGATTTCGAACCTAACAGCCTTACCATTAAGGGCCTCTTTAGGAACGTCGCACAGTACAGAAGGCACGTTACTCAACCAATTACGCATCTCGAAGTCACCCTCTTTATGAATAATCGAAACTTCTTTAACAATTTTTTTTGCTACACTTTCAACGGCAAAGCTATCTATATAGTCATCCATATATTGGTTTTTTTTATTGAATGGACAGCTTCGGGCATCGTATCGGCAAACCTAGATGCATTTAAGTTTTGATTAACATACTGCGCTATAAAAGGTGAGCAATTGGCTCCAAAAATCAGTGACGTCATAACGTACGTATCTATGGTGTCACTTCCTTTCTCTTTCCATAGAAATCTAAAACAGTGTTGATCATTTTCAAAAATTTTTATTTTTAAGAACATATCTTTAATGTCTCCTATAACACCTATTTCATTTTCTCTAAATCTTAACATTATTCCATACAATGAATTCAACAGGTCCGGCCCTCTAAGTAATAAATCATTTAGAGAAATATTATTACATTTAGCTGCGGCATCAAACACTAAACGTAATTTATTTTTATTTGGGTTATCAACCGCAAAGTGAGGCAGGTACCAATGACGAGTAACAAACTCGTCCGTACGGTTAACTTCGAGTTTCCTAGCATAATTGTTTTTTATTAAATGATGTATCTCGGTAGCGAAGTTCATATTCTGAATCAAATTTCATTTTTCGTTCTATTGAATATAATCGTTTTAAGGCAACACTATAGGAGTCAGGCAACACAGATAACTCACTTTTCCAGGGCAGACTAACGGTCCATTTACCATTTATTAATAACGCCGATTCGCTTACTATTTTGGTGGCTTTCACCTCATCCATATTTTGACGTGGATTACTACTAATACCGATTGAATCAAGTAAAAAAGAACGTTTCACTAGCTCGTGTAAATCCGTAGTACAATCGTAGATATCATAGTTATTATCAGTAGATATAGAAGAGATGACGGCCGGCTCAAGTAAAGAGTTACTTTTGCTATAGTTAATAGTAAGTAAATGAGTTTTTTTTATTTTCGAGCTCTCTATATGCTGGCAAGACGTACCCGCCTGGCTTCCCAGGGCCCCATGAGCACACCAGCCTAATAATGTTTGGGTAATATACGGTCCGCCTGCTTTTAACTTTATACAAGCAATAGGTGCAATTAAATGATAATTATCTTGACCAATTAGTATTTTCGGTTTAACTTTAGAAACACATAAGTCGTTATAACTAAACAAATTTTCACAATCAGACTCATTTACTAAAGCCGTAAATTGTAGGGACAAATTAAGTTCTTTCATTTTTCGAGCATGTAATTTATATTTAGCACCGGCACTGTTACTTATATGAAAGTCAATTATTTCTGCTGCACATACCAACTCGGCGGAGTCCCAAGCGCAGGAAGCGCGCATCGGAACCGTCTCACTTCGAATACCGACTTGGTCCGCGACATCGGCGGCTAGCAGCGACACCGTTGCGCCGTCGTCAAGCAGCGCGTGCGCCGCTACACTGCCTTTAGGTCCGTGAATGGTAACCGGCACTATTTTTAAACATATTTTTGGCACTTTTAATGACTTAGCATTGTTGGGTACACTTAACACTGACACTTGAGAACACTGCGAAGTAATTGCGTGATTAACGACGTCAGCATCGGAGTGGGGAGCGCAGCCACCGGGCGGAGCACTGCCGTCATCGGCCGCCGGCCGGCGGCGGTGCGGCGCTCCCGGCGTGGTTTTCACCCAGTGCAGCAGCCGGTGGTGGGGGCCGCCGCAGTCCTCTAAGTCGCAACAGTCCGCAGTGCACGCCGACTGATCTCCATGGCGAATTTCGAGACACTTGTAACATAGGTTATTAGCTCGCACATATCGCCATCTATCTCTGCGCAAAGCGCGTTTGAATTTACTGCACTCGGCCAGTTTATGGTTTTGGTTTCGACAAAATTTGCAATTGCTGTAGGTATTGTTGCCAACGGTACAGGTTAACACTGTCTGGTTCTGCCAGTTTTTATGTGAATGTTCTGGTCTTTTTTTGTGATGCTCGTTTTGAATATAGCTCACCCCAGAAGCTGCTACTTTTCGAGCTACTTGGTATAAAAATTGTGACAGCAATTCTAGTTTTGGAGTGTCTTCATTGTTATCTTGGCAGTCACAGAGGTATTCTGCCCATCTGCTTATAAGCTCTGTAGGCAATTTTGACACTATCATCGTTACTAACTCTGGAGATCTTAAATAATCACTTTGCCGTATAGTCCGGGTAGTAGTGACGTAATTTTTTATTTTTATTGCAAAGTTCACTATTTCTGTGTGGTAAGCTTGTGGTAAGGGTGGTAATTTTTTCAAATGCACCGTTACTCTACGCATTATATTTTCAGGTCTGCCGAACCTGAGCTCCAAAGTCTCCATGATTTCTTGAGGCAAGGTAGCACTCATCAGTAAAGAGGATGTTGCTTCTTTAGCTTCGCCGCGAAGACACTTCCGCAAACGCCACAGGTTTTCCGTGTCACTATAGTTACACAGATGTGTTGATTCGTAAAACGCTTCTCTAAACTGTAACCATTCCATTGGGTCTCCGAAATATAAAGTCAGGTCTTTAGATGTGGCCAGTCTCGAAAGTACTTCTTGGTTTCCCTTAGAGGTGGATGGGCCGACGGCGTCCTTGATAGCAGAAGCCAGCTCCTGGATGGCGCGACTGGTGCTCACATCGACTGCCGTGGCTGTAGGTTGGCGTTCTAGCTCACCGTTGCTGTGATGGTTACGGTGGTTAAGTACACCGCCACTGGTGATCGCGTCGTTTTTATTTTCAGTACGGTCGACTAATGATCCGTGGGCAGCAACAGATTTTTCAAGCCAATTTTCCACCTTGCTTTGATACGATTCAGAAGCTAATGTTTGTTTGTCTTGGATTACATTTTCTTCTAAATCGGCCAACTCTGCAGCTAACTTCTTCTCAAGCAACTCTTTTTCTATGCGAACTTTTGCTTTTGCTAATTGTGCTTGAGTTTCTAGTTCTTCCAGTTCTATTCGTGCTTTAGCCTGAGCAGCTTCATACTCCAATCTACGCCGTGAAACTGATGACGAGGCGTTCGTGCTAACTCGTTTGCTACCGCCGCCATTTTGTGATGGCGCTGTAGTACGTGGCATAACGATGTCAGATTTAATTTTTGCTTGTTCTTTCACTATATTCAATTTATCGAACTGCATATCCGACTTGGTTTCTAATTTTTTATTATCCTCTTCGTTAGTCATTAATTCCCGTTTCAACTGTGCTCGCGTTTTCATTGTACACGGCGATCGGAACAATGACATCCCTGCCACACAGGTTTGGCTCTCTTCTTACGTAGTATTTGGCTCGATGGACCAGCTGTAGCGGACCTATTCTCAATACTGGTAGGTAAGGTAAGGTGCGTAAAAGAAAGAGTAGGATTATCTCAAATTAGAAAGTTTAAAGGTGCCACTACGACGTGCGCGCGTGTCCTTGTGTAAGCGGCGTGGCAACGACTGCCTGACTGTCTCCTTACAGGCTTGAAAGTTGGGTTCATTCGCGAAAGTTACCGAATACGTACGAGCAGCGGCGGGCGGCGCGCTCTCGGCGCGGGCGCTGTCAGGTGGGTATGCATATCGTAGTGACCTCTTCAAAACATTCTTTATATTTAATGAAAATAAAACAAATAAGACATAGGTACATATTAATTGACAATAAGGAGCATATTTTAAACACTATAAAGCTTATATTTTATTCTTACGTTACTAGGTACATTACTTTTCATGATATCAGGCGGACCGTTTTTCAAACTACCTACCCTTCGCGTCGTCAACAACATATTTAAGATGTATGCCGTGGAGAACATTCAGAAAAGTATATAGGTATTTTATAAATCAAGTCACACACTGTTGGTATGCCGTCATAAATTAAAATCAATTCAAAAACGTTTAAATCATGATGAACCAATTTTGAGTTTAAAATACACAGAAACTATTATTTAACAGGCAAATGAATTTAGAATTCCATTGATATCAAGATATTTTGAAAACCTAGACAGGCTCGCGTGACATTATTATGCTACAAAAACCATATGAATAAACATGATGTAGATTATATTCAAAATTATCAAATATCATAATTATTTTTCAAATATTACAGTTAATACAAATACAAAACTAAATTTATTCCAATATTGAAACGAATAACCTAAACGTCAAAATTGACTAAATCTGACAAAGAATATCATGACCCAAAACTACTAACTTCATTTAAAGCGATTGCAAAATCAATTAATTTGAAACTGTAAATAGCACAACAAAGATATTATCAATGCACCTTCTTCGAAACGAAATTATTCGAAGTGCTACATTTGTTGAATCTGTGTTCTACTTCTAGAGAAATTTATTAAAGATGTGAAACTTTTTATCATCTGGACATCTTTCGGAATTGAAAATTGCAATGTCCACCATATTTTTTATACAGGGTGTTTGGTACACAGTTGGCCAAATTGGTAAGGGGATAGGTGGGCCTATTCTGAACATACTTGCTTTAAGTACTACTAGCCTATGTCTTACAGTTTAGTAACTATGATTATTTTTCATAATTTTCAAAAAAGAAAACCAAAATCGAGGCGTTATGCGAGGCTTTTTTGTGGGCGATAGGCTGACCCTCTGTCACTGCAATAGTCTCTCTCCACTATTGTAATGCCTCCAAATTTGTCTTACGTGACATCAGATGGTTTTATTACTTCTGGTGTTCTGCCTACCCCATGCGGGATACAGGCGTGAAGTTATGTATGTATGTATGTAAAACCAAATTTTAACCACCTAAACTAAATAATTTTTTTTCTTGTATAAGTATCTTCCTAGAATAAATTTTATTCGTAATTTTTTGTTATAGGCTTAAACGCCTCATTATAACTAAATGGTTATTGGATGCAACAATTTGGGAAAAAAAAAAATTGAGAAAAAAATTGACCTATAAAATAATTTCGATAAGTATCAATTTTTTTCATGACTTCGTTATTTTATTACAACCATACATTGATATTCCGATAAATGATTTGCTGCTTTAAGCCAACCTTAATTTTAAAAACGCATGTATAATGATTACCAAATTGGTATTACAAAGAACATTGAATGTAGTATACAGGGTGAATAAATAAAGAGTTTCACTAGGTCGACGACCGTTCGTAAAGCCGTCTATAAATTCTTACCTATTCTGTGTTAATAGCCCCATGTAACAGTGTAACCATGCGTTGCGTAATGGATTCTTTGCCTGTGATTAACAAAATAAATAATTAATATTTAGTTTTTATTTTATTTTTTCACATCATGTATAATTTCTAATTATCATGTCCTCGAATTTCGAAAGTGACCCACCAGTTACTCTGTAGAAATCCTACAACTTGTACACTAAATTAAGTTATTCGAAGAGCATGAAAATTTGGAAGGGTCACAACCTGACCCGAAAAAATCATTTCGCAGAATTTACTTGGTAATGAAGTTAGAATAAAGTTATGCGGGATAGCTCGAAGTTATCAGTATTTTTGTTACAAAGTAACTTTTGACAACAAACTTTTTTGTTTGAAGATATGAAATGGGAAACATATTGCTAAGTAAGTATTTGAGGAACATATAGAGATAGTAGTAAAAAAATCATAAATTTACAACCAGCAGCTTCACGTTGTTTTACGCATGTAACTTCAAATCCCGTAGAAATCGCTTTAAATATAATATAGCCTATAGATCTACATTTGGTAACCTCATTTGGCTATCAAATGTAAATTTACAAACCCGATTTGTTTCAGACATTGGTGAGTTTAAACACACAAAAATGGAAGAGTTTAAAAATTGAAATATGCGTTAATTTGATGTATTTAAGCTTTACAGTATTAGTTAACTTACAAAAATTTTCAAAAATCGATCTTATGAAAACCATATCGACGGTGGAATGAAAATAGTTACCAAGCGACATAAGGGACCAAAATGAGTTTTTTATATATTCGGAATCAGCGATTTTTTCTCTATCGATTAGTTTTAGTCCCATGTCTCTACGAGCACTTTTGATGTCGCTTAGGAACTCCGTAATAACGGTCATTTTTCTTATTTTCGGCGACCAAGCGACAAAATTTTGACACGTTTTAAAAAAATAGGTATTTGGTCATATCTACTCGTATTTTTTTTCACTTGGTAATTTTAGCCTTAACACAATTGTAATTCATACTACAGTAAGTAATTTCTACCTTTCCACTGTTGGAATCAAATAGTTACTTGGGAAGTTTCACCTGAAATACATTTATTTATTAATGGTATTTCTGACTCTTTTACAAATCTTTAAGATATTTTTTCTGTCGTTAAGTATTTTTTCACAAACTGTAATCATACCAAAGATTCGATATAGTAACTTTTACTTGCCGAAAATAAGATAATAAGTGGTGCTTGGTAACTTTTTACCTGCCTTTTTTTTTTCAAATTGTGTCACTTGGATACTTATTACTGAATTAATTGTTTTGATTTTAAATGTGGTTAACCCAAACAAACACTTGATGCTTTGTCGCTTGTAACCGCTGTGAATCATAGCTACTGTGGTGGATGGTAACGATTTTATCGATCAGTTCCAGGTAAGTGTCGCTAAGGTAAGCTGTGTGCGCGCTCTCGCGCATTTTTTATGATCTTTTTGTGTAGTAAGACACTTGGTATGAACTGAAACTTTTATTTTCAAGCGTATATGTGTGACAAATTCTAAATAATTGTAGCTATTTTAGATCAACATCAAACGCAGTCGGCGAATAGATAACATAATTGGCCGTGCTTTATTAGTTTCGGGTGTGGAAAATAACGATTCGACATCGGTAAGATCCTATACAATATTATTATATTTTATTTACTTATCTTATTTCAAAATAAATAGATACGAGGTAATGTGTTATGTTGTATATTTTAGCACGAGAAAATCCCAGACGAAAAGGGCCAATTTAAAGAACGATTAAACAAAGTCCGCAAAGGACTGTCTTTTGCTGTACCAGAGCCGGTAAAGTCCTTTTTAGTTTTATTGTTTGGATGTATGGATGTGTAGCTACATAATTGATGTATGATGGGTCTATGTAGGTATATTTTGGTTGTATAGAAGTTATTAACTCTTCAAGTAAAAACAACTGGACGGATTTGGATGAAACTTTATAGTCGGAACAAATAAGCTACTTTTTATCCCAAAATTCCCAAGGGATCGGAATTAACGCTAGTAAAACGCGTTGGGCGTTGCTAATCAATATATATAAAACTGTTCCGTTACTGACTGAGTGACTGAGGTACTGAGTGACTGAGTGACTGACAGACAACGTACAGCCGTAACTACTGGGCGTAGAGAGCTTAAAATTTGGAACATACATTCTTTAAGGGATGTAGGGGTGCACTAAGGAAGGAATTCCCGAAATTTCCACGGGAACGGAAAATAAAGGACTTTTTAGTTTGTATGAAAAATCTTATTCCTTGAGTGCACCGATGTGAAACTTGGTGTAAAGGTTTTTCAATATGTGTCTGGTTGTTTTATGAAAGGAATTTCCGAAATTCCCACGGGAACGGTAAATATATGATGTTTTAGTTTGTATGAAAAAATCCCATCCCTTGAGTGCACGGATGTGATACTTGATATAAAGGTTCCTCAATAAGTGTCTGTTTGTATTATGGAAGGAATTCTCGAAATTCCCACGGGAAGGGGTTGGACTTTTTAGTTTGTATGAAAAATCTTATTCCTTGAGTGTACGGATGTGATACTTGACATGAAGGTTCTTCAAAGAGTGACTGGTTGTGTTACGAAAAAAAATCCCAAAATTCCCACGGGCACGGGAAATATATGATTTTTAGTTTGTATGAAAAAAACTTATTCGTTGAGTGCATGGGTGTGATACTTGGTATAAAGGTTCTTTGCAGTGGGTGTCTGGTTGTATAGTTTCTGAAATTTTCATGAGAAGGGTAGTTAAGCGCATACGAAGTTGCGGGATAAAGCTAGTCATCGGATAAAACTTACTTGCCTATCCTACTCATTTTCGTGATTGGACTAGGAATGACGTGAATGAAGTACATACCTGAAACTTAAATGTCAAAAGGTATACAGGGTGACTGGTGACAAATTTAATGTATTGAAGGAGAGCACTCTGTACTCGATTCTGATCATAATTATATAATAGAAGTAGGCACTTAATTTTTCACTAGAATTTCCTATAAATAAATAAAGAGTTCATGAATGCTTCGTGGTTAGACGACCGTTCGAGAAATCGTCCATACCTACCTACTTATCTACTCTGTGTTGATAGCGCCTTGCGTATGTACGTGGTAAGAATAGGTCTTCCAGAATATAATAACAAAAAGGGAAAAAAGAAATTGACGCTAGCAATTCTGGGGAAATTCTCAAGGGAAAGGAAAACGGCCAAAAAAACCCAGGCTCGGCGGCAATGAAATGTATTTCAGGTTATTACCTAAAATGTGTAAATTAAATAGTGTATAGTTGGAATGACCGAAATAATATTCTTTAAGTATGAAGGTGCTTTCGAAGTAAGCCAGGGATTATATTATTGTTTCAGTAAAATGTTACATTATATTGGACCCATTTTCGCCTTCGTTTTCATGAGCAATGTTGATTTAGGCCCTTATTTATCTATGTACCAAGTTTCATTCAAATCAATTCAGTCAGTCAGGTGAAGAAGCGGACAAACGTAAAAAAATATTATGATTTAAATAAACATTCAGGAAAATTTTTCAGTCATACCCCATATGCAGTATATTAACGGTATATTGACATAATATTGACGGTATTTTAAGTAACATTTCTTTGCACCGGGCCTGGGTTAAATTTTCATACTACGTAGCCATTGTTCTTTGAAGACAAACCAAAAGCAAGTCCTTGAAATTTCAGTTTACAGATGACATATTTTTGTTGCCATATGAAAATCGTTATTTTTTTTAGTTTTTTGCCCTTAGATCCCGAGATCTATAGTTAACAGTGTAACCATGTCTTGCGTAATGAATTCTTTAACTTTTGTTAAAGTTTATTCAGTAAATTTTTAATATTTATATTATTATTTCTCTTCGTGTATGATCTCAAACTGTCACGTCCTCGAATTTCTAAAGTGACCCACCTGTCACCCAGTATAAATATAATCATAAAGATATATTGTTACCATGTTATAGGAACTACATAACCTATCTACTTCATTATGTAAAAACATGTTATCATTTTCAGGACGATATGATTTAGGAAGAAATGTCAACAGGGCAAACGGCTAGAGTTTCAGAGAAATATGTGTCTGTGAATGAGTCGAAAGTATGCTATCAAAATTTATTTATTTATAATTTATTGTACACCACTTTGTACACCACCAAATTTTAAAATACAAAGGAATGCACAAAAGGTGGTCTTATTACTAATGAGCATTTTCTACCAGACAACCTGTGGGTTAGAAATTGGATACTAAGTTATAGGGTGCCTTGGCCTACATATACTACGTAAAATTATGTCACTGAACAATTTTGCTATGAAAAATGCCGGACCATCCACTCTTTCTGTAAAACCTAGTAATGTTCTACTGAATCAGGCAGAAGATCAACACCCTCTTGCAGACAGTGATTATATTCTGACAGAAATTGGTGTTCATGAGGAAGATCAGACTTATAATGAACAGTTATCGAGGACTACGAGTGTTAACAGCTACGTTAAATATGAATATGAATATTTTAAATGATATATAAGATATATCGTTTTTGGACTTAACTTGTTGAAATGTTAAAAACAATTTAAAGCTATGTTAAGTATATTATGTACTTTTGAAGGTATATCGCGTACCGTTATTTTTAAGATATCTTGCATTTTCGTTTAGAATTCCTAGCTTAGTCTATTTAAAATTTCACGTTAAGAATATACCAAATAATGTGAAACTCATACAAAATAGGTGGTTTTTAATTTTTACTGATGTTGTAGCATAAGTTGTTTATAAAATAAACAAACCTATAAAACAATTGAACACTGTCTTTTTAGTTTTCAAAGTCATATTCCAAAGTTATACTTGATAGGTTTTTTCTTTAACATTGAATCTAAGTGAACTGAACAAATTTACTAACTGAATGTAGAAACTTTGAGCTCTAGATCAAATTTTTTGGTGGTTGGTAAATTATTACTTACGCTAACTTAATTTTATTTGTTACCTAGTAAACATTGCTTGATTTAATAACACGATTTTATGAAAGCTAGACCTCTTTGCTTGTTCAGTTTAAAAAAAAAATATCTGCTTGTCCCTTTTTGTTTCGAAATAATTGAAGATAAAAATATATTTAGACATTTTTACCGGCTTGAAAGGTAAAATATTTTTGTCGGTTGGTAACTTTTACCTGCTTTGAATTTCAGGTAAATTGTAACCAAACGCCGCTTTCTTGCAAAATATAAAGTTTTTCTTATTTTTAATAAAGCCAATTTATAAAGGCATTAAAATACTTTAAAAATCTGTTGGATTTTTTCAAATACCTCTTATATCCAATTTTTTACGATTTTATTAAGAAAAAAATTATCTTTAGACGGCCCTGTTGTAAAATTTGCAATATGGCGCTTGGTAACTTTTTTCATTCCACCGTCGATATACTTAGTAGTTTACTAAGTAAGCTTGACTTATTGAGGCTCCAAATTCATATAATATAAGAAACTACGTTGAAAAACATTTGTCAATCTTTTTCTATGAAACACATTTAAAGGGAAATTAGTAACCAACAAACAAATTGTAGTAGGTACTCGACAAATCGACGTCTTCAGTGAAAATCAATATACGATACCTACTCACTTAATGAATATCAAAAAATGAAAACTTGGCTTTAAAAGTGCGATAAAAAGCTATTTTATCGCACTTTTATCAATTTCATATTTTAACCGACTTCAAACAAGGAGGTTCTCAGTATAATTTTTATCATACAAATTAGCAGATATAGCTCGAGTTAAACAGGAATGAAATTGTCACAAGACAGCTTTTCGTATTTGTTATATCGCACCACAGCGAACCTGTATGGACGGAAAAAAACTGCTTGTAGATATATCAATTCTACAATCATTTTTATCATTAAAGTTAGCTTTTCTAGCCCAGAGATAACATTCTGACGTAATAATATGTATGTCTTTTTCCACACAAAGTAAAGTCAAAAACAACTATGTTTGGCAAACCAAACACAGATTTTAAACAAAACCTTTTGTAAACACTCCGCTTTTTCAAACGCAGTCACGTTCAAATCCAAATTGCTTGCCCTATGTTCAATTAAATAGAATATCCCGAAGAGACAGTATGTCCCAAATATATTTCATGCACGTGTGTTTTTATATTTGACGCACTTTGACACTGACACAAAAAATGGGAACAAAAAGTTATTCCAAGTTGAACCTTGTGAGCGCATTTTCACTTTTCACCATGGAGACTGAAATAATTGTAAAAGTCTGTCAACACGGGGACGAATTCCAAATGAGTATTATTGAAGACGGACTTTCTTTCCCGCTACAAAAATATTTTTTTTGACAACCCATCATTTCAGTTTTCGCTCCAATATGTTCAGTTTCACATTACTATATGTATAGAAGCGTCTTTTTACATTTCAAATTTCTTTAATACGAATGTTATAGGTACCAAAACAACTCCCGAGACAATCCTGACAATATTTGTCTCTTTCTCTTTGTATGACTTTAAAATGTGATCACGGGTTTGACAGACAAAATTTAAATCTCAACGCACCATCTTTTTTCATACGAGCCATTTGAGACCCGCAATTAGGCTTAACAGAGGCTGCAATCTCATGCTTCGCTAACGCAGGTCTTCTATAAGTATAAAGTAAAGCTTTTCGTATTAAAACAACTTTCTTTATAAACTAATTACGAACATTTCAGAACTGAACATTCATTAAATACAACACAACAAAGAGACAAAATAATTGACAACGCTCTTTTCTCATTATCTATTTATAAACATTAAAAATAAAAAACATCGAGTAAGGATTATACAATCTATTCTTTAAACTCGATAGCAAATATTTTATGAACTCCAATTTTCAATTGTTTCCGAGTAACAAGGTCTGTGCGACGTCAATTCTATAAAGCCATAAGTATTTTACAAAACAGCGACTGCATCCTATTTCTAGTTATTTTACTGCTATAAGGTATTTTTGTATTGCATTGCATTACACGATAAAATTAATACATGGCCTATCTATATGATTCTATACCAAGTTATTAAGAACTATGTGCATTCATAGTGTGAATATGTAGAATATGTGTCCTACTAATATAATAAACGCAAAAGTTGGTTGCTCTTTGTACTGGATAAAATATGGTATAAATATAGATTATTGTCAGTGATAACATATGGGATACTTTTTATTTCGATATTGCCACGGGATTAACCATTGCGCGGGTAGAACCGCGTGAAACAGCTAGTATGAAATATATACGACTCAGAGATAGCAAATTTTACCCCAAAGAAACATTCTTTTATTTTGGAAAAGAAATAAAACCGCATTCAAAAACTTTCGAAAATTCGTTTGCTTCACCCTGGAATCGAACCGACTAAAATCTGTAAAAATGGCACCCTGTAATTTTATTGCATCGATCGTTAGGGTCAGTCACAAGGATGAAATCTCTTTAAAATAGTTTGTTAAGGCGAGGATTTTCGACCGCAGTAGGCATTAACGCTATATGGGACTGCGTGGCGGGCAGTCGCGTAAATGAACACGTCAGCGCACAGAAATGTCACAGTATAATTAATAGCAGTAATATAGTAGTACTATACCTATGGTGTGCCTTGTTCATAGAAACGAAATTCGTTTCTACGATGACTAAAACTTATGTCAAGGATGATATAATAGAATCTATATTTTTTATTTATCTGGATTTAGTATTGCGATACCTATACTTACTATTTTATTTTTTATAAATATTGTAATTGCCATTTTATAGATGAAATATTTTTAAATTTATATCCTTACTGAATTCTGTTGTGAAAATCGTGCTATTTTGACTTGAAAGTATATCGTGACGTTAATTTATAACTTTCATAAATTATTTGTTCCAAAATTCATTAAAATCAGATAAGTAGGTAGTTGAGATCTTTTACGTAAGCTTTTATATCTCTCTTATTTATTTATTGATTTATTCTTCATTGTACACATGGAGTAAGACATAACTTTATTAAAAATATAATAGGTACATTGCACAATAGGCGGCCTTATCATCTACAGACAATCTCTTCCAGACAACCCTGAAACTCTTATTCCAATCCAATAGGGCTGGTGTTTGAAAAAAAGAAGGGTTTGGGAGCTATTTTCATTACTAATTTTCTACAAATCGGTCGGATGGTTTGGCTGAAATAAAGGAACAGAAAGATAGACTTTCGCATTTACTATTTAGTATGGATCCGTTATTTAGTGACGAAAATAAATACAAGAAGGTATTTTAACGGACAGAAATTTTCAATCCATTATTTTATTTGACGTTTAAGTACAGGCAAAGCAATATTATTTGAACGTAACCCATTCAAACAAATTAACTGATATTCTTTTCGATATTAATAACTAATACCCATCTTAATCTCACCATCAGTGCTAATGTCTTATCAGCACTCATCAGTACCTATAAATTACCATTAGTACCTATCAGTAGTTACCCATCTGCACCGATAAACACCTATGAGAAGCCATCAGCACCTATCAGTACCCATCGGAACCCAATAGCATCTCTCAGCATCCTTCATTACCCATCAGCACCTATCAGCACATCTGAGCACCCAACCTATCAGTACTCAACAGCATCTATCAGCAACTATCATTACCCATCAGCACCTGTCAGCATCCATCAGTTACAATCGTCACCTATCAGTAACTATCAGCACCCATCAGCATCTATCAGCACACATCAAAAAGAACACCTCTATAATATACAACTTTGCATAGGTGTTCTTTAATACTTATATAATATTATATATCCCATAACTTTGAGGTTTTGTTCCTTACTTAAAAAATAATACTTTTTGCCAAAGAATATGTGGTTCAAAAGTGCATACTTTCCAAGATATCCTCGGTCTGAATATAATGAGTTCATAAAATATCACCCGTGTAACATCTCATCCACTCAAAAGACGCTTGTCACTGAAGTCATACAATAAACAACAAAAACATTTTTAAACGTTGAGGAAAGTTGCATACAATATACACCGCAAAACTTCGCAAACTGTACCTACCTGTGCATAGCGATAAAAAAGGAGTAGAAAAAGCCACGTTGTCATACTTCGCATAAAGTTATTTTTGACTTACTTGAATTATTTTGCATGAAAAATAAAAACCAAAAGAAAATTGAAAAATTATTCACATGTTATTTGATTCTATTACATGGCCCCATCAAGACCCTAGAGTTATGGGAAATCAAGTAGAACATATTGTACATAATATACATGGCAATTTTTTTTAATGTCACTTGGGGGTAAAGTTCTCTTAATAATAGAGATAGCAAATTCTACTCCATAAAACATTCCTTTATTTTAGGAAAAATTTAAACTGTATTCAAAGAGTTTTCAAAAACTCGCTTCTTCACCCAGGAATCGAACCGACTTAAATCTAAAAATGAAGATTTCATGGTTTTCCTTTCAATGAATTAACCTAGTATGTGAGAGTGATTTTATTCTTGTGATTGGCTCTAACGAACCACACAATAAAATTGCAGGGTGTCATTTTTACAGATTTTAGTCGGTTTGAATCCCAGGTGAAACGAGTGAATTCTTAAAAATCTTTGAATGCGGTTTTATTTCTGTTCAATAATAAAGGACAGTTTCTTTGGAGTAAATTTTGCTATCTCTTCTTTAGAGTAATTTCCCTCCAGATGGCATTAAAAATTACACCCTGTATATTTATCGATGTGCACCTATCAGTATCTACGTTGGAATTGATGTGGAGAGGCAGCCCACAAGAGGTGATGCGTTAATATTAATCCTGTATACGTACGTATAGAATAATAATCCTCCTTTTGTTTTCGTCGGGTGATTACGTAAGAAAAGATTTATCGCAAAAAAAATTATATGCTTTTTTGCACTTGTTGTCTAATAAACTTAAAAAAAAATATCAGAAACAAGTTTTTAGCTCTACATTCAGAAGTGATAATTGTTTATAATACTCCTTTATTTATCAATCAAAATATAAAATGTGACTTAACAAAAATTAAATAATTAAATTGTCGTACTGTCATGTGTACGCTATGGTCAAAAAGACGATCAATTACGCGGGAAAATTGGGAGCAAAAGCGACACAGGTCCTACCTCCATGACGCCTCGCGTGGTACTGAATTGTATCGCACCGTCGTCTTTATTATATTATATTATATTAGAAAAAATAGAACGGTTTAAGAAAGAAATTATCCACATAAATTAATTTTATGCTACATTACCAATATTATGACAAGTTTTTGTAAGTATAAGTTTGATATTCTCGTGGAATATCGGAAAATCACTTAAAATTTTCATCTTTTTCGTAATTTTTTATGATCGAGTAAAGTTTTCAGTATCGTGTTTTGATCCACAGATTTATAAAATATATTAAACAAACTTCAACATATATTTTTATCCGATCCAGACAAACAATATTGGCCGGTTGTAATGAGTTTGAAAACGCATAGATTTCGCGAATGGGGCCCTTAATTTAATGAAAGAAAAACCATGAATTCTGTACTTATATGGTTGTTTTAGTTCACGTGTATGAAAGTCATTTAAACACAGTCAAGTATCTTGAAATACTGAACCTCTTGAATTAAATGGTTTCCTGATGAAGAGGGCAGGCAAATAATTATACAACAATATGGTGCTCCAGCCCATAGCAGCAGAATCATTACTGAATAACCATTTTAATACCTGGATTGGTACATACAAACCGCACAATCAGATGGCCTGAGAGATCACTAAATCTCACCCAATAGCTTTAAAAAAATACTTTAAATCTTATGCGAATTTAAACGATTTGAGAGATGAAGTTCAGAATATGATTAATAATATTCATCACAACACGATATTAAAGGTTACTAGGAATTAATTAGGAGAATAAATTTGAGCAAGGAAATGGAGCCCATATAATTAAATACTTTGTTAACCATTTTTTGTAAATGATTTAAAAAATTCAAGGTTTGCTTTCATTATATGACCACATTATACGACCACTTTAGCGATGGGGTAAACCTGTCTGTCTGCCTCAGACGCCAGTGGTTGCAGGTTCGATTCCCGCACGGAACAAGAAAAAAAAAAACCGTGTCTGGGTATTCATTTATTTATGTTTTTATATTCTAGATTCCCCCCTAGTTCGCATAGTAAGCATAGCTTGTGTTATCCCATAAAACAAGCTCAAATTTTTAAGTTCTTTATCAGGGTTGTAATTTAAAGCCCTGATTCATTCCCTAGAGACCAAGTAACTGCTGAGTACGTAGGTACTATACTTTACTTTTAGATATTTTTTACTGTCTGTATAATCAAATATATGCATCTTTTAAAGAAATATAAGAATGTTATATTGTATTCCTATCTTAAAAAAGTTATTTAACTTACATTCCAAAGTTCCACCTTTTGACCTTATTTGCTTAAATACTTATGTCTCAAAGAAGAACGTGCTTACGAATAATTTGTTTATTTATCTTGTTTATTATCCTGTATTTCAAAAAGCATTTATATAACAGCAAAAGCAATTTATGTATCCATTACATGTTAAGTAATACTAATGTTTGTGTTTTTGACGGCGCACTTCTTAGTCGCGCTCGCTTTTCAGAAATATAAATTAAATTTACTCAACGGAGCGCGTATAGTCGTGTTACAAGACTATCCAGAAATGTATTTTCATAAGTTTCAGTTTACTGTCATAATAAACTCTTTGCAGAAGGAGGTTTTAAGTACGGAATACCTCCGTTTTTCTATATAAATTTCAGAGCTTTATATCTTAAATATTTGATGAAAAATACTTACAAAGAAATAAATAAGATATTATAAGTTTTTAAACTGGCATGGTCATTAACATTTAAATTAACTTTAGAAACGGGATATTTACGGTCAGTACCGTCGTGATCATGGCGCTTGTAACAGTGCCGAAATATCGAGAACTCAAAATAAATGAAAAACATGGTAAATATCCCGTTTCTAAAGTTCATCATCCATCATCCATCATCCACAGCCTGTATACGTCCACTGCTGGACATAGGCCTCCCCCAAGGTCTTCCACGTCGCTCGGTCCCGCGCCGCCCTCATCCAGCGTTTACCGGCGACTTTGACCAGGTCGTCGGTCCATCGTGCGGGGGGCCTGCCTACGCTGCGTCTCCCAGTACTTCTCTAAAGTTAATTTAAAAAAAAAAAGATATCTTGTCGATATTAAGACTAAATTGCTAGTCAGCATAATGCTAATAGGACACTGTATAAAAATAAGAAGTAACCAATTTCAATCACAACTTTCGGTATAAATACTTCATATTTTTACCAAGAAAATATTAAAGTAACATCAATCAGTGTAGTCTAGTTATTAGTTAGATGAGTTAACTTTATAGTATCTAAGTATTAAGATCGAGTGTATATCATCAAAACGCACTTTCTCAAAGCATTTCAAAATAATGCGTTCTCGATTTCTGTAAGATATTCTTATACATTCTTATACATATGAACCAAACATGTCAACCTCCACGGAAAGCAGAGTGCAGGTAAGTAAAGGCAGGATTTTTTTTCAAATCAAAAGGCGTATTTGTTTCAACGGAATTTATTCGTCATATCTGTGAAAGCTTTATTGTTTATGTGTTTTTTTTTAACGTTAATGAGAAGCAAGCAATCGAGCATATCATCCAAGTTGACATGACATCTTTAGTTTACAGTGGCATTCAGACCTCTAAATTACAGTTGTCATGTTGTGAAGGTTTTATTTCCATGTCGCCAAACCACAGTTTGAGCTACAAAAGCTAGGTCCTGTTAACATTATTTTTTTCGACGACTTATCCCGTGTTTGACCTCAACTAACTTAATGGTAACTGAAGGAGTGGTCGAAGATGTCAGCATATGGGTATAAGGCTGGAATTTAGAGGGCAGCGACAGCGAGAATGACAGCGACGCGAGGAATATGGGCCGTTCTCAACGCCTTCGGGCGCTCGAGCGATTTGTCGCAGTTTCATACAAACTCAATACTTTCTATCGTGTCGCGGAAATTGCTGCCCGCGCCGCTTTTACTCTCGCTGTCGCTGAACCTACCGTCCAGTTATCAGCATAAGACAGCTTTCTCTTATTAAAAAATTGCCAAATAGGGGATCGCCGAATTCTTGAATATCTGGCGGCAAACTATTATGACTGTTTTTTTTTTATAAATTATGGATGGGACGTTTGTCTTCCATGCCACCTGATGTTAAGTGAATATGAAGACTAAGGTGGTACACGTCCATCCACGAGAAACCTATTCAATCGACGCTTAAAAGTACTAGGACTATACTGGTCAGGGAAAATAGATGCAGGCAGTTCATTGCAAACCTTGGCGACCCGTATCGTATCAAAAAGGAACTGTCAAAGCGCTAAGTTCGACTTTTCGGAATATCTACCACATACGGATGGAAGTTCTGTCTGCGTCTAGTAGTCCGATGGTAAAAGGGGTCCTACCAGCAAGAAAGGGTCGCTTTGATTAGTCGCCTTTTACGACACAGGGACGGTGGGGATATACCAAACCGACCCTAAGAGGCTAAAATCATTGCCTTCTACTTCCATTATCCAAAACACAACAACGCTCTCATTAATTTACGATGAAGGTTAAATAGCCAAGTGCTGTACCAAGTGTATCTGATGGAAAACGCTGTTATATAAAAATCTACCGAATATAATAAAGCTGAGACGTGCTCCAAAATCATGCCTGACTTTCAGTAACAATGACTTAATAAAGTTGTCGAAAGAACGTAACCTTCTTGCATACTAATATTTGCATATTTCGAATGATTTTATCAAAGACACTTTCAAGGTATAGACTAGACTTGTTATTACAATAGAATTGCGTAGGCTGCGAACAATGGGCTTCGTTTTGCAGCTAAAAATATACGATCTGAGGTGAAGGGGTTCTTTCAGATACCACTCAATTTTTTTTACTTTTAAAATAAAATAGGTGTCTTAGAATCAAAGGATTATGTACGATTTTGGACTAAATAAGTTATAGCGTTATGAAAAATTCAATATACTTTGTAATGTGTCTCTTTTTATATATCTTGCGCAGATGTATCTTTTTCAAATTAGTAAAAAAATGGGGTTTAAATGCTGTTAACGGTTTATTGGAAGAACGATCCATTGTGATAGCATCTATTTATGCTCTATGGTCAAGACGATTTTTTTAACATCGCTTTTTAATGCGTATAAAACAGGGTACTGTATTTTTGGACAACAACAATCTGGCCGTGAGTCATTGCCCAAAAATATTTTCTCCTCGACCATCCCGTATGATAAATTACCTAAACAGACACACCAACTTTGCAGCCCCAAAGTAAGTTTATTTATAAGCTGGTGTAAGACACACAAACCCGACAAAGTTTAGAAAAGTTCGTTTCCTGGGACTCGACCCCAGGACCTCTCACGCCATACCCAAACACTCGAACACTGCAAACAAGCCACAGTAACTTAATATTTTTTATATTACAATTACTTTACTAAATTGTTTACTGCATTATAGTAGTACGTACTGCTTTGTATTTTCGTAATTCAAGGCTGAAAAATAAATGTCCCTTTTTCCCCTTTGTTTCCTTTTATAAGCCGCTTCCCCGCAACGACTACGGCTTTTTCTCATTTTCTTACTGCACGGAAAATAAAAGTCTGGCAGTATTATTACATGTAGACCTGTAAACCCGTAGCCATGCTACGATTGTAGTTTCTCTCATAGCAAATGCGTATATGTACTTTTAACGCACGTCAAATTGCCGTATCCTAGCAGGGAACAATATTATGTGGATACTATTGTTCTCTTTTATAAAGAAGTACAAAACCAACGTTGAGTTTCTTGCCACTTCTTCTCAACAGATCGACTTTCCGAAGTTTTTTTTTTTTTATTGTAAGGATAGGACGTTTGTCTTCAATGCCACCTGATGGAAAGTGCGCATGAAGACTATGGTGTTACACGTCCATCCACGAGAAACCTATTCACTCGACACTGGTGGTGGTAGATTCAGTTTAGTTTGTAAATTGTTTGACTTATTTCAATTGTATTTAAATACTTAAGAAATAAAGAATATTTGAGTTTGAGTTTGACGTTTTTGAACAGAGCCATAGAAAGACAGAAATTTATGCAAGCATAGTTACGTCACTTATAGCTTAAATGCACCGACCATAGAGGCCGCCAGAAACTTTACTTCTTGAAATGAAATTTAAGAGCTGTAAAATAGATGTTGAGTTAGATAATAAATATAAAAAAAAATGTGAAAATATGGAAGGATCCTCAAAAACCCCGAAATAAACGCGAGTTTACTAAGCTTTTTTTAAGTCCGCGTAATGTGTTATTTTTTTAAAGACCGTAAAATCAAATGTCATGTCTTTAAAACATATTTGATTAAAATATTTTGCACTTTATAAAATAAATATTTTAGTAAAATAGATTTTGTATTTCAGAAAATATGTAATGTCAATTTCAACTTATATTTTCAGTTTATAATTAAAACAAGTTATATTTATATTGATACGTGGAATTCTATTTCCAATTAAAACCAATTATTGGAAATCTCTTCTTAAAAACGCTGTTGTTATACTTATAATATACAGTGAAAACATATTAAAAAACTCTATCTTTCGGAGGTTTCAGTGAAGCAATTTGAAAATCAAAATATGAAAATTTCTTGTAAGAATGGTATCTCAGCTAGAAAAATATTAGGGTAAAATTTTGGAACGTTAGTTTCTAAAGGAGACTGTTTTTATTATCGACTTACTTTTTCTTATTTTTTCTTTGAGCGCAGTGGCAGCCAGCCATCGACGCTAAACAAGCTATTACAGCCAGTATTTCATGATGAAACTACATGGGGCATACTAAAAGTACTGTTACAGCTAATCGGAACTGTTTGAATTTTAATTTATACTTTTTGAAACTAAGTTGCAAGTCGTTTTAAAAAATAATAGAAAAAATAGTAGTTAGTTATAGAAAAAATAATAATAGAAAAAAATATTAATTAGTAATAAGAAAAAAATGGCAGAAAATCATTTGTCATTTGTTTTTTTTTTCACACATCGAAGTACGCAACGAAAATGGAATTAAGTCGAAAAGATTTTAGAGCGATGAATTTAAAAGTTTATTTATTTATTTATTTACACTTTATTG
The DNA here is from genome assembly GCA_944452665.1 of Stenoptilia bipunctidactyla. Classification (NCBI taxonomy): domain Eukaryota; kingdom Metazoa; phylum Arthropoda; class Insecta; order Lepidoptera; family Pterophoridae; genus Stenoptilia; species Stenoptilia bipunctidactyla. The sequence continues at coordinate 12,273,917 of OX101738.1, forward strand.
TACAGTAACAAAAATGGGAAATACACAGCATGGAAAAAGCGATCTTTATCTAGAGCGATCTCTACCAGACAACCTTTACAAAATGATAGAAAAGTATTTAGCAATTAACAATAAAACACAAAAAAAAGAGAAACAAGTTCTCTCTCTTCGCAAGACTGTGACGCTCATCTTCAAAATGCTTTTGGGAGAGAAGCACCTTGTTTGAGCACCGTGAGCCGGGTTTGCTGAACTTAAGAGAGGTCGGGGTTTTTTGAATGATAAATTTCGTGAAGGGCGGCCTTCAACTATCGTCAACCAAACCAATGTGGCTATTGTTAAGAGGTTAATTAAAGAAAACGCTCGGATCACCTATGAGACAATTCGAGGACTGGGGATTTGTATGAGCCAAATACATAAAGTTTTACACAAAGAATTAAAAGTTCTGAAACTTTGTTATCGTTAGAACTGACAGCGGAGCAGAAGCGAGCTCGCGCGGAATGGTGCTCACAGATACTACGGAAGTACGACCACGAACATTCTAATGCTGTTTATGACATTTTCACAGGAAACGGAACGTGAATTAATTGTTTGAACCCAAAAAGAAACAGCAATCTTGTGAATGGGGTTTGAAAATGAGAACATCCCAACAAAAGTGAGGCAGGCGAGAAACATTGGTAAAAAAAATTTTTTTTCCTCAACTATGGATCCCATCCGCACAATTCTACTTGAAGATCAAAAGAGTGTCAATGCTGAGTAGCATTCTACTTATTGTTTACCCAGACCGAAGAGCCCGTAAATTAATTAACGATGTCGACTTACAACCAAAAACCTGCAGACCTTAGAGCATCGTCGTAAGGTTGCTTGTTTAACCGTGTACTACAGGATACATTTTGGTGAGTGCGCGAGTGCTCTGTTTGAACAAATTGAAACAAATTACCATCGGACTACCAGACGCAGACAGAACTTCCATCCGTACGTGGTAGATATTCCGAAAAGTCAAACAAAGCGCTTTGAAAGTTCCTTTTTAATACGGGTTGCCAAGGTTTGGAATGAACTGCCTACGTCTATTTTCCCTGACCAGTATAGTCCTAGTACTTTTAAGCGTCGAGTGAATAGATTTCTCGTGGATGGACGTGTACCACCTTAGTCTTCATGTTTACTTAACATCAGGTGTCATGGAAGACAAACGTCCCATCCATACTTAATAAAAAAAAAACATCATGGCAACGCTTCTTCACACACGGCCAAAAGTCGTTTTAACAACTCATCACCCATCCTGCAAATAGCCCCGCCCTAGTACTCTGTGATTTCTCCAAAGTCAAAGATTTGATGCGAAGTTTCACTATTGTCAACTCCAAAGAGGCAGTGATAGCGTTCAATAAGCACGAAGAAAACATGCCTTAATATCTATGGTCCTCCAGTTTAAAAAAAATATTTTGAACTGGAGGACCATAGAGGAAAATGTTTAAAATGTTTAATGAAAATAAGAGTATTTTAAAAAGGAATAAATTTAATATTTTGGTTATAACATGCTGTTTTCTTAAGTTACCCAAAACTTTCAGTGAGAACTACGTATAGGTAAATAAATATTGTCGGACATAAATTCAGACAGCGCCCTCAAGTTAGTACATAGCATGTATTATAGGTGCTAGACAACGGAAAGGCATACTCATACTATTATTAGTTTTTCGTAAATACATACATATCATACATAATACACCCAAACCAATGCTAATAAACGTGTCCACGAATATTTAAATTGTATGGGAATCGTACCCCCGACCACTTGCGTCTGACCCCACCACCAAAGTGGTGGTCAAATTAACACGGCATGAAAAGTAAATTTTCAGTTTTATTAGTTCAACAGGTAACACAGATACTGGACATTAAGTTATTTGAAACAACCCAATAAAAGTCCATGTAAATCATTTCGGATCCTAAAAGAAGGCACTTTACAGAAAACACCCAAACTGCAGTGAAATTAATTAGTGCCAGTAACAAGTACCCGCACTAAACTGTATCCACCAACTTAACTCGGTTACAACTTGTTGAATTAACTTTGTGTATACAAATTGACTGTGTAGTCTGAACAATAATATTTTACAGTTAGATCTGGAATAATGTTTGCCATGTTTTGATATTTGAAATTTTTTTTGGAAACATGTACATTATAGTGACTGGTGACTATATTTTATTTTATTTATCCAGGATGTGATAAATAAAATAAAAAATAGATATTAATTATTTACTGAGTAAACTTAACCGAAAGTTAGAGAATTCATTATGTCACGCATGGTTACTTAAGCCTAATGCAATAGATACTTACCGGGTGGTGGTTTGCGTGTGGCGAGAACACTGCTGTGTGCGTGTTGACTGAGGCAGCGCGTCGGGAAAAGTGTAGTAAGGTCTCTTTATTTATTTATAGGGATTTCTGGTGAAAAATTAAATACGTACTTTTATTACATAATTATGATCAGAATCGAGTTCAGAGAGCTCCCCTTCAGTATCTAAAATGTGTTACCAGTCACTCTGTATATGATGACATCATCAAGTGATTTGTGAAATTCCTAAGATGAATAAAACATTTTGAATTTGAATTTAACCTCAATCTTACATGATGATGTGTGGCGGTAAGGTTGAAGGTGAATACTGGTTTAAGAAGGAACTGGGTATTTATAGCACTTTACAGGAACACATTATCACCGAAGAAGTGAACATATTTAGCAGTAGATTTTATAAAGGGGAGGCAAGACTGGCTGATCCAGAAGCGGTCGGCCATTTAAGCTAACTGTTTGAAGCCTTTTGAATTTTAAATTCTGTGTGACAAAATGGCGCAACAAGGTGAGATACAAGAAATACTGCCATACCTTTTCGATTCCCGGAATATCTTATCTTTCTACTCTTTATAAATGTGAAAGTTTGGATGGATATGTGGATGTGTGGATGTTTTTTGCTCTTCAATCACGGCAGATCGGCTCAATGGATTTGGATAAAATATGCCATAGTAATAGTATACAGCCTGGAATAGCTGTTACTAAAATTTACTTTTCATCCCGCATATTCCCGCAGGATTAGAAATTGCGCGCGAAAAACCAGATACGAGCTGTTGCTCTTTGAAAATACCGTGCCTGAGGGAATTTCAAAGAATTCCCATAGAAGAATCTTTTTACCAAGTTTCACATCCGTGCGTGCACTCAAGAAATAAGACTTTTCATAGAAACTAAAAAGTCTTACATTTCCTGTTACTGTGGAAATTTCGGAAATTCCTTCCATAATACAACTTGAAGCCATTGAAGAACCTTTATATCAAGTTTCACATCCGTGTGTGTACTCAAAGAATAAGATTTTTCATACAAACTTAAAAGTCCTGTATTTCCCGTTCTCGTGGAAATTTTGGGAATTTCTTCCTTATTGCACCTTAACACCTCTTAAGGATTTTCGAAATTTCAGCTCTCTACACCCGTCACTCAGTACCTCAATCAGTAACGGAACAGTTTTAAATACGAGTTGATTTATCATGGTTTAACAATAATAAGCATAAATAAGGCGGGGCGAGGGCGCGGGACCGAGCAACGTGGAAGACCTTGGGTGACGCCTATGTCCAGCAGATGATGAAGCATTAATAATTTAATGTCTCATTCCTTTATCTTTAGCAAGCTTGATTTTTACATGGCGCTTCAATAGATGGCGAGTCATAGGTTACATAATCAACGAATGCAGAAAATTAAAAAACCGACTTTACGTCAATACATAAGCTGAAGTATAGGGTCGTCCGTGTAAATATTCCCCGTATTCATACATATATAAAAATAATAAAAATTGCTCAAGAAGTCGATTTCGATGAAATTTATGTTCAAATCGATTCATAATTTTCCAAAAAAAAAACGTGTAGCAAAGATACAAAAAAAAACATACACACAAATTAAGAACTTCCTCCTTTTGGAAGTCAGTTGAAAACCAAGTAGAGGTTCACTTAAAATATTGAATAACAATTAATAATACTGTAATTATTAATTGTACATTTCTAGCATTAACTAGACTTCACTCGAGAGCAAAGGTATTAGGGTCAGAGTCAAAACCCATGATATCTCGCATATTGTAAATGCTAGCTTGATGAATTAAAAACTGTTAAATAGACCATTAATTAATACATCAATAAAATTTGTAAAATTGTTATTTAAGTGATTTTATTATTTATAAAAACAATTAAATTGAAAATGCACGAATTAAACTTGATGATCACAATTACATTTATGACTTTTCTGGTACGAGAATATGATTTTCTCAAATTTCAGTACCATGTTTTTGCGCAAAGGAAATTTTGCGCAAAGGAACTTTTAGCACCACTTACTCATATAATAAATGTATCATTAAGTCAAGGAAAGTTTCCATCGCGACTGAAGCAATCAGTAGTAAAACCACTATATCTTCAAAATTACAGACCAATTACCTTGATACCTGTGCTCTCTAAAATATTTGAGAAAATAATGGCAAGGCAACTGCAAGCCTTCCCGAATAAATTTGAAATTCTCCATCATGAGCAATATGGGTTTAGAAAAAGTAGATCCACCACAATGGCTTGCTTTTCTTTACTTAAAAAGGTTACAGAGTGCCTAAATAAGAAAATATATCCTGCCGCAGTCTTCCTAGACATGAGCAAGGCTTTTGATTTTGTTTCACATGATACTCTATTATATAAGTTAAGTAATTATGGTATACGGGGTATCGCCCTAGATTGGTTCAGAAGCTATCTTACAAACAGGAGTCAATGTGTTGAAATATCACATATGGAAAAAAATTATAAAGTAAATTGTAGATCTCCATATCGTGAAACTAATGTCGGCGTACCACAAGGAAGCGTCTTAGGACCCCTTCTTTTTATTATATATATTAATTACTTGCCCAAATTTGTTGATAATGACTGCATATTATTTGCTGATGATACGACATTACTTATAACATCTAAAAATGTAAATGACCTGAGAAATAAAATTAATTGTGCTATGACGAAGGTAATTCAATGGCTGACTTTAAATAATTTACAAATAAACTTGACTAAAACTAAACTTATACAATTTAAAACAATTAATATGACATTTGAAAAATTAAACATTTACTACAATAACATTCCAATTGACAATGTAGAAGCAACTAAATTCCTAGGAGTAACTATTGACAAGTGGTGTAATTGGAAGTCACATGTAAATAATTTAAGGACTAAACTTGACAAATATGTGTATGTTTTAAGGCGTATAAGAGAAATTTCGGGAACTAAAGCATCAATGTTGTCCTATCATGGCTATGTTTCCTCGCTGCTACGTTATGGTATTATTTTGTGGGGCAACTCTGTCGACGTTATAAATGTGTTTCGAGCCCAAAAGAAATGTATCCGCTCCATATGTGGAGCTGGCTACCGTGACAGCTGCAAACCTCTATTTAGAAAGCTCAAAATATTGCCACTACCATGTATATATATTTTTGAAATCTGTTTGTTTGTAAAAAATAACTCAGAATATTTTAAAACGAATGAGCAAATGGTATATGGTCGAGGTAGACATGCATCCAAATTATATGCACCCATGCAAAAACTAGAATTGTATAGACGAAATGTATACTGTATGGCAATACGACTATATAACAAATTACCCAAGACAATAAAAATCCAGACTGTGATAAATTTAAAAATAGCATTGTATAGTTTTTTATTAGATAAGCAGTATTATAATATAAATGATTTTTTAAACGAATGACAATGATTTAATATGCATGACATTTAATAATATAATTAAAAATAAATAAATAAGTTTGGACATAAGTATTATACCTAATTATTTTGAATTGTTAAATTGAAAAGTGGACAAAAATTTGCACACCGATATTGACGGTTGAATATGCTGTACAATATATTTAGATCTAAGAACTTTTTTTCTACCATATTCTGCGAATAAATGACATTCTATTCTATTCTATTCTGTATTACCTCCACGTGATCTCAGGATGGATGTTATCCGATTTGGCATGCTGTACACCAGGTTTCTAAGTCGGTTCTGTGGTATATTCTCCCATTCTTCTACCAGTGCTAAATTTTTTTTTTCATAATGAATATTGTACACTAGAAAACCCTTTTATATAATTTTTTTGTGACAGAATACAGACAAAATCGATACAAATGATTTGAATTCTTAGTTCGATTTTCAAAATATGTAAATCATAACTTTTGATTTACCTTTTTTTATGTCATTTCTTAAAAAAAGATATTACTTTTATTCACTTTTTATATTTGGCATTAAAGAGGCTTCCTACTGCTTTTTATTTGAATAAGCTAGCGTTTATAGTTTGAGATATATCATGAGTTTTGTCTCCGACTCTGATTCTTTGCTCTGGAGTGTAGCTTTGGTGTTACCGGTACAGGGATTGAATATGTATAGGGCTGAATATTTTTGTAATCTTCCGGCCCATAATTAAGATTATCTCTTTCTTTCTTTCGTCGATTTTACTGTAAAAGAACAATTTCTTAATATGTCTTTGATTACTATGACTTTATTTTCTCTATCTTATAGAAAAACGAAAAGAAATAATATACATTAAGGTGATAAAGAAAAAAAAGGTAGAAGTAGAAAGTATGATCTTGTAAGCTTCTGTTTTTCAGATTCATGGTTTCATTCACTTTCAGCCGCACAAAAATTAAAATCTTTGACTATACAATCGTTAACGAGCAAGCATTCCCCGAGTTTCTTAATCGGTTTTCTGTAACCATCCATCCTTGGATTGCTTCTAACTTTTTGTACACACTGTCAGTATGCTAGTAATTTTAACTCGCTTAGCGATATTAGTGTTTTCATTTGACTGCACGGTTTTACATTCTGCAGTTATATTCATAGTAAAACTCTCACCATTGCCCTCTGACTACACTGTAGTTTTCTTGTATACAAAAAACCATCTCTTCATATTATATAGGGAAGTCTGGAAGAAATCGCTTACAGTCGCTTAAATTGTAATTTTTTTTATATTGTGGACATCATTATTTTTAAATTTAACGGCAATAAGGAGTATTTTTTATTATTATTATATAACTTGTAGCATCCTACAAATTACATAATTGTGAACTGTATTTAGCTATTGTACTGTATTTTAAGGGCATGGTAACATTTCGGAACTTTCAATACTAATATGTGGTTATGGATATTCCAATGAATCTTATTCATTAATATTTGCCCAAACCTAATCAAACTTGCCCATTCTGCGATGTGTTAAATTAAACTGTGATATTGGTGTGTCATTTAATATTAACATTAATTACTTTAATATTAATTCGCTGTGAAACGTTAATAGGAAGATAAGCTACATTAATAGGTTATCCAATAAAAAATGCATAATCGACACTTTTAAAATAAAAAAGGTTTTTATATCAAAAATAATCAAAACGTATTTACCATATGGTGTCCCGCCCTACCGATGTTCAAGGCAAAATTAACGCCGCGGACGGTCAGAACCGTAGCCTGTTTACCACTCACAAAAGCACTACAAAATTAAAAGCAGTAAAATGCTCTTGTTTTATTATATACAGCTTTATAAGTTTTTTCTCTCATCTGATGATAAGGTTAGAGAAAGAACACGAGTCTTGTAGTGTGTGACGCATCTCCTCTTTTAGTATTAGTTACATATACTTACCATCGATCTATACTGTTTACTTCACACAAAGTAAGACGTCTTTAATGGAGCTCCCTCGTCCATCCGTACAGTCTGGAAAGTAACTAGCTTTCAATATATCATTGCTTGACAAATCATGATTGAAGAGGTAGGTAGTAAATAAAAGGTGATACTCTGAGGCAGATTTTAAATTCAAATTAGATTAATAGCCAGGTTGGTCTTACCGTAAAGGGGTAGGTACTAGGATAAGGCAAGGCGCCTCTTACAGAACCACTTAAAGGAGCGTTAGGGTAATACTGAGCGAGACTATCCTAAAAATTGACTTCTTAACGTTCATGTATTTAAAAAAACTCCAAAATTAATATTTTTCTCATCAACTCATTCGAATTCACAATAATTCGATCAGATGCTTCTTTAAATTAAATCTTAATACCGTCTCAACATAACAATGCAGTGAAGTTGGAATAGAATTCTATTGGATTTAATTAAAATCACCTCACTCAAGTGAGCGCAGTTTCATTATCACCACGAATTGGATTTACGGGAGCATTCAATTAAAATCATAATTTATATAAGTTTATTCTAAAAATAATCGTGTGTGATATTGAACACTTATAAAAACACTTTACTAAACAAATAAAGCAACTTCAAGACACGAGTGATCACGACATAAAGGCACTTGTAGAGTGGCGTGGCATAGTCTAGACTATTTCTCTAAGACAGAATCGGCCCAGTAGTGCTATTGACAAACAGGGTGTATAGCATTACATATAAATAAAATAAATAATAATGTTTACAAAATTTAAATGTTCTACAAACAAATAAAAACACTCACACATATATTTTTTATAATATGAGGTATTCGTCGTAACTATAAGTTAATAGTATATTATGTAACAAGTGAGCGAAGTTGCTAATTACAGTCGAGGCTGTGATTTGAGCCCGAGCCGCAGGCGAGGGCTTAATAATGAGCCGAGACTGTAATTAGCAACGCTCACGAGTTATATACGACGTTTTTCAACACACTTGTGAGTAAAAGACAGACATACGTGGTCATAAAATAACAAACACACTTGATAACAAAGCTGTGAATTGTGATTGAAAAATGGCGCCGAACTTCGCGCATGCGCGTAGGTTTTTTTTTCCGCCAAATGTGTCAATGGCTGTATAGCATATACAGCCTATTTTACATGAAAATATTTAATTTAGAGTGGTAAATCCAAATATTTTAATATTTTGTAACAAATTATTGTAAATTGTGAATAATTTGTTTTATATACAATTTTGTTTAACTAATATAAAGCGTAAACATTTAAAAATGTATATGGATTTGAAGTGGTATAAAACCTCTTTGTTGTTTCTGAAAAAATTTAATGTATAACCCGGATCAATAAAATATGCTCCGTTTACTCGCATTTAATTTGCACAAAGGTACTGTGGCGGACTACCTTAGATGAGTAATTAAATAAAACCAGAGGTAAAACACGTGTAGATAGTTAATTGATTTATTTATTACTGAATCACTTACATAGCGTGTCTTAGATCTAGATCACTTTCCTTATATGTATAGGTACACGTGGCATATACCTTCCCCCTTTACAAAAAAAGGTATAAATTTTTCTCAAAAAAATCATAACATCTTAAGTTGACTTCTTTGTATAAAAGTTAAATACAATTTAAAATTAAAAAAATAATTATTGAAAGTAGGTTAATCATAAGTACGTAAAACAATAAGAAAACAAATGCTAAAAACACAAAATAGGTTGCTAGGTAAACACAAATGTTTAATATTAAAAACTAACATGATTTGAAATATTTTATTTTATAGGTACACAATTTTTAAAAGGATTTTTTATATACTTACTAACCGATAATTTTTTTTAAGTTCAATATAAATCAAAAATTACAACGGCTAAATAAAAACACAAGTAAAGTTACAACTCAAGAAGACTTATACTAAGAATAAAATAATCGAATAATTTAAAAGTCTGTATACGTGTATAATTTAAACCATTTTTAGAACATCTATTAGAAAAAAATATTTTATCATTAATTTAATTAATAAGACTTGTAAACCCTTTAGAGTCAATAAAGATTTTGTTTGATTAAACACATTTTTACCCTATTTCACTTTTAAACTAAGACACAAAGATATAGTTATATACTTAGGTTGTTTATCACTTTTTATCACTAAACACTTCACTATTTATCTGTTCATCCAATAACTTGAGCTGTGTAGCCGGGGGGCCTGCGCTCCACAGCAGCTGCCAAATTTGGCAACTCATGAAGCTCTCGCCGCATGTATACACCATAGTTACTTTTGCACCGCTTCCAGAAATAATATCCAATCATTAATAATAGTATAATCAAAATGAGTAATATGTATATTTCGGTAGTTTCCATCTTCATATACCGCTCTTTATTTTCCGAAGCGGATGCCGAGTTTCCCGCTCCGTTCTGGGCAATGATAACTTCATCCTTCTCAATTTTGCTGTAACTTCTTCCCATTTTTATGTTTTAATACAAATGATTTTACTTGAATAGTTACTGAGTAGGTAACAAGTTAATCTCTCGAACGAATAAATTATAGTGCAAATCTCACCACAGGTTTGCTTATTCGGCCGTATCTTGTTACCGTATTGTTTACAATACGATCCTCTGCCGTATTTGGAACAGGTGAACTCTCTGTATTATCAATTATAAATGCGGGTTTCAAGCGATCTATACTAATGTTTTTTTCTTGGTCTGCTTGCAAAATTTTGTAAAATTTTTGTTTTTTTTCTAGAACTTTATATGGACCTGTATATGGCGGAGTTAGGGGTTTCGTGATCCTGTCACAACGAACGAACACATGTGTACAATTTTCTAAATCTGGGTGCACAAAAATATTACTTTGTGTAGTCTCTCTTTTTGGTATGGATGCTAATTTTGAAATTCTCTCTCGTAGGGTACTTAAAAATGTTTCATTACCGGAGAATGTTGGCCTTTGCGGCTGAAAGTAATCTCCCGGTAGTCTCAAAACTTCTCCGTACACCATTTCTGCAGCACTTATTTGTGTGTCGTTTCGTAAACACGATCTTAACCCAAGTAATACCGAAGGTAACTCATTGACCCAATCAACATTTTCACTTCTGCACATTAATGCAGTTTTTAGGGTTCTGTGCCACCTTTCTATCTTTCCATTCGCTTGTGGATGATAAGCGCACGTCCTTGTTTTTTTGATACCCATTCTTTTTGATAAGGAAGTAAACAAGTTAGATTCGAATTGTCTGCCTTGGTCGGTAGTAATCCTTAAAGGACATCCAAACCGACAGATCCAGCCTGTATAAATAACATCTGAAACCGTTTCTGCGGTAATATCTTTTAAAGGGTAGGCTTCTGGCCATCCAGTTTCCCTATCTATCATTGTGAGTAAATATCTATAACCACTGCAATACTGTAGTGGCCCCACAATATCCACATGAACATGTTCAAACCGATTACATTTAGAAAAATTTCCAAATGGTGACACTGTATGTCGTTGAACTTTTGACTTTTGGCAACTTATACACGCTCGAGCCCAGTTAGTTACATCTTTGTTTATAGATTTCCATATAAATCTAGCTATCATCATTTTTCTAGTACTTCGTACGCTCGGATGACTGATTCCATGTATAGCTTCGAAAGCTGAGATACGAAATCCTTGGGGTAAATATGGGCGCGCGTCACCCGTTGTTATGTCGCAATATATGGGTATGTTACAAGTAGGTAATGTTATCTTTTTGAACTGAAAATTTTTCGAAAGTAATAGTTCTTTTAATTCCACGTCATTTTGTTGCGCCTGCGCTAATTCAGAATAATCGATAGGTGATGGTATGTCTATAGTGGCAATCCTAGATAACGCATCAGCTGCAACGTTTTCCGCTCCGCTTATGTGTTCGATCGAGGTACAAAACTGTAATATGAAATCTAAGTGACGTAATCGTCTAGGAGTGTCACTTTTGCCTATTGAATTATTTTGAAATGTATGTACCAAGGGCTTGTGATCAGTATAAACTGTTAGGGTCCGTCCTTCTATATGATATCTAAAATGTTTTATAGCCATATATATAGCTAGCAACTCTCGATCAAAGGTACTGTAACGTTGTTGTGCATTACTCAGTTTTTGAGAAAAAAATGCAAGTGGTTTCCATGCGTTTCCTTCACGTTGCTGCAGTACTGCTCCCGCGCAGGTACTCGAACAGTCTGTCATGATTGCTATAGGCGCCTTTGATGATGGAAATGACAATGTAACGGCACTTTGTAGGTTTTCCTTACATTGTTCGAAAGCTCTGGTCGTTTCCTCCGTCCAAGGAATCTCTGACTTGTCACCTTTTCGAGCATTCCGGATAAAAGCATGCAGTTTTGCTTGTGTATCCGCCGCTTGCGGTAAATGCCTTCTATAAAAATTAATCATTCCAAGGAATCGTCTTAGCTCGTCTAAGGTCTTCGGCTTCGGATACTCTTTTATGACCTTGACTCGGTCATCTAATGGGCGTAACCCTTCCTTTGATACACGGTATCCCAAAAAATCTAATTCCGTTTTTCCAAATTCACACTTAGTTAAGTTTATTGTGATTCCGAATTGATTTAAACGTTCACAAACTTTTCTCACGTGACGTTTATGGCTATCTTCTGAGTATGACGCAATGATGACGTCATCAATATATGAAAACAAAAATGGTGAATTTTCCATGTTTTCCTCATTATCATCGCCGCATAATAATTCTAGGTTGTTGAAAACAACGTTATTCAGGAATCGTTGAAATGTTTGGGCTGCATTTTTCAAACCGAAAGGCATTCGTGTGAATTCATATAACCCAAAAGGAGTAGTTATTGCCGTTTTCTCGATGTCTTGGTCATTTACGCACAGATTGTGATAAGCTCTTTGCAGGTCTAATCTCGAAAATATCGTTTTGCCGGCTAACAAGTAGGTACAATCTTGTATGCGCGGAATCGGATATCGGTCGGGTTTCGTGATGGCATTTAAACGTCGATAATCTCCACATGGCCTTATTTCGCCGTTCTTTTTCGTAACAACGTGTAACGGACTGGCCCAGCAGCTTTTTGATGGTCTACAAATACCCATCTCTTGCATTCTCTGGAACTCAGCTTTTACTCTATGATATTTATCCGGCGGTAACGGTCGAGGACGGGTGAAAACAGGTGGGCCGCTTGTTTCTATGTGATGGACTATAGAATGTCGTGGAGACGCCAAAAAATTTAGAGGTTTCGTAATATCCGGAAATTCACGTAAAATGTCACTAAACGCATTATTTATATCTATAGTGTTCACTGGCGTTTGGTCACTTAGAGTCACCGATCCGATCACAAATAATTCAGTCACTTTGTCTATCAGTTTTCTATGATAAATGTCTACTAATAACTTAAAATTTCCTAAAAAATCGGCTCCGAGTATTGGCTGTTTCACATCCGCCAATACAAAAGTCCAGCGATAAGGTCGCCGTAAACTTAAGTCTAATTCTAATGTTTTTGTGCCATAAGTCTTAATTTCACTACCGTTTGCGGCATAAAGTTTATAACTATCACACTTATTATCACTAAAAAGTTTTTTCTTATAAGGTAACACTGAAATATTTGCACCGGTGTCCACTAAAAATTTTAGTCCAGTTTTTACGTCACTAACACATAGGCGGTGTACAGGAAGTACGGCACAAACTTCCGCCGTCGAATGCACCGAATTCAGTTTTCCTGATTATTACTTTTATTCCATGCACACGGCTCCACACATTTCTCTGCTCTATTCCGGAACTTGTGATGATAATAGCAAAGCCAATCGGCGCTCTCAGGTGTACGCCGCGGTGTCAAATTTCTTCCTCGAGATTTCGATCGTGAATTGTGCCTGTTATACCTTTTATAATTACTATTGTAGCCTCTTGACCTTGGCCTCATTCTCTCTACTTCGCGGATTTTCATACTTAACTTTGCAATTTCCGCCAAAATAAAACTGCTGTCGACAGAGCCTGATGTACTCGTAGAAGCTTGAATTTCCGATACATTTAAGGGTCGTGTATTTTCAACAATTTTGTCGGCTATTAAAGCTAATTTCTCTGGGTCCTTGTTGTCACTGACCGCTAGAACTGCGCGTACTGAGGATGGTAGGTGTCCTTGCCACATTAAAATGAGAGTTTCATCCGATATTTTTCCTCGGGCTAAATCTCTCATACGTCGCAACAGCTGGGAAGGCTTTTGATCGCCCAGCTCCATCTCACTAAGCAGTTTCTGGAATTGCCTATTTTCCGATTCTTCATAAATACTCAGTAGACGTGTCTTCAAGGTGTCATATTTCTTGGTTTCGGGCGGCTTCAATAAAATGTCGCTAACTTGTTGAATGACTTCTTTTCCAAGTTTAGTCACCACTAAATTATATTTAGCTTCGTCACTGATTTTCTGTGGTCCCAAAATTGCTTCAACTTGTATGAACCATACTCTCGGCTGGTCCACCCAAAACTCAGGAAGTCTCGAAGAAACAGTAATCGTTGCCAACTCCGAACCGTCGTTACCAGATGGTAAAGGAGTTGGTGTTCCTGTGGTAGTCATCTTATCACGTCGTGGTAACCAATTATGTGGCGGACTACCTTAGATGAGTAATTAAATAAAACCAGAGGTAAAACACGTGTAGATAGTTAATTGATTTATTTATTACTGAATCACTTACATAGCGTGTCTTAGATCTAGATCACTTTCCTTATATGTATAGGTACACGTGGCATAGTACAATTCAACTTTGTAGGATTCATTATATTATGCACTAGGGTATAACATATTATGCACGCGTGACTTATAGCCCAGTTTATAGTTCTAAATTCAATAGAATAACGCTCACTTTACGAGCAAGTGTGTTGAAAATTAAAAAAACTCTAAAATCAACTTATTAGTTATGTTATAAAAATAACTGTCAAGTTTCTGACCAGAAAAAAATGTAAGACTATTCTTTTTACTCACCTACGGCGAAGCAAAAAGAGGGTTTTAATTGTGACCTGTATGTATGTATGTGGGTGTGGATGTCCATCTATTCCATCATAACTTCTAAACTATTTATTATAATTGGATAAATGAGGTGTCGTTGGAAGCTTATTGACTGTCCGCTGATTTTAGGCTATATGACGCAACGTTAAATTGATTACAGCACCCTCTTTAAGTAAACTAAAAGAACTAAAAAAAAATTAACAGTTTCGTGTGGGTATCAAATGAAAGAGCTTTGTTAGCACAGTTCAAATATGTAAACTCTATGACTCCAAAATCAGTGAAAAAAGTATACCCTTCTAGTATAGCAAAACAGATTCATTTTTATAATAAAATAAAATCAGAGTGGCATATGATCAAGGCATATATTATCTTTCAACATATCTTTATCAATAAGACGTATACCTAAATATTTCAGTGGAGAGTGTTTTCTTGTTTCGTTCTGTTTAGAGCGTGTTATTAGTCTTCGGGATTTAGTTTTGAAACCATTTTTCCCAATAAAAATAATACTTAAGTATTCCAAATTACTTACTGTTACTGTACCAATACATGTTACCTTACCTAAAATTCAATACAATGCAAATTTTATTGACACCTAAAATAAAGGACAACAAAACAAAATTACAATATGCTGATGTTCTATTTTCATTTATTACATACGCTGGCAAACACTTGATGTGGGCAGAGCAGGACCGATCTGGGGAGGTCTTTGACCGGCAGTGGGCGTCGGCTGGCTGAACGATGATGATGAAGAGTTGTTTTTACAGCTTCATCTTCTTCTATAGTTCTAATATTGAATGTTTTGGAAAAGAACTCCCGTGGGTGTAACGTCGAGGTGCAGTGTGTCCCAGAGATGCGTAACGAAAATTTAGTGGATTTAATCAAAAAGCTGTATGAGGTTGTAAACCTACCTTTCATCGAAAGCCATGTATGTGCTCTGCGCCGAGTAGCAAAGCTAAATACACATTCGAACAGGCCTCGTAACATACTACTCACGTTACAATCCGAACGCCAACGAGATACCCTCCTTTCAGCAGCAACCCGTTACAATAAAGCCAATCCCACAAACAAGATAAATACGCGGTTACTTGGATTCGATGGTGAAAACCGTGCTGTGTACCTGGCTGAACACGTGTCTCCTGCAACAAAGGAGTTACACGCCGCCACACGGAAATTCGCTAAAGAAAACTCATACGAATATGTCTGGGTGAGGTACGACAGAGTTTATACTAGGAAGAACGATAAATCACAAGCCATACATGTCAAGAACGCAACAGTTCTGAATAATTTAAATAAATAGGTTTGAATAACATAATATATACTTTTTTTCTTTTTTTTTCGTATAAACTTAGGTGCAATAATAGATGATTAAACGAACTTCTAAGTGAAGTTCTATCGCTATTATATGAGTCGCTTCATTCGAAGATATTATATAACAGGTAGTCCTTTTTAGGTACTAGGTAACTTCGCACAATTTAAAGTATCATAAAAAAAAACACTGTGTCGGGGCGCCGCGTGGCATGATCCACCCGGTTCGCGCCAAGCCCTCATTCTTTAGAGACCCTAAACGAAACTTTTAAATGGGTTCTGGGGTGGGTGGGTACGTCATATCTTCGAATGAAGCGACTCATATAATAGCGATAGAACTTCACTTAGAAGTTCGTTTAATCATCTATTATATTTCGTCGCTTCATTCTTCAGATATTATATAACAGGTAGATTTTCAGAGATAGAAAGTTTTGTTTAGGTATATACTTGGAATTGAAATAAGTAAAGATATAAATATGTAATTACATATTTTATTATTATAGTACTTAATAATTAGTATTATTACATAATGAGCTTCAAATAATCTTACTTTATTTGAGTCGCTAGAAATTATAATCAGCTTAAATTAATGAAACTTAGTGATAGTCTATTTATAGACACATAATTTTTAATGTAGTAATTTACTTAATATCAAAATACGTAATATTCAATAACTATTTTTAATATTAGGTTAAGTATTGTTCATGTCTCGATTATGTATCGACAAAGCAAAGTTATTTTGTTGATCATCTAAAGGCCGATGGTAAAACTTTGCGAACACCTGTGAGTTTTGTGTCCACCCAGCCGTTTTTCGAATGACATCGACACTGATACCGGCCGCGCGCGCGGCTGAGGTCGACGCGTGTCGTGTGCTGTGCGCACTAAAACGCTCATGTCAATGCCGCTCGTGGCGAGCGTTTGCTTAATCCATCGACTTAGCGTCTGACTTGATGCAGTTCTGTGGGGAGCTTTGAATGTTACGAAGAGATTCCCGGAGTTTGAACCTCAGATATTTTTTGTAATAAAAATATATTCTTTTAAAGTTGATACTGGGCATATGTTGATATTGCTTTGAAAGTTTGGGAGAGATAATAAGGGCTGTTCACGATTTGGAGCGGAAGTCTTGATTATATCTGTTATAATAATATTTACTTTATCAGATTGAAAAACAATATTTTCTAATTTAATTAAAGACAATGTCTGTACTCTTTGACCGGTACATAAAGCTAATAATGTAACGAGTTCTTTTTGTAATATTTTCTTATGATAAATTAATATTTGGATACCAAGAAGACAGTTGATTTAGTACTAAATTGGATGCCAAGTAAATGAATATTTAGGCTTAATATGTTTAGTTTTATAGGCTCCTATTAAGAGGCGTTTAACACAACTGTTATCACTTATCTCTTCTCCTAATAAAAGAGATAATGCAGATCGATGTGTATTTGATGAACCGTAAGAACATCCCTTATTAAATTGCTCGTTTAAGAATCAAAGAAATAATGGAATGGATTTTTCGAAACTATTAATTCATAACCACACTTCTTGAAACCATAACTTCAATGAGACGTTGTACTGGCGAACAGTAGTGTCTGCGAGCGAGGCGAGCATCAGCGTGAGAGCCTCTGGTGGGCAGCTGCGCCGGCTGAACGACGCCCGGAGAGCCTCGCTGCACCCAGGGTAAGGCTGGAGTGCAGTGGGTGCTGACTCCATGGCTGGGAAGGCCAGAAGGGGAATACAAGTACCCCTTCGGCTTTATCATCAATGATTTTTCGTATACATTTTAATACAAGAGAAAAGGGAGGAAATGCATAAAAATCCAAGTCAGCCCAGCTCATTGTAAATGCATCAACTGCGACTGCATCAGGTTCAGGCTTCCAGGTGACAAATAATTAACATTTGGCATTGGCTCGACTTGAGAACAAGTCGATCTTAATGGGCCCGAAACTATTTACAATAAGTTGGAAAGCGCTATCCGAGAGGGCCCATTTCTGGACTCGAAATCTGCTCGATTTTCTTTGGTGTTAACATAAGAAGCAAATATCCATAAATTGCGTTTTTCACACCATTGCCAAATTTCTCTACTTAAAATATTCAAATGTGGGAACTGAATACCTCCCATCCTATTAATGTAGCTAATGGCGGTAGTATTGTCAATACGTAATAATATTGCGCAATCTTTTCCTTCACTAGCTATACTTTTGAGACCTAACAAAACCGCGAGTAATTCTAAAAAGTTCATGTGATTTTCTTTTTCACTGTTCGTCCATGAACCACTATATTTATTATTTTTGCATACTGCTCCCCAGCCTGTCCTAGATGCGTCGGTGTAAATTTCTGACTTATAATTTTGAGTAATGATTGGACAAGAAATAATATTAATATTATTTTTCCACTACCATAAATCTTTTAGTAATATCTTATTAAGATTCATTTTCACCTCATAGTTTCCTCCGAACTTATTTAAGGCTAAAAACTTTTGTCTCTCTAATATTTTTGTATATAAGAATCTATATTTTGTGGTTGGACAGGCTGCGATCATTACACCTATAAGTTTAGCGAAATTTCGTAATGAACAAGTTTTAAGATTAATGTACCTATTTATTAACTGTGCAATGTTATGCCGCTTATCGCCAGGTAACGTAATAGACATCTGTTCTGTGTTGAACATAAAACCTAAGAATTTGATTGACTTTTTTGGTACAATGTGGTACAATGTGACTTTTATCGAAATTTACAATAAAACCTAGACAATGTAATAACTTCAAAGTTTCTCTTACATTAATCATGCATTCTTCGTATGTATCTCCTAAATAGGTAGTAGACTTAAAAACCTTGTTTTCTCAAATGACTCATTACTTCACTCATAATTTTTGTAAATACCCACGGAGCTACCGATAATCCATACGGCATTGCTGTGAACTCGTAAGTGATCGGCTCAGACGAATCATTTTCTTGGAATTCGAATCGTAGGTACTTTCTGTCACTAACAAAAAACGGCATACGTAGATATGATTCTTTCATATCTATGTTGGCTAAGTATCCATTACGAGGAATTAATTTCGAGGCTGTTTTATAAGATTCCATTTTAAAATGTACTTTTCTTACGAACTTGTTTAAAGATTTGAAATTTAGTATAAACCTTTTTTCTCCGTTAGGTTTCGGAGCTAAAAATATATTTGAAATAAATTGATCATTTGAAGGAGAACAAGGTTTTATAGCCCCTAAGTCTAATAATTTATTTATAGCTATTGTCATGTCTCTTTTTTCACATGATGACAAATTATTTTTAGGAATAGAATACTGACAAATTTGAGTATCAAATGGTATTCTAAATCCATAATTTATCCACTTCAATATAACTTCGTTTTTAGTTACTTTTGTCCAACAATCATAAAATAAATTACTTCAACCTGCATGTACCTTGATTAATGTTGGGTCGGAGCACGCGTCCTGGACGAAGTCTGCGGCTGGAACTTGGCGTTGAACGCAGAGTTCGATTGAGGGCGCCGCTGTGTTTGAACTGCTATCGGTTTCCTCTGACCTCCCCGCCCCCCCTGAACGAAAGGTAACGAGGAGGTCCTGTCCAGTTTCCCTGCTGAGACGACCGGTTGACCGTTGATATTTGAGAGGAGACTGTTTTGGCTGGGCCTTTTTTAATTAGGGCTCCCTACTTTTCAATGGCTTTACTTGTCTTTATTTTTTCCGGCAACGAACTTCCGAATAAAGTTTCGTCTCTTTCGGAGTCTTGTATAACATGTTTAAAGTTTGTATCCAAATTAGGTAAAATCAGTTTTACCCTATCTTTGGTGAACATAAAGTGGAGGTCTGATAATAGGCAGCATCCATCACTTACGTGACGGAAGGCCTTCATTTTGTTTTCTTCCTTCTCAGGGAGGACGTCCATCTCTCGATTTATGGTGGTAATACCGTACCCCAGCTGTTGCTGAAAGTTTTGGATTTTTTTTTTTGTCACGTGCTCGTGCTATGTCAGTTATGGCTGCTGAGATTTCAGCATTTATTTCAGCTGTAATCGTATTGAAAACAAAAGGTGATCGAGAAGATCAAATAAAATTTATTAAATTTTACATCATTACGATATTGAGCGGATAACGTGATATATCTATTATAGATTACACGCATTTTCTGCTCTGATTTTTTAAATAACCTTGGAGGCGACATGTTTATGTCTAATTCATATTAATATAACGCCCATAACGTATTACAGACAACGAGATAAATCTGCTTGAGATTACCCGCATTTTCTGTAATCGTATTGAAAACAAAAGGTGATCGATAAGATCAA
The DNA here is from genome assembly GCA_944452665.1 of Stenoptilia bipunctidactyla. Lineage (NCBI taxonomy): Eukaryota > Metazoa > Arthropoda > Insecta > Lepidoptera > Pterophoridae > Stenoptilia > Stenoptilia bipunctidactyla. The sequence goes on from OX101738.1 coordinate 12,294,165, forward strand.
ATAAAATTTATTTAATTTTACATCATTACGATATTGAGCGGCTAACGTGATATATCTATTATAGATTACACGCATTTTCTGCTCTGACTTTTTAAATAACCTTGGAGGCGACATGTTTATGTCTAATTCATATTAATATAACGCCCATAACGTATTACAGACAACGAGATAAATCTCCTTGAGATTACCCGCATTTTCTGTAATCGTATTGAAAACAAAAGGTGATCGATAAGATCAGATAAAATTTATTAAAGTTTACATCATTACGATATTGAGCGGATAACGTGATATATCTATTATAGATTACACGCATTTTCTGCTCTGATTTTTTAAATAACATTTTTAAACCGAATAAGTAGGTCTTACCTTGTAAGATTTCTTCTTCATCGGAAGAAATAATTTGCTGTTTCCGTTTTTTATTTATTTTTTGTTCCAACTTTTTTATCTTTATATTATAATGTTGAAGCTGTTCTTCTGCTGTACGTTTAGGCATTTTGTAAAAACTTAAGTAAATGATTAAAGTAAATGACGTATGCTTGTTACCACGCACGAAAAAAGAATGAGGGCTTGGCGCGAACCGGGTGGATCATGCCACGCGGCGCCCCGACACAGTGTTTTTTTTTATGATACTTTAAATTGTGCGAAGTTACCTAGTACCTAAAAAGGACTACCTGTTATATAATATCTGAAGAATGAAGCGACGAAATATAATTGGTATTAATAATAAACATTATGTTAATAGTGTATCAAAATGTTAATAGAATAAGATCCAAAATATCCGAACTATACTTAAATGTTCTGAATTCTGACTTTGATTGTATCTGTCTTACTGAGACAAACTTAAAAAGCAGCATACACGACAGTTATTCGATTCGCGTTACATAGTGTATAGTAAAGATCGTTTATTATCTTGTAGTAACAAAACAGAAGGAGGGGGAGTTTTGATTGCTATAAAAAAGAGTTTTAAGGTAGTTCGTCGAGAATCATGGGAAAAATATCCTGAAATGATTTGGATTACTATCCTGTTCGAAACCGAACATAATAACATTCGTTCTGTAACGTCAATCTTTGTCTTTGTTACCTACCGCCGGATCTGACTGTATCGGAGTTCACTACCTTCCATAATAACTTGCAATTTACTGTTAACAACTTCAATCCTAATGATATCAGCATTCTCTTGGGAGATTCTAATGTCCCAACCTTAACATGGCACCACTCTGGTTCAAATAACCTACATCTGATACCTAGCTCATCTGCAGACACAAAGGCCCGAATACTATGCGATTCGTTATCACTGTGTGACCTAATGCAGTTTAATCATGTTCAAAATACTCTGGGACGATGTCTCGACTTAGTCTTGGCCACTATTCCAAACATAAAAGTCTGTCAAACACAGCCTCTATGTCGCGAAGATCGACATCATCCTGCAATCGAGATTAATCTAACTACAGACTCCACAACTTCGTTATCAAGAATTAAATGTCAGCGCCGTCACAACTTTTTAAAATGCGACTATGACAAGATCAGACAGGAATTAGATCATGTGGCTTGGACAGATGTCCTAAGTCTCGAAAACCTTGACAGTAGTGTTGATATTTTCTATGGTATTATTCAAAATATAATAAATAAACACGTTGCTCTTAAGAGATTAAACACTAAAAACTTCCCCAACTGGTTTTCACCAGCTTTACAGAAATGCATCGCCGAAAAACGAAAATATCATAAGCGGTATAAAAAATATGGCAACCCTCGTGATTACGATACTTTTAGCATGTTGCTTGAAAGGTCGAAAGCACTCTTAAGGGACTGTTCTCGCGTATGTATGTACTGAAAATTTACTAGGCAGTAACCCCAAAATTTTCTGGAACTACATTAATAACCGTAGGGCCAAGGTTGGCGTTCCTGGTACAGTTTCCTTCGGAAACATATCAGTCTCTGAAGGCCAGGATATTTGTGAAATGTTTTCCAACTATTTTGCTTCAGTTTCTGAAGACTCACCAAATTATACACTTCCTCAAGAACAACGTTACAATAGCTCTTTAACTCAAATAGTAATAAACGAATCAGACATTTTTAAGAAACTAAAAGCACTTGATACGAACAAAAGTCCTGGTCCAGACACTATACCTCCTATGTTTCTGAAGGAATGTGCCGGGCAGCTTTGTGCTCCTCTTAAAATTATTTTCGACCTTTCCCTGAAAGCTGGCGTTTTCCCCACAAAATGGAAGTCTGCACACATTGTAGCTATCCTAAAGAGTGGAGACCCTGGAATATGCGAGAACTATAGACCTATAAGCAAGCTCTCAGGTATTGCAAAGGTATTTGAAAGCATAGTGAATGATGGCATTTACAGCCACGTACGCCCATTCATAAATGAAAATCAACACGGTTTTGTCAAGAATAAGTCAACAGTTACAATCTTACTAGAATACAAAAACTCACTATGTTCCATATTTGCCAGGGGTGGCCAGGTTGACTCGATTTATACCGATTTCCAGAAGGCTTTTGACAAAGTGAACCATTATTTGCTTTTACAAAAGCTTTCATGGTACGGTATACATGGGGATTTACTAAGGTGGATTAAATCATACCTATCCAACCGAAGCCAGATTGTCACCTTGAAGGGTTCATCACCGAGTGCTGTCCCATCTGGAGTGCCCCAGGGATCACATCTAGGACCGCTCTTTTTCATTTTTATAAATGATCTTATAGACATATTACACTGTAGCTGTCTTCTCTATGCCGACGACCTAAAACTTTTTACCCCGGTTACAAACACTAGTGACTGCGAGTTTCTTCAAAATGATGCCTTAGCCATATCGAATTGGTGTAAAACTAACCATATGCACCTAAATATCGAAAAATGCTCGGTCATATCTTTCACAAATAAGCGCAATATTATAACTTATGATTACATGTTAGAAGGGATAATACTCCGGCAAAAATCCTTAGCTAAAGACTTGGGCGTCTTAATTGACTCCAAACTCACATTCCGAGATCATTATGATAGTGTTATTAAAAGATCACAAAAACTCCTTGGTTTCATATATAAAAGTACTCAGGAATTTAAAAAGTCATCTAGTTTCATCTTTCTCTTTAACACCCTTGTAAGAAGCATCCTTGAATATGCTAGTATCGTTTGGAGTCCATATTATCAGCTGCACATTGATAGGATAGAACAGGTTCAAAATAAAGCGTTAAAAATGATTGCCTTTAGAAAACACATGGGCCGCAAGCTTACTACCTATAATGAGAGACTAAAGCACTTTAGAGTCTCCACTTTGAGGTCACGTCGTTCTGTACAAGATTTATTATTCTTATACAAATTGACCAATTCACTTGTTTCCTCTCCCTCGCTTTTAAGCTGTCTTAATTTCAATACTAAGCTCAATGCAAGGCACCCTAAGCCATTTGTACTAAACATCTACAAGAACAATACTTAAGGATCAAACGAACTTACCAAGTGAAGTTCGATCACAATTATGTGAACGGCTTAATTCGAAGCGATTTAAAGTTAACATGTTGTAGTAGTACTTCCAAGCATCAGCCTTGCACGGTTTTCAGAGACATGTTTTTTTTTTTTTTTTTTTTATTTGGCAACCCTGATCCCCGCTCTTGAACTCCTCTCCACTTACTTCCTCTCATCATCCCTCCTCAATAATCATTTTGTTTAGAGCTAAAGTTCCTAGGTAGTACCCATAAAAATAATTCACATTAATTATGGGTGGGTGATATTACTTTAAAGGAATACTGTTTGGGCGGGTTTATATCAATCGCTTCGAATTAAGCCGTTCACATAATTGTGATCGAACTTCACTTGGTAAGTTCGTTTGATCCTTAATTATGTTTCACGGCTTAATTCTTTGCGATTTAAAGTTAACATGTTGTAGGATGTTCAGAGTATTTTAATGTGAATTATTTTTGCAGTATAGGTATAAGTAAAATTGTTAGAGTATAACCAACAGTAATAAATCACAAATATACATCTATTTATTCTAAGGAGTTACATAAAATACTAGTTGCAAATTGATTGGCATCCGATACAATTTCTTTGTTGTAGAATTTGGCAAATACTGAGGATGTATTACTCCATCCTGCGGTTTTCCGTATGACATCAATATTGACACCGACTCTGCTAGCAGTGGAAGTGGCCGCATGGCGCGTGCTGTGCGCGCTAAACACTGATGTGTCCACGCCACTGCGTTGTAAAGTATATTTGATACAGTGACTCAAAGTTTGAGACAAAACTTTTAAGTGAGGTCTTTTGTGGCTAATAAATAAAGTGTCACAACTACGTAAACCACTCGTTTTATTTATATAATCTAAAATGCATCTGGCAGGGCATATTGCAGGATTTGTATGAAAAAATGGTAGCCTTAGAAGGGGTTGAAAGGAGTTTGGTTTTGAAGTTTTTACTAAGTCAGGTATTTTAACGAAGATTTCTGTTCTGTTTTGAGTTATATTATTTATTTTAATGAGAGAAAATGTTTGTACTCTTTGCGCTGTCACCAAACCTAGCACACCAGCGTTTCTTAGAGAAATCTTCTAAACTAAGGCTTTCATTTGGCCATTGAGCGGCCAAATAATTTAACACTATGTTTGGGTCCCAAGAAGTATTATATTTTGGATTGGTGGGCCTCAACTTGTAAACACCCTTCATGAAACGTTTGACTCGATCATCATTTAAGCTATTACCTAACAAAAGAGATAAGGCAGAGCGGTAAGAATTGATGGTCCCGTATTTAGCGCCTTTATCAAAAATATCGGTTAAAAAATGTATTACAATTGGAATAGAAGCATTAAAATAATCATAATTATGTAATCTACAGTAAATTATCCAAGATTTTATGCAAACATCGTACTGTTTGTAAGTATTATTTGCAAGCGAAGCTAGCATAATATCTACTGACCTATTCGATAAATATTTCCTTAGTAATGCTTGCCTGATAATTTCGCGGCAACAAGGCGTAGATTCTTGTGTACACAATCTACAATCTACTGAAAGGAGATGTTAGAAGGTCAATATCTGGTCCAAAATACAAAAAAATTGAAACAGACAACTTTTTAAACATAGGAAACCAAGGTTGACTTGGCCAATATGGCACCACAACAATACCCTCTGCCTTATGACAAATGATTTTCTGCATTAATTTTACTGTAAGCGAGAATGGTGGAAAGGCGCAAAATAACATATTGGTCCATGGCAGTGTAAAGGCATCAACAGCACATGCTTCGGGATCATTTCTCCACGAAACATATTGTTTACACTTAGTATTGGATCTGTTTGCAAACAAATCAATACTGGCATACCAAAGTTGCGAACTATTTCATTAAATGCAATTTGATTTAATTCCCACTCTGTATCCTCGAACTGTTTTCGAGATAATGAATCTGCCTCACAATTATCTTTAGTATTGATGTAAGAAGTGAATAAGATTATTCTACGTTCTTCGAACCATTTCCACATACTTCTAGATATATAATCTAGGTGATCATATTGAATACTGCCCATTCTGTTAATAAGATGTCACAATTAGATAATTCTTTGGTGAAACGTTTCAGAGCTAGAAAGGCTGCTTTTAGTTCCAACTCGTTTATATGACAAGAAGTTTCGTTGTCTTTCCTATATCCACAACATCTAACTGTATCACAATACGCTCCCCATCCCGTAGAGGAGGCATCAGAAAAAAAATTCTAAAACAAAGTTGTTCGGTTTGAGTGATGAATGGCCTATATCTATGTTTCCTAACCACCAATATAATTCTTCATGTAGGGTAATTAAGATATCAATTGTCTGATCGTAGTTTGGATTTTTTTTTTTTTTAATAAACAATTATATTTATATTGTTCAAGCTTTTTTGTATATAACCACGAATAAGTTATTGTTGGACATGCGGAAATTAAATACCTAATGAGTTTAGCGAATTCGCGTAACTTGCATCGTTTTATACAAAGAAATCTATTTATAAAATCTTTCGATTTCATTTTCTTTTCCTCGGGTAGTTTTAAAATCATCTGCTTTGAGTCGAAAGTGAAGCCCAAGAACTTACATTCACGTTTAGGTATTAAACAACTTTTTGAAAAGTTAATCAAAAAACCCAAGCTCTGTAATAGATCTATAGTTGTAGATACATTAGTGACACACTCCGAGTAAGTCTTTCCGATAAAAAAATGTTATCTAAATAAATAACTGAAATCATACCCCGACTACGCAGGTATTCTATAACTGGTTTCATTAATTTAGTAAACACGAGAGGTGCGGTACAAAGGCCGAACGGTAAACAATTGAATTCATATAATATATTGTTGTATTTGAATCGAAGATATTTTTTGTGAGCTTCATTTGTCGCAACAAAGAAGTATGCATGTTTTAAGTCTATTGTCTACAGCAGTTTTCAGTCAATAATTTTGACGCTGTTCTGTAATCTTCCATTTTAAAATGACTAGCAAGTACAAATTTATTTAACTTTTTTAAATTCAATATAAACCTTTTATCACCATTAAGCTTAGGTACAAGAAATATACTGGATAAAAATTGTCCTTCAATATAAGTACATTTCGAGATGGCACCATTGCTTATTTGTTGCTTCTGTGGTATTAATGAAGATGATCCTACGAGTGTTTCGGTAGCTCTTCCCAGAGCTGCTATAGCCACACCAGTTTGTCTTTGCCTAAACATGAGGGAGGAATTCCGTTTAGAGACCGCTTCGATAACTGCCACTTTTGCTTCCGGATTCAGAGCAGGGGCAAGGAGTAGTTGACAATTACTAGGAATAAGATAATCCTCTAGGATTTTATCTCTTGTCTCTTTGGGTAGTCCCTTTAAAAGGATTTCAGACCACCGCACCGGGTTGAAATTTCCTTATGTAAAGGTTTTCCTAGTTCTTCAGCAATTATATTAGCCTTATTGTATGATGTTTAAATAGTAAATAGTAATTATTTTGTACTTAGACTGTAAGATTACTCTGTAAAAAACATTCAAGATTTGTGGCATGAATAAAGAAATTTTATTATTATTTATTATTAATCTTAGGAGCATCTCCCAACATCTCTAAGATATCGCTATCCAATTCTATATCCTCAACATCCATCTACTGGTGGATGTTTTGAGGTAGATGGCACTGAAAAGACGAAAGTAGTCAGCGTCTCGAATAATAATTCGAAAGAAGTGTTTTTAGCACCTACGAGCATAAAATGCAAAAAGTAGGGTAGTCATTTTAGCGATAATGATCACTAAACAAAGAAATTTTCCATAGTCTCGAATAAAGATTCGAATTAGGTAAAGAGGATTGGCGGCCACGGTATCACTTAATTTTAGAGTTTTCAAGCGTATCAAAACCGGGCTATATGTAGTTAATAGGTCAATATGAGACACGTTTTTTCCAACATCTATTGTTGTGATAGTTGTTGGGAATATTTAGAAATACAATAAAATCAAATTAAACTTGCCGAAAGCACATTTTTTAATTTCCCGGCAATAAAAAATAATAGTTGTAAAGTCCTACTGTCAAACTTGAATTAAGCCGCCCGCGCCGCCACCCCGTTTCAAACCTCTGGATTGGTTAATACCTGCTTATGTAATGTAATGGTTTCAAAATACGACGCCATGTTAGAAAAGACGGACTATAAATTCCTGTAATTTTTAGGTTAGATTATTGTTTTGACTTTTTATTCCCAACTTCTGTATAAATCTAATAATTATATTCTGATTACTCGTTATCTAAGCAATAAAACGCACATATTAAGTTTGAAGTACGTGAATGCTATGTGAAATAAAAGCGGTACTTACAATGTATGGGACCTTGCCATTCTTCTTTTTGAGTTTTAAACTCGGCTCATTGAAATTCAGTGATAAAGATCATTGAACTGTGTTTTCGAATAAGGATTCGAAAAGTCATTTTAGCGATAATGATCACTAAACAATGACATTTACCATCGTCTCGAATAAAGATTCTTACTAGGTAAATTTGTGAGTTTTAAACTCGGCTCATTCAAATTCAGTGATAAAGATCATTGAACTTTGTTTTCGAATAAGGATTCGAAAAGTCATTTTAGCGATAATGATCACTAAACAATGACATTTACCATCGTCTCGAATAAAGATTCTTACTAGGTAAATTTGTGAGTTTTAAACTCGGCTCATTCAAATTCAGTGATAAAGATCATTGAACTTTGTTTTCGAATAAGGATTCGTAACGCAATTATGCGATGTAAAGAGCCATGGATAGTGATAAGGTACAAATTTCACTTGGCATTTGCTTCTTTTGAAGCTTTTTTTTCCAGTTTTCTGATCTTCTTGCGTATGGTCTCGATGTCTTCATATTTCCTTTTCAACATTTTTACGAACGACAAATAATAAGTTGAGATTTAAATTTTTAAACTATAACACAAACTATTTAACGTTTAATTTAAGTAATAAATTATAGACGCACGTGCGAAGGCTTGAGCACGGAAATACAGAATGATTATTGAGGAGGGATGATGAGAGGAAGTAAGTGGAGAGGAGTTCAAGAGCGGGGATCAGGGTTGCCAAATAAAAAAAAAAAAAAAAAAAAAACGTGTCTCTGAGAACCGTGCAAGGCTGATGCTTGGAAGTACTACTACAACATGTTAACTTTAAATCGCAAAGAATTAAGCCGTGAAACATAATTCTTTTTATAATCCCATTACTCGCATGTGTCGTGCTTATAATGATTTGTTGGCTTCCGCTGGTGGGGACAGAGACATGGTTGATGCCATTGATTTATTTAATCATAACTTTCTCACCTTTCGCAGAAATATTAACAAGTGGTCAGATCCCACTTTAAAAATTCACAAGTAAATACATTAAAGAACAATAATAAATATAAAACGAATTTGCTTTCGTAAAGTTTTTCCGGTATTTAGCTTTTTATTAAACTATATCATGCTGTGTGTACTTTGTTAAGCTTACATCCTAGTCTAATAATAAATATGTTGGAAACCTATAATTTACCTAAACCTATATTATTTATAATTTACTAAAACCTATATTAACCTATATTTTAAATGAAAATGAAGAATAAATTGTATTTCCTAAATATGTTACTTTATCATACTTATGTTTACCAGTTTTTACATGCTGTGTGTACTTTTTAGGCTAACATTCTAGTTTAAGACTCATTTTGTTAAAAACCACTTATCTGTTATACGATTGTGCGCGGTATGTACACTTAAGAAAATAAATTAAAAATAAATTTAAAAAATAAATAATATTCAACCAATGGCAAATCCTTTATTTGATATGATATGTACGGTGAGCATTTGTTTGTATATAAGCAAGATAAGTGTTTTTATATAATGCGTGAGGTTTTTATATAAAAAAGAAACATAACCAGTAATTTTCAATGGTGTTGGGTTAGTCCAGGAAAATTTGATTACTACTTACATAATATAAGCTGCCATTGACATACATAATATGTTTTCGTAGTACACTTAGTTTCTGTATTATATCGATTTTGTATATTAAAATATGATGTTATGAATAACTTGGAATTTGAAAAATAAACTACCATAAACATCAATATTTTCGTGTAATTTTGAACAAAATAGTTTCAATTTTACAAACCTTAAACTGCAAGTTAAATTCAAAATTCAAAAGTTCGAATCCAACAATTTACAATAAAGAGGTGTACTTATTAAAATAAATATAGGAAAATACATACAAATAAGGTGACGTCATACGCAGAATTCTGCATGGTAGATTTTCTAAGATCTAAGAATTTCCAAAATGACACGCCAACCTTAAAACCGCTATGTAGATTTAATTATAAGCTATGAATACCAAAATATGAAACAAGGGGTTGTTTAATAGTGACGTGTTGCTTATCATTTGCTCGATTAATGGTAAGTAAATACTTTGGTAAAAGTTATGAAGTCCTCCAGGTTGTGTCATTTGTTAAATGACATTAAAATTCTTTATGAAAAGATTTAAACACCACATGATAAAAAGATACCTCACTGTCTCTAGTTGTCAGGATTTATAATGTAGCACTGATTTAAAGAGGCAGTTATAAAAAGCCGTTTTGGCAAGTTAAAAATAAAAAATGTCACGTTCAATAACTTGATCAGCAGTTAAAACTAAACAGTAAAGTAAACAAAAATGAGAAATAAAAAATAATGAAATGGATCAGTGAATGGAGCAAGAAAATAATTAAATGAGCGCTTAAAAATTATTGAGTGAGCGGTTACGTGCGGGCAGTAATAAATTGGAATTTGTAGGTAAGAAATCTCATTCTAAGCAATATGACTTTTGACCATGTCAGGATTGTCCAGGGTTTAGTGTGATAGATGACCAAGTTTATGGCGCTTCGCCGGCTCGCTCGGCTCGCGCACGTGAATAACTCGTCGCACTTAACCGTACCGATTCACCGTTCAGGTGTTCTTCGACGGTGGGGAACGATGAAGTTATCAGACCAGGAGACTTTTGATTATAATTAATATATTTTTTTATACATCACCAACGTAATTTATAATATCACTATAAAAAGATTCGTCTCAACAGTTCTACGGCTGTACATGAAGTGTTTACAAAACAACTAATGTTTCGCATGTGCAGAGATTGTCAAATATAATTAACATGAAAATAGGAATGTGTCCTACCGAGAAGGTCGAGTCGAGCCCTTCTGGTAGCATAATCTTTCAAATCGCAATTTGTATTAATAAACAACGATATTGATATTTAACACAATTCCTTACCTTCCTATGCATTTCATAATTTTTTCGGCTCATTCATTTATTGGACTGCTCGATTCTTTTTAGAATTGACATTGTATGATAAAATAACCGACCAATTTATTTTTTATTACCGTCCACGTTTTACTGTCGCATTAATGAACCAACCACCATTAAATTAAATAACTGCTCAATATGTTTTTCAACTGATCATAATATCATCTCAAATATTAAAATAACAGCTGAAAAAATCACTTTCCTTATAATAATGATGAAATGTTTTTTAACCAGGTTTTATCGTGTATATTAATATTTTCATTTTAAGTAAACGAAGTGATGTCTTTACAGGTTTCGTGGTAAATAGCAGTCATATAACGTATAACATATACGTGATATATTGATTCATAATAAAAGGAACTTATTTTGGTTTGTATTACGTCAATTTTTCTTCACTCAATACTTCACTCAATATCAATGTGTCTTAACGAACTTGGCATTATAAAAAGTAAATCCTTTATTAGACGTAAGCTACTCTTTAGAAGATTTGTTTGTTAAAATTTTAATTTTAAGGTCTGTGGATTTTGTGACTGATAAATAAATAAAAATAAATAAATAAATTAATTTAAACCAAACTTAGTTGGCATAGACTAACTAAAGTTATTACTTTTTCTTGCACGTTATTTTTAGCCAAAGAATAATATGTCTCATGAAAATAAGCTTCAGATAGGAAACCACATACATTATTAAAAAGGCAAAATTGAATGATACTATTAGATCCATCTGAACGAATACCCGTCCGTAATGACTTTTTCAATCTCAATTAAGTCAAATTAACTTAGAATAGGTCTGGAATCGAATTGAAACTTTTTGCAATTAGCATTTTTTTTTGTATTCATCAAGCTTATCTGTTTTTTGGGTCCTTTTTTATTTTAATGAATCTGACTGTGATGACAGATGACTAAATATTTAAAGTAGCTGCAAGCAGTTTCGCTAAGACAAATTTTTGAAAAATCTAAAAATTGTAATAGATTTCCTGTACACCGCAAAAAAACTCGGATTTACGTCTTCGATTTAAACGAAATTTACCAAATTAAAATGTTTGAGATATTTAAGAATACTGGATTTTACGTTATTCGAAAGAAAATTAAGAAATCATTTTAGTGCCAACTTTTACTTGTGTAATAGTGTATGTCTATATCTTCGTGCAAGCTATAATATTCAAAAGAAGAAAAACCACAATCTTACGAATAGTCCATTTCATTTATTATATTTTACAAGAAAGGAACTTCTTATATTGGATGCGGTCGAATGAGAAATACATTTTGAGAATTCAAATAGCTACAGAAAAACTTTTCGTAAATCAAAATTGACGCAATCCAATTACTTAAACATTTTCTCGTTTCTAAAACCGCTCGGAAAACTTTTCAAATATAATCAGCCCCCAAATTACGCCACAGGTCATTGGGTATCTAAATTTGTTTAAGATTGTCCAACTTTGTCCCGATTACGACGGCAAACAATTATCAGAAGAATTTTAAGGAAGAATTTTTGTACGGCTTTTGACCCACATCTATTGAAAAATATTTTTATCAATGAACATTAACAAAGCATAAAAAAACAACTTTTCAAGTCATAACCAATAATTTGATTGAAGGGGCCACAAAAGGAAGCGTCATCTAATGATATACTTTTAATTGGCCTTTTTTTAACTAAAGCATTTTGTATATATTTTTAACTAGCTGTAAGTTTTCCGAAAATAATAAAATAAAATAAAAATAAAATATAACTATTGATTTCATGGTTTTTTTTAGTCACCAGCCTTTGAATTTTATTTTCTTTGATACTATATAAACGTACTAGCATATTTATTTTATATGCTCAGTAGAAAAAAATAAAGATATGGTGCATACCACAAACTTTTTCACAAATAATCGCTGTTGATGAAGACAGGTACTACGATTTGGCAGTTCGTTGATAATACTACGACGTAGTACTATGAAATGTTTTGTAGTAGTGCGTAGTCATCTTTATTTTAATGGTTCTCATTCATAACTTTGAGTGGCCGTACTTCGTATAATGCTTAATATTTTACAGAATATGTTTATGACCTTGTAAAAAAATACATGTTTTTTTTTTATAAAAATCGTTTCTATAAATGATACTTATTGTGTAAAAATAGTGTTTTCCCGGTGATTAAAAAACAACCCTGTATATTTGAACGATCCTCAACAAGTTATTAAGTCCAATTTACGTATCATGGATTGAGATTGAGGTCAAACATGGATTTAGTCAACGTTAAATATACCTCTTCCATGCTGGACTGGGAGCAAAGAAAAAACATAGAAAGTGCCAGCTGCTTGTCTTCCCGGGCATACTATATAAATCTGTTAAGGGAACGACGTTTGATTGGAGATTTTTTATGGGCGATAGGCTGACCCCCTGTCACTACAACAGTCTCTCTCCACCGTTATATTGCCTCCAAATTTGTCAAACGTGATGTTCTGCCTACCTCATAAGGTATACAGACGTGAATTATGCTATTGTATAAACATACTATTGTATTTTCAAAAAAATCCAATAGAACCTAATTTAAAAAATCTTTAGATTAATTCCCTATAGCTCGATTAAATACTCTATAAGAACCTTCAAACCTTGCAAGTTGGTCATTGAATAATTGACCAAGCTGCATTTTATTTGTACAATTCTTAAACTGTCTTTTGTTTTTATATAAGACTCTGCTACGCCTTAATAGAAACCATTTTCCTATATCTGTGTATGTACTCAGTGAGATGTTCTAAGTAATGAATTTAAGTAGTTTAGTTTGAAATCTGTCTATTTTGTCGCCAAAACATTAAACAAATAAATAAACCACTTTTAAATACTCCATTGATCCATCTCTCTTCATTTGGCTCTTCGTAAGTATTTTATATTCAAACTAGCTGTTGCGCGCTGTTTTACCCGCGCAATTTCGAATCCCGCGGGAATTTTGGATAAAAAATCAGCCTATATGCTGTTCCAGACTGTACACTATCACTATGCCAAATTTCACTCAAAACCGTTGAGCCGTTCTCCCGTAATTGAGGAACAAACAGCCGTACATCTAAACTTTCACATTTATAATATTAGTAAGATGAATAGCCACTTGTATTAATTAGATTTCATAGTAATTGAGTACATTTGCACTCGTTTCTTGTGATTCGTTTAGCTATTATAAGTTTTTCTTATTTGTGACTAAACCCGCGTTTGCCTCAATCCCACCTGATGGCAAGTGAAGATGAGGTCGAAGATGACAACACACAGGCTTAAGTAGTACCTGATTCTTACTGGTTAGGAACGGTGACATTTTGCGGGAGATTCGATCAAGGTATCATGAAGTGGTTCTACCACAAAGTGGGGGCTACTCCGATTTGTCACCTTTTTGACGCGCTTATACGGTAGGGATATCCTAATGATGCTAAAAAAAGTTAAGAAAGTTGTGGCACAATACGTAACGTAATTGTTGTGAATATCAAAATGGCTGAAAATTTATTCACATTCTCTATTTTCTTAGTCATAGACTGCACATGATGAAATATCTAGATAAAATACACCTTAGAATATTAAGCAAATGTTTTTCACAGCCATTGTTTTTCGTTGAAACGATTAATTTTCCACAACAATAGCAACGCCTAACAGATTCTATCTGCATTCAGTAGTTTCATTTTCAGGGTTCCAAAGGCAAAGAGTAAAACGGGTTACGATCACACGCGCATGCTCACCACGCGCTTTATTTTTTTTTAACTTGAGTCGAATTTACATTACACGCCAATACATCTCAAATGCAACTATCAAATCTCTTGTTGGAAAACATCAAAAAAAAGTTCATCTTCTTCTCCACCTCCTATTGCCTGATTTAAAAAAATTATGTAGCCTAAGTCCGCATGTATCAACCATCAAAAATATCGAACTTAATTGTTACAGAGGAATACAGTTTCAAGTAAATCGGACATGAAAAAAAAATATCTCCATATAAACTTTCACCTCCAAATTTTTGCAAAATAATGTAGCACAGGACCTGTATCGAGACCCAAAGTCATAAAAATCTGTTCAGTGGTTTACAGTGGTACCGCACAGACAGAGTTATCTTCGAATTTTTATAAAGTATATGGATCCCTTTGAGCGCAAGTCCCACTCGCACTTTGCCGTTTTTATTTTATAGAGACAAGCCCCAAAAATCGACGAACAAATAGCTTTTTGATATACAAATGATAAATGAAATTGGATTTGTGCCCACATTTTTAAACCATTAACTAGAATGAACAGAGAAATAAATTTGGGTTTTATTTGTTTGTTTTATTAAATTAGTTTCAGTTGAGTTAGACTTGATAAGTTTGCTTTAATAAAGTCATGAAATTAGATTTCTTAATAAGATTCCATCGCAAAACCACTTTGCGTTTCAACTTTACCCTTTTATTTGTCAAACTTTTAAAATCAAGTTTGTTTGATCGCGGTCTAAATATGGTTTGACGAATTTTGAGTGAAAAGTTATTCTCTTATCGTCTCAAATTAGTCTTGAGTTTTCGAGATTCATTAATATTAAATAAGAGGCTGTTATAAGCCGTTTAATAAAATATAGATAAAATAATAGATATTTTACAAATATAAAATCTATGTTTCGGCGGCTTCCTTTTTTACTTTTGTGTTACTTTTGGCCTCGTGTGTTAAGACATCAAATCATCAAGTAAAAATATTATACATATATTCAACATAAATTAAATAAAATAAGTTCTGTCATGGGAAATATATCGGAAGATAATAAAACGACAATTCCAAACTATTAAAAATAAATTCTGAGTTTTCTTATTCATATAAAAAGTAACCTTAGTGACAATTGAAATGTAAACCATATAAATATCATAATAAGGTATATGTAAGTTCAATACTTTTTACAATAAAATTCTTATTTCTCTTTTTTTATAAATCATTATCATGATGAATGATCTCTTCAGTTTCTCATTTATCTTTTTGTGATTCAAATTATATGTATATATGGGGTCCATAGAGGTTCGAATAGTGATTGACATAATTATAATTTCAGGTTCCAAGGTTCCATTGTAGCTCTGACACTTTAAAGTAACAGCTAATTGATCTTGTCTTTCATTCTGTCGTTCTACTCCGAAAATAAATATCTTTTATCTAAGGTTTCTCTCTAAGTCTGACGTCCATCACTTATTTACTTACTTAGTTTATTAACATGGTAGAACCATTAGGATACTTTCAGGTTAGAGTTTTCTATTCTAATATAGATAATAAAGCAGTTGTTTTTTGTTTAATTACCTTAATATCCGAAATTTCTAGTCGGATTTGAAAAGTTCTCCATGAATCTTTTATTAAGCGCCCATACGCACTAGCGGTTGGCCGCCTAGGCAGTTCGATTCTTCCCGATTGCATATTAAACTGGAAAAGCGGTTAACCACGCGGTTAGCCACCCCTGCGGTTTCCATGCGGTTTCTTCGCAGTTACATATTAAACTGGAAAATCGGTTAACCGCTCCTGCGGTCAACCGCTAGTGCAAAAGGCGCTTAGATAGGATCAAAAGTAACGTAAGGAAAACCGTGAGTCACTGCTAGTTAAATGATATATTTATAAAGTTTCTCGACCTCTGTGGTGATATGATAGCACTATCAGCCTCAGACGCCGATGGTCACTGGTTCGATCCCACACAATGCTATTTGCATGATTTTGCATTGTTGCACTTTGCATCAATCTGGATGTATTAATATTCTTATTGATTTACGAAACAAAACCGGTATAGGTATGTTCATGTACAGGTAAAGATATCCTATAACACAAGCTATTTAAATAGGTAGATACTTTAGGTCTAGATTGATGGCGCTGTGACAGTGTGAATATGCCTATGTCTTACAATTATCAACTAATATATTAGGTTTAATTAATAGATTAGGCCATACAATTGTTAGTATTATCTGTCACAAGTACATCAGGCACATATTACTAACTACAGATAGAACTATTTCGTAACATGAATAGCTTTATGAGTACCTACAGTACATTTCGTTTCAAAATTTCTCATTCAGTACGACATTCGTATGATGTGTTCATATCGGTGCGTTCTTTAAGATTATCATATTATTTCTCACATTGAAGCTAGCACAGTACATGCAGCAAGAACTTATTTTATTATATAAGATTTATGCTGGACTTTAGTGTGCTATGTTTTATATTGAAAATATTTGAAATGCTTCTTCTTTCATGAAGATATATTATGTAGAAGCGCACTGCAATGTGCTCTTTAATAAATAATAGTTATTTTGTGTATTTTTTAGATCTTATTATTTTTCTTAGTACTTAATCATTATGACTGTAAATTCATAATAAGAAAATAAACAAACAATCAAATTTCTAATATTGGCAGGGCTGAGATTATATCATTGATATTTTTTTGTTATGTAATCTTTAACGAAAAATGTGATCGAGAGGATTTTCTTTCCTACCTTCGTCTACGTAGTTTCCCGTTTTGAGGTGGCACTCGATATTCGTTCATATTTTGATATCCACTTCGATTTTTGCAATCTAATGCCACATCATGCAATCATCTTTCTACATTGTCATTGCTCACTAGATCGAGACGACCGCATTTATGAAATTTGCTGGCTATTGAGCCAGCAAATTTCCAGCGGCCTATATTCGGATTAACCTATCCACATCAATATTGTTTTATAATTTCTTTTCAAATATCTGTTAATAAGCAAATTGTAAGAACAACATTTTACAAGCATATCGGTAAAATAAAAAAGGTTATTAAAAGAATTAAGTGACTTAGGGCGAGAGGCTTGACTCTATGCTTGTAGAGCGTCGCTGAATCTGTAAAGAAAAGATACGTATATTCACGTGTAAAAATCTTCAAGTCACACATACTCAATCATAGATGAGTTTAATGTTTAATATTTATAATTTTTCTTATATTTAGTTTCTTTGTAAACTTAGTAACGGAGTAGTTGGAATATTTTACTTTTGTCACTAGCGTTATGGACATTAGGAAGAGCAGGACCACCTGCTCCAAGCATTTTCACATGCTTACTAGATGGGACCTGGCCTCTAAATGTTTACACTATTTTTATTTTATTATTACGTTATTACCTGACTTCTAGACGCAGACAGAAGTAGAAAGAACTTCTATTGCTATACAGTAGATATTCCTTTTTTTCCTGACCACTATAGTCCTGGTTCCTTAAAGCGTCGAATAAATTGGTTTCTCGTGGAGTAAGTTTATGGCCGTTTTCCACCAGGTGACGTGGAAGGTCTCACCCCTTTAAAATGAAGTTAACCATTTACAATTACTCATCAGAGTCTCTAGGTGCTCAAGATAGTGCCCAAAACAAAGATTGCCAAACAAGGTATTACTAAAATAACATATTTTAAACAGTAGCTACTACAAAATAAGGTTGTTGTAAGCTAAATATCTTAACTAAGTAAAGATTGCCCATATAAACCAAAGACTGAGTAAACCTCTTAATAAAAGCAGTAACTCTTTAGCCACAAACTATAAAAAATAGGCAATTAATTATCATATTGAGATTCGTTGTTATCTTTCGGTACATCATTTAAGTAAAATCTAGATATACAAAAATGTTAGATTAAAGCACATGTTAGGATATCAATAGAAGCCGCATAGGTTCTAAGCCCTCCCTGGAAGCGGTGACTTATCCAAAGGACCCCTAAAAATCCTAAGTTCCGAAGAGCCAGTTCCTTCATAAACCCGTCCTCATTTGCACTTCCATCAGGTAAGATTGAGGTCCAACGGAAGTCTTGTTATCAAAAAGAAATTGAAACTCAGTAACTAAATAAAATCAATAATGCTTCATTTTAATTAGAATCAAAAGCTGCCCAGAGTAATTTCCGAACTATTTGAGTATCGAAAACTTTACCCAGATTCTGTTTGAGTATGCAATAGTATATTTCATTACGAGTGCGGAAAGCCTGTCATTGCAAAGAGTTACGACAAATGTCTACACGAGCCGAGGCGCAGCCGAAGGCGAGGGTTGACAGTCGGAACGAGTTGCAATGACGATTCCGCACGTGTACTGAACGACTATTTTTAATACAGTTGCGAAAAAATTAAGCAATTTTATAAAATATACAAAATGGCGCCAGCTGTGAAAGATTATAAACAGACATTTTTAAGCTATTGCATAGATTCTATCGCGGGCCTTGAGCGTGGGGACCGAATCCAGAAATTCCGTAACGAAAAAATCTGCGCTTTTATGTGGGCTTTAATAAACAATCAGCGCCATCTATCGAGAGGCATCCATTCTAGGCAACATGACAATTTTTAGAGTTGACAGGTAAATAAACAATAGTTGGCTTTCATAACAAATCCTTTATTTCGCTAATCTGAGTAAATCGATGAGTGGTCCAGTGGTAACGTCAAAAGGTTCCCGGTCAAGAGTTACGAGTTCAAGCCCTGATAAATCGCATTGACATGAATCCTTTTTTTATGTTTTCTTTTCTCCTTTTAAAATTATAAATACATTTTTTTTTAAGTTTTTTATATTGGAAGCTTACTTTGTTCTAAGAGGATTAAATAAAAGAAAAGGCAGTTCCAAACTAATTGATTGA
This sequence comes from Stenoptilia bipunctidactyla, assembly GCA_944452665.1. Lineage (NCBI taxonomy): Eukaryota > Metazoa > Arthropoda > Insecta > Lepidoptera > Pterophoridae > Stenoptilia > Stenoptilia bipunctidactyla. Next base: position 12,313,476 of record OX101738.1, read on the forward strand.
ATGACTAAGTTAAACAGAAATGATGACACCAAAATACGACATTAAAAAATTTGACAAATGTAAAAAGAATATATTGAATAATGAAAACCTGAAATGTATAATGAATAAAATAATGAAAACCTAACCTGAAATTGTAAATTAATTTATCACGTAGAATGCGAAAATATTTCGACTCAAAGGTTTTATAATACCTTAACAGCTGAGCACAAAAAAAAACTGATAATTTTTTCCCGATCAAGAGTTACGAGTTCAAGCCCTGATAATCGCATTGACATGAATTCTTTTTTATGTTTTTCTTTTCTCCTTTTAAAATTACTTTGTTTTAAGAGGATTAAATCAAAGATTTAAATCCAATCGTTGGATTAAATAAAATAAAAGGCAGTTACAAACAAATTGATTGATTGACTAAGTAAACAGAAATGATGACACCAAAAAACGACATTAAAAAATTTAACAAATGTAAAAAGAATATATTGAATAGGTAATGAAAACCTGACATGTACAAATTGTTAATTAATTTATCACAAAGAATGCGAAAATATTTCGACTCAAAGGTTTTATAATACCTTAACAGCTGAGCACAAAAAAATGGCAGTGCATTAAATGTATACGGAAGTGCTCCAAGCCAAGAAAAAAAAGATAAAGCTAAAAATAAGCCGGGTACATCAAATAGCCAGATAATTACCGTCACTACTAGGAGGAAAAAGGCTTAAAACCTCCGGCAGCCAAGTCGCCTAGCATCACGCACACACATTCATGTGAATCCCTGGATCACAATTTGTCTCTATACCCGGCGCGGCGAACCTTGATCCCTATGACACTAACAGTAATTTTCACAACATAACCTTGTAGTGCCGTCACCATTACATTAGAATCGTATTGGAGGCTTCTAAAAATGGCATTTATTTATTTTACGTAGCTATATTCCAATAAAATGATATTCCGTTGGAATTACAACAATTCAGAACATTTGCAAGAAATTATCTCGAATTATCTCGAATAATCAAAGAATTAGTAACTTTTGCACAACGTAAACGTAAAGTGTGATTGAGATTGAGATAATTTCTTGCAAAATGAATTGTTATAATTCCAACGGAATATCATTTTATTGCAATATAGCTACGTAAAATAAATAAATGCCATTTTTAGAAGCCTCCAATACGATTCTAATGTAACGGTGACGGCACTACAAGGTTATGTTGTGGAAATTACTGTCAGTGTCATAGGGATCAAGGTTCGCCGCGCCGACTATAGACACTATTGATCTTGAGTCTTGACACAGCTTCAAAAAGTTTTAATTTATCGACTGATATAAGTGGAGACCAAACTTGAAATAATTAATTTACAGAGGCAGTTTGAAAGCACGTACATGGAAATGGAGAATATTATAATTGAAAACATTGGCTTAAAAAAAGAAGTTAGTCAATTATCTCGACAAGTGCACTTACTCAAAAATATGTGCACCAAAACGCTTGAAACTAAAAACTCTACGAAACAAAACAAAAAGACAAAAAAGTCGTCGGCAGACAATAGCTAATACACACAATGAAAACGTAGAGTAATTACAATCATTGCCACCATCACCATCGTACTCACTATCATCACCATTGAAGGAGAGTAACAAGGATTGTCTACGAGTGGAACCGGAGTCCTCACTACTAAAAACAAGAAAAAATCTCCAGGCAGTGGAAGAGGATAAGGTATTGGTGACATCTAAGAAAAATAGACATGAAGAACACAGAATCTTTGTAATTGGTGGACAGCAATGTAAAGGTAACAGATTAGTAAGATCAAGATTTAATAATCCTTACGAAAAATATGAAGTTATATCTTTTACTATACCTTACGCAAGCACTGAAGAAATATTGACGATGCTTAAGAACCAAAGAAAGAAAAGGACAAAATAATAAATTATTATTATTATTAATCATTTACTAAGTATCATATTAGGTTAAAAAAATATACATTCAAGTGCAGATTATAAATATAATTCAACTACTACTCAGGGTGTAACCAAAAAGGGAACAATTCCGTAATACTTTTTAAAAATGACTGAAAATAAAATAGACATAAAAATTGGACATTCAAATGCAAACTATAAATCTCATCCGAATACTACTCAGAATATAATTAAAAAGGGAACGATTTCGTTCTACTTTCTTAAAAAGACAAAAAATAACTTGGAAAATAATGAATTAAATTTTTTTCGTAAATAAAGTAAATTTAAATAATAATAATGATAGCAACTCAAATCAACTAAAAATATTTCAACAAAATATTGCGGGTCTTTTGTCTAAAACTAACTTGTTGGAAATTACCTTAAATGAATTACGGAAAAATCACAATATGCCGAATGTGCCTACTTTGAGACTTTTGTTAAATTTAACAATAGTAATTTATATATGCATGCCCTAAAAAGGTAAAATATGTATGACCTATTTTTTTTATTTTAAGTCCTAAATCTGTACCATATTTTATGCAAATAAATGATTGATTGATTGATTCATAACTTTACATGCGGGCTTTAATAAAAAATCAGCGCCATCTACTAGGAACTTGTGGACTTCATATCAGATCAAACATTACTGCATTAATAAGTAAATAAATAATTATAATTTCATAAGTTGATAAAAAATGCTATGCAATAGCTTTACCGCGGCAGTCTCCGAGTGCCACACGTCTTTTTTTTTGTTTACCCATTCTGGGTAGGCAAAGGGAACTATGACCATACAGCCAAGTCTTTAGTAGATTTTTTGTATTTACATGAAATGAAAATGAATTTAATGAGATAAAATGAAATGAAACCTAACCTAACTCATTGCATCAAATCATTATATCTGATATTAAAACAAATTAGTAGCTTCTTTTCAGAAATATTTGTATGAATCGTTAAAACTTCTATGAATTTTTTTTTAGTAAAAACTTCGTGGTTGATTTTTTCTTTTTAATAGACATTATTTTGACATTTGGGAAAGAGAACGCACGAGTGCGGAAAAGGTAAAGAAAAAGCACGAGTGTGTAATAGCCCACATCCCGAACGCTACACGTCCCTGCAATACGCCACTTTTTGAGCAACTGTATTAAAAAATATATTGGGTTACACACGTTTGATTTATTCTCATAAGATCAACATTAAATCAAAATAACGCAATATACTGATTATTTTATCAAAATCATTGGCTCACATGATTTATTTTATTATTATTTTTATTATTCATATTTTATTTAACAAGAAAACAGTTAACAATATTCAGAAGCATACCTTAAATCTCGGTGATTTGTCTGGTATGTTGGTTTAGTTAATTTTACGACAGTTTTTTATAACATTAAAATTACATTTAAAACACATTACAAACAAACAAAAAATAAACACAATAGAATACAAGTCAGAGTTACATTAATAAATAAAGTTACAATTATATCACTACATTTCTCTTTTCTTCTTAAGCTTCATTGAACCAAAATGTTATAAGAAGCTAGTTATTTTATTATTTTACAGCACTTTGCTGAAATTATAACTTGTAATAGATAACTTTGTACTAATTGATGCGGTTGCTAACTTTTCGCCTTATTAACAAGCTAAAGTTTCCCTATGGGATCGAATAAGAAATAAGCAGATTTGCTGGCAAAACATAGTTACCGACATAGCCAGGCAGATTGCAAAGCTGAAGTGGCAACAGGCAGAACAGAGCTCACAGAATAAAAGGTAGTTAAAGCAGTAAGTTTCTCGAGCGATGACCATGTAGAATTGAAGATACTGGGAGACGGAGCATTGAGACTGTGACTGTGAACTTGACAGGAAGGATTGCCTCAACGTGTGGCCCACCAGTCAAACTGATGATATTGTCAAGGTCGCCAGTAAACACTTGATGTAGGCAGCGTAGTATCGAGTGATGACGAAAACCTCGAGGAGGCAATTGTCTAGCAGTAGGCGTTTTTTAACTGATGATCATAATAAAATATACAATAACATTTGTAAAACTTAATTATATTTTCCTATTCTATGGATTTTAACGTACTTTTTTACAGAACACTTATCCTATAAGTACTTAATACAAAAAATAAGCCTAACTTTCGAGATCATTCTGTTCCACTGAGTAATAGGATCTTCTGTCTTTAGTTGTCATTTTCAGTGGAATATCTTCATCTTGTTTAAACTCATAACCTCGGGCGAGAAAGTGAAACACTGTGATAGATACAAACATAATACCGACGTAGATGAAAGACTGCGTTTCCTAAAAATAAAAACATATTTATATATTACAGTAACGAAATATTATAAGTAATATTATAAGTAATTCATGTATTTCGAATAATTAAGTAATTCAAATCACTTAATTATTCGAAATACATAATATAAGTGGTTAAATCAAAAGGTCGATGAACCGATTCGACGAGAATCGAAATTTTTCAGTCAGCTAGTATCTGTGAAGATGGGCTGTTTATTATATGCCAAAGAATACATTTTGGCAGGGACCCAACATTACTACTCTTATCATCCAGCTTTCTGTCCAGTACCTTCAGGCATCGATTTAATGAATAGTAACAGTTTCCTGTCAAATCACTTCGTTAAATACGTATATTGTATTTACACATTTTTTCATATTTAATTTAATTTAAACCGATGGAAAAGGCGACATCTAATACTTTCTACGAGAATGACTTATAATGACTTATTATAAAAGTACTGAATTAGATGAATTTTATTTTTATGCCCATTTTTATTATTCAAATAGGAAAAATTGTGGTTTTCAGAGTAACTATATCTAAAGATAACAACAAAGAATGTTAGCTAAATGAAAAATAACAAAGAAAAGTTGGCCAATACTTAAACTACTTATTGCTTGAATGTTCAAATAGTTAAATTTAAAAAAAAGAATTTTCCCTAACAAACAATAAATAAACGAATACTTACGAGTCGATAATTCGCAAAAACCCTTGTTATCATTATAATGATAACATTTCCAATAGCCTCCGTGAGCAGCCAGATGGAGGTCATCACAGCCTTCATGCTGGAAGGAGCCTCCTTGAATGCGAACTCATTGCCAGTCACCGCAAACAGTACCTGGAGATTAAACACTTTAATTATATTTTCCTTTAAAAGAAATTTCAGTCAAATACGTCATTATTAGGTATGTTAACAGATTGTATTCATATCTATTGCACCAATCAACACGGTGACACTTGTTCCATATCAAATATTCTATTATAAATAAATTAAACTACCCCAACTAAACCACAGAACTAGAGGAAATAGAGGGTATCTTAGTCTACACCCAGACCCTAACAGAAAAGTTTGTTTCTTCAATTGGCCCGGCTGGGACTCAAACCCCGATGCACCACGGAGGCCGGCAATAAATTCATGACGTCATATAACTTATGTTAACAATTAATTATACGTAACACCGTGCTCAAACAACACGTGTTGATCACATATAACCCGTCTCTGTCTTGTGAAAGGAGGCGATATAACCCTGTTGACCAACATAACACCAAGCTGAAACCAAATTTTCTAGTCGGTTCTTTTGTCACCTGGGTAGTTTTTTATATAATAGACTCAACAAAAAAATACAAATATATCCTCTTACAAAAACTAGGTGTAAAATGAAATTAACTGAGTGGCTGATGGAGCTCAATTACGTTGACACTGAAGTGCTTTTGATCAGTCTGACCTAAATTTAAGTAAAGTTAATTAATTACTAAAACGATTTCTTACTACTCCATCCCTTCTCCCCAATACACACACACACACAGACATACACATACTCACCCTGACACAAACACATACCCATACATTCACATAAACATGTAGGTACTAGTAAAACAAAAATTAATAAATAACAACAATTGTAATCTTTTTATAGTAATTGTAAGCGTTTGCATGCATAATAATGAAATGTGCTTTTTTTATAAGAGGCGGAGACCTGGTGTCCTGAAACACAGACTTCGAGTCTAGCTTAGGCACCAGTCTCGCACAATATTGTTTAAATAATTATGTTACGTAGAATTGTAGATAATTTTAAATATCGTTGTGAGAAAATAAATCATTTTTATTATTATTATTATTTATTATGTTATAACAATAAACAATCTGAAGTGATAGTTAAATGCACGTATCTTGGAAACTATATTCCAGTCGGATTTAAAAACTTTTTTATGCATTTCCTTGTCTTACATTCTTTTATCTAGAACGAGCTTTCTTACAGGTTCAAAATTTGAAGAAGTAAAACTGCGGGCGGCCGTAGTCGCTCAATTTAAAAAGGCAGGCCTCATTAGGCCTGGGCGGTAGATTAGGTAATTAATTACAATGACTTAATGTTTCACATGGCACGCGAATCCTTTATACCCTGGTTACTTAAGCGTTCGTTACTTAAACGGTCGTGTTATGATGATGGATTATCACACAATTAAAGAAGTGATTTATCCTAATAAACAGAGGTCATGTTATGATGATGGTAATCATACAATAAAATGAAATAGTTAATGAACAAATATGTTTTATGCCCAATACAATTTTACAGTTTATACTATGTGAAACATCTCATGCTTGTACGTTTTACCCACGTCACTTTTTATAGCGTAGGAATTTCTTAATATAGCCTATTAAATAAACTAACCTTTACCTAGAGTTGGGCTATCAAAAGATATCTTTCGAGATTAGGATCTTCAAAAAAGTAAGCGAACAAACCTTCCATATTTTCTTAAACCTTTAATATTATAGAAACAGGAACCCTCATTATTTTCAATTAAAATAATTTGGGAAAATTAACCAACAGAGAACAGACATTTATTTATATTTCGAGACTAAAAATTAAAGGCGATTACAGTTACTAAGTATATCTGTCTCCCGCGACTTTGACCATCCATAAAATATAAATATCAAAAACAAGACCCTGCTGTACCTTTGCTAAAAATTTTAAAGATCTACAAAAAGTCCATCCATGCATCCTCACAAACTTTGACGCTAATAATATTTCGTACAAACTTAGATTTACCTGAGTTGATAAATAAAATGGAGATGCTTATGGAAAAATATTTGAACCTTTTTTTATAAAACTATTCATATTTTAGATAGATGCAAAAGTTGAGCTTGAAAGAAAAATAAATGGCCAGTTCTTACCTCTGCAGCGGATATGATGATAAATTGAGGAAGCAGCCACGCCATTGATATTGAGTTTGGTTCTGTTATAACTATCAATTTTGCTTTCTGAAACAAAAAAATATAAAAGATTTTGAATTCCTGAAAGAAGATATAATGCTCAGGCTATATAAACTAAAAAGCAATATTTAACAAGAAAGGAATTAAGTAAAGTAAAGCAATATCGTCTGATGTAATACTTCACAACTATAAGGGTGTATTCAAGTTTTACCAACAAAGAACCTAAATTAATATTTAAAAGTTAAGTAATATGAAATTTATTTTCAAATTACTTTCATGTTTTTATTCGATATTATTAACGGATAAAATTTAAATATAATATCGAGACAACAGATTAGTATAAGCGCAAAATATCGGTGAACTGATTTGTACACTCTGCTTATGTGCTGCATGTATTGAGTAGAAGATCGTTCCCCCTAAATTAAATCTAAATAATTACTATAGCATACTTATACGGGGTTAATTTTAATTAACTCATCACCTCTTGCGGGAGCCTCTCCACATCAATCCCAACAATATTTGTTCTACGACTTTTTACAAATCTTGATAAATAACACACAAAATAAAAACAAAAAATGTTTGCTCCTTACTCTACATTATGTAAGAAGTATCTATTATTATTATGAAGCTATATTTTACTGCGCAAGGTGCGTGGCATACCTACGCTCAGAGTAAATAAAGTTACGCTTCTAACCAGATCTTCTAAACTCTCTAATAGTTTTTTTAAATTCTAAAAACTATTAATTTTAAAAAGTTGTAGTACAAATGTTGTTGGGATTAATGTGGAGAGGCTGCTTGCGAGAGGTGATGCGCTAATTGAAATTAACCCTATACAACCTATACTTTCTGCAGTGCTCTGGGCAACGATAAAAGATTAGGGAAAAACTCTGCTAGTTTGATCATACAACCCACGTACAACGTGCGCGTGATTCAATTCGCGCGCGAGCAGACAAAGCTTGTCTCTGCGTTAGACGATCTCGAATCCAACAGACAGGAAACTTAGATATGGCACGTGTTTTCGGTATTAAATTGACAGCACAAGTATCCTTTCTCTTCGTTTTCCTGTGGCGGAATACAAGAGACATGAAATTTGTTTAATAGTCTTAGATTGACAGTTCAATAAATGTTTATTGAATCTAGCTAGCATACGAGATATTAAGTTGTAGAGGTAAGTGGCTTTTTCAGGACATGAGCATCTATCGTGCGGTTATAAACAGTTTTTTTCAAGTCTTCAGTTAATGCAATTTCACTTACTACTCCTGTCCTTTAATCTATTTCATAAGAAAAATTAAGTGCCAGAAGTCTATATGGCAGTTTAAACAAGAAGGATGGTAAGATAATTTATAAATCTGATACATTTTAATAGACTTGAATCCTAATATTGTCTTTAGTTTTCGCGATTTATACTATTAAATAAAACAACTGTCGTTCGTGACCACGGGGTCTGCAAGGACACCGAAACGTCGAGTTAAAATTTAAAATGTAAATATACGCGATAAATCCGGTTAAAAAATTGTTTTATTTAATAAACTTGAATCCATTAGAAAAAAGCTCAGTTTAACTTTTTGTAAAAAGTGTGTAAAACTGCAAAAAACATGTGATTCTCATACTTATAAGTACGGGAAAGTAATAAAAAGTCATCTTGTAAGGGCATTAATCCGTAGTTCAGTACATCTACAAAAATATTGACCAAAGCAACTAAGTTACAAACTCGTAAAATCTACTTTTTAGCACTTATAGAAAAGTAGATAAAAGTTTCTCCGAATTTATCTTCTTTCTGCCTTATTGATTTTGTTAATGTTAAAGTTTTGATGTTGATGTATTTTCAGTCACTCATGTAAACGAATTTAGAGTTGTTGTTTCGCAAATGTTTACAGTTATGAACTTACTAAGAATTGATGCAACTTTTGCTATACCAGTAAGCGCGTTAACAGTGAAATAACTAAATACAAACCTACTCCAGCTAAATGAACAAAGCCCGGTTTATTTACGTAGTTTCCGCAGTTCAACTTTTCGCAATGCTAGTTGAGTTACTACAGTATTAGTTGAGTTTCATGAAGGTGTAAATTATATAATGCACAATGAAGCATACGAATAATAACTCTACGTAATGATAAGTTCACTTAAGGAAGAGCGGTGCCTTCTAACAGAGTTTTTTGCGAGCCTAAAAGGATTCAATAGCCCATGTATAAAAAAATAGTTTTGCAAGATTGAAATAAACGATTTTATTTATTATTTGTTTCAATAACGAGAGTTGTTAAATTATTACCAAACGACCAGTTGACGCTCGGTGCGGGTTATTCTGGACCATGGCTATAAATTATAGACGATAGATAAAATTAAAGCAATGTACTAGCTTATTGTATAAAATAAATAGGTCTACTATTATTCGCAATATTACTTCTAAATTTTATAGAGACAGATATGGTATAGCTTTGAAGCACATGATGAGACGCTATACGCTAAGCTGTAATCCCCTTCAGGACTGAAGCTTCCAGTAGCTTACATTCATTAAGTATTAGATTCTGTAAAGGAGACGCTTTTTAATAGAAATACTTTTTCTGAGTATTCAGAAATTTCCGACCTTAAGTTAAGTGCTTATCTATACTTATAATAAATCTGTAGAGAGGTCAATTCTGTACATGAAATATATTTTCAAAATTACTATCAGGGGGTGATTAGTGATCGATACTGATGCCAAAAATGCAATCAGTAAAATTTTTGTCTGTCTGTCTGTCTGTATGTTCCTTATAGAAACAAAAACTAATAGACAGATTTTAACGAAACTTGGCAAAATTATTCTTCATACTCCTGGGCAGGTTATAGTGTACTTATTATCACGCTACAATCAATAGGAGCAGAGCAGTGAAGGGCAATGTTGGAAAACGGGAGAAGTTACTTCATTTTTTAAGCTTCCGTCGCGTGTGCAGCTTTAATGGTTAAAGCTACATAGAAATCATGTATGACAGGAATATTCTTCATAAAATTATATAAAAAATATCCCACAACAGTATATGTCTATATTTTATGGTTGACTCACAATAACACGTGTAAATCCCAATAGCTTAGCAGTTCGGAGCTTTCTGATTATATTTGTTGCAAACTTGTACATGAAATACGCTAATAACCCATCGCGCGTGAATACTGAATGATATAAGGATTATTTTTGCGTAACGGTTGCCGCACTCGACGCGGCTCGCGGCGCCGCGGCGGTAGGGTATAAAAAGGCGGGAGGTGAGCGCAAGCTTTTGCGCGATTTAATATAGGTAGGTACAGAAGGAACAAGCGTTACATTATCTGTCCAATTTCCCCAACCAATTTTAACTTACTATCGAGGGCATAGAGTTCAAATTCAAGTAAAAAAAATTTACAGATTTGTAACGCTTGATGTACTGCCTTCTGTACATACAGAGATAAAATGGAAATCAAGGTTTTATTTATTTCATGATCGTTTCTGCCTCTTGGAAGTCAGAAACCGTAGATTTCTTCGGATTAAAAAGTAGGTAACGTATGTGTTAACTACTATACCAAATTACATTAATATTGGCTTAGCCGTTTGGCAGTGAAAAGCAGCCATACATAACTATAGGTAGTATTGTATGTACACTGATAATGGCTGGATGGATGGATTTTTGCTATTATTTCACGCAAAAACTACTTAGCTTTACCTAGAATAACAATAAGCTAAGTATAATTAATGAAGATAATGCATGGATTAAGTAAAATTGAAGGCATTACATAAAACACTTTTTAACCGGATTAATGGCGTATAATTTATATTTTACATTTTAACTCGACGTTTCGGTGTCTCTGCAGACCCCGTGGTCACGAGCGACTGTTAAAATTTAAAATGTAAATATACGCGATAAATCCGGTTAAAAAGTGTTTTATTTAATAGTCATGCATAATAGTCATCGCGAAAACTTAAGACAATATTAAAATTTAAGGCACTTTGGCACCCGATTTGTTTATAACGCTATGTGCCTTTGTAATGTACCTAATAGATAGTTATCTACCTATGTTTGTGGTTAGGAGTTATATATATTATATGGGCGAAGATTCTTCATTTTTATTTTTCTTATTAAATATAGTTAGGACCTTGGAGAAGAAAATAACCTACTCGAAATACTAATTCAATACAGACGAAGTCGCGGGCATCATCTATTTAATATACCTACCTACCTATACTTTTTCACAAAACATAGGTGAAACTGCGTATCACTGCTTTGTTGTAACAGTTTTTGAAGTAATTCTGTCTGTTTATCTATCAGTAACGCTTTCACAGCTAAACTACTGAGTCGATTTTGACGAAATTTAGAATAAGGTAAGTTTTAACTTCAAGGAGGATATAATAATAGTATTTATCCAACTCTAATAAACGGTATCCACGCGGACGAAGTCGCGGGTCACAGCTAGTATCTTAATATATACTACTGTTCCGATACTGTCTGAGTGACTGACAAACAACGTACAGCCATAACCACTGAGCGCAGAGAGCTGAAATTTGGAACATACATTACTTAGGGAGTGTAGGGAAGCACCAATGAAGGAATTCCCGAAATTGTCACGGAAACGGGAAATATAGGACTTTTTAATTTGCATGAAAAATATTATTCCTTGAGTGCACGGATGTGATACTTGATATAAAGGTTCTTGAATGGGTGTCTGGTTGTACCGTAGAAGAAATTCCCCGAATTCCCACGGGAACGGTAAATGTAGAACTTTTTATTTTGTATGAAAAATCTTATTATTTATGATGTGGTAATAAACTCGTAATGTGCTTGAATATAAATAAAATACCATACGGTAGAACTAGGAGTATGTTCTTATATACAATTAAACCCGATTCTCTATGCCAGTGGGTGAGCAGTACAAAAAAATGAATTATTCAAACAGAACACACTGGGAAACGAACGCGGTATTTTGAGCGCCACAGAAGAACCACTGATATCGTCTATCTGTCGATAGAGAAACAGTTTATAACTTTTTTGAAGTCAAAGACAAAAGTCAGCTAGAGACTCTGCCAAGTTATACCAACCATTTTATATTGAGGGTGTGAGCGAACGAACAGCTTCTGATCGTGTGCGTCGTTTTGGCATTTGCTAATATTTATGGTTCTTACAAAATACAAGAAACTTTAGAATATTGTCTAGGGAATGGTAGGAATAGTCACACGATATGATGTACTTTCCTAGAAAGAATACATTTGAGAAAATGTGCTAAAATTTAATTTTAAATGCTTGGTAAACAAAAATATAAATCAGGTCAATTTATTTACGTTGCATTTTATAGGACATAACTTGAGTACCTAATGATTCAGTCTTGATGGATCGCAATGGCCTAAAAAACCGATGGCAAAATTCGCAGTGATTATTTCATAGGAAGTAAATAATCTGACGCCCAGGCAAGTCCGAGTTATGCTCCCACGATAATCCCTACAGTATTTCGATAGCAGAGTTCTGATGAGTCACATGCATAGCTAGACATACGCCTGATAAAACGAATAACCACGCATGTTGCTTACACCACAACAACAAAAGCCTTAGATACCACGAGAAATAAAGTTATTACGGAAAAAAGAAATGAATTACCTACATCAGACTCAACCTCCTCAAGTCAGCTGAGAATATCAAGCCAATGTTGAGTGTTTAATATGATCAGAACTACAACTTACAAGAACATTTTCATTCCATTAAAAAAAATAGCATAACAAAAAGGTTTCACATACTTTACCTAAATGTTCAATCATGTTTGTTGGCTAGGAGAGCATACATACATACATACATAACGTCACCCCCCCTTATGGGGTAGGCAGAACACCAGCGGTTACAAGACCATCTGATGTCACGTTTGACAAATTTGGAGGTATGATAAAGATGGAGAGAGACTATTGTAGTGACAGGGGGTCAGCCTATCACCCACAAAAACGCCTTTAAAACCTCTGTCCCTTAACTGATTTTTACAGAAGAGAAGCAGTTGGCACATTCTATGTTTTTCTCTCGCTCCCAGTCCAGCATGCCTTTAAAATTATTTTATAACGTGTTGAAGTCATCGATGTTTCACGAATGTGTGGCTCGTATCAAATAACTATCGCCATTATATTTTAGGTTTTGCTAACAACCATTTATTTGCTTATAGCAAAGTATAGGGCTGAAAATTTATTCTGTTTTTAACACTTCAGAACAAGTTTTTAGCGAATATCGTACATTTCCCCAAAAAAAGTTTTAACAAATTCCTCTAAAAATACCATTTATTGTCCTTTTAAATGTATTTTATTTACTCTAATCTATACAAAGTAAACAGCTCCTGGTACCAATTTTTTGAAATGTGCCCTGAAAACTGCATTTGTAAGATGGCGCTACTGTCGTGCACGTTCTGAATTGACGATCATTCCCGCTGGCCGCCACTGGAGGTCAGCTCAGCAGTACATATTTTAAATCTATTCGCGATCTATTGGCCACCACTTCAAATTATGTTATTTAGAAAACAGAATGGGATAGTTAAATAATAATTACTGATGTGGTTTTAGTGGGTAATGTAAAAAATTTCAAAGAATATGATATTAAAAAATTCACAAAATAATTTGCTTATTTATGAACATAATATACATCCTCATGTTTTTTAAATTCCAGCGATATGTATAATTCAGTGGTTGAAAGAAGACTTTATACCAGTTGGATGCGTGTTCGGGGGAAGACACAGAACGATAAAAAATATTGAAAGGACAAAAAAATAGGTATATCCAATAGTTATAATAATAATATAGTAAATTTAAAAAAATAAAAATGTTTATTTATAATCGTTTTATTTGTATTTGCTAAGCGGCCAAATTTATTTTTTAGTGAATTTTAGCGCATCTGGGAGCCTTATTTTAAAATTGTCAAAAAACACGCCATTACCCCATGCTTTTTCCTATTCTATTACAATGTTTGAGATGTTTAAAAAACTGTTAAAAGAATCACTACTCTCGGTCAAACAGAAATGAGTTAATGTTGATTAAAGCTACGCTTTACTCGTAGTTGTTGATGGATGACATCCTCCAAAGAAGTTCAACCAATCGTTAACGAGTGACAACGTGTTTATTTAAAGCTAGTTAACACGTGAGAGGAGCTGTGGAATAGTACCTATTGTGTCGGTGGGCACCGGAATTTGTGAAAATCCACATTACGAGTAGGCTGAGGAAAGCAACAGCACAAGTCGCGTTAAGAGCAACAGCTTGTGTGACAAACTGCGGTGGTCATATTGAGCACTTTTAATAAGATTTTTTAACAAACCTCTACTTTTTTATAATATTTCGTCTCCTAATCTTAAGTTTTAGATACCACTTTAATAAGAAAAACTTTATTGCGTCTTCCTTCAGACTTATTATTAATTGGAAACCTGTGAGTACACCCATGAGAAAAGATCAACAATACTGCCGCACAAATTAAGAATGCAGTACGCGATTTTAGGCGATTTGAGAAAACGAGCCTAAAGTTTTTCACATATCCCGTGTAAACCTTTGGTGGCGCCATCTGTCGGGGCCCAAAGCCATGGTTGGCATCTAACACCCCGCTATAATATCTCTCTGTCAGAATCAGTAGTTATTCCAGCAAGCGCTACTTTGAACTTGATTCTCTTTAAATGAAATCATTCATTTTAGGTCGAAATTTGTAAGACAAAGCCTTTCATTAGTGTGTATTACTCAATTCAATGAATTTTACAACCTGAAATTCAGTATTCATCAAAGTTTAAGCCGTTAATATTTGTGTTAACAAAACTTTCCGTTCCCTATGGATTGCTTAATTAAAATAGTTTGCCTTTATTCCAGAATACGTCAGTACACACTAACAGTACTACACTAAAATTTTTGTTTATTATTTTGATGTTTTTTAATGACTTGATGTGTAAGTGATATTGTGTAATTCACCTGATAAACGGGTGCGCCTCCTTTTGAGTTCATCAATTTGAGATGCTTCAGTGACTGGTGAACTTTCAAATATAAAATTAAAACGAGAAGAACAGGAAGAGCAAATATTTTCGTATCAGATAAATTTCATAGCATTTGTTGCACTGTTTTTCATTTTTAGCTATTTCGATAAAAACTCACTATAGATTTAAAACTATCCATAGAAAATACACTTCGATTAGTAGACGTACACGTCAGATCTTTAATATGTCGATATTGCAATGATATATATAAGTAAAGATATGGATCTTTCGAAATATATGAATGAACTTATACTTAGATTTGAAGAATTCAAGTTTTCAGTGTTTATGCTGCATGCTATTTCAGACTATACCTAGATGCTATACTGTTCAGAATTTCAGATTTTTTTAAAAAATCCATCTAGTCATCCACTCAACTTAAAACTTGCATAGCATTAGGTAAGATAAAATTATAGCTATCAAAAACGTCATTATAAAATATAACATTTTTATTAGCTCGGTTTATAGGTACTCCAAAAGAAATTTTCGTAAGGTAAAATAAACTACACTAACATACATAATAATATTGATAGTCTGAGTTGTATGAAAAATCTGTCTTCTAGTGACCAAGACCATTGCGACTCGTCTTATTGTCGAGTTAATTTTTTTTATCTATTATCTTAATGCGATCAACTTCCGATATATTATGTTGTATTACAATATAAAATCATTGACACATAATAATAACTTTTCACAATTCTAAAATAAATTAAAAATACCTTCACAATATTATTTATATTTAAGCATGCATAAACATTTAAGACTTTTTACGAGGTAATGTCGTTTAAATATAAAAGCAAAGTTGTAGAGTATGAACTAGGTGGACTTCCTTTGGTAACACAGATAGAATAAAAAAGTAATCGATGATGAGCAAGGTAAAAATTTAATCTTTATTATACTGGTATTACTGGTATGGGAAATGCTGGTACTGGCTTTATTACACAGAATACGGTAGACCAAAGGATATGAGTATTCCGGTGAAAGCGAATTGAAACCACTTGAGAATAGAGTGGAATTCTGATACGTGGGCGTATTTACATAATCCTAATACAAACCTTATGCAGAGATTTTGGAGCCACTCTAGTTTAGTATGTACTTATTCAGTTAATTCAACATAGCTGGCATTATAGGTAAAGGAATTTTGAGAGATTCCACAAGCGCATTTTTTGGTAATAACAGGTAGGAAATTAGGAAGATGCTAGAGCATATTTGCAAAAAATTTCTATTTGCTTTCGTCGATCTGCTATTACTTTTGCTTCATAGAAATATAAAAATTGAGTTAAACTATGATAGTGAACTTATTAAATTACAGCGTGGTTTTATAAAGAAGCTGCACATGCCGTGGCCCTTTTGGAAGTTTTATTCAAAAGTGATGGGACTATTTATATTTTATAAACACGTGGGAACGAAATTTTACATTCGGTTTGATTGGAAAGTATGAAGAGAAAAGTAAAAGTATGTAGAAAAGATAACCATGGTGTTAAAATGTATTAAGGTGTTTATTTAATTTCAATGTTGTGAAAGAAGATATTTTCGAAATAATACCTCTCACCAGCTTCCGATTCCTCCATTATAGTAATTACAGTGTAATAAATAATTATTTATTTATTTATTTTATATCACATTTATGGACAAAATGTGGTCGTAATTTCAGTTATATACTCACTATATTTTATTCCGGCGCTATAATTATGTATTTAATATGTAATTCTTTTAATCATAATTAAAGCCAGTTATTTTGTTCATTTAAAAGTAGCTGAGAGGTAGCTGCCTATTAATTATGAAAACTTACTCTATGCAAAGCAAAACTCTCATTAAAACTTCTGTTTATCTAACTTTTTAAAATTTTAATTTGTTAAAATTAGAGTTTTGACAATCAAAAAAACAATGTTTTTTTGGTTATCAAAACAAATGAAGGAGATCTCCAACCAATTCATAATATCAAAGTAGCAACCACTTAAAGTGAAGCTGTCGTGAATACAATCACGTCCTCTGAACTTGTGGAAAAAATTAAGTGGACACTTGAAAATCTCGGCCTCTCAAACACAAATGGAGACAGACAAGAAAATAATTTTAAATCAATAATTTAAACTTATCAAATAAAATAGGTGTATAATTTGCTTTATATGTAAGGATGCCTATTTTGTAAAAGGGTAAAATACACATTACTTCCCCCAATAAGTTACATTGAGTATTTTTGTTAAGGAATCTTGATAACGGATTAATAAACTTAAAAATATATAAATATTAAAAATATTGTATATAAACAAAGCCTACAGAGCATGTCAGTAGGCTTGCATTCTAAAATAAATAAAAAACTTTTTTAACTGGATTGATCACGTATAATGGCTGGATTTATGGTCACGAGTAGCAAAGACACTGAAACCGAAATCCGGTTAAAACATGTTTTATTTTTGACTATGAACGATGAAAGTTAAAGATTCTATTATACATCTGTATCTACCACATAAATATGGGCGCCTAGTATGATTCGAACCTAGGAATTCTACGATAAAAATTCTAGTCTTACGAAGCTGTAAGACACTGTAAGAAGTCTGATAAAACAAAATCTACGGATCTTACAAATAATTGAAACTCGAAAAGTTGTGAGGATGGATGTTTATTTGTACCTCTTTCAATCTGCAACGTATTGACGGATAGTTGGAAAGTAGGGCACAGCCTGGAATAACACTTTATGTCCGGATATATCCAAGGGATCGCAATTTCCGCAAGCGAAGCCGTGGAAAACAGCTAGTTAATACTTTAAAACGGATTTATTGTATTGTATTATATACTGATGTAAACAAAATTAATGACACAAATAATCAGAACCTTTTATAATATGAAACAATTAAAGCTTTTGTAATACAAAATATTATCGCATAAAATAAAGGGTGTTGGTTGGGTGTCAAATTGAAATGTTTGGTGGGTGTGAGGCTGCTGGCTATTTATTGCGCCTTATCAAATAAATCTTGGTTCCAAGTTTGAGGAGTAATATTGTTGAAGCTATTTTTAGAGAAAAATTTCGAACAAGCTATTGCTATGACTTTTTTTTTGTTAAAATCTCCAGACAATCACACCAACTATAAGGCCCCAAACTAAGCAGAGCTTGTGATATGGGATACCATGTAGCGAACTAGGGGGGAACCTAGAATATAAATACATGTAGGTACATAGATAAACGCCCAGACCCGGAACATTTTTTTTTTCTTGTTCCGTGCGGGAATCGAACCCGCAACCACTGGCGTCTGACGCAGACAGTGTTACCTCATCGCCAAAGTGGTCGTCAATGTGGTGGAATAATTAAAGAAAGTATGTTTGACACTAAAAAAATAAAAATGGAAAGAAATAAAATAATTCCATAAACATAAACCTAAATTCAAATTATTGAGATACAACAGAAATCGCCAACAGCATAATATTGTCTTAAGTTTTCGCGATTCATACTATTAAATAAAACACTTTTAACCGGATTTATCGCGTATATTTACATTTTAAATTTTGACTCGACGTTTCGGTGTCTTTGCAGACCCCGTGGTCACGAGCGACTAATGTAAATATACGCGATAAATCCGGTTAAAAGTGTTTTATTTAATCGCCAACAGCATTTGTCATCGTCATCATTTGGCTACTCAGCTTCTAAACAACCTGTACACTACAGTGTAACATTTATATTAACATCGAGCAATCAATATGGCTTGCCTATTTGCTTGGTAAGGTTCAGGAAACTCACAACAAAATCCTTTCAGAAAGCTCATACAATTGAAAATGAAATCAACCAGTTATCTGCCTAAAACGATTTGCATTTAATAATTGATTCAGATCTGACTACGCGTTATACCCGTATATAGGATGGGCTAAAAGGGACCAGAAACATGGTTACCCTACTGGTGTTAGAAGGGTATATTTTGTTTTTTCAATTGCATCCTACATTACAATCCCATTATGTTCAATTTTAAAAACTTCAAAGACTTTGTATTCTATTATAAATATTTTTTCTCAGTGATTTGAAGAGGTGTTTTTTTCATATTTTTATTTCCATAGCAAACGAAGATGTGGACTCCAGAGGAACTAACGGTGCGTTACTGACCTAGAAGGATACTTGATGTCAAAATAATTAATTATACATATATAAAGAGATTTTATTGGCGTTTTTGTGGGCGATAGGCTGGATAAAGACTATTGCAGTGGCAGGGGTCAGAATATAGCGCACAAAAACGCCAACAGAAATTCTGTCCTTTAACTGACTATTACAGTATGCCCGAGAAGAGAAGCAGCTTGTACATTTTATGTTTTTCTTTCGATCCCAGACCTGCATGCTGTCATACTTTTATACATTTAAAATAAACGACGACGTTCATCGATTTTTATTGCGTCTTTTAATTAAGCACTTTACTTAACTCAAATTTTGGCTTGGGCAGCAAAGCTGTTTATAGGTCAAACTAAGAAAAAGACACGTTCCGAAACACCTACGTACGAGCACGCTTCACAAAGCGTTGAATGACATGAACCTTTCTTTGTCTGTCTGTCTATTCGGCTTGTTATATTAAAAAATAAATTCCCCAGAAAATCACACCAATTTCAAAGTAAGCCACCCTTGTCTTATAAGATACCATCTAGCGAACTAGAACCTAGAATATAAATATAGATAAATGACCAGATCTGGAACGTTTTTTTTTTCTTGTTTCGGGCGTAAATCGAAGCCGCAACCACCGGAGTCTTAGGCAGAAAGGTTTACCCCATCGCCAAAGTGGTCGTGAAAATAAACATAGCCCTTAATTTTTAGTGCGTGATAAAAAGAAATTATAGAGCAACATCTGTTTTTGAATTTCACAGAACATCATTTATTAAATAAACATACCTAAACAGTATTTTCATAATTGTGTTTTTCTTGCGGCAGAAAAGCTTCAGCACTTTTAAAGTATTTGCAATGTAAATTAAAGAAACACAACGTATGTTGATTCCATTAAAAATACTCTATTTTGAATACTTGAATACTTATTCTAGGAATCCCGCCAAGTCTAACAACCTGAATGTAAAAAGTGAATACTGCCTGGTTTGTTTATTTTTCTTTTTCTTCGAGACAATCCTGGTTTATCAGACCTTTTTTAGTTAGTTTTTTTTTAATTTGACCTTTCAATGAGATGTAACGTAAACTAGTTTGCACTGACTAAAACAAGCACTGGGTCCACTTTGTGAGAACTGCAATTTTCTTTTTTTTTTATTAAGGGAATTGGTGGTCAAGACACTTGATGTAACATTAATTGACAACGACATATAAAAAGTAAATTGCAGTAAACAAAGCTTTACGTGTATAGCCAAGAATAGCCGCAACGCTCCAAAATATGTATTTCGTGTAAACTTCACTGAGGAGCACTACTTTCAAGTAAAACCCCTTATAGACTGACCTAATCAGCGGCAGTTAACATAAAATATATTTAAAACGTTTAATAAATTATATTTTTAAGTCTTTGCATTTAATAATGCTCAATTATACTTGAATAACTTAAAAAATATGCTACATCAAATCATCACCCGACCAGGACTCGAACCTGGGACCTTTCAAAGCTATACAATTAGATAGAGCTACGTTAGTAATATAACGTAAAACAAAGAAAGTATGCTTAGTAATTTCGATGGCTTGTCTTCAAGCCCCGGTAGCTCAATGGAAGAGCATTCGTCCGGCAAACGAGAGGTTCCAGGGTCCTGGTCGGGTGCTGATTTCGTTTTGGATATTTTTCAGTTATAAATAAACCCCAAGTTCATTCAGAAACTCGTGTGTTATCTTAAAACTCATCGTCACATACCATCAGCAGAGATCTTTTTTTAAATATAA
Organism: Stenoptilia bipunctidactyla; assembly: GCA_944452665.1. Lineage (NCBI taxonomy): Eukaryota > Metazoa > Arthropoda > Insecta > Lepidoptera > Pterophoridae > Stenoptilia > Stenoptilia bipunctidactyla. The sequence continues at coordinate 12,334,439 of OX101738.1, forward strand.
CAACAGTCTTGTTATAATTGGAACACAAGGAGATCCGACATGAACGTACAACTTATTTTAATTTTTAACAAAAAAACTTCATTCGTATATTAACTTTTATGTAAAGTATTACAAAACCGACTTAATTATCCTATATTGGACTTGGGTCACGGTTGATTTCCTAGCAGCTGGTGATTACAAATAAACATCATTAAAATCGGTTCACCATTGGCAAAAAGATTATAAAACCAATATGGAATTTCATCCTCCATTTATGTTTGGTGAATTTCGTATTGTACAAAGAGAAAATCATTAAAATCAACTGACGGTGCCCAAAATAATTAGCGCTAAAATCGAGTAGTTACCTGGAGAATGGACGGATTAAAAGAATCCCTTTTCTGAAGCATTTGAAAATAAAACATAAATGAATACATACCACATTCCCATATTTATTTCTGCCCACCATCACTGCATACACTCCGCCATTTTGTAATGCCATGTCATGGAGGATATCAACATTATCCGCTATGACGTCATAGGACGACGTGAACATCTCGATTAGGGGGGACAACCCGGGAGTCAATATCTCATCCACAGTTTGTGTTTTTGTATTATAGAGGGTTATGTTAGATCTTATTTTCTCGGATATCAAGAATCTGGAAATAAAGTGATATTAGTGAGTTTTTCTGTAGGTTTCGGAGCGTGGTTAAATGTTAGGCTAGTATCAGAACTAGCAGCAGCATGCTTTACATCAGTAAATAAAAAATAAACATGATCTTTATGGATAATAGCGGCTTTTGTTCCGAGGCACAAGGGTGATTACTGCTTATTGTAAAGGCTATAGAAATACATATACAAAAGGCATTTCGGGATTAAGCGTTTGGTCGGTAACGCATCATATATTTTGCCATATTATATAATGCGGCAATCTACATTATGTTACCACACGACCGGCTGGTATCGTGGTAACATAGGTAGGTACATTGCCTTCTATGCTAGAGGTCCTGGGTTCGAATCCCGACGGCGGTGAATATTTGTGTGAAGAACACAGATATTGGTCGTCAAGTCATGGATGTTTATATATTCGTTTAAGTTTTCTAATTCTAATAAAAAAATATGTATTTTCAACTGACTTTAAGAAAAGAAGGAGGTACTCAATTAAAGCTGTATGTTTTTTTTATGTTTGTTACCTCATAACTTTTGACTGGGTGAACCGATTTTGATTCTTATTTCATATGATAGAGAACACTTCCCATTTGATCCCATATAAATTTCATCGAATTTCATTTTTTCTTTTTCAAATATGTAGGAATTCGGACATTGTTTACCTTGACGACCTTATTATACTCCAGCCAAAGTTTTGACGTGAAGTCAGTTTTTTTAATGCTCTGCATTCATTGATCATTTCAATATGTATGTTTTTATATTTCTTTAGAATTAATTAACATGTTCTCAAGATGGGATTTTCTTTTCGTTAAACATGGAAAATCACTTTCTTAACAAAACATAGGTAGACATAATAGAACCTTAAGAAATTGATATTGGCAGTCACGTAATAGTATATTATGTAACAAGTGAGCTAAGTTCGGCTCATTATTAAGCCTCGACTGTAATTAGCAACGCTCACGAGTTACATACGACGTTTTTCAACACGCTTGTGAGTAAAAGACAGACATACGTGGTCATAAAATAACAAACACACTTGATAACAAAGCTGTGAATTGTGATTGAAAAATGGCGCCGAACCTCGCGCATGCGCGTAGGTTTTTTTGTTCCGCCAAATGTGTCAATGTCTGTATAGCATATACAGCCTATTTTAAGTGAAAATGTTTAATTTGGAGTGGTAAATGCAAATATTTTAATATTTTATAACAAATTATTGTAAATTGTGAATAATTTGTTTGATATACAAATTGTTTTACTAATATAAGGCGCAAACATTTAAAAATGTATATGGATTTGATGTGGTATAAAATCTCTTTGTTGTTTCTGAAAATATTTAATGTATAACCCGGATCAATAAAATATGCTCTGTTTACTCGCATGTAATTTGCACAAAGGTACAATTCAACTTTGTAGGATTCATTATATTATGCACTAGGGTATAATATATTTTTCAACACACTTGCTCGTAAAGTGAGCATTTATTGAATTTAGAACTATAAACTGGGCTATAAGTCACGCGTGCATAATATATTATATTATACCCTAGTGCATAATATCATGAATCCTACAAAGTTGAATTGTACCGTAGTGCAAATTACATGCGAGTAAACAGAGCATATTTTATTGATCCGGGTTATACATTAAATATATGAGCGCCTGCAGCAGCAGCGGCCCGCCCAGCGCCTCCAAGCAACAATAGCGTGTGTACGTGTAATGGGACAGGGTTACTGACGCGCAGCAGCTAACAGCTGCTTCAAATAAATTTTATGACCACGTAGGTATGTCTGTCTTTTACTCACCAGTGTGTTGAAAAACGTCGTATGTAACTCGTGAGCATTGCTAATTACAGTCTCGACTGTAATTATCAACTTAGCTCACTTGTTACATAATATACTAATAGAATGCTTTACTTGCGAGCGATCGTATGGCAATATACAACTTTCACATGGGGGTTTATTCCCAGTAGTTCTACTGAATAGTTCTACCGTGGGACTAATGGGACTTTTTCCCCCCTAGTTCTACTTTTTAATGTACTACCGAATAATGGAACTAGTTTTTATAATTTTCTCACTATGAACAATTTGACAATGAATTGTGATTTTTTTTCAAAGAAAATGTGACACCTATACTACAAACTCTTGCGTATTGAAAAGTCAAATACAAATCAATAACTTGATTTTTACATTCATTAAGACTTTTATCATCATCATCAGGCAGAAGACGCCCTTAGGTAGGTGCTGGATGAAAGCCTAACCCACAGTTTTCATTGCTCAGGCCCGCGCTGCCCACATTCAGTGTTTTATTTTTCATTCACTTATTATTTTCACAATTTATGAAATTCCGGCGACTTTCAGTCAGATTCGTTTTTTTTGTTCGCATTCGAAGAAATTTCTTAAATAATCACAATTAATATCGAATACTAAGTCTTCAATCCTTTGAAGATCCATTATCCATAGAAACTATGGAACTTCTTATTCAACGAAATCAAAAGATGCGTTTTCAAAGCATATTTTGATGCTCGTAAGATACCTAAACAAAGTTTAAAAGCCCTTTTCGTTGACCTATTGTCATGAAATTTAGCACGATATGAGAACTTACAATACAAATAAAATTAAAATCAGAAAAATTGTAATTTACTTTCAGAACCCTGGGTGCGCGAATCGGTTTCTTTTTTTTTAAACATGCGAATTTCCACCAATGAAAACGAAGCAAAAGCGCAAAAAATCTGAATAGGAAAATATACCGACCTTATTACAGGAAATCCGGCTTTGCTCTTTTCAACATTATCCTGGTAGCGGAATATTTTATTGTCAGTAATATAGAACGAGAGCGCTCTGTTTTCTTGTAAAACGAAGGTTTTGACGGTATCGTTAACACATTTGCCTTGTAAGCGGATTGGAACATCTGCTGAGCCTGTGACTGCGATATTTTTTTCGACAAAATGCGACAGTGGAAGCATTGTATGAGTTATGTTTAACTGTTCGTTGGTTAAAGTGATGGGACAGTTGTGGCCGTTGAATATCCTGAGTTGAGATAATCCGGGTGATGGTAGTTGTGGATATGTTGTCTGAAAAAAGTATATACGTATTACAACTTTGTAGGTATTTTTTATATATAAACTAACTGGATATGGATTTTCGGATTAAAAAACTTTTTAAAGCTTAAAAGTTTTAATATTGAACACGATAATCTTGAAAATCACCAGAAATTTATTTTGAATTTGTAATCTTAACTCGAGAAGTAAGACTGCGCTGATAGTGAAGTTTAAAATAGGTAGGTCAGAATTTTTAAAGTAAATATGTACAAAGATAAACCCAGGCAATAACAAAAATTATGTTTCCAAGAATATCACACAGATACTTGTTTTAGGTGTAGGCTTAAAAGGCATGATTTTCAGATTGATTTTCAGATTGTAGGTAATCAAAATCTAAAGCTCCAAATACCTATCTATGTAATGTGACTAAATATTTCATCTAGGACATTTTACTATACTTCCACAGAAACTGAACATAGAAAATTACGACACAAAAACGGAAATGCATTAGAAAAGACATTAAACTAAAAGTACCTGCAAAAGTAAAATAAACCTTCATTTTAAATAAAGAAATTAAGTTGTGTTTATTCATTTATTCATATGACACACCAACAACAAATGTATTACATTAATTCCAGGTTCATTATTTACTAGCTAAACAGTTCTGATACATATGTCTGGATTTAGGTATGTACAGCATTTCATAAAGTCAGATTTGATAATTTAAAAAAAAAAGTTAATAAATTGACAATAATTAGTTAATTTAATACGATAAAAGCCTAGTAAAAATTATAAAGATAATACAATGTTATAATTTAAGATTAAAAAGTCAATTACAAATAAAAAAAAGTCAATCACTTACAAATAACAAAAAAAGTCAATTACACATTGTTCAAAGTTGTGTTCATAAGACTTAAACCTAAAGCTGTCTACGATTTGACAGTTTTATTCCTAACTAACAAGTTCCCATTATGTTTCGGTAAATAAACACATTTACGAGATTGCTTAGGAATACCGATGCCTTGGCAGTTTGATCATTATACCAAAACTTATAGTTTAAGTGACCGCCGGGCGCCCCAAAGGTTACTTCGAAGTTTATCCTCATTATAACGATAGACAGATTATTGGCCCTGCTCCGTCTTCATACAAATTTCAATTTAACACTTTGTCCACGAAACTTAGTAATAGCTAATGACGTTCTTCCAAATTATGAACAAGCTTATATTCATGTAATAGTAAAACCCGATTATACTTTATAATTCAATAAAGTAACGTCTAGGCTGTGAATAAGTTCAAATGAGACTCACTTATTTCAGCTCTTAAATTGGATTTAACAATGGCCCGTTAAATAATTGAAATAGGAATTATAAATCAATGTTAAACTTTACCCAAAACTAATACATAAACCGCAGACTACATAGTTTCACTAAATAATCTTAACCATTAACGTTCTTGCATCTATCTGTGAACATCCCAGGACTAATTCGAATTAATAAATCATAAATGTACCCTTCCCTAAATCACCTGACGTTGGAAAACGTTAGGATTCTAAACCCTTTCAAGGAGACGAGACTAATCTCCGAAATGGGCAATATTACGATCGTAATTTATTTTGTAGAAAATGTAAGGTGACATTCCTATATTTTGATAAGTAAATGCGGTCTTTGGATCTGTCAACAAAAAAATTGTATTCAAATAGGTTATTTGCCACCTCGAATATGAAAGAAATTTTTGAGATTTGATCTTTTAGAAAATCTGAAAAAGGCGAACTGTTTAACTGCAGTAGCTATCAAAAAACTGTAGAAAGCCGCCAGTTATAAAATGTAAAATAATGTTTCAGAAAGAAATCGCTTGAAGCGTTACAGGCCGCTTAAGGTCACGTTATGTTTGTTTACTTATCACCATAGTTATTGCAAATTTTTCCCGCGTAGAGTCGATTTAGAATATCTTCTAAATAAGCCAAAAGGCGACCCCTTGAGAGTCTGCTTGGCTAGAGACCACCATTCATATAAAATACGCTGCCAAATATCACTGTTCCTTTGATTTGATGGTCCTTCCTAAGCCCGTATGCTTGTGTGTATCTTTGACCTCATTTTCACTTAACATATAGGTACTCATATTTTTATTTTTTTCTTAATATAAAACTAGCTTACCCTTAGATATACTTCTATAGCTCCGGACGCAATAAACGCCACTCCAGCCATCACTCCGCCCAGCGTTAATTTGTGAAGTGGGTTCGTTAAAATATTTCGACGGTTTAGAGCTGGATAAATGTACTGAAACATAAAATTGTGTTAATCTTTTAAAATATTACACTTTCTTAAAGACTTATTTTCATATTACTTTCTTTAAGGAATTTGAAGAATAAGTAAAAGTAACCGACGTCATCTGTAATATTTCTAAATTGTAATGAATTAATGGCGAAGTAGGGTGCTTTAAATTTATATTGTCACATGTTTTCTGTACAAAACTATATGAATATATTAAATGCTAATGAGGTTAGTTCCTCAAACCTAACAGAAATGCCAAAGTATTTTTATTTATTATTTACGAAACAGTTTTCGATATTTCAGTACTGTTGCAAGCGCCATGATTATAAATAAACAAAACTTAATATTTTTTATTATAAATAAAAATAACTCATGACCCATTTTGCTGAAAACTCTTTTGAAACTGTCAAACTTATAAGGTCTATCGTCTATCGCGTATAATGCACTTGCGACTTTTTATATACTGTACGAATTCTATGCTCATTAAATATCATGGTAAATGTTTTGTTAAATGTCATGTTAAATGTAATGTTAAATGAAATGATAACAAGTTCGCCGCCAAGGAAACCTATCTTCAAGCAAGTTTTGACCAACTAGCATTTAGACGATTTGCCAAAATGAGCTTGTTGTGGTTCATGATTCAGTTGTTTTGATAGTACATAAATACCAGACAACCATGGTAGAAATCGCTATTCAGCGATAAGATCGCCAAGTTTTTATGTTTAATGTAAGTGTTTTTTTTTCTTTTACTGTACCTGTATAAACTGAAGTGTAAATAAATAAAATAAAAATAAATAAATGGGGTTGTCAATATCTCGTATATCTCAATATACTCGTAAAACTGTGTCTAATTTGAAATAAAATATAAAAAATTAGCGGTCTATATTTAAATACTTTTTCTTGTTTTTTTTTTAAGATGATAAGCAGAACAAGTTTAAAATCCAGTAGGCCTACTCCCGAAACTGATCCGATTTCGATAAGGATTCTGATTCACGTTCGATCCTGGGCCCTTACTCCCGACGCGATCGAGAATCAAATTAACTCGATCTCAAGCATTTTCGCACTTCCGAAACCGATAGTAGCGCCGAATTGAGCGGTGGCTCAAATTGTAACTAATCAGGATGAAATATAACTGTTTAAATCTTGTAACAAATGACGAATTCTATGGTACGAATTCATACTTATCTATAAAACTTTTACTCTGCGGACGAGACGTCATTAATCGGACCAGCTAACGGCACTAAAATCACTCGATCGCGATCTCGATTCACTTTGGTTTGGTTTGGTTCGGTTCCTTAACACCATCCAAATATTCACATTTATAATATTTGTAAGAAGTAAGATGGACAACTAAATGCACACTGATCATAAGAACCGGTGCGGCTACAGTCAAGTATGCATTGGACTTAAACACTTTCAAAACTGTAGAAACTCAAATACCTCAAGGGATAACTTACACATAAGTTTTCTAGGTAGAACATAAAACTAGCAACCCAAGAGAACAAATAGAAAAGCAGTATAAAACGAAAAGAATTAGGAAATGGGTGGCCAATGGAAATGTCTCACCGAGTTTAACAGGGAACTTGGAAAATTGGAGAGAGAATCGTGACGAACGTTTCAAGGAGATTTTCAGTTCTGCTGAAGTCATAAATCAGGGTTCTAGTGAAGTTTATACCATTTCACAGGTTAGTCTTTGTATTTTCTGTTTACTTTATTATATTTTCTCACTTCTTTAAGAAATAAGGATGGGACATATTTTGTCTTCCATGAAGCCTGGTATGATTGTGTTGTGCTACACGTCCATCCATCATCGTTTCCTTTCATCAGATTAAATCAAATGCAGATTTGCAGAATTATAAAAAAGTTTGTAAGTTAACTGATAAAAAGCAACTCATTTAAAAAATCTTACCTTCTGTGTGATAGGAATAAGAATCAGAATATTAATCGGCGCTAAAACTTGCATCTGATCTGGCTTTATGGTAATAAAACCGAAACGACCGTCCATTTTGGAAGCTTGTAATGTCCATCGGGAACCCTGAAAATCAATAAACAAATTAGTTTAGGACCGTTATGTATTAAAATAATTTAAGTGGCTTGATAACACTACTCTAGCAGCTTCTACAGTTCAACTATATTATTTGAATCTGGAATGTTGAGAGTAGTCACAAAAACATCTTTTATACAGAATGCAAAACATATTTAATGTCTATTCTTTCTATTCATAACTTTTTGATGACATACAAACTTTTCCGCCGATTTTTAAAGTAAGAATGTATTATAAACGATGTCTTTTAGTGAAGGACGTGATGTTGGAAAATTACATAGAAAATTACATCTTTTAGCGATGCAATTCGATCATCACAAATAACTAGCAATATTTATATAAATTGGAAATTCCACTCTTTGGCTTGCTAAGTATCCCTGTGTAAACAAATTGAGTCAATATGGTACCTTTTATATGACGGAACCTATAAGTACATTTACTCTGTAATATTGATTAAACGCACCCATTAAAATGTTTCTTTTATAGAAAAGTCTTGTTTTTATTTTAGTTCCATGAAACAAGCAAACAGACTATTCTTTATCAATATGAAAGAATTTTTTATTCTTTCATTGTGAAAACTAGCTTATCAACACTAAAGGGCGCGGGCGTTTGAACGTATGTGCAGAAGACAGAGTTCAGATTCAAGTAAATTTTTTTGACAGGTTTGTAACGCTTGATGTGCTGCCTGCTGTACATTCATTCAAAAAAGTATCGGGAATGGAATTGTTGTTAGATTAGCACAACTGTTTTCCATTTTGGCGCAGAGTTTGAGTTGCAACCGTTATTTACATATATTAAACACAGTGCTGTTTTAAGTTATATCATAAGCTGTGTATTGCGAATTTCATTATGGTCAAAAATATCGAACAAAGAGTTTGGATTATATTTTGCATCGCAAATGGAATTTCGTGCTCGGAGTGACTGAAAATGAAGGCTTACGGTGAATCGAATTTATCAAAAGAACAAAAAACACGTGCTTGTGACTAGTACAAAGCGTTCAAAAGCGGTCGAGGTGTGATGGAAGATTTACCTGGCTCTGTTAGGCCATCAACGTGTGCAACTGAAGTTACCATCGCAAAAGTGAAGGAAAAAGTGACTGAAAATCCTTATTCAAGTTTGAGAGCGATAGCCGCCGAACCTTCTGTATCTCACGAGTAGATCCGTAGAAACATGTTGCCACTTGGGTAGTCCCAAAAGATCTGAATTTTCTCCAAAAACTCAATCGCATAAGAGTTGTTGAGAACATGCTAGAAAGAGTTAAAGTCTGACCCAAAATTCATGAAACGCATGGTGACGAGACGTGGGTTAACGAGTTTGAATGCAAGCTATTCAACAAGCTTCAGAGAGGCGCCTCACAGCTGAACTAAAATCGAAGAAACCACGCCAAAGTCGACCAAAATTCAAAGTCATGTTTTCTTTGACAAAGGGCGTGGATACATAATATGTGCCGTTTCACGGCGTACGGCACGCCGTGTAGGGCGCACGGCGCGCCGCCGCAACTTTCCACGGCGTCGTGCACGGCGCACCTCTAAGCGCTTCATATTAGCTCTTAAAATTATCTCCATCATGGTTCATTATAAAAAAGCATTGATTTGCACCGTACGGCACTGCACCGCACCGTCTTACGGCGGCGGCGCCGTGAAATAATATGGCATACTTTTGTATAATGGACCATGATGGATATAATTTTAAGAGCTAATATGAAGAGCTGAGCCGTCTGCAGTGAACGGCGCGCCGTGCCATGCCGACCCACGTCGTACCGTAGAGATGGAGCCACGGACCGGTGTTGTACACTCGGTATTGCCGGAAGGTCAAACGGTCAATAAATATAATATTTGAGCGCCATGCGAGATTCCAGAGTGCAAATTCGACGAAAAAGGCCAGATTTGCGGTAAGAAATCACAATATTTGCCAAATGTGACTCTAGCCTACTTCTTTCAAGAACTGAACTCAATTCCGGAAACAGCGTTTTGATAAAGGGATAATTCGACCATTTTCTGAAGGAGCATACTTAGAAGGCGATAAAATAAATTTGAATGAATAAGAAAAGAAAAATATAAGTTAAATGAATAAGTAAATAAACATTTTGTGCACTGATCATTTCCCGGAGCTTCAATGACAGAGTAGGTAGTATGTATGAAATTTTTACAGGATTAAAAGTTACGCAGGTAAAATCACGCTCGTTCTAAGATAAAAGTTATGAATACAAAATAAAATTATTTAACACACACTGTCTAGAATAAGATATAAATTGATCGCAAATAAACTTTTATGCTCATGATTGAATTTCAATTCACAGTTCATTACGCTTTCGTAGAAAAAATCAAGAAATCGTTAATGAAATATTCAATAAGTTACTTAAGGAAGAAAAACCCAAATTACCTCAAATTTTCATCGAAAACTGTTACGGTTCAATTAATGTTTCCACGAAAGTGTTCAATTGCCAGAAAGGTACCGAGATAACTAGTGTTATTAGTATTAAATGAATTTTCATTTTACTCTTGGCGTTGTTGAAATTTGGGTCCTGTTAACCCCATTAGGGGTTTACACGTTTACACACCCGGTGCTATGTTAGGGTAATCCTTTGAATAGGCGTTAAACAAGAGGTAAAAACAATGTTATGGAAGAAGGTTATCATGCTTTTAAAAGATTATGCTTTTGAAAATAAGAGAAACAGAGAAGATTTTTTTAATTATTTTAAAATAATAGTGTTTATCTAAATATAAGTACTTTATTGTGATGAAAAGTAAGGGGAAAGATACGGTATATAACAAAAATATATAAAAAATAATCAACGATAGCAGAGCATTAAAAAACCGACTTCACGTCAACACTTTGACCGACTAATAGTGTCATCCACTGTACAGGGAAGCAGCTGTACAATAGGTCTCTATGTTACTAGGTTATGATGCCACTTGAAATGTCAAGTAATCGACTTTTAATGTAGGTTATTATAACGCTAACTAATAACTTACAAATTTATGCTTATATTTATAGTTTACCTTTAAGATTAAATAATGAATAAAGTTCAGTGTTAGATCGACTATCTTTGGGTTTGTTTCTTACCATCCCTCATCTCTCACTCATCACATCACTGTAGAAACCCCCTACAGTAAATGGTCCTTCGAGCGAACAGTACCAGCAGTCCCACTTGACTAAGTTTCTGGTAATTATTTCTTTCGAACATTGTTGGCGATTCGGTTTTACTGGCTTCTCACCAGCGAGATCCCCCAGTTAAAATTGAGAAGGCGCATAACAACAATTTAGAGAGAGTGATTACCTGGAACTCCGGGACCGCAAGGAAGGATATTCACCTGGAAAACATTCGACGGCGAGATATCCAGTCAACTAATAGCCATCAGCTGCAAGAAATACAGTCGTACTATAGACTATTCGTCGAGTGAACGGACAAGACAAGTTAACGAAGACCAGAACCTGCCCCTGTCTCTCAACGAAGCCGCGACTTAAAACCACAATCGAAGACTACCGTGAACTACGTCGAACCTGTGAAACTCCATCGAACATTTGGGGTATGTACAGCAAGACACAGTGGATTAACGCTTACACTACTTTGTGTTCCTAGTGGATCCGTACGAATGCGAATCGGTTTTTCTGGCTTCTCACAAGCGAGATCCCCCAGTTAAAATTGAGAAGGTGCGAAAAGTCGTGCTGGGTTCACGAAGACATAGAGTAAAATTGACCACTGCGTATCCACATATACTGAGAAAAAGATCAGTAATTATTGAGTGACATATCAGTTACATAAAGCTCAAGCGACGTCCAGCGTACCTACATAAACTCTCTGCTTCCTAAGAGGTTTAACGCTACACACGTGAACAAAATGGAGAGCCTTCTTCAGCGACAACAAGAAATCATTGAAGCTATCAAGAAGGTAGAAAGAAACTTCAGTAAAGATTCTCAAAGCCGGAAGACTCGTTCATACTTGGATGAAAGACTCGACTCAATTGACAGACTATGGGGAGAGTTCCAAGTCAACAACCATAAATTATCCGACTTTGAGAATGACAAAGAACCTTATTTCATTGAAAACCAGTTTCAACAAGCAAGAGTATACTTTGATGCAGTGCGTAACAAAATCGCGTCATTTGCTCCAATAATCGAGACCTTTCAACTAACTCCAACCAGACGAGAAGAGAAGTCTAGGATTCAGTCAGATTCCGATCAGAGAGAGGCTTCTACGTCGAGAGGGCGACCTGTACCCCCGACGCCAATAACAACACTCCAAGGGCCGGTAGCTGAGCTGCTATCCCTACAACGAACCAACTTTAGAGCGTATCTACGGCAAGTAAACAGCTTAAAAGTTGATGAGATGCGTGACAAATGGGAACTCGAAGATGAGCTACGCAGCATCCAAACACGGTGGAATGCAATCGACGCTCTGCACCTCAAGATTGACAATATTTTACAAGGCTCCGATTACAATTATGATGAAGAGTTCCTCAAGTACGAAAAATCATTCAAGGAGGTGAAAAGAGCCCTTAACCTCCAGCTAGCCTCTACGGCGCATCTTCAACAAGCAACCCCACACGTCGACATCCCAATATTCACGGGGAAATACACTCAGTGGCCTACATTCTATGACCTCTTTGTAGAGACCATACATAATAACAACAGCCTGACCAACGCACAAAAAATGCAACATTTGAAAGGACGGCTGAGAGGAGATGCTGAGCGACTAATTCAGCACTTACACATTTCAACCGAAAACTATGAAACAGCATGGGAGATTATAACTCACAGATATAATAACCCTCAACTGTTGTTTACTAAGCAGATTGAAATATTTATAAATCAACCTGTCGCGCATAAGCAATCGGCACATGAGATAAGACGACTCTATGACACGACTAGAGAGTGCATCTTTGCGATACAGAATCTAGGTATAGATACAAGTACCTGGGACCCGTTATTAGTACATCTCATTGCCAAAAAATTAGATAGTGAGACGTACAGCAACTACAAGGAAGCGCGAAAGTCTCCACGGGATTTACCGTCGCTATCTGAACTTATGAATTTTCTCGAAGACAAATTCAATGCTTTGGAGCCCATAAGCAAGAAAGATAAAGAGATTATGGCACCTTTTTACAAGTCTGATCTACATAAAACCGTTAATAGCAAGCCGTTTAAACATCTTCAACCACGACTTGGGGGTCATCGTTTTGGAAAACCTCAAAATCGAGAATATCAAGCTGCCGCCACTTGTACTACAAGGTGCCCACTTTGTAACAAAGGTCATCTATTGTACAAATGCAGCAAATTCTATAAATTGAGTTCAGACGACAGACTGATGACCGTCATAAAATTGAGTGTATGCAACAATTGTTTATACTCACACAACGATAATATATGTACATCGACGAAAAAATGCAGAGTTTGTGAAAAAGGCCATAACACAATGTTACATGAAGCGTATGCGAATTTAAACAATGTAAAGCAACCGAATGAGACTGCACATTCATCAGTTTCTCCAACCGCCCCAATAACACAGAAACCTCAAATAACGTCACGACAAGATAACAACCGAGACCTTTGCGTTAACCATGTCGCTGCGGATAACGAAGAGATCTTGTTAACGACCTTGTCAATCAAGGTCAAGGCAGCCGATGGAACCCATGTTACCATGAGGGCGCTCTTAGATCAGGGCTCACAGATATCCCTTATATCTGAAAATGCCGCCCAGATATTAGGGTTGCCTCGGCAGCGGTATCACGCATCCGTATCCGGAATCGGGAATGGAAATAAGCAAGGGAAAGGAGTTGTTGTCCTGGAATGTCAGTCGGTTTATGAAGACTACGACTTTACAACACAAGCATTAGTCATAAATAACGTCATAAACAACTTTTTACCTAATATGACTTTCAGTAAACAGTCCTGGACGCATTTGCAGCACATACAACTGGCAGATCCTGAATATAACGTCTCCCGACCCATAGACCTGCTACTAGATGCCAGTATATACTCCGATATAATCATGAGCGGTCTCATAAAGGGTCCTAGCATGGCACCCATCGCCCAACAGACGAGGCTGGGTTGGATCTTATCAGGCAATGTGAAAACATTTAAGTGTCACGTTGTTATTAATGACTTATCAGCCATATCTCAATATTGGGAGCTAGAAGAGATAAGCGAATCGAACTCCGAGTTAACGCAAGATGAGCTATACTGTGAACAGCTGTATAAGTCTACAACGAAGCGCTTAGAAACCGGAAGGTACGAGGTTGCGCTCCCGATGAATCCTGGATTCGAAAAGAAACTCGGTACATCGCGAGCTAAGGCCGTCGCACAGTTCTATAACTTGGAGAAAAAGCTGCATAAAAATGAAGAATATGCCACAGCGTATAAAGATTTTATGCAAAGCTATGAACAACAGGGTTACATGGTTCCAGCAAAACAAAAGGGTGAACCATCGTGCTATCTCCCTCATCACGGCGTGTTGAAACATGAGTCCACGACAACAAAACTGAGAACAGTTTTTAATGCATCGTCAAAAACTTCCAGTGGCTATAGTCTTAATGATTTGATGAAACGGGGTCCTAACCTTCAAAAGGATCTCCAGCATCTCATCTTAGTATGGCGGCAGCACAAGTACGTCATAACAGCAGATATTGAACGCATGTTTTGCAGAATTTTTTTGAGAGAGTCCGATCAAAAGCTTCAAAAAAATCGTATGGAGAAACTCGCAGGAAGTACCTTTGACAGAATACCAACTCCGAACAATCAGTTTCGGGACAAAGGCAGCACCTTATCTTGCTATGCGTACTCTGAGGCAGTTGGCTATGGACGACGCACACAAGTTTCCCTTAGCTGCTGTGACCTTGATGACGTCGTTTTATATGGATGATCTGTTGGCAGGTTGTGATAAAATCTCCGAAGCCAAAAGACTACAACAAGAAATTATAGAGATACTAGCAGGAGCTGGAATGAACATACGCAAATGGTCTAGTAACTCCGATGAACTCACAAAGGATCTATCGGCTGACCAGCGTGACATGCCCCTCCACTTTAAGTGTTCTGAAGATCGGAAGACATTGGGGCTACAGTGGAACCCCTCATCCGACTCTTTCTCTTTTCAAAATAAATTCGAAGATGACACAGGGGACGCTATTATTACTAAACGTCAACTATTATCAAAAATATCGAAGATATTTGATCCCTTGGGTTGGCTTTCTCCGATCACGATAAGGGCTAAGTTATTATTTCAACGTACGTGGACAGAAGAAACAGCTGATTGGGATAAACCACTTACTGAAAATATTAACAAAGAGTGGATTCGACTAAGAAATGACATGCAAAAGATAAATACATTCAAAATCCCACGCTACTTGGGTGGTAAAGACTATATTATTCATGGCTTTTCTGATGCATCTGAGAAAGGATACAGTTGTGTAATTTACGTAGTCACAAAAAATCCTTACGGCGAATCCACATCAACACTAGTGATCGCAAAAACAAAGCTAGCACCTTTTAAAAATAAATTGACTCTTCCAAAACTAGAGCTTTGTGGAGCGCTTTTACTATCACGCCTCATTAAGAAAGTAAAAGAAACCTTTAAACAAAATACTCAGGTCTACGCGTGGACCGATTCCATGGTGGTGCTTGGTTGGCTTCATGGAGATGTCAATAGATGGAAACAGTTTGTGGCCAACAGAGTTCGTACAATACTTAGCATCATCCCATCATCGTCTTGGCACCACGTCCGATCTGAAGAAAACGCTGCAGACTGCGCTACCAGGGGTCTCACTTCGTCACAACTGGCTCAGCATTCCTTGTGGTGGCGTGGACCGTCATGGCTACCGACATTAGATCCAAACAGGATCATTAAAAATAAATATGAAGTACCACTAATAGAAACAAAGAAAATCCACGTGAATGCAGTAGTATGTTATAAAAATCAGCTATTTATAAAACTACTAAATGAATGTAGTTCAATTCGACGTATAACAACAACAATATGCTGGCTATCACGTTTTGTGCAGTGGTTGCATAATAAAAAGACTACACAACTTAACCATTTAACAGCCTCTGAAATGCAAACTTCGCTTAATTTGATTATCAAGGCTACGCAATCTATCGAGTTTGAAGACGATTTATTTTATTTGAAGGCACACGGAAAATTAAAAAGGGAAAGTAAATTAGCGAGTCTATGTGCATACATAGACCCCAGGGATGATCTGCTGAAAGTTGGAGGGCGATTGAATAACTCCATGCTCAGTCAATCTGCTAAGCACCCTATTATTTTACCTAGTAACAGCAAGCTCACCGAACTCGTAATAAATCAAGCTCACTCTGTCACGCTACACGGTGGACCGAGCTTAACGTTATCCTATATTCGAGAGAAATACTGGATAATCAGCGGTCTTCGTTCTGTAAAAAGGGAACTCCGGAAGTGCGTGACTTGTCGGCGCTACAGAGAAGAGAAAAGAACACAAATTATGGCCGATCTACCAGAGCCCCGTGTCACTCCTTCACGCCCGTTCACTCATACCGGGGTTGATTTCACCGGACATTTTGACATCAGAGCCAACAAAGGCCGCGGCGTGCGAACACATAAGGGTTATGTTGCAGTGTTCGTATGCCTATCAACAAAGGCAGTTCACTTAGAGTTGGTTTCTGATCTCTCTACGCCGGGATTCCTAGCCGCATTCAGACGTTTTTGTGCTAGAAGAGGAGCTCCAAAACATATGTATAGCGATCAGGGACGAAATTTCATCGGAGCTAGCAAACTATTGAAGAAAGAGTACGCTGAGATAATTCAAACTCTCGATGTTCACGCTCTTAACAGTATCGGAGACTACGATATTCGGTGGCATTTTAACGCTCCAGCTAACCCATCTGCAGGAGGATTATGGGAAGCGGCAGTTAAAAGCTTCAAATACCACCTTAAGAGAGTAATCGGCGAGCAGAAACTCACGTATGAAGAGTTTATTACGATACTTCATCAAATTGAAGCCTGCCTTAACTCTCGGCCTCTAATTGCTTTGAGTGAAAGCCCAGATGATGAATATCTATCTCCAGGACACTTCATTATTGGTGGCCCACTAGTATCCAGACCACAGACGGACCCCGGTCACATGAGCTTGACCACCAGATGGCAGATGATGCAAGATATAAACAAACAATTTTGGAAGAAATGGTCTATTGATTATTTACAACAATTGCAAGTTCGAACTAAGTGGAGGACACCCACAAA
The DNA here is from genome assembly GCA_944452665.1 of Stenoptilia bipunctidactyla. Classification (NCBI taxonomy): domain Eukaryota; kingdom Metazoa; phylum Arthropoda; class Insecta; order Lepidoptera; family Pterophoridae; genus Stenoptilia; species Stenoptilia bipunctidactyla. The sequence goes on from OX101738.1 coordinate 12,351,643, forward strand.
AAACATCGAAATCGATGACATCGTTTTGATAAAGGAGGAAAACCTGCCCCCAGGTAAATGGTCGATGGGCAGAGTAGTGGATGTACACCCTAATAAGGATGGATACGTTCGAGTTGTATCCATAAAAACGAAAAATGGGATCTTAATGAGGCCTATTACGAAGCTATCAATGCTACCCGTAAAAGATGAATACCCTCAACCACCTTTACGTGACGCGAACTCATCGACTACTGTTAACGTCATCACTGCCCGACGACGTCACGATAACGAACACAAACCAAGGAGTAAGACGCGAAGCCCCTTAGGGTCATTTATGTACGCTTTAATAGTGATTTTAATGTTTATTATCACACCGGGGCAGTGTTCGTACAACATATCTACACTTAATGGGGACCAAAACACCTTTTTTGATAAGATGTACGACATGAAACTCATACGGGACGAATGGAAGTTAATCGTATATTATAATATGACGACATATTGGTCGGCCTTACGTCACGTAGAGAGTTACGTTACTCATTTAGAGCAGGCCATACGCTCGGACCCACTACCGATACAATATAAAAGCATCGTTTATCAATTAGGACACGAGTTATCGGAAATCGAACATTATAACCGTATACTCAATAGTCGACCTAATAAAAGACAGAAAAGAGGTCTCATCGATGGCGTGGGTTATGTAGCGCGAGAGCTATTTGGAGTCCTTGATCAGCGTTTTGCAAAGAAATACGAGAAGGACATAGAAAAAATCTCTCTCAATGAAAACCACCTACAATCCCTCTTAAAGAATCAAACAAGTATTATCGAAGCTCAGTCAAATATTCTGCAAAGAAACGAAGCCATCATGAACAAACAGTTCGGAATGGTTCAAAAATATCTCCAGAATATTACACTTGTTACAAATCGTTTAAGGGCAGAAACGAGCAACGAGTTAACCATATTATCAGCATCCCTCTCAGCGATGATCGTTATTAGCAACATACGAAAAATGCAAGAATATATAATTAGAACTTTGACTGACATCACTCAAGGTCACATAAACACACATTTATTACCGCCAGAGCAACTGGATGAACAGCTTAATATTATATACCGCCACATACCCGAGGACCTGACTTTGCCTGCCGACGCACAAGATTATATAGAGCTGTATAAATTAATTAAGATTTCCGCTGCCATTGGCGTATCCTACTTGATTATCGAAGTCAAGATCCCACTTGTTAACAAGGAGGCTTTCGAGTTGGACAAGGTTATCAGCCTACCTCAAAATTCGTTTACGGTAGAATTTAGTTTCCCGTACATTGCATACAACCTACAAAAGGACTTGCTGCTTACTCTAACAGAAACAGATGTTCAGAGCTGTGTACACATACAAACAAACACAATATTATGCTCTATAAATAAACCTATTTATGAATTACAATTGACTCATTCAATTTGTAACGTGAGCATTCATAACAAAACAATGTGTAGCACAAAGACGACGCCGTGCCACGAGCGATGGATCAAGTTACACCGCGATAACAGGTGGTTATTCACTTGCTGTGGGAAATGCGTAGTGCGCATATTTTGCCCTGACGTTGGAATGGTTATAAAGTCATTGACTGGAAACGGCCTTCTAGACATTGGACCAGGCTGTATTATAAAGAGTGACACGTTCTCTATTACAGGTCACAATAACTATTTGAGCCGCGCCCAGGTTCAAGGTGAGATTCCTATATTGCCAGAGATATCGATATTAAACTCAATATTGAACTCCTCACTTTATACTCCAATCTTTCAACAACCTAATCCAGAAGATCACCAGGAAACATGGCGCCGTATGCAAAACCAGATAAACTACATCAAAGAGCAAGAAGGTGTCACCCTCAGCGTACACGATGTTCATCAATATTCAGTTCTCTATAGCATATTGGGACTGATAATAGTCACTGGAGCCGTTTGCTTAGTCATGCGACGGCGCAAAAGCAAGAGAGCCCTGGAAATGAGAACGCCGAGCTCTACTGAACCTCCGATCCAGATGGCGGTGATCGCGACCAGCGACGGACAGGCGACGGCCACTTATGCAGTACCCCGTCCGCGAGCCGTACGATTGGATATCCCGGCTACGAATATAGTTTAAACTTAGAATAGAGATAATGAAATATTTAAGATTTTAGAATAATATGTCGTGTAAAATATATAAGTTTTCAATTTCAATTAAGTTTGTTTAAGTATGTTGATTTCTTGTAAAATTTTATGTTGTGATAATTTAACCTTGTCTTATATCCATTTCTTTTGAGTGGGCAGAATGTACAGGGAAGCAGCTGTACAATAGGTCTCTATGTTACTAGGTTATGATGCCACTTGAAATGTCAAGTAATCGACTTTTAATGTAGGTTATTATAACGCTAACTAATAACTTACAAATTTATGCTTATATTTATAGTTTACCTTTAAGATTAAATAATGAATAAAGTTCAGTGTTAGATCGACTATCTTTGGGTTTGTTTCTTACCATCCCTCATCTCTCACTCATCACATCACTGTAGAAACCCACTACATCCACGTAAACATTCTCCGAAATCAAACATATTGTTTAAAAAATTTGAAATTTTCAATGAAGTACACAACCGATTTCGATGAAATTTATATGAGACCAACTACGAAGTATCCTCTATCATAAAATTAAAATCGATTCGTAATTGTCTGAAATATCGTGTAACAAAATACACAAAAAAAAACATACAGACGAATTGAGAACCTCTTCCTTTTCTGGAAGTCGGTTGAAAAACAGGGTTTTCTTGATCACAAAAACGATTTCTAAAATCTTCCAATTATATAAAAAAAAACATTCGTAGGTAGTACAGATCACATTAACGTTTTTTATTAATAAAAATGTAGTGCGAACGTTGTTGTTTAACGTTGTTGCTCTACATTTTTAAATAATATATTACATAAAATAGATATATGTTAAACATGCATAAATACCCATTATACCATTATTTATAATACCATTATTTATCATTATAAGTATCTCGTCGAAGCGCCCCACGAACACATTTAGTACTAAGCGTATGTAATGATATTTTTAAAATATTTTGACGACCGGCTGGTGTAAGGGTAACGTACATTGCCTTCTATGCCAGAGGTTCTGGGTTCGAATCCCGGCGGCGACGGATATTTTTGTGATGAGTCAATCAAAATCAAGTCATGGATGTTTATATGTTTATTTAAGTTTATCTTCTAATAAAAATATGTATTTATTCAATATGTATGTTTATATATTTCTTAAGTATATCAGTTAACTAGTATCCATAACACAAGTTCTTTAAGAAACTTAATTTGGGCTAGATAATGTTGTGTGAGTGTCAGGAATATTTATTTACCTATTAATTATATTATCTGTCAAAATACACAAACAAACCTAACAAATTGTAATAAAGCTAAGCGATGTTGGTCAGCAACTGGGCGAGTCTATTCCAGCGCAATAATTTTGATATTGATTTGACAGCTGGCCGCTGGAATTTTGTGCTTCCGACCGCAAAGTTTTTAGAGTAATGAACACTGCACTTTTTGGGCTCTACTTTTTTTTATTCCATACTTTATAATAAATTGTATAACTTTTGAGGCTAAAAGAGTGTACATTAAATGTAAAAATATTTGCTTCGATTTGTTTCAGCGGTAAGGTAATGGAATCCTACTTCTTATGTAGTCATTAAACACGGAAGTATGGAAGAAAGGATATTTATTAATCTTTTACCCTAGAACGGCTGAACGAATTTAGCATAAACTATACACATAGGTAGGAAATATAGCCTGTAATTATTCTATTTTTATTTGAATAGTCCTTAATCTTTAAATTAAGACAGTTAAGCTGCGCTGGTTAATGAAATTGAAACTTATGAACTATGCCAAAATATAAATTGCTAAAATAAAACGAAACGGCTTCACGAACCCTAAAACTTGGCTGGAATACGATTATAAACTCGCCTTCAAAATTAAAAATGCATTTTTTCTTAACGGACCCGTCTTTCGTAACAGTCCTTTCCATGGCTTTGGAACATTTCTTTCGAGATTTTTAACAAGGGAATAATTCATTTTCCTGAAATTTACCCGGATAAAGTTCAGAGCAAAACAGAAGTAAACATTTATTTTATACATTATTCACATTTAAATAGCTTTGTTTTTATATATTATTTTTTTCTTAACCTCGATTTTCATCTAAATGGTCCGCCTTGATAAATGGCATCGAGTAACTTTACTTACGAAAAAGTTATCTAAACATAAATAATCAACGAATGCAGAGCATTAAAAAAACATACAGACGAATTGAGAACCTCCTCCTTTTATGGATCCTCCTCCTTTTTTTGGCTGAATTATAATTTCATCCATGTAAACATTCTCCGAAATCAAAAATATTTTTTAAAAAATTTGAAATTTTCAATGTATGGGCTCGTAGATATACAGGGTGATTGGTAATTAGTGGCGGAGTTACTCACGTACAATTATTCCGTACATAATAATTTAGAAATATCTACGTTTCATTACTTTCGAATGAGGTACTAAAATCTAAAATCGGTTGAGAAACTACGAAGTCATGACCAATGGAAAAAATCAAGGTAGAGCGCGAAAACCAAATATTTACGAAAACAAAGGACTCGTGCCAACAACATATATACAATCAATCACAATCATAAGTCTAAAATGTCTTAATTCTAATATATATGTCAATTCTAGGCACATACAGCATTCTCAGTATATTTTGCGCATACCCTACCTAACGAGACGAGATATTTAACAGCTAAAAATTAAAATAACATCGAAATAAATAATACATAATTAAAACATACAACATTAAAATATAAAGAAAATACAAAATGTCAAAAACGAAAACAAAAAGAAAAGAAGAAGCGAGGACCAAAACCAACGAACATCCGCGAAGCACCAGTATGTACCAATTAGTCAAGCAACACTCTAAGCAACAAAATAATAGAAATAAAAATTATAATAATGAAAATAAATGATCTATGTCAAAATAAATACAATCAGAATTGAAAATACTACAATAAACATGGTCATAAAAAAAAATGTTAATTAATCTCTTACTTTAAATTAAATAAAAAATATGTCAAATCAAAAAATAATTTTAAATCTTAAAATAATAAAAAACAATAATAAGAATAAGAATAATAAGCACAATAAACAAGTTTTACATAATTTACAGAATTAACATAATTAAGATATGTCAAAAGTACATGAAATTTAATTTAAATTTAAACTTTTATATATTAATGTGTAAAGTTTCAAGTTATTTTTTTTAATTTTCAATATATTTCAAAAGTATTATTTACGAAATAATTGTAGGTGACTTTTTTGAGTAAATCGACGTTTTAGAGGCTGTCACCGTAACTTGTTTTTCATTTTATGTTTTTGCGTAACTTATTTCGCAAAAGATAACGACAATTATGAAGATTTGACTCTCAATAGTATTTAATTTAGAATATCTTTGTAACCAAACAAAAGCAAAATTGGTAAGAAATACTAATCTTGTAGATTGATTAATATTTCAAGTAGGTATATCTTGGAAAGGATTAACTTTAGGACGGTATGTCCTGTAATAATTTCGACAGAAATTAGCCTATGCTATCACCCCTTAACGGTTCCGCCACTAATTAGCAATCACCCTGTATATTCATATGCATTTAGTAAAAACGGTTATTTCAATATTATTCAGTGACTGGGGGTCACTGTCGCCCGCAAAAACGCCAATATCCGTCCCATAACTGGCTTTTACAGTATGCCCGGGAATAGAAGCAGCTGGCACATTCTATGTTTTTCTTTCGCTTCCGGTCCAGCATGATCAAAAGAGCAAAATCTTTCAATCAAAATATAGTATGACTTTCGCCTCGTTTGCTTGTGCCGCGCAAGAATTGTTTAGGGTATAGGTATTGTTTGGTAATGTAATTAATAACTTATTGTTTAATAGAAATAGATGAAATCGTTTTCATATCTTGCTATGTAGTCGTAAATTACAGATTAAACTAAGATTTTATGCACTTAGAAGAATTTTGATATTTTAATTTATTAATTATTTTTTTTACGTAATATAAACCCACAAATTGATCTTAACCCGATTTTAAAATATTACAAACTAAAATAAATTGACCCAAATGTATATCGGACGATAAAATCCCGTTAAAAACATAACCCTCCTTTGCATGCTTGGTGTTAAGATCCCATCAGGGTCCGACTAACAGCTACCACCCTTCATATAAAATCCACCGCCAAGTATTACCGCTCCGGCGGTGATGGGGTCTGACAATATTTTAGGTCCGTGTGCTTTCATCTTCAACATCATCTTCACTTACCATCAGGTGACATTGACGTCAAACGCTGGTCTACTTTTATAAAAAAAAGTTTTATATTTAATATAATGGAGCGTGAATACGATTATTCGTTTAAAAAATAATAATACTAACTTAGGGCCTTTTGCTTGTGCTCTCAGAACACCCGCAGCTCCGCCGGCTCGGGAGATGATTTTATTGAAGCAGTGTGTATTTTTATAATTTTTTTAAATGTTTATAAAATTAAAATCTTTAAAACTGTCGTATAACTTAACTCAACTCTTTAACAAGGATAAAGCCAAAATCTATTCTCATGTTGAGTTCCAATCTACTCAGATTTACCTACACTTTCATAATAAATACGAGTCAAAGTCCAGATAAGCCTTCTTTATACGAACCTCAGTCAGATTAATCACTAAATTGGGCAAGTTAAACCGTACAAGGGGGAACTAATAAGCTGATGACCGGAATTTGCACTTGTTGTAACATGCGGGATCTATCCTAATATTACAAAGACAGTTCGCGATTTAAGATGTCCGACATTAAGGATCCAGTTTCATTAATGGTTTCATTTTTCTAAAGGTATTGTCATAGTTTTTGTTTTTATTAAATGTATGAATGTTTGAATAACTATTTCAATAATAAATGTCTATGGATGTAATTGAAGTTGGAAATTATATTTTATGACGTGCACTGACTGAATTTTTTTGAAATAGAGGGATAAAGTTTTCAGCAAAATTATAGAATTACTACTTTTAGTTTTTCAAAAAGTTTTATATCTTAGCCAAAAGTATATATTTTTGTTCAATTTTACTAGATTAAGTTTGGATACCAGTTTAACGTAATTATGCTTTAAGTAAATTCCTTTATTATAAATTTTACTTTTTACAGCACGGTAATTGATGGAGTTGGCCAGAAGATAATACAAAATAAAAACAATTGCAGCTGCTGACCCTGCAAGATTAAATAAAAAAAAATTACATTTACACAAAAAGAATATATATACCTACACTTTCGAACCACTACCACTACACCAGCGGCGAAAAATAGGCGGGGCGCAGAAAAAAATATATAAATGGATCAGATTTCAGCGAATTTAAGACCAATGTGTTCTATAAAAAGGTGAGCAAAGGAGGTGTTTATAGTGGATACATTCGTTTTTAGCGGAATCACGGATGGGGCGGTTGCTGTTTTTTGCGTAGCTTTCAACATCACCATCAGTTACTTAGGTACTTTGGGTGCCCTCTCTCCGAGTTAAGCAAGGACAAATATAAAAAAAACAAGGTCTCTATAAGCCCAGCAGTTGAACAGGTGGGGCGTATCAATGATCCCAATGATCCCCTACGGACATAACGATATGTTTGTAAAGGCTCCAGTATCTTTTTTTTTAATTATTAGGAGGTGACTTTGGTCTTCCATGTTTCCTGATAGAAAGTTAGCATGAATACTAAAGTCATGGTATATGTTCATCCAAGAGGAACCTATTCAGTCGATGCTTGTCATCATCATCATCATTCAGCCAGGATACGTCCACTGCTGGACATAGGCCTCCCCCAAACTGGACATGCTTAGAAGTACCAGAACGTAATGATTTGAAAAACAGACGCAGAACGTTTGTCCCACACCTTGGCAATCCGTATAAAAATGATCTGCTCGCTTTGTTTGACATTTTGGTATTTCCATATAGCGATGTAAGTTCTTTCTTAGCTAGGCAGTCTGATGGTAAAAGTTTTTCTGTAAAAACTTTATTTGCACTGACCATTCATAAGTCTTACAGTCAAATATTGTCTATGGTTAACATTGATTTAAAAGTTATCGAGGGGAAATTTCTTATGATAATAATAATTATAATTTTGTTTACCTTGCTATCATGGCTCTCTTGTTAGTAGGTACACAACTTAGAAACTATGTTAGTAACACAAACAAAGTGAATGAAATCATACTAAACTAATAAAGACGGTATGTTATTCCACTTGAAGCTCCAGCTTATTTATTTTGCGCTCTATTTAATGCTATAGCCGCCATAATTTGAAGGTGATCTTATAAGAATATTTAAAGTATTTGATTCATTGCAAACTAATTCATCTGATAAATTCATTTGATAACTTAGTTTAACTTAAAAATAAATTTATAATTAAGTCTTTCTTCTCGATAAATATGTCCTAGTGACAATACAGCAGCATACGTGTTTCAACAGTTTTCGCCCACTGCGCCATATTCGCCAAATGCTGGAATAATATTCCACTGCTATGCCAGCAGGAAATTCCTTTTGTAAATTAGAGCGCCGTTTTATAAATGAATAAAAAATAAAGGTAAAAAAAGTGTTTGGTTAAACATTCTCGATATTTTTTATAGTTTTTTTTTTTAAACTTGTTTCTATCATAGCACATGGGGAAATCCTCTTGTTTTTACGCCTGTACACACGCTGTTGACCATCTGTTCTGCTCTCATCTTAGAAGATAAATTTCTAGCACTACTTCCTAGTCCGGCTCTACGGTATGAGAGAAGTTGTAGGGTGCAAACTAGACGAAAAGCCCTTGGGTTTCTTTCTGCCAGGTTTACTTATTAACATTAACATTTTTATTTAAAAAATATGAGCACAAGCTTCATTAGCGGTGCAAAGCGATTCCTCAACACGTTACTGACAATAAAGCGGGCATCTTAGATGGAAATGCAGCGATTTTGACCTAGATCTGGTCTCCGCGTATATAAATCAGTCTCCTGAAATTGTCGGATGGCTATATGACGTTGGTTGTCATATAGCATCAGCTAAAGCAACAGGCGTTGCTTATGGCATTTTGCCTTGGTGACACATATGAGAGAATTGAAACGAGGATACGTGTTTAATTTAGTGCTTAACTACCCTCCTTTAAAAAAATAGCAAAACCGTTGGGAAGGGTGCTCACATAAAGAAACTGGTTTTCAGTACAAACAAATCTGTGCGGGTCAGTACCGATCAGTAATATTTCTATGTTATTATATTTCAAAGCGCCGAAAAGGCTTCTGACAAACCCTAATGACTACTTTATACAAGTATACAGCTCCCGGGACCGACAGCTTGACGTGCCCTCCGAAGCACTGAAGTCGTCGTGAGAAATGGACGGTCGGCGGGCCGGTCACCCATCCAAGTACCGACCGCGCCTAATAGTTGCTTACTTAACCTGTGATATCGTTTGATACACACAGTAAACACGGCGCCATGATTGTTCTTAATTGCAATAAATTGAGAATTTTACTTAAATTTGTGGCAGTTTGTACATTCATTTTGTTTACAACGTAATTTAGATTCATTTATATCTAGAGTCATGATTTTGAATACAAAAGAGATTAATTTGAAAATAAATGAATAATTTGTTTCTGGAAATTTAATTATTTTTCAATATAAATTCGAAAATAGCCATAATGATAACAGCAAACATACTTTAAGGAGTCAGTAATTTAACGGAATGCTATTAATAAGTCCAGAAAATTGGAAAATATCACTCATGAAATTCATTTATCCTACTTACTTATTTATTTATTTTACTACTCCCCGTCGCTTCGTCTGGGTTTTTAACAGTTTTTTTTTCATTATATTCTAATGTTCACATCTGAGCTAAATTATTTATTAGGTACATAGGGTTTTCTACACATTAAAAATTCATCTTGAAATCTATAGCACTAATCTACGCCAGGATTGAGGATGTACAAAATTGACGCTATTTTACTTCTTTATCCCTTTACTGCAAAAACACACCACCTGCTAAATGATCATTATATTGAATATAATAATTGATAGCTTTCATCCAATAGATCATCACCTCTTGAGTATGGATTGAGGAGCCATATTTTCAAATATTTTCATAAACTGTGGCAATAGCCTACGTAAAACCCCTAATTAAACGGTTTTCATCTTGTCACTGAAAAATACAGTTATACGCAATAAGTATTTGATTAATCTACATTAGTCTAAATTTAATAAGAAGACTTTTTGATCGTATTACATTAAAAGTGGATGTTTCGGCGTCTTTACAAACACCATGGTCATCCATGAATGTGAATTATGATGATATGCGCGAAGTATTTGGAGTTGTGTGTGCTGCGGTATATTTGAGGAAGGTGGATGACCTGAAGAATCTGAGCACATTGGCTGTGTTTACGTTTATTATTACTTTCGATCCTTCTTAGTATTTGGTGATCTTGGCTGCTACGTACTAACTGCAGCTGAGTGTATCTACAGTTCACTGTTTATTGTAGACACAACAAAGCTAAAGTTAATTTAAAATTGTTTTGTCAAAATAAATGTTTGAGATCAGGTTTATGGTTTTTCCTACACATTTAATTTCATTTAACATTCTTAACTCTTCTAATACTAATATTACAAACAATTTTAGTTGGCGAAGGTACTTACCATTTGATCCAAAAGCGCCCAAAACACAGGAAGTACAGTGAACAGCGTTAGAATTGAAAGTGTTTTTTTTAAATCCTTTACAAACTTAGCATCAAACTCATGCTGAGTGCTATCAAGCCAATGAATATGTTTCTCGGTTCTCTTTCCTGACATAGCGTTTTTAAGTCCAAGCTGAAAAATATAAAGGTAATTCATTAAACACTGAAGGTTTTTTAAATTTAAAACAACAACTCCAGAATAGTTTATGATAAAATCTAAACTTTATTAAAATTTACTTAATTTTTATATCCAAAAAGTACCTAAAAAACTTATTTGTTTAAAAAAAAAAAAAAACAAAAAACAACATTCATGAAACAGAAAACAATTTGTTTGTTCTATTCTGGTTCTATACAATTTTATACTGGGTGGCGCAAAAGTAGGTAGGTACTGGCACTAAAGAAAATGCTGTTTTTTATACGACATTTTCTGTCATTCTTTTGTTGAAAATTATGTAGTGAACAAATGTAAAATACACTGGCCGTACAACAACATGGACCGTTTATTCCCCAAGAACGTGGAATAATCGTGTCAATATTCTTACGGAATAATTCATCAGTGATTAAAACACAACGTGAATTTCGTCGACGATTTCCCCACCGTCCAGCACCGATTGTTCGCACAATTCGACGCTTTGCCACACGCCTTGAAGCAACATTGGGTCTATCACCTAAGTCTGGGAGAACAGGAACAGGCCGTTCAGCTGAAAATATCGATGCTGTGCGCGAAGATGTGGAAGAGTGTCCAGAAACATCAACGAGGCGACGTGCCACGCAATTGGGCATTTCCAGACGGACCCTGCAGCGTATTGTGGTGAAAGATTTAAAGATGTTCCCGTATAAAACTCAAATGACTCATCAGCTGCTGCCTACTGACCACCAAGCTCGTCTAGAATACAGCCAGCGCGTCATAAACCTCAACCTTGAAGAGGAAGATTTTTCTTCAAAATTGGTTATGAGTGACGAAGCGCATTTCCATCTCTCAGGGCATGTTAATAAGCACTGATAATTCACTGATAATTCTGGGGCACTGATAATCCGCGCATTATTCAAGAAACACCTTTACACCCACTTAAAGGTACTGTATGGTGTGACATCTGTGTTGACAGAGTGATCGGACCCTATTTTTTCGAAGACGCTGGAGGCAATGCGATAACTGTCACTGGAGAACGCTACAGAACCATGTGACGTGAGTTTTTTATCTTTTTTTTTGACCCAGTTTTGACGAATTGGAGCTGGAGAACATCTGGATTCAACAAGACGGCGCTATGGCACACACAGCGCGGGACACTATGGACTTAGTGAGGGACGCTTTTCCAGGCCGAGTAATCTCTCGTTTTAGCGATTTGCCTTAGCCTGCAAGATCACCCGATCTGACCAGTCCAGACGTCTTTCTTTGGGGTTTTTTGGAATCTCGGGTGTATGTGAACAAGCCTCTCGCAGCTCTAAAAGAAAACATTCATCAAGAAATAAGGAACATATCGCAGGAAGTGTTACGGCAAGTTATGCAAAATGTCATAAATAGGACTCAAATGGGCATGGACTCTGGAGGTCACCATTTAAAAAACATCATCACTAAATCCTAGTGGTACGAAATTTAATGGCACAAATGTACACTTAAAAAACCTAAATCTAGTTTTCTAATTTAGAAAAAATGTTATAGTTGAACCAAATAGGGTCTTTACTTTTGCGCCACCCAGTACTTCAGATTTAATTTCCTTTGCTAGTCATTTTCTGTTTGCATGCCAAATACCTATATAAGATTTGTTTAATCTATGGAGTATAATGCAATATATAAACACTATTGAAAGTAAAATGTATACTTACTGATATGCATTTAATAAAATCAAGTATAATATTGCCTTCAGGTTTCTTTATGATATAGCGGCTTCTGGCACTGACAAAGACAACTGAAAAAAAAATCCATTTTATTTAAGAATAATCTACGAATACAGAGCATTAAAAAGCCAACTTCATAAACATTTCAAAGACCTTATAAAAATTTGGTTAAAAAAGTTTTCGTATTCGTAGGTACCTACATGTTTTATCGAAAATTGCAAATTTTTCAAAAATTACTTTTTTGAAAATTTAAAATAATCGAAATAATCAAATAATCGCCTAACAAACATATAAAAAAACATACGCAAATTAAAAACAAAATGCTTAGCGGCGGTTGCCAAAACAAAAGCCAGTTACCAATTCACCAATTACCACGCTGTTTGATATGTGATGAATTAAATAACTTTTGAAACTGAATTTTATCCCGTATTTTCCACATATTTTTTCGTACAGATTGGTTGTAATGCAACCAGTAATGTAACATTCTGCGCACTTTGCGTATTTGGACGTGTAGTGCGCAGAATGTTACAATACAAGTTCCATTACAGCAATCTGTACGCACCATTAGCTGACTGTTAGTATATAATAAACTGACTGAAGTATATAATAAAAAGGAAAGATTTGATTTTTGTTTGTATTTATTGAAGTAAAAAACTACAGCCTCATTTTTTTATTTTTTTACTTTCGGAATGCTACATTTCATCTTATATTAATAGCTGTTTCTCATCAAAAAAAATCTAGCTTGTTTCGGAACTATCCAATTTGGGTTCGAACGCTGGACCGGATCAGGATCGACCAGGACGCAAGAGTGCCAATCCTGAACTATGATCTAACTTCCCACATGCGGGGCAAGCGAAAGCCTGCGACCATCTATAAAGACTCGAATCGACAAGATAAATATTACCGAACTAGCTGTGCCCGCGGCTCCGCTCGCGATAATTTCGGGATAATAAGTATCCTATGTTACTTCTAGTGCCTCTCATGATTCGTCGAGTAGTTTTTGCGTGAAACCTGAACAAATATCCACGCTTTCATATTTATAATATTAGTAAGGATAAGGATTGACATTTTATAATATTTGACAATTAATTGTTTAGATCACTTTCACATGAGGCTTAAGTATCTATGGAACGAAAATACTTCAGCGCAAAGCTTCCGAGTAAACTATATTGAAAGTTGACCCGTCCGGAACGTGAACATGAAGATTTCTAGAACTGCTAACCCGGGAAAGAGCGACGTATACTGATCATGCGAGAAACAACTGACACCGAGATCTACTCCAGCAACACGAAAAGTCTGCCCTTGAGCCTTATTAATTGTCATTGCAAAACACACCGATACTGGGAATTGCGTTCTTTTAAATTGTAATGGAAAATTATTTGGTATTATGGGAATTCTGGGAATAAAGACGGTTTCTCCTGCACCGCAACCTGTTAAAATTTGAGATATCCAAATAGAATTATACCCAGAAATATGTACAACTTACAACACAAAAAGAAATTAAAATAAAGCTGAAACGCCTGTGCAATGCTATCTACCTATACCTACTTCATTTAAAAATAAATACCTATAACTACAATAATTAATAAAAGTACCTACGCTTATACCTAAAAAAGACGTGTGGCACTCGGAGACTGTCGCGGTAAAGCTATTGCATAGTATTTTTTTTCAACTTATGAAATTATAAATATTTATTTATTTTATTAATGCAGTAATGTTTGATCTAATATGAAGTCCACAAGTTCCTAGTAGATGGCGCTGATTTTTTATTAAAGCCCGCATGTAAAGTTATGAATGAATCAATCAATCATTTATTTGCATAAAATATGGTACAGATTTAGGACTTAAAATAAAAAAAATAGGTCATACATATTTTACCTTTTTAGGGCATGCAAAAATAAATTACTATTGTTCAAATGAACAAAAGTCTCAAAGTAGGCACATTCGGCATATTGTGATTTTTCCGTAATTCATTTAAGGTAATTTCCAACAAGTTAGTTTTAGACAAAAGACCCGCAATATTTTGATGAAATATTTTTAGTTGATTTGAGTTGCTATCATTATTATTATTATTTAAATTTACTTTATTTACGAAAAAAATTTAATTCATTATTTTCCAAGTTATTTTTTGTCTTTTTAAGAAAGTAGAACAAAATCGGCCCCTTTTTAATTATATCCTGAGTAGTATTCGGTGAAGATTTATAGTTTGCATTTGAATGTCCAATTTTTATGTCTATTTTATTTTCAGTCATTTTTAAAAAGTATTACGGAATTGTTCCCTTTTTAGTTACACCCTGAGTAGTAGTTGAATTATATTTATAATCTGCACTTGAATGTATATTTTTAACCTTTGAATGTTTATTCTTAATATGATACTTAGTAAATGACAAGATTTTTTTTCTATAATCACATTCATCAATTATTAAATTTATTTTCTTACATATAGCAAACCATGTGTAGCAAACGCAGTCTTGTAATCGTACGAATTTACTATTAAAAAAGTGTTTACTTAAATTATGTATCATGTCATTCAACTTATTTTCGTTAAGAAATCTATTTTTAATTACGCTCAGAAGTATAATATTGCAATTAAAATATATTTATTTAAAATTAAACATGTTTCTAACAACACTTTTGTCGGGTTTGTGTCGTGTTCACCTACGCAGATTATTATTTTGTCCTTTTCTTTCTTTGGGTCTTAAGCATCGTCAATATTTCTTCAGTGCTTGCGTAAGGTATAGTAAAAGATATAACTTCATATTTTTCGTAAGGATTATTAAATCTTGATCTTACTAATCTGTTACGAAGACCTTTACATTGCTGTCCACCAATTACAAAGATTCTGTGTTCTTCATGTCTATTTTTCTTAGATGTCACCAATACCTTATCCTCTTCCACTGCCTAGAGATTTTTTTTGTTTTTAGTAGTGAGGACTCCGGTTCCACTCGTAGACAATCCTTGTTACTCTCCTTCAATGGTGATGATAGTGAGTACGATGGTGATGGTGGCAATGATTGTAATTTCTCTACGTTTTCATTGTGTGTATTAGCTATTGTCTGCCGACGACAATTTTTTGTCTTTTTTTGTTTTGTTTCGTAGAGTTTTTAGTTTCAAGCGTTTTGGTGCACATATTTTTGAGTAAGTGCACTTGTCGAGATAATTGACTAACTTCTTTTTTTAAGCCAATGTTTTCAATTATAATATTCTCCATTTCCATGTACGTGCTTTCAAACTGCCTCTGTAAATTAATTATTTCAAGTTTCAAGTCTCCAGTTTGGTCTGCACTTATATCAGTCGATAAATTAAAACTTTTTGAAGCTGTGTCAAGATCAATAGTGTCTAGAGACAAATTGTGATCCAGGGATTCACATGAATGTGTGTGCGTGATGCTAGGCGACTTGGCTGCCGGAGGTTTTAAAGCCTTTTTCCTCCTAGTAGTGACGGTACTTATCTGGCTATTTGATGTACCCAGCTTATTTTTAGCTTTATGTTTTTTTTCTTGGCTTGGAGCACTTCCGTATACATTTAATGCACTGCCATTTTTTTTGCGCTCAGCTGTTAAGGTATTATAAAACCTTTGAGTCAAAATATTTTCGCATTCTTTGTGATAAATTAATTTACAATTTGTACATGTCAGGTTTTCATTATTCAATATATTCTTTTTAGATTTGTTAATTTTTTTAATGTCGTTTTTTGGTGTCAACATTTCTGTTTAACTTAGTCAATCAATCAATTTGTTTGTAACTGCCTTTTCTTTTATTTAATCCTCTTAAAACAAAGTAAGTTTCCAATATAAAAAACTTAAAAAAAATTATTTATAATTTTAAAAGGAGAAAAGAAAAACATAAAAAAGAATTCATGTCAATGCGATTATCAGGGCTTGAACTCGTAACTCTTGATCGGGAAAAAATTATCAGTTTTTTTTGTGCTCAGCTGTTAAGGTATTATAAAACCTTTGAGTCGAAATATTTTCGCATTCTATGTGATAAATTAATTTACAATTTCAGGTTAGATTTTCATTATCTATACTAATATATAAAGCTGAAGAGTTTGTTTTTTTGTTTGTTTGTTTGTTTGAACGCGCTAATCTCAGAAACTACAAGTGGGATTTGAAAAATTCTTTTTGCATTTGATAGCCCAACTCTTGAGGAAGGTTATAGGCTATTATATTTTATCCCGAAATTCCCACGGGATCAAAAGTTACGCGAGTAAAACCGCGCGCGGTGGCTAGTTCAATATATTCTTTTTACATTTGTCAAATTTTTGAATGTCGTATTTTGGTGTCATCATTTCTGTTTAACTGAGTCAATCAATCAATTTGTTTGTAACTGCCTTTTCTTTTATTTAATCCTCTTCGAACAAAGTAAGCTTCCAATATAAAAAACTTTAAAAAAAATGTATTTATAATTTTAAAAGGAGAAAAGTAAACATAAAAAAAAAATTCATGCCAATGCGATTATCAGGGCTTGATCTCGTAACTCTTGATCGGGAACCTTTAGACGTTACCACTCGATCACTCATTGATTTACTCAGATTAGCGAAATAAAGGATTTGTTATGAAAGCCAACTATTGTTTATTTATCTGTCAACTCTAAAAATTGTCATGTTGCCTAGAATGGATGCCTCTCGATAGATGGCGCTGATTGTTTATTAAAGCCCGCATAAAAGCGCAGATTTTTTCGTTACGGAATTTCTGGATTCGCTCCCCACGCTCAAGGCCCGCGATAGAATCTATGCAATAGCTTAAAAATACAAAAAAAAACTGAACATAAATAAGCCAAAATTTGGAATTTGACCGAATATTTAAACACTACCAAAACAACTAATACCTATTTTATAAAATAACATCGAAAGAAATTCAAATAAACTATTTAAAGACTAAAAGTCGCGCTGATAAGCTCGGTTTATAATATCAATTATTGTCTGTCAATAAAGTCGAACGCTCTGAACGCATCAACAGTAGCGATGCGCGATCCAGATCTTCGATCCGATTTTAAGGATCGGATCGGATCGTAATACGTCGATCCGATCCGCTGATTGGATCGCATGCCGACGATCCGATATCAAAAAAATCGGATGCAAAAAAGCAAGACACCATTATGTTACATTTTTACTAATTTATTATTTAAAAATAAACTAAGCATGCACTTGTAAATACTAACAACCAGGGTTCGAAAAAATCTAATTTTTATAATAATCGAACAAATCATGATAATTATCAAGGAAAAAATCCATTGATAATTATCGGATAAGTATCTTAACCAATCCTATCAGTTTTTATTAACAAAACGTCCGCACATCTGAGATCATCGGAGACAATGAAATAGAAACTAATCAACTCGTAC
Source organism: Stenoptilia bipunctidactyla (assembly GCA_944452665.1). Taxonomy (NCBI): domain Eukaryota; kingdom Metazoa; phylum Arthropoda; class Insecta; order Lepidoptera; family Pterophoridae; genus Stenoptilia; species Stenoptilia bipunctidactyla. The sequence goes on from OX101738.1 coordinate 12,369,578, forward strand.
TTATGTTTTCTTACTTACCTACCTACACAGTCAGATTATAATAAAATGTAATAAGATGCTCGTATATCTACCCGCAAAAGACGCCACCGCCGCCGCCAAATTTGGAACGAAACGTAAACAAAAGATCAAGTTCGGTCCTAACAAAATCGTGAGTGGTATATGTAGGTAGGTATAAACCGCCTTTCAATTCATACACGATCCAAGCGATTCGATTTTCGAACTTTTGTATCGATACGCCAAAAAATCGCATGGTCTCGATCCGATCCAAAAATCGTTAGATCGTATGGCTTCGATCCGATTTTCCAAAAGATCGGATCGGATCGGCGCATCCCTATCAACAGCCAAATACCTATTGAATGAATTATAAAGCTTGCGCTCGCCTCCCGCCTTTTTATACCCTACCGCCGGCGCCGCGAGCCCCGTCGAGCTTCTATACCGATTTCTATGATTCTTTTTTTATTGAATAGGTAATAATGTTAATTTTTTTTAATTAGGGATGAGTGAGAGTATTATAAACGTAAGAGTAAACAAATATAATCAGAAAGCTCCGAACTGCTAAGCTATCGGGATTTACACGTGTTATTGTGAGCCAACCATAAAATATAGCCATATACTGTTGTGGAATATTTTTAAGCTATTGCATAGCTTCTATCGCGGGCCTTGAGCGTGGGGACCGAATCCAGAAATTCCGTAACGAAAAAATCTGCGCTTTTATGCGGGCTTTAATAAACAATCAGCGCCATCTATCGAGAGGCATCCATTCTAGGCAACATGACAATTTTTAGAGTTGACAGGTAAATAAACAATAGTTGGCTTTCATAACAAATGCTTTATTTCGCCAATCTGAGTAAGTCGATGAGTGGTTGAGTGGTAACGTCAGAAAGTTCCCGACCAAGAGTCACGAGTTCAAGCCCTGATAATCGCATTGACACGAATCCTTTTTTTATGTTTTCTTTGGTTCTTTTAAAATTATAAATACATTTTTTTTCAAGTTTTTTATATTGGAAGCTTACTTTGTTCTAAGAGGATTAAATAAAAGAAAAGGCAGTTACAAACAAATTGATTGAATGACTAAGTTAAACAGAAATGATGACACCAAAATACGACATTAAAAAATTTGACAAATGTAAAAAGAATATATTGAATAATGAAAACCTGAAATGTATAATGAATAAAATAATGAAAACCTAACCTGAAATTGTAAATTAATTTATCACATAGAATGCGAAAATATTTCGACTCAAAGGTTTTATAATACCTTAACAGCTGAGCACAAAAAAAAATGATAATTTTTTCCGGATCAAGAGTTACGAGTTCAAGCCCTGATAATCGCATCGACATGAATTCTTTTTTATGTTTTTCTTTTCTCCTTTTAAAATTATAAATATTTTTTTTAAAGTTTTTTATATTGGAAACTTACTTTGTTTTAAGAGGATTAAATCAAAGATTTAAATCCAATCTTTGGATTAAATAAAAGAAAAGGCATTTACAAACAAATTGATTGATTGACTAAGTAAACAGAAATGATGACACCAAAATACGACATTAAAAAATTTAACAAATGTAAAAAGAATATATTGAATAGGTAATGAAAACCTGACATGTACAAATTGTAAATTAATTTATCACAAAGAATGCGAAAATATTTCGACTCAAAGGTTTTATAATACCTTAACAGCTGAGCACAAAAAAATGGCAGTGCATTAAATGTATACGGAAGTGCTCCAAGCCAAGAAAAAAAAAGATAAAGCTAAAAATAAGCCGGGTACATCAAATAGCCAGATAAGTACCGTCACTACTAGGAGGAAAAAGGCTTAAAACCTCCGGCAGCCAAGTCGCCTAGCATCACGCACACACATTCATGTGAATCCCTGGATCACAATTTGTCTCTATACCCGGCGCGGCGAACCTTGATCCCTATGACACTAACAGTAATTTTCACAACATAACCTTATAGTGCCGTCACCGTTACATTAGAATCGTATTGGAGGCTTTTAAAAATGGCATTTATTTATTTTACGTAGCTATATTCCAATAAAATGATATTCCGTTGGAATTATAACAATTCATAACATTTGCAAGAAATTATCTCAATCTCAATCACACTTTACGTTTACGTTGTGCAAAAGTTACTTCGTAGGGTATTTATTGAATCATACCTTACGAAGTAACTTTTGCACAACGTAAACGTAAAGTGTGATTGACACCAAAACGCTTGAAACTAAAAACTCTACGAAACAAAACAAAAAGACAAAAAAGTCGTCGGCAGACGATATACACACAATGAAAACGTAGAGTAATTACAATCATTGCCACCATCACCATCGTACTCACTATCATCACCATTGAAGGAGAGTAACAAGGATTGTCTACGAGTGGAACCGGAGTCCTCACTACTAAAAACAAAAAAAAATCTCCAGGCAGTGGAAGAGGATAAGGTATTGGTGACATCTAAGAAAAATAGACATGAAGAACACAGAATCTTTGTAATTGGTGGACAGCAATGTAAAGGTCTTCGTAACAGATTAGTAAGATCAAGATTTAATAATCCTTACGAAAAATATGAAGTTATATCTTTTACTATACCTTACGCAAGCACTGAAGAAATATTGACGATGCTTAAGAACCAAAGAAAGAAAAGGACAAAATAATAAATTATTATTATTATTAATCATTTACTAAGTATCATATTAAGAATAAACATTCAAAGGTTAAAAAAATATACATTCAAGTGCAGATTATAAATATAATTCAACTACTACTCAGGGTGTAACTAAAAAGGAAACAATTCCGTAATACTTTTTAAAAAAGACTGAAAATAAAATAGACATAAAAATTGGACATTCAAATGCAAACTATAAATCTCATCCGAATACTACTCAGAATATAATTAAAAAGGGGACGATTTCGTTCTACTTTCTTAAAAAGACAAAAAATAACTTGGAAAATAATGAATTAAATTTTTTTCGTAAATAAATTAAATTTAAATAATAATAATGCTAGCAACTCAAATCAACTAAAAATATTTCAACAAAATATTGCGGGTCTTTTGTCTAAAACTAACTTGTTGGAAATTATCTTTAATGAATTACGGAAAAATCACAATATGCCGAATGTGCCTACTTTGAGACTTTTGTTAAATTTAACAATAGTAATTTATTTATGCATGCCCTAAAAAGGTAAAATATGTATGACCTATTTTTTTAGTTTTAATTTCTAAATCTGTACCATATTTTATGCAAATAAATGATTGATTGATTGATTCATAACTTTACATGCGGGCTTTAATAAAAAATCAGCGCCATCTATTAGGAACTTGTGGACTTCATATCAGATCAAACATTATTTATTTATTTATTTATTTACTCTTCATTGTACAAACATAAAATAGAAAATAAAGGACAATAAAAAAACACAATCGGCGGCCTTATCGCTAGAAAGCGATCTCTACCAGGCAACCAAACCAAACTGCATTAATAAAATAAATAAATAATTATAATTTCATAAGTTGATAAAAAATGCTATGCAATAGCTTTACCGCGGCAGTCTCCGAGTGCCACACGTCTTTTTTTATATAATTTTATGAAGAATATTTCTGTCATACATGATTTCTATGTAGCTTTAACCATTAAGGCTGCACACGCGACGGAAGCTTAAAAAATGAAGTAATTTCTCCCGTTTTCCCAACATTTCCCTTCACTGCTCTGCTCCTATTGATTGTAGCGTGATAATAAGTATACTATAACCTGCCCAGGAGTATGAAGAATAATTTTACCAAGTTTCGTTAAAATCCGTCGAGTAGTTTTTGTTTCTATAAGGAACATACAGACAGACAGACAGACAAAAATTTTACTGATTGCATTTTTGGCATCAGTATCGATCACTAATCACCCCCTGATAGTTATTTTGAAAAAATATTTCATGTACAGAATTAACCTCTCTACAGATTTATTATTATATAATAATAATAATAATAATAATAAATAATAAATAATAATAAATATATAATATAATATAATATAAGTATAGATAAATAAAATATAAATATAGAATAGATATAGATATATATACAGATAATTATATTCGGGTGCTAATAAAACAGACTTCTTTTAAATAGCATTATCCCCCTCTAAAAATCTAAGTTGACTTCTAAATTACTATGTCAGCCACAATCCGTGCCACAAACCACGTCGGGGTTATTAAGCTCTAGGGTTTATGGCGCTTTGCCGGCCACTGCCGCGACACCACTGCGCACGTGTATAACTATATGCAACGTAACTGCTGCTACTCGCTGCGCTCGTCGTCTAATTATATGGTACAATTATAGTATAAATTGCTTCAAGACACGTTTTTCGCAAAAGTTATTGTCTCGTGGCTAAGTTATATAAACAGAAGCTTGATCACGTGGCCAAAAAAAATATTCTGTGGCGGGACTTATTGTTTCTCATTTTATTCTATCATGTTAGCGAGCATGAGCATCATGATAGAATATTTGATTCGATAGCATGATAAAGCCCACAGAAAAGCCAGCAGAACCAAAGCTGCCATATTGCCAATTTTAAGAAAATATCTATATAAAGGCCCGATTTATCGTTGTCGATGGCCGCTTGTTAGCCCCGGAGTCGTCCCTACGTCAACACTATGTTAACATAAACAATGGTGTATTCCTCACCCATCGGTAACCCCCTTTGTTATTAAAGAGCTCCTACCGTTAGTGACGACGTAGAATAAACTCCTTATATTAAAGATATAAAATATTGTGATATGGAGACCGCACAACGAAAACAGAAGGTACCATTTTATACGCCCAGACCCGAACTATTTTAGGGAAGTTCCCAGAGGACTGGAAGTCAAGCCCAGGACTTCTCTCATCACAGGCGAAACACTCGTCCAATGCACCAATCATAAGTTGGTAACAACAAACAAAAAATTATAGCGGGGCTAGGGGTTACGCAGATTTACTACTGGTCCAAAGTATACAAACTGAATATTAATAAAATACTACAGAAAGTGACACAACGGCTGTAGAACTAACAGGATAAATACCAAATAAGCTTAAATAAGCTTGAGTTACGGTTTTAAGCTCTCTAAACAGAAGAATTGTCGAATTTTCAATTTGTGACATATTATGTCGACTTGTCGGATTGTATGTACGTACATACATATTTCATACATAATATCACGCCTGTCTCCCTTTTGGGATAGGCAGAGTCTAAGGAACGTCAACTACTCCGATCCAGACATACATCTTTCGCTTCCTCCTCGTTCATTAATCGTATCATAGTCCAGTCATTTAAGCTTAAATTAGGTAAGAATCTCGGAATTCAAGAAACCCAGCTGAAAGTTTGTAAATACTTGTATATTGACACCCTAAAAGTTGTCTCAAAACCTACATATGGTAGGGTGTACCCATTAATTCAATGTCAAGGTCAAAAGTCGCAAAAATCGGTTTTTTGCGCTTTTTTTGTAAATATCTCATTTCCTTTTCATACGGTGAACCATTTTCGAGATTTTGTCATGGCCGTTTATATGTTTATCTAAGTTTATTCTAATAAAAAATATGTATTAATTCAATATGTATGTTTATATATTTCTTAAGTTTATCAGTTATCTAGTACTAGTTACTAGTTATGTTGTGTGAGTGTCAGAAATATTTATTTATTTATTTACTTCTACTGGCGTCTACGTCTACCATCAAAATTTTTAGGTCGACGCTATGTTAGCCTTATAAAAGGTTGCGATATGGGGATCACACAACGGAAGCAGGGGGTGTCCTAGTATACGCCCATACCCGAGCTAGCTTAGGAAATTCTCAGGGGACTGGAAGTCAAACCCAGGACCTTTCTCATCGCAGGCGTACACTCGACCAACGCACCAACCATAAGTTGATAACAACAAATCTATTTAGCATAGTTTCGTTAATAATAGAAGCAATATTAAGTACCTACCTATCTATCTCTTATTATAATTTAGGTAGGTATATATTATTTATACATTTTTTTTACTCTGTATAAACATTCTATCTATTTTTTTTACATAAATAATCCATTTGAAAGCTTCGCTTGAAATAAAAAAGATTACATGAATTTTTTACTCAAAGTTATTCAAGATCGTAAAAAGGTATCTTTCTGATTACGGCTCCCAAGCATTTACTTCAGGATGTCGTAAATAAATAATATTCAATTCATATTTGTTCAATTGATCTTACAGGAAGTTTATCTGCCAATGTTTCAGGAAATGTGTAGGTAAACAATTATCAATAAAGGTTGTTTTAATCACCTTAGACGGTATTTTCCAGGAAACAAAAGAAAATAAACAATAATAAATTACGAATACTGACGTATCAACCATTTCCAAAGTAAGCTCTGATAGGTACAGTCACACGCATTAATATGTACACACTTCGCTACTTATTCGGTTGTGATAAGATTCAAATTACAATGAAAATGTATACATATTATTACACGTGACTGTACATATAAAGCTTGTGTTATGAAATCCACACAGCGGATCTAGGGGATATTCTAGTCTTACTGTTCTTTTTCTAAACTGGCCCGGCTGGGCTTCAAATCCTCGACATCTCAAAAAGCCAAACTCTCAAAAGTACATTTTAATAACCATGTTGTATGTAACCTACTGCTAATAAATTTATGTCCACGTAACTTCCTGTGTACAGTCAGCAGCATAGAAACCGATTTTTTTTCAATAAGCTATAAAGGTATTATTTCGAAAGTTAAGGTAAAACTTAGGTTTTAGTTACTTACTGCTAAAGAGCTAAATTTTAGGCTGAGAAATTGGCAACAAAGTTCGGGGGTGTTCTTCGTTTTTTCCCAAAGTTGACCGTATATCAATCTCTATAGCAAGTCTGGTAATATTCTCCGCGGTTTTATGTTTAATGAATAGAGTAAGGAGAATGAAATTTTAAATATTTAAAAACTGTCATAGAATATTTACTCCATTATCAATCAGCCTAGGAAAGCCATTCTTTGTCTTAATTGATCTATCGTGTTTCGATTATCCATTTATAATAGTTGTAAAACAACATGTTCAATCACAAGTTTGACACCTTAATCAAGTTGAACTATAATTCAAACTGCTCAGGCTTCCAAACATGTTGTTAGATTTTCATGTGACGTGTTCCATGCCACGAATATCTAAATATAACTAATGGAATGTTAGATGAGGTTCATATACAGTATTATTATGAACAACAATGTATTTAAGTTTATCTACTTCCCACGTCACAAGCTACGCTTAGATTGGAGCTAGATGGCGCTGTGTAGAACTAATTTCCATCATTATTTGTATAAAGCAAGGACTGTATACCGGTTTGAATTTCTGTACAATTTTTTTCTGTATGACGTCATACCGTTAAATTAGGTGTATTTAAAAATAAACATTACAGGAATTCATACTGAAATAATTCTTGTACCTTTTTTATTATTGTAGCATAACTAATTTTTTTTCAGTTAACTGAAATTTTCCGGTATTAATATTAATATTAAAATTTTATTTTTAAATAACTGTAGAATGTTCGATAGTTTAGTTGAAGCCATATGCATATGCGTACATATGCTGACCTACACATTTCGGTACAGAAATTAAATAAGTTAAAATATTTCTGTACTTAAAACATCTACAGAAATGAATCCGGTATACATTATTTGGGTAGGTACTGATATAATTAATTTAGATTTTAATAACTTGTACAGTTATTGTGTTTGATGAAGCGGTACACTAATAAGGGTACTGAAATTTTACTAGTACTATTTAAAAATTTTATACCGATATGCAGTCCCTGGTATAAAGGCTAAAATGTGTAACACACTTGTATTAAGTATGTGTTTTTTTTTGTAATAATTTAGGTATATGTGAACATTTGAAACAGCTTTTTTAATTATTCAAAGCCTTAGTATAAGTATAAGGGTGCCACACCATTCGATCGACCGCAGATCGACGGCGTAGAGCGATGGCACAATGGAAAAGCCAACGTCGATCGATAGTTTTTACAAGGCTACTAAAAATAAACTAAAGAGTTTAAATTGCATATTCTGAAATAGGTCATACCGCAATCTTGGAAAATCATTATAAAATACCATGTGACCATACTAACCTAATTAAAGGGATGAAATTATGAATTATGTAGGTACTTAGTTAGATACTACAAACAAGAGTTTAATTAACCGATGCAGAATAAAGGATTCGTTTTTGACCAGATTTTATCGGGTTTCCGTACAAATTGACATACATTGAAATGTTCAGATCGAGCCAAATATCTAGTCCCTTTGAAGTTTTTGCGAGATGCTTCGCGCAGGTCTTTTGTAAGTAAAACACCTGCACGAAACGCCTTGCAACAAATACTTCACACGAGAAAACATTTGTTTGGCGCGATCTCTACACCTTGACTCTATTTCAGTAACTACTAATTCATATAATTAAATAAGTTGGCTTAAATAAATCCTTTTCACAAAAAAAAGCAATTTTATCATGCGGTCGTAACTTGACATTTGAGATCAAAGATCAAAATAATATAGGTAATATAATTATGATCCGTTGCTTACGCTTAACATTCAATAAAAATATTATTTTGCTTAAGAATTCTAAGAAGTGGGGGAAATATAAAATAAGAATAAAAACTATATTCTAAACTCACCCACTTTGAAGACAGGAATAACACAATAAAATCACATAAAAATAAATATGTTTCAGAGAAGCTCAAAAAAATGGCGCGCAGACTTTTTTACGAAAGTGTTGTGTGGTGTGTGAGTGAAAGGTCATTCTTTTTTTAAATTGTTTTTTCTTTCAATAAACGGTACCTAGACGGATATGAAGATATATAATTTTGATATGTAAAAGAGAGAAAGCTATAAAGTTTTTTTTTTTTGAGCGTTTGACGGAAACCTTATTTTTTTATGAATTAGGCCTTTTACAGATGTTATTATTTTTTTAGTTTATTTGTTTTACTTACCCATAGATACTATTATGATAACTCCAGGAGCTCCAAATGCAATCGAATAACAGTCCTTATCTCCAAAACAGTGTATTTCTGATCTTAAAATTGGCGATACAGTTTTCGCGATTAAGCTGCCAGTACATAAAAAGAAGTACATTATACTGAAATAAATCGCTAAGTGCTTTTCTTGACGGGGCAAGATGAATTGGTCCCCTCCAAATGCGGACACGCATGGTTTGATCCCGCCGGTACCAATGGTTATAAGTAAAAGTCCAAGAAGAGTACATAATCTGAAAATCAATAATGTTATTAGCTTTTCGCAATACTTGATAAATAAAATAAAGAAAAATAAGAAAATACAGGCTCACTTTAATAAAGTTATTGAAAATTTAATAATGCGTATTAATTTTATAAATATTACACAGTTTATCGCAATAAAATATTTTCTAAAATTCACGATGAATAATCTTAAATAAAACACATTTATTTTTATTCAACGCGACAACGACGTTTCGGTATCTTTGCAGACTCAGTGGTCAGTCGCTCGTGACTTGTGTTAAAAAGAATTTATTATTTTTTTCATGTTAATTTAACTTGTTTTTATGTAAATATAAGAATCTTTGAGCTCGGCTTTAAACTGCCTAGTTTTGGTTTTTATTATTAAAGCCTTTTTGTAGCAATGTCTCTTAGAATTATTTAATGTTTTTATTTTCATTTTTGGGTATAAACTATTTAGTATTTTCTTGTCTTATCTGATTAACGTCAAATTGCAAAAAAAATCATGTGATTTTTTTTTTCTTAGTACTTAGTTTAACATATTGAATGCCTTTATCCGGTGTACCTGAATAAAGTAAAACCACGAGTAACACGAGTAACTATTCCATATTCTTAAATTAAAGCGACTCGCACTTTCTGATATTTCCATCACATCATCATCACAACTCTTTGTAATGAGCCCACTGCAGTCAGTGGATGTCAGAATTTTCAGAGCGTCAGAATTTTTCTGATATTTAAGAGGTATAAGGGAAAGGTGGTGCGAAGTAGCAGTAATTAAAGAGCAAGATTATTTGCTCTGGGCACCTTAACCCGTCTAATCCTCTAAGTTATCTAAATTGGAACTCCATTATAAGTTTATCTACTTATGTGTTGTTAACAAGGAGTTCTATCGTGTTGTTGAATACAAAACTAGGGCAAAAGTTTATCTTTTCCAAGTGGAAAAAATACGGGTTGATTTGGATTCTTTTTTAGTTGCTATGTAGACTTATTTTCTTCTAATAACAATAACTTACCTACTAGGTAATCCCAATGTCGGAATAGCGGTGACAGACACAAGAATATTCCCAGCCGCATATACGAACAACAGGTAGAAAATGGTCCTAGAATTAAGTAAAATAAATCAATAGTATTTTTTTAAAGTTTAAAGTAGTTTAAAAAAAGGTCACAAACCCACGGCTCACACTTTCCGTATAAGTGTTTTTTCTACTCAGCTATCTAAGTCTTTAAAGTTCTATTATTTAAAGTTTCTCAAACTAATAGCTACGTCAACGCCTTAAAAGTAATGCCTTTATGGAGTTTTAGATTTTTATGGAAATCACACAGTGGAATGAGGTGACAGTATATACCAAGACAAAGCCTGGTGAGAAAAGAAAAAAAATGAAACTGTCCACCCAGGTGGAACCTGAACCTGGGATTTCTCATACTGCAGGCTGCAAACATTCGTCCAGTGCTCCAAATACCCTTTTGAATTTTAGTTTTTATCTTTATTTTTTACTTTAAAAATGAAAAATAGAAAGCATTTAATAAAGTCAGCTATCGCGAACAGGAATCGAACCTTCTAATCTCCTTTTAGATGCCTCTGCGCTATCTCCTTGATTCAGATAACGTTAAACAAAAAAGTAACATAAAACAAATAAGCGTAAGAATGAGCAAATTCTTACCTAAATTTCCCTAAATAGTTATCCGCTAAAATTCCTCCAATTATTGGAAACACATAAACACAGGTGCTGAAGATGTGATACAACTCCGTGGCTTCATCATCAGAGTATCCCAACTTACTACGCAAGTAAAGCGTCAGAAATGCTGAAAAAATTAATAAGTCAGAATAACTTTTCTTTAAATGATTATAATTTTTTTATGGAAAAACTATAAGTTCAAGTCTAAAACGGCGTTCTTGTAGTCGAATGGGAAAAACTAGCCCTGTCTGGGATATTTTTCTCCAAAGTAGGTACATATGTAGAATAAAAGCCTTTGTTACCAGATTCTATAGATTTAATGATATTTTACACTAGCTGTTGCGCGCGGTTTTACCCGCGCAATTTCGATTCCCGCGGGATTTTCGGTATAAAAAGTAGCCTATACGGATTCGGAAGAATCCCTCTAAGTAATGGTAAAAGAAATTTTGAAATCGGTCCAGTAGTTTTTGAGCCTATTCAATACAAACATACAAAAATACAAAGGTTTCCTCTTTATAATATTAGTATAGATTTTATCTCGTACAGAACCCATGGTTACTTATAACCGACAAAATCCGAATAAAAGAGTATTTTATCCTGGCGTAGAACGGTTTAACATATAATAAATCTCATCGGTGGTATAATGCGTTGCAAAAACGCCCCAAATTTCAAAACAATAAATAATGCTGTTCATTATTTGCACATGGTGCCGGTGCAGACCCAAACTAAACAGAGCCTGTAATATTGGAATCAGATAACGGACATGATTCTTAACTTTATGTTTGCAAATTATTTGAATAAAAACAGATATCAAATTACAAATATATGCAGAGACATTTTTATCGAAATCGTATCGCGCCAGATTCTGCCAAAACAGATAAATGAAAACCAAGTATTACGTTCACTACGTTGACAAACAATTAGACCCATGACTTATATCAGAATCCTTATGAAAACTTTGCCTCTCACTTTCCGGGCTGAAATCAAAGTCTATTTTTATTCATATTCTTTACTAGCTGTTGCGCGTGGTTTTACCCGCGTAATTTTAAAATTTAAAATATACAGACTGTACACGATCACTATGCGAAATTTCATCCAAATCTATTGAGCCGTTCTCCCATGATTGAGGAACAAACATCCATACATCCAGACATCCAAACTTTTACATTTCTAATATTAGTAAGATAAATAGTCTTCTAATCAGTCTCCGAAAATAGATCAAATTTTCTTTTGTCTTATGTCGCGGCTGTCAGGAATTCTCTTTTGTTTCGTAAAAACGAGCCGTTCAGTTTCAAATACCATCATTACTTTTGCAAAATATTAATAAAGGTACGCTTTTGTAATTGTGATAGCTTTTATCTATAAACGCTTCGACAGTTCTTTTTTGGTACGGGTTGCCAAGGGGTAAAAATATCTGCCTTCGTTGTGTTTTCCTGACCTCTACAGTCCAGGTACTCTAAAGTTCTCATAAAAGAACCATGAAACTTAATAGTGAATAATTTGAGTAAGCCCTCTTTATAGCAAATCTCCTATTTTATGTTCAACCCAGCTAGTCACCATTCGTTGTATAAATTCTGATGTTTTATATCATTTCCCGTTTGCACTTGCAATATTTTACGACGAGCCAGTGACGTCCGAAATCATCCTATTTACTTGTCATAATTTAGCGTCAGATGAAAGGTCTTAAGCAGGTTTTCAAGCATTTTATTAATAAAATAACGTACTAATAGGCGCATACGTACTTATTATAAGCTTATAAGTACTTAAGCATACATTATATAGGCACAAAATAGTTACTTACCTCGCATGCCAGAGAAAGAGAATCTTTCACAAAACTCCGTTAAAATAATAATAAGCACAATCCGCGGAAAACGATCTTTTTCCTGCAATATTTTACACTTAATAATAATTCACAATAAACATACATTGTAATAAAAAGAAGATTTTTGTTACTAAAACTTATTTTACGAACCATCTTAGAACTATCATAAGGATCATGTTTTGTAAAGGACATCTTTGTTAAAAACACGTGCATTCAATTGAACACGTAAAATAGTTTATAGTTATTTATATTTATTTCCTTAGTGTACGTAATAGTTATCTTTTGTTTTCTCAGTCAATATTCCTATCTTTAAATAAGCGACATTCATCCGCGACCCACGACTTAGGGTGTATTTACAAAGACGTATGCCGCATAATTGTGACTGTTTCCATAAGAATTTGAAAATACATTAAAAATGGAAATTTATCATATCGTCGTTATTACTTAAGCTCTTTAGATAACCTAAGTCAAAAGGTTGATAACCACTAGACCAACACTTTCAAGTTTTTTTAATCACCGGTAATTTTTTTTCACACAATATGAAACGATATTTATGCAAAAGCTAAACGTTATCAATGAAATGCCTTTCAAAAGCAGTTTATCGATAACGAGCTTTTTCTTTTCCCGCAATTTTATACGCGCCAAACTATCCTCCTTGTGAGAATTTTTGAAACTCCTTACATAATACAACCAGACATCTATAGAAGAACCTTTACAGTAATATTCCTATCATGCGCTCAAGGAATTAGATTATTCATATGAAATAAAAAGTCTTATATTCCGGTCCCCGTGAGAATTTCGGAAATTTCTTCTAAAATTCAACCAGACACTCATTGAAAAATCAAGTGTCACATCCGTGCACTCAAAGAATAAGATTTTTCATACAAACTAAGAGTCCAATTTTTCCCGGTCCCGGGGAATTTCGGAAATTCCTTCCTCTACACCCCCAATAAAATGTATGGTTCCAATTTCAGGTCTTTAAGTCCAGTAGTTATGGCTGTTCGTTGTCTGTCAGTTATTCAGTAACGGAAAAGTTTTATACAGGGTTGTTTTTTGGTCACTGGCAAAATTTTTTTTACTCAAAAAGTATATGAACGATTTTTGTGAAAAAAGGTATGAATTTTTTAAAAAAGATTTATATAGCCACTGGCATATTAACCAAAGCATGGTCACTCTGAACTATAAATGAATACCATTAAAATAAAGACAACTACGCGCTACTACAAAACCTCTTGTAGTACTACGTCGTAGTATTATGAACAAAATTCCGCGTCGCAGCATGCTCATCAACAGCGACTATTTGTAAAAATGTTTTTGCTGCCTTATCTTTATTTTTGTACTGAGCGATCCTAAAATAAATATACAGGTACGTTTATATCGTATCAAAGAAAATGACATTTAAATTTGGCTGACCCTGACCAAGGGCATAACGTTCTTTCAAAAGCGCTGAAAAAAGTCGTACTGAAAAATTATGTCTTAAAACCAGCTAGGTAATAAATATTCAATGTTCTGGAGTTTTTCAAATTTGGACCCTAAATACAATTTACATAAAATTGTGTTCTTGAAAAATGTAGGTACAACGTGTTTTATATACTTAGTACTAATTCATTTAACGGAACTAAAATGAACGTGCCTTACAATTTATAATAATAACAAACACTCAATGATAACAAAATATGAGTTTCTTATAATAACATCGTCTGAAAAGAACCTTAAATATATAAACCTAAAACAAAAGTAAGTCCCAAATATTGAATGTATTTTTAAGGTACCTATATTAAAATATATTCAAATGCAATAAAAACTAAAGTCGAACCAGAACACAAACAAAAAATTCTTTTACATTATCGAATATTTATCATGGCTTTGGAGATAAACAACAAGTAGGTAGAATAAACAAAAAAAAAAGAATTGCTAAGGCTTGTGTATCATATTTTTCATGTATATGAAAAATATAAAAAATAATAACGATCTCGTGCACGTCAAATACATGTTCTGCAACCGTATGTATCATTCGCTAACTGTTTTGTCTTCATCAGACGCTTGGAGGTCTTTTCCTGAACGATTCACAAACTTGCCGCCTATTCTGAAATTCTTAAATAAACCTTCGAAGTAATAAAACTTAAGGAGCAGTTACTACAAACAACTTCAAATTTCAATTTCAAACGAAAATACCCCATATGGGGTCAATTCCATATTGGTGACAGACGGACAGACAGACGGACGTAGGCACATCGGAGCCTTGGTTATGGGGTGCCGTTTTACTCTTTGGGTACAAAACAATAAATCTGGCAGACACAAGTTTTTTTTTAAATTGCCGAAGGAACAAAGTTTGTTATTTAAGTTGCTTAACAAATTGATATAAGAATCACTGCTCTCGGTCTAAGAGTTATTGTTGTATAAAAAGACCCCTTTGCTCGCGGTCTCGAGGAATATTTAGAAAATGCAATTTTCAAGCTCCACCTCAATGTTTTACTTACCTGGTTTTTACAGAACTACAGGCTACATTCATTTCTTTAATCAATTTTTCTTCATTAAGCCGGGCAAGAAAGATAACTTCCTATTTATCGTTACTAAACTCTACCTATAAATATGCTGACAGTTAATTTGATTCTCCAGTAACAAAAATTATAAGATTTCACAGAACTTCGCACCCATATAGGTCTTGCTTGATTCTTTAACCAGCGTTAGCTATGTTAGACTTCCAGTTATAAATAAATAAATAGGTAGTTAACATTTTTTTAACGATTCCTCAATATAGGATCCCTTTGTTGTTTGTATATATGTATATCCTACTGTCACGAAGGTTTTTATCAGGAACGAAGTAGATATTGTATCAAACTGAAATTAATATGAAATATCCAGGTGTTATTGCTCGTGGCATAGAAAAAATCGATATTCTAAGTGATTATAAGTAGGTAATACTTACGTATATTATGAGGAATATCTAATATATAAAATTCTCGTGTCACAGTTTTCGTTGCCATACTCCTCCGAAACGGCTTGACCGATTTTGATGAAAGTTTTTGTGCTTATCCGGTATCTATGAGAATCGGCTATTTTTTTTTTATATGGCAAAACAACGTTTGCCGGGTCAGCTAGTAAAACAATAGGTTTCTCGTGGATGGACGTGTATCACCTTGGTCTTCATGATCACTTTATACCAGCTGAGCAGGTGTCGTGGAAAACAAACATCCCATTACATATTATAAAAAATGCAATGCTAGTCTGGGAGCGAAAGTAAAACATAGAATGTGCCAGCTGCTTCTCTGCCCGGGCATACTGTAAAAGTCAGTTAAGGGACAGAGGTTTGATCGGTGTTTTTGGGGGCGAAAAGCTGACCCCCTGTCACTGCAATAGTCTCTCTCTACGTCATTATACTTAATACCTCCAAATTTGTCAAACGCGACATCAGATGGTTTTATAGTACCTACCTCTGGTGTTCTGCCTACCCCATAAGGGGCACTGGCGTGAAGTGATGGTACCTATGGTAGAAAAATGCATTTCTTACTTATCATGGTATGATGCACACTAAAGAATAGATAGGTAATTAATTACCTATCTTTATGTCTCCAACAAGCAAAGGCCTTTTTTTTTTACTAGAGGAAAACGTGCAATCACGTCCCCGACCAACCAAGGGGGAGCGGCGGGGTATGTGGGGATGATCCGGCAGATGGCCGGACCCACCCACTATAAACCTCCAGGTGTACCTCATCCGCCATAAGTGGAGCTCACGGTACCGCCATTGGCATTACCCGTGAGGACAAGCAAAGGCCTAACCTAGCTTTATATGCAAGTAATACAATCGCAAAAAAAAAAATAGGAACATCTTCCGAAATCCGACATCTATAAGACTCACTCGAGCATCTTTAATTATTAACGCGAACATTTTTGTCGTCTTTGTTTGCATTTTAATGTCATAGACTTTGATTCAGTAGCTATTTTTGTAAAACGTAGTTTAATTTAGAAACGCAATCATAGATAAGCGATGACATCGAAAGCTGTGAGTTGGCAGTGTTGGCACAAATATTTGCTTGGTCCTAACACTCTTGTCAACTTGTTTGTATGGAGCGTTCAATAAAAATACCTGCTAAGTGCGAGTCAGACTCGGACGCAAAGGGTTCCGTACTGTCCCATGAGATACCATTACCGACCGTATAGATATAATGAAACAGTATGATACTGTATTGCAAACTAGCAAAAAAGGTTTGAAAAGCAAACATTATAATTCTATTTCAATGAAACGGTTTCTAGTTGGTGCTGTAGGAAACACACTTACGTTCGTATGTCTCTTGTATCGCATCCCCCATAAATATTCCTTTTATTCTGTTTCGTTGTTAAAGCGGCCACAGAAATACATCAACGGTCCAATAATCACGGTTCCTGAGATACCTACAAACAAAAACTAAATATAACCAATTTTTTTTTTTAAATAAAAGCGAATAGATATAACTCTTGCAAATTGGTGATGCGCGTGGCCGCCATTATTGTGAAGTCAGTATGACGATAGACGAAGACGACCGACAACGAAGCTTCGAATTTTTAGTAGGTACCTTTAACCAATCATATGTATGACGTGACGTGGACGTTAATGCGACATGTTTCCAAAGCAATAATAACTTGCAAGAATTATATCCGCTGCAGTTAAAGACATAATTAACTGGTCTAGATGGTCTTGACTTGTTAAGGGACAACAAACCGAAGGATGGGCGGCAGCATCCTTCTGGGTAGATAAAACCAGCCATGCGGTGCGATTTGGAATTGGGAAAAACCTCCATGATCGATACACACAGGCCTCAAGGGACTGACTCGTTGACGAAGGAAGAGAGATGACGAAATTACTGGCAGCAGTCATAGGGTTGGACCAGGCTACCATAAAAAATGACTGAGCGCTGGCAACTTACAACATTCTGACTCTCCAGACCGAAGAAATAATTGCTGAAATGGATGCACTTCATTTTCTGCAATTACTTCATTAGGATATCGTGAGGTCCAAAGAGAGAGAGAACACGACAATATTAAAATCCATTAGTCTACTCTTGATTCCAAAATGGGCACCGACTCTACGAAAATGCTTTCAAAAATTTCAGTCTCTACCCTCAAACTTATGGAAGAAAGGTGCCGAACGATCATGCACTTTATCATACTTTTTATGTCCTTGCAGAATTTGCTTAGAATAGCCCAACCACCCTAGAATGTCATACAAGGCGACAAATCCTCGCTTGGCGTTAGGACCCCTTAAGGGTACGCCTTGCAAGCGACCATCACATTTCTTTGGTGATTTATTAGTAAGTCGAAGTTTAATTTGAAAATGGATATTTAAACTCCATGGTGCAGTAGATGTTTATCTATACATATAATATGTTTTTATTTATATTCTAGGTTCCCCCCTAGTTCGCTACAAGGTATTCCATATAACAAGCTATGCTTACTTTCAGGCCATGTAGTTGGTGTGACCGTCTGGGGACTTTTCTTACCATTTTATTTATTTTTGTATATTCTAATCCGTTAGAAGCAAATTAGCCCACTTGATAAAAGATATTGAATATTCTTTTGTAATTTCTAATAATAAAACCTGAAAACTTGACCCTATTAAGAACTAAGGCTTCGCTGTCCGTCTGTTGATCTGCCACCAAGCTGTATCTTATGAACAATGATAGTTAGACAGGTGTTCACAGATGAAGTAATTTTATTAACGCTGTAAAAAAATGGAACTTGTAGAAAAGGGGGCTTCCTAATAGCAGACTTACCAGCCGTAGTTTCCTGTCGTAGTGCCAGATGGCGCTGTTTGCATGTTTTTGTTAGGTACCTATCTAACTGTTGTGTCATATTGTGGAAGTACCATTGTTCCTTAAGTAACCTTTAAGGTGATTATGTCGAAGGTCGCAGTTTTCGCTTGGTGGTAGGATCCCTTCTGGGTCCGCCTGGCTAGCGACCACCCTTTATATAAAGTCTGCCGCCAAATGTTACCGCTCCGGCGGTAATGTGTTCCGGCAATATTGTATAAAGAGCCAGTTCCTTCCTAAACCCGTGTGCTTTCATCTTCGACCTCATCGTCACTTACCATCAGGTGCGATTGAGGTCAAACGCGGGTTTAGTCACTTATAAAAAAAAAAAAAAAAAGCAGCGGGACGTTTCGCTGAGCAAAAATCCGCTTGTGTCACTCGTATATATTTTATTTATATGGACATCACATTCGGACGGCGATTTTGTGTAATGTGCGGTACGGACCGGTCCACCCTGCGGCGCCACGTCACGGTGTTCTTATTTAAAGCTATCCATAACGTAGGTACAGCTACACGCAATGTCTAGACAGAACTCAAAATCCGCCAATGCGCTTGTCTGCCAGTGTGTTAAGTCATTATTTAACGCTGCGGCGTAGCCCCGACATAGTGGGCTTATCTTTGAGTATCATAGTGGACGTACTGAACCCTTCGTGGGCGAGTCCAACTCGCACTAAGCCGGTTATACTACCTATATATTTATGCACAGCTAATATCAATGGCTAAACTATAATCGACGTGTGCGTCATGTACCTATATCATTAAGTAGCCATTTAATGGTCTTGACATCATAGTACATAGTAACTCAACGCTTAAGATGAATAAAACTTGTTGAATTTTTGAATTTTTAAAGATACGGCTAAATTCTAACAAAGTATTATATCAATAACAGCCATGGAACAACCCTAATAAATTTAACAACCCTAAATAATTTATTATAGAACAACCGCACTTTATGCCAACTTTTTTTTAAATCGCTGATTGTGTATTTATTGCTTTTTCACTAATAAATGGGCTCGTTTCGACATTGAATTCTCTTATTTTAAGTGTTTTTTAATGCCGTAACAGAAAGAGAAAAAAATAGTTTTTGTACGAGGCTGTCACGTTTCACTTCATAAAATTTGACAAGAGACTTAAAAACAAGAAAATGCAATGTCGAATACGGCCCGGTAATTTTGGTTGATTGACAGACTGCTCACTAAAAATTATCTGTCTTCTCTATGTACGCACTTTTCAAATTTGACATACAAACCTCGGAGCCAATCACAGCATGTCATTTTAAACGGATTGTTTGTGTTGTTTGGTTTTATTATTGTTAATGTATTGAATTTTACATGAAATCTGTGTGTTTCTTTTCCTGCAGGTAGATGTTTATGCACGATAAAATTAGGACTTTATGTTGGCAGTATAAAAAAATTACAAATTTAAAATTTTATTTTAGATTTCAGTTCAATTTGCGAGATGCCTTCCCATAAAACTTCTCCAGCACGATCTCAGGATGCTAACTTAACACCACGGAAATTGAGGATAAGAAGAACGCTAAGCGTTGGTTCGCCTGCTCGTTCTAATGTATCGGCAAGATTAACTTCGATTATTGATGACGCTAAAAAGCAATCGGGATCTTTTGTACTTTCACCATTACCGAATCGAAAATCTATTCTCACCGACAATACTTTCATTGACAAGCCTGGACGTGAGTAAAATTATATATAATGTATACTTAAAATATTATATAATAATAAGGTACACGAGAAAAAACTAAGCACAAATGTTTTACTGGTTCAAATGTAGATTAAACTATTTGCCATAATATTTTTGTACCAACCACTACTAAAGCTACATATGTATATTTCACCAGATCTTTTATCATGTACTAGCCATCGCGCGCGGTTTTACCCGCGTAACTTTTGATCCCGTGGGAATTTCGGGATAAAAGCCTATACCTTATACCTTCTTCAAGAGTTGGGCTATCAAATGCAAATAGAATTTTTCACATCCCACTTGTAGTTTCTGAGATTAGCCCTTTAAAACAAACAAACTCTTCAGCTTTATATATTAGTATAGATGTGCACTGTGGCTACTGTTCCTGTAATGTTTATACAAGACACTATAATAATAGATATGACTAGATAGGTTTAATTTTATATAATTTTATTTATAATTATCACAATACTCATAAAAAGTCAGGTCCTTGTTACAGTGCTTTCTTTGATTTAATTAATCATGATAGCACACACCCTTTTCTAGACTCCAACCTAAGACTGTACAAAGTATTACTGAAGTCCTTGTTGCATAGTGACTTCTGTGTATATCAATTATTGTTTTTGCGGGCTAAGCAGTGCTTGACTAAAAGGATAATTTACCTGCTTAGTAAAACGGTTGGTCCAGGGTGCTGTAAACTTGTATACAGTAATTTTTAGGGTTTTGTTAGAAGCCATTTCAGCACCCTGAAATACTGGGCTAGCTTGTTGGTTTACAACTTAAACCTCCTTATCGCCCACAGGAAAGACTCACAGCCCTGCAGTGGGCTCATCACCACGGTTGATGATATTTGATTGATTCAATAAAATTGATGATTTATGTAATTATTTTGTGTTCCCAAACATTTGCATATTGGTAAGACATAGATGCTGAACTCACAAAATTATGCAACTTAGAGGTGTTTTATTAGGATCAAATTTTCATATGCCTGGTAACTAATATAACGCTTATCAATATCATGGTGTTCTAACTGCTACTGGGTAACAGTCAAGTAACAGTAAGAGTTTCTGATCTAGTTCATTCTAATATATTATAACATAATGAATATTTAGCGCTTTCATATTATCTAATAATATAATTCTGTTGATGAGATTTAAGAAACACTCACTCTATATAAGAGCACTTATAATTTTGACGTGACGTATGCACAAAGAAAACATAAACACAACTAACTTAATGATTATTTGCCGTGTAATAGGGGTTATTATTGTCATCCATATTATACAACCTAAAACTATTGCATTTTTTTTCAATTTTTATTTAATCGATATTGATTGCGTGCTGTCATTCTGTTTATGCACGAACCTTCCATGCAAAACACGAAGTGTATACATTATCACCAAGTGATGTGCGTCGCAAGGATCTCGAAATGATTGGTCAGTATGGCAATGTCGCATTTGGCCAAAACACGAGTCATAAGAGCACAATGACTGCATGCAACGTCGCTCACTGTTACTTGACTGCTATTGAGTAATATGATAAAGAAATTTTTGTATTCCCTAATATAACATTTCTTTCGTGTAACTGATATGTATCACACCGCAATAATGCAACTTAGGACAAAGTATACCTACATAATAGAATATAATAATTAGACTGATATCCTTGCAGGAACTAGCTGGTGGAAAAAATTAGGTGATAATTCTCAAGATGTCCTAGAAGTTCTTAATTCCAATGAAGCAGTCAACCCTATAATTGCCATTGAAGAATATGTTGATGTTTTAAGGTAACTCATTTCTTATCTAAACATTAAAATTTTTACTAGTTTAGTAATCCTGTGATTACTAAACTAGTAACACTAAACTAGTGGGATTTATAAATTGGGACTCACACAATAGATCTTATAGGTCGCAGTGTGACGAGCGGACCAGACTGCTCATATAGTCCCAAAACCCCCAATAATAATAATCCTGTGTTACTTTTAATACACAAATCTGTTGATTTCTTAATTGCCAATGTATTAAAAAAATACTTATTCTTAGATAATTATTACTTTCTGGCCGAACTTACAGAGAAAAAACCATGTATTTTTTTAATGATGACTAAACCTGTATTTTACTGGAATCTCACTTACTGGTAAGTGGATTTTATGAGGTTTTTAAGGGAACTGGCTCTTTATAAATTTTGCTAGAACAAATAACTTCTGGAGCAGTGATATTCGGCCTTAGATTTAATATGAAGCTTGCAAGGCAAATAATGAAAGGTCCTATCACCAAACAGAAGCGACTCGGGCTACTTTATTTATTTGAAAAGCCACGCCAATAACATATATACAAAGAATTTTAAGGAGATATAGTACAATTATAAAAAGTGCTAGTACATATGTCAATAACAGGCATTTACAATGTTTTCAAATTGAGTCCATTAAAATTAAATAAAGATACAAAAATGATAGGATATACTACAATAATACAAAATAACATGATAAATGATTTGGGCAGCCAAATAGGAAGTGTATAGTTTACTGAAAATTCAAAAAGATGCCAAGAACTAAAGAGAGTAGGTAAATAAAATTAGAATTAAATAATTTAAAATTATCATCAGAATAAATTCATATGATTTTTAAAAATAAATTTTAGAATAGAAATAATAGAATTCGGAAAATTTGAATATTGTAATTTAAATAACATATTGTTATTTAAATTACACTAATTAACTAATTGTATACAACTAAAAAAAAATGTATGTACACTATAAAAAAAATAACGGTGGATATCAATAGAAATTTGAAATTTGATACAATTTGGCTTATTTAGTGATGTCACAACCATGTTAGTTGCCTTTTATGACACACTTATTCAGGGGCGATAGGGCTATTCTAAGCGAAACCTAGGAGGCTAGGTATTACATGGCTTTGTAACACTTCTAAACAAAATCTCCATTTCCATTCAAACAAATCGGCGAATTTGCCGACGAATTGATAAATGACCCTACCGCCCTTCGCAACAGTGTCGTAAAAGCTGTCTAATACGAGCGACTCAAGTTTGGCGATAGAAACTCTTCAGGCTAGTGACCACCAAGTCAAATTGTCTGAGACTTTTTCACCAAACACAATCTTATTATCAAGTTCGGTTTCCCCATATCTATGTTTGGTTTCACCATGGTTTCTGGGCACATAAATATAACGGTTTTATATTCCAACACAGCATAGGTACTTGAATATGACATTGTGATAGGGATAAATTTAACTGTCTACGTGTTAAGCATTATCATTATCTTCAATGATATGACAAAAAATCTTGAAAGAAAAGTATTTTTTTTATTTATTTGTAAGTACCTATAAAGACTGCCAATATCTGCTCAGGTGTTAATTGTACAAAGCATCAAACTAAAAAGCGGGAAATAAAAAAGTAATTACAAAAACTAAAAACCCGACTGCGGAATACAGTAAGTTCATACTAAAAAGCGCGAAACAAGCACAAAAGACTGTAAGAGCTTTTAAATTGTATTTATAATAAAAAAAATAGTAGCAGCAGGCGGGGACAATCTGCAGGCGGGGACAATCTAATTAAATGAATCTTTGCTAATATAATGCTTTCTTAAACTAACATGTCTGTGAGCTTATAGCAGCTTTATATTTGTACTTGAATACAAATTTTTTATTATATTTAAAAGCTCTTATAGTCTTATGTGCTTATTTCGCGCTTTTAAGTTTGAACTTACTGTATTTTGCAGTCGGGTTTTTAGTTTTTGTAATTACTTTTTTTTTATTTATCTTCACATAATATTCTTACAGTCGAGAGAAGAAGAGTTACACGCTGGACCTACCTGAAAGCAGTGATAATGAATCAATCAATAGTATTGTGGTTCCACAAAGAAGACTTTTCACTCAGCAACCAACCCAAACTAAAAATAATTATGATAAAATAATAGGTGACAGAGACACATTAGCAAAGATAAATAAGACTAACAATGAGTTACATGATAAAAGTGTTAAAGTCACGGCAAAAAATCTTTTTAATCTAGCACCCAAAAGAGCTAGACCAGCTTTTCCTGAAGCTCTACTAACAATATCGCCGAATAAAACTTTGGCAAACAAAACTAAAGAAATGGTGACAGCAGACGTAAAAGGTCAAGTCAGAACCCTGTTTGGTAATCGAGCAGGAACTAAAAGAAAAAATATGTTCGTCGATTTTATTATGTCTGAAAGTGAAGATGAAATACCTGATATACAACCTAGAATTTTTGGATTTCCAAAAAGGCCAGGTGATAAAAGAAGACCCAGCTCAACTTCTCGCGGTACTAGAGATCACTCTCCAACATCTAGTGTTACAACTGACATTGAAATGGATGATTGGAAACAGTTGCCATCATCTACAATGGTAGAGAATCAAATTGAAGAAATGATGACAGCTTCTACACCTGTTAAAAAAGCAAGAATAAGTAAATTGACAGAAGATATAGAACTGGCAAATGGTTCTAATGTAACAGCTAATAAAACGAAACTAACAAATAAATCATTAATTTCCAATAATAAGTCTGGGGTTAAATCTGCAAAGAACACTTCTGTTTCCGAAGCAAATAAAACCAAACTAGCCTCGGTATCTTCTATGATTGTTGAAAATCCAATAGAAGATGTGGAAACAGATACTCAATCTAATAAGGAGTTTGACATTAGTAAAAATACAACAGCTAAAGCCATTAATAAATCTTCCAACAATAAATCAAATGTATCAACTAAGAAGAACAGAACTGCTACCGAATTACACGTAGCAGATACTTTAAATGATGAAAGTCCAAAAGAAAAAAGCCAAATTCTGAAAGAGAAGAGTGTTCAAACTAAAAAACTGATTGAGGAAGATGAAGTTGAAATGAAGTCGAAAACTAATGATATTGGCTCTCAGTTGACTCTTGCGGAAAAATCCGTGCTAGAGGTAAGTAAAAGCAAAAGATTAACTAATGCTGAGGATATGAAAAACAAACAGCAAAAAAATCCAATAGAAGATGTGGAAACAGATACTCAATCTAATAAGGAATTTGACATTAGTAAAAATACAACAGCTAAAGCCATTAATAAATCTTCCAACAATAAATCAAATGTATCTACTAAGAAGAACAGAAGTGCTACCGAATTACACGTAGCAGATACTTTAAATGATGAAAGTCCAAAAGAAAAAAGCCAAATTCTGAAAGAGAAGAGTGTTCAAACTAAAAAACTGATTGAGGAAGATGAAGTTGAAATGAAGTCGAAAACTAATGATATTGGCTCTCAGTTGACTCTTGCGGAAAAATCCGTGCTAGAGGTAAGTAAAAGCAAAAGATTAACTAATGCTGAGGATATGAAAAACAAACAGCAAAAAAGTTTTGAGGAAGACCTTGAAGTTAAACATAATCTCTCAGTCTTGGAAGAAAATAAAACTGCATCCGTTTTACAAGATGAAATTAATAAAGATAATATTATAGAGCAACATATTGCAGAAGATAATGAACAACTTGAAAATGAAGTCAGTAATGACGAAAAATCTCACTTACGTAGAAATAAACAAAGTATTGAAGATCGTAAGTCAGAGAGTGAAGATGAAAATAATAAGGCAGAAGATATTGACGTTGCGGTAGAAAAAAGCATTGAAGAAGAAAATTATCAAGTTGAAGATGAACAAAGTGTAGCAGAAGATGCCGCAGACCAAACTGTTGAAGAAGATGCAGCAGACCAAACGGTTGAAGAAGATAATGAACAAGATGAAGAGGAAGATAATGAAGAAGACGAAGAAAAAGATAATGAACAAGATGCAGCGGACCAGAGTATTTTAGAGGTACAGGACTCAGTGGAACAAAGTATTGTAGAAGAGAACGAAAAAGATTATGACGAAAACAGCATAGCTGAAGAAGACAAGAATGAAAGTGAACAAGTTGAACCAAATAGTACTATGAATGAATCTGAAGATGCAGAAGATCAGAACAATGAAAGTGTGGAGGAAGAACAAAATGAATCTGCTGACAACGATGTCTCCATGGAACAAATACAAGAAGAAGAAGATGAAACTGCAGAACATGATGAAAGTGAAGAATTGAATAAAACCGACAATGATGAAGTTGATCAAAACGATACTGAAGGACATAATGATGATGAAAGTGAACATTCAAAAGATAGCGCACAAGCTTCCAAACAAGTGGCTATCCATGAATCCGAAAATCAAAGCTCGGAGCAAAGTGTAGAATCAACGCCAAACAAAAGCCACGATACTACAGGACGCCACCGAAACAAAGAGGATATCGCTCAATCACCCGAAGCCGTATTACAAAATATGACGAATCAAGAACAGTCATTTGCTATGAAAGGAAGAAACACAAGTATTAGAACAACTAAATCCATGATGCAGCATTTGAATATCAAGCAAAGTTTAGCGCCTGCAAGAGACAGTACTGGTTTCAGTGATGGCACTAAAAACTCAAGTGCGGAAGGCTCTGGTTGGGACTCTCATAGGACAACTCGAAAAACTATAAGACAAACAATGGGCAGAGAATTCAGCCCTCGGAAGTCATTACGTGCCCTAGTCATGGAAAAATCTGCCAAAAGGTATACAGCAATCAGTGATTTGAATGACGAACAGATAAAGATTCCTCAAGCTAATTCCACACAGTATCCGGAACCAATGGCAATCAATGAAGATGAAGAAGATGAGAGCTCTGATGCGCCGGTTTCAGTTCATGAAGTGTCAAAAAGTACAAGGCTGGCCACTTTAAAAACGTATTTGCAGTCGGTTAAAACGAAAAATCAACAGCAAAGGCTGCAGATTGTAAGTATTATCTGTTAATAATGTAAAAACATTGTGGTTTATATTAATTATGTTTTATTAAATTGGTTACATCTACATCAAACCATAGTAAACTAATTATTATACAGTATTATCAATGTAAAACTGAGTTAATATCAAAGTAATTGTTGCAAATATAATGTAGTTTCTTAGATATTTTATTTATTAGCACATACTGAAAACTTAAGCTCATTACAACTTTTCAGTCCATTACTCTAAGAATAGTATTTTTGACAATAACATAACCCTTTTCAGGAAGAAAGAGTCAAACATTCCCTACAAAATCCATCCAACGAAAATGTCAACTTCTTCAAAGTGCCTTCTAAATCAAGCTTTACATTAAAACAAAGAGCTAATCCCAAAGGAGAGCAAAATAAACCTAAATCCAAAGTAATGAAGTCCAAAATCATACCGTTAGAAGACTTACCTGTTAATCTGTTAGAGGATATGAAATACAAACCTCCGAAGAGATATAAACCTGGCAATGCGTCGTGGATAACGAAACGATTATATAACTTCTTTGAAAGCAAATTGGAAGCAAAGTAAGTAATCTAACGACTGCAAACCTTTTCTTAAATAATACACTAATTATAAACCGATTTACGTCATCTATCTACAGAAGGCTTTGCCGTGAAATCCGCAATCCGAATAAACCTCGTGGTGGTAGGACCCTTTCAATTTCCACCAGGATAGTGCCCATCCTTCATATAAAATCTGCCTCCAAATATCACCGCTCCAGCGATCATGTATTCCGGCAATATTGTGCGGGCATCTTCTACCTCATCTTCATCTTATGAGAGATTGAGGTGAGATTGATGTCAAAGTCACTTGTAAAAAAAATGTCTGCTTTGTACATTTTGTATTTTGTGATCCCTTCTTGCGAAATAAGCGCACAAAATTAAAATACTGTTGTCATTAGGAATTATAGATTTTCTTATGATATTACCATATAAATACAGTGGAATCCGTTTATAATGACATTGAAGGGACATAAGAAACAAGTCATACTAAACAGACGTCATACAAAGCATAGGTACTGCAAGAATAAATAAACTGTTCAAGTTAGTATGTGATTTATTTTAATAGAGAAGAATGAAATAGAGATAAATCAAAGTAGATATTAATAAGTAGACTCTGAGACTCAAATAAAAAAAGCCTTTCACGCGCCGTAAGTCTTTGGGTATAACGTAACTCTCCCGAACACTGCCACAGGTCTTAGAAATCATCCGGTCGGTCACTATAAGCGGACAAAATTTGATAAAAAAGGGTCACAATAAGCGATATGTCACTATAGGCGAAGTCATTATATCTGACTTAGTTATATAATTAATATGATAACCAAACTTCACTGTGTAAACACGTCATAATAAGCGGTTGGTCAATATAAGTGGAGTCATAATAAATGGAATCTACTGTATATTCTAGTATTTCGAGAAATTTTCAAATTTTACTCATTCGGTATTATAATAATAATTTTATCTCGTAATAATAGTATCCACCTCTTGGCCATAATTTAAACACTCTAGCATTGCACCGAAAAATCTAATTGCTTACACTTTGTACACAATTTACTTAATCGCGTAGTTTTTGGATAATTTTTGGACAGTTTGACTATAACAATTTGTACCTTAAACTTTATAATCTGGCCTTAAAATATGTAAGTAATAAATTACCTCGTTATATTTTATTGACTATATCTATTTCAGATATGATTACAAAGCTCGCATTCGAGCAGAGAAGTTGGTTGAAACAATCTACACATTCACAAAGGATTTAAGAAGACATCCGGTGGCTCCTAAGGATGCTACAGCAATGTTAAAACGCGAAATGGCGAGATTGAACATCGTAAAAACACATTTTGAATTTTATAACTTTTTCCATGAATATATGCCTCGGGAGGTCAGAGTTAAGGTATGTTGGTCTAAGTGCGCCTGTCAAAATATATATATATTTGAGATACGAATTATATATTTTAAAATTAATTGAAAGACAACAATCACATGACTTATATGTATACTTAGGTATGAAATATATTCATTGTGATTCCATTCATGTGAACTGGAAATAGAAAAACATAGAATGTATTATGTATGTGCTTCTCACCCGGGCATACTTTAAAAGTCAGTTAAGGGACAGAAGTTTTATTGGCTTTTTTGTGGGTGATATGCTGACCCCAATACTGTTATATAATCTTTCACCAATATAGTCAAATGTGATATGAGATCAATAATCTATTTATGTTTCTTGAAAATCTGTGGACAGTTTGCCATTCTAATTAAGCCTGCTGCCAAATATCATTCATTTGGTGATCCGGCAAGGTTTATAAAGGCAATGTTTAGCCAGTCTCCATAGGGGCTCTTTAGTAAACGGTGACCATCCTGGTATACCCTTTGTTTGACTGTTATCTACCTGATGGTAAGCTGGTCCAACAACTCCAGTGCACCGCCTTATGTAAGATCTGGCAACATAAACATCACGGGACCGCACCACAAGTCTTGTTAAGTAGTACTTAGTCACCTCTTACAACATGCTTCTCCTAACTGGCTAAAATATACATATTATATTTATACCATACAGACATGTCTAATGACATGTATACATTTACATTGGATTCTGAACCTTACCACAACCAAATAAGTTGCCAAGTGCATACTTACACATACATTAGATGTGACTGTACCTACATAAATACATGTAATCTTAATACACTAACTAACATAACATATTTTTTATTTACAGGTCGTGCCAGACTTAGTCAACAAAATTTCACTTCCCAAACATGGTGTATTTATGGATATTCTCGATTCATAGTATTAAAACCAATGTTTTTCTAGTTTAAAAAACGTATAATGTATAATGTAACGTATAAAAGTATAATGTATGAATAAGAAAGACCTAATATTTTTTTATTAAATAATTTAATTTATATTTTGTTTTATTCCATGCAAACTTATGAGCACCAAAGCCACAGTACAGATATCTACAGGAATTCAACTTCATACAAACGGACGTAACGCGAGCTATACCTACGCGGCTTGATCTCGGCATGCGGCCAGTCGCGAGTGTCTGCATACCGAAACAATTATTGATTGAGCTTTACTTTAATATGCGGATTGTTTATACTTTCTTGCGTCTCAGTCGAGGCGCAAGTATTTTTTGTTCGCTAATTTATAAGACCGATTTGTTATTCAAACATAAATATGGTTTTTTGACACAAAACGTATTGCTGTTGAACACTTCGTATTCAATTTACAAAGTATTTTATTTGTTTATATAAAAAAAGTGTATTTGCAGTCACAAAACTAAACGGAAGTAGACCCAAAGTAGGTAAATGTAATTTAAACGCTGACGGTGGGCAGCCCTATCGCATGTGAACGGACCACGGCGCTGTAGGCATTTATGTTGATATGTGCCAAAGCTATTGGTTTCAAATACAAAAATTGAGTATGAATTTTGTTCGATTCTTAATTTCATAGGTTTAATGACAAATATCAAAAATTCAAACGAATATTTCGAAGCAAATAATCAATATTAGTAAATCCGTTGAGCTGTTCTACCGTGGTTGAGGAACGAAAATCCATACATCCACCCAAAACTTTCACATTTTCACAACAGGGTGACCAAAAACGTACTGTGGAGAAAAATATCCTAGATAGGGCTAGCTACAAAAAAAAAGTTTTTTATTTGGACTTATACATAAGAAAAAAGACTCGGGTTAACGGCATAGTATTTAGACAATTTAGAATAAAGCGCCTGATGCGCGAAAATTATATTAAAAAAAAAATTTGGCCGCTCTGCAATTACAAATAAAACTATTAAATAACTTGACCGTTAATTTGAAGCCTAATAATACTTGAGAGAGATACCATCGTTCTGTCCTTTTTTCGCACGTTCTTTCCTACATATACCTAGTCTATTGCCTTCTCTTTCTTTACCCCACCACCACACAGGTAGCAGCTATGCTGAATGCGTTAGGATTTTGACTCATTGACGTCGTTGTTCTTGTCCTGACAACTTGTCTATATCAGAGAAGACACAGTGTTTACTGAAGGTACATATTTATCTATTCTAAAACTTGTTTCGGATTAAAGCTGACATTGGTGAGTTCATTTTATCTTAATTATTTCACTTGCCTATGTGTTTTCTTTGATAAATTTCGCACGGCTATTATTATTTATAATGCAACGTGTTATAATTTATAATTCAATTTTTATAAAATGTTATACCTGCTCCAAAATAAGTTTAACGTTGTTAACGTTCGTTTTAGAATTGTTTTTTATCTACCTTTTAGTTTCCTTTGGTAAGCGAAATTTATTATTTGCATCGGGGTTTAAAAATAAGTGATCAAAACAATGTAGTACTAGTACTTCATATGTACAAACTATCTCAAGGACGACGAATTTGAGTAGTTCTTCGTCTAGTAGTTCTGGATCAGAAGCTCGAGTAATTCTTCTAATCAAAAGCGTTCGCGCCGTTACCGTCAGAATCGAAAGCGGAATCATAATTACGGCATAATAGGACAGTTAATCTAAGATGTAGCTTTTTTAAAGAATCTTATCTTAATCTTGTTCGGTTAGACATCTTTTTAATGATGATCCTATAATCGACGAACATAATCTGAACGATCTGGGATTCACAAAACCTACAGCCACATCTGTAGCTTCAAAAACACCTCATAATTATTCTGAAATTCTTAAAGTTATACAAAGCTTTGACAATCCTGATTGGACAAATATTAGGTTATTTTAGCTTCTGTCAAGGATCCTTTAAATAAGGTCATGTTAAGTAAAACTCCCCTCATGCCATCACTTATCATAATGTTAGAAAGCCCTTTCGAGGTCGTGGAAGTAAGCAAGCACACGGTCGCAAATTTAACGAATCTTCACAAGGACTTAAAGGCTCTCCCTCATCCCACTGGGATAGGACAGGAAAATCCAGACGATACTGACCGCACGGTCGTAAATCTAACGCATCTGCAAAAGTACAAAAAGGTTCTCCATCATCCCTTCGGGATAGGAGTCGTAAATCCAGACGATACTGACCGCACGGTCGAAAATCTAACGAATTTGCACAACTACGTAAAGGTTCTTCCTCATCCCACCGGGATAGGAGAGGTAAATCCAGACGATACTGACCAAACGGTCGTAAATCTAACGCATCTGCACAAGTACGTAAAGGTTCTCCCTCATCCCACCAGGATAGGAGAGGTAAATCCAGATGATACTGACCACACGGTCGTAAATCTAACGAATCTGCACAAGTACGTAAAGGTTCTCCCTCATCCCACCAGGATAGGAGAGGTAAATCCAGGCGATACTGACCACATGGTCGTAAATCTAACGCATCTTCACAAGGACGTTAAGGCTCTCCCTCATTCCACCTAGATAGGACAGAAAAATCCAAACGATACTGACTCTTCGAGTATTTTCCATGAAAAACTTTCACAACCGATGGAAAGAAAGGGGTAATTTCTTGCAACCAACAGCAGAGTAGACAATAAATCGAGCCGAGATTACGTATATGTTAATTTATGAACGAAAATAATTGACAGCTCCAGTGGCTGCAATGTATGATTTGTGGTTGATGTTATTTTGAATGCTGGCAATTTATGAACATAATCTTCTGAGTCTGTGGTTAAGTTGATCAATTATCAATCCGTCAGTGATTGGTTGTTCTCATAGATTAATATAAGTACTAAAGTAGTTGTTCTATCCAGGTTATGACGAAGTAATACATTTCAAATTATTATAGGCTTATGAGAATTTAAAGATATTAAGTGAAATTGATAAGCAATGTTCCTCTTGCTTGCAAATTGATATCCGCTGCTACAGATTTGTGATGCAATTCGCTGCAGTGTATGATGTAGTGGATGTGATTCCCTTTATTTACTCAACAAGTTTTCAAATTTTCAGGTCGGTTTTGAACTGTTTTCTAATTGTTTTGTGGAGAGTTTAATAACATGCTGTTTACTATACGATACCGTGGACAAAGGAGTTGGCTGCCCTTCGGGCTCAGCTTTGCACTAGGGGACTTTGCTTGTATGCAATTGGGTTGCCCAGAAATTTCGAGAGCACGGAATACGCGCTATGGTGTATTTAGCTGCTTCTCAATTGATATTGAAATGAAACTATCAGGGCTGGAGATTAGAAAGAGAATTATTTATTAAATTGATACAGCTTAATTAATTAGCAGCAGCTAGTTGCTAGTTGCTAGGGTAGCTACAGTGCTCCCCCTCAAGCGAAGCCTATTGGTGGTTTGACGCCTCGTCACTTCGAATAGTTTGTAGTGTCGTATGCTGCGAGGTATTGCGGTCGGGGCTAGGACGTCGTCATGCGGCAGTGGTGAGGCGATGATATACGCTGGTTTCAGTCTATCGATCAATAGCTATAGTAGTTTCTCGAGTCGGTAACTTTATCGGGAGAACTTTTCTGTTTCATTTCTGTATAGGAAACGGGCCTTCATGTGCCGGTGCGAGTGGTCACTTCACTGCGTCGCATCTTATGAAAACGTGATCGCACGATGACAAGTCCGAGTGTCCAAAAATACTGCGCTTGGTTGCGTGCGGAGCTAATGTTGGTTTCAGTTCTTTCATGGCGCGTAGCTGGTTAATCTAATCGTATTCCGTTACTCGTAGCGTATTTTCATTATTTATTTTTTTTGACAGTTCGCCTGATAGTCGTATAGACCCGAATGTCTTTCACAGATGTTGCTTCCGGCCATCGTGTACAGCAGTCTATTATTGTAACACAGTATTTGTAGCCATCACTCAATGTAGGCAACAACGGGCCGATTATATCGATGTGTACATGTGCGAATCTTTCCACTGAATGTTGTGTAAATAGTGCTGGCTCACTCTTTGTATGTCGTTGTATCTTTACACGTTGACAAGGTATCCAGGTTTTCGACCTAGTACCAAAGTTGATATTCATGTGTGGGCAAAAATACCGTGACTTAACTATAAGGCGTGAACTTCTAATACAAGGGTGGCTTACATATAAAAAAAAAAAAAAAAAGACGTGTGGCACTCGGAGACTTCCGCGGTAAAGCTATTGCACTGAAATAAGGTGTTCTGCTGCGACACGTCATACAGAGCTAAGACGTACTGACAGGGCGGCCGGCCTGCAGCAGCACCGCGCCCTGAGCCACGCTGCTGGCGTCCACCGACACCAGCACCGGCTACGACACGTCATACAGAGCTAGGACGTACTGATCGGGCGGCCGGCCTGCAGCAGCACCGCGCCCTGAGCCACGCTGCTGGCGTACACTGACACCAGCACCGGCTGTGACACGTCATACAAAGCTAGGACGTACTGACTGGGCGGCCGGCCTGCAGCAGCACCGCGCCCTGAGCCACGCTGCTGGCTCCACCGACACCAGCACCGGCTACGACACGTCATACAGAGCTAGGACGTACTGATCGGGCGGCCGGCCTGCAGCAGCACCGCGCCCTGAGCCACGCTGCTGGCGTACACTGACACCAGCACCGGCTGTGACACGTCATACAAAGCTAGGACGTACTGACTGGGCGGCCGGCCTGCAGCAGCACCGCGCCCTGAGCCACGCTGCTGGCTCCACCGACACCAGCACCGGCTACGACACGTCATACAGAGCTAGGACGTACTGACCGGGCGGCAGGCCCGCGATAGAAGCTATGCAATAGCTTAAAAAAAAAAAAAAAAAAAAAAAAACCGACAAACTGGTCAGAATAACAAAAATGGTTGCTCATGACGAGTTGGTGAGCTTCTACAATAAATAATTATAAACCAGCGTGGTCAAGTGTGGTCCGTGGTCCATCAAGTGTCTGTAAACGAACCAACTGGCTCAGATTAAGTTCAATTTCTGGCAGACCTGCATCATAATATAAAAACTCTCTCAATAATAAAGCCGTCGTCGTCTCCACGCTTTGTAGCCCGGAACGAACTGAACGGCTGAGAGGACATCCTCTTGTCAAGCGAATCCTATAATCTATTGCACTGGTCGCGACAAAAATGCACCAAATCATCGATCTGGAATATTGATAATGTTATATTTTTATTTTTTGTCCTGCTAAAATCCTAATACAGAAAATCCTTTTGAAATATAAAAAAAAAATAGATGCTTGGACCCAGTCTATTGGGTAAATAAGTTCATTTTAATTGGAAAAGACATAATAATCAAAAGTAAGTGTGATAATGTATTTATAAACTATACGTGGGAAACCTATACTAGCCTCTCGCAACCTAGTCGGGTTATATTAGTATATAAAAGAAAGAAAAAAGAAAAAAAAAAAAAATGTTGCTGGTGTGGGTCACGTCGTGAGGACGCCACACTGGTATCAATGCCTCAGCCGACAGCTTCCGTTCCGCTGTGGCGTCAAAAAGTTGGGTGGAAAATGGTCCGTTGGATGAAATCCTGACTAGAGATAACTGGCATTCTGAAAATACATTTGAACGATTTTATTGTAAATAAGTAAGAATGTCAAAAAATCAAAATTCAGTTACAAGTCAATTTAATGCAGTGGATGAAATATATTTTATATTTCTATTTAATTTAAACTACTTAATTGTAGTTTTTGTTACCAACTGTTGCTTATTCCTGTGTATTTGAAAGGTAATTGATATTACGTTACTGAAAATGCTATAATAGGTTATTTTTATGTACATCTCCCTGGCATTGTAAAACAATACCACAAGTCAATTTATTTTAG
The DNA here is from genome assembly GCA_944452665.1 of Stenoptilia bipunctidactyla. NCBI lineage: Eukaryota > Metazoa > Arthropoda > Insecta > Lepidoptera > Pterophoridae > Stenoptilia > Stenoptilia bipunctidactyla. The sequence continues at coordinate 12,405,290 of OX101738.1, forward strand.
GCTTATTAACTTTTATTCGTATTCACATTGACGTCACCACCACACCAGGCGATATCAAACACGTCTCTCAAGTATTATTAGGCTTCAAATTAACGGTCAAGTTATTTAATACCAACGTTTTACCTAAAATTAAAACGTAAATTAAATCACTTACCTTAATTTGAAGCCTAATATTTTTTAATTCTGCCTGGTTACACAACGACTTCAATGAGTCAAAATCCTAACGCATTCAGCATAGCTGCTACCTGTGTGGTGGTGGGGTAAAGAAAGAGAAGGCAATAGACTAGGTATATGTAGGAAAGAACGTGCGAAAAAAGGACAGAACGATGGTATCTCTCTCAAGTATTATTAGGCTTCAAATTAAGGTAAGTGATTTAATTTACGTTTTAATTTTAGGTAAAACGTTGGTATTATTTGCCAGATACTTTTACTCTATATTATGTTACTTTGAACCTTTATCTTTGGCAAAACACCATCATTGAGTTCGTACAAGCCGCAGAGCTTAAACAGCTGTCGTTTTGCAAGTTAAGGTAAATTTTGCAACCGCGAGCGAAGGGACCGACCGACCGTTCAACCGACTTCCAAAAAGGGGAAGGTTCTCAATTCGTCTGTACGTGTTGTTTGTTTTTTTTTGTGTCTTTGTTACACGATATTTCGGACAGTTATGAATCGATTATAAAAAATCTTCATATGTTAGAGGATACTTCATAGTTGGTCCCATATAAATTTTATCGAAATCGGTTAAGTACTTCATTGAAAATTTCCAAGTGTTGAAAAAATATGTATGATTTCGGAGAATGTTTACGTTGATGGACATTATAACTCACCCAAAGTATTGACGTGAAGTCGGTTTTTTAACGCCCTGCATTCGTTGATTATTGATCAACAATAACTCCTAAACTATTAAGTCGAGAGCAGTGAATCTTACACCAATTTGTTAAACTTCTCAAATATTGTAATGGATTTAGAAAAAAAATATGGGTCTACGGTGTGCTTTTCACACAATTTTAGAATAAAACGGCCAGATGCGCTGAGTTTTTGTAAAAAAAATAATTTTGTCCTTTCGGCAATCAACCAAAAAACTATTATTTTAAAGATTTTTTTATGTTGTCACTTACTAGAGTAAGTTTTTTTTACCTTTAAAACAATACGTACAACTTAAGCCGCCTATGTTTTACAATCTTTACTTTGTTTTATTACCTGGGAGTGAAAGAAAACATAGAATGTGCCAGCTGCTCTACTCTTGCCGGGCATAGGTACTGTAAAAATCAGTTAAGGGACAGTCGTTTCTTTGACTTTTTTGTGGTCGATAGGCTGATATCACCGCAATAGTATCTCCCCATCATTATAATACCTCAAAATGTTGTTACATGTGACATCAGATGGTTTTATAGCCTCTGGTGATCTGTCTACCCCATAAGAGATACAGGCATGAAGTTATGTAGGTATGTATGTTTTACAAACGGTGATGAATTTTGCTGAAGTAAAAAAAAAATGGTTGCAGATTGGCAGGCTTTTCGATTTGATGTGGTATTTTCGACGATGAAAAAAGTAGTGTGTAGTAACTGCCCCTCAAGTTTTATTACTACATGCGCGGACATACTGTACCTACATCTTATCTTACTTATATTATAAATATAATATTTAATTACTAATATAAGATAATATTGTCTTAAGTTTTCGCGATTCATACTATTAAATAAAACACTTTTTAACCGGATTTATCGCGTATATTTACATTTTAAATTTTGACTCGACGTATTGGTGTCTTTGCAGACCCCGTGGTTAAAAAAAAATTAAATGTAAATATACGCGATAAATCCGGTTAAAAAGTGTTTTATTTAATAATATAAGATAGATAAATAATACCAACTTAAGCCATATAATACAGGCAGAAAAGTATTTTACAGAACTGAAACCTTGGGTCAACGCATCTAAAAAGTCTACAATCTGTTATTAAGCATGTCCATGGGCCTTGATGCTGCTTACCATTTTACTGGCCCTAACATTAACATTAACGGCGGCCTGATTTCAAATTTCATTATGTTAGCCAAATAGCTTGTAAAATTTGTAAGCTTTTGAGTAATGTATGTATTATTTTTTTTTGCACACATATGTATTTCATACATATAACAATATGATACGGGTCTATAGTTGTAAAGATCTGAGAATAGATGACTACTTTGCCATAATACGTAAAAAGAACGCTTCACTCATGGCCAGGTTGAAGTCCAGCACTAATAGTATATTGAGAATGTTTGCTAATAAACTGGAGCTTTCAATATGGAAGCACTTTATGTCTGTTTTAGTTAATGTATAATTTTTAAATCTATTTTTTATTCCCTTTTTTGTATTACTAACATAGTTTTTTAAGTTGTATTACTAACAAGTGGGCCAAGATGCCACAATAAATGAAATTTATTATATTATTATTTATAGTTGTAAAGAACCCGTTAGCTACCGTTACTTAACCAAAATTATGGTTAACTACCGATAAAATGCCGTTATTAACGGTTAAATATCCGACTGCGAAAAAGGGTAACGTTTTTCTTTCTTTTCTTGTATAGTCAACCTCCTTGCTGAAGAAAAAGATCGATACCCGAAACAGGTTTTAAAATTCATTTAATTTGTAGGTGATATAATAATTTTTAAAGCGACATATATACATAGCCCAATTCTTTAATTATGTATGAGTAATTTTATATAAACCTAAATAATTTACGTAAATAGGTATCTAGTTATTGACTTGACATTGTCGCGTCGTTTGAACAGAGTGGCATCGTCGCCATTTAGGTATAAGCCGCGCAGATAAAGAAAAAAGCTGTAAATGGCGACCGATGTCATATGCCGATGTGTCAGATATTTAGTGTGACAGTTACAGTCAAACCGCGCTGACAACGAAAATGGATAAAGTTTTTATGTCTTTTCTTGTTAACTGACTTCGAAAAAAGAGGTAATTAATTCCACCCGTATGTATGTAATATTTCCAGAATTGCCCAGTTTTCGTATATGTTAGTCTATATAAACATATGAATGAAAAAATGTGCCAAATTTCAATAGTGTATGTATGTTTTTATGTATGTATTCGCATATCCCCAGAACTACTTACACGTTCGATTTAAGTAATTTTTTTTTGTTGTACTAGGTATTGTTCAACTTAGGGTATATCATAATCTCATCAAAATCGGTTTAGTAGTTTTTGAGATAGGGAATTTCAAACGACTTTTTTTTGCCAGTCAAAGCATGCATCATTGCGCAACTTGCGATTCACATTTCAATCCGTTAGCGACATCTCGCGGTGGTATTTAACCGTAATAAGCATATAATGCGGTTAATTAACCGTTAATAACGAAAAATGCATATTTAACCGCATGGTTAAAATCGTTAATAACCAGCTTCGCATCTATTCGGGTCACATAGGGCAAATGGCGGCCTTATCATCAATCCATATGATTCACCCATATGTCTTCTTAATATGTCTCACCCATATGTCTTCCCATATTTCTTTTAATACAATTTATCGAAAACGCAACTTTCGGAGGTTTTGAAAAATTCATTTTCGGAACACAGTTTTGCGTAATTTTCATAAGACGGACATATTTGAAGGGTGTTAGAAGGGTATTGTAAAAAATCTTAATGTCTTTGGAATAGCAACCTTAGATATGTAGGCTCCTGGCCTTTATTAGAAGGAGCGTTCATGGTTTTGGGCGTGTTTCTATACGTTCAGGGGACGAACAAGGTAAACGACGTGGATTTCATATGAACGTGTATTCAGTAAACTATTGTCACAACTCTCATAAGACAGTCCGTGCTCGTAATGCCAAACAGCCAGTCAAGATTCCTCAATGCTCGTTATTTACTCTCTTATTCTTCATCATCGTGGCTGTCGTGAGTCACTAGCGTGGGTTTTGTTAGATCAGAGTGCGACTATATTATCGCCTGCCAGGCACACTCTCAATTTATGGGCGTCGCGCCGTCACATAAAAAAGTGTACAAATACAATTCGTGACAAATGATGAATTATGACCTAAACATGGTGACTGGTGATTTTCGGATACTCAAGGAAAGCACTCCGTTCTCGATTCTGCGGTGCGAGCACAGAACTTTATCGAATCGTATGTTAACGAATGTTCGTATAGTATGGAGTCAGTTGCAAGTTTTTAGTAGCATTGTAATTTTTTATTTAACAGTTATTTAAGAGTACAACATGTTTACAAACATTCAAAATTAACAAGGCCCACATTTGTGTAAGCTGGCCGTGCGGCAATGGATAGATTTCTATTATTGCTAACAAACCGTCTTATACGAACATTCGTAACAATACGAGTCGATAAAGTTCTGTGCTCGCACTGCTGGTCATAATTATTGTAATAAAAGTAGGTATCTATCTAAATGAATTAATTGAACACCGATACATTAATGTAATTTATTGCCTACTGGTGAAATATCCGTTGGATACGCATTAGAAATAGTTAAATTATGAATAAATACATGTGCCTATTCAATATTGGTTCCATCTACTTCTTCTTCAGGTGGCTCTCCACTACTGGAGGTTAGCCATCAGCTCAGCGAACTCATACCTATCCAGTGCTAAGAGAAATAGTTTTGGAACGCTTTCTTATATTTGTCCACTCCCTGATATTTGACCAGAATTAGTAATTAAAATGAACTGTTATCTTGGTAACAGGTCGAACCTCTGCACTGGGATCACGGGTAACATTTCGATTTAAGGACTTAAAAAAAAACAAGCTTTATAATTTGTGACATGATGTTTATTGAAATGATATTAATTAATATAAATAAAGCTATCTATATAAATAAGCTGTACATAATAAAAATTGATTGCTAAGTAAACAATAGCGCTAAGAAATGCATAAAATAGTAACTTTCGTCTATACAATAGTAACAAAGTGTATATCGGAAATGCTTAAAATTGGTAATAATTATATAAATCTGTTTCTGCATATTTGTGTTTGAGGTCCAAAAAATATATGCTCTAGTATATATATTATATGTCTTATATGTTAAAATAATATTCTATAGTGCAGGCAATGGTATTTATATTACAGTTTTAGGAATTGAATCCTTTAACGAAATAAAAACTTGCAGGCTTAATGAATATAACTGAAATGAATGAGCAATGATTTATAGGAAAAAGTAATAATGACAGGAGTAAAATAATGGAGATGATCTTTTTATACAATTATTTATGTTGGATTCTTAAAAAAATGGTACAAATTCTACTTGGATTACAATTTTGGCACTACTATAAGACACAATTTTGAGGGTAGACAATTACTTGATTATGTTTGGTAAATATAACAATAATATTTAGGTACAGGCCGAATACACTTAACCTTACATTTACATAAATTTATCCTTACAAATATCTTAAAACATTTTTGTGAAAAATACAAGAACGCATAAAGCAAAAAATGCAATAAAATTGTTTTAAGGCAGTCATTTCAGTCTAATATAAAATACAGAAGTCCTTCACCGTAGACTAAAAAGAATGCTCAACCCAAATGTTCAATGTGATACATTTTTTTTATTGCTATAAATAGTAAATAAAGTTATGGCGTTTTTGATCACAAAACGTATAGCATAAAATAGAACGTATTTTTACAAACAAAAATGTTATGTTTTGACTTAGTTCCATATTTTATCCGACTTTCTTCAGATTATTTAGAAGCTTGCTTGGTAGTGTAATCGTAAGAAAATGCTCTTGTGTTATCCAAGATAAAATGTTTATTTACTCGCAACATTTAAAATACATAGATAAATATTGAAACATTTATTTTCTTATGTATTGTTTCGGGCTGAACATTCTTTTGTCTTCAAAAATAAGTTTTTACAATATACGTACAGTAAAGAATTAGACCTAATAGAGAACTTGCACATTTTAAAGTTTATTTACTTCGTTCGATAGTCACATTATTTCACAGCATTTTCTTTATACAATCCTTATGAAGATATTCTAAGGAAGATTATTTTTACTAAATCAAATGTCACAAAAATTGTTTTAAACGACATACGTTAAAATAGTCATGATGCAAGTTCTCTATTCACAACACATTCATAACAAGAGTAAACAAAACATGACTTAGTACATTAATAATCTTTAAAATAATAATTTAAGAAAATAATAAATTTATTTAGACTATATGTTCACGAACCAAATTCACTTTCAATGGAAACAATTTTATATTTGCTACTTCCAAGAAATTACAAATAATGCACGAAAAAGAGATCTTATATAAGTTTATCTTTATTAGATTTATATGAAAATGCCGCTAAACAAATAAGAAAAAAATATAATTTTATCAATTATTCAATCTTACAAAGGGGTTTCGATACTAATAATGCTTATATTATAAAACTATATTTCTAGGCGTATTTTTATCAGTTTTATTTTAAATATATAAAATTAAATATTTGACACTATAATATTTCGCAGACTTGCAATAATCATATTATTACATGCTATATGTTTTGTTAATTTTCTACTTGTATTGTTCAAACAAAATATATATTTGACAAATTATCAAAATTGGTCAACTTTATATACATTCTTTGTTACCTAATGGGACGTAGTAGAATGATTTCCGTGTTAATACTAATTTGAAGAAATTATTGACAGTAAAAGTGTTACTTCATTTCTATTTTTTTAATACTAAAAAGGCTGTAATATTTTTTTTTGTTTTTTTTTTATAAGTCACTGGTTTCAAACTTTTATTTAAATTCAGAAAACTGTATTGCACATTCATTGATCTTTGTAGGTGTGGTTCCTAATGTGATAAGGTGAATAATAAATTAAAATAATCAATTGAAAAAGGATACTTTAAATGTGGCTTCTTTGGTCGTTTATTGTTTTAGAAAACAATTTTAATTAGGGACCAAGAATTTTTACGCAGGGTTTTGTTTGCGCTCCACATTCTTTTTTTTACTCATATTCATTTTCACTTCCATTTTTAAATATTTACACTTCGACACACACGCACTCGCAATAAACTAGAACTATAAACTAGTGTTATTGATGCTCGTGAGTTCATAATGCGAGTAACTAACGCCATTAACTAGTATGTGCCTAGTATGAGGAGTTTTAAGAAAACCTGATAAGTACTCTAAAAGCAAGTAAATCTAAGCTTTATTCAAACTAATAAAAATCTGAATTTATGCTTCATGAAATGCATTATAAATTAACATGTGCACGTACACTGTTTAAACTTAGGTAAAAAAATTAAAATAATTGAATCCAAGTTCCCAGACGTTTGAAATATATCGCGAAAAAACAAACGCAAATTGTTAATGAATTACTCTTATTTCATTCAAAAATATGTATCAGTCTCTCTATAAAAGCGTTTGGAAATTCAACATGAAGAATAAGTAGAAAAAAAAACCTTAAAAATCATGTGCTACAAGGACAATAAACATAACTGTCTGGTACCTATGAAACCAACCTTTACCACAACATGTCTTAATACAAAAAAAAGTTAACACAGTTCGAAAATGGAAACATATTGTTACCTTACACTGGCATGAAGTGCAACCACACTATAGCCTGAACAGAAAAAAAACAATTGTGTTTTTAAATTAGCGCGGCGGCGGCAGAAGTTCTACGTAGTTGGCGGGAAACAGACCGAAGACGCCTTGCGGACCGAGACCTTGCCACCAGCCAGCGTCGATTTGTTCTATATGCGTAATAATGTCGCCAGGGTCGAAGGTGATTTCGGATTCATCCGCTGAAATATTTAGAGTAAAGTATAGAATCACGAAAATTAATACATTATAACATTACGTACGTAATATTACAGTACGTGACGAACATGAATCTAGTCAAGTTCCATAGCTGATGTATGTATTTTTCATGAATAAGGCCCGTATTTTGACAGCTTCTTTAAGCGTTAGTCATAACTCAAGCATAGATTTGCTGTTAACTCTCCATAGAACACTGTCAAAAGTTGCCCATTCAGAACATTCAAGTGTAACTGAATAAGCTTTCATAATTCGAACCTTATTGTTACATATATTACTTCCATACAAAAACATAGAATGTGCCAGCTGCTTCTCTTCCCGGGCATACTGTAAAAGTCGGTTAAGGGACAGAGGTTTTATTGGCATTTTTGTGGGCGATAGGCTGACCCCTTGTCACTGCAATAGCCTCTCGCAATCATTATAATACCTCATTAGTCAAATCTGAAATCAGTTGGTCTTATAACCTCTGATCTTCTGCCTACCCCATAAGGGATACAGGCGTGAAGTTACGTATGTATTATTTTTATTCAGGAAAATAATGAATATAGTAGGAAAAGTGTAGAAGTTTAACAAGAACAAACTTTATCCAAATTCAGTAGAGCAAATGAGAATTATGTTGAAAAGTATTCTAATTACGCACAAAAATTGTGGGAATGTTGTGTCATTTGATTCAAGCATAATGTGAAAGATATTTTAAAATAACATGTTAAAACAAGATACGTATGCTAAAAAAATAAAGTTTAAGAGTAAAACCCGACCACTAAAAACACCTACGAAACAAGAAAATACTCTTTCTACACTTTTCTTTTGAAACAAGAAAATTTCAGCGGAGTATTTTCTTGTTTCTTACTTTTTTAGAACATATATTTAGAAATCGGGTTTTAGTTTTTAAACTTTTTCTACTTTTTGAGTAATAGTGTTAACATATTTGAACTGTGCTAATAAAGCTTTTTCATTTGATACCCCACACGAAACCATCAAGAACTTTTTTTAGTTCTTTACTTTATGCCCCTAGATGGCGCTGTAGTAAATGTAACGTGACCTCGTGAAACCTATAGCCAGCGGACAATCAAGAGGCTTCCAACGAAACATCATGTGTATTATTATGATCACTAGTTTAACAGTTATGAGGGAACAGATCCATACCGGAAAACAAAGTAAATTCACCAGCGATTTAAACTTTAGTATTATTTATCCTAGATAGATGTCGCTACTACACATTTAAAAACTCACCAGCTTGGTAATCATAAAGGGCCCGTGCTGTAAGACCTGGGTCTTCTCCTAGATCTTCGTATATTGTGCCCTCTTCGTCGTCCATACCCTCTGGAGAAACGTCTACAAGTAATAAAAAATAACTTTAAATTAGAAATAAAGATGGCGACGCGCACTTTAGATCCTTACAATGCGGCGTTCGAATGAAAATAAAGCTACCAAGATCTAACAGCAAATTACCTTTAATTTTATCAAAGGAATGATTCATTGTTTATTGGGTATTGATGAATGAAAAACTAAGCATAACAATACAACGCTAGTTAATTATAATTTGTTAGAAGAGAAATCACTGAACATTTCTTACGTAATATTTCAGAAATTTGTGATGGATTTTTTGAATGGGTCATGCATCATCTTCTGTTTTATCGTTATTTTTTCATCACGCATTTCAAAAGAATTTCATAATATATTCAGATTTTGCCGTTATTATGAAAGCGACGTATCGTATTTAGGTATAATCTGTTAATATTGACAATTATATGGTCAATATTAACAGATTATATTGGACACCTTTGTGTTCAATTATCGTATGAACTGTTTTAGCCGTAGGGTTGGTACAATTAACCCCCGAGGTGAAATATAAATTGTTGAAACATTGATAACAATTTGAAAAAATTTACGTTTCACCACTTGCAGTATAGTTTTTATGACTACTTCCGCGTTTGACCTTAACGCTCATCGCACGATCACAACGAAAATAAAGAAACCCTGGCTCTTCACTAACTTCACAAAATAAATTACCCTATACTATGTATTTCCATTTCTCTACTTTCTCGAGGATAGCTCCTGTGAAAACTTGAACGAGCATCTTTTTTACAATATGTATGCATTATTTTATAAAAATATGACGTTTACACGCGTACAAGGTTATAACTGAGTCGGAGAAACTAATAGGGATGGAGCTATATCGATAAACACGATAACAGAATAATACTGACGGATACTTTTGTACAAATTTATTCATTTATATTTCATTACTAGATGTTACACGTATTAAGTGAAAAGTCGTCGTGGCGCCATGGTTACTGTGCATATCAAACGATATCGCAGTTTAAGCGCGCAAGGCGCGGCCGGTATTAGGATGGGTGCCCGCCGATCATTCATTTCTCAAGACGACTTCCGTGCTTCGGAGGGCACGTTAAGCAGTTGGTCCCGGGTGCTGTATACTTGTATACAGTAGTCGCTAGGGTTTGTCAGAAGCCATTTCGGCACCCTGAAATATCTGACATCCACCAACCAGCACTGGGCCAGCTTGGTGGATTACGGCCTAAACCTCCTCGTCACCCAGAGGAGAGACTCATAGCCCTGCAGTGGAATTGTGATGATGATGATGATGACACGTATTAATTCTTGATAGATAGTGCTAACTTCTTTAGATTTTTTTAAGTAGGTATAGGAATAATAACAAATATTCTTATACCGAAATAATCATAACGACAAGTTATCTTTATTTTATTTATTTATCTTAATCATCATCTGATGAATCGTTTGAATGCGATCGATATCATTGCTAATAGGTCTCAACCCTACAACTATCACATTAGAAACTGTCATCGAGATAATAAAGAAATGGAAATAGTATAGCTGAAACTCGTTATGTGGCCCCTAAGTAAGTCTTTATAAGCTTGTGTTATTAAGACCACAATGCCAAACTAGAGGGTATTCTAGTATGAACTAAGAGCCGAGTCTATTTAGAAAAGTTCGTTCCGTGAACTGACCCAAGTGGGACTCGAACCCTTTTCGCACCACAAGCGACCAATGCACGGAGGCCTTCCTACCTAATCTTCATAGTAATAGAATGTGTTTTCTTGCACGGACCTGACTCTTTATAACATACTAGCTGTAGTACCCGCCTATGCTCACGTGCAGTATAGCTTTAAGTTGTTGATGTTTTTCCATTGAAGTCTTTAGAAATCAAAATTTTTACCAATTTTTTTGACAAGATCCGCGATATCTCGTGTCAAATCAAACATATTTATTTCTATAGTAACAAGAGCGTTATTAAATAAAAAAGGCATATGAAACGAATGGTGGTTTTTAGTCGTAAATATACGACCTTGGCGGAATGGACTCGAAAATATTTGTCGGATATATCCGACCGTGGCGGTTAAAGGGTTAAGAAAGTACTGGCTTCTTATAAAATATTGCCGTATTACCGCCGGCACGGTAATATGCTGTGGCAGATTTTATATGAGACGTGGGCCCCAGCCAGGCAGACTCCAAGCAGGAGTCACTCGGATTTGTCACGTTTTACGACACGCTTATCTTGGAGCGGTAGATAAGGTTATTCTAAGATGACCATATGTATATTAATAATCCTGAGGCTTTTACGGGAATCCGAACAATAATTGCTTTCTACAAGTAATACGCTTGTTCTAAGTGCAGGACTATTATAAGCTGAACTTAAAAAAAAAAATGTAACACCTCATTCGCTCACAGATTCTTCGGGTTCTTGGGTTCTTATTTATACAAAAAATGTTATAAAATAAATAATTTATATCCTCTAAATATGTATTTATGCAAAAAGGTCGTTTCAACGTGGTTACTGGGGCTAGATTACGATAAGACTGAAATCCTGTTATTAGTTGCAATGCAACCTAAATATCACGAAAAATTCTATTACTAGAACTAGTGTCATCTTTCTCACTTATTCATTGCACTAATTATAACACGTTTATTTCACGCTGACTCATTACAATAAACCACATACACTACTTGCAGTGTTGTCGCCATTAGACTATTATTTAAAATTATAATTATGTTAAACCAACCTAATCTTATATAATTTTCCGAAGGCCTGGAGTCCTAAGTTAATTCCTAAATTATTATTCTTTTTATTCAAGTCTTTTTTTTCTCAGCTGGTTTCTGGTTCTGATTTAGTCCGTAGTTACGGGCATACGCCAAGTAACTGCAGAATGTGTTGTGTTGTGTGTATAGGTATAAATTCTACTCTTCAAGCTGCAGGAACTTTCGCACTATTCGACAGGTGTTTAAGATGGCGGCTTTTTGTAAATTATTTAAAATATTTGATTCCAGAGCTAATAGTTTTATGTATTGGTGGATGGATTTCGGAACTAAACCAGTAGTAGAGATTACTATAGGGACGACGTAAACCTTATCCTGTTTCCAGATTCGAATTATTTCATCTTTAAGATCGGAGTATTTATTAATCTTCTCAGCTATTGTCTTTTGAATGTTGTGGGTGTTTGGGACTGCGATGTCTATTAAGTACGTGGTTTTATTAATTTTATCTTGTAAAGTAATATCCGGTCTATTATAGTGAATGGTTCTGTCTGTGAGTATAGCTCGGTCAAAATAAAGTTTATAATGAGTATTTTCTAAGATAGTTTGTGGTGAGTATTTGTAATAGGGTATTTTATTATCTGATATAAGTTTGTGTTTGTGTGCTAGATTTTGATGAATAATATTGGCAAGTTGGTTATGCCTATGAGTATAGTTCGTCTGAGTAAGGTTTACGCATGCTCCTGTAATATGTTGTATTGTTACAGGTTGTGTATGGCATTTGCGACATTTATCGTTAACTACTGTTGAATCTTTGATATTATTATTCTTATTATTTATTATAAATTGACACTTATTGAATAAAAATCTGATCAATCGCAGCAAAATGAAACGTTTTTTGTTTTACGTAACTTAACGCGTTTCCGACGCTCAATATGCAATGTTTTAAAATATTTATATACGAAAATTCTTCATATCATATTAGCAACGTAGCATAACTATAGGTTATTGCAAAAATTATATTAAGAGTTCACATTCCATAAGACAAACTCGTCGATTGGTTCGACAAAAAATCTTGTTAGCTACTTCACTCAGCTTCTTGCCCGGGCTGACATCTTTGGTGAGAAGCCGACACAATATTTATAACCGTTTTTGAAACTATTGCTATTACAAAATTGATTACTGTAAAACTTTATTGATATTATTTTAAACAGCAAGAACACAAGTTTTATGGTCACTCTAGGGTATAGTGATTAATCTTAGTAACATGCTGAAGGTCTCTGATAATTTAACGTAGCAATAAAAAAAAAAAAACTTTCTGCCAAATAATATGTTTTTCAAAAGTGCATACTTTCTAAGATATCATCAATCTTAACATAATGAGGTCATAAATTATCACCCTTGTAAAATCTCTTTATCATTCGTTCAACTAATATCGGCGAATTGTGCCTGTGCATAGGGATAGAAAATGCCACGTTGTCATACTTCGTATAAAGGTGTTTTACATAATGTTTTGACTTCATTGAATTATTTTGTATGAAAAATAAAAACAAAAAAAAAATTGAATAATTATTCACGTCTTATTTGATTCTATAACATGGTCCCCCATTAATACCCTAGAGTAATGGGAAATCAACAGGAACAACTTGTATATGTATTTATATTCTAGGTTCCTCCCTAGTTCGCTACATGGTATTTCATTACACAAGCTCAGCTTACTTTGAGGTCATGTAGTTGGTGTGATTGTCTGGGTATTTTATTTATTTATTTATTTGAACCAACTGATAATACACTTCGCAAATTACTAATAATTTTAATATTTTCTTATTACTAATGCCAAAGTTGCTTTACAATTTGCGTTGAAATATGAATTATTCAAGAATCTCAGAATGTTATCTTTTATCATTATACTAACTAGCAGTAAGCTTAAATATCGATATCATTTATTTATTTACTCTTTATAAAAAAAGCTCCAGACAACCTAAACATATTTTTTTATTTGATAACAAATAGTGAAGTTATCGGGCTCCGAAGTTTAAAGAAAAATTAAAGGAAAAGGCTTACCGTCAAGCGTAGTAGTGCCATTTTGGTCCTTTTTATAATTGACGTTTTCAATGACCGTGTTCTGCCTACTCAGTTCATTCCTTCCATTCTCTTCAGCGTTCCCCTTGCTATAGGGCGATCTCTTGATCGTACTGAACTTATTATCACTGTCATCATCATCATTTTCATTCGAACTCGAATACGAAGCATCGAACATATCATTCTCTAGAATATTCTGTTTTACCATCGCTTCACTTTGTTCTATATCTCTATAATTGTCTTTGCATTCAGAGTAGTTTATGGCACTGAAAGAGCTCGGTTCGTTCTCCGTACTAGGGCTTAAGTCAGTCGGGTCGATGATTGGTTCGTATTGTATCTGCGATGGACTTTCTAAGCTCATTTTTATTTTGTCTATGTTTTTGAGCGGGCTTGCTTTGGGTTGTTCTTTATGTGCTTCCTGTAAGGTTTCTTTTGGAGGTTCCTGTTCATTTTTAATGTCTAATCTGATTGGTGACTTTATAGGGGATGTGGGCGTGGGTGACGTGTTGGTGTTTTGTGTAAATGTGTTAATCCTTTGAGTTATGATTGAACTGCGTACTGGTTTTTCTGGTACTGATGAATTCGATCTGAAATATATTACATAGTTTACAGGCAAAACATTTTTTTCATTTTCTTTTTCTCCTTGTCTACATAAACTAAACTTACCGGCTAATATTCATCTGGCCTTGCGCTAGATTATTCTGGAACACAGCTCGAGCCGCCGCGGTTGAAGAGCCAATCAACTGGCGCGCTTCTTGCGAGCGCTGCCGTCGTAAAGCATCGCTATTGGTTGGACTTGTCGGTTCAGGAATCGCCGCCCTATGATTGATAGGTAGAATCAGTCAGGATTTTTTTTTGCATGATTGTTAGTTAAGAATAAATTAATAAAGTTGCATAAGCAGTATGTTTAGTTTAAGAAGTTGCTGACTTTACAGTTGCAGTCTTTACAAATCAACTTTTTCACCGACTTTTTGACAAAAACCGTCTCTCGTCACTAGTCCTAGAGTCAACCGGTGCAAAACTGGTCAAAATGCAAAACTAGTTCCGAAAATGACCCCGAACATACAAACTAATAGACATTATTAGACGTAGAGATAATTTATCGTGAAATCTTAAAACAATAGTATTGTCTTAATTACAAAGTTATCTTAGTCTTCCACTCAATAAACCGATACCGGCTTCTAATATTACAACGTCTGATGGGGTGAGCGACGAGGTCAATGGATAAAGAAGTCAGAGGGAAAATATAAAAGAGATTAGTTGTCGATTGAATGATCAAAGTAAGATTTTACTAAAGTTGATTAAAAAAGTTGGTTTGTTACGCGATTATTTGTTCAAATATGATGCAATTTTGAAGATTCTTTCTTTCATTTGATAGAGGATACTTCAGAGGTGTCCCAATTAAATTTCATCGAAAACGATAGAGTAGGTACTTTTGGAAAAAAAAAATTGAATGAATATGGATGAAAACGAAAATTTATACGTAATTAAATGTCGTTTATTCTCCAGCCAAAGTATTGACAAGCATTTTTTTTGTGAAGTCTGTTGATTATCTCTTAATTCTATCAGTATAGACAACTAGCTCAACAGCTAATATAACAGCGTCCATTTACATTATACAATTTCCCTAAGTGTGTACACTAAAGCCCCAAAGTTAGCGTGTGTTATGGAAGCCACACGGTAGAAATAGGGTATATATTGTATATATTTTTTTAATAAAATATGGATGGGACGTTTGTCTTCCATGACACCTGATGTTAAGTGAACATGAAGACTAAGGTGGTACACGTCCATCCACGAGAAACCTATTCACTCGACGCTTAAAAGTACTAGGACTATACTGGTCAGGGAAAATAGACGCAGGCAGTTCATTCCAAACCTTGGCGACCCGTATCAAAAAGGAACTGTCAAAGCGCTTAGTTCGACTTTTCGGAATATCAACCACATACGGATGGAAGTTCTGTCTGCGTCTAGTAGTCCGATGGTAAAAGGGTGAGGGTTCTTATTATATCGTAGAAAACACCCAGTTTTTTAAACGCTAAATAAACCTGTCTTTAACCTCAACTTCTCGGGAACTGGCTCTTCATAAAATGCTATCAGAACAAATCACCACCGGTTATATCTGTTGGCAGACTTTATGTCACGGGTGGTCGTTGGCCAGGCGAATTTGTTATTTCCCATATTGACCTCTTACAATGGGCACTTTTAAACTGCACCACAGAAGTCGACAGCTTCCTAATTACTTACTTTTGCTCTTCAACTTGCGCTCTTTTCGCCGCTTCCAAAGCATCTCTTCTTCTTACTTCGTCTTCGGATTTTTCCTTTTCCTGCAAGATACCGATCTATTATACCTACTACAAAATATTACATAAGTAGTTCAGTATTCTGATTTTCGAAAAAAATTTGCGAGTAAAATCCGAAACCCAAAGCGATATTGATCTCGGGCCCAAAAGCTGCTTAAAACACGACTTACTTTAAGTACGACCTAAAGTAATGACAAGGAGAGAGCAAAAAGACGGCATAAAAAATCCTCTTGGCACTCTATCAAATGATGATAGAATTCGGTTTCCTCAAGAATATCTTGCTTTTCTTTATTTGTAGCCAAAAAAACCGAGAGACGTTCTTTTTTTTTCTATCTGTATTGTTAGTATTATCTATACTAATATTATAAAGAAGAAACCTTTGTATTTTTGTATTGAATAGGCTCAAAAACTACTGGACCGATTTCAAAATTTCTTTTTCCATTACTTAGAGGGATTCTTCCGAATCCGTATAGGCTACTTTTTATCCCAAAAATCCCGCGGGAATCGAAATTGCGCGGGTAAAACCGCGCGCAACAGCTAGTTTTCTATAATTTCAATGTCAGTTTCAAATGAATGTAGGCTCCAGGAGGAATCAATTAATCATATCATTTTTATGAAAGAAAACATATTTTCGATTTTTATGTTTAAATTTAAATTCGTCAAAACCTGAATTAAAAAAATGAATGGCTTCGTTTAATTACCTCTTCTCTTCGTTTTTTCTCTGCTTCTACTCGCTTTTTTTCTTCTAACTCTTCTTTCATCCAAAACTGATCCCTCTCTCTTGAATTTATTTCTTGCACTGAAATAATTGATTTAAAATGATCTTAGCGCAGTTACTTTATGATTTAATATTGCAAAAGATTTCTTAGAAACGTTATAAATAATATATGCTCAGAGACGACTAAAACCTTTTAAAACACAATATTTTTCGTTGTGTTTTAAACTAAAAATTAAACTATTTAACCCTTGATAATAATCGACCTCATAGTTTCAAAATATTTTTTTAGATCTCATCCAAAGTTATTTCATAAGGATATCAAAGAGTCACCCGTACAGTTGCAAAAAAATCCGTTTTTTGTAATATTTCCTTAATATCTCAGGGTCGGTGTTCATCTGTTATTTTTGTGTATCTTTTGTTCTTATTCTAGAAGTTACTAAAGTACGTTTAAAACAATGGTTTTTGCCATCGTAGGTATGCTTAAAATAACAGATCAATTGCGCTGATATTTTTCTCGTTTCTAGATGTTTTACTGTTATCAGTGACGACTTACTTGCGGCTTGTTGTATGTTGTTAATTTAACAAAACTATAGGCTACACTGTAGCTATGATTAATAAACAAAACACGGTTAAATAAATGAGTATGTAAAAATTCTAACGAAGACCCAGTAAGGTTATGAAGAAAAAAATAAATATAGAAGCCGCAATTTAATAATTACCTTTACGTAAACGACGTCTCAATAATTTCAACTCCTCTGCTAGTTCTTTCCTATAACGAACTACAGACAACGTATCCTCTACACCATGTCTACAATTCACAATTTTCGTCATTTTTATTTAAAAAGAGACACATTAACACAAACTAAACATCACTTCTGCGACGAAGCAACGCCACATACGAAATGTTATAAGAACCGAACCGAAAGTTTACATTTGCATTTTTTAATACATAAACATCGATCAGTAAGTAAACATCAATTGGGTGTTCTTTCCTGTAGTTATTATGAAGAATACAATGCAAGCGCATCCTAAACTGTCATCGGAATTTGTATGCGTTTTGCGAATGCGGTGCGTGCTATGATTACAATTGAGATAATTGGCAGCGAATTGGCACAAGTCACTGCATCTATTTTCTATTAGGTGACAGCGTTTGCTTAGATTATTGAACTCTATTTATTTTTGATTTTAATTTATTGTTAAATCTGTTTATTAGTAAATCTTTAGGCAAACAAAACTACGGACTGGTTTTTTAAGTTTTTGATAAACTATTATTTCGAGGCTCTCACGATACCTCTCATATAAGAGGGTTCAGTTAATCCCATAGCCACGATGTTGACCTTTTACAAATCGTTGTGCCTCTAACCTATTTAGAGTATTGAATTTCCTTTAAACATCCCTCGAGTTGGGAGGGGCCGATGACCTGCACTGTTTGGGATGATTAACGGCAGTTCATTATTAGGATGGTTGTCAGGAGTTCGAAACGGATACGAGGATTAACGGTTTGTTACGTAAATTAAAATCGTTCGATTTTTTTTGGAAATTTAGGGTTTTTCGGTGAATTGTTCAAATCAATGAAAGTGACTCACGAAAATATTATTCCTTGCACAATAGCTGTCTGGTCTGACTGAAATAAACCCAAACTGTACAGTTCTTTACTTTTTACTTCCCTTAAAATCAAACGCAAAAAAAATACACAACAAAAATAAATACACAAACTGACTGACTAATTGCGTCTTAGGTTTGATTGATGAAATATTAGTTAAATTAATGAAGTTAAGATAAGAAAATTTGGATCGATATTTGTTCCTCAATCACGGCAGAACTGCTCAACGGACCTGGATGAAATTTGACTTTCGCTTATTGCTAACCTAGTACTATTCCAGACTGTACATGCCTATTGCTGTTACCTAGTGCCCTTCCAAATTGTAACTACCTACTAATTTTTATTCCGAAAAAAAAATCGATTTTAACGGAATGGAATTATTCAAAGAAAAATTTTGATTTCGCACCTTGACATTTAATAACACAGTTTGTATTGTAAATCGTGTAAACTACTACTAGAGTAGTAAGAAACTCGAGTTTTTTAGTCTTCATTTGGAGTCGTTTTTTCAAGACTTTGGGGACAAGGACAAGGACTTTGACTCTGAGTCCTTTGAGTCTTCTGAGTCTTCCGACTTCTTTCGAGTCCTTTAAGTTCTATGAGCTAGACTGAGTCATGATCTTGTCTATGTATTATATTATCCTATGTCGAGCGGTGTTTGCACCGGTGTTAAGAAAACAGCTTACTTACGTCTTCCTGTTGGTACGTAATCCGCGAGTTAAATTAAATTGACCTTAAAGTAAAAGTTGTGATGAAACATTGTGTCATTCTAATTTTATCTTTAAGTTTTATTAAGCTGTTTTATTGCTAAAAAAATGGAAGAAACATTCATGAGGTCTACTGAAAAGTCTCTGAGTTATTTTTGGCATACCTCAAGTCTTTTTACAAAAGACTCCAAATTCTGAAGGACTTGAGCTCGAAATTTTATTTTAAGACTCGAGTCTTCAAAAACAGACTCAAGTCTTATTACATAGGACTAAAAGACATATTTCACAATGAGAAATAAAGTTTTGAAGCAAATGTCCCATTGAACAAAACTCAAAACAAAGACGTGCGGGCGTCATCTAGAAGTGAACCAAACCGAAATAGTGCGATTCAATTACACCTAAGCAATTCAAGTATTATAGTCGTCAAATCACAGTAGGTAATATAGTCGTTCAATCAAAGTTCTATCACAGATTTCCTTGTCACTCAGAAGGATATAACGCAACGAAAATAAAAAGACTACTGTATTGTGAATGAGCCCGCGTTTGACCTCACTCTCACATGATGGCAGGTGACGATGATAGCACACAGGTTTAGGAAAGAACCGACTTTGCATAAAAGTTTTTTGGACCACATAAACGCGTAGGCGGTAATAATTGCAATCAGACTTTACATTTTCAGCGTGACTGGTGGGTCAATTTTGAAATTCAAGGACGTGATAGTTTGAGATCATACATGAAGAGAAAAAATAAAATAAACAATAAATATTAATTATTTACTGAGTAAACTTAACTGAAAGTTACGAGTGTCGCGATTGAGTCAGGCCTAAGTAAGTAAGCTGTCACAAAACTTTATTTTTTTATAGGCAATTCCAATTAAACATTAAGAACCTACTTTTATTACATAATTATGACCAGAATCGAGAACAGAGTGATCTCCTCCAGTATCTCAAAGTCACCAGTCACCCTGTATATGCCCTTCTGCTAGCCAGGCAGTTCCTGGAGGGTGTCACACAGACTAGTCGCGTTTCACGACACGCTTATCCACGGGTGGTCGGCTAGATGCGTGTTGAATCTTAGAATCTTTAGCATCGTTGAAGTGCTACGGTTAGACGTGCATATGAAATACCAATGAAGACAATGAAGAAAATCTATGAAGTCGTCAAGTTATCATCTCACTTTGGCAGAATGGCTGATTGGATCTTGATGAAATTGTGACCAGAAATAGTGTATAGTCTGGAATAACACATTCGCTACTACTTTTATTTGTTGTAGATTTGTTTCAAGGTTATTATTATATTATTATTTCGAGGTTTGAAACTAGATGACGTGCTAAGTATTTTAAATCGCTCAATAAACTTTTTTTATGGAATTGCTTTTCAAAATGCGAGATCCCACATATACTAATGAAAACTTTAATGCGAATGAGGTCGCGGGCAAAAGCTAGTTACTCATACCTATGGGTTCAATTCAATTCTTTGGACAATATGGCAACCAGCCGCCGATCAACCAGGCAAACCAGGCTATTACTGCTAGTATCACATAATGAGACAGATCCAGTATTGGGTATGATTAAAAGAAAGAAAGAAAGAAAAAAAGAAAGAAAGAAAAAACGTCAAATTAGAAGGTCAAATATACAGGGTGACTGGTACATGACCCGCCATAGGCACAGTGCGTGATGGGATCATCTATACATATAATAAAATGGTAGGAAAGTCAAAACTGAACATTGAATATTTTTTTAAAATAATACTTGGGGTATGATCTACAATCGAAACAGAAACAAAAAATATAGTTTTTAGAATTTTTGTCTGTTTGTCTTTCCGGGATAAACTCAAAAAGTACTGCATGGATTTACTTCAAATTTGGCATGAAGATAGTTAAGAAGTCGGGTCAACATATAGGCTACATATTATCACGCTAGCAGTGTTATAATCGTAGGTGCGTTTGGTGCTGCATAGCGTTCACGCAGACGACGTCGCGGGCAGCAGCTAGTATGCAAGTATGATCTATGTATAGCTATGGGTGAAGTCTTTTAGTTTTGGAGATAAGTATAATTTTGTACTTTTTGGATTTTTTTCCAAAAGTGTGCCACAACCTTTTTTTCATTTTTGTTTTTTTATAGAATATCTTTAAAGAGTAACTTATACATATTTGTTTTAAACTTACATTTTTACATACAAAAAATATGTAGCCCTTGAAACATCAGAAAATGGAGAAAAAAATTTCACACATTTAAAAAAAATCAGGATGGTTTTGTAAATTTATTTTGCTTTAAAAAATTTTTTTGGTCGATAACCTTTCCAAAAATACCAAATTTAAAACAAAACCACATCTCATTTCACTGAAAAATTCTCTTAAGTGACTAATGAGAGTCGTTTTTCATGTGTTTTATTGTTCATTTCAAAGTAAAGGTACACTTATGTAAAGGTCAGGACATGGGCTGCTATGTTTTGTCATTTTCATGCTAAGGTGCACCCTATGGCAATCTTCCAGGATTATTTATTTTGACATATAAAGACTCATGGCTATGTTAAAAAATTTTTGATTAGTCTTATTTGACCTCTAACCCATGCTGAAGTGCTTTGTTTTCTGTCGCCATAAGATCTTTTTCATTGTTCTTGATCTTTTTAAATATTCAATTCATAACAATCAATTACAGTCATACCTGGATTAACTTTCTTATAAACAGTTCCTACTGGACCGGTGGGGGGATTTTCTTCAGGCCGATTTGCTTTAAAGTTAAATGCTGCTCCAGCATTGGACAACTTATCAAGAATAAGTTTTTCATCTAGGTCATCCTCTGTCCTTGCATGCATAATCAAATGGTAACCAGTAAAAAAGTGGGCTATGTGTTTGACATGATTTGCACATGTTCCTTTTCGAACTGTAGGTGCTCCTTCACCCTGTTGAGGATAAACATAAAATTATTTTAATACTAAATAATAAAAAATAAATTAAAAAAATCATAAAACCAAAAACAAAATGAAAGCAAACTAATTATTTCTTTTTAAGAAAAAAGTGAACCGCATTCAAAAAACCAACCCACTAAAAATGTTTAAATAATTTTTATAAACGCCATCCTATTCCTGTTTCTATTCCATCCATATAACTACCCCGTATAGTAAATTTCTGCCAAAAATTAATTAATATTAATGACTGTAATAAGAACATTAACAATTTATCTAGGTAGGTATTTACATAGTTTTTGAAGTTGATGCCTTTTTTTTTGAATTCGGTTAAAAAGAGAAATGAAGAGATAGGTAAGGGGAAAGTAATTTACTAGCAAAAAACATAGTTATTAAGTAAAATATGAATCAAAGCAATTCAACAGTTTATCCATAGCCATTTCAAATATTGTGAACAAGAACAGCATGTAAGTATATTAAATGTTTTCAGGCCCAATTTGAGGTCTTATGACTTGAATAGCAATATCAGTAAACCCAATGATATGCACTATACAAGGTGTTTCTGTTGATTTCCCATAACTTTAAAATTTTGCTCCTTACTAAAAATCAATACTTTTTGCCAAAGAATATGTTATTCAAAAGTGCTTAATTAGATATCATTATTCTTAATATAACAAATTCATAAATTATCACCCTTGTAAAATCTCTTTAATATTAATTCAATAGACGCGTGTCACTGAAGCCATACAGTAAACAACAAAAACATTTTAAACATCGAGGAATGTTGCATATAATGTACAATGCAAAGAGTTATGAACTGTACCTGAAAAAAAGGGATAGAAAATGCCACGTTGTCATACTTCGCATTCAAGGTGTTTTACATAAGATGTTTTGACATAATTGAATTATTTTGTATGAAAAATAAAAACCAAAGAACATTAAAATAGAAAAATAATTCACATGTTATTTGATTCTATTACATGGTCCCATTAATACCCTAGAGTTATGGGAAATCAACAGGAACACCTTGTAAAGGCCCCTTGGGTCCCTATTTTTTTTTTACTCTCCTGTCCGTCCCTCACTGGGTTGTATCTCATGATGGTGAACACTGATAGTTGGATAGTTGAAATTTTATTTAATTTATTTATTTTATAAGTGTGTCATATTAATGATTATTAATATGTTAGTTTCTAATATTCTTCATTCTAATCTTTAGTGTTTAACTCTATGAACATGTTGGTAACTTTAAACTTAATTTTAACAATTTCACATACCTGCCAGTTGATAAGAACATACTTGGATACACTTCCAGTCGGAACATCTACTTTTAAAAATGCATACTGTATCTTTCCACTGTTGAAATCATCAATAAGCTCTATTAGGCCATCTTCACCCTTGCTAACGAACTTCAAGTCATTAGTTTGACCATCATATCCAAATAGGGCCCTGGAAAAGGTAAGAAAAATTGAACATTTGTTTTGAGTAGAGTAACTTTTCTTCTAGCTCAATATAAATTACCAGAGTACTAACTAGGATATTGTAATTAATAACTATGTAGGTAATATCATCAAGTGTTCTGCAGGAGGTAATCACATAAAAATATAGTAAAAAATTCTTTATTTTATTCTTAATTTTAAAAAAAGTTTACATGATTAAGAAACATGTATGTTTTACATTATACCAATGACTCATCAATATCTCATTGTGAATATATTTTTACTAACGTAATATACATAACACTCTTACAGGATTAGCGATGGATAACTGTATATTATGTATTTATGTAAAAAAGTAAGAGTAAGAAACTCTAGCTGTACAAATATTACCAAAATATTTACTAACAAGTTACATGGGTCGACAACCAAACAACATATTTAATCAAACATTTTAAACACGAGTTAGTCCTCTTATTAATATTGCCACAGTACCTGATATGATTTAATAATTAATAAGTCCTATTTACTGCAATTAGGTCGATGAGAGATAAGTAGCCTTACCAGTTTGTCTCTGATTTCTCATCCAAAACATCTTTCCAAGCCGCAATGAGATCATTTTTATATTTTTCTAAGTTTATAGCCATTTTACATTATTTATAAACAGTCAAGATAGGTAATATTAGAAAACAACTAGAAAAAATGCGTAATATCTTCCCAGGCACAGAAACTAATCACCAATAATTATATTTGTCAATCATTTCACTCCCTTTCTAGAAGTCATCAGTCAAAACTACTGTCACGCACGCACGTTACTGAGATGTCAAGAAATATCCCGGACTAGGACCATTAGTCACCTGAAAAAGTTTAAATTTAGAGAATAAAAGGATGAATTGGTCAAATCTGGTTTCCTAATTGCAGCAAAATATGAAAATTGTGGATCAAAAAAGTGAGATACGAAACCTGGAATTCAAATAAACAAATATTCTAGACTAAACATTTTGAAAAAGCAAAAAAAAATAAACAATCGCAAAGTACTCGGATAAGCGTGTGCTGGTTCAAATGCACACATTTGCATAATCGGTAAGACAGAAATGGAACAGCAGAATGAAAAAATAGTTAACTTATTCACATTAGTTGGCGCTCATGCCAAAGGGCTTCACCTACTCTTACTAACGGAGACGCAGATCTGCGATCCGTCATTCTCGGCATACCTTGAGTCTCTCACGCGCCGTGGTATGCATGTATGCCAGTGTCGCGATCTGTTAGCAGCGTCTCCGTTACTTGGAAGTGCCGGACCTTTCAGTTATGTGGGTTCACATAGATACCGGCCTTGACCAAGTGGTTTACGCCGGTTTAAACAAATAAAATAGAACAAGTTATACCCAGAACGCTTACGGGTGGTCTTTTTGACCCGTTAGTAATCACCAGCAGGTCAACTGGGTATTTGTATCTGCCTTCATTTTTATTTAGTGTTGATTGGTAGTTTATTCAGTGCATATATAGTTTATTTTCTGAAAACGTGGCATGAATGATTTACCTTTAAAATACAAGAAATGCAGATAAAGAGGACATGTTCCTCGTAACACTAAGTGGTTCAGTTCAGCATGGAATTGTATCTTGAATTTATCTTCATCAAAAGTAACAGAATATACAATACGTGGTCTGAGCACATAGGTAAAACAATAAAACGAGTTCCAGGGCCTACTTTACACGCCAAAAGTCAGTAAAGGGAGGGCTGTTTCAGCATGGAGGCTTCTTTTCATTCAATCTATTTTGAAACATATAATTATATGTGTACCTATAGAAACTGAGGCTTGCTTGACAACAAAAAAGAGACGTGCACGGTACGAGACTTGTCATGAAATCTGGAGCAAACCTTTTTGAGAGTAGTAATACCGGGCAAACCAGAGTGGCAAACCCAATAAAAATGTTATTTTGCTGAGCAACATATTATGTACAAAAGTATGAGAGATGGTAAAAAAGCTTCCTGACATGATAAAATTTTACAACGATACGAAATTTTGTGTCGGTAATTTATATCAGATAAATAAGTTACACAAGGCATGCTGGTTACGAATAAGTCCGTAACTTTTGGAATAAAACACAGATTTTTTGTAAATAAATCATTTTAATTTTCGACGTAGTCTCCCTTGAGCTCTTTACACTTTGTCCAATAATTCTCGAACTTTTTTATCCCTTCCAAAAAATATGATTTGTCGAGGTCCTCAAAATAGGCCTTTATTTGCGAGATGACTTCATCATTGTAGTCAAATCTTTTTCCACCAAGCCATTTCTTCAGGTTTGGGAACAAGAAGTAGTCACTCGGAGCCAAATCTGGAGAATAGGGCGGATGAGGGAGCCAAATCTGGAGAATAGGGCGGATGAGGGAGCCAAATCTGGAAAATAGGGCGGATGAGGGAGCAATTCATAGCCCATATCATGGATTTTTGCCATGACAACTGCACATGTGTGCACTCTTGCATTGTCTTGGTGGAAAAGAACTATTTTCTTGGCCAAATGAGGTCGGTATTCTTTCACATCGTCATTGAATCGGTCCAATAAGTTGCCATAATATTCCCCATTGATTGTTCTTCCCTTTTGAAGGTAGTCAATGTGGATTATCCCGCGTGCATATCATAAACAGTCGCCATAACTTTATTGGCTGACAAACCCACCTTAGCGTTCTTTGGCGCCGATTCACCCTTAGAAACCCACTTTCTTGGCTGTCGTTTAGTCTCTGGTGTGTTGTAATGGATCCATGTTTCGTCCACGGTTACAAAACGGCGCAAAAACTCCTCCATATGGCGATTACACAACGCCAAACCTTCCTGTGAAGTTGTTACAAACGCGGCACCCATCTTGCGGAAAGCTTTCTCATGCCCAAGTGATCCTTCAAAATTGAAACCACTGAGCCATGCGAGATCCCTACGGCTTCCACATTCTCTCGCACTTTCAATCTTCAGTCGGCCATATCGTGATTTTTTTCGATTGTTTCGGGTGTAGAGACCTTAACTGGGTGTCCAAGACGTTCGGCATCTTCAGTGCTTGTACGGCCACAACGAAATTCAGTAAACCACTTTTTACCATTGAAATCGACGGTGCAAAGTCCCCAAAGTATTTATCAAGCTTAGCCTTGGTCTCGGTAATTGTTTTTTTTCGCAAAAAATAACGCTTAATAAGCACACGAAATTCACTTTTTTCCATTTTTTCCTCAAATTACTGGGTAGTCCGATAAAGATAGCTGTCAAACCAAACTAACTGACGCAGCAAGTTCAAATTTTGACAGGAGTCAACTGACAGATGCCTGTTGACAGGAGCAGTGTTGCTTTTTCAGTAAAGAGGTCAGAAATTCAAAACATCACGGCCTTATTGACCCGCCCAGGTAATCAAACGTAAATATGGTAAAAGCGGCTACACACGACCCTAAAATCACTGGCGATATCGGGACAGCGGTAGTGGGGATGAAATCGGCTACTACTCTACACACGTCTCTGCCAGTCAGTACGAAACCGACCGTGCAACAGACTGCTCGTTGTTCCGAGATGCCGCCGACACTCACAAAACAGCAGAAAATAGGCATTGTTTTGGCACTTACTACGGTGCCACCTAACCAGAGACGAAAAAGGAAGAATATTAAAAAACAGTTGTAACTCTTTATCAAAATAAATGCTTACTCCTTTGCTGTTGTGTATTATTTTAAGTTCCATTAATAAAAAATTATATCCTTTCGTTCACCCCCTTAATTGTTTATTTTTAAAAGACAGACATCCTTCTAATTGTTGAATTATCTTTGTCTGGTTTTCATCTAATTTTTCTCTTGTTCTCAAGCGCAGACTGAAATCAATCCTGATTTCGCTACACACGTACTGACAACGCTCCCTAGACGATAATTGTCCCTAAATCGTGAGCTCGCTCGGAACGATTTAGGGACGATAAAAATCGGGTAGGATTTGCATACACACGAGACGATTTATGATATGATCTAGGGTCCTCCCCACCACTGTCCCGATATTGCCAGTGATTTTAGGGTCGTGTGTAGCCGCTTTAAACGTAACAAGCGTAATTTTGTTGAACACTTCCTATTCAATTCTCAAAGTATTTTATTTGTTTATATAAAACTAAAATGATTTTTGCAGTCACAAAACTAAATGGAAATAAACACAAATTAGGCAAATGTAATTTAAATGCCTATCAAATGAAAGGACTGTGGCGCTTTATTTCAAAGATGCGGCCGAGTTGAATTACTGTAGATACCTGTACCGTGGTTCGGGCGTTCTAATGTTAACTGCTATATCGAATGATATGCACAGGAGCTCCTTGTCATCATAGTGTATAATCAACCGAGGGACGCCCACTGCACAAATATCCCAAGTCGTCACTTGGTCTTGCATTGCCTACATGCAGTATCTACCGGTGACCTTAACTATCGGTGAGATACGTAGATAGGGCAGATAGATCATCGTTCCACATTGATGTACCTACCTGCCTACACTCTGTCTCTCAAGAGAAATAAAACAAATAAAATATTATTATAAGGAAGTACTTCGTCATGTGTCTTGTTGGCAGCTATTTTAATGTTTAATAAGTACCTATTCTAAGGCTTTTATAATTAATAAGTAGCTACGGTGAAAAGATCTGATTTCACCAAAAGAGTTTTGGTAAGTACGTGACAAAAATAAAACAGGAAACTGCCCTGGCATGGCATTCCGATTGAGCGTAAAAGTAATGTTACAAAGACTATCAGGTTGCAATAAGCACTGTTCGTACAAAGATTGGGTAACTTAGCTGATTGGAGATTTGGGACATAGGATTTCCATGTCGTTTTTTCGTTAAACTCTGAAGGTAATGTAGATGGCTAAAAGAGACAACTTGTAGGTAGGCAAATAGAGAATTTTTTTTTGATAATAAACCTTAAATTCGAAAATAGAATTTCCAATACTTATAGGTTTTATGTTTTCTATAAGTACCTACGGATAGGTAGACGTCTGTCAGGAATGTATACGTATGTGCATTTTAATATATTATTTATACTCGTACCTACAACATACCCTTAATATATTTTTTATAACAACAACTTGGCTATGATAATCATTCTAAGTAGATAATCAACAAACGATAATTTAGTAAACCCAACGATTAAACCTTAGGTACTGCTCACAAAAACCATTAGAAATCGACATTAGTTTTGAATTTACGAGTAGGTAACCCATCGAACATTATTATTCAATGCAGGCGCGGTCGCAGACTGATATTTTGAAGGTCACAACGAAAATAACCGAAAAAATGTGATTAATAAAAATACCCGGCCAGGACTCGAGCCCCGGAAGCTCAGTGGAAGAGCACTCGTCCGGCAAACGAGGGATCCCAGGTTCGAGTCTTGGCCGGGTAATTTTTATTCATCACATTTTTTCGGTCATTTAAGAATAATTGAGCATTATAAATGCAAAAACTTAAAAACATTAGGTCGCAACGAAAGTTTTAATCACAAGTTTAGGTTGTCTGGTAGAGATCGCTCTAGAGCGATAAGACCGCCTTTTGTACATTGTCATCCTTTTATGATTATCTGTATTTTTTTTAATAAACAATAAAGAGTAAATAAATAAATAAATAAATAAGTATATTTTTCTAGCTTCTTTTCTTCTAAGAGGTTCTTCTTTTCATGATTTTGGGAGTGGTCATGTCCCCTGTGACCTCCGCCCTGGGACCGCGCCTGATTCGATGGTTTTTGAAAAGGAAATCAAGATTATGCCTAGAATTGCCTATAGGTATACAAACGTTGAGGAAGATCAATGTTGAGGAAATAGCAAATACCTAGTTACTGTTTTATTCAGTAAGCAGGTAAGTACTTAGTTTTCAATTACAAAAATGCAACTTATATTAGTAAAGTTAAGAATATGAATTCATATTTACAGTCTCCGACTCGTTGCAGAGTCGAGGCGCTTAAGCCGTCAAACTCCCCCTTCAAATTAACATTTAATTTTTAGTGTAAGTTCGGACCACGCGTAAATAATATTTGACGAAACTTAACAGCACACGGTGATAATATGGTATTAACATATCCCCTACAATAATATACCTAGGTAGGTTCACTATGGTACAATTAATACATATTCAGCGTAATAAAGGATGAAATTATTGGATGACTTAAAATACGCAAATTGCTTGTGTTATTAGTTAAACACCAGACAAAAGATACTTAAATGATGCAAAATACAATACAAACCAACAAGTCTTACATGATTGCAATACATAATGCTTGCATTGATAGTGCGGGAATCTAACCCGCGGCCACTGGCGTCGAGGTAGATGGTAGATAGTGTCCCCAAACGCCATGCACCAACGATCATAATCAACTGTATCGTCTGTGATCATAATACCGGGGCACGGCTTAATGATTGTAACTCTGGCAAAGACACTCGATAGTATCGGTGTTTTAATTACAAGTAGGTACCTAGTTGTTACTGAATCATCAACTTTACATAACAATGAGATTTTTTACAGTTTCATAATGACATAATAAAATAAATTACCAAAGGAACTGTGCGCGCGCAACTTTTGGCCTTGTAAGCAAGTACTTCATTCATCAACAACGTTAGTAAACGCGATACGTTGTTTACGGTCGAACGCGGCGTTAAGGCTGACTGCAGTCTGTATCCACTCCACAAAATGGTTTAAAAAATTAACCACTTCCGGAAATATGTGGAAGGACGTGAATGCGCGGGAAAAGGATAACTACATGGCACAAACAAACGGATCTTTTATTCCCGGGTAAGAGTTGATAACAAAAATTTTCTAATATTTATTTTTTACCTCGTGATTGAGCAGGATATTTTTTTGTTGATATTAAGAGTTGACAGAATATATAATGATAGGCCGGCAATTCTGGGATGCATTTTTTTTATTAATCTTGTTTTATTCAGAATGAATGAGAGAATAAAATTGGAGTCAGTTTCGTGTTCATTCTTTTTTTTTTTTTTAATTTTTAACATTAGTGACCCTCACAGGATTGCTCTTAGTTTTACAAGTTCATACCGCTAACAACTACCTACAAAGATGCATAATTTAAGATGCTATAATAATCACGTCAGTTTTCATATAAGAATTTTCTGTAAGTAATTTATTATTTTCGAAAAGACATCACTATGATAATTTAAAATGAATACCTAGCTACCATTGGAGAATCAGCTAAGATCATAACCAAATTGACTATTGGTTAACACATGCCTCCAAGAGTAGAAAAATTTAGCTCTACCTTTTTTTAATTTTTAAGGCTTACTGTTTCAACTCAGTTGTGTACCTACTGTTATAGGTACCTGAATCCTGAATATATACTTACTAACCTACCTGATATGCATTTAAAAACATTCAGGAAATTATAAAACAATCATAAAATCCTTTCTCTAGAGACTACTTCAAAAGGCCTATTTCTGTATGTCTTTATCACCTCACAGGTGTTAAATAATTACGTGGTTATTACAAAATAGTAAGCAGGTGATCTCGTTCAAAATGTTCTGAGAATAAAGTAAACAAATGTGTGGTCATGGCAAGTGATCTCATTGTAGTAAATGTTCTATTTCCCGCGTTCTAAAATGATTGTCAAATCTAGAGACATAATGAGCCGAATTCAACAATGCACTCACTCTAACATTAGGGCTCTTTAATGTTAAACTTAGAGGCCTTAAAATCAGTTTTTGTTAGCTTTGAGTTTAAAGTCTCCTAATTTGACATAAAAGAGACGCCTAAAGTTGGAGAGTATACATAATGTCAAGTTATATACATACCTACACATGCATACATAACTTCACGCCTGTATCTCTAATGGAGTAGGCAGAACACCAGAGGCTATAATACCATCTGTTGTCACGTTTGACAAATTTGGAGGCATCATAATGGTTGGGAGAGACTATTGCGGTGACAGGGGGTCAGCCTATCGCCCACAAAAAAATCTTCAATAAAACCTCTGTCCTTTAACTGACTTTTACAGTATGCCCGGGAAGAGAAGCAGCTGGCACATTCCATATTTTTCCTTTGCTCCCAGTCCAGCATGGAAGAAGAGTTAGTACTTTAATAATTATGTTAAAAAACTGCGTCAGTCTGCATTAGTTATCAGTTAATCTTATACCAAAGAGTTATGATAATAAAAGTAAATTATTGATTGAAAATAATGAGTTAACCTTGTCCATTGTCACTTGTTTGTACTTACTTCGTTATCGGAAATCGCTTACTAAGTTTTTAAATAATCAACGAATGCAGAGCATTAAAAAACCGTCAAAACTTTGGCTGAGTTATAATGTCATCAACGTAAACATTCTCCGAAATCCTACATATTTGTTAAAAAAAATTACATTTTCAATGAAGTACTAAACCGATTTTGATAAAATTTATATGGGACCACCTATTGTTTCCTGTATCATATGAAACAAGAATCTTCAAAATTGTCCGAAATATCGTGTAACAAAGACACAAAAAAACATACAGACGAATTGAGAACCTCCTCCTTTTTTGGAAGTCGGTTGAAAATAAAGAATAACTGCTAGGATGCTATTTTCCACGAATTTATTTAAATTATTTCTTTCTTACAAATTGAGTACTGCGGTTTCGAAAACTTTATCTAAACGTAAACAAACTTAAATCTATAAGTACTTACTTATAAAAGTAGGTACCCAGGTACTTTGTTATGAAATAATTAAAAAGTTTAAAGTAAAAAGCAACCTTTGAACATGAGCGAACATGAGCTATTATTTGCACTATATGTTGATTAAATACATTTCATGAATTGTCAAAAATTTGACAGTTCACCATAAACTACTCTTTAAAAGGCATTATTATATTATACAGTTCACTAACTCATAATCGTATAAACAGTACTAACCCCAACAACACAACTGCTAGGAGGGTGAAATGTCATATATGTCACCACGACTGTGCAGGTCAAGGTTGCCCTCCGTTTATTTTGGTATCGTGTTAAAGGTAGGTATTAAAAGGTCGAAAGAAATATGGAATTTCAAGAACCCATGAAGGGCAAGTAAAGGCTTATAGGTACAGTCTTGTAAATAAAAATTAAATATTTTATCTGATAAAAGGAATGGAAAACACGGTAAGTAGGTACCTAACATTATACTTTCAGAATTCCGGAAAAAAGCACTTGTTCTGTACCTACCATTATAGCTGTTCGAAACATTTGATATATACGGGTTATGTGATACTTGGCATTGTTAATCGTGTAGGTAGCCTGAAAAAGAAGTGTGATTTGCCCGAAAGATTAGCTACCTGCCTACCTGAAGAGTGTTTTTTTTCAACCAACTTCCAAAAGGAGGAGGTTCTCAATTCGTGTGTAGATATGTTTTTTAAGCTATCTAGAAATTCCGTAACGAAAAAAACCTAACACCCCCCACTCCGACCGGCACAGCGGTGATACTTTGATTTCATAACTTTACATGCGGGCTTTAATAAACAATCAGCGCCATCTACTAGGAACTTGTGGAACTTCATATTAGATCAAACATTACTGCATTAATAAAATAAATAAATAATAAAAAAAAGACGTGTGGCACTCGGAGACTGCCGCGGTAAAGCTATTGCATAGTATTTTTTATCAACTTATGAAATTATAATTATTTATTTATTTTATTAATGCAGTAATGTTTGATCTAATATGAAGTCCACAAGTTCCTAGTAGATGGCGCTGATTTTTTATTAAAGCCCGCATGTTAAGTTATGAATGAATCAATCAATCATTTATTTGCATAAAATATGGTACAGATTTAGGACTTAAAATAAAAAAAAATAGGTCATACATATTTTACCTTTTTAGGGCATGCAAAAATAAATGACTATTGTTCAAATTAACAAAAGTCTCAAAGTAGGCACATTCGGCATATTGTGATTTTTCCGTAATTCATTTAAGGTAATTTCCAACAAGTTAGTTTTAGACAAAAGACCCGCAATATTTTGATGAAATATTTTTAGTTGATTTGAGTTGCTATCATTATTATTATTTAAATTTACTTTATTTACGAAAAAAATTTAATTCATTATTTTCCAAGTTATTTTTTGTCTTTTTAAGAAAGTAGAACAAAATCGTCCCCTTTTTAATTATATCCTGAGTAGTATTCGGATGAGATTTATAGTTTGCATTTGAATGTCCAATTTTTATGTCTATTTTATTTTCAGTAATTTTTAAAAAGTATTACGGAATTGTTCCCTTTTTAGTTACACCCTGAGTAGTAGTTGAATTATATTTATAATCTGCACTTGAATGTATATTTTTAACCTTTGAATGTTTATTCTTAATATGATAATTAGTAAATGACAAGATTTTTAAGCTATTTTTCTATAATCACATTCATCAATTATTAAAATTATTTTCTTACATATGGCAAACCATGTGTAGCAAACGCAGTCTTGTAATCGTACGAATTTACTATTAAAAAAGTGTTTACTTAAATTATGTATCATGTCATTCAACTTATTTTCGTTAAGAAATCTATTTTTAATTACGCTCAGAAGTATAATATTGCAATTAATATATTTATTTAAAATTAAACATGTTTCTAACAACACTTTTGTCGGGTTTGTGTCGTGTTCACCTACGCAGATTATTATTTTGTCCTTTTCTTTCTTTGGGTCTTAAGCATCGTCAATATTTCTTCAGTGCTTGCGTAAGGTATAGTAAAAGATATAACTTCATATTTTTCGTAAGGATTATTAAATCTTGATCTTACTAATCTGTTACGAAGACCTTTACATTGCTGTCCACCAATTACAAAGATTCTGTGTTCTTCATGTCTATTTTTCTTAGATGTCACCAATACCTTATCCTCTTCCACTGCCTGGAGATTTTTTTTGTTTTTAGTAGTGAGGACTCCGGTTCCACTCGTAGACAATCCTTGTTACTCTCCTTCAATGGTGATGATAGTGAGTACGATGGTGATGGTGGCAATGATTGTAATTTCTCTACGTTTTCATTGTGTGTATTAGCTATTGTCTGCCGATGACAATTTTTTGTCTTTTTTTGTTTTGTTTCGTAGAGTTTTTAGTTTCAAGCGTTTTGGTGCACATATTTTTGAGTAAGTGCACTTGTCGAGATAATTGACTAACTTCTTTTTTTAAGCCAATGTTTTCAATTATAATATTCTCCATTTCCATGTACGTGTTTTCAAACTGCCTCTGTAAATTAATTATTTCAAGTTTCAAGTCTCCAGTTTGGTCTGCACTTATATCAGTCGATAAATTAAAACTTTTTGAAGCTGTGTCAAGATCAATAGTGTCTAGAGACAAATTGTGATCCAGGGATTCACATGAATGTGTGTGCGTGATGCTAGGCGACTTGGCTGCCGGAGGTTTTAAAGCTTTTTTCCTCCTAGTAGTGACGGTACTTATCTGGCTATTTGATGTACCCAGCTTATTTTTAGCTTTATGTTTTTTTTCTTGGCTTGGAGCACTTCCGTATACATTTAATGCACTGCCATTTTTTTTGCGCTCAGCTGTTAAGGTATTATAAAACCTTTGAGTCGAAATATTTTCGCATTCTTTGTGATAAATTAATTTACAATTTGTACATGTCAGGTTTTCATTATTCAATATACTCTTTTTAGATTTGTAAATTTTTTTAATGTCGTTTTTTGGTGTCAACATTTCTGTTTAACTTAGTCAATCAATCAATTTGTTTGTAACTGCCTTTTCTTTTATTTAATCCTCTTAAAACAAAGTAAGTTTCCAATATAAAAAACTTAAAAAAAATTATTTATAATTTTAAAAGGAGAAAAGAAAAACATAAAAAAGAATTCATGTCAATGCGATTATCAGGGCTTGAACTCGTAACTCTTGATCGGGAAAAAATTATCAGTTTTTTTTGTGCTCAGCTGTTAAGGTATTATAAAACCTTTGAGTCGAAATATTTTCGCATTCTATGTGATAAATTAATTTACAATTTCAGGTTAGATTTTCATTATCTATACTAATATATAAAGCTGAAGAGTTTGTTTTTTTGTTTGTTTGTTTGTTTGAACGCGCTAATCTCAGAAACTACAAGTGGGATTTGAAAAATTCTTTTTGCATTTGATAGCCCAACTCTTGAGGAAGGTTATAGGCTATTATTATTTTATCCCGAAATTCCCACGGGATCAAAAGTTACGCGAGTAAAACCGCGCGCGGTGGCTAGTTCAATATATTCTTTTTACATTTGTCAAATTTTTTAATGTCGTATTTTGGTGTCATCATTTCTGTTTAACTTAGTCAATCAATCAATTTGTTTGTAACCGCCTTTTGTTTTATTTAATCCTCTTCGAACAAAGTAAGCTTCCAATATAAAAAACTTTTAAAAAAATGTATTTATAATTTTAAAAGGAGAAAAGAAAACATAAAAAAAAATTCATGCCAATGCGATTATCAGGGCTTGATCTCGTAACTCTTGATCGGGAACCTTTAGACGTTACCACTCGACCACTCATTGATTTACTCAGATTAGCGAAATAAAGGATTTGTTATGAAAGCCAACTATTGTTTATTTATCTGTCAACTCTAAAAATTGTCATGTTGCCTAGAATGGATGCCTCTCGATAGATGGCGCTGATTGTTTATTAAAGCCCGCATAAAAGCGCAGATTTTTTCGTTACGGAATTTCTGGATTCGCTCCCCACGCTCAAGGCCCGCGATAGAATCTATGCAATAGCTTAATAATTGCATAAGTTGATAAAAAATGCTATGCAAAAATGCTTTACCGTGGCAGTCTCCGAGTGCCACACGTCTTTTTTTTTTAATAATTGTTACGCGATTTTTTGGATAATTATGAATCGATTTTGAATGTTCTTCTTTCATATGATAGAGGCTCCAGACTTCAGAGACTCCCATATATACTATATAAGTAAACCATATAAACTTTTATCTTTTGAAAAAATACGTATCTATGTAAACGGAGAATATTGACCTTACACATCAGGCAAAGTTTCAGTTTGACAAGGATTAAAAATGTTCTGCATTCGTTGAATATGTTTGCGATATGTTTCCGTTCCTTTGTATCTGGGGCTAGAATCTGAGCACAAGGATACATTGAAGAGAATAAGTACCTATACAAACAAATAGTAATCACTCAATTTCAGATAGACATCGTCCAAAAAAAGCATAAGATTTATTAAAAATCGCTTCTCTGTACATAGACATTCCATTCCTCCTTACTATAAGTGATAGATTTGTACCAAATGACATGACAATGACAGTTTTGACATTAAAAAGAGTATCACGACGACGTAGTATTACGACGACGACCACTATGACGTTGGGGTAAACATATCTGCCTCAGACGCCAGTGGTTGCGGGTTCGATCCCCGCACGGAACCAGAAAAAAAAAATGTGCCGTGTCTGGGTGTTTATCTATTTATGTATTTATATTCTAGGTTCCCCCTAGTTCGCTATATGGTATCCCATAACACAAGCTATGCTTACTTTGGGGCCATGTAGTTGGTGTGATTGTCTGGGGCTTTTATTATTTATTAAAAATGGCGAAATGTAAAGACGACCTGGCATGGCGGTTGTCATTTACACTAAACTTGTAACATTTTTGTGCGCCAGTAATTAAGCTTATTGCAATTTTTCGATATTTTTATCGATACCTGCATAATTTTAGCTACGTTGTGGTTTAGTATTCATTAAATATTCCAATTTGGAAACATTACCTTTACTTTGATATTTACGAAACTTAATTGCTTAATTTATCATAATCTCATTTTGTATTTTATATATGTACCTGAGTAGTATATTAAATGTACGAATAAAATAAATGGAATATTGTCACACCCGCTTATTTCAATCTATGTAGTCAATGCAGGTTGATTATATTTCAAGTGATTCCAATCTTGCTTCATTAATATCTAATAAACCAACGGTACTTATCTGTTTCGATAGTTAAAAAACTTTAAACGCTCTATGAACACGCATTCTTTTCTATCTTTGGTCTGATTTAGAGATCTGAAGACGCATAAGGGTAGGGCGCCTCGTGTTCAGAAGAAGGTCCTAAAGGACCCCGGGTCGGCTCGTGTCTGACTTGGTAGAATATCGACCAGCCGCACACAAGTCTGTCGCTGTAAGGACAATAAGTATATCAAAATGGGGTAACTGACATATTACCACAAGTGACTGCGGGGCACCCACTCAGACAATGCCACATCTATTAAACTGTCCATCATCCCTTCACAGTTGCACACAAGATGACCTAAACTTGGCTGCTTCTAGATAATGCTCTGACAGTAGCCAGATATTGGTAAAAAAACAAGTAGGTAATCATTGACAAGAGAGGAAGAAGATAGAATATATTGCTTATTGATGATTAGCTTGACAGGATATCTGTTAACTCCAACTCAGGGATAAAGAAAGTATGAATCCTCAGCATTGGGTATACTCATGCTGTTGAATCCATTATAGATGTTATCATAACAGGTAGTCGTATAGCTTGCATACATACTTATATGCTTATCTATCATGATACCTTGCTTGCATGCAGCAGACTACTTGCCCTTTATGTGGTATGTTCATATTTGTGCAATTTTACAAAATGTAGTTTATAAATTTTGGCACAATGGAAAATTTTATATTCCAGAGAAGAAACATATTCTCACATAGAATAATAAGTGTACAGAATCGAAATAAAAAAACAATTGAAAGTAAAAGCAAATAAAACAAAGCTGAAACTTTTAAGTACCTACATTAAAAAAAGTTAAAGTTGTAACGTAAGCCTATGTAAATATCCCTGTTTAATTCATCAAGAACCACCCCTTATACTAAAAACTCGGAGCATCGTAGAAAGGCGGTCAAGGCCTGCCATATCTGATATGCCAGGTTCCGGGTTCGTTTCCTGGCGTGTTCCGTCCTCGATTAACAAACATTTAATCCATTGAATTTTAAAGCTAGCCTTCCTGCTGCTTATCTATTAAAAACGAATGAAACCTTCATTTTATGAGTTTCTTGGCAGTATTTAAGTACTACTTGTGGAAATTCATTTAAGAACTTCTGCCACGAATAGGTGAAGTTACCATATTACATTAATGATTATGCGGTACGAATAAATCGAATCATAACTTCGAAATTTCCGATAAAGGTGGCACGTAAACAACAATCCTGTTTTAGATAAAGTTTAATTTGGTTTAACAATCAAGGGTTTGACGTTAAGAATAAATAAGTATAAGTTTTTTTTTTGGTTCTTGTGTGCCTGTAGAAGAAAATATAAACTTTATGTATAGGTAAGTATCCGGAATTAACTAGAAGGAAATATATACCCATATACTTCTCGTACACACATAGGTAATACTATTAGTAATAGGTACAATACAATAACAATACAATGTGATATGATTTTTCTTTGACGCTCTTCAGTTGACTTGTTTTACATGCATGCACAGTAACAAGATACGATATTGCTACTATTGTAATATTCTATTGATAATTAGCTGATTTTTGTGCTTCTGTGTTCTCTTAATATGTTATAAGAGACATAGATTGTACAAGCATTGCAGGTAGGTATGTCACCTTAGTTAGGCAAACCGCTGCCCAACCACGACAAGAAAAATGCAGGGAAAATGGACAGTGAACTCAAGTTCCAATATTTTAACCAGTACCCTTTCCTTCTATAGGTACTTAGTTATGGAATATAGAAATAAGCAAGACTGCGGCACCGGTACCTACAGATAGCGACTTATCAACTACTTATAGAGCCCATATTATACCGTTCTGTTTTTATTTTACTGTACCTACCTACGCAATACAATTTCTTTGAATAGTTGGCTCCAATTTTCAGGAGATAATTAGAAAAAAATATATAAATCCAATATACTGATATCACTTTAATCTCAACAAAAGAAGTTCTATTATAGAACATCACTTCTCTGCAAGGTCCTCCTCCATGGATCCATAAACTGCCGCCCAGTCTTGTGCTATACATATCAAAGTCGTAGTCGTACCATCACCATAGTTTTGTGGGGCACAGTTTACTCTGAAGTCTCAAGCCACTTGTAAGAAAAATCACACGATTTATGTCATTACATATTCATTATTTTTGGGCATTGTTTAAAATAGTGATAACTAAATAACCTCCTACTGGTGATGATTAATAAAAGATCGACACTATAAGTAGGCACCTAATTGTTATTTTCGTAGAACCATTAGTTAAGTAAGTCCGTTTTTTTAGGAATTTTGGTTACAATAATCATTAATTACAGAGATAAGAGCGCGCCGATCACTTTAGGTGAGATTTAACAATTTCTGCAAATAAATTGATCTCGGCTGGTTTAGCTGCTACGTTAGCAATAAAACGTAAAAAACAGAATATGCTCAGAATATGAACACAGTACAGATATCTACAGTAATTCAACTTCATACAAGCGGACGAAACGCGAGCTATACCTACGCGGCTCAATCAAGCGCTCGGCATGCGGCGAGTCGCGTTAATATGCGGATAGTTTATACTTTAAAATTTAACCCGGGCGCCAGACTTAGCTTCAAAGATTTGCACAAATCTTTGACGACTTTGCAAAGTCATTTGAACACATATTGACGTAACCTGCCAGACTTGCTTCGCAAACACTTTTCTCCACAGTATGCTAGTAGACAACAAACAAGATGGACAACGATTTTGTAGACTTAGTTAGCCTGTATTATTTGTATATATGTAATTATATTTTTTATTTGTTATTTTTCGGGTTCCATGTACATAGTTGCCCCTGTAACAACTCTACAAATTCCAGAACGCACTCGCTGCCCCAGTCCATTACATGGCCGCATGCAGTGTAACATGCACACAACCGTCCCGCTCAACAACGCTCGAGCAACTGGACACTGAACAAGTGTGGCAGGCCACGCAAACATTTGCACACATT
Organism: Stenoptilia bipunctidactyla; assembly: GCA_944452665.1. Taxonomy (NCBI): domain Eukaryota; kingdom Metazoa; phylum Arthropoda; class Insecta; order Lepidoptera; family Pterophoridae; genus Stenoptilia; species Stenoptilia bipunctidactyla. The sequence continues at coordinate 12,445,676 of OX101738.1, forward strand.
CAACTTTGAACGCTTTGATGTGTGGAAAAAGACCGACACCGGATGGCAAAATGCAAAGCTTTGTGCAAACGTTGAATACATATGCAAAGTCCAGCGCCACACATTTGTTCAAACATTTGTTCAAACATTTGAAGCTAAGTCTGGCGCCGGCCTAAAAATTCATCTTTTCAGTCGAGACGCATGTATTTTTCGGTCACTAATTAATAAGATCGATTTGTTATTCAAACGTAAACATGTTTTTTGACCCAAAACGTATTTTTGTTGAACACTTCCTATTGAATTGACAAAGTATTTAATTTGTTTATAAAATAAAAGTATATTTCCAGTCACAAAACTAAATGGAAGTAGGTAAAATCAAAGTAGGCAAATCTAATTTAAACGCTGAAGGCGGGCAGTCCTATCACATGTGAACGGACCACGGCGCTGCGCTGTAGGCATTTATTTCAAAGATGCGGCCGAGTCGAATTACTGTAGATATCTGTACTGTGATATGAATATACGACGTGTCACCAGGACCCGGTAGCTCAGTTGAAAGAGTGCTCGTCCGGCAATTTATAGAAGTGTGTTAAGACTCGATAGACTAACAGTTAGACAGACAAACTTGCACAGGGTCTTTTACAGTTATTTTCTCGTATGGATGTTATTGATTCATATGATTCATTATTGGATTCATACAGACATACGGCTCTATTTACCTGAAATCTTTGAACATAGGTATATGTAGAGAAAGGGAAAGTTACAAAATAATCAGCATATCTACAAAACTTTCTAAAACTCGTACCTAATTATTTTCCATTGTACTCTAAAATTCTAAATAGTTATCCAGAATGCAGAGTTTCTTCGGTAAAGCGGAATGTCGTCATGAAGGTTGGCGGCCCGCGGTGCCAGGCACTGCGCCCTATCTCTACCTTGCATGGTATAGTACACGACCTACATACAATTATAGATAACACGGCTGGATACCTATTAATATATAGTAACTTCTCTCTATCTACCTAAATAACGAGATGTTCGTGATTTCAGCTCGTTAATTTGTGTTTGCAAAAGTTTCGCGCGTATGAAAAGATATTAGCGGCGTGATAGCTGGTGTAATAAGGTAAGTATAGGGGTGATGATTGTTATGAGAAAAGTCTTCAGTGTGTTTGAAATGAGTATTTGATGTTTAATCTGCCAAGCTATTTATTTATTAAAAGTTTTTCTAATAATTGATGCCGTTAAGAAGAAAACCTATACACTAGGTTTAGGCACATTAAGAATAACACGCACACTACCCAATATCAAAGAACTGCGTGTCGTTTCGAAAGTAAAAAGCAAATTATTAACTTATTTATTTATTAACTGCACAAATAGTTTGCAATCAGTTTAAAGCTAGCTTATTCTAATGACAATTTTCGTTTTGGTAGGAAATTTTATCCTACATACTCGTATATCTCCTTACTAAACTTAATTTCGGATATGATTTCGTTTGAACGTCGAACATATCAAACCCCAGGGGTTAAATTTCTTCTGGAATATCGAAAGGCATGGCGGAAAAGATAGAAATTCAAATTATGTTGGAATGAAATTTAGAAACCTGAAGCGATAGAAATTGACGAATATTTTGGAGACTGCCTCTGGACCAGTCACCTGCAGGCACGATATGCGATAGTCTCTAGGATTTTTTTATCGGTGACCAAATACGCGTTTGACTTCAATGTCCCCAGATGGTAAGTGACGATGAGGTCGAAGATGACAGCTCACGGGTTTATGAAGGACCTGGCTTCTAATAAAATATTGCCGGAACACATCAACGCGGGAGCGGTGAAATTTGGCGGCAGATTTTATATGAAGGGTGGTCGCTAGCCAGGCAGGGACCGGAACCGCTTACCCTTAAAGAGGTTTTTGATTGGGTTTTTCATAGACTTGTTTTAAAAAACCCTATCAACTTGGTAACCGTATCGAAGAATTACCCTAATTTAAGGCTTACCATATCAATAGAGTTAGCTTCATGTAAGCAGTAAGCCTATCGAAAACCCTATTAAAGGTTACCGATTCAATAGGGTTTTAAAACCTGCAGGCAAATTTAATCTCTAAGAATATCAAATTATCAAAAATATCACCATCTATTCAATCTCGCACTTCGAATTATACTTCCGAATTCAACAGCATGCGCGGAAAAGAGATAGAAATAGGCAACCCTATCACAGGGTAAGCGCATCCGAAAGTAGTTAACTTTATTCAAAGTGTTGCCACGTCGATAGGCTTACCATATCAATAGGGTTACACTTCCATATGGTAAGATTTTGATAGGGCTACCCTATCAATAGGCTTAATCAAATAAAGGGGTTTTCCGGTCCCTGTAGCCAGGGGGACCATCCCTACGCGGAATTAAGTGAGGTAATTGCATAACAATTCACATGTTTCAACATTAGCCGTGTAAGATAAAACAAATACTTAACAAATAAGCTTCGTGAAATAAATTAGCTTCGCTATTTTTATTTTATTGTTCACCATACACATAAAGCAAGGTAGGCAGCCATTAAAAATTCATTTTCCCATTGAAAGAGTGATCGCCCCATTTTCTTTGCCTTAATCTGCTAAGTGGTACCTACGCGAATGTGGGTAGCTAGCTACCTAACTATTATTCAATGTGCGGTCCAACCCCTGTTACATAAGGAAACCAACTTTAAACGTAGGTATAACATATGGGTTCTGTCAGATAAAGCGACCGAAAACATTTGTATCTGACGATGCACATAAATTAATACTAACTCTACGCATCTGATATTTCCTCGATTTTGATTTTAACCGACTTCCAAGATTTCAACTTCATAGGGTTTCAAGTTAATGTAATTTGAAATCTAAGTGTAGGTAGCACATCCTTTGGCCCTAGTTAACTCCGCTAAGAATAGCCTTATTGAACCCTGGAGAAATGTTTAGTGAAGGGGTACTAAATTGAGAGGCTCCGCATGGTTTTACACGCGCGATTTTTCAGAACATAATACTTAATATCTAAATTCTAAGATATGTTAACCGCATCGAAGCTCACAATTATTGAATTAACCGATTTTCATGGCAGGTTTATATTGAAGTATTGGTTTTCAAGATGACTCCCAGCTTTAAAATTCGGCGAAATTGACAAAAACCCCTTAACATTAATTTCGGAACTCTTTCTACTTTAAAGTCAATAGCTAATTTTTAACTTCGTTTCCTAACGCCTATTTGTAGGTTTAACAACTTCTTAGTACCCAACGGTTTCTAGTTTGTATTGTAGTTGAGACTCACCATATACCTACCTAATTTCCTCTTTCTATTTTATCTCTGTTTCAGATACACAGGCCATTGTCCTATGCTGAAATTCCGTTTCGGTAAATGTTACGGTGACAACACTAGACAGATTCTCCGAGAAATAAGAACTCAAGGACTACAAAAGTAAGTCCGTATAGATTTTACGTCTTCGTAACACAAGGGTACGTCTGCCCTCTATTTTTCAAGGCAGTTAGTTACTAAAATTCCAGTAAGTACTTCAACTTACAACTGCGTATTAAGTTTTTGATGTTGACCTTAAGAAAATACACAACTTATTAGAATCTAAAAAAAGTTTAAATCGCTCAGTTCTTCTAAATTGCGTTCGGTACCTGCATAATTAAACAAATACAGTACATTATATGATCGATCTAACTATGTATTTTTTGTTTCCAGCAAGCCTCTTCAGTATCGTCCGAAAGACCACTACGAGCTCGACAACTTACCTCGGCACAACGCGCCTCTACACGACGTGTACGACGGCCTCAACAACAGGCAGACAGCCTACATGACAGGCTACACGGGATACGTTCCAGGACTTAATTTTAGGTAAATGGAGTTTCTAAAAGTAATGTACTCAAACTCAAATTCATAATACAATCAAAATTCATTTTACTTCTTCAAAATTTGCGGCGTATGAATCAAAAGGCTGCTGAAATCTTATCCAATGCTTCAATAAATAAATAAACAGTTATCGTAAATAGTTTTACTCGATTACCCACCACCATCAAATAAAGTTGATTTGATCAGGCATATTTTTTATGTTAAAATATATCTAGTTATTGTTTACCTACTAATCTAGGTTGTGCAAAACATAAATTACCTATATCTGCACCAAAAAATACTTTTCAGTAAATGGTGACTTCAATCACACTTGAAAATATTGGGTTGGGGAAAAAGTTCCTTCGCATTTTTTAAGAAAATTCAAAACATTTATTGACATTTAACTAAAGTATGTATGTACCATTTTGTTCGATAACCTTTTGCCATCTTGTAGGTAGGGACATGATCCCATTGCTATAAAAATTTTGGGACCTCTCATCAAAATACCGCGACAAGTGGATTTGGCAGTCCTCTCGTGATGTTAACCTAACACTGCCTAACGAATTCTGAAGAGACCGAAACAGGTGGAAATCTGAAGTTGCAAGGTCAGGACTATACGGCGGATGCATTAACACCTCCCAGCCAAACTCTCTTAATTTTTGCTGGGTGGCTATAGATGTGTGAGGTCTAGCGTTATTATGATGAAACACCACACCCCTTCTGTTGATCACTTCCGGCCGCTTTCTCTCAACTTCTTGTTTTAATCTCATAAGTTGTTCGCAGTAGAGTTCAGAATCGATAGTACTGCCTGGTGGTATCAGCTCATAATGAATAATGCCCTTTCAATCCCACCACACACACAACATCACCTTATTGCGAGTTAACCCGGGTTTCGCCACAGTCTGTGAAGCCTGACCGGCCTTTGACCACGACCTTTTTCGCACGTTCTTGTCGTACGTGATCCACTTTTCATCACCAGTTATCAGCTTCTTCAAAAATGATTTGGTTTCGTTACTACGTAATAAAGAATCACAAATGAGTACAGGGTTCATTAGGTTTCTGAGCTCGTGAGGTACCCAAATATCGAGCTTTTTTGTGTGCCCAGCTTTTTTCAAATGCGCCAAAACTGTTTTGTGGTCCATTCCCAGTTCTTCAGCTACGTCGTAACTACTGATATATCGATCTTGCTCCACTTTTTCAAAATTGGCATCCAGTTTATCCGTAATAGGGCGACCAGAGCAAGGTGCATTTTTGACATCAAAATTTCCGGATTGAAAACGCTTAAACCAAATTTGTGCTACTCTCACAGACACTGCACAAGGTCCATAAAGATCGCAAATTTTTTTCGCGGCTTGCGTTGCATTTTTACCTTTTTTGTAGTAAAATTTTAAAGTGTATCGAATTTCTTCATTAGATTCACTCATCTTGACAGTACGAAAAACAAATGAACAACACACATTTTCCAAATTTGAATTGGAATTATGTTCTTTAAAATTTTAACTTTCAATGATACCAAAACCAGCCAGATACAAATAGCCAAAGAGATTTTATTACAAGTTCATACATACTATAATGCGAAAAGACTTTTTCTCCAACCTATTATAATAATTTTCGATTATTTTCTCGATCATCAGATACGGGAAATCCTACGGGCGCTCTACAGACGACTGCATGACGGACTTCAACGAGAAGCAGCGAGAACTGCGTCGAAAGGCCGATCTGAATCGAAGCTACGTGCGATCTCGAAGTGCTCCCAAAATGGAAACCATCCACACGCGGGATGAGATAAGACGTGACTTGAGCAGATTTCGTGAAATTAATAAGTACAAAGGTATGTTGTTGAAATTATATTACCCATTAAAAATGGCTAAAACTTATGTCTTTCAAAACCCAGACATCTTTGAAACTAGTTTGGAATGAAGTATTAGAAATATACAAAGCCCAATTTTTATTTATTGGTGGCTTAAGGTGACATCAATCTCACATGATGTTAAGTGAAGTTGAACTCCAATATTCGGCTTAGGACTTGACTATCTCTTCATAGAATATTGCCGGAACATATCGTCAGAGCTGTGATATTTGGCGACAGAATTATATGAAGTGAGGTCGTTAGCCATGTGACCCCGGAAGAGGTACAAACCACAGATCTAACACTCAAAAAGTTTTCAGCTTAGCTCGATCCAAACACAGGCCATGTTGTGATTGGGCGTTGCGTGTAGCCATTATTGTAATTTCTCTTGAATATTCTCACCGTTCATCTCATCAATATTCCCGTAATTTGTTACAGAAAACACAATATCACCAGAATTCCCACCCATAGCTGGTTACACAGGACATATACCGCGAATAAAAGGCTCAGAAGTCTCTCTTAGCCAGCGCTACCATTGTGCAGCAAAACGCGGCCTGGAACTCATACAAATGGAGCGGGACAAAAGAAAGGAAATCATTGAAGCAGATAAGAAAATAAAGACAATAGTTAAAGATCACGGCAAAAAGTATTCTTATTACAATTGGGGATAGCACACAGCCAGAAGAATGTTCTTTACGAAGAGAAGGTGAACATTCTTCTTGAATATAAATAGAAAAGTGATATTTCAGTAGCTGCAAAAGTTACTGTCTTGTTGTTTGAAGGGTATTTGTGCAGTTGTAAACTTTGGGGTTTTGTGTATGGATTTGAGCATTAGGTCCGAGTTTCAGAAAGAAAATTTCCACCATTTTCTTCAAATAACTTTAAAAACTCAATTGAAACTCGTTATGGTACGTCGCGGCAAATCTACCAATCGACAAGAAATAACATGAATTTAAGAATAAGCTAGTATTACGTTGCTCACACTATTGTTAAGCAATAAACGTGTCAGATGCAATAACATTAAAAATTAGATATTATATTCAAAGAGTATGTGAGCATACTTCGAATTTGAATATGTTAAGTCAATGTATACCTAGTTTTGTTGCAATCCATTGAATAAGGTTATCGTAGCCAACAGCAACAACCTTTTTCAATCGTCTGTTATGTAGCAAGTACAATAGTAAGGATAAGTTTATAATTGGAAACCACACCATATATAGAATATTTTAATTTGATTACATTCAGGATTGTAATAAAATTATAAAAACTTTGCAGCCATTAAATTATACTATGACGACCACTTTGGCGATGGGGTAAACCTGTCTGCCTCAGACGCCAGTGGTTGCGGGTCCAATCCCCGCACGGAACAAGAAAAAAAAATGTACAGTGTCTGGTTGTTTAAGTACCTATCTATTTATGTATTTATATTCTAGGTTCCCCACTAGTTCGCTACATGGTATCCCATAACACAAAATATGCTTACTTTGGGGCCATTTAGTTGGTGTGATTGTCTGGGGATTTTATTATTATACTAGTCTGGCTTCATATGAGTACCTAGTTGTATGAATTATATAATCCTCCCAGTCAGTATAATTATTTACGCCATCTTCAACAATATTATATTTCAGCCAAGTTGTACAAAATCGCAATGAATTATACACATAGACCTACCTCATAAATCAGACCGTCCATAAGTGAAAATATGATATGAAAATCTATGCATGTTTACGTTAATAGTGGGTATTATCAAATAGACAGATGAGGCAACTTATTTTAATATATGCATTAAGTTCAGTATAAATTATCCAAATTGAAGCCCAAAAGTAAAATTTTAATAACGATTGTATTATGACGAGCTCATGGCGGAACTAATCTTGGAATAATATTGTCTTAAGGTTACGCGATTCATACTATTAAATAAAACACTTTTTAACCGGATTTATCGCGTATATTTAAATGCAGCATCCCTTTACAAGACCCATGTGTTTACAAGATTGACTGCGGCTGTGGGCTTTCCTACATTGGTCAAACCAAAAGAAACGTATCAACCCGCGTAAAAGAACACATAGCTGATATTAAAAATCGAAGAGCTTCAAAGTCTGCAGTTTGTGAGCATTCCATGGACAAGCCCAACCACTACTTAAGGTTTGACTCTGTGAAAATTTTATCTAGAGAGAAGCATTACATTCCTAGAATGATCAGAGAAGCGATTGAAATTAGAAAACACCCTAATTTCAATAGAGAAGATGGTTGGAAACTATCACCGACATGGGACCCTATCCTGAAAAACATTAAATCTAACATCCAGCAAGCTGCACGACCTGAAACTCAAGATACTGTCAGCTCGTTTTGTGTCGATCCAGAACGCTACGCTCGAAGACTGAGAAACAGATGGAGATGATGATGTATAACTTTTTCAATCTATCAATCCGACGCTTGACACCTCAGTCGCTCGTGACCACGGGGTCTGCAAAGACACCGAAACGTCGAGTCAAAATTTAAAATGTAAATATACGCGATAATTCCGGTTAAAAAGTGTTTTATTTAATAATCTTGGAATCTTAATGAACACCCAGACCCAAGCCTCATAAATTAGTTCAGAAGAGTTTGTTTATCGAACAAAGCCCGGCTGGGACTCAAACCCAGAACTTATCATACCACAAGGTACTTATCCTAGGGGAACGACGGCAAACGCGACGCGATGCGATATATCAACTGTATGTTGTACAGAAGGCAGCAGATCAAGCGTTCCAAACCTGTCAAAATTGTAATTGAATCTTTATGCCATCGACATTAAGTTAAAAATTGGTTGGGGAAATAAACAGTTCTGTAACGCTTGATCTACTGTCTTCTCCACATATCAGCCGGGCTAGCAATGCTATGCGTGCTAGGCGACCATCGATAAATACTCGAATCGACAAGATAAATATTACCGAATGATATTATCCCATCATGTTAGTTAATATGCGCACCATAATAGATAGAATTACTTGATTCGATACCACGATTAAGCAACAGAACCAAAACTGATATATTCTAAAAAATATATACTCTAAGTGCCATTTAAAGGAAATATCGATAAAGAGATCCGATTTATCGTTGTCGATGACCATGCGACCATCGATAAATAGTCGAATCGACAAGATAAATATTATTTTGTTATTTTATCCTTAATAAATTACATACACTAAATACCATATTCTAAGAAAATATCGATAAAAGGCCCGATTTATCGTTGTCGTTGTTGTTTATTTAGCATGCTAGCCCCGCAGGTTTCCTAAGTTGACGAGTTGGCACAAGTTACCTGAGTATATGTCGCTTTAAATCGACATGTCGCGTTCGGTCCAATGATTAAAGACGTTGGTTCGGTCGCTCAAAACCGTCATAAAAGCGTTGACAAGCCTTGAAGGGACGGCGAACAAATAAAAAAACTCCAATTTATAAATAAAAATATATTTATTAAAAATAACAATATATTAAATTTAAGTATTATACAAGTATTAAAGAATATATCAGTAAATAATGTATAAAAAGGCACAAAAATAGTCTTATTAATGTTGCTTATCTGTAAATAGTTATTACTACTTCTTAAGTAGGTTAGAAATTATATATTTATTGGTAGACTTAAATTACATTATTTTGGCTTGTAAATAATATTAAACAATATTCAAATTAGAATTATTTTATATAAATCTAAACATGTATTTTTGTAATTATCGTATTATTGCAGTATTATAACAACAGGAATGGCAAGTCTGGAAATTATTTTATAATTAAAGTTTTTACACCACCCCATTAGCTTATTTTTAATTATTAATATTTTATTAAGAAATTTCCAATTTTTTATTATCTTGGTAGTTAACCCTGTTTCGTATTTGAAATTATTAGTGTAATAAATTGTATAATCTTATTCATTGTAAAAATGTATTATTATGTGTGACATTAAAATATTATTAACGTTCTTACTGTTTCACTTACTCTTTCTTTGCTACATCTTTTTTTTGTAAAGTATAACCTTATTGTATTCTTTTTCAAGAACTTGATAGCTCACTGGTTTTGATTTTTTTCTTTCACATGCATAATCACTTTAAAAAATATGAACATACGAGTACCATAGTAAAGTTACAGGTTCAAAGCATAAAAAATAAACCTGAGGACTAAGCTATACATATTGACCGTTATTTTATTAGGTTGCATGGGTACTTTGGGCATGGTTAAACTTGAAATATCACTAAAGTCAGATTGAACTTTACTAAGTCTTATAAAACTATAAATATTTATTACTGAAGTATCTTATCTCAGTATAGGCAATGAGGTCTAAATCTGTGTTATGCAGGTGTGGTTCTATACAAAAATGCTCAGTGGCGGACATTTTTGTATTGCACGTTTTAACGCAATATTTTTATTTAAATTAATTGGATATTCGTAAAAAATATCCAAATAGCACGTTGGTTTCTTCAGATGATATGCGATACTGAATAAATCAGTTCGAACTGTAATAGGTACATTTATGTGAACGATATTTCGCAAAAATGTTTTACTTTAGTCAGTTTATAACCTTAATTTAGAAATTTTAAACTTTATACATAAAACTGTTAGGTACATGCAAGGATCACGAAGTTATTCTGCTTGTTTGGCAGTAACGGAGGAGGGGAATTTTTATTTAGGCGTTAGGGTCATTTGGTAAATATGATTCAACAATGCCCACTCTTCCTTACATAATTTCAAATAAATAACCTAAACAAGTGAACTGTAGATTTATAGGTCGCTGGTTCAGATCCGGCTCGAAGGGCCAACTTCGATTTTACACCGAAAAGTGATTATGTATGATAAAACTTCTAAAAATATTAGTTAATTATAAGATTTATTGCACGGAACTAATTATTAAAATAAAACTGTTATGATTAAATGACGATTGATGATTGTAAGTACGCGCGACTTTCTTGTTAATCGATGACGTACTGGCCTAAATAATTCACATAAAAATGAACCGAATTATGTAAGTGCTGATCTTAGCATATCTAATATTCGGTGCATTATATGTAGGTACTAGTGATGTTTCGGAGATCCGTATCCGCGGATATCCACGGGGGAATAAAATCCGTATTCGTATCCGTTACTTTTCACACGTTTCTTTTCTTCCTAATTTTCAATTTGTAGGATGACATTGAACTTGAAATCTATTCATAGTATTTTTTATTTCTGAAATCAAATATTTGGCAAACAAAACAAAAGTAATACCCGCGCGACGCAAGTCGAAACATGTCCTGCGTGTCGTTGCGCCGAACGCCGAACGAAGAACTATCGTTTTAAGGTCACTCGCGCCCAGTGTTACCAAACCAAACAAAACTGTTTCGGTAGAAATGTGGACAAAATATCGGTAGAAAACGGGATAATTTTCAAGTTATTACTTAATTAAATAAAAAATAAGCATTTTTTATAGATTTATTAATATATTGTATTTTAATTTATATTAAGAAAAATATCAATCGGTTTTGTCATACCAACGCTCTTTTGACATGGCGTCTAACATGTTTTTGTCAATGTTAAAATCAAAACAAGTAGCACCATCCATATGGCGTGTACTATGTAAAAGGCCTTCGATTGAAGAAGATGCAAGTCGGTTTCTTTGCTTTGTTTTTAATAGATTTATGCTAGAAAAAATTCTTGCTACATTAGCTGAAGAGTGAGGTAGAGTAAATATGTCAAAAACAAACTCGACAAAGTCGAAAAAGAATTTCGCAAAAAAAGGACGCATTTATACAAACCTCATACATCCATCCCTTTCTTTCGGGCTGCTGCTTGCCTACTATTCTACTAACCGTTGTAAATCATCCCTTGCCGTGATGTTGGCACTAGTGCTTTTCGTAAGTATGAATGAAACAACATACTGAAAATGAATAGTGCCAGCCAATATCACGGCAGTGACAAGTTACGGTGAGAAGTAATGGGTGCGTTCTATATAAGCTTACTTAAAAAGTAAATATATGCATTCACTTTTAATATTTATACATATTATAGTGAAAGGTAAAAAACGGGAGAATATGATCGCTTTACGGTAGATCGGGAGATGGGTTTGGAAGTCGGTAGATCTCCCGTTTAATCGGGAGGTTCGGGAACGCTGCTCGCGCCTATATCGATTGCATAAGAAAATAAAGATCCGTATCCGTATCCGCGGATCTACATTTTCAGCGATGTTCAGCCTAGTAGGTACATGTACAAATACTTGCCCTTCATTAAGTGTATAGGTATTTCTCCACGCAAGTGTAGAAATTAGCATTGGAAACTAGTAATAAAAATTTAAAGTACCTACAAATTGTTAATCATATCACTTTTATGATATGGGTAATAGCAAGTTACAGCATAAACCTATGGGCATTTCAAATCGTATGTTTATGTTTATGGAAACATATGATACTTACTTAATAGTTTTATATTATCGAGGTTTCAGAAACTATATTTTGACGAATTCGTATGTATTACTATACCTTTATTTTTGGTACTGGCACAAAAAATAATAATGATCATTCGTGGTAATCGTTATATTATAACACGTTTCATATAAATCGCCACACTTGAGCCATTACAAACGAGCGAACTCTTTTTTGTGAGTAAGGGCGTAGATCCATCTCTACGGCGCCGCGCCGTGCCACGGCTAATCAGGTAATCAGGTATTTAATCAGGAATAAATGGAAATACTATATTGGACTAATAGAAGAAATAATTCATCATGAACAAATAAGCTTTTCTATCAACTTCTTCAAAACTGTAAAGAAACAGCAGCAGTTGGTTTTTGTAATGCCCAAAAAGAAAGATAGTGACAATGCTCCGGAGCAATTAATAGTGAAGAAAATAGACATTAGAAAAAGTAATGAAAAGGAGTATAGCTTATGTTATAATGAGGATACCATATATTTTAACTAATTGTAAGAAAAATACCTGATCAAGTTTTTATTTTATAAGCGTTTTTGTTTGTGGTATTTTATCATTGCTATTTGCGCCTAGGAGTCCGTTTCATAAAATACTTCCCTTCGCCGTCATGGTGGCTCCCTGTCTGTCGATAACTTTTTTTATAAAATTTGGCATTAAAACTTCCATTACTGACAACTTGACGGAAAACGGAGCCTATCGTGAATAGTTTCTGTTTTGTGAGCAAAAATTAATGATTAAGGCTGTGACAAAAGTAAGTAGAAGTACCTAATCCCTTAATTTAGTTTAGTTTAGGTTCACTGCACGCCGTGCACGGCGCACCGCTCAGCGCTTCATATTAAGCTCTTAAAATTATCTCCATCATGGTTCAGAAAAGAATTGATTTCCACCGTACGGCACTGCGCCGTACCGTAGAGATGGATCCACGCCCTAAACACGGGCTGTGTTTGACCTAAATCTCGCCCGATGGTACGTGAAAATAAGATCGAAATTTCGGCACACGGGTTTAGGAAGTTTCATAAATCGTTTTTTTATCGTTTTTTACTATTACACAAAAAAGAATCTCCGATAAAATACTTCATGACTTAGGCCAGTATTAAGAAAACAATCTCAGCTCTGAAACCGCTCTGAAAATCCGCTAAAGGTACGCGCACATTCTGCCGGGTCGAATTGAAAAATATTAGCCTAGCACATTGTGACGGGCCCCATGGACGAATTTTGGGTACACTCTACGGCCAGACGTTGCGCTTACTGTACTGTAAGAATTTACGGGTTAAAGCTTTAAGTCTTTAAAAATAAGGACAAGTTTGGCTAGACACCCTATAGTAATATAGTTATTATAAGTACAGTGTACGTGTAGACAAGCTTGTCTAGACTAGTCCGTTTGCTATAGCACACAGGTCGCAGCTCAATGCGCGGAAAAATCAGCGGCGAATCATAAATTGCGCTGCGCCCAGGATAGTGTGCGATGCCTCATATAAAATGTATGAGAGGCTCAAAGGCAGATTTTTGCGTTACAATGCGACCCGACAAAGTGAGCGCGCATCTTAAATGGTTCATACCCACTCCCTTAAGTTGGCTCTTCTAAGATTTGAAAGCGGCTTAGAAATACGGCCCATAGTTCGCACGATTGTAATGCTTTAGGTCCTAATTAAGGCTAATACGTCCGTTTTTAAGTCCATCGATATTTTATCTATATTATTTTATATATACTTAAGCCTATACGAAACAATTCACTTGCCAGGTATTGCCATAACATCGTTTTCTGTAAAATAAAATAGTTTATAAGTTTTATATTTAGACATTTTTATCGAGCTGATAACTCATAAACCTACCTACATTTTAATATTTATAAAATTTATACTTAAATTATTTACATATCAACTACTTCTATAAAATGCATATAATATCAAATATATTTGTTTTGGTTTAAAATTATTTGAGTTTTCAATACAACTAATTAAGGGGGTGGGAGTTAGTACAGAACCGGGACACGTTAATACAATGGAGTACAATTTAATACAACTTCGGTGGAAGAATAGAAGACAACAATATTTTCAGTAGTTATTGAGCTTTGCATAAATGAAATATTTCTGTTATTGTTATAAAAACAGGAACTTCCATCAGAGATTTAAGAAGAACTAAATGAAAGTGTAGATTTTGGACGAGATACATTTTGATCTGTTATTATGAAGCCCTTTACATAGAAAAGTCACTTTATCCTAATAAAATCGATTTTAATAGAAGGTCCCAATTTAACTAGTTTAATGTAACGTCAACAAATTTACCCGTTTTTTGACAGACGCCATCAATAACTATGGTTTCCTCATCAGAGGATATTTCGATGTTGTTTGGTGAAGTGAGATCATTTTTTGCTGAAGTTACATCACTATCCGATGAAGTTACAGCATTACTTTCACTTACACTGGGTTTCCTTTCTGTTGCGAGTTCAAGCATTAGTGTTTCTAATTTCTGTGCTTTTCTTGTTTCGTTGTGTGTAATTAGAGCACAAAGGTGTTCCGTTAGTAATTCTTTTTTCTCTCTTTCTTTTTGTAGGTTGATTTTCGCTTGCAAAAAATCCTTTTCGATTTTAAGGTAATGTTTTCTGAAAAACCAAAGTTTTTTTTTATGTTAAGAAAGTCGACAACCCATCTAATAATCTTACTAATAAAATAAAGTGCAATGTGGACTAAACAGACATAAATAATTATAGATGGCATAAGTTCAATAATGCACCAAGGCAAAAATAAGAAAATAATTAAAAAAATGTTCCTATAATTTCACTGGCTCATTAGTTGTCTCTTTATTCGGAACTGTGGTAGTAATAACACAGGCACTTCCAAACATGAGAGAATAATGCTGCTATTATAGATTGCGAAAAACGTCTAGTTGTTGCAAGGCTGTTTGCTCAGGTGTGCCTATTACTTACAAAAAACCTGAAGTTTTTGCGTCTCGCAAAACTTCAATGTAAGTATTTCAAGATCTATAATTGCGATCTTCAAATAGATTGAATTTACAAATAGATTCGAATTAACTTACTCAGCATCGGCATAACTTAGACAAGCTTGATCGATCTTTTTGCGTAACACGCCGACATCCTGAGAAAATTGACCATCTAAAACCTGTAGTTCCTTTTTTATTTTTTCTAATTTTAAAACCTCTTCCTCCGTTTGTCTTGTCCTGCAAAACAAAATATTTACATTGTTTATTTGTGAACACTATGTCGTATTATCTATAGCTTTACGTACATACATACAGCAATTTGTATTTACCAAATAGTTTTAGAAATTAAATTTAGAAATTTACTTTTTATCATTGTTCCATTTTTTAAATATGAAATTTATAGTATTCCTTTAAACGCAAGCTAAGTATGTTCAACAAATGCTTGACTCACGAACTGATAAGATCAGAAAAAGATATCATGAAAACGATATGTCCATGAAGATAGTGCAGATGGTTCAAATTGGCTAAAGATGATAACATTTTATCGCCACATAGGCTATCCAGAAGAAGAAAATTTCGCTATTAAGCAGTTACTTCCCAGCCTATAATGGTGAAATATGCAATAGAAAACAAAGTACCTAATTTGATAAGTCCAATGCAGAGCAGAATATCAAAAAATTACAATATTTGGGTACCAAATTTTTGTCTATGGAATATAACAATGTAGGTACAAATTAGTTTTTTCAGAATCGTATTTAAACATTACTGCCATTATTTGTATACCGTCAAGCATTGCACTTTCGCTTCATTTGTTGTGTATATGTACTTAATACATAGTGGTCTTAGATCATACACGCCTACGTGCTTTCCTATCATAATCTATATTTGCTTAGCGTGCACTCCGAAGGTGTATAACTAGAAAGTCTTGTCATTAATAATTATTTATATCGAAAATAGGGTCGAAATTGGCTCTGAATTATTGATATTATTTTTTGTATTTGATACCATTGTATTTGATGACAGACCACAGCGAAGTTATGGGGCTCTTAAGTTTGTATGGCGAAAAGAACTGAACGCGCAGTCAAAGCCGCATTATTTAAAGGAAAATAAAACACAATCGTTAAATAACTCTTTGGCTTTATTACGTATTTCAAAGATGTAATCAAAACAATTATAACTTGGGTAAGGCAACAGATCAGAAAATCTTCTTAATTTTGTTTGAACTTCGTAACCGGAAACAGGTGACGATGGCGGTACAGGATGCGGCGGAAGTTGGATGAACATTTTACACATGAAAGTTTCTATGTCCCCATGCTTCATCAGGATCGGATGAGTGCAGCCAACATGTTCCACAAACCTGAAAACGAAAGGCTTTTATAAACTTGTTAACACTGAATAAGACAAGTTGATTATTATTCTCACACATCCTATATTAGGTACAAAAATGAACCTTAATTCCAATGTACTTTCAATCGTGGTAAAGTTTTATAAATCGTCATAGCTGATAGGAATGTTTTTACTCAAAACAAAGTTAAAACGGAGTGTGCAGTGTCCCAGCGGAAAAACTTTCGAATTTTAAAGATATTTAGGGTCAACGCTGCGCGGTTTGATACAAAAGCGGTCCGTGGTCGTCGCGTGTCGTCGCGCAGCAGGGCTAGCATGCAACCATCGATAAATAGTCGAATCGACAAGATAAATATTATTTTGTTATTTTATCCTATTATGTAAGTTAATATGCGCACCATAATAGATAGAATTACTCGATTTGATACCACGATTAAGACCACAGAACCAAATATGTCATAAATCTTAATAAATTACATACACTTAATACCATATTCTAAGAAAATATTGATAAAAGGCCCGATTTATCGTTGTCGACGGCAGCATGCTAGCCCCACAGGCGTTTTTGTATGAAACTGCGCCTGCGTAGCACAGCGTTGTTCCTTCTAAGCAACAACGGTCAAAAATTAAATGAGACTGATTGAACCATTTTTTTTCCGAGATTTCTACATGCCTCTGTATTATCTGATCTTACCAAGGCTTAGCCGAATTAATATAGCCGCTTAGAACAGCCCTACCGTCCCTGCATAGTACGTATCGTAAAACCAGGCTAGCATCCAAAAAAACAAAAAAAAAGGCAACAAAAAAGGATTTCGTTACGTATTATAATATTAACATATACTATTTGCTTATTTATTAGATATGCTTAACCAGACTGTTTAAACGTTTTGTCTTTGTATGGTCGACTGTGCACCTAACATTTGCTGTCACACAAACATATTTATACACTGCACTGCACATAATCACAAACTGCCGAAATTAAATTAAATTATTATTAGTATTCAGTAGAAGAATTAGTATGACGCTGCCCAAGCAAACAATTATAAGTTTTGTACACCCATGTACACTAAATAAATTGTAAACTTATACAAAATCTTAGTCAAAATCTGTAAGCAGGAATAACTCTGATTAGTCACCTTTCGGCACTCTTATAAAAGAATGGAAAGTCTATTCTAAGCGGACACAAAGCACCGGGAGCATAAATAAGTGACTTACCTATCAAGTTGTCTATAAGCAAAGGTCAAAATATTTCAAAAATATGAAAATTGCTTCAAACATAATAACAAGGCTTAAGCTAGTGAAATAAATGGAGAGTATCAAAACCTTGGTTAAAATAACTTTGTATGGTTCCTTTATTGTCTATACTTACCTTTACTTCACAATTCACAGCTACAGCACTCACACACAACTCAATAGGACACTACAAGTGCAAACTGCAAAAATTTTAGCCATTGCCACCAACATTTATTAAAACTGATATAATGCGTGCAGTAATTTAAAAAATATAAAATTTAATAAATAAAACTCTTGAGGCTTACAGACTTATACATATATGAAATAAGACTTCATTGCATTACACAGGGTGTTCAGCACGCCATTGAACATACGAAAATGGGGGATAGGTGGGGTGGTCTGTTAACTAACCGGCACAAAGATTTTGTCTAGGACTCAAGTGTTTTTATTAATTTTTTAAATATTTTTGGATTGTTTTTGTTTAGATGTATTAGTCATCTATCACTCATATTTTTTTTAATGCAAAGCGAAGTTGAGTGTATAAATTTATTTTGCCCATTTTTGTGTTTGATGCGCCATAACTTTATTTCTAGCAATGTACAATGTGCATCTTTTAATTTTAAAAGATGCACATTGACCTACCAATAACCTTAATTATAATAAAGAAGAAAAATGGACCAGCCAATAAAAAAAATTTTTTGACGAGTTTAAAAAGTTCATAAGCGAAACAATTCAAAACTATTAAAAAAATTAATAAAGAAACTTGTAAATAATTGATAAATTATTTTACATTTTAATTCTATTAGTATTTTAGTTTCTCTACAGAACCCAAGATCGTGAGTCACACACAAGAAATTATTATTGTATGGTAATGTAACTATGTAGTACTCAACAGGTGGCAATCAAAATAGGAAGTTGAAGGTGATGGTGAAAGTAATTTAGGGATAAAAACTCAGCTGAAATATTAATATGAAACAAAACAATATTTTTTTTACATAAAATAATCAACAACACTAGGATTTATGCTAATCTCTGTAAATAAAATTATTATCCTTTTAAATAGCTCAGCTGATAAGGCTTCATAATATTTAAATCTACAATAAAACAAAACTGTATTCTTACTTACCTTTTCATGTTTATAAATTTAACTAAACTGCTCAACCAAATTAAAAACAAAATCATGCATGTTATTGCATTAATAACAATAACAGATAATAAAGATATTATAGTAGAACACTGAAAGAGAGCATTACCTGTCAGCTAATGCTTTGGAGAGCATTTCCTTCCTCTTTCTGTTTTGCTCTTCCATCAACTTTTGTTTAAGCTGCAACTCTTCTATGTTCATTTTAACATCTGTTGTTCCTTCAGAACAACTATTCAGTGCTTTAACTAAATCTGGAGCAGTAATTGAACTCTTCCTACTTATATCATCTAATTCTTCCACTTGGTCACTATTGTTTCTTTCCATTGCTACAGTATCTTCATTAAAATTTGACTGATTTTGTTTTGTTTCTGTTAATGCAACTATGTTTTTTTCTAAGTCTATTTTTGAATGACTATTTTCACCTTTCACATCATCACTTACATTTTTTAATGGAGACATAGGCCTTATTAAATTAAGTTTACATTTATCAAAATTAATACTGTCTGTCACTTCATCCGCTGATGGGCTTTGAACAGTGGACAACTTAATGTTATTATTTGGCTTCTTTCTATCTCGTCGCTGTTCAGCAATTCTGCCAAATTTCCTTAGGTTGTCAGATACAGCAGAATCTGTAAAAATGTTTAGGTTTAGTCGAAGATTTTATTCAACACATTTATTAATTATTTCAATATTTAAACTGTTACATCTTAACTATCTTATCTAGATACATGAAAACGCAATTATTATTTGTTTTATTGCCTGTTCTATCGCTTTATTAGTCAGCATGTAGGTCTTTAAAATAATTTACCATTGCTGAAGCCGGATGTCCTAGATTTAATTCGCTCTAAATCTTCTTCACTAAATCCAGCGAATGTACTTTTCATATTTTTTTATTGTACTGAATAATTCTATTTAAAGTTTGAACAAAAAACACCATTCATTGTATGTTGAAAATTAAAAGAAAAACAACAACCACGTCAACAAACAAACTTAACGAATATCCCGCGGCGCCTGCCCACAAACAAAATCCCCCACATACATTATCGACTGACAACTGACATTGACACGGCAAACGTCATTATAGAAAACCTTCATGTCAATGGAAGGTTTTCGGACAGCTCATTCAAAAATCAAAACGGCACAAAAATGGTACAAAATGCTTCGATAGGTGGCGCTTTACAAAAGGCGAAGTCTTGTTTGAGATATAGCCATTTATTCCACACTGCGTTTTTAAAAGTATAATAAATTAATGAGAGGTTTTCATCTCATTAAAAAACATCTCATTAAAAAAACTGTACAAAATTGGTATAAAAGACTTCGATAGATGGCGCTTTACAATAGGCGAAGGTGAAGAATTTATTCCACACTGCGTTTTTAAAAGTAAAATAAATTAACTGACGTCTGTATCAGAAATTGAACGTATTAATAACCATAGATAGTAGATACTACTTACCTACATTATAGTATACAGACTTAACGCCTTCGGCTTTTTAAAAGTGCCATCTATAGAGGTTTTTTGAACTAATTTTTATGAGCGGTCAGAAAACTCCACATTGACGTCTGTATCAGAAATTGAACTTATGAAATATTACCATAGAGGTAGATACCACTTACCTACATTATAGTATAAAGACTTGACGCCTTCGGCTTTTTAAAAGTGTCATCTATAGAGGTATTTTTAACTTATCTTTATGAGCTGTCAGAAAACTCCTCTTTACCGTGTCTTCTTTTTCTTCTTCTTTTAGTTTAATGGCAACCAGCCGTCGTTTCTAGGCGACGTGCTATTTCTGACAGTATCACGTGATGAGATAGACACGCACGGTATTAGAAGTGACGTTTAAAATCAATTTAACATGACTGGTTGGGCGCCACGTAGACCGGAAATTAAGATACCTACAAAAATTAGACAACACAGTTATTACCATCACCAACTAATACTATTAATATAAAATAAGTAATATTTATTTTTATTATTTATTTATTTATTATTATTACATCAAAACACTAATAATAATTAATATATACATATAATACAACAATTCACTAACTAGGTACATATTTACAGAGAGATATTAAAATCTCGGATATATTTACAAAGGATTTTAAGGAAAAGGGGATGGCTAGAGGATAGGAGGACCTTCATGCTGGTAGAGTGCGGTCGTTGCGAGAATGCGTTCCTGACAGCTCCTTATGTCCACTGAATTAAGTTTATTTCCGATTCGAAAGTTAAAAAAGCTATGATTTTGACAGCTGTCAGGAACGCAAACTTGATGGGCGAGATTTCGTCCCAATCACTGATAAATTAATGAATTAGTACAGAAAGATAACAACACAATAGAATAATAAAAATATATTGAATAAACACGAAATATTACAAAATTTAAGAAAGACAGTTTACATAGTTTTATCTCTAGACAGCATGTGACAGAATACAACACAAGACAGTACACAGATTCAATCAAATTTAAAACCTCCTGTTATCTGTAGGTGACACTGACCTCTATATTTACCACTGGACTGGCTGTTCCGTAAGTTTGACAGCTATTTTTTTGTGCCTATTTGAAGCGCCACTAGCGAGTAGCGAGTGTCCGCAGAACAAATTTTGACGTATATTGCAAGTGGCCGCCAGAGAAGTGCTTGCTTATTGTTAAGTGATTTTATATTTTTTAAATATTAATTCGAATTTTATGTTGTTATTGTTATAAGCATTATATAAAAGTTATCAAGAATGAGGACATGTGACATATGTGTAAGCGACTAGTTTTAGTACCACGGACACTCGCTACTGCTCGCTACGTCCGACAGCGCCAAAATGGCGATTATCAAACGGGCACAAAAGCACTTTGACAGCCGCCAGTCCAGTGGTAAATATAGAGGTCAGTGGTAGGTGACCAGTAATCTTTAGCGGAATGTTATACACTCTCTAACAAAACTCCTATGTGGTATCTATCATCTATGGTTATTTAAAAGTTCAATTTTTGATACAGACGTCAATGGGGAGCTTTCTGACAGCTCATTAAAAAAACAAAACTGTACAAAATTGGTACAAAAGGCTTCGATAGATGGCGCTTTACAAAAGGCGAAGGCGAAGAATTTATTCCACACAGCGTTTTTAAAAGTAAAATAAATTAATTGACGTCTGTATCAGAAATTGAACGTATAAATAACCATAGATGGTAGATACCACTTACCTACATTATAGTTTACAGACTTAACGCCTTCGGCTTTTTAAAAGTGCCATCTATAGAGGTTTTTTGAACTAATTTTTATGAGCTGTCAGAAAACTCCCCATTAATTTATTTTACTTTAAAAAACGCAGTGTGGAATAAATGGTTATGACAGACAAGACTTCGCCTTTTGTAAAGCGGCATCTATCGAAGCCTTTTGTACAATTTTTGTACCGTTTTGTTTTTTTAATAAGATGTCAGAAAATCTCTCATTCATATAA
Source organism: Stenoptilia bipunctidactyla (assembly GCA_944452665.1). Lineage (NCBI taxonomy): Eukaryota > Metazoa > Arthropoda > Insecta > Lepidoptera > Pterophoridae > Stenoptilia > Stenoptilia bipunctidactyla. The sequence continues at coordinate 12,467,894 of OX101738.1, forward strand.
AATACACAGCAGGCGGGGGACGCACGGACAGATAGTTGCTTAGAAACGCATCAATTTGTGCCAAGAGGGGAATCTCTTCTAAATAAATCATACTGCAAAGTTTAATTTACTTGGTTTTATTATTGTTTCACAACATATTTAAATAAATAAACACTTTCATCAAAGCTTCTAGAAGAATCAGTCAACAATAATGTGAGTGCTTTCATAAAGGAACAGAACCTCACCTGTTTGTCCGTACCGGTAAATCTGTTCTTTTATAAAAGCACCCTTATGAGCGCATGCATACGGTCCAAAATTGATATGCATATAATTTATCTGTACCGGAAACCTGTTTCAATGTGAGCACGTCAATATACTTGTCACTTTCTTATTTTAAAACAACAATCACTAATTTATTTTTCACTGTGATAAGTCAAAGCTATACAAACTATAAAATTCGATACCTTCAACATACGTAATTATGCATTTCTATTTTTTTGGTAAAAATCACTTTAAAATTAACAAAATTAACATCAGTATTTGACTGTTGTTATGGGTCAAGTAAATCAGAGCCTCTCGTGGAATAAATAGGCAGTTTTCTACCCCATTTATGAATGTCTAGACATGCGCAAAACATCACTTTTTAATGCCATATCATATCACATCACATTACTCGAAACGTAACATTACTTTTCAACACTCTTGCTCGTAAAGTGAGCCTTATTCTATTGAATTTAGAACTATAAACTGGGCTATAAGTCACGTGTGCATAATATATTATACCCTAGTGCATAATATAATGAATCCTACAAAGTTGAATTGTACCTTAGCGCAAATTACATGCGTGCGAGTAAACAGAGCATATTTTATTGATCCGGGTTATACATTACTATATTATGTATATACTATTATAGTTGTCTTTGTTAGTTCCACTTAACGCACTAATTTGGCGTTGATTGTCTTTTAAATCGCGCATAAACTGAAATAAATAAAATTATGTATACTTGTTTTAAGGATGTTAAACTGTTCTCAAATAAAGAAAGTGGTTTCCTATAATATACATACGTATGAGTGGTAATATTAGTGGTGTAAAATATTTTCAGAAACAAAGAGATTTTATGATCGACCACGTATGTCTGCCTTTTACTCACAAGTGTGTTGAAAAACGTCGTATGTAACTCGTGAGCGTTGCTAATTACAGTCTCGGCTCATTATTAAGTTATTAAAATCACAGCTCCAACTGTAATTAGCAACTTAGCTCACTTGTTACATAATATACTACTTATTGTGATATCACAAATGTAATAAGTATTACACGCATACTACTACCAGAAAGTTGTCATTACGCATAATTTTTTTTATACGAAAATTATAGGTACGTAGTACCTACCAACCTAGTGCTTATTTATGAGAATCATTGTATGTATTATTATATTCAGATATGAAATATCTATTTAGTCAAATTTTTGTACTAGGTAGGTATATATTTATGGCGTAGTAGTTCTTTAAAAATATGATATATTAGTGATGATTAGTTTCGTATGCATTCTAATAATTATTCTCTATATATTCATGTATTAAAAAAATGTATTAAAAATATCAAATTCAATTTAATTAATATTAATAGTAAAGCGCTTTTATACAATAGCGCTTTACTATTAACTAGGTAAACAGCGCCGAATTCATTAGAAATCTTTATGTTGGTACGTAAGATTAAGGACGAGTAAGTCAATCTAGTAAAGCAAATCAAAAACTATTATTCAATTTCGAAGTCTAGCGTAAGAATAAGAAACGAGCAATTATGAGCCGTAATGAAAAGCAATAAAGTACATTTCCTTCTAATTGTACTCCATACTCAAACAAAACCGCGTAGCACTGTGCACTTGTACAGATAGCTGCACTGTGGCGCCACATTAAGGCAGTGAGTGAAAGTGATAGATAATGTAGATTGTAGCCTCCTTTTCTACACATTGCATTACGCGAAATACAGCGTAGACAGACAGACTATAGACTGAAGCACGCGGCGACCGCGTAATGTATTGAGTGATCTGTAATCACTGTGTAATGCTTCCGCGCTTCGCGTGATGTTTAGTGTGATATTACCCAACCGAGTAATATTACGTTTTGATATCAAGCGCATTACTTACACATGTCTAATGTACACACATTATACACATAAGTTTGGACAGGTACAATTTAAAATCACATACACATACACAACTTCACGCCTGTATCCCGTATGGGGTAGGCAGAACACCAGAGGTAATAAAACCATCTGATGTCACGTTTGACAAATTAGGAGGCATTATAATAGTGAAGAGAGACTATTGCAGTGACAGGGGGTCAGCCTATCGCCCACAAAAAAGCCTCCCATAACACCTCGGTCCCTTAACTGACTTTTACAGTATGCCCGGGAAGAGAAGCAGCTGGCACATTCTATGTTTTTCTTTCGCTCCCAGTCCAGCATAGAAGCAAAATTAAAATCACATTGTACAAAAATAAGTGCATAAAAAAGTATTGTTTATCTCTAATGATATCTCTTATTTGGTAACAAATCGCAAGAGCACCTCACGAAATTTTTAAATCAAGTTTATATATTAAATCAAATAATTAATTTAATCTGTCGGTTTGGAAAATTCCTGTTGGTCGCTGCTTGCTCCAAAAAGCATATAGCTTGCTCTTGCTTTGATTGAAGCCACAGACAAGAAAGATAGATTAAGTACTAAACTACTAAATAAATGTAAAGCAAAGCAAGCTTTCGGCGGCTTTTTATTTGTGAAAGAGGTTAGAATAATTATCACATAGGATTGGCTTAATTATTTTCTTCTAGCTCAACAGAATGGTTATTTAATGATTGTTGTATAATTTCAGATATTAAATATTAGCTACAATGGCGGCGGCTATGCCAATTAACCCAAAACCTTTTCTTAACAGCCTAACAGGGAAAGCTGTAATAGTTAAATTAAAATGGGCTCATGAGTACAAAGGTATTCTGGTTTCAGTGGATGGTTACATGAATTTACAGCTAGCTAATACTGAAGAAATTGTTGAAGGTTCATGCACAGGTTGGTAATAATTACTTCTATCCATTTGAAAACGCCGGCAATTGAGTTCTGGTTCTATGTGATGGCAAAAGTACATAGTACGTTTATGAGTATTAGTGACACAAACGCTCAAGTATTGGGCTACTGCAGCATGCAATCAAAACAAGTTTTACACGCATTATCCTTTTCTGTAGATAAACAGAAAAAATGTTCCCCTGTTTTACTTAAAAAAATGCTGTTTTTCTTGTCACTAAAATCAATGACATGGTTCCTCAGAACAGATCTTCGTATTTTTGTAGTTTCGAACTTTTCCATACTAATCTTAATATTGAATTTAATAAATAAATAATAGTAATTGAATACTTTCTAGGTAACCTTGGTGAAGTGCTAGTCCGATGTAATAATGTTCTATATGTCAGAGGGGCTGAAGAAGAAGATGAAGAGGGAGAAATGAAGGAATAGTATTAAGGCATACTTTAAGTTATGTTAAGATAATTATAAGCTAAACTTACTGATTCACTGCTAGAAAAAAAAATAAACATTTTTATAAACAGTGTTTTTGTTATTTTCTTTGTTTGAAAATGTAAGCAAAAAATAAAACTATTAAACCTATGCACATTGCTTTGTCAGTGATTTTTTTTGGTATGAGATGCATTGTTGCATAGAACCGATATTTAAATTACCTATGTGATAATTTTGCTTAAGAAGTAGTGGTCCTGTCGGTTCTAAATTATAATTTGGAAATACTAAGTTATGGTAACCTCTTTGCGATCTTGGTAACATTCTATGTTGTCCCCATGACCAACAATGATACAATCACTACATATTTTGTCATAAGTTTTTGCGATTCATACTATTAAATAAAACACTTTTTAACCGGATTTAACATGTATAAAATGTTATTATATACATTTGCTTGCTCTCGATTTAAAAAAAATCGTCGAACTTTGCTAGTGAAATTTGACTGTTACAATTGGGGCGGCCGTCATTAGAAAAACTTGATTTATAATCGATACAAGTGGCCTATAGTAAATACAAATACTGTTTTGTGTAGACAATAAAATAAGGAATAAAATAACGTTATGTTATTTATCAAATGTCATGTGTATAATATTTGATTTGAGGCTTAGTTAAGGTCGAGCATATTTTTCCGGTTTTAGTCAAATAAATTGAAATAGAGAAAAAAAATGTGCGATAGGTATATAATTTTATGTCATTTTTATAAAATATAATAGTTATTTTAACTGTTAAAAATAAAACAACAATTACTTTGATAGTAAAATCTTTATAAAAACAATATTGAATTCTGCGAGCATATAACACAAAATGGCGACTTGAAACTTCACTTCGTATTTTTTAAAGGAAATTTGTTTTCTAATTTAGTCATTTTACGTTTCGATGATGGATAAATTCATTGTCTATGGTTTAAAATATTTTTTAGGTGAACCTTACATAGTACAAAATAGAGTTCTGAGTCGTTTAATTAAAAATCAAATTTGGCAACGATTGTTGCCAAGAGCAAAGTTGGGGAATTTGGATTGGAAACGATCGTTGCCATAAGCAAGCGAGTGGATATGCTATAAGTACCTACAGCTAAAAAGTGTTTTATTGAATCACTATGTTCTACATAACATTTGGAATGTAGTGACATATCATCTAAACTGAACTAAATAAATCAGTTTAGATGGTATAATTCTGATAAGGTAACAGATTTTTTACTCTGATCTCACCAGTATTGCACGCACAAGGTATTAAATAGATGTTTACATACAAAATAAACAAATGTGATACAACTTAAAAATTAGATAGGTAGGAATTGAATACACTCCTTCACTCAAGACTTAGGCAAGTTCAAACATTTGTGGCGGTGGGTCATGCCTAACGCTAAACCTGACAAAATTTGCTATGGTATGAATTTAATTCTTGACAGAATTTTTTTTCAAACTTTTTCATGTCATCTTTTTTGAGTGCTAGTTTAAAAACCTTTTTCTCTGCTTGTTCAAAGAAAGAAACAAAGATAGTTTCATCTTTACACTCAAATTTCTTAAGACCAGGTAATCTTACTTATATTATAAATGTGAATGTTTGGATGTATGGATATTTGTTCCTCAATCATGTCAAAACGGCCCAACGGATTTTAATGTAATTTGACATAGAATAGAATCTGGAATAGCACATAGGCTACTTTTTATTACAAAATTCCCGCGGGAATCAAAATTGCGCGGGTAAAACCGCGCGCAACAGCTAGTTATGGTATTCCAACTGCCAGATCAGAATAGAACAGGCTCAAGTAGTGTTACTTTTGTTCATATTGCTGATTCACCTTGTGCAATATTTTATGTTTTTATAGAATTAATTAGGATGAAAGTAATGAGTTTGGTGAAATAAAAGAATAATGTGTTTGATATAAGATTTATTTTGCGACAATTGCATCAGCAACAATATAGTTATACATTATTGCTAGTTGCTACACATAAATTAGTTATCTTTTATGCAGGTGCGTAACAACATTTATAGTTGATCATAGTATTTATCTATTTTAAATGCTGTACCTACAGTATTATAATATCTACTATCTTTGTTTTGATCAATGTACTCACAATACTATAGAAAAACCATCTTAATCTATTATTTCAATGGTCGAATTATATTCAGGTTTTGAACAGCAGGAAAAAAAATTGAGTACCTATAAGTTTCACGATAATGTTATGAGCACATAGCCGCGTTGGCTCGCTCGGCATAGAATAGCACTGTGGCCCCTAGATAAGCGAGGCCTGGCTCACTCCGCGCAGTACTTCCGTTATTTACCTGTAGCGAAGCGCTCCGCCGGCGGATTTCGAATGGGTCGTGTGTCACGCGCGCGCCCGTCGGGACGTTGTAGATACCTACCTACCTAATAGGACTCACAGTAATTCTATGATCGAGGTCGCAAATAGTATTTAAAAATGGACATAAAAAGAAACAAATATTCAATTAGATTATGTTTAGATTTGATTATGTTCAATTTAGCAAACAAAACATAGCTAGTATTACTAATTATTCGTCATAACTTTTTTTTCATTTTAGGTAAGTTGAAACAATATTTTTTACAAAGGTAGAATAACAGTAATACCTACATCGGTAGATACTTAATTACAAATAAGGAGATTAATTATTCTTCACTAGGCAGCAACCCTAACAGCGTAAGAAAAGATAAGAGGCATGCGATAGAAAGAGACAAAACTTCTAGGTATATAAATTTGCAGGTTCGTAATGCTGTGCGAGCTGAATTCCACCGTATCGCGTCGTAGCAAGACTCGAATTTATTTAGATCTTCTTGCGGAGTAATTCTTCTGTACCAACGGTACTATTACTTATTCTGTGCTATTTATCTGAGCGCGACCCCGCTTGTTGGTGGGATCCCGTCAGAGACCGCTTGCTAGCGACCGCCCTTCGTATAAAATCTGCCGAGCCCATGTTTGTCACCTTCGATCATCGATCGTTTGTCATCTCATCTTCACTTACCGTCCCAGGTAAGATTGAGGTTAAAAGCGGGTTTAATCTCTAATAAAAAAAAATCTTCCTTCCCTCAGGTGAGTCATTAAAATCAGCATCATTGCAGCTAATTCATTATAAAAGGTAAAACCTATACAATTGTGAGTTCATTGATTCAATAGATAATTACAGTTTATTTTTGCTTGTTACATTTGTTTTGCTCATGTGCGAAAAAAAGACCACAATTTGTGAGCATGATGCAAATATTTGCTATGCCCTATTTTGTAAATGCGTGATTAACTTTCAACGAACATGTTGGATACCTACTCTTAGAACAAAATAATAAACTTAAGAATATTTCAATGGTCTATAAAAGAAAACTATTATCAACACAACCAGGATAATATTTGAGCGTTATTAAAATATATAGTTGGCACATATCTACTATTACATCACCTTTTTAATTAACAATGATAAAAGCGCGGAAACTTTTCTAGGTCGTGTTACACATTCAATATTATTTAGATGACTAGAGGTCATAAAAAGAGTGAAAGTACTTAAAGAAATATGTTAAAAAAGGGTGTACAAGAAACTTGCTTACAACTAATAAAGATTCAATAGCAAAGAAAATAGAGTTCAAATTCCCAGCGCAACAGAAACTTAGTGTTTCAATTATTTTATTCATAGAAATAAGCAGTGATCGCTACAAATCTTCTATCTAAGTAACTTTGCTCAACTTCCACAGAGCAACAGGCTTTTTTTGCTAGTGATAATATCTGGAAAAAAATAGAAAACTTATTTAGAAAATGACTCAAAATGTTATAAGACATTATTTATAAACTAAGTTTCGTAAATATCTACTCGTGACTTAAATATGCCTTGCGTTTTTAATGATGTGTAAAAAAATAATAAGCATCATATTAGCGCTTGAACCTGCTTTAACAAAAGAAATCAACAAGATCTTTATTTTTATTAATTCATATTACTTGCTCTTCTTATTAAATTTACCTGATCTGAGTTAGTGTTTCTTGGTAAGTATAAAGATATTGAAGACGAAATAGTCCGTGCTACAGCCATCAACTCCGATGCTGGTTTGGGTATCAACATGGTTTCCAAATCGTATTCAAAGTTCTGAAAATCATAATTACAAAATTAAAATTTCGTCAAGTTCAACCTGATGCTTTATTTTAAAAGTAGCAAAGCGCTGATTTTCAGTCACTACTTGCGAATTAGAATAAAACTTACCTCAGAATACTTGGGCCCTCCCCAAGGTGGACTCAAAAACACCATATCTGCGGATAAGGTTGGCGCCAATTCGAAAAAGTCACCAACAATGAATTCTATCCTGTCCACCACACCGTAAATAGATGCATTGTGCTTTGCCATCTCTATTTTTTCTGGATCAATATCTATTGCAATTACTGAAATTAAGAAAAAAATATAAAATTAATTTTGGCATATCACAGCGCCGCGCCGTCGAGTTTAGAATGTGTAATATAGAATCCACCTCATGGAAAATGAAACCATTCCTGATGGAAAATGTCGGTTTGGCTAAACACTAAGCATAATAGGTACCCAAACTAATAATGATACTTTTTTATAATCTTATTCATTAAACAATCCATGGTAAATATATTATGTATAGGGTATTATACAAACATAAATATTTCGAAGATCGAAATAGGTACGTCCAAAAGCCTTTCACCAAAAGCTGAACACCACCGTCAAAAATAAAGTACAAAAGCTACATTTAGTTATAGCTATGTATTTTGTTTGGTTAACTTCTATATCTAAGCAAGCAATAGATATGTTTAAAAAATGTTAATATGCCATAATATAAGATCTAATAAATAGAGATATACAATTTTCTAACCTTTTTTGCTTACTCTTGCGAACTGGATGGTATTCCCACCAGCACCGCAGAAGGCATCTAACACAACATCATATGTATACTTATTGGCGATGTGCCACGCTACGTTCTCCGGGGTTACACTGAACCAACTTTCCCTGTCAAGTTTTATACCTTCGTCAAACCTGTAAAATAAAAGTGATCATACATCAAGCTTAAATATAAAAATATACTTGTTGCAGGGCCAAAACTGCGCTACGCGTGGTCTCACGCGGGGTTTCACACGATATTTTTTATTATACAGTAAGCCCGAGTTTGACCTCAATCTCACCTGATGGTAAGTGAAGATGAGGTCGAAGATGAAAGCAACTGGCTACTAACCAATCGGGCCCTGACAGGATCCTTTCACCAAGCGCCTCTCGGGTTAGTCGCACTTTACGACACGGTATTCCGCACGGGTCTATTTGACATACGGAAGCGTGGCAACAACGGGGCCTGCGCAAGCATCCGTTCCACGCAGTACATATAGGCCCATATAAAGGGAACACAATGGAACTATAAGGAGTTCTGTGTACTTATAGACCTAAGTCTGTTTAAAACAGGGTTCGCCTTATATCAATTGACTTTTTCCTGTCTTCTTAACTAAACATTTTGGAGTATGTTACCCTGGCAACACATGGCGGAAAAATTCAATTGAGGTAGTTTTTTAAATAATAAATGTAGTAATAATTTGATGCTTATGTTATTTAACAAATTCCTTTCACATTTTTAAGTGTGTAATCCCTGTACAAAATGAAATTCGCTTCTTTTTTTTTAGCCGGTATATACAGGGTGACTGGAGACAAATTTGCAATACTAAAGTAGAGCACTCTGTAAGTACTCGATTCTGATCATAATTATGTAATAAAAGTAGGTACTTAATTTTTCACTAGAAATCCCTATAAATAAATAAAGAGACCTTACTACACTTTTCCCGACACGTTGCCTCAGTCAACACGCACACAGCAGTGTTCCCGCCACACGCACACAGCAGTGTTCCCGCCACACGCACACCGCCACCCGCTAAGTATTTATTGTATTACTCTAATTCTTTAACTTTTGGTGAAGTTTACTCAGTAAATAATTAATATTTACTTTTTAATTTATTTTTTCTCTTCATGTATGATCTTAAACTATCACGTCCTGGAATTTTGAAAGTGACCCACCAGTATCTGATATATATCGGATAAATATATAAAAATTGGAATTTTTTCGAACCCTGGTTTAAAAAGAAGTTAGGTCCCCATAGTGGCTCACCTAGAATTTGAGCATTGGGCCCTTTTGGCAAGCTAATATTTGACCATGTGAATGAGCCAATCCAATTATTCTATTTTGATGGGATCATTACCTATGAAACAATGAATGTCGTTTTTTCCAATACTTTATCATTTTAGGATCATTCTTCAATTCTTCTGGCATGTCTGAAACATTAATATTTTCTTCTACTTTGCGTTTTTGCTTTTGCCGTCGTCGTCTCTTTACTTCTGGTTGTACTAAAAATGATGAATAATAAAAGTTATTAATAACAAATACTTTTATTTTTCTTAATATAAAATGCACTTTGATGATGCATGGTGTTGTTTATTGATGTTTGTCAAGGTTATGTAGTTAAATATATCATGCAATATACTACTGAGATAAACCAAACAGTTGAATTTTGCATTGTATAATATAGGAATATTACCTTCATCTGTAACAACTTTTACTGGAAGATCTTCGCAATCTGCTTCACCAAGTGAATCTTCAGAATCTGCAGGTAAAGCCACATTGGATGCTTCTAAAGCTGTAGTTCTGTGACTCTCATCCTCATTTTCTATCTCCAGCAACTTTTGCTCTGTCTCAACACCAGGCTCTTTTTGTTCATGAGCTACGGGTTCATCAGATAAAGATATATTGAGTGGTTCTTTACATTCATCATCCGTTTGAATTTCTTTTTCACCTTGGGACCCGGAATCCTAAAAAGAAAGGATTTCAATGCTAGATTTATTTTAAACATCTCCAGTGTAAACATATAACCTGGGCAAATTAGAGAGAAAAAAAAATTATAAAATTACCTGATCATCATATTTACAAGGATTGCCATCATCATCAAAATATGTTTTCTTAGCACCAGTAAAGCGCTTATGTCTAGGAGCCCTTAATCGCCCAATGCGTTTTCTATACACAATTTCACCTTTTGGCATCTTATTTGATCCAATAGCAAAACCCATTATTTGAAATGTTGAATTGATTTTTTCTTGCTCATCATAATCTTCTTCATCTAATTCATGGCTGCAAAATAAAATAAAATAATAATTAAATTGAATTCCGAATTTATGAGCTGTGTGTGTTGAAGTCAACTACCTTCTCTTCAGAGTAACTTGCTTTTCCTCAGGAGGTTCATCATCATCATTGTCATCATTAGGTACATTTGAGTTACTGTGGATAATTTCCTGACTGTTGGAAATTTCTAACATACCATCAACAACATCAACTGGTGTGTCTACTTTTTGATCATCTTTACTATTTACAGCATCACCTGCTTCGGAAACTTCATTACATTCATAGCCATGGTTACTTGATACATCTTCATCAAACATTGAGTTTATGCTACTGTCTTGTTTTTCCTTTAACAAATTTTGCAGTAACAGTCCTACAGAACCTATGTATCTGGAATTATTTTTTTTACTTTTCCTTTTTTGCTTGTTTGGCTTATCTTCCTTTGTTTTATCTTGTAATTGTAAATTATCAACTTGTGATTTAACATCTTCTACTTCGGTAATTGACATTTCTGCTGATTGTATGTTAGTGTCCATATCTTTTTGGGTAAAATCTTCAGTAACATCTGTGCTGGATTTAGTTTCTTGTACATTCAAAGATGCTTCCTTATTTTTTTCAGTATAATTTGCTAAATGTAATGCATATTGCTCACCAAAATGTTTTTTCCACAAAAATTGCCAGTACTGTTCAGTATCTAATTCTTCTGAGGTCATTTGGTCTAAACCTTCTCCTAAACCAGCTCCTACATTTGCAATTCTTGTTTTATCATTAGACTGATCTTCTGATGAAGTGGATGATACACTATAAGTGTCTGTTGGTGTAGACACAGAAGTTGTATGACTTGTAACATCAAAACTGGACATAGTCATTTTAGTAACATTTGTCATTGAATCAGTTCCTGTAATAGTTCTAGGACTCAACATTCTGTCATGTTCAGAGCAAGACCTTCGTCTTGCAACTGGTAACCAACATTCATCTTTATAAACTGTAGACTCTTTAGCAATGGAGTCTATTGGATTAGTAGTGGAACGTTTTTTAAATGGGTTAACTTTTGAATCATATGAATACTTTCGTTCTCTTATCTGATCATCATCAGTATCATTTTTATTCAATTCTGCTACCTTAATATTATCAGATGATTTAGGCTTAGGTATATTATTATCATCCATAATTAAATCATTGTTTTCATCTAGATATGAAGGATTTATGTAGTCACTGTATTTACTAATCCATGAATCCCAAATTATCCTCTCTCCATTTACAGCCCAGAACTTATCCCAAGAGTCTTCTGAAAGGTAGTTTTCTTTAAAATTTTCAGTTAATTGTGTCGGCATATCTTGGTCCATATCATCAACTTTTTCTTGAATTGCATAGTCAAAATGGCAGTCTTGATAAGTGAGGTCAGCACCACTATCACTGGGTTGCAAAGCATGTGGAAGTGCATACTGAACTTGAGCTGGATCATGTTCATCTGTAGAACAATAATTCTCAGTGTGTGAGGCACTGCCATAACAGCTTGCTCCTTCATCTTTCTGCAAATAAATACATAAAGAAGTATTTTAACAAAACCGAAGCTAATTCATTTTAAAATAAATTTATTTCTAATATACTCACATCACATTTTACTTTGTAGCAAGTATCATCTGAAAAGTGAACATGTGACTGATCCTCCAATTCTTGATGACTAGTTTTTTGTATAAGATCTTGGTCACTTTCGCTCGCTGCTTCTTCATCATAGTAAGTTTTGACAAAATCTCTACAAATAAATTGATAAATGCATTATTTAGTTAACCTAAACATGAAGTTTTTTTATTGTAATATTTTTTTGTTGCTTACCTTATGAAAACTCTACTGCACAAACAATAAATTAAATTATCATCATTTAACTCTACTTCATCATCTATGTTGAAGTGAAACTCAGCCAGTGCCTCCCAGCGATGGAACTGATCGTAGTAGTCGGACATTATATTAACATATTAGGAACATAGCAATGAGAAAACCACAGGTTTACAGCCCAACGCACATACATTAAGGTTTTAAATTATTTTAAACACTAATACTGATCATTTTCACAAACAAATACTCATGGAAGATTAATATTCTCATCATGCAAACACACACAAAAACAAATCTCAAAATCGACCAGAATTGTGTTTCGTTCTACGATACATGCGTTGGTTATTTTATTATTCAATTCCATTTATTCCTGTACTTTTTGCGTTATTTGAAACGGATTTACGATGCTTTCCTATTTACTTCAGCTTGTTGGGATCGGTCGGTATTAAAAAAATATTACGTTTAGTGAATATAATAAATAAAGATAATTATTAAACAGCTACCAGTCTTATGGCTTTTTAACAAGTAATATTTACATAAAATTTTTATAACGAGAGATTGTATCAAAAATATAAAAGAATGTTACATTATAAGCCGTCATTGTCTGTCATTGTCAAATGTATGTCAAAAGCACATGCATGTTTTTCATGTTTTTCTTTTCCCAGTAATAACTTGAGAAAATACAGAAGTTTTTAGATTTTAAAAGTAATAAAATTTTAAAATGGGTAAAAAAAGTAAGGATTCTTTAGGTAGAGCTTTAATTAAAGATCGTTTTTCTAAAACAAGAAACCGCAAACATGTCGAAGATAACACAATGGTAAAACTTTTGTAAATTTTGTTGTACTGCCGCGAAGTACTATACGTCAACATATCAAATGTGTAAGCAAATATAATTTCAGCTCCACACTACAGAGGTTAATGATGGTTATGATTGGGGACGTTTGAACCTGCAATCGGTTACGGCAGAATCATCTCTTCAGGAATTCCTTTCTACTGCAGAGTTGGCACAAAGAGAGTTCATTGCAGAGAAATTAAATATTAAATATGTCAAGTCAATACCTACCGAAGTAGATGTTGTTACATCTCAGCCCAACTTTGATGAACCACTAACTGTACCAAGAAGGTAAACTATAGTTATCAACCCTTGACTGATTTGTCTTATTAGAGCAGTATTTATTAACATTACTTACCTTTAATATTTTAAACTTGTATTTGTATTTCTACTGGGTTTCTCCAGTAAAATGTATCTCTGTATGGAATGAGAATATATGCATTCAATGGATAATGAAAATGTGATTATTTATACAAAATTATATTTTATAATTCTACCTACAACTGTTAGTGCCGTCCACCTTCAAATTTCATAGTTGGGATAAATAAATATAATGTTATCTTATTGACTAAAAGTTATGCAAAAATACTAAGTTGTGTATTAGTTACTTTTTGCATAAAGTACATAATATTTTCTTTTTGGATAATTTCAAATAATTAAGTATCATAATAATTAATCAAGTATTTTTCCATAAGGCCCACATGGCAGCCTGGCATAACTGCGGAAGAACAGATAACTCGAGAAAGAGACTCATTTTTGGAATGGAGACGTAACTTGAATGATCTGCAAGCCCAGCTTGGTGCGGCACTTACTCCATATGAACGAAACTTGGAATTGTGGAAGCAGTTGTGGCGTACATTGGAAAAGTCTGATGTTGTATTGCTACTCTTAGATGCAAGAAATCCATTACTTTTCAGGTATGTTCTTTATGTTATAAAAATAAAAACATGGGATATATATTAGTGATGACTTATTAAATAAAGTCTTATTTATGTAATATTTTTAAGTTTTTGCATTTTATAATCCTTAACTATTATTTATTTAGCATATTTTTTCAGTTACATATTTAAGTATTTGTGCAAATTTTAATAATTGTAACTTGGCACTGCAACAGCAATAAAATATTAATAATTATAATTCATTTGTAATCATTGTTTAGATGCGCAGATTTAGAAAAGTATGCTCAAGAACAGAAGTGTAAAGTTATTCTGTTACTCAACAAAGCTGATTTGACAACAGAGTATCAGAGGAAGTGCTGGGCGGAATATTTTTCGAAAGAGGTAAGATTTTATCTAGATGAAAATACTCCTATGTTTGGAATAGTGTAGACAGTTCAGTAAATTTTTAATTGAAGACAAATACTCATTGCAGCATCAGTATGTGCTGCTCGGATTTTCCATGAACGAATTTGGGACCTGAAATCATATTATGTATCAATAATTAAATTTTTTTTTTTTATCCACTACACTAATATTATAAATGCCAAAGTGTGTGTCCACAACACTTTCACATCTAAGGTACCCAGGGACACAAATACTAAGGCAATTTCCTTTCAAATATCAACCTCTAATCCCTATTGAAAAACCACTGAGCTCTATTTGATAATATACATCTACAAAATTAGCAAGAACTTAAATGTAAACTGCACCCTGCACATATTGTGTACTGTAGTATATTACTTATTTTCAATTAAATAAATTTCAGGCAATATTTACAAAGAGATATTTACAATTGAAAACAGAGGCCCATAGAATAAGTACCTTACAGTCTAACATACATAAAAGATAAACAGATATATATGTATACCTTAAACTAGAATATATAAAAATACTTAAAAATACACTTGACACTAATGTTATCCACAATGTTTAGATAAATGTGTTGTACGGTATGAGGACTTGGCAATTCATGTTGGGGAAAAAGTTTCTTCGCATTTTTTAAGAAAATTCAAAACATTTTTTAATATAGTTTATTGACATTTAACTAAAGTATGTATGTACCATTTTGTTCGATAACCTTTTGCCATCTTGTAAGTAGGGACATGATCCCATTGCTATAAAAATTTTGGGACCTCTCATCAAAATACCGCGACAAGTGGATTTGGCAGTCCTCTCGTGATGTTAACCTAACACTGCCTAAAGAATTCTGAAGAGACCGAAACAGGTGGAAATCTGAAGGTGCAAGGTCAGGACTATACGGCGGATGCATTAAAACCTCCCAGCTAAACTCTCTTAATTTGCTGGGTGGCTATAGATGTGTGAGGTCTAGCATTATCATGATGAAACACCCCTTCTGTTGATCAATTCGCTTTCTCTCAACTTCTTGTTTTAATCTCATAAGTTGTTCGCAGTAGAGTTCAGAATCGATAGTCCTGCCTGGTGGTAACAGATCATAATGAATAATGCCCTTCCTATCCCACCACACACACATCACCTTCTTGCGAGTTAACCCGGGTTTCGCCACAGTCTGTGAAGCCTGACCTGCCTTTGACCACGACCTTTTTCGCACGTTCTTGTCGTACGTGATCCACTTTTCATCACCAGTTATCAGCTTCTTCAAAAATGATTCGGTTTCGTTACGTCGTAATAAAGAATCACAAATGAGTACACGGTTCATTAGGTTTCTTTCAGTGAGCTCGTGAGGTACCCAAATATCGAGCTTTTTTGTGTACCCAGCTTTTTTCAAATGCGCCAAAACTATTTTGTGGTCAATTCCCAGTTCTTCAGCTACGTCGTAACTACTGATATGACGATCTTGCTCCACTTTTTCAAAAATGGCATCCATTTTATCCGTTAAGGGCGACCAGAGCGAGGTGCATCTTTGACGTCAAAATTTCCGGATTGAAAACGCTTAAACCAAATTTGTGCTACTCTCACAGACACTGCCTAGGTCCATACACATCGCAAATTTTTTTCGCGGCTTGCGTTGCATTTTTACCTGTTTTGTAGTAAAATTTTAAAATGTATCGAATTTCTTAATTAGATCCACTCATCTTGACAGTACGAAAAACAAATGAAAATCACACATTTTCCTAATTTGAATTTGGAATTATGTTCTTTAAAATTTTAACTTTCAATGTACCAAAACCAGCCAGGTACAAATACTATAGCCAAAGAGATTTTATTACAAGTTCATACATACTATAATGCGAAAAGACTTTTTCCCCAACCTATTATTATAAATAAATTGCCTACAAATATGCAAAATAACATAGGTAAAAAAAAAAAATTTCACTAAAAAACCATTTTATTGTGGATGCCGTGGACACTGGATTGCCATGCTATTCAGTATGTAATATATAAGTAGTTGTAATTTTCTTTTTGTTTCTAAAGTTTGATTGTTATGTTATATTATGTTTTTGTTTATTTTTGGATCACCGACGCAGCGACCCATAGCGGTTTTTGCAGCATTGTTAACATAGCTATAAATAAGAAAACAATGTAACCTACTGTGAATAAAGATTTAATAAAAAAAAACTCTTCTCACAAAATAACCCATTATTTTTAAAGCAATTATATTTAAAGACAATAGCTGTTGTGTTTCATTGCTTTTTCGTAAGGGATTATAATTCCATTGAACTTTCAAAATAATAGGTAAATCACTTATTAAATATTACGAACTTAAAACATACTTGTTCACCTTGCTGGAAGCTGATTCCGAAAAGGTCATTAGTCCCGTCGACGCAGTTCCGTTATTTCTTTAGGAAATGTAAATTTCAATTGTTTTTTACCTAATAATTTGAAGTGAGGACTGTCGAAGAGCTGGGTGGTGTACATAGCGGGCTGTGTATTGGCCAATCACCGTGCTCGTAACCCAACAGGTATCCCACTCGTAATGGCAACAGTCTAAGCTTAGCTGAGCGAAATGGACAGAACGTAGTCGAGCCGAGGGTACTCCGCTTCAATATGTTCACTTGCCACTTCACTTTACTCCGCGTCAGTGAAGAAGTACAATAAAACGCTCAGCTCAGTCGGCATGGTTTTCGTTCGACACGTTCGTGTCCCGAGTTTTTCGACTTTTGCTTCTTCGAAAAATTAGACATAAGTAGATACATCGGTTTTTTAATCATCGTTATATGTCAGAACTATTATGAATTATACACCTTTATGAATCACTCTCTCTATTAGTGAAAATTTCCGTTTTTCGCGTTTTACAGGCAGATAGACGCGGTGGAGGATTTTGTTTTATACAGGATATTCGATAAAAATACGTATGTTATACGTGATTATCAATAAAAAGTTTGAATCAGAAGCTATTACGTTCTTTGACCTTATTAACCTAACCAAATTTAATTATTTTCAGAACATTCCAATCATATTCTTCTCAGCTGCGAAAAGTACAAAAGAAAGAAAAATATCAGAGGACAGTGATGAAGGTGTAATCAATGAACTTTCAGAAAATGTATCGGATGATGACTCAGATTCCGAAACTGACAGTAATCCTGATATTGAAAACGACGAAGAGGCTAAACAAAATACAGAAGAATATATCGAAATGTTCAAAACACAGCTAGAAAAAATTAATACAGCTGTTACTAAAACTGAGAATAAATTAGAATCAATGCAAAATGTGCTTGATAAAGTATTAGAAAATATACGACTTGGCCTACCAGTCGAAACCTACAAACCTAATACTAACCCTAGTAGCCCCCAAAAAAATGACATTCCAGTTGAAGAAACTGCAAGCTCTTCAGAACAAAATACAGATGAAACGAATAATTCACATGAAATATTTGATAGGACAAAAATAATAGAAGTACTTAAAAGTTTAAACATAACCAATTTGAAGAACCCTCCTAGATTGAATGTTGGTATGATTGGGTATCCAAATGTTGGGAAATCTAGTACTGTCAATGTTTTGATGCAGACCAAAAAGGTATGGTCCATTTCATTCGTGTATTTTTTATACCTGTAACCATGTCGCTGTAAAATCGGTTGGCCTATCTGTATGTGAAAGAACTTACGGAAAATAAATCTTTCCTACAACATAGGGTCTATCTGCTTTCTCTGAAACTTTACTTGTGTAAATGTGTGTTATCATTACTGTAACCCGTTCTCCTAGGTGAAGGATAAAGCCCAGAATGCGACGCGACATAGGAAAATATCAAATGTATGATGTGCATAGCATAAGTGTCCTATGTTGTCACGTTGAAGTATGGGTCGCTTTACCTCTCTTTATGTCGTATCGCGTTGCGGCCGACAAAGCCTTACTCACATCGTTACGGCGATGATGTTTGTATATCTACGTATTGTTTTATGGGGCACTTATCATTTACGGGTAGTTCCTCCCTGAACCTGCATATTTTATTGCAGGCTGTGTCAGTGACGCACCTGTGTCTTAAAAAAAACGTACCAAATCAATAGGCCTAGAGTCGCCTTCGAATAGCCGTTTCACCCCTGATGTGTCTTAAAAGGTGACTAATCCGTGCGCCGGCGCTGCGTGATAGGACAATTTCATGCTTCGACTGGCGAACCACGAACAACGGACAACACTTCATATATTTGCCGCCAAATGTCGCCGCTACGGCAGGGAAACGGCTCTTCATGAAATATTTCCGGGCAACGGCCCGGAAATATTTCATGAAGAGCCGTTTCCTTCCTTAACCCATGTAATGTCATCTTCAGTTACCATCGGGTGTGGTCAAACGTTTAGTGGTTAAAAGAAAAGATTGATTAATTTGTTTCTTTTTTCCTTAGGTCAGTGTAAGCTCCATGCCCGGTCACACTCGGCACATACAGTCTCTTATACTCGACAATGACATTGAATTACTGGATTGTCCTGGTTTAGTGCTACCTGCCTACGCCGTCGCACCAGATTTGTTGCTCACTGCAGTATTGCCGATTGATCAAGTAAGTACATTTTTTATTCATATGAATAGATATTAATAATACATATTTTTATTGGTTTTATGAAAGTTACGTTATAGATTATTGCGAATAAACACTCTTATTAGAATTCCTGTTTAATATAGTTTATCGTAAAGCCGATCTTCCATCTAAACTAAGTAAGTTTTAGCTTTACTTAGATTAGCGTTGAGCCAGTTTTTCATACATGTGCGTCCACTGCAAAGTCTATTTTACGCAAATGTATGAAAAACTGGCTCGTTAAACTAAACTAACTTTGTTTAGTTGGCGGTAGATGATTATGAATGGAATTTAAGAAGCTTGTGTGCGACTGATCGGACTACTGTAAAACAATGTACGTTTCTAAATCGCTATCGTTGCAGTACTTCTTTTCAGTACCTACCTACTCCCACCGGAAAATAGATATAAATCTTAAGGGGCTTCTTCTAGAATAAAATAATAGAACATAAGTATTTTAAAAACAGTGTATTGGCTGGTAGCCATTATACTTCAGACTTATAAGCCCGAGCCTTATCTTGATGAAACAAGATAATCTTTGTGAGTTGGCCTCTTAATTTTTCATGGATAGGTTTGTGCTAGTTTTTTTTTAGTTCTGCATATAATGTTCTCATTACATATAATGTAGTCTCCCTTGAGCTCTTTTCACTTGTATACACCAAAAAATATGATTCGTCGAGGTCCTCAAAATAGGCCTTTGTTTGCGAGATGACTTCATCATTGGAGTCAAATATTTTTCCACCAAGCCATTTCTACAGGTTTGGGAACAAGAAGTAGTCACTCGGAGCCAAATCTGGAGAATAGAGCGGATGAGGGAGCAGTTCATGGCCCAATTCATGGATTTTTGCCATGGCAACTGCACATCTGTGCACCCTTGCATTGTCTTGGTGGGAAAGGACTATTTTCTTGGCCAAATGAGGTCGGTTTTTTTTCAAATCGTCATTGAATCGGTCCAATAAGTTTGCATAATATGTGGATTATCCCGCGTGCATCCCAAAAAACAGTCGCCGTAACTTTATTGGCTGACAAACCCACCTTGGCCTTCTTTGGCGCCGACTCACCCTAAGAAACCCACTGTTTTGACTGTTGTTTGGTCTCTGGTGTGTTGTGATGGATCCATGTTTCGTCCACAGTTACAAAAGGGCGCAAAAACTCCTCCATATTGCGATTAAATAACGCCAAACTTTCCTGTGAAGTTGTTACACGATTGCGTTTGTGGTCGACTGTGAGCAAACGCGGCACCCATCTTGCGGAAAGCTTTCTCATGCCCAAGTGATCGTTCAAAATTAAAACCACTGAGCCATGCGAGTTCCCTACGGCTTCCACAATCTCTTGCGCATTCAATCTTCGGTCGGCCAACACCATATCGTGAATTTTTTCGATTGTTTCATATCGTGAATTTTTTCGATTGTTTCGGGTGTAGAGACCTCAATTGGGCGTCCAGGACGTTCGGCTACTTCAGTGCTTGTACGGCCGCAACCAAATTCAGTAAACCACTTTTTTACCATTGAAATCGATGGTGCAAAGTCCCCATAGTATTTATCAAGCTTAGCCTTGAAAAAGAATGCTTAATAAGCACACGAAATTCACTTTTTCCATTCTTTCCTCAAATTACTGGGTAGTCTGATAAAGATAGCTGTCAACTACTACCTAAACGCAGCAAGTTCAAATTTTGACAGTAGTCAACTGACAGATGCCTTTTGACAGGATTAGTGTTGCTTTTTCAGTAAAGAGGTCAGAAATTCAAAAAGTCACGGACTTATTGACCCGCCCAGGTATAATAAAAAAATAAAATGTTACTAAAAGATTGCAACCGACTCCAACTCATAGGTACTATACGAACATTCGTAAATATACGAGTCGACAAAATTCTGTGCTCCAACCGCAGTTTCGTCTAAAGTTCATCTGCCACATCTTCGACCTCGTCACCACTTTCCATTTGGTGTCATTAAGGTCAAACGCGGGAATGATAATAAAAATCCCGTCTGCGTAACGAATCGAACACGAATAATATTTAAGTATATGAATCGAATAAAATTCGAATTCAGTTTTTTGTGATCACTGCAGCTGTAGTTATGTGTCCTATCTTTGACGAAGGTTCTTGAAATTTGAGGCACTTTTTAATTTGAGGCATCAAAGGGCAACTCCCGAGTATGATCTTCCTATAAAGGTTGATTTGCTCTGTAATTTTACAATTTTTAGGCACAGAAACTAAATTCCGATCCATTTTTTTCATATGAAGCCAACATGTTTAAACCAGTTTCAAATTAGTGACTCCTTGATAGAAAATAGAAATAGAAATATTCAGATATCTTTCCGTTTGAAGATGTGCGAACTACAAAGATTTTCAAGCTTTGCTGACTAGTGCTGTATTGGTTATTGCAATTGACATGTCTTACTTGCACTGAATAAAAACAATTATACTATTACACTTTTATACAATTACAATTTTATACACTTAAAAAATATTTTCTGTCAGTGGTCAAAAAGAAAGACTTCACCAATTTATGCTTTACGAGCTTTTGCCCGCGACTTCTTACGCGCATAAAATAAAAAGTCTCATAGTGCACTCCTCCTACACTCCCTAAGGAATGATGTTCCAAATTCACCTCTCTAAGCCCAGTAGGCATTGCTGTACGTTGTCTGTCAGTCAGTCTGTAACGATATTGATTGTTACTAGGTTATTAATACTTCTGATGTCAAATAGATGCGTGCCCATGAGGCTGCAATGGCACGGCTTTGCGAGCTGGTTTCCCGGCACACCTTCGAACAACAATATGGACTGTTACTGCCAGAGGTGGACCCGAAAGAACCTAGCTTCAAGCAAATATTGACGGCACATGCTTGTGAGTATCTGTTTTATCCGCTTCATATGTGGGGTTTGGTATATTGATAAACTATGTAAGTACTGACTTTGATAAACTATGTAAGTCTGAATTGACTTTGAGACTCTTATTTTCGGCTCTTCATATTTCTGCATTTATATATTATATTATATAAATGATGGTAAATAGCACGTTTCTAAAGTTAATTCAAGTCCTAATGGCCATGAAAGTTTAAATTTTAACATTGATAGTTGTGAATATCAGTTCAGGGAGCTTAAAACACTGCCATATTTGTTGCATATTTTTGAAATTAGTTTATTAAAAAAATACTCGGAATATTTTGAAACAAATAAGCTAATAGACTACGAATGATCAAGGGTCTGCAAATACACCGAAACGTCGAGATAAAATGTGAAATATAATTTATACGCTATTATAATTTCGGTTAAAAAGTGTTTTATTTTAAGACTAATACTTCTATCTCATTCCAGTCAACCGCGGCTTCATGACTGCGGCGGGTCAGCCTGACCAATCCCGTTCTGCCCGCCTTCTCCTGAAACAAGCTTCAACGGGGGCCTTGCAGTGGGAAGTATTGCCACCCAACGCCGGGCCTGCTCCTATTGAGGAGTTGTTGGAAGAACGCAAGCAAGCGGGGAAGAGAAAACCTACGCCCAGAGAGACTAGGGCTGTTGAGGTTAGTATATCTGAAGGTGTAAGAGTTTTGCTCGCTTGTTGGTAGGATAGGACTACAGTTGTAAAAACCCGTTAGCTACCGTTACTTAACCAAAATTATGGTTAGCTACCGATAAAATGCCGTTATTAACGGTTAAATATCCGACTGCGAAAGAGGGTAACGTTTTTTTTTCTTTTCTTGTATAGTCAACCTCATTGCTGAAGAAAAAAATCGATACCTGAAACAGGTTTTAAAATTCATTTAATTTGTAGGTGATTTAATAATTTTTAAAGCGACATATATACATAGCCCAATTCTTTAATTATGTTTGAGTAATTTAATATAAACCTAAATAATTTACGTAAATAGGTATCTAGTTATTGACTTGACATTGTCGCTTTGTTTGAACAGAGTGGCATTGTCGCCATTTAGGTATAAGCCGCGCAGATATAGAAAAAAGCTGTAAATGGCGACCGATGTCATATGCCGATGTGTCAGATATTTAGTATGGCAGTTACAGTCAAACGTATTATAATTGTTGTTGCGGAGCTCGAGTTGATAAACTAAATATGCCGCGTTGACAGCGACAACGAAAAAGGATTGATCTTTCTTTTCTTGTTAACCGACTTCAAAAAAAGAGGTTATTAATTCCACCCGTATGTATGTAATATTTCCAGAATTGCAAAGTTTTCGTATATGTTAGTCTATATAAACATCTGAATGAACAAATGTGCCAAATTTCAATAGGGAATGTATGTTTTTATGTATGTATTCGCATATCTCCGGAACTACTTACACGTTCGATTTAAGTAATTATTTTTTTGTTGTACTAGGTATTGTTCAACTTAGGGTATATCATAATCTCATCAAGATCGGTTCAGTAGTTTTTGAGATAGGGAATTTCAACCGACTTTTTTTTGCCAGTCGAAGCAGGCCTCATAGCGCAACTTGCGATTCACATTTCAATCCGTTAGTGACATCTCGCGGTGGTATTTAACCATAATAAGCATATAATGCGGTTAATTAACCGCTAACTCGTACCGCGTCAGAGCCCTATACCTAAAAGTGCCTCGAGCGCCAACGGTTTTTACGATCACAATTTTTTTGAGTTTAGGCGTGCGAAAATCTCTATTTTATGAATATATACCTACAATTTATCACACAAACTATACATCATTGTTTTCCTTATTAAATTTCCTATCTAAATAATTATAAGTGATTGTATTTTAATACTTACTTGATTCCGTAATCACACAGTTTTCTTTCACATCACATTTTTCACTTCATTCACATAACTTTAACAACTCGCTACACTAATACAAAACGAAAATAACGAAAACTTATGTTAGTACTTTAATCTACACACATTTTTTAGTATTTACAAACTCAACTTTACTTTTAAACCCTCTCAAAACTATAAAAAACCAATTTTATAAACCGAGTAAACAAATGTTTACCGCCGTTGAACTTGTGCCGGCCAATATGACACAATTCTAAATTTATGTTTTTTTAATAAATTTTGTTGGGATATACCACTTTTTTTTGTCTTAAATATTTACTATATGAACCTATGAACCGAATAAAATAAAAACAAGGTGTATCCGAATTCAAAAACATAGACAAACCATAACCCATAAGGCGCGTGACGGGTTAATAACGAAAAATGCATATTTAACCGCGTGGTTAAAATCGTTAATACCCAGCTTCGCATCTATAGATAGGACCCTTTCAGGGTTCGCTTATAAAAGGAAAAAAATATCTAAAGTAAACTGACAAAAAATATATACTTAAGAATAGTTCAAGTCTGTGTCAGCTTTCATAACGAATCATCATCTTAAATAAAACACTTTTAATCTGATTTATTACATTTCATGAGATATTTGGCACGTCTATTGTACAGATTGCCGTTCTTGCGAAAAATTCTTCTACATGAGGATTATTTATTATTAATTTAATTACTTGCACTAACATTCTAGCTTTCTTATTTTACCTGATATTGTCTTAAGTTTTCGCGATTCATACTATTAAATAAAACACTTTTTAACCGGATTAAACGTCGGGTCAAAATTTAAAATGTAAAAGTGTTTTATTTAATTTACCTGTATTTTTTTTTTTTTTTTTTTATAAAATATGGATGGGACGTTTGTCTTCCATGACACCTGATGTTAAGTGAACATGAAGACTAAGGTGGTACACGTCCATCCACGAGAAACCTATTCACTCGACGCTTAAAAGTACTAGGACTATACTGGTCAGGGAAAATAGACGCAGGCAGTTCATTCCAAACCTTGGCGACCCGTATCAAAAAGGAACTGTCAAAGCGCTTAGTTCGACTTTTCGGAATATCAACCACATACCTACGGATGGAAGTTCTGTCTGCGTCTAGTAGTCCGATGGTAAAAGGGTGAGGGTTCAATTTGCTCAAACAGAGCACTCGCGCACTCACCAAAATGTATCCTGTAGTACACGGTTAAACAAGCAACCTTACGACGATGCTCTAGGGTCTGTAGTTTTTTGGTCGTAAGGTCGACGTTGTTAATTAATTTACGGGCTCTTCGGTCAACGGAGTCCAGCGCTTCTAGTTGATATTTGGCTGAACCATCCCAAAGATGACTGCAGTACTCCATGCATGATCGCACTTGAGCTGTATATAAGTTAAGAAGCTGTGCAGGGCTGAAGTACCGCCGTACCTTCGAGATGATTCCCAACTTTTTCGAAGCTACTTGAGCCATGGACACAATTTGTTGACCGAAGTTTAAACTGGATGTTATAGTTACGCCTAAAAGCCCTAAATGGTCAGTGATGGGGACAGATACATTTTGGAAAGTGGGCGTTAATGTGAAGGTGCTCTTTTTTGCGGAGAATAGACACGCCTGAGTTTTGGACGCGTTGAATTTGACCAAATTCGACTCACCCCAATCGGATACTTTCCGTAAGGTCAAATCAACGCGCTCAATCATTGACTTTCTTAAACTCTGGATTTCACGGGGGCTCGCTCGCGCATTGGATACGTATCTCTCTACAACAGTGCTGTCATCAGCATAACTAATAATGCCCGGTGTTAAAAGGTCATTAATGTGCAGCAAGAATAATGTTGCAGAGAGAACAGATCCCTGAGGTACCCCGGCATTAATTGCCATTTGGTCGGAGTAGAAGCCATCTAAGACTACTCGAATTGACCGTTCCCTCAGAAAATCAGATATCCAGTCGCAGAGCCCAATCGGTATGCCATAAGCTGGAAGCTTACTTAAGAGACCATCATGCCAGACCCTGTCAAAGGCCTTGGAAATGTCTAAGGATACAGCTATTGCTTCACCATGACCCTCCAAGGCCTCGCTCCATAAGTGAGTGGCATACACGAGAAGATCGCCGGTCGAGCGCCCGTTGCGGAAACCATATTGGCTATCGCTTAGGAGCTCGTTGGTCTCGAGGTATGCCAGGAGTCGATTGTTCAATACACGTTCCATGACTTTGCAAAGTATGGAGGTGATTGAAATTGGTCGATAGTTGACAGGATCGGCACGGCTTCCCTTCTTTGGTACTGGCTGTACGTTAGCAAGCTTCCAGGACTTGGGAACCTTACCGGATTCCAACGAAAGTCGATAAAGACGTGTCAAAACAGGAGACAACTCAGCTGCGCAGCGTTTTAAGACCACTGCAGGAATACCGTCTGGACCTCTAGCTTTGTTCTCGTCTAGGTGCAGCAAGCATTTAAGAACCTCCTTTTGGCGAATGTGAACGGTACCCATTGTAGGTCCGAACTGAGGTAATTGGGGTGGGATTTTTCCTTGGCAATGTAGACGAGAATTTTCTGCGAAGATACTAGCAAATAAATCTGCTTTCTCCTTAGCAGTGTGGGCCAGAGAACCATCGGGTTTCCTCAGTGGTGGCAGCGACGGGCGACAAAAGTTCGTTTCGACCGACTTGGCAAGGGACCAGAAAGCTTTACTTCCCGAAGGGTATGCTGCTATTCTGTCTCCGATACGGCCTATGTGGGCAAAACGAGCTCTTTTGATTGCCTTTTTGCAGGACTTGTCGGCAGCATTGTATCTTTTCTTAAGTTCATGCGAATCCAGGGCTTTGCTTCTGCGAGCATTTGCCCAGGCTTTGTATGCTTCCCACTTTCGCTTTTCAGCGGCAAGGCAAGCAGTATTAAACCATGGGCGAGCTTTGGTTTCAAGGGATAGATCAGCGTGGGGAATGAAGTACTCCATTGCTTGAACTATCACACTTGAGACAGCATCAGCGCAGCACGATGGATCGGTTGATGTAAAACAAGTTTGCCGCCATGGATAAGATGCGAAGAAATGTCGCATTTCATCCCAATCTGCTGACTTGTAACGCCATACTCGCCTGGAGCCTTTTGGGCGGGTGTCAGTTGGCGAGTACAGCGATACAGATTTCACCATACAGTGATCGGATGTCCCTAAAGGTGCAGTGACGGACACCGAGTATCTGTCAGGATCGGTTGTCAGCAGAAGGTCCAAGCAATACGCAGTGTGGCCAGTAACGTCGGGGATGCGCGTAGGCTCGTTAACAAGCTGTGAGAGACCATAAGTCAGCGAAAACTTAAAGGCCTCTCTGCCAGCATGGTCAGTGTCCTGATACGGGTATAACCACTGCCCGTGGTGAGCATTAAAATCCCCCAGAAACACCAACTGTGCCGTGGGAAAACGTTGCTGAATCTTATCTGCTGTATTGCCAAGGTATTCCATAAGCCTCGTTGTCTCCCGATCTCCGCTATGTGAACGATAGATACAGGCGTAAACCACTTGGTCTAGGCCAGTATCTATGTGAACCCACATGACTGAAAGGTCCGGCACTTCCAAGTAACGGAGACGCTGAAAACAGATCGCGTCACTGGCATACATGCACACCCCGGCGTGTGGGCGGAAAAGAGACTCCAGGATATAGCCTGGGTAACCAAGGTATGCCGAGTCTGACGGATCGCAGATCTGCGTCTCCGTTAGAAAGAGTAGGTGTGGTCTCTCCGTCTCAAGATGGTGGTGGACATCATTCAGATTGGAGTGCACTCCTCGGATGTTACAGAAGTGCACTTTAAGGGAGAGGAAGTGCAACCGCTGTTGAACCGTACTCTTTTTAGGACCTTTCATTGTGAATTGGTAGTGGAGTGAATAGGGAGGAGAATAGAAGTTGAGTGAAGCGCTGCAAATGGAACCAAGCAACTCGTAGGAAACAACGCACCATTGGGGAACTCGCCTGGAGACTGCGGGGACGCCCGAACCCCCCCGAGGTCGCCATCGGGTCCTCTCTAACCGGTCGCCAACCGGCACGATGGAGCCTCCCGGGATTTTTCGCGAGGTGGCGGGGCAGCCTTTCGCATGTGGCTGGCATGCTACTTGGGCCCCCTACTACCTGCGGTTGGCCAGCGGTGCACCGTGCTTCGGATCCCGCTACCCTCCAAAACGAGTTACCCGGTGAGTCATTATCCTACGAGTTGAAAACTGTTCTCCGATGCAGCACGATTACTCAGACCTATCCTCCTCAATGGCTACACTAGACATCATGCCGGAACGCGACTAAGTCACTTGGCGGCATGGTTTTGTCTAGTGGGTGGTGACAAGCCACGGCCGAAGCCTACCACCAGATTTTACTGCTCGTTTAGCACCACCCAGGGACCACGTACAAGGCATCGAGGGCTAAACCTTGCGGACGCGAGCAGTTTTCAGTCCCCATATTACAATAAAGCTATTTAAGTGACAAATAGGTAAAGTATAATTTTATAATTTAGAAAGCTTTTTGCTTTAGGACGCCTACTATACACAAAGAAACCATATGTTCCATAATTTTATACAATCTCTCAGACTTATACTATAAAGAAATTAGGTTTAGCTTATGGGTTTTAAATATACTCGTCCTTATCAATAAAGCTGTCTAATATTAAGTTTTTAAGTTATTTACCCCACAGGCCCCAAGCGGTAGCCGCTTACCGCGTCTTGCGTCACTGCTCCGTTCAGTCAAACCCCGGGCGGTAGCCGGCTACCGCTCTCTTGCAATTGATTCGTTCACAGAATGATATACAGAATCATTCTGTAAACGATTTGAGGAATTATTCTGTATATCGTTTACAGAATGACGTAAGGCGCGATAACCGGCTATCGCTTGGTTTACAAACCCCTCAAGGTTTACAAAATGTGTATTATTTATTTCTTTTATTATTATTCGCAGGGTTGGGTCAATCGGTCCGATGAGATTGACAAGACATTCTTCGCAATGCAGAAAGGCGGGGCGCATGTTAAAGGCAAACCTATTTTGGGGTAAGATGACTCTTTTTTTTATAATAGGTTGGGGAAAAAAGTCTTTTCGCATTATAGTAAGTATGTATGAACTTGTAATAAAATCTCTTTGGCTATAGTATTTGTATCTGGCTGGTTTTGGTATCATTGAAAGTTAAAATTTTAAAGAACATAATTCCAAATTCAAATTAGGAAAATGTGTGATTTTCATTTGTTTTTCGTACTGTCAAGATGAGTGAATATAAAGAAGAAATTCGATCCATTTTAAAAATTTACTAGAAAAAAGGTAAAAATGCAACACAAGCCGCGAAAAAAAATTATGATGTTTATGGACCTAGTGCAGTGTCTGTGAGAGTAGCACAAATTTGGTTTAAGCGTTTTCAAACCGGAAATTTTGATGTCAAAGATGCACCTCGCTTTGGTCGCCCTATTACGGGTAAAATGGATGCCATTTTTGAAAAAGTGGAGCAAGATCGACATATAAGTAGTTACGACGTAGATGAAGAACTGGGAGTTGACCACAAAACAGTTTTGGCGCATTTGAAAAAGCTGGGTACACAAAAAAGTTCGATATTTGGGTACCTCACGAGCTCACTGAAAGAAACCTAATGAACCGTGTACTCATTTGTGATTCTTTATTACGACGTAACGAAACCGAATCATTTTTTAAGAAGCTGATAACTGGTGATGAAAAGTGGATCACGTACGACAAGAACGTGCGAAAAAGGTCGAGGTCAAAGGCCGGTCAGGCTTCACAGACTGTGGCGAAACCCGGGTTAACTCGCAATAAGGTGATGTTGTGTGGGTGGTGGGATTGGAAGGGCATTATTCATTATGAGCTGTTACCACCAGGCAGAACTATCGATTCTGAACTCTACTGCGAACAACTTATTAGATTAAAACAAGAAGTTGAGAGAAAGCGGCCAGAATTGATCAACAGAAGGGGTGTGGTGTTTCATCATGATAACGCTAGACTTCACACATCTATAGCCACCCAGCAAAAATTAAGAGTTTGGCTGGGAGGTGTTAATGCATCCGCCGTATCGACCGCATCGACCTTGCACCTTCAGATTTCCACCTGTTTCGGTCTCTTCAGAATTCTTTGGCAGTGTTAGGTTAACATCACGAGAGGACTGCCAAATCCACTTGTCGCGGTATTTTGATGAGAGGTCCCAAAATTTTTATAGCAATGGAATCATGTCCCTACCTACAAGATGGCAAAAGGTTATCAAACAAAATGGTATATACATACTTTTGTTAAATGTCAATAAACTATATTAAAAAAGGTTTGTAATTTTCTTAAAAAATGCAAAGAAACTTTTTCCCCAACCCAATATGTTAATATGAGATTTGAATTGACGAGTCCTTTCCAATAGAACTGTATTTTTCTAATTTATTTTATCTACCTAAGTATCTATAAATTTTAAAATAATCAATTCATTGGACAATCTATATAATTAGCTGTTAGATTAGAATGTATGTAAGTTTAAATATTTATTCTATACTATTTATAATATAAATATTTAAGAGCTTATAGTAGTTAGGTACCCACTCCCAGTTTATAAATACAAAATAGTATTCCTCCTTTTATGTGTTTTATAAAAGGAGGAATACTATTCCATGAAATAATGCTAAAAACAGCTTTACTTTGCATGCAGTGTTAATTAAATTAATTTGACGCAAACGAAACCATGGAGCTTGGCCAATATAATATAATATTTTATCCCTTTAAAACTTCCGTGAGAGAAAATTAATAAAATATCCGCATCTAAAAGTATTGCGTAGATATCTTAAATCTTATTCGCATCAAACTGTGTTTCGTAAACATGTTAAGACGAAGAATTATCAAGAGATAAAGTAGGCGAATCTCTATAAATCGGACAAATATCAGACTTGAAGCGACTTAAAAACTCGCAAATGCGTACCGATTTATTATTTTCATATAGCGCAATCTTGTCCCGCAAAGCAATAACCAACCGGTATCGAATCGGCTTCAAGTCAATTTTTTTAACGCTACATCGCCTTCATTTATAATACTAATTTTATAAATAACTAGCTGCTGCCCGCGACGTCGTCTGCGTGAACGCTATGCAGCACCAAACGCACCTACGATTATAACACTGCTAGCGTGATAATATGTAGCCTATATGTTGACCCGACTTCTTAACTAT
Source organism: Stenoptilia bipunctidactyla (assembly GCA_944452665.1). Taxonomy (NCBI): domain Eukaryota; kingdom Metazoa; phylum Arthropoda; class Insecta; order Lepidoptera; family Pterophoridae; genus Stenoptilia; species Stenoptilia bipunctidactyla. The sequence continues at coordinate 12,498,993 of OX101738.1, forward strand.
CTTCATGCCAAATTTGAAGTAAATCCATGCTGTACTTTTTGAGTTTATCCCGGAAAGACAAACAGACAAAAATTCTAAAAACTATATTTTTTGTTTCTGTTTCGATTGTAGATCATACCCCAAGTATTCTTTTAAAAAAATATTCAATGTACAGTTTTGACTTTCCTACCATTTTATTATATGTATAGATATTGTTTACTTGTTTATTGAACGTCTAAGAAAAATCCAAGAACGTGCGGGTATAGTAAATTATTATTTATCATCGAATCTTGATGATTTAAAAGTAATTAAAGTTTTGAATTCCGCTTAAATTCAAACACCTAAATGTGACTACGATAAAATAAACAAGCAATACGTAGAATGATTGATGCATCCTAGGCAGCTAGCTTTTCAACAAACTATTAACAACGGGAAGTTTAAAATCTATGCTTCACCTGCCTGGAAATAGGTCAAATCGAAGTATTCGCCCACACTTCCCCACTCGAATGTACGAAAAATATAAACATTGCTGTCAACAGCGGGATCGATTTTCTGTTAAATCTTACAATGTTGTTTGGAAGAAAAAACCTCATCCGGCAGAAATTCCTAACCGAAAATACCACGGATGAAAGAGAAAATCCGAATATTATCAATTATGCTGAGTTAAGGGTAACCTAAATACTTTTCTATATACAGCCTCGGTGAGAAGCTGTTATGAAACGTAACGCGATGGGATAGGGTTTATTTTGGTGCGATTGCAAGACTTTGTATAATGTTTACTGGCTTTGAGCCAAACTCTAATTCATAAAGATGAAAACTTCTTTACGATGCTAAAGGGGGTTTAACGATAGCGAAAATTAGTTCGGTCCGTATGGTAACATCCTGAGTTAAAATTATCTCGTCATTTTTTTTTTGATATGCTTTATCTGAGGTTTTATCTTTCAAACATGGCGATATGCGTATTGGTAAATAAGAATATCGAAATCATTGTATTAACAAATAAGTGAAATCGTTTACTTATATCAAAATAATCTTAATAAAATAACAATGTTTTAACGTTTAACTAATGTTTTTTATGCACTAAACTTTAAAGTTGTGGATTTGATAAATGTGTAATAGGTAACAATGATAAATTATAAATCTATACAAATTAATCGCTTATCCAACTTGCGATATCCTATTATAGTAAGCTTGATCAAAAACGACGTTTTGTTAGTATAATCGTTGATCCAATTGAAGTAAAAATCTGAAAAATTACCATTTGGCAGAAGATGGCTCAGGACTTGAACTAAACAATTAAGGACACAGATCGCCATCACAATGGTTGTGCTATAGATATTACGCAAAGTTAACAATGTAGCACTCCGCTTGGGATGCAAAGTATGCGAGGAACACACCTGCATATGCGGTTTAAGCGTAGATAACACAGGCCGCCACTCGCTGAGTTGTCGGCGATGTTCGGGTAGGTTTTCTCGCCACCATGCACTCAACGATATAATTCGCAGAGCATTGGTGTCTGCAGGTGTTCCTTGTGTCCTGGAGCCCCCAGGCCTTAGTAGGACCGATGGCAAAAGGCCTGATGGTTTGACCATGGTACCGTGGGAGAGGGGAAGGTGTCTGTTGTGGGACGTTACTTGCGTCGACACCTTTGCGGCCAGTCATATCGCAAGTACTATGAAAGTGTCTGGAGCCGCGGCAGAGTTGGCGGCCGACAGAAAACGTTTAAAATACTTAGCCCTCACAAATAGTTACTCATTTATTCCTCTAGCAGTGGAAACTATGGGGTGCTGGGGCGAGGACACAAAAAAAATTATTAATGCTATCGGCCGTCGACAATAAATATAAACAAATGTCAAGTTAACAATATATTTTATTGTATTTTTTTTTTTTTTTTTATAAATGACTAAACCCGCGTTTGACCTCAATCTCACCTGATGGTAAGTGACGATGAGGTCGAAGATGAAAGCACACGGGTTTAGGAAGGAACTGGCTCTTTATACAATATTGCCGGAACACATTACCGCCGGAGCGGTAACATTTGGCGGCAGACTTTATATAAAGGGTGGTCGCTAGCCAGGCGGACCCAGAAGGGATCCTACCACCAAGCAAAAATTTATTATTTATAAACTAGTATTTCAGTTATTTGGAAATTAAGTTACTGTACTAAGCTGAGTCAGCCTGCTCTTGTTACCAAAACCTATGCTAAGACAGCAACTGGTCTACGTGACTTTAGCCACGCTGCTAGGTTTTATATTTTAAGCAGATTAGGGCGAAATGGGAATGTCCCGTATTGATAGAAACATTTAACCCGTTCTCTTTTGAACAAGATGCTTTTTTGTGCTAATAGATCCCCTGTTCAATCTTTGATCAAAGTATCACAAAGTCAAACCTTAAATACTTTCTGGTTGGACTTGTCTAGAAAGCTAATGAACGGAAATGGTTGCTACGTGGGGGATACATTTTAACTCAACGTTTCGGTGTCTTAATAAACCCCGTGTCCGGGAGGATGCTACTCAACCTGTGACAATTATTGTCCTTTTAAAAAACACGCCGAGGCCGATGGGAGTTCATTTGTGACCTCTAAGCGCTCCGATGAACACTGGGACATCTATATAACCGGGGCAGATGAAACCGGGACGTAACTATCGGGGCCGCTGGGGCTTAGGGTTGTGATAACCAACTCGTGAGACAACCATACCCGTTCTCCCCTACCCTGGGTCTATAACCATGAGGCAAACTAAAAAAATATTTTTATTTAACGAATTATCAAACATCGTTTTCATATTATTGGGGGTACATCTGAAAACCGGCGCTGCGGCTTCTGCTGCAGCATTATGCTGAGATGTGTCTTTTTTAACATACAGTATGCAGCAGTACAGGGCAACATTTTATTATTACTCATTGTGTTTTTAATATTCTATTTTTTTTGTTTACTGATTTTTGTGACTGTTGCTATTTTTAAGTATGTTTGTGTTGTTATTTTCTTAATTTTTCAATTTCATTTTATATAGCATTTTTAAATTTCCATTTTTGTACTTTATTTTGTTGATTTTTATGTGTTGTCTTGTTTATTTGTTTGTATGTTGAATAAGTGTTTGAATTTGAATTTGATTTTATATATTTTTGCCCGTTGTCACGCACGTTCACGTTATTAAACTGAAGTTAAACTGTAAAAAGCACATACTACTGTTTACGACTTATTTCACCATTAATTTATGTATGTATTGACAGTTTGAATAAGCGTGAACGGTGAAAGGATGTATGCTTGTAAATTTTACACGCTGAAACATATCGATTGATTGAGCTGAAATTTACACGCAAACTATCCTGATATTCTAACAGATTCCGTATTTATAAAAGTAAAGCCGAGGGAAACAGCTAGTGCACGTATAAACCGTTTTGTCGACTAAAATGTGAACAATAAAAAACAAAGCATGTCTTTACCGACACCGTCAGCATATTTAATATTAGGTGCTCCAACGAATAAATCATAAGAAATAATCGGCAGCACTTGTCTCTTAAATCGCTCGTGTTTCTTAACATCGTCATAATTTTACCTGAACACTCTATTCTGAGGCTCCATGAGTCATACATTTATTTGTCTACATTTTTGTGGAACATAAATAATTCAGGTTTCTTCCGGATCATAAAGCCACAAATGATGTTAACATTTATCTTCGCTTGTGACTTTTAGAACGGGGTAACTAACAGGAACGTACACTTCTGTACAGTTTTATGTTTATTGCAATTTCTTAATTTTACAGCATTTCTGTGTGAAATACTTCAGTTCTAATGCCAGTTTAATAGTTATAATGGTTCTAGGCATAAAGAGTGACATTATTCTTGTTTCTCAAGTCTTTGTCTCTTTAACTGATTGTTTTCTAAGATGAGTGTAGTAAATTTTCAAGTTGTGACGTTAACTATCTGTCTTAACCCCGTGTTTTAAATCAAATTTCCATGAAATGCGAAATTTAGTCTCCGCAATTTCCAGCATAAATTAATGTTCTCACGGGTGACATAACTCGAACCCTACCCCTCCTGGGTAGAGCTTTCGTAAAAGGGGACTAATCGAGTTACCCCGGTTGGTGATAAGACCTCTTCAGTGCAGTACAGATATATCTACCTACAGTAATTCTACTTTATACAAACGGACGAAACGCGAGCTATACCTACGCGGCTCGATCTCGGCATGCGCTCGGCCCGCGAGTGTCTGCCTGCCGAAAAATTGTTGATTGAGCGTTACGTTAATATGCGGATTGTTTAAACTTTAAAATTTAATAATACAGCTGTTCGTATTTTTCGGTCGCTCATTTATAAGACCGATTTGTTATTCAAACGTTAACATGGTTTTTTGACACAAAACATTATTTTTGTTGAACACTTCCTATTCAATTTCCTAAGTATTTTATTTGTTTATATAAAAAAAGTATATTTGCAGTCACAAAACTAAATGTAAGTAAACATAAAGTAGGCAAATGTAATTTAAATGCTGCAGGCGGACAGCCCTATCACGTGTGAACGGATCGCGGCGCGCTGTAGGCATTTATTTCAAAGATGCGGCCGAGTTGAATTACTGTAGATATCTGAACTGTGTCTTCGCTTGACTAGCGACCAACCTTGATATAAAGTGACGCCAAATATCACTGCTCTGGCGGTAATATGTTCCGTCAATACTTAATGAAGTACCAGTTCCTTGACCTGTGTGCTGTCATCCCCGACCTAACTTCCACTTAGTACTCGGTGTAATGGAGGCAAATCACCAATAAAAAACATTGATTGTCGTCGAAGATTAAACTAGAACCTCCTTTATAAACTGATGTGGATAAAACCAACCATTAGTATGGTTTTATCCAATAGCTGACCATGTTGGTTACCTGAAGCAAAGTTATTACGACTGCTCATAACACATACAACTGTAGGGAAACTACCGGTTTGTTGCCGACCTCTTAGTTTAGGTGGATGTGAGCTGGTAAATCCTGGTGGCTGCCTATCCTTTTTTAATGGTCATTAGCAATGGATTTCGATTTTGAATCTCAATCCTCAATCTTAGATTTTAAGCACTTCATGTATGCGCGTTGCCATGATAGGTAATCAAAATCAAGGTTTCTATTTTATATGAAATATAATTCTGGATGTAAAACTTTTTAAAAATCATGCCCGTCTGCTAAACTTTGATCCTAAGTAGATACTTAAGTCTGTATTATGACGTGCAGCGAGAATTGATTTACTTTTATTGTCATTTGTCCTGTCTGACGATTCATTTGACATGATCGAAAAGTAATGAGAACAATATAAATAATGTAATGTGGGAACTTGTCAGGTTTCGTCAATTTACCAACTATTGAAGGGGAAAGGAATTTTCGTTTTTTAAGATGATGTTTTATGTTTTATTTTTTTTAAATAGACTTAAAATATGAATAAAATAAACATCATTTTTTAAACTAGTAACATCATTTTTCGGTGTGTGTTGTCCTAGATTTTTCTATACGTTGTTTCGAATTTGTGTGTAATGTTTGTAAAAACAGATTTTGGAAAAAATATACCATTCAGGAGAAAAAAATATAAATGGGAAATACGATTTTTTTGTCCTAGCACTAAAAATATGTAGTCCAGGATCTATTTTAAACCGTTTATACATATCTTGGAAGAATCTACAACTTCGCAATGGATGGACACACAAAAGTTTACTTTTCACACACAATTACACGAGGTGAAACTCTGAAAACCTGTAAACCTCAATATAAGAAATTTGAACTTTTACCACCAGGACAACACACACCGAAAATTATGCCAATACACTAGTTTAAAAAATATGTTTATTTTATTAATATTTTACCAAGTCTATTTAAAAAAAATAAAACATAAAACATCATCTTAAAAAATGAAAATTCCTTTCCCCTTCACTAGTTGGTAAACTGACGAAACCTGAGCTACACAAGTTCCCACAGTCCCCAAGTTCATACATTATTTGTAGTGTTCTCGTTACTTTTCGATCATGTCAAATGAATCGTCAGACAGGACAAATGACAGTAAAAGTCAATCAATTCTCGTTGCACGTCATTCAACCTGTAAACCTCAATATAAGAAATTCGAACTTTTTCCGCCAGGACAACACACGCAACTTTTCGAACGCCATCGTAAGTTTCTTGCTTATAGTTATGACACCGATTTCCCATGTCATAACTTTAAGCAAGAAATTAAGCGTATCATGTCAAATTAACCTTCAGACAGGACAAATTACAATAAAAATCAGACTACAGTCCGTTCACAGTTGGTTTACCTCCAGCTGTTTGGTTGGCAGCCATGAGTCTTGGGTTGCCGTATTAAATTTCGATTACAAAATACCGTTTGTATTATTAATAATGTATGCACCTATAGTTTTGAACGTCTAGTAAACTCTATTATTTCATATTTGAGCGTAATATTTTGTTCTTTTTTACAATATTTGGAAAGTTTACAGCAATTTAGTATACCTTGTTGTAATAGAATAAGGAAGGCTATTTAAAAATATATAAAAACTTTCAGGGAAACTGGATATGAGGGCCAACATAGAGAAAACATACGTCAGAGGTAAACCAACTGTGAACGGACTGTACAGATTTAATTGTCAATTTAGAATCAAAGTTTAGTTTGGGGACTGGAAACTGCTCGCGTCCGCAAGGTTTAGCCCTTGATGCCTTGTACGTGGTCCCTGGGTGGTGCTAAACGAGCAGTAAAATCTGGTGGTAGGCTTCGGCCGTGGCTTGTCACCACCCACTAGACAAAACCATGCCGCCAAGTAACCTAGTTGCGTTCCGGCATGATGTCTAGTGTAGCCATTGAGGAGGATAGGTCTGAGTAATCGTGCTGCATCGGAGAACTGTTTACAACTCGTAGGATAATGACTCACCGGGTAACTCGTTTTGGAGGGTAGCGGGATCCGAAGCACGGTGCACCGCTGGCCGACCGCAGGTAGTAGGGGGCCCAAGTAGCATGCCAGCCACATGCAAAAGGCTGCCCCGCCACCTCGCGAAAAATCCCGGGAGGCTCCATCGTGCCGGTTGGCGACCGGTTTGAGAGGACCCGATGGCGAACTCGGGGGGGTTCGGGCGTCCCCGCAGTCTCCAAGCGAGTTTCCCAATGGTGCGTCACCCCTATCGAGTTGCTTGGTTCCATTTGCAGCGCTTCACTCAACTTCTGTTCTCCTCCCTATTCACTCCACTCCAAAACTAATGAAAGGTCCAAAGAAGAGTAAGGTAACACAGCGGTTGCACTTCCTCTCGTTTAAAGTGCACTTCTGTAACATCCGAGGAGTGCACTCCAATCTCAATGATGTCCACCACCACCTCGAGACGGAGAGACCCCACCTACTCTTCCTAACGGAGACGCAGATCTGTGATCCGTCAGACTCGGCATACCTTTGTTACCCAGGTTACATCCTGGAGTCCAAATTCCACCCGCACGCCGGGGTGTGCATGTATGCCAGTGACAAGATCTGTTGTCAGCGTCTCCGTTACTTAGAAGTGCCGGACCTTTCAGTTATGTGGGTTCACATAGATACCGGCCTAGACCAAATGGTATACGCTGGTATTTATCGGTCACACAGCGGAGATCGGGAGACAACGAGGCTTATGGACTATCTCAGCAGTACAGCGGACAAGGTTCAGCAACGTTTTCCCACAGCGCAGTTGGTGTTCCTGGGGGATTTTAACGCACACCACGGACAGTGGTTATACCCGTTTCAGGACACTGACCATGCTGGTAGAGAGGCTTTTAAGTTTTCGCTCACTCATGGCCTCTCTCAGCTTGTTGACGAGCCTACGCGCATCCCAGACGTTGCTGGCCACACTGCTTACTGCCTGGACCTTCTGCTGACAACCGATCCGGACAGATATTCGGTGTCCGTCACTGCACCCTTAGGGACATCCGATCACTGTCTGGTGAAATCTGTATCGCAGTACTCGCCACCTGACACCCGACCAAGTGGTTCTAGGCGAGTATGGCGTTACAAGTCGGCAGATTGGGATGAAATGCGACATTTCTTCGCATCTTATCCGTGGCGGCAAGCTTGTTTTACATCAACCGATCCATCGTGCTGCGCTGATGCAGTCTCAAGTGTGATAGGTCAAGCAATGGAGTTCTTCATTCCCTACGCTGATCTATCCCTTGAAACCAAAGCTCGCCCATGGTTTAGTGCTGAATGCTTTTCCGCTGAAAAGCGTAAGCGAGAAGCGTACAAAGCCTGGGCAACCGCTCGCAGAAGCAAAGCCGTGGATTCGCATGAACATAAAAAGAGGTACAATGCTGCCGCCAAGTCCTGCAAAAAGGTGATCAAGAGAGCTCGTTTCGCCCACATAGGCTGTATCGGAGACAGAATAGCCTCATACCCCTCGGGAAGTAAAGCTTTCTGGTCCCTCGCCAAGTCGGTCGAAACGAACTTTTGTCGCCCGTCGCTGCCGCCTCTGCGGAAACCTGACGGTTCTCTGGCCCACACCGCTAAGGGAAAGGCGGATTTATTTGCCAGTATCTTTGCGGAAAATTCTCGTCTAGATAGCCAAGGTAAAATCCCACCCCAATTACCTCAGTTCGGTCCTACAATGGGTACCGTTCATATTCGCCAAAAGGAGGTTCTTAAGTGCTTGCTGCACCTAGACGAGAATAAGGCTAGCGGTCCAGACGGTATTCCTGCAGTGGTGTTGAAACGCTGCGCAGCTGAGTTGTCTCCCGTTTTGACGCGTCTCTATAGACTCTCTTTGGAATCTGGTAAAGTCCCCAAATCCTGGAAGCTGGCTAACGTACAACCAGTACCGAAGAAGGGAAGCCGTGCTGATCCTGTCAACTATCGACCAATTTCAATCACCTCCATACTTTGTAAAGTCATGGAACGTGTATTGAACAATCGACTCCTGGCATACCTTGAGACCAACGAGCTCCTAAGCGATAGCCAATATGGTTTCCGCAGTGGACGCTCGACCGGCGATCTTCTCGTGTATGCCACACACTTATGGAGTGAGGCCTTGGAGGGTCATGGTGAAGCAATAGCTGTATCCTTAGACATCTCCAAGGCCTTTGACAGGGTCTGGCATGATGGTCTCTTAAGCAAGCTTCCAGCATATGGCATACCGACCGGGCTCTGCGACTGGATATCTGATTTTCTGAGGGAACGGTCGATTCGAGTAGTCTTAGACGGCTACTCCTCTGACCTAATGGCAATTAATGCCGGGGTACCTCAGGGATCTGTTCTCTCTGCAACTTTATTCTTGCTGCACATTAATGACCTCCTAACACCAGGCATTATTGGATATGCTGATGACAGCACTGTTGTTGAGAGATATATATCCAATGCGCGAACGAGCGCCCATGAAATCCAGGTTTTGAGAAGGTCTATGATTGAGCGCGTTGATTCGACCTTGCGGAATGTGTCCGATTGGGGCGAATCTAACCTGGTCAAATTCAACGCCTCCAAAACACAAGCGTGTCTATTCTCCGCAAAAAAGAGCACCTTTACTCTTACGCCCACTTTCCAGAATGTATCTGTTCCCATCACCGATCAACTAGGGCTTTTGGGCGTCACTATAACGTCCAAATTAAACTTCGGACAACAAATTGAGTCTATGGCAAAAACGGCTTCCAAAAAATTGGGTATCATCTCGAAGGTCCGGCGGTACTTCAGCCCTGAACGGCTCCTCAACTTATACACAGCCCAAGTGAGGTCTTGCATGGAGTACTGTAGTCACCTTTGGGATGGTTCTGCCAAATACCAGCTCGAAGCGCTAGACTCTGTTGACCGAAGAGCCCGAAAACTCATAAATAACAACAACCTTACAAATAAAAAATTGCAGACGCTGGAGCATCGTCGTAAGGTTGCTTGTTTGACAGTATTTTATCGGCTACATTTTGGTGAGTGTGCGAGTGCTCTTTTTGACCAAATTGAACCCACCCCTTTTTACCACCGGACTACCAGACGCAGACAGAACTTCCATCCGTATATAGTGGATATACCAAGAAGTCGAACAAAACGCTTCGATAGTTCCTTTTTGGTACGGATTGCCAAGGTGTGGAACAATCTGCCTGCGTCTGTTTTTCCTGACCACTACAGTCCTGGAACTTTTAAGTGTCGAGTGAATAGGTTTCTCGTGGATGGACGTGTAACACCATAGTCTTAATGCGCACTTTCCATCAGGTGGCATGGAAGACAAACGTCCTATCCTTACAATATAAAAAAAAAAAAAAAAAATGTTTTTTTTATTCGTTTGAAGTTAATCTCATCTGATGAAATCAGGGAAGATGATGTCGAAAGTGACTCGGGCACTAGGACTTGGAAAAGGCTTTCCACTACACTACAATTGGCGGTGAAAATAAACAGGACAATACACGCTACACAAAGATGATATACCCTACCACCATTCAAATCATCTTCATCATTCAGCCAGGAGACGCCCACTGCTGGACAAAGGCCTCCCCCAAAGTTATCCATACTGACTAGTCCAGCGCTGCCTACATCCAAACTACCACCATTAATATTTTGATTTTCTTTTACAGGGTGGCTGGAACTCAAATGGCTGGAAAACCCTGGAAACTAGAGAAAAAGCATGCAAACAAAAACAAAAGAGAGAAATTAAGAAGAGTCTATTCCCATCTTGACGAACATTAGTAGATATATAGGGTCTTTTTTATGAAGAACAAAATATTTTAGGAGAAGGTTAAGAATGATGTGTGGATGAACTCAGGAAAAAAAAATTTTTTTTTGGTAAATTGATGTTTTTTAATTCTCATAAGTTAACAACATTTTAGTTCAATCTGTTATTTATGACTACATAGCAAGAAATAAAAGCGTTTCACAACAGCTGATTGTTACGTCATACATCATGCGAAGTAGGTCACGCAACGCCCAGGCGCGCGAGTCATCGACCTTTGCTCGCGTGCTAGGTACTAACCGCGTAAGATTTTTGTTTTGGTAAAGTGATTTTCCTAAAAAGAATAAATGGATTTTTTTATTTCTTGCTATGTAGTCGTAAATAACAGATTTAGCTAAAATTTGGTCACTTAAAAGAATTCTAAAATTTCAATTTAAATAAATATAGTGAAATATATATATATTTTTTCATAAATTGAATCCACACATTAATCTTAACCTTCTCTTAAAATGTTTTCATCTTCAAAAAAAATTATCCTGTATACAAAGTGTGATTTTTTATTCTTTTTCTAAAGCTGTGATTTTCCGATAATCAAAACACTAAGATGCAATAACGTAAATTATACATACGATAAAATAAAATTTGGTTTATAACCTAATATTAAGTTTTATTTATCTCATAATTTGTTTTTGTTGGTGCGTCCGGCGCGGCCCAGTAAACGTGCACCTTTCGACGGCAAATCTACTTCACTATAAATTAATATTCAGTATGCACCTTTTTTTTTTTATAAATTATGGATGGGACGTTTGTCTTCCATGCCACCTGATGTTAAGTGAACATGAAGACTAAGGTGGTACACGTCCATCCACGAGAAACCTATTCACTCGACGCTTAAAAGTACTAGGACTATACTGGTCAGGGAAAATAGACGCAGGCAGTTAATTCCAAATCTTGGCGACCCGTATCAAAAAGGAACTGTCAAAGCGCTTAGTTCGACTTTTCGAATATCTACCACATACGGATGGAAGTTCTGTCAGATCTAAAGATTTTATGTAATGTGACATTAGAAGGAATATGGCAATGCCATCACCTGTGCAAGTATTAGCAAGCAATACCACTTAATGCAAACAGATTTTAAAACAGTAAGTGAAGAATTTTTAGGGCAAATCTTTGTATACCTACCTATTTTACAAAAGACGATATATCATTTAACAATGTAAATTAGCACGCATTTTTGACTATAGTCCTGTACGTATCTCTCCTTTCTCCATTTGTTATTTCTTTGATTTAATGTTATTATAAACTAAGTATCTATAAAACTTACCACACTACACACTAATAAAAATAATAAATCATGAGAGAATCTTGAGTCGACGACTTACAAGATTATGTATACAAAAAATATGCCAAGAATGCTGTGGCGCAAACAGCACAGGCCGAGATTTATGACAAACTATATTAAGAAGCAACCTCGTGCTATGCCACACAAGAAGTGGAAAAATCGCAGTTGAAAAGTTTCTATCCAGTAGGTATCGTTTTATTCCGCTACCTACTGATATTGTAGATGTGGGAGTTGTCATGTTTGTTTTAGTATTTGACATCTTTTGACATAAAAATCACGTTTTAGTGTGAAAGGGATATGTGACTCAGTAAAATTTTAACTTCGTAAAGGATATTGTATCTAGATACAAAAACGTCTAATAACGTATAGTACAAGGCGCCTCTTGGAATATTTGTACATGGCACAAGTGGCAGTGGTTAAGTGTAAAATTCACACATAGATAATACAATAATTCCCAGCTAGCCTCCTATGTTATGACTAAAATCAGTTATACTAAGTGCTTAGAAGCACAATTTTCTAGTTGGTGTACAAATATGATTGATCTTCTTAAAAATTAAGCGTAGGTACAGCAGTCTTACTGCTGTTATAGTTCGGTACAAGTTCTACAAGAAATGATAATACCGTTTTTTAATGTTACGATTACAAAGGCTTAATTGGGTTACGCCAATGGATACCAGCAACTCCAGACAACTTTTATCTAGTTGCCAATTCGTTCCTTCCTATGTATTATGGATATCTTGTGTTCATAATATTATTTATTAGTATCAGTTTTCAGATATTGCGAATCTTTTCTTTAATTGTGCGGTTGAAAATGTAATACCTAAGGAGGTAAATTATACTATGCCTAGATAAGTTTCTTGGATTTACAACATTTCAGTTATCAGTTTATAGCATTATGGCGATTTCAGCACTGTACTATACTGTATTGTAGGTACCTACACTGTAATGACCCATTACAAATAGGTACTCAGTTACTCCAACTCTAAATCATTTTTTACGACCTCAGGCTTGTACTAAGGACCATTATGAAGCAATGTTCGGCTGCTTTTAACCGTATTTTACTAAATACATATCTGCAAAATATAAATGAATCTAAAGTACTATACTTATTATTAAATTACCAAATTTTCAATTTATCATCTGCAGCAGCAGGGATATGTCCCCAGATTCTCTACATCACTCGGCTCTGCACTACCCACCTCCGTTACCTACTAGCAACCTTAACCAGATTGTCGGTCCACCTTACGACGCCACCTGCCAACGCTGCGTTTCTCAGTACGTGGTCGCCACTCGAGAACCTAACTGCCTTAACGGTCATCCATTCTTCGAGTAACGTGCCCTGCCCATTGTCACTTCAAGTTAGCGAGGCGATATATCTGCGTCTCTTAGAATTTCTCGATAAAACATAGTCTAAGTTACTTCTGGCACTGGCAACATAAGGAGTCGGGCTCTCTCGATGAATCGAATTTCAAAAATCTATTAAAGAATTTTAGAGCAAGGTCGCTGACGTCCACTTTACTGATTTCTGTAAAGTATCTTTCTGATGGTAAAATAGGCAGTTAACTTTAAAATAAGTCGATTACTTTTGAAGTCATTAAAATCAAACATGAAAATCTTTTTTTAATAAAATAGAAAATAAAATAAGTTTTTGAATAGGATTCCTATGTCCTAAATAGTCACAAGTTATGACCATATAGGTACTCGATATCTACTGTGCTATGTACTCACGAGTGCGAGAGAGAAAGACAGACTGAAAAGATTTATGACTCAAAGAGTTTAACACGGCTTGATAACAGTGCTATGCGTAACAGTGGTCTATTTAAGAATGCATAAGATTAACTAGCTAATAATTCATCAATAGTTTATTTCTAGATTGCGCGTTATTCTGGATTTGAAGGTATCTTTTGAACACTTAAACCCAAGTCAGCTTATCCGTTCTTTTCCTATTCTCAACTAGTGCGCTATTAATGCTGACAAAAGTAAGTAATAGGAATTGCTCAATATCGTAGTGGTTTGGTTTTAATCCTAAAACTTTTAATCAACATTGTTAAATTTTAGGTTCCCAAAGCCGACCGCAATCTCGCATAACGGTACCTAAGTAAGGTCGAAGGAAACGGCCCTCGCATGGAAAATCCGCAGAAAATCAGCGTCGTGGTTCTTGCCACGGCAAAAAGCTGAGTGGAGACCCTTTTGATATTTATTCATGTAATTACTCAATAATATAAAAATATGTACGTAATTACCTAGTATTAAGTTGTGCATGTAAAATCAAATAAACGTTTTTTCTTTCTTTCTTTCTTCATAAAACATTGTACGCTAAAGTACCTACTAGGTAGTTAGTAGTTAATAGTTTGTACCTAATTAGTTGTATTTAGCAACAGGCGGACATAGGTTGTGTGTATGATTTCATGCGGTAGAGAATTTCAGTTTACTCGAGCGATCATTTTGTTGATCATTATGATACGTTGGGTCTTTTGAGGATTGACAATAAGACCATGTTTGTGACTCCAGTCCCATACCAAATCCAAATCTTCGTTTGTAGAAGTACCTACAGCAGTAAACATTTGTTTGTAAAAGCCAATGTTACCATTTATCTCCAGAACCACTGGTCCGATTTTAATGCGGTTTTCAGTGATCGCTTTGGATTTGATTAGCGCATGTTCTGAGATAGGTGTTACGGTAACAACTCACCAGGGGGCGCTGCAGTAAATATTTGTTTGCAAACCATTGGTCCGATTTGAATGCCGTTTTCAATTATCGCTTTGGATTTGATTGGTATAATGTTCTTAAATAGGTTTAACGGTAACAACTCATCAGGGGGCGCTGCAGTTAACATTTGTTTGTAATAACAACCATTAATTCTGCAAAACCATTGGTCCGATTTAAATGTGGCTTTCAGTGATCGCTTTGGGTTTGATTGGTGCATGTTCTTAGATAGGTGTTACTGTAACAACTCGCCAGGGGGCGCTGCATGTTACCATTAATCTTTAAAACCGCTGGTCCGATTTTAATGCGGGTAACAACTCATCAAGGGGCGCTGCAGTAAACATAAAGCCATCACTGAAAACCGCATTAAAATCGGACCAGTGGTTTTGAAGAATGGTAACATTGGTTTACACAAACCATTCTACGTAATATGATATCGAGTTACATTACAACAAAGCCCCACCAAAGTTGAGCCACCAGCAAAGTTGAGTTGTAAATACTTATTATAATACTTCACTATGTATTTAAATAAACAACATGGGTTTTCCAGCGGTGGTGGGAACATTAGAGGGCTGATGAGGAACGAGGTATTGTGTTATGTAATGTATGGTACCTATATTATGCTCTTTAAAAAGTTTGAAATAAAAAACAAAATAAAAATTTTGAAAAACCCACGACGCGACGGTTAAAAAGGAATTGAAAAAGAATAAAATAATTTAAAATTCCCCGACTGAAATGATTTATGTGACGAGAGATAATTAACGTGAAAAGCTTTTTTAAAAGTTCACTTAATCTCACACAAAGTCGGTCATATCATGAACAACATACTATTCGTTTTCATAGCACTTCCCTACGCTTACCTATTCGGTTCTCGAAGATGTAAGGTACCCGTGGGTATTAAGGCCTGTCGGCAAATAAGGCCTAAGGGACCAAAATCGTACTAAATATAGAAGCTGACGTTAAGGTTACACACTCACACATCTATTGTGCGTGTACAAGTTGCTACGATGTCGCGGAAGCACGTGGGTCTGTCCCTCGTGCCAGTATCTTCAAAAAGCTTTCTGCGGTGGGGGTCACGTGGCATGTCTTATAAAAATCGGCCCCAGTAAAACGTAAGTTTTTTTTTAAATATTACACTTATATACCTGTGTTGGTTATCTGTTTATTTATTATTGTTTGCTTATCCCTACTTACCATAATTAAAAGATGAGTCTTGTACAAAATTTGAATTCATTTAATTTACTGTATGCCTATGGTCGGTGGATATTAAGGCCTATAAAATTGTACCATAGGCCTTATTATACTCCAATATTTTTTACTGATAAATAAGGCGGAGCTTGTTTTTGAAATTATTGTGTGTGTAGGTATGTATGTCTAATTTATTTGTAATTGATTTCAATTATTACAGTCAAAATGCCTACCTACCAAACGGGCATTGTGGTCAGAAGATCATCTGATCTTAGCTGTTGGAGCAATACAAAGACTATGAGTCACCTATTCGGCTGAAAAAGTCATTAATTATCGCGGTACGCCAGTCACAAACGATCTGTATGATAAATATAATAAAAAGATAAGAAATAGTAAGGAAAAGAAAAAAAGAAACTAAAGAAAAATACCCAGAGGAGAATTTTGATAAGGCAAGGGAATGGAATAAATGTAGAACAGAAAATAGGAAATATGAAGAAGTCTACCACCATCACCGGGCACTACACCAAAGCAGTTCAGTTGGTACCATGAGTCATGCCTGCGAATGAGACAGAATAGATGATGCCACGCTATGCATCATCTATTCGCAATGCTAAATGGTATCACAAAGAGGACGTCGGTTTATCAGTTGAAGATACTAATAAATTTTAGTGTCCTGGTGAATTCAAATAGATAGATTTTGTTTTATGAGTGCTATGTTCCTATAACTTTATTTGTATGATCTCAAAAATAATAATTTACACACCATAAGTTGATTTTTAGATGGCTTATACTATAGGCCTTTTTACCCTACTATAGTATAATAAGGCCTTTAGATTGAGTTTTTAAAGAAGTCTCATATTAATTTAGTTTTCAACCGGAGATCAAACTTTTCAGTTAAATACGGTAGTCAGTTAAGTACATAACTGATATATAATAAAACTTGTTGATTATGTTGAATATTTTTCATTTTATTGCAAATTTCCCTTAGCTAGGCCTTAATACCCACTTGTACCTTAGATGTCGCAATAACATAGGTATTCAACTCCCTATGAACTTTATAAGAAAAGCAAGAAAATCCGTCTGGGGCTGCAAAACAACACTACTCATCTCATTAAAAAACTTCTCTCTAGAATTTATTATTGTATTTTTTTAAATTTATAATTGGAACACAATTTTGATGATTATGAAATTTCTGCTTAATACCTACCTACTTACTTACTTGGTGTTTCAAAAAGTTGTGACAATAATGAAATATGATAAACTACAACCGATTGACCATGATGGACCTACCTAAATAAGTAAGTAGGTCAACCCAAATCCGAAACTCGAATTTGGGGTCGAACCTGTTAAAGTTTTTGTAATAAGTAGTTTGACCTGGAATAACTAAAAAGTTTGATCTGGTTGCGTGGCCTGAAAGAGGAATTCTTAATCAATCAAAGCGTGCAATATCTGCATCAATATTGTCACAACTTTTTTAAACACCTTATGAACATGAGCAAATAACGAATAACAATGAGAAACAAACAATGAGAACTTCGTAAAGGTAGTGAAGTAGTAGGTAATTGCAATCATGCGTCAAAACCTCCTCCTACGTCTATTAATTTTCTCTGTATGCTCATACGCAACGTATTATAAACCACGCCCTCTTAAGAGGAAGTCAACCAATGAGAAGCCTTAAAATTGTTTGCCAAGAGACGAAGCATTCCTATGACTGATTTAACGATTTGTTCAGATACCTACATCTCACTTCGTTTGTGTGATATTCTGACAACAGCCATACGATTTTACGATTAGGTAGGTACAGATTTAAACTGAGCTTTCGAGTAGCGTTTTAACATAGGTAGGTATTTTGTATTTTACATATTAGGTAAGTTAATTGCCTTCTGAAAACTTTGAAATTAGAATCTGATAAAAATATTTTCGAAATACAAAATCTTGTTTCCTAAATGAGTCACTAAGGGTGTTTACCACACTAACCGATCGACGGTCGACCGGTTTTTTTGGCCTAGTAAATAGTATCAAGCGACATCGACTCATCCATTCTACCGTCGATCGATTGGTGTGGTAACACCCTAAAACATACCTCTATCTTATTCTTGTCGGCGATGAGGTGTGCCTGCCGTTATAAGGACGACCCAGTTTAATCTCATTTTTATTTCAGATTAAAATTACTACTTACTTACTTAATTTTACATCATAGTATTCTTGTCTCCGACGTAAAAAGATTTTAATATAATTAACATAAATAAGAATTGTTTTGCTTTTCTTTTTTACAATATCTTAACTTAAAAAAATGGCCAAGTCACAAAATCATTTATATGGTTTATAAAAATAACGGACTAAAATGAATTATCTAGAAAAAGAAACTTATTCTACAGATACCTTGTTAACAGGAACCTACTTATTATTTTTCCATTAAGGTGAACATATACAGGGTTACTGGTTAGGTCAAAATAGATCTGTTAAGGGCGTGTAAGTAGTATCCGTCTTTCTAAATGATTTCACTATAAAACACCGAACCCCAAACCTAACCGATTTCGAGATAATCTAGTTTAAATTTTTTTAATAAAAATTGCCGATTTTTCGCCTTTAAATAAGTACCTAACCAATTTTGAAGAAGTTGTTATGGTAGACCTTTGGCAGATGTGCTTAAAAATATCTACGTTTTGTCAGCTACCCAATAAGGTTTAACAATCTAGGCTTTTATTAAAAAAATCATAGTTTCATAAGCTATAGTGGAGGTAAAAGTAAGAGAGTAAGAGCTATATGTCTGAGGGACTCGCCAGGTTGGCGGCACACCCGACATACGTCCACTGTGCCGTCCCTCATAATGTACTTCCGGTAGTTGTTCGTCTTCGGTAGTCCTTCGGTTTCCCCAAAGAGGTCCCCGAAGCGCAGCCAATGCACGGAGGTTTTACGGTCCACGTGTGGCTCGTGTAGAGATTTGTAAAACCTTCCGTGCAGCTCTTTCCATTCGGTCTTACGATCTGAAACGCTTAGTAGGTACCGCCGGCGTCTGCCATGTCTCGAAGCCCAGATTGAGAGGGGTGAGTCCTTTGTCACACGCTACAACCTCTCTATGCATAAAAAATGGAGATGTTATGATATTCGCCATAAAAAAGGCTTGGAGGCTACATATCTCCCGGTTGTGCAAGGTTTAGGCGCTAAGTATGCCTCTTCCTCCACACTTTCGGGAGATATACAGCCTCATTACTGACAACCGATAGTGATGCATTCTATGGACGGTCACAGTAGTGCCGACCTTCCGATCCAGGGCGTCTAATTCGGTCTGAGTCCATCTAAGTACGCCAAAGATATATGAAAGAACGGGCATAACCCATCTGTTAAGCGCTCGGACTTTGTTGAGACCCGACAAAGAACTAGTTTAAGTACATTTGTCAGGCGCTCAAAAAAGACTTTGCGTACAGACTGTTTTATGCTCGTTTCTTCGACAACAATGTTCTGTGACATACCCAGATACCGATATGTTTCATTTTCGGAGAGAGCTCTCAGGTTAACGGGACCTCCAACGGACCCTCTGAGAACGAGTAATCCTTCCCTTCTCTACATGAACAACTGCACACTTGTCCACTCCAAACGCCATTTTGATGGAGCTGCTAAAATCTGTCACGATTTTTAGAAATTCCCTCAACCCAGTCGTGGAGCCGTTGGAGCTAACAGCTTGAGATCATCCATTTAGAAAGATGGTATAACCGCATGCCCCCTCTACGAAACTGAAAACCCATCTCTGATCTCTCCAGCAAAGTGCTAAGAGGATTCAGAGCCAGACAAAACCACAGTGGGCTCAGGCAATCACTCTGGAATATTCCCCTACCAATCTGGATTCGATCTTACGCAGCCGTCATTCGCTTACCTTGGAGACTGAGCATTGTACTCCATTGTGTCATACATCGCTCGAGAAATATTCGAGCCGTCGACTTTGTATAGTTCAAAAACTCTCAAGAGCCACGTATGAGGCACGGAGTCAAATGCTTTTTGTAGTCGATCCAGGCTGCGGAGAAATTGCGACGGTTGCGTTTGACCAGTTTGCCCACGAGAAAGAGTTCCTTTGATCCGCGGCTACCGGCCCTACATCCGTTCTGAGCCTGATGCTAACAAATACAATACATAAACAAATACAATTATTATTATAGCGGTTTTTATAATTTGTGCATAGTGTTTTAGGGAAATACATTAAAAAAGTATCCCCCGGAATTTTTTTTTGTTATGCTAAACTAAGCGAAGACTAAAGGCGAAGGCAAAGTGCATCGCAGATTTTTATCGGTCAGTTAACCTTACCTAAATAAAATTGTAGCTCAGACGAATAATAAAATATTGTGTTTTCATTTTCTTATGCAGAGAAATACACTTCTAGAGTTGTTCATCTTCAATTGTCATTCCAAACTCTCATTGTTCTTCATTATTCAAGTTTCTTCAGTGTTTTTGTAGAAAGTTCTCATAAAGCAGACCTTTTCACTTTGCTGTTGATGATATAAGAAACCAGCAGCAAAGCGGAAAAAGACAAATTTACGCAGAACTTTATCTTCTCGTTTCATTCTGTGTTTTTCCTAAAGTGTTTCTTGAAGGGAAAATTACGTGTTGTATTTGGCAAGAATACGTGAAGCTAAAGTTAGTCAGCGCATGTGCGTCATGTAGGTACTTATTCTAATATCTTATAAAATATACGATTCTAAATGAGATATTTATAGGTTTAATTGGATTGACATTGTGTCTATCTCACTTCCCAAATTCGAACTCGCCTTTTGGGTAAGCAGGTACATGGGGTACTTACACTACACTAATAGATTTGTACTCATAGTCTTACTAATTGGAACTACTTATTTGAATTTCGAATATAATATTTTTGAAACAACTTGCAACCTTCTTAGTAATAAAAAAATGGCTGAAATCATTGGTCAATTGTTTTTGTATCACACAACAAAGTTCTATATATGCATCCAAAATGGAATAGGTAAAGTCGAAAAGATTTAAGAGCGATGATTTTTTATGATTTTAAAAGTAGGTACTCTCTCTATCCGCAAGACTGTGCCGCTCGTCTTCAAAATGCTTTTGGGACAGAAATACCTGGTTTGAGCACCGTGATGCGATGGTTTTTCTGAATTTGAGATAAGTAGGTCGGGTATCTTTACCTACATGACGAATATCGAAAAGGTCGGCCTTCACTGCCGTCAATGAAAATAATGTGGCTACTGTTAAGCGGCTAATTGAAGAAAACCAAAGAATTCATTTTTTGAACATTTCGCAGCATTTAGCAGCAATTGTATAAAGAACCTGCTAAAAATTTGGCTTCTATAGCACGGAAATGAAGGAAAATACAATAAGTTATTTTAATGTGGTTCCTCAATACATACTCAAGAGGTGTATATCTTTTATATGATGATAATTTAGCAGGTGTTGTGTTCGATTTTGCAGTAGAGAAATAAAGTAGAAAAATAGCGCCAAATTTGTACATAAGCACATTCTTTGTGGCTCCTCAATCCTGACGTTTTACTTTTATGTGATTGACTGCAGCGACCTGAGATCTCGACGGAATCAAAAGTGAGAGACACTAACATTTAGGAAAAAGATCTGCTAAATGTTGCTGTACAATTCAGCAGTGTACAGCAACATTTAGCAGAATTAAGATAAGAACGCGGCTTTTTGGCTTTCGCGATTTTTTTCTAACACCCTAGGTAAGCAAATGGTAGGATACCACTCGGCATTACCTAACACTCTTTTGATTTTCAAGTGAAATTGCGCAGATGAAACCTGTGAGCACCATTCCACGCGAGCTCGTTTCTGCTTCGCTGTCAATTCATGAGGGATCCAACGACAAAAAAGTTTCCAAACAAATCTTCGTTCGATTCCAATTTTCGTGTAAAATTTTCTGTATTTGGCTCATACCAATCCCCAATAATCCTCTGATTCTATTGAGGATCTTATAGGTAATCCACGGGTTTTACTTTAATAAACCACGTAGAAAACATGTCTTCAGATCTGTGGTCCTTTTAAAAAATATTAAAAAAAACAATTAGAATGTGAAGGAGGGTATTTTGAAAAACAATAAACATAATTTTTTTTTTATAACGTGCAGTTTTTTTTAAGTTACGCAAAACTTTTAGTGTGACTATTTGTGTTAAAACACATAACAACTAGCAAGATTTGCATGGTTCATATATTTTTTTATGACCAAAACTGAATTTATTACTCCTTCCAACACATCAATTTAATAAAAAATCAGAGCCTATAAATTAAAAATATTCGCAAATTTGCTGATCCTCAAATTTTCACATTTTGTTGAGAGGTCATGAACACAAAGCAAAAATAGACTGCATTAAGCGTAGTCAGTATTAGAAGATGTCATTGAAAATAAATGTTTTGGTGAAATTCCAAAATAACTTATTTAATTTTTACATTTAATTTTAAATAGCTTTAAATTAGGCCATTGCATTAATATACACACAATTTGAACATCATCAAAACTGTTAACACATAAAAATGCTGGAGAATATTTTCACAAAGCCCCAATACTAGGTTTAAGCCCCTACCTAAGTTTGTGATATGGGTTTGTGTATAACGGACGGTATCCACGTTTTGTTACCATTTGTTTTTGTACGCATAATACATAGAAAAACACTTAGACCTGTGTTAATTACCTGCAAATCTTTTTTGATAGGTATTTGCTATGAATGGTGTCGAATTCGAAACCTCTCGCCTGACAGGCAGGACTCTTAGAAATCTCCTGAAATCAAGAGATAGGATATGAGTATAAAGCGATAGCCACACTCCTTATTATACTTAATAGGTAAGTTTACATCAGGACTGCAACAAACCGACTTTCACTGCTAAGAGTAACTATATTTAACTTTTCCGAACCAAATAAGGTAGGTATTGATTCAGAAGATAGTTATCGTATAACTTAGGGTATCCTTAACTTATACGATAACTATCAAGGTATTACTTATTATTACTCTCTAGCATCTATTTTGGTACCTACTAGAAGATTTGAGTCCAGTGAAAATTTATGATAATGTTATCAAAAAATTGTCAAGAAAATTTACGAAATTTGTTTATAATTTTAGCTTTACTGACTGTTAATAAACTCTTTAAATTATGTTGAGAGATTTATATTTTCGTTTTCCACGTAGGAGGTTCAGACGTGGTAAAAAGTTGTTTACGCCAGAAATAAAGTATTTTAATGTCACGGATGCACAATTCGTCTACGTAAAAGTCTGGCCTAAAATTAAACACAGTTTCTTGAACTTACATGCTTTAAATATAAGCAAATATAATTAATATTTTAAACTCGCCGTCTACTTATGACAGTGCATGAAAATAAATTAAAAAAAAATCGCGATTCCAGTTAATATAGGTTTGATGCGGTAGATGGCTATATCAAACTATAAGACCTAAGTATAAGGTCTAAAACCGCTGGTGAATGTGTTCCTGACAGCTCATTATGTACATTTACTAAAGGGAAAGAAATGCTTCGATTTTGACAGCATTCTAACCTTCCACGCTACAGGTATTATATACATATATAATATTAAATAAATCTTTAAATTTTAGGGAACGTACTGACAGTGAGCCTATCAGATAGATTCTATTGAACAAACTATTAAAATATCCTGTGTAGAATTGACAAACTGTATAATTGTTTGTATATATAGACCCCCTAAATCACACTTTGATGGTTTTGAACTTGTTTTAGAACAAGTATCGGAGAAATTATGTGATAAAATTAAGAAAATATTTGTTTTCGGGGACTTTAATGTTAACTTATTAGATGTTTCACCCTTGAGTAAAAATCTAATAAATTTATTTTCTTATTAATTTTTTAATTATTTTAAATAATTTATAAATTAATCTTACTAACCTGTTGTGAGAACCAACTAGAATAACAAGGACCAGTGCAACTTGCCTAGATAATGTGTTTTCTAATGTCACTCCCGTAAGTTTATCAGTTATAAATAAACTAAGCTCTGATCACAGCGCTCAGTTGGTTACATTCAAATACTTACTCAAAGGAAAAACAGGTTAATAAGAGTATAATGTTTGTTCCAGTCATAAAAGCGTTTGGAGAGATTAAGATGTGGTATCATTAACAATGTGCCCCATATAGCCCACTCCAATAATGTAAATTTACAATACAGTAATTTAAGTAGTTTAATAAGTAAACAACATAAGAGTGTATTTAATCCAAAAAAAAGTTTCTCCAATCAATTGTAAATCCTTCAGTGATACGTATTAGTGGAAAGCACCTATATGATCTCTATCATGAGAAATCATATAAGAAAAGCTTTTGCAACTATGTTAGAATTTACTCAAAATTATTCAAAAGAGTTTGTGCCGCAGCCAAATCCGTTTATCTAAGAAATAAGATTAAAAATAGTTCTAATAAGACTAAAACAACTAATTTATAAGGAAACTGGAAAAGTTAAGTATCGCAATACGGAGATTAAACTTGTAACTGACAATAAAATCATTACAGTAGATGAAAATGTTGCGACGACATTCGAGAACTGTTTTGCTGAAATTCCAGTTTCAACTACTAAATCACTAAACTCAACACCTGTGGCAGCTGAATCATTTCTCAAAAATCATGTGAGTGAGTGCAGGGTGTTTTTCAAGTTCCAACCCATAGACACCGGGGATATTATTAAAACATATGAGACAATTGATATTAAAAAGACAACTGATCTGTGGGGCATATCTGTTGAAATATTAAATTCTATTATAGATGTAATGCTCTAGGTGTATTTTGTGACCTGTCTAAGGCATTTGACTGGAAAATTCGCTCATTGACTGATGTTAATACGGCGAAGTTGGTTTATTTTAGTTATTTTCATAGTATAATGTCCTACGACATCCTACTTTGGGGCAATGCCGCAGATATTGACACGATATTTACACTGCAGGAAAGGGCTATTCGTGGAATGTATAAACTTGCAAATAGAGAATCTCTTCGAGCATTTACCTTGCATTACAATATATTTATGAAACCATTATATATAAGATATAAAAGTAGTAATAAATTTAAAACTAGGAAAGCTAATCATGATAAAAACTACTCTGTAAAGACTAGGAACGACCATAAGTTAGCGTTTCCCAAATTAAGGCTGGCTAAAAGCAGCAAATCATTTATTGGAATGTCAATACGCATAATTTAAAAAAATCCGAAGTCAATTCCTGCCATTCAATAAATTTAAATCAATCATTAACTCTATCTCTATCTCACAAAGTTTATTATAAAACTAAAGATTACTTAGACGATAAAAAGGCATGGGATTAAGCACAGCAGGATATTTCTAAAAGTTTCTAATTATTTATCAATTTTGTTTACGGCTTGGCTGTGCAGTATGACATATTGCATACTGGTGATTGCTCCACTCACTAATTTTCTTGTCAAGACAACAGCAAGAACGTCGTGCTCCCTCAGGCGGCATGGCTAGTGGTAGCGTTGGGTATCGGGTAACCCTCTTCCCTAAAATATGGTTGAGGAGGGTGATGGCTGGTGCTAGCGTTATACTCGTGATCGGGTGCTGCTAGCGGTGCCAGTTCGGTTTGCTGATGATACTATGACTATTTTATTCCATTCTTGTTTAAATACTCTGGTCCCAGTTTGTCATGTTCGTGTTGTGCATCCATAGCTCAATGCACCTACTATGTAAGCAATTTGGTTGTGGCATGACATTGGCTTTCACAATTAGCTGTCTTGTGTTTGTTTTTTATCATGTCATGATCAATTTGTACCTATTAATCCTGACTGAAAAAGATTGCCAAGAGTTTTTTTCCGCCGGCTTTTTTTGTCTCTTGGTCTACTGTAATATCTTATTCAATAACTATCGAAACCTTGTTAAAGCCAAAGTAAAAAATTGTGAAGTCATTAAGCGGCCATTCGATGGTCTTATATGATGAATATCAATTTTCATTTCATTTCATTACATGAAGAGAAAAAATAAAGTAAAAACGAAATATTTTTTTTTTATAATAATAATAATATGTCTGACACTTACACAACATTATCTAGCCCAAAATAAGTTTCTTAAAGAACTTGTGTTATGGATACTAGATAACTGATATACTTAAGAAATATATAAACATACATATTGAATAAATACATATTTTTTATTAGAATAAACTTAAATAAATATATAAACATCCATGACTTGACGACTAATATCTGTGTTCATCACACAATATCCGCCGCCGCCGGGTTCGAACCCAGGACCTCTGGCATAGAAGGCAATGTATGTTACCTCTACACTAGCCGGTCGTCATATTAATTATTAACTGAGTAAGCATAACCGAAAGTTAATGAATTGATTACGCAACGCAAGGTTACACTAGCGTTGGTAGCGATCCGTGTGCCAGGTCACGTGCCGCGATTTACTCATGCGTAAGAAAAGTAAATAGTAACAAAACTTTATTTATTTATAGGGAATTCTAGTGAAAAATTAAGAACCTACTTTTATTACATATTTATGACCAGAATCGAGTACAGAGTGCTCTACTGAAGTATCTAAAATTTGTCACCAATCACCCTGTGTATTAATGAAGATGACATAATACATTTCCGAGCATGTTTATTTTATTTCTGCTGCATTCAAGTAAGCACCCAGAAAAATGTTAGGGAAAACTTAAACTAGACTACAGAACAAAAAAAAACTATAGGTTTTTTTGAACAACTTATGACTGAATCCAGATTCAAAAGTCATTCATAATATGTCTAAAATTAAAGAAACAATTATATCGTTCTGCTGAATAAAACAATTATGGCATGGACATTTATCTCAAGCTGCTATGCGCATAAATAGGGCGACTAACTGAGGTGGCATTAATTAAACGTAACAAATCGATTAATTTAGCGGCAACTTCCTGTGCAGCGCAAGCGTTTGGCATCATTGCAACAGGAAGACAAAATGTTAGTGTTCCCAATTTGAACTGTGTTATTTCAACATATTTATACTTTTATTTAACGACTGATTCAATATTTGTATTTTATGTAGACCATAAACGTAAAATTAGAAAAATTACATCATATTGAGAGAGTTTTACTCTGGATGTATATATATATTTTACGACTTGCAACTTCGAGCCGATTTACCCGGGAAATTTTGTATTCAATAAGAATTTACAAATAAAAAATAGCCAATGATCGTCCTTTCTTTTCTTACTTTTTCCTCATTTTTCTATATAAGTACATGACATTGTATTTAATTGAAACTATTTATTTCACGTTTTGTTTTGAAGGAAAAAATTAGAGTACTTATCGATTAGTTCTAGCATCTTAGCTAAACGTGACTACCTATTCACAGTAAGCTTCAGTGAAACCGGAACCCCTTTATTAATAGTAAAAATAAATTTCCCCTTTTTTCAGGAAAATTAGAAAAAACCACTTACCAAATTTTGGCTAATTCAGTAACTACTTATTTAAGAAAGGTTTATACAGAGTTTATTGAAAAAAATTATTCCTGACATGTCAGTTGAATTTGTTTTTTCCGTTACGTTCGATTTTCATTATTTTCAATCCATAACTTACACAAGACAATTACGTACTCAAATAATGGTGATAAATGGAATATCTTTCTGATAGTACCTAGGTGGGAATCATATCAAGCTATACTGAAGGATGCCAATGATTCTGTTAAATATAACACTCAGAACTAAATGCTTAGAACTTCACCTGTTTTTGTTTTATTGCAATCAAGCGAGAAGGTTTGAAGTAAACAATTAATTTAATTTATTTTTAGTTAAATTATGATGTGACATAGGACTCATTGTTTGTTTTAGAGTACATATAGGTATACGAATCTCTGGAGAACAATATGCGCTTGGCCAAATAGGTACAGTTAAGTGGCAGGCAACCCAAAGCAGAAGTCGTCTGGCCTAGGCTAAAATTATGCTGTCATTGATAGTGGTGCTTTGGATAAGATGCTTTGACCTGCACACTACGTAGGTACAGGATCAAAAACGTTCAATTACTGAAAACAAATGGCATAGGTACATAGACTTTTTTTGATTAAATGTTAGGATATGACAACAAAATCGGCGATAGCTCAGATGTCACACGATTCCACTTGTTGTCTAGGAAAAAAAACTACTGCAGTTATTTTAAGTACTTTATCACTTCTGAGACATTTTGCTTTTCCTGTATCTTATAGTAAGTATTACTTTTTAAACGATCATTTTAAAGTTATTGGAATTAAATAGAAACGTAGAGTTCAATTTTAAAATAGGTATAAAGCGTAATCCAGTTAGAAAGAGTAAGTAACTAACCGTGAAATCTTAAGAAAATACCTCAGGAAACTACCCATATGCGCTCAGCTCATCAAGTAATATATAGGAAATTGGAAACCCACATTTAATATTGTCACTCGATTATTAATTGAAGCAAGTTTTATATACCTACTTACGTACTTACTTATTAAAAAATCTTAGTTACACTTCGGGGAGAGTTAGATAATACCGCGCGGCTGATAATTCCGCGCATCAGTATATTTCAAAATCTATTCATTCATTGTGCGATGCAGTAGGTAAAAATTGAAGTCTGAGATACCTACACCCTCCCTAGCATAGCACCAGTTTGGTCAGCGCAACGATATTGGGACTATGCACCTTAGAAGTTTTTTCGTCACTCCTTATAATTTTCTGTGTACCTACGTTGAAAAAGGGGTAATTTATACTGTACTTGTGTTGTAATAAATGATATCAATGCAATTTGAATGCTACTGTAGAATTATTGTGGGAATAATTTTTGATATTCATTTTACTTTTCTTTATTATTTTGAGATTATAAAATGAAATGGTGAAGTTAGATAATTTCGCGCCAGGGGCCACCCACCACACCAATTGACACCAACGACCGGATTTTTTGGCATAATAAAAACCTTCGATCGACGTCGACCGTTCGTTTTGTCCGTCGATCGACGGTCGTTCGATTGGTGTGGTAAGACTACTTGCGTAAATTGTAAACTATGAAAACATGTCTTACTGACATTAACTTATTATTAAACCCCGACAAAAATATTTTATTTGTATAGTATGCTTAAGTAGTATATAATCAATCGTATTGGAATTCACGGGGTGAGACCCAAGTATGGAGCTAGCTTCAACATGGGTCATTACCCCTCGATTTTCCAGGCTGAAATGACCGCCATACTATCATGTGCGGAAATCAGCCTAAACTGTTTAGTCTTAAATGATGCTAATCATTGAATGCGAGGCTGAAAACATGTTTTTTTGTTATTTATTGACTATGACTACAATAAACAGTTGTTTGTATTACTTACTATCGTTGTTATAAATAATAAAAATTATCTAAAATAAAAAACTTTCCGATTTTTACGTAATTAATGTGGTCGGTCACGTTTTTATCCGACTAGTTTTACAATACCGCATTTTGCCCAATTTTTGTAATTTTACAATAGCCTACTTTTTGTTTAAATGTTTGATTAAACTAACAAAATTTCCTATTAAGTACTGCATTTTGTTTAAAAAAAATGTAAAGTCTAAGTCCTTAGGGGATCGAAATTATCCAACTCTCCGTATAATGTAAACCTACTGGATATACATTATACGGATGAAAAGTATGATAACGCTTGAATATCTCGTGGTTTGACATTGTCCGTTTTTTATTTATTAACATTAGCGTTCCACGACAATCGCAATCACAGCTGGTGGTCATTGACGATGGCGCCGGCAGAACTATATTATTCTTAGCCACCCCTATGTGGACTTTTAGTGATTTTGCAGTAAAATTGTAGAGACAATATTTTCGAACATATTGCCTGTATGTAATTTTTATTATGTTGCGTTTTGTCTATGTAGGTACCTACTTAGTTAAATCGATAAAATGTACCTAGTTTTGTAAAACCGATTAAAAAGTGTTTTAATTAGGGTTTTTAATCGTGAAAACTCAGTACAGGTAGGAACTATTTTTCATGACAAACGAAATTATAAGTTGCCGGAAAATGAATTTTGTGAGTGTATAAGAATATTTGTTACTCTTTCACGAAATGACCTACTAATGACCGAATGTCGATGATGGGATTTTGTTCCGTTAAATTGTGGGATTATAATACCGCGCGGCTGATAATTCCGCGCATCAGTATATTTCAAAATTTATCCATTCATTGTGCGATGCAGTGGGTAAAAATTGAAGTCTGAGATACCTACACCCTCCCTCGCATAGCACCAGTTTGGTCAGCGCAACGATATTGGGACTATGGACCTTAGAAGTTTTTTCGTCACTCCTTATAATTTTCTGTGTACGTTGAAAAAGGGGTAATTTATACTGTACTTGTGTTGTAATAAATGATATCAATGCAATTTGAATGCTACTGTAGAATTATTGTGGGAATAATTTTTGATATTCATTTTACTTTCCTTTATTATTTTGAGATTATAAAATGAAATGGTGAAGTTTGATAATTTCGCGCCAGGGGCCACAACACCAATCGACACCAACGACCGGATTTTTTTGGCATAATAAAAACCTTCGATCGACGTCGACTGTTCGTTTTGTCCGTAAACTATGAAAACATGTCTTATTGACATTAACTTATTATTAAACCCCGACAAAAATGTTTTATTTGTATAATATGCTTAAGTAGTATATAATCGTGGCATTGCAGATCCTAGACGAATGTACTAAATATGAGATTTTCATTTAAAAGATATTTTCCGAAATTTAAAAAAGTCTGTTTAGTCTTAAATGATGAAAACATGTTTTTTTGTTATTTATTGACTATGACTACAATAAACAGTTGTTTGTATTACTTACTATCGTTGTTATAAATAATAAAAATTATCTAAAATAAAAAACTTTCCGATTTTTACGTAATTAATGTGGTCACGTTTTTATCCGACTAGTTTTACAATTACTGCATTTTCCCCAATTTTTGTAATTTTACAATAACTACCTACTTTTTGTTTAAATGCTAGATTAAACTAACAAAACTTCCTACTAAGTACTGCATTTTGTTTAAAAAAAGAAATGTAAAGTCTAAGTCCTTAGGGGATCGAAATTATCCAACTGGATATACATTATACGGATGAAAAGGATGATAACGCTTGAAAAACGGTTGAATATCTCGTGGTTTGACATTGTCCGTTTTTTATTTATTAACTTAAACCGCGTTCCACGACAATCGCAATCACACCTGGTGGTCATTGACGATGGCGCCGGCAGAACTATATTATTCTTAGCAATTTTACTGCCAAAACACTAAAAGTCCACATAGGGGTGATGTGGACTTTTAGTGTTTTGGCAGTAAAATTGTAGAGACAATATTTTCGAACTATATTGCCTGTATCTTATTTTTATTATGTAGCGTTTTTTCTATGTAGGTACCTACTTAGGTAGATCGATAAATGTACCTAGTTTTGTAAATTATACACGATAAAACCGATTAAAAAGTGTTTTATTTAGGGTTTTTAATCGTGAAAACTCAGTACAGGTAGGAACTATAAATTTTCATGACAAACGAAATTATAAGTTGCCGGAAAATGAATTTTGTGAGTGTATATGAATATTTGTTACTCTTTCACGAATTTACTAATGACCGAATTTCGATGATGGGACCTAATTTGTAATTTTTTGGTAAAATAACAATAAAACCAGTGAAGAGATAAATACAGATCGATAATATACAAAAATTACTAAGCACTGAAATGCTCCAAATTTTAGTTATTGTTGTATTTAATAATATTTTAAACAATTAGCATTTGCATAGTGTGTGAACTGAGGGACCACCAACAAAAACGTAAAGTGCACAATATTTACCACTATTTATGATCTTTCTTGAGTTTTATAATCTTCCTTGTCATTTTTACTAAAGCCTGGCTTATTAATAGATAATGTTCATGTTATAATCTATTAATTATGAGCAAAATTTATGCGGGCCCTCAGGGACCACACAAAGACGTTTGTAATACCTAGTTTATTATCTATTCATATTAGGTTTTTTAATGTTGTGTAGATGTTTCTTCATGTTTTACTAAAGGTCTATTACTAAAATTTGTGGGTGAACTCATTATATATCTAGATTTGGGAACTTATGTGTGTGAACTGAGGGACCCACTTAAAACGATATATCTTTGGTATTATTCTTTTACAAACTCTATGCTTTATTTTACAAATATTACCACAACTTTTACTAAACACTGATATTAGTTAAGCTGCAAAAATCCCCAAAAATAAAAATGGGCCCTCAGTCCACACATACACGATTTTGTTCCGTTAAATTGTGGGATTATTGCGCTATTTTAGGACGACTAATTATAGGAACCGTAACTATTGAGTTGGGGAAAAAGTTTTTTCCCCAACCTATTATTATTGTTTAAATTAATGAAAATATTTAAAAACAATATTAGTTAGGGCTACATTCCCTATTCGCCTTTCTTGCAATCAATCTTTATTTTGATCGTCTTTAAAGTCCAAATTACTAAGCAAATTTACCTACTTCAACGATCTGTTTATTCAAGCAATGCAGTTCTTTGCCAATTTAAATATTGCGACCGGTGGAAGATAAATTTACTCAATCTAAAACGACGCTAGGTAGCGACGATGAGGCGGCTGGCTTAAGAAGTTAACAAACTCCCGTTTCCAAAATACTTTGCAACTTCCGGGTATACCTATCCACCAATGAACGTAAATATTATTTCCTTACATATGAAATTGGCGTTTTGTAGGTGAGGAATAAAAGTCGTTTATTTTTTTAATATAATATATTTCTTTAATCAAAGTATGATCCATTGCTATCTATGCACTTCTGCCATTTCATAGATAGTTCATTTATGCTTTTTCTAAAAAAAAACATTAGGACGGGAATCAATAAAAACTTTGAAGGCGGTTTGGACTGCCTCATAGGAGTTGATGTTTTTCCCCTGCAAAAAGTTATCAAAATTTCAAAAAATGGTAGTCTGTTGGAGCAAGGTCCGGGGAGTACGGTGGATGTCTTAAACATTCCAATTGAAGCTCCTTTAATTTGGTAGCAGTCTTTTCTGCAGTGTGTGGTCTTGCGTTGCCCTGAAGCAGCATTGGCCTTGTGCGATTGACCAGTCTCGGTTGTTTAGCGGCTAGTTTATCCATCATTATTTGGAGCTGACTACAGTAGATATCTGCAGTAATCGTCTAAGGAAGCTGTAGTGCACCACACCAGCACTAGTCTAGCAAACGCTGACCAATAACTTTTTTCTAGTTAATTTTCTCTTAGGGCAGAATTTGGATGGTTCACCGGGGTTCAGCCATTGCAATCTGCGCTTCCTATTGTCGTAGAGTATCCACTTTTCATCACAGGTAATTATTCGATTTAAAATCCCTTCATTATTTTGCCGGTTCAGAAATGTACCCAGCAGTCGACGCGCGTTTGTCGGTTTGCTTCACTCAAATTCATGATGTACCCACCTTTTGAGCTTTCTAATCTTCCAAATTTGTTTCAAGTGGATTAAAACAGTTTTATGTTTAACACCGCAGCCTGCAGCTAACTCGGACGTAGTTTGCGATGGATCCACTTCCACAATAGCCTTCAATTCTTCATTGTCGACTTTGGTTTCCGGCCGTCCACGGGGATTGTTCTGTAGGTTGAAATTTCCAGAACGAAAACGTTGGAACCAAAAACGCACTGTGCTTTCTCTAGCGACACCACTGCCATATACATAATTAATTTTTCGAGACGTTTCTGTGGCACTTGTGCCACGGCGGAACTCATATTCGTAAATAACGCGAAATGTTTAATTTTCCATTTTGTAAACTCAATGATGCAGAGAAAAAACCAAAAGAAGAAAAAACAAAAGAAGTACGGTTTTCGAGACACAAATTGATGAGTAAATAAAATTTGAATTTGGAATTCTAAACCAACGAGGAGATATTTGAGATTAAAGTGGCCAGTACGACAAAACACCAATTTCATATGTAAGGAACTAATACTTCATCAAATCACGATTCATATCAAATGCAGAGCATTAAAAAACCGACTTCACGTGAAAACTTTAGCCGACTTATAATGTCATCCACGTAAACATTCTCCGAAATCATACTATTGTTTAAATAATTTGAAATTCTCGATGAAGTACTCAACCGATTTCGGTAAAATTTATATGGGACCAACTATGATGTATCTTCCATCATATGAAACAAGAATTTTTTAAATCTATTCATAATTGTCCGAAATATCGTGTAACAAAGACACAAAAAAAAACATACAGACGAATTGAGCGCCTCCTCCTTTTTTGGAAGTCGGTTGAAAATGAGTCATGTTACTACAAAATTCTTAAAAATAAGTACACTTACCTTTTCTTACTAAAACAAAGGCATTTTTACCGTAAATGTATTAAATTGACATGGACATAAGAACTAACAAATTGAGGACAGTGATATAGTCCAAAATGATAATTGGTGTAATCATTAAAAATCCAGAAATAGTTGCTTCGATACAGGCTGTGGCCTAGTGAAGCAACCACTAGATATTTAAGTGTTTTTTGTGTATTATGTTTCTTACAAATAAATATTTAATTTATTTTTTCATTCACGTCACAATTCTTTGTGATAGCGCAACTGCAGGACCTTGAGTTGAGTGACGTGGTTACCCTGGGTGACGAGGAGGTTTAGGCAATGAACCACCAAGCTAGACAAGTAGGACTGGTTGGTAGATGCCAGAATTTTCAGGGCTCCGAAATGACTCCTCGCAAACAGTGTACCTATTGCACCCGGGACTGACTGCTCAACGTGTCCTCCGTATCACTATATCGTGATGAGAAATAAATAACAGGCACAGTGGGCGTTGCTTTATATATCGCTTTACTATATGGAATCATATAGGAACACATTAGCCAATGCGCCACGAAAAATTTGTTTCAATATAACAAACCCAACTAATGTCATCAAATGTATTAGTGTCTATAAAACTTACGATTTTTGATGAACATGATCTATATTATTTACCTCATTGAGTAAAATTGACTACCTACTATAAGCAACTATACGTTTCATCGCGGAACCCAAAATCAGAAAAATAATTAAACTTCCCAGCGATGATAATTTTGATCATAACACCACCGACCATTGCAGCTTTTAATGAGTATATCAGGTATATTAGATAGCTGTTCATGTAAATCTTACCTGAAGCCCTAATGAAGTTACTAAACAACCTGACTCACAAATCTGCCTTCCTAATTAGCAGACTCAAACTGAAATCGTAGCAACTTTACGGACATTGTTAACGAAGCTAATCTTAATTTAGTTTCCTCTCTAATACGAGATGACAACAATAAATATAGCTCATTAGAGCCTATTTTAAGATATACACGTCTTCATTCATAGCGGTGTTGGATACACGCAAGATGTTTGTTCAGAGAATTATATAAAATGAAATGTTTTTAACTGGATTTATTGCGTTTAATTATATTACGCTATTAATCTCGGTGTTTCGGTAACTCTACGGACACCGCGGTCATGAGATGTTGATGTAGTTGTGAATAAAGTGAAAGCTTGCCATAATACCATTACCACAATATATGTTCGGAGCTTATGATAAGATGGTAGCTTATACTTAGGACGCAGGGCTAAAACTCAATGTGATTTTTATTTAACTGTTTAAAATTCAAGAAGTCACAAGTCTCCAAAATCTTTAATTTCTTCCTCAGTTCTTGAACCTGAATAAGAAAATATCTATAGATCACTGCAGATACATTATTATGTTTTTTACGAAGTTTATACTTTAACTGCGGATTCCAGGAATACATGTGTAGGTGCTGGTAATAAAAGAACAAATATACAACCTTAAGTTAAATGAAAACGTCCAAAATATAAAAATTAAGTTACTACATATTTTACTGAAGGTCCCGCGTTCGTACGAGTAACCTAAATCAATTTCGATTGCTCTACTACGATTGATACAAAGTCGATGAATGTAACGTCGATGAATTACTGTACACTCGTTATTATTATTTAATCATAAATAGATTTATTCACAACATACTCCACCGGGTAAATTCAACAGACTGTTTCGATGACTGTAAAGTATATCATGGTTAAACTATACGAAACCTTTTGAAAAATAGACGTAGTAAGATTAATGTTTATAGTCTTTTCTAAATTAAAAGATTTAGGAATTCATATCATTTAAGTTTTCAAAGAACTAGTCCAACTCTTTTTAACTGGGTAAGTGCTTTTGAATTTAATTTCAACACACAAGAACCAAAAACAAAACCATAATTTCTACATTTCAGAAAGCAACTTCCTATCTGAAAATAGGATACAAAAAACAAAACTTTGTTTCCAGAGCACGATGAAATCATAATTTAACAGCAATCTAAATCGGAACGACAGACTTGTATACTATGGTCTAAATAGGGAACAACTTATGGGGGTATCGCCCTTCCGCGTTTCAGACATTTTCAAGAAACAAAATTGAATACGGTCTGGTAATAGGAGAAAATGGCCCTTCTGTTTTTCATCAGTGTAATGTAAACCAATGTTAAAGGTTAATAATAAAGTGTTTTTTTATGTAATGTTTATCTTGACGCTTATTTTTGGATTGATCTCAATACAAATTGATTCAAAGAGTGTTTCTTAACTTGGCATGCTCTTGTTGTGGTCTAGAAATAAATAATTAGTGTTCACCTGTATGAATGTTTATTTTTTTTTCATAGTCTATGTCTTTTTTATATTCCGTAGTTAGATATCAGTCACTTTAGAAAATAACTGACACTGTAAAACAAGTCAGGGCTTATTCTTCTAATTTCTGTGTCAATGACATGACAATAATTAAATTCTTTAGAGGCTTCGTCTGCATGGCCATGATGTCTTACCCCGAGGCGACAAGGATGTTTAGACTTACCAAAAGTCGTAGTGAAATATTAATGATCAGTCGAATCGATCATCCACCTTTGTACCAACCGCGCCCAATTTATTTCCGATATTGCTTTCCTTTACCTAGAATAGAAGTTGTTTGTAATGGAGAATTACGTTTAATAGTTCACAATTTAGGCGCCGTGACTTATTAGTAGACAACTTATTGTTTAATGTGCCGTAATCTAGAAGACTGTTAAGAAAACGAAGAAATGAAAATTGAAATGTTGACAAAAAAAAGTAGAGTTTAAAGATGTAGAGTTTCACATAAAAGATTATATAAGTAATATAAGAAAAAAATAACGTTAAATGCTCAAACTAAAGATATGAATTACAGATATATGCTATTAATCGAAAATTTGAGACATAGCTATTTGGGACGATGGATGTTTAAACTGTAGGTACATATTGATTCACCATACCGATAGGGTCCAGAAACCTCAGCGTACATGAACACAAATCAGCGTCCAATATAGAAAATTCGTTTTTTAGTCATAAGTATTATAAAAATCGTAAAACAATTAAATTTGTATATGATTGCACGTACTTAGACTTGTAAATATCTTCTTACGTCTGGCAAAAAGCCCGCAGTAACTAAATAGTAGGAAATGGGAAAACTAGTGTTCAGAAAATGTGTCTTCATTTATTTTATTATGAATTCAATGTCACACAGCATAACAACTCTACGACATACATTTTATACCAAAATAATTCGTGTCACAAAATATGATATATATTTTGAAAAGCACCATATTTTACATGAATAACATTTTGTGATTATTTTTATTGGTTCCTAGCAAATTTGTTTTTAGAATACCGTTTCTCAAAAGAAAAGAAGTTAACGTTATAGGATTTTGTCGATCTGTCGGTCTGTCAAGACTTTTTTCTCTGAAACCTAGAATAATGAAAATCCTTTAGACCTAGAATTATGAAATTTGATAATAACTAAGAACTTACTGTAGGAATAAGAGAATACAAAATAAGTGAAAACTCCGAAGATTGGTTCTTTCCGTGCAGGCCTGTAAGGCCTGTAAGACCTGCTCCCTCGGTCTGCAAATCCGAGTCGTTTTGACCGTGTTTTTCAGAAAACTTGTATATTTACATTGCTTAAAAAGTTCAGTTTTATATTTTGTAACAATTTTTAAGAGGAAAAGTCTAAGCCAGTGTCGTCTTCGCTGACTGAACTGATGTAAACAAACATTGAGCCAGAGAGTGTTGTTTGCAGAGACCATGCTCACCGAGACAGACGACTGTCCACAGGTTAAAGGAAATAAACAACAAAAAATAAGCAAAGAGGAAACAAGTATGTATTAACTTGTAACTGGGTAACTGGTGGGTGACTTTCAAAATTCCAGGACGTGATTGTTATGCCATGTGGTAGCGTATACATGACGATCCAGACCCGGAGTATTTTTTTTTGTTCCGTGATGGGATCAAAATAGCGATCTCACGAAATATACCGAAATAAGCGTAGAACCGCGAAAAGATGCAATCGAATGTCACACGGCCATACGTATATTGCGTTTAGAGCAATATAGTATAGTCCTAGTACTTTTAAGCGTCGAGTGAATAGGTTTCTCGTGGATGGACGTGTACCACCTTAGTCTTCATGTTCACTTAATATCAGGTGTCATGGAAGACAAACGTCCCATCCATATTTTATAAAAAAAAAAAAAGAGCTCTTTATAACATCGAATATCCCGTTAGGTACTCATCAAAACATGAAAAGACTGATATTCAAAATGTTTATGCTTACAAGAAATTCGTATCCAGCGAAACCCCAAACTCAAACACTGTTAACTATAATGTCGTTAGCTTTTCAAAACGTTATTTGATGCTGTTAGCTGAAACTTTCTATTTTCGCTCTCAAATGAGAAGTTCCCTTACAGATTACATGCTTCTTAAATTAAGAGGTGTCGCCTCTCAGAATGCCGGCTTAGTGATGATGAATATATTGACAATCCTGCTACACGAGCAGTCCTACATGTCTATAAATAGTTGCAACGTAGGTAAGTTGAGGGTGAGTTTTAAGAATTTAATTCGTGCCGCCTAATTGCTTCGCAGTTCTTTCAAAAGTATTTTAATTAAATTAAAAAAGGATAATTAAAATTTGTGGCTCTGCTTTTGGCTCATTATAAAGAGTTGTCATGATGATGATGAAAGGATTTCTATTAATAATCTAATCAATGAATACCTCTTATAGAAATCTGGATTTTGATTGTCTTACCAACGCTCATACTTCATAGTTTAAAAAGGGTTGATATTTAGTCACCAGCCAAATTTATATGTAAGTTTCTTTGATACAATATAAACGTAACTGCAAATTTATTTTAGAATCGCTCAGTACAAAAAAGTAGAAATATGGAACCACAAACTTTTTTTAAAATAGTCGCTGTTGATTAACATAGCTACTACGAAGCGGCATTTCATTGAAAATACTACGACGTAGTACCACACGATGTTTTGTAGTAGCGCGTAGTCATCTTTATTTTTATGGTAATTTGAGTGACTATGCTTTGCTTAATATGCTAGCGGATATATTAATTTCCTTGTAAAAAAATAAATCCTTTTTTTTGCATAAATGATACTTATTGTGTAAAAAAAAATTGGCCGGTGACTACAAATCAACCCTGCAGTGCGAGCACAGAACTTTATCGAATCGTTTGTTGACGAATGTTCGTATAGTATGGAGACGGTTTTTAATAAAAATTGAAATCTATCCATTGCCGCACGGCCAGCTTAAATAAATGTGTGCCTTTTTAATTTTGAATGTCTGTAAACATGTTGTATTCATAAATATCTGTAAAATAAAAAATTACAATGTTACTCAAAACTTGCAACCGACTCCATACTATACGAACATTCGTAAACATGCGTTAATATACGATTCGATAAAGTTCTGTGCTCGCAGAATTTTACAGATTTAATATAGAATTTCTTAATAAACAGCATGTATATTTCAAACGTTTTTAGTTTATCAAGAAGTTGCCATCAAACTGTAAAGGCGGCTTTACAGGATTTAGAATTTAGAGTTCTTAATGCCAAGTCATTGACCTCTGCCATTTCATTCCATAGCGCTAACATAAAATATTTTTAAATTATTTCGATACTTACTGGCTCAGTAACTTTTAAATTTAAAGATACGGGATTCATTACACAAACAAGCCAAAAGCTCATAGGAATAAATCTTAGCTATTTTTAACCAATCCCGGTAGGCAGATATCTATATCCGAAATAAAATGGGTGTTCATGTTTACAGATTTATGCGCAATCTTTCCAGATTAACAACTCAGAAAGTTCTAAAGAACTAAAATTAAACTTTCGAGAATATCCAGGAAATTAAGTGATACGAAATCAAAAGAAAGCTAGGCAGGAAGAAAGAGATGTAAAATATAGTCGTTTGTCCAAGGAAGAAAGCATATTAGATAGTCTGAAAAATCCCTATTAAGTAAGTAGCATATGTAACCTATATGTAAGTAGGTAAATGTTGTAAGTACCTAATGTGTCTAGTAAATCCAAAAATGAAATCATTAAAAATCAGCAAATCGTACTATAGCAGATCCACTTTTTTATCTGCTATGGCAATGGCTATTGTAAAGATATTCGATTTCAAATAGATACCCAGATAAGCCTTCGTATTGAATTTCCCCCGAACGTATTCGTATTCACTTTGATATCACTTTGACGACCACTTTGGCGTTGGGGTAAACCTGTCTGCCTCAGACGCCAGTTGTTGCGTGTTCGATTCCCGCACGGAACAAGAAAAAAAATGTTCCTTGGCTGGGTGTTTATCTATTTATGTATTTATATTCTAGGTCCCCCCCCTAGTTCGCTACATGGTATCCCATAACACAAGCTATGCTACTTTGGGGACATGTAGTTGGTGTGATTGTCTGGGGATTTTTTTATTTATCGAGTTTGAAGACTAATCTAAAGTGTCACCTGTTCTAAGATACTTTAGAAATAAATAAAAAAGGGAACAAGTACCTACTAGTTTGAAACGGAATCAACATCAACTACTTTTACCAAGTTATCTACCTAATTCCGCTACTCAAAACGCTAATGATGCAGGATTTTCGTATGTTGATGCAAAGCCCGCCCACCCTCATACTCTTAGATAGACGCAAGTAACATCTGATTCAATCAATTGAATTTATACAATTTCTCGTTCCTATTTTCATTTAACACCCCTTATATTATTAGATCCATTTTCTGTTTCTCCAAGAAACTACATCTGTGTATATTATAATGTCTTTCATTATTGGCTGCACGCGGTTTTCACAGATCGTACGGTTTTACACAATTCCATCGTCGGCAGAGATGTTTATTGCAAACAATCAGGTTAGGTGTTCGGAGCGAAAGGGGTATAAATAGATCCCGATATTTACGACTAGTAACTCCCCGGTTACTAGCTTACCCGGTATTATATAGTCGTGTTAAAGCTTTCCAGATAATTTGGGTGGGCTTATTATCCCAATGAGAACGGAGAAATATTAAAAAGATTGTGTGTGGCATAAGAGATATAATGTTGACGCACTTTTTTATTTAGGAAACAATTTGAAGTACCTAATGCTAGTTTTGGACACGCTTTTTCCGGAAGAAAGGACATAGCTTAGCGACTGCTGGATGCTAAAATAAGGCCATTTTTTTTAATTCAGTTAGTATAGAAGCCTAATACATTATCGGTTACAACTACCATTGTTGTCATCGTCATAATAACACTGTCTACACTCAAGAATGTTAAGATCGCAAGTCTTGGTTTCAGAATACAGCGGAACTTTGAATCGGTGAAAATAAGTTTGAATGCTGTACCAACGGCGACAAAAAGCTTACTGATACCATCACTATCATCTAAAGCCGAAGAATGTTTATCATCATACTTATTTAGTTGCTATGCCTTATTATGTTATGTGGTTAAAATACCTCGTTAAATTTACATGTCTTAATTGAAAATTTCAGAACGGTTAATTTCAGTCAGTCCTTCGTTCTAATTACTTTTTCTAAAATCAATTTATAAATTGGCTACCTAATAGTACGTACCAATTTTTTTACCGTATGTTTTATGAAATTTAAGATCTCTATGTTGTAAAGGTTGTATCTCTGGTCGTGCCAATGATATAAAAGGCTAGAATACTAAATTACTGATAATTAAAACACCTACCTACTTTGATATGTTCAGTTACTTAGTACTATTACAAGAATAAATAAATAAAATAAATAATAAATATTTCTGACACTCACACAACATTATCTAGCCCAAATCAAGTTTCTTAAAGAACTTGTGTTATGGATACTAGATAACTGATATACTTAAGAAATATATAAACTACATATTGAATAAATACATATTTTTTATTAGAATAAACTTAAATAAACATATAAACATCCATGACTTGACGACTAATGTCTGTGTTCATCACACAAATATCCGTCGCCGCTGGGATTCGAACCCAGGACCTCTGGCATAGTAGGCAATGTATGTTACCGCTACACCAGCCGGTCATCCAGAATTAGTGAGATATGTATAGATTTTCGAATATGTATGGGTACTTACACCAAAACACAAACCAAAACACTCTATTTACCACCATACTATTTATTACAATTAGTTAAACCATTACACAAAACTAAGAAGGACGTTGAATTGTTCGACGAAATGCAATAAACTGAATTTACATCTATTTTACTTACTCATTCTATGTAGGTTTACGGCCAAAACGTGAAAGAAACTATAAATTCCCTAGAACTAATGTCAAATTGAGCATGAATTTGTGGAAGAATAGTCATTGAGTGTTTTTGATATTGATGTTAGCTAGATACTAAAATATAAACCTAGGCAGACTTACTATACGGGAGGCTAAAATCCTACAAATATTATAATACTGACATTTTGTGAAGTTCTTTATTACATTTATCTTTCACGCCGAACGCTCTTACGGCTTTTTCGTAATCAAATTTGAGAATGAGTTGGAAGTGGAAACTTTCTGGAATATTAGAACACGGACTTTATATGAATGAAGAGTGATTTGCCGAGTAAGAGTAATCGTTGACCTTAATGACTTATAAGTATGTAGGTATGAAGGGTGATTCGCCGGGCATAGATTTCTCGAAACCCTTTACGACATGCATATCTAAAAGAAGAGGGGTTATTTTGGGACGACCGTCATCGAAAAAAACAATATAGGCGGAAAATAGGAGTGACTTCACATTACTGTTTTGGGTGGACTCAGGTTCGCTGACCTCAATTAGGTCTGGAATGAAGATGAAGTTGCTTTTATCTACTATATTAATTGCAGTTGCTTCTAAGATCTGAAGTTAATCATGATCATCACCACGATCTGTTTTAGTGTTCTCACCGAAAGCTCCCTTTTCCATGGGTCTTTAATTTGATGACGAGGTGGTTTTAGGCTTTTGACAAACCGTTTCAGGAAACTCTAGATAACTTTTGCGAGTGACCACCGCTTTGTTTCATCGCTTCAATGGCAATGCATTTTACTAATGTTAAATACAAACCAAATAATTTATTTTTAAACTTTTATTAATTTTTGAGTTTGGAAAACGAACTTTTTCAAACTGGCTGAGGTCTGAATGTACCTACTCGTATGCCTACTAGAAAACCCCCTAATTCCTCTATGAAGCTAGTACCTACACAAGTTTATCATAGATTACTTACTTTGGATAATGTTATTATTTGGGGACTACTTTCTTTTACCTCAACTTATCCAGATGAGATTCAGGCATATGTACCTAAGCTTATATGTAAGCTCATATGAAATAAATATATACTTAAAATGTGACATTACCTAAGTACATGATCTTAGACATGCAGTAACCCTCACGACTCATAGGTGTGAGAGTACAGTTTAATCAACATTAATGTCAATAAAGAGTAAAAAAAGGTCAGCCTAAATTACTTGGTTACCTATTGCCTAATAACTAAATATCTAATGCTGCACTTTCCTAACAAATAACTTATCACTCTGGCTTAGCCCGCAATGATCGTCCCTTCCTCAAGTGCTTCCATAAAACTTTATTTGATTTTTGAATTTTATTATTATTTTATTTGATAATGATGGGGAAGAAGTGGTTTCTCGGAAGGATTAATTAAGAAAAATAGAAAAGAGATCACTCAAAAACAAAAAAGGAGCAACACTCAAGTTAAACTTAAAAAAAACTGGAAAAACTGTGGTTTTTCAAGATAAAATGTGATTTTTATAATCAAGAACATTTTTAAATAGGTACTAACATATTCTACAGTTAAAGAAGGCGTTTTGACGAAGAAAATACAGTAAATCTAGAAATTTGTATATTTTCAGAACT
Organism: Stenoptilia bipunctidactyla; assembly: GCA_944452665.1. Lineage (NCBI taxonomy): Eukaryota > Metazoa > Arthropoda > Insecta > Lepidoptera > Pterophoridae > Stenoptilia > Stenoptilia bipunctidactyla. The sequence goes on from OX101738.1 coordinate 12,542,998, forward strand.
TTCTACGGAATTAGATCATAAAACTTTATAACTTGGCAAAGCATTTCATTGCTGAATAAACATCTCAAGAATAATTTCTACTGGTAGACACACCTAAAAAAATATAAGTAGGCATTATGTAGAAGTGGTTAATTTCACTTTGACTTATAAATTATTGCCATCAAGACACATATTTCGTGTAAGAAAAGAATCACCGCTGTACGATTATACCCTTACATATTTATGAATTCCTTAACAAAGTGTTTGCCTAAGTTTAAATAAAAATAACATTTTTATACCTACTCTTTCAAGATCTAAAATAAAGAGGTACTTACCAGAATTTTCTAAAACTTTATTCACGAACAACACCAAATAACAAATACTTACAAAAATATCCTGAATTTGATAAATTACACTTTAACTCGGCGGGCGCGGCTGCGCCGACGCACGTTTCGACGCAACTCTGTTATATTTTTAATATAAAAATCTCTCGGGAGTCATAAAATATAAATATTTTAGGATAGTCTGTGCGCGCAAACCACGTCCCGTCCACACATTGACGCATTCGTTTCAAACTAAATTCGGTGCAGTTATCTACTATTCCGCGCTCCTGTAAACACTGAAACCGTACATAATGGCCAACTCTGTTTGAGCCTTCAACAACTCAACATTTCACATTAATTGCTTATGTGGCACGAACAGTTATAGTTCAGGTTACATTGGAAATCTTATAACTTTAGGAATTTTTATTTGAAACTTTATGGTAAGGGAATAGAGCTGTTTATCGTGAAATCCTTAAATCGGGAACCACGTAAAATTTTGTATATACGCAATAAGCTCTGTTGTAGGCACCTCGTGAGTCATGGCTATGAGGAAATGCGTGCAAGCTATAGTTTAAAGCTACGGACATTGTTGAATAGTTTAATAAATTCAATTGGGGCTAAAATATGTTATGGAAAGGAAAGCTGCCTTCATCTACTTTGCATTTTTTATGACAAGATAGCGTTAGGTTTTTTGTGAGTAAAACACCTGCGCGAAACGCTTTGCAACAATTCAGAGGGGACTCGATGTTTGGCACGTCCTCCACCATTATTGTTATCTTTAATTTAAAAGCGACACCTCTGCTCTGATTATCTGTTGCAAACCTGAATTAAGGTTTTTTTTATTTTGACTTCGGAGATTTTGATTAATTTTATTAGGTTGGTTATCAGCTTGGACTCAGAATCAAATCAGGCGCCATGCCAATTCTTGTTCTAGAAGATGAACTCTTTTCAACGCTATATCACACATGTCTATTGACTACAAAACATCCGAAGTTTTTGTAAAATTTCGATTTTTTTTGTCTATATGTAACTTCAAATATGCGATCCTACAGTATCTATCTTTAGAGCCGGTGACCTTGACCGGAAAGCTTTAGGGGTACCATATTTTTTCACCATCTTATCGTTTACCATAATAAAATTACCTTTTCCATAACACAAGCAAGATTTCCTAATAAAAAAGTGTTTATGTTTGTGGTCCCATAGTGAGATATTAAGTGACTCACTTTACTCACTGAACTGTCAGCAAAAGCGAAAGTTTGTTGTAGAAATATTCTTGAGTGAGGTCCTGCCTGACACTTAGTAAGTGACATGGGGCCACGAATACCACATTTTTTCAACGTAGATCATATTGTACTGTTTAAAGATAACAATAATGGTGGAGCTCGCGCCAAACATCTAGTCCCCTCTGAATTGTTGCAAAGCGTTTCGCGCAGGTGTTTTACTTACAAAAAACCTAACGCTATCTTGTCATAAAAAATGCAAAGTAGATGGAGGCAGCTTTCCTTTCCATAACATATTTTAGCCCCAATTTGAATTTATTAAACTATTCAACAATTTGACGACCACTTTGGCGATGAGGTAAACCTATCTGCCTCAGACGCCAGTGGTTGCGGGTTCGATTCCCGCACGGAACAAGAAAAAAAAAACAATTGTTCCGTGTCTGGGTGTTTATCTATTTATGTATTTACTAGCTGACCCGGCAAACGTTGTTTTGCCATATCAATAAGAAAAAAAAAATAGATGTTGGCCATTTCTCATATATACCGGATAAGCACAAAAATTTCATCAAAATCGGTCAAGCCGTTTCGGAGGAGTATGGCAACGAAAACTGTGACACGAGAATTTTATATATTAGATATTCTAGGTTTTCTACCCTAGTTCGCTACATGGTATCCCATACCACAAGCTATGCGTACTTTGGGGCCATGTAGTTGGTGTGATTGTCTGGGGATTTCATTATTTTCAATATTATGTCCGTAGCTTTAAACTATAGCTTGAGTAAGGGGCAAGCAAGGCCTCGACTACTGCGCCCGAGTCCTTTGTATTCGGAAGTATTTTGTTTTCGGGCTCTACCTTGGTTTTTTCCATTGGTCATGACTTCGTCGTATCAGATTTTCGATTTTAATACCTCATTTTAAAGCTAATTAACTTTAAATTTTTATTTTTTTAAAATAACATGCCAACTAAAGTTACCGTGTTATTTAGTGTTAAAATCATGTGTTTATGAGCAAGACTTAAATTTTGTGCTATTTTTATTTTACTGAAGCACAGCATATAAATAAGGCAAATAAATGTAGGTACCTTATTTAGAGTCGATTTAGTAACTGGAACGTTGCAAATAAAAATTCATTAAAAAGCTTGAAAAAAACTTATAGTTTCATTTTTCTATAATCAACGAATGCAGAGCATTATAAAAACCGACTTCACGTCAAAACTTTGGCTGAGTTGAGAATGTCATCAACGGAAACATTCTCCGAAATCATACATATTTTTTCAAAAGTTCGAAATTTTGAATGAAGTACTCAAAAGATTTCGATGAAATTTAAATGGGACCAACTATGAAGTATCCTCTATGATATGAAAAAACAATTTTCAAAAATAATTCATTAAAAAAAAACATACAAGACAAATTGAGAACCTTCTACTTTTTTGGAAGTCGGTTGTAAAGCCTAAAGGGGACTCATAGTCATTTAAAAAAATATATTAAAATTGCAATATCTCATTAATGATTGACGTGACTAAATTTGTTGCAAATGACCTGTACGACACTCCCTTACAGGGGTGTTCACTAATTACCAGTCACCCTGTATAATTCCATATGACTGCATTTAAGAATTAGAAACGTATTTATTTTGTAAAGTCTTACAAGAAAAATAGGAAAAAATAATAATAACCAGTGTTTTGATTTACGATTATTCTAAATACACTAAATAAGTGACACTCAGGTCCATGGACATTGTTTAAGGGGAGTGCTGATGACTGACTCGTGTCCATTTCGACCGCGCTTGGCCTAGTCTTAAAATTCGATGAAAATTTGCCAGGATTTAGTAGCAATTTGTTGCTATACATATCTCTTGTTTGTGTTTGCTTTTATATTATGAAAGGTATTAGAAAGACTTTAGGTACACTCGAAATAAATACTGCGATTTCCCATTTTGGTAATTACTATAGTTATTATTAAGTGTAGTCACACAAATAAACAGAGCCACTGTAATCCCTATGATGGCTAATCTCTTCTATTATTCCCTCCCGGTTATTGTTATAAACTATTGGTTATAAACTATTACAGAAAACTGGCAAAACGGAATCCTTGCGACTACTTCGAAGGCTTTTTAATAGTACCAATTCATACCTAATTGACTGAATTGCTACTATTCTACACTCGAGAGCAAAGAATTAGGGTCGGAGACAAAACTCATGATACCTCTCAAACTATAAACGTTAGCTTATTAAAATAAAAAGAAATAGGAAGCCTCTTTAATGCCGAATATAAAAAGTAAATGTAAGTAATATCTTTTTTAAGAAATGACAAAGAAAAAAACAAAAAACAAAAATTATGATTTATTTTGAAAATTGAACTAACAATTCAAATCATTTGTATCGATTTTGTTTGTTTTGTGTCACAAAAAAATGTAATAAAAGGGTTTCCAGGTGTACAATATTCATTATGAAAGTACAAATCATGTCGCTCACACCTGAAGAATGTACAAGAATCCTCACTTTGCAGGAAGACGGGCGTAGTCAGCGTGATACAGCCAGGATGGTCGGCCTATCGTTATCTACGGTACAACGTGTTCTCCAACGGTTCCAGGGAACTGGGTCAAACCTTCGCCGGCCAGGAACTGGCAGAAAAGGATGCACAACACCTCGTGAAGATCGATACTTAGTCACAAAAATGCTTAGAAACCGATTTCTCACGGGTGTTGAACTGAGAAATCAATTTGTACGTCTTGGAGGAAGCAGCCCAAGTGCGTGGACAGTAAGGCGACGTCTTGACGAAGGTAATTTGAAGCCATCAAGACCAGCGAAAGGCCCTAAACTTGAACAGGAGCATCGTATTGCAAGACAGAGTTATGCACGTGAGCACTTGAATTTGACTCTAGAGGATTGGTCAAGAGTTTTGTTTACAGACGAGTCCAGATTCATGCTGTATAAGCACGACGGTAGACGCAGAGTGTACAGAAGACCAGGAGAACGGCTTCAACAAGCCTGCATTGAAGAAAAAGTTGCATACGGCGGAGGATCCGTGCATGTTTGGGCCGGAATATCTGCAGAGAGCTGCACGGAGCTAGTCTTGATAGAAAATGGAACGTTGACCGCGAGAAGATACGTAGAAGAAATCTTAAATGAGTATGTCGGTCCGTCTATGGCCAATATGGGCGAGAATCAGGTGTTTATGCACGATAACGCCCGTCCCCATACTGCGGCTGTAGTGACTGATTACCTTCAAGAGGTCGGTATCATGCGCATGGAATGGCCTGCACGCAGCCCAGATCTGAACCCCATCGAACATGCCTGGGACGAGCTCGGACGACGTGTAAAGCAAAAAATACCTCCTCCAATTACACTTCGTGATTTAAAATTAGCACTGGTGGAGGAATGGGGGAATATACCGCAGAACCGACTTAGAAACCTGGTGTACAGCATGCCAAAGCGGATAACATCCATTCTGAGATCACGTGGAGGTAATACACGGTACTGAAATTTGTGGAAAATCATACTCTCGTACCAGAAAAGTCTTAAATGTAATTTGTGATCATCAAGTGTAATTCGTGCATTTTTATTTTATTTGTTTTTATAAATAATAAAATCACTTAAATAACAATCTTACAAATTTTATTTATGTATTAATTAATGGTCTATTTAACAGTTTTTAATTCATCAAGTTAGCATTTATAATTTGCGAGATATCATGGGTTTTGTCTCTGACCCTAATTCTTTGCTCTCGAGTGTAGTAGTAAGATTTCAATATTATGTGTTTATTATACAGGGTGACTGGTGAGGTGGGTCACTTTCGAAATTCGAGGACGTGATAGCTCGAAATCGTACATGAAGAAATTTTTTTTTAATTATTTACAGAGTAAACTTAACCGAAAGTTAAAGAATTCATCACGCAACGGCTACAATAGCGCACATACTTACTTCTTTTGTTGCGGTGGATTACGTAGTTGTTTGTGCCGCGAAAAAGCACTTTTGGTAATTACTATTTTTATTGTTAAGTGTATTTTCAGAAATAAACAAAGGGATTGAAGGCACATCTGCGGTTCCTACAAAGCCACTGTAATCCCTATGATGACTTATCTCTTCTATTAGGTATTGCCAACTGGTTATTGTTTTAAAATATTCAGGAGCGTTTACAGTAAACGGGTAAAATGAAATCCTTGTGGCTTCTTCAAAGGCTTTTTAAAGTTACCTAATTTGATGAGCTGCCTGCGATGATGCGCTAATTAAAATTATCCCCGTAGGTATATATTACAAAACGTTATACACGAGTCATATATTTTCGTTGAAAGAAAAGGCAAGTAAGACGATATTAGCTCCTGAAAGCAACAGTGAAGCTCGATATTAATTACAAAACTATTCTGTCGCATTTAGCACTATGCAGCTCAAATTGGTGAAAGCTATGGAAAAGTAAGCCTAATTATAAAATTTTTTTTTTTTAAGTAGACTTTTTTTTTTAAATCACCAACCATACAATGAAATTAAAAAGATTAAAGAGAACTCGGCGCCAATATTTCTATTTATTCTTTAAACCATTGTTTTATTTTACTGCTCCTATTTCCTATGAATAAACAAAAGCCACTCATTTTGCCTTCTGCATTTATAAAAGGCCTTCGCGCATGTTGATTTTGGCATAAATAAAATAAATACAAAAACTTCGCATAATACTTAACTAAGTTCAATATACAATTTCCGTCACCCTTGCCACAAAATATGATTCTGGAAATTAAAGAAATCAAGTGGTACTGGACTAAAAGTTCTATTATTTCTTTATACTGATTGTCCCAGAAACGCCACGTTTCCTTGACACTGGAGGCTTGAAATGTGGAGGTGGACAAATTTCCACCTTTTGGTTCATTTAGCCTACAGCTGCAATAAATATTTGTTAACGCACGTTTTATTTTTACCAAGTCTATCTTTATTATTTACTTGAGATAATCCGGTAATAATGTTGATAAATACTTGAACCCTATGCAAAGAAAAGAGGTCATTATTCATAATTCATTCCATTTTAAAAAACTCGACCAAAGTTTAACTGAATACTGTGAAAAAATGTATGGCATTGAAAGTGCACGTATTCTCGAAAAACCAGACAATTTTTACTTAACCTGTTTTGATGTTATCTGATAGGCCTTAGGTCCATCTACCTCCAGTGTCAAGGAAACGTGTCGTTTCTAGGACACCCTGAATATGCTACAATTCCTGTGATATCCTGTGTGTCAGGATGATGGCACGGTGGCTCGACAGGTGCCTCAGTAATGCACATAGTACATAGTAAGTTTTATATGGTATAAGTACCATATAAAATATGTTTTTCGTTACTGCAAAATTGCAAATAGCAATCCGGTTTTATAAACTACAAATAAAACAAAGTATTACGTATTATATTTTTACTTTCATATTAAACAGAGCTATTTGTCACTTAGTATTCTTCAGTATTTCACAGGCGTCGACCATTTCCAATCCTTCCATGGTGTATAGTAAGTTTTCAACGGACGCGTCTTCGTCGCCGTCAAACCAAATTTGTAACATATTCTTGGCTCTGGAAGCTTCGGTTGGGTTTTCAGTCTCGAAGTATTGGATCTCGTCGGCTTTGAAACCTTTAAACGAAGTCGTGCGTTACATTTGGATCTTTATAGTCATTATAAATACTAATACAGGGAGTTTGGTCCGTAGAATAGGTGATATACTATGCCCTAGCGGCCATTAAAAATTTTTTGTTTGTCAATCCGAAATAATCATAAAAATGTAAAAATAAAAAAAGGATTGAGTTTAGGCTGCTAATTTTGATCTCGTACTGTGTACTGTTTTAGGCTTCTTTTGACATCCAAAAAAAATCATTAGTATACTAGTTTTTGTTTTATTTTCCCACGAAGTTTCTGAATAGAAAAAAAAATACAGTCTTTGAGTGCTCTCTGCACTCAAAGACTGTAACACCGTATACGTGCTAAAATAAGAGTGCTTTCATAAAGGAACAGATTACCGGTACGGATAAACCTGTGCGGGTCCGGTTCCGTTATTAATGCACTATAATGTAAGCACGTATACGGTCCAAAATTGATTAGCATATAATTTATCTGTACTGGAAACTTGTTTCTTAATGTTAGCAGTACCCTTTGGCTTTAAATGCATATAAAAAAAAATAAAAAATGACCAGGATCTTCCAATTTCTCCAAAAACTTATCTTGTCTTTCCTCTTTCGAATGATATGCCACATGGTATAAAAAACTATAAATAACATGGAGAAATTTGCTAAATAAGTGAAAGGGGTCGCGTTGAACTAAATTCCAAGTTCTGGCAAAAAAAAGTTTTTTACATAAGTGAGAAACTGGTAGAAGCTGTTATCTCACTCTTACGAAATAAGACCTGTTTTATGCCTCTTTTGTTTTGAAACAAAACACCCTGTATAAACAAATTTAGCTTAGCACTAGATTTGAAGGCGCGCTAATCTCTGAGCTGAAAAGTTTGGAAAAAGTCAGGCTCGTAGATTATTTGTTCCTTACATCAGGAAAAGCTTTTTTGTCACGGATTTAACGTTGGTTGATGAACACAGTAAACAAGTTTAGGGTGGAACTGGCTTTTCAAAAAAATGTGGAAAAAAATCACCAACCAAAATTCACAAAGTTTTGTGTGAGGAGTGTTCGCTAGCCAGACGAAAACTAAAGGGATCCTATCACCAATTTGCCTCTTAGTCTGTATTGAAAAAGCTCTAGCGATATATAAAAAAAAACATCATAAAAAAATACATTTTTACAGAGTAACATAGGCTACTTTGTCTATGGCATACTTTTTTGTAGACTTTAAACACCACTTGAAACTGTTCATACATAGGCCTCCCCCAAGGTCTTCCACGTCGCTCGGTCCCGCGCCGCCCTCATCCAGCGTTTACCGGCGACTTTGACCAGGTCGTCGGTCCATCGTGCGGGGGGCCTGCCTACGCTGCGTCTCCCAGTACGTGGCCGCCACTCGAGAACGTTTCTGCCCCACCGGCCATCTGTTCTGCGAGCTATGTGCCCTGCCCATTGCCACTTCAGCTCTGCAATCCTTCTGGCTATGTCGGTGACATTGGTTCGCCTGCGAATCTCCTCATTCCTGATTCGATCCCGCAGGGAAACTCCGAGCATGGCCCTTTCCATTGCCCGCTGAGCGACTCTAAGCTTATTTATAAGGCCCATAGTTAGCGACCACGTCTCAGTGCCGTATGTCATCACTGGCAACACACACACACGTCAAAAACCTTCGTCTTCAGACACTGCGGTATTTGCGACTGATTTTAGATTTGGCGACTGAACTTACTATATGAAACTGTTAGTCATCAATAAATAAATAAAAAAGCTATGATCTTACCCAACTTAGTCGCCAATTTCTTCCAATCAGCTAGTTTACTGGACAAGGCATCCAGTTGACCGGCGGTGATCATGGTCACTTGTGTTCTAGACGACTTTTCGTAGTCCGAGTCGTTGCCTTGCGTTGTGTCGGGCACCTAAAGGTAAAGTCGGTAAAATTATTGAAACTATATAAGACAACTAGCTGAACCGGAAAACGTTGTTTTGCCATATAAAAGAAAAATAGATGTTGGCCGATTCTCATAGATACTCATAGATAGATAAGCACAAAAAATTTCATCAAAATCGGTCAAGCCGTTTCGGAGGAGTATGGCAACGAAAACTGTGACACGAGAATTTTATATATTAGATTTTATGTAATAGCATATTTAGCATTATGTAATAAAAGTTACGAATAACGAAAAAAAGTAGTTTAGTGTTGGTTGTTTTCATAGCCGGATTTTTAAACTAAGGTAATGCTGTCGTTTATCAAAATTAATGTTGATAAAAATGTATTGGTTACTTTACATGTTTATAGGGTATCCTGGAATTCCTGGAAAAAATGTTAACAAAAAAATATATGGAAAATCCTATTTTATTGTTCCATTCGTTTGTAACAACAGTCAACTGGGCAATATAAGATAAAGAATGGGTGTAGGTTTTTCACTAATGTTGACTTTTTGTACACTAAAAAGATTTAATTAATAATTAATGTCATAATTTAAGACCACCCGATTTTGGCTTGACGTCGATTACCGGGACACGTTGTAAACAAAATTAGTTGTACTATATGCAGTATGATATAAGAATGTAAATTGACTTTTAAGAAGAAGGTGCTCGTTCTCAATTCCAAGTAAAGAGACAGTACGCCTCCGTGGCCTTTTGCCCCACGGGAGGTGTCGAGAGGAATACAGGGTGAAACATGGAAGAAAGAAATATTATGTGTTTCTTACTGCTTAACTTTAGTTGAAATACGTGGACGTGATAACAGGCAAAAATAAGCTAACATTGTTTGATAATTCGTCAATAAATATATTATTTTAATTTGCTGAGTCTCATTGCCTCCCCAATTGCTACTTCTACCTGTCATAGACCTGTAGCATGTTGCGAAGATTAATCATTCAACCGATAATGTTGATGTTTTTGCTATTTAGAAGTAAAAATATGATCAATAAAGTATCATTGTTTGCTTCTAGAGTTAATGCAATGAATATAACTTAAAGTTCTGCTATAGAAACAAAAGAATATAAAAATTGATAGTGTGATATAGTAAATTCATCATGTTATCATCACTGCTATATAGCATGGATAGATTACACTACATACTGAGTCAGATCCATACCTGCTCTATATCATTTGTGTCTCCGTCCTTAATGAGATCTGTCTCAATCTGCTCCTCAGTAATCTCTTCCTCAGCCGCCTCCTGTGATCAAAAACTTTAGTTATAAATAATATGTTTTCAAATGTCATTCTGATAAAATTTTGGGTATCAATAGACAATCTCATAACATCCTGTATTTTTCAGGTATTTCAAGTTTTCGAATGTGATAGACGAACAGAATCGATTTGAAGCTGTTAGACGCCTTATTAAGGTTATTTAAAAAATGCCGGACTCTTTACTTAGTCTTACACAAACTCTTATGCATAAGTTAATTCTTACTTTATCAGCAATGTTTCACTATTTAATATTTTTTGTATTCTCTCCACTCTCTTTGTGTGCAAAATATTTTTATTCATTTTGATTTGCAAAAGTGTTAAAATGTTACTTGTAGCCTAAAAGTTTAACGTAATTGATATTATGATGTACGGCCGACTGGTGCAGTGGTAACTAAAATAAATTACCCTCTATAACAGAAGGTCCCGGGTTCAAATCCCGATGGGAGTGCATATTTAATACGACCACTTTGGCGATGGGATAAACCTGTCTGCCTCAGACGCCAGTGGTTGCGGGTTCGAAAAATTGTTCCGGGTCTTGGTGTTTATCTATTTATGTAATAATATTCTAGGTTCCCCCTAGTTAGCTACATGGTATCCCATAACACAAGATATGCTTACTTTGGTTCCATGTAGTTGGTGTGAGTGTCTGGGGATTTTATTTTATTTATTTATTATTTATATTTAATAAACACAGATATTAGCTGTCAACTCATGGATGTTTATGTGTTTCTTAAATTTATTCATACGTTCTTTAAGATACTTAATTTGGTCTTGATAATATGGTGTGATTTTAAGGAATGTTATTTTTTTTTTACAAATTTTTACCTGTTTAGCAGATTTGTCGGTAGCTGGGTTTGAAGAGTCTCCATTTGTATTGGCGGCCGCATTAGCTGCCGTCACCTCGCGCGCAACTCTCTTAACCTGAAGCATAAAGTTGATGGCTATATACAATTTATTACCTAATTTTATCCAGCCACGACCCAGCACTGGGCCAGCTTGGTGGATTATGGCCTATACCTCCTCGTCACCCAGAGAAGAGACTCATAGCCCCGCAGTGGGCGCATTACAAAGAGTCGTGATGATGATGATGATGATGACCTAATTTTATAATCCTCGATCTTACCTGATGTTTTTAGTAGACAACACACAGGTTTATACTCTGGCAAATAATTCAATGCAGTAAAATTACAGTTCCAGTGTGCCCACTATAGGAAAAAAAATAGTAATGTGGTTTAAATATAAGAAAGAAAATATTTTGAATCACAAAATATTTTGTACTTTGATTTTCTCATTTCTCAAGCGGAGATGCTTTACGTCACTTACTTTTTCGTTGTCTTTAAAAAAAATAGCAAAAAACTCATTTCACTTCTACTGTGACCGTTTTAAAGCACTAGGTATGTTTGGTAATTATTTTTTTTTCGTTGAAGTTACTGTAAAGATGAAGAACACGCCTCAAATACATGTATTTGTCTAAAATTTTATTCTAAACGAATCAAAAGAACCATTCAACTTTAATCATTTTCATTCGGTAGGAATGAAACTACGAAGATTGTAACTGGTATCATTATTTTTCTATTTGACATGTCGACCTGTCAGTTTACTGCTTTGAATTATTTGCCAGAGTATAGAAAGGATCTGGCTATTAATGAAACATTGTCGGAACTCATCATTGGCGGAAGACTTCAGAAGGGTGTTCCAAGTCCTGAAGGGGTCCTACTATTAAACTACCCACGTAAAATTATATATTGCTGACACGCTTATCCAGAGTAGGTAGAGCTATTCTAAAGCTATCCTAAATAAAAGTAATGAAATGAACTGAGGCCGATAAAACAACAATTTAACGCAACTAGGTACTATACCATCAGATAATGCCACTTTGGTCTTATAAAAATGAATACTTGACGAAACTAACGGATTCCGCAACGATGTTTACTTAGCGCATCACCTCTCACAGGCAGCCTCTCTACATCAATCCCAACATTTGTTCTACGACTTTTTACAAAAAAAAATCATAAATAACACAAAAAAAAAAAAAAAAAGGGTTTTCTCCTAACTACATTTTGTAAGAAGTGTCTATTATTATTTTGAAGCGATAATTTATCACGCAAGGTGCGTGGCATACCTACGCTCAGAGTAAACAAAGCTACGCCACTAAACCAAGGCTATAAATATATTTTTTATGGGAATGGAACAAGATTTTTAAAAACTATTAATTTTAATAAGTTGTAGAACAAATGTTGTTGGGATTGATGTGGAGAGGCTGCCTGCAAGAGTATACTATCTTAGAATAGACAATGGAACCGTAGGCAGACAATGGCAAGTCTTTTGAATGACAAAATTAGAAGTTTCAAAATCAAGTATCCTAATTTGACATTTGAAATACTTAAAATCAGCGAATCTAAAGTCGAATCGAGCACATTATAGTTCAAATGGTACTGAATGGTATCAAAACAATGATTCTAATAAAAATTAAGAAAATAATGAACATACCATATCATCCAAATAGTCGGGCAGTCTTCCAATAGGGTTATTGGTATGCACGAAGAAATGCGGCGACCTGCGAGCTAGCAGGCGCAGCGCGCGCCAGCCCCAGCCGCCGCAAGCCGTGCGGGAACCCACAGCGCCGCTGTCTAGTGCCTCCACCATGTACGACTCTATAACATACAGGGTTATTCTTTAAATAAATAATAATAAAATACCCAGCAAATGAAACCAACTTGAAGTCGTCGGGGCGCCGTGGTTACTGTGTGTATCATACGATATCTCAGATTAAGCAACGGTAGGCGAGGTCGGTGCTTGGATGGGTGACCGCCGACCATTCATTTCTCACGACGACTTCCGTGCTTCGGAGGGCACGTTAAGCAGTCGGTCCCGGGTGCTATATACTTGTATACAGTAGTCGTTAGGGTTTGTCAGAAGCCACTTTGGCCCCCTGAAAATTATGACATCCACCACCCAGCACTAGGCCTGCTTGGTGGATTATGGCCTATACCTCCTCGTCACCCAGGGGAGAGACTCATGCCTTGCAGTGGGCTAATTACAAAGAGTTGTGATGATGAAACCAACTAAATGGCTTCAAAGTAAGCCAAAGCTGATATACCATGTAGCGAACTGCGGGGGAACTTAGAAAAAATACATACATATTGTTATATATGAGGTAAATAAATAAAACACAAAGAAATGCGGCAGTCTCCTAGCCAGCAGGCCCCTAAACTCCGCTCTCTCGTGCTTCCACCATGTACGACTCTATAATACATTGTGATATAGGAGGTAAATACATAAATATTTGTTCATCAAATATTTGTTCAGATTCAAGTAAAAAATGTTGACAGATTTATAACGCTTGATGTGCTGCCTTCTGTATAAGGAACGCACGCCCCCACCGCCCCGCTGTCTAGTGCCTCCAAGACATAATAGTGCAAGTCTTCATAGTTTGATAGTTATTTGTCATTCAAAAGTGAGCTCTGTTTAGAATATTTATTGCTATTCAATATAAAAATAACTATTTATTTCAGATTGAGATTGTTTTTGCGAACTGACTGTTGATAAGTCTTTCCAACATTAGATTTTATTAACATCAAATAAAAATATAATATTGTACATCACTTACCCAGTGAAGGCATGAAGTCTCTCTCTTTAGTCCGACAGGCCGCTAAATTATCTGGACATAGGTTCCACAGCTTCGTTAGCTCATTGCTGAAATATTAAATTAAATTTTACAACTCGGCCATCGTGTTCTTATATTTTATTTTGCATGTAGTTGATTAGTTTAATTTTGAACGAATTCTAATATGTCATTGAATGGCCAATCACAAGCCTTACTCGTCCTGCTTTCTTCCCCCTTCTTCATAAAGTATACGTCACTTTAACAAAAAAACTTTTAAAACTCGGCCGTCGTGCTTCTTATACTTTATCAGACATGAAATATTAATATCTATACGTGACAGTGGTTCCTGCATCTGCCGGGGAAGTAATTGACCTTTTCAAGACACAAGCTTAAGAAAGAATTGGCTCTTCATAAAATGTTCTGGAATACATCACCGCCGCAGCGGTAATATTTGGAGGCCGATTGTAATATCTCACCACTAAGCACGCGGTTTAACCTTTAAGGCGCCGCACGCCTGCCATATCGTAGAGGCCGGTTTCGATTCGATTCGAGACGTTACTGAGTGCGGTCACGCAATTTCGTTTAACATTTTCTCAATCTACCTACTGTACTATGTCTAACAAGAAGTGTTCCTATTGTAATAAAAACATAACCAAGAAAATACCAGGTTTAGAATGTAACAGATGTGACAGGATATTCCATGCTGACCCCGTGTGTTCAAAATTATCGACGAAGCAATTAAAGTCATTTCGAGAAACCCCCGGACTGGAGTGGTGTTGTCAGGAATGCACAAAAAATGCAACTCGCCGTACTTCGTTTGTTGTTCCTGATGATGAAGACGACGATGTCGAATCTGTAACAAGCCATTCTGTTCCCGGAGGCATGATCGACACGAAAAAGTTAGTGAATGATATAAGCCGTGAGCTGAAAAAATCATTCCGTGAAGAATTCAGTAATCTAGAATCTTCTCTGGAATTTCTCAGTGACCAAATTTGTACGTTGCAAAAGGCAATAAAAACCCAAGATACTGTAATCAAGAACCTTGAAAATAAAAATAAAGATCTTGAAAATAAAAACAAAAACTTTGAACTTAGGGTCTGTACACTCGAACAACAGCTGAAGCAAATCGAGCAAAATACACTCTCGTCCTCCCTGGAGGTGGCCGGATTACCGGACGGGTTTTCGAAGGACATCACTAAGGTTGTAGAAATAGTAGCCTCTAAACTTAAGATGCAGGTGCAGGATGCCTACTGAAATAGTAGCCTCTAAACTTAAGATGCAGGATGTTCTCACAGCGCCTACCAGGAAGCAAGGAGAAGCCCGGGCCTATATTGGTTGAGATGACATCAAAAGAACTCAAGCGGCAGTGGCTGGAGGCAAGCAAGCAACAACGTCTCACCGTAGGTCTACTAGTACCGGATGCAACGCCTGATACTACGAACAATCCAGTCTTCATCCGCGAAGCCCTCACCAAGCACTCCAAAACGTTATTATACAATGCCAAGAAGCAGCTAAGTGAATCTTTTCAGTATGTGTGGTATAAAGACGGAAAGGTATGTGCTAGAAAGTTAAATAACGGCAAAATATACTACATCAAATGTCTAGAGGATCTGAAATTTATTGCGAAACAAACCGAATAAACTAATAAACCATGTTTATTTATTTTTCCTTTTCTCGTATTTTAAACTAATTATAACTATAAAAAATGGCTAATATTGTAGAAATCTTTAACGCATTATCGCCTAATAACTTTATGCAATAACTCCCTAATCAATACAAAATTAATCTATCTTGTTTTCACATTAATTTAAGATCTATAATAATAAATTTTGACAAGCTACTTGAACTAATTCACAACTGTAAATATACATTAGACGTAATAATAATCACTGAGGCGGGCATATCTGATAAACTTGTGCATTTATATAACATCCCTGGTTACAATATTCACTATAAATTAAGAAACAATAAAAAAGGTGGCGGTATTATTGTTTTTGTTAAAAAACACATAAAGTTTACTCCACTAAGCTACCAATCTAAAACATTTGAATGCTTTACGGGTGTCTTAAAAACCAACTGCAATCAGGATGTTACATTGTGCGCTATTTACAAACCGCCATTGACCAATAAAAATGTATTTAAAACAGAACTCGATAACTATTTGTCTACCTGGGATTCTAAACAAAACCTTGTTCTTATCGGTGATATTAATATAGACCTAAAAAGCATTAATTCATACTCTGAATTTTATAAAAACACACTTTGCCGACACGGATTATTGTGTGGAATAACAGATTACACGCGTATTCAAACTAAAAAGAATTTAGTCACTAGATCTTGTATTGATCATATTTACACACGATTCCCCACATTACATCCGTACACGGCAGCGTTAGACATCGTACTGGCCGACCACCGAGCTACTATGCTCGCAGTATGTGCCGTAGATGGCTTGATGCAACGGGCCGATATACAGGGTGTTACAAAAAGTTACACTGATTATGATATTCTATACAAAGAACTAAATTGTGTGAATTGGACACAAACTAATCTAATGAGATGCCCGAATGACATTATAAATTTTATTTTCGATGCTTACCGCAATGCTAACGATTTGGCAAAAAAGACTAAAACTTATTCGCCTAAAAAAATTCAATCTTTGATTAAAACACCATGGATCGACGACAACAAGTTGTTTAGAAAGTGGAGAAAAAATCCAACCGATGCGAGAGTAAGATTGGAATATAATAAAGTATGTAATATGGCTCATAAATTAATAGAAACTAAAAGAAACGCTTATTACGCTTACTACGCTTATTAATAGAAACTAAAAGAAACGCTTTCAAACTCATTCAAAAAAATAACAAAAATACAAAAAAAATATATGAAATAATTAACCAAATGTTAGGTCGGGTTAAATTATCAATTGATGATGCTATTGTTAAGGCGTTTAAATCTCAGAATCTATCAGACAAAAATATAGCCCAAAGGACAAAAAAGGACATTATTCCAAACTGTAGTCACAAACTTTCGAATTCATCCGTCTACTGCAAAACTACAGACTCTAGCATTTACTTTAAAAAAGCCTCTAGTAGAAGCGTATACAAAATTTTAAAAGACCTGAATATTAATAAGTCACCAGGCATTGATAATATTAGCGTATCTAACATTAAGAGAATAGGAGACAAAATAAGCGTTGCAATAGCTAACTTAATAAATAGTAGCGTAAAAACTGGGCGTTATCCCGATGAACTCAAAAAGGGCTGTGTAAGACCTATCTTTAAAAAAGGAAAATATGATAGCTTTTCGAACTACAGACCTGTCATGTTACTCTCTTCAATAAACAAAATAGTTGAAAAATTCATAAGTGGTCAAATACATGAATTTTATAAAAAACACAGTGTTATTTATAAACATCAATACGGTTTTCAAAAAGGAAAAGGAACTTCTAATCTTCTTGCAAAATTTACGGATGAAGTTAATGGAAAACTCAACGATAAAAACCATGTTTTAGTGTTGTTTATTGACCTTTCCCGCGCTTTTGACACGCTAAATCATAAACAGCTGATTCAAAAACTCGATAACTGCGGGGTGCGTGGCCCAATTTTAAAATGGTGTGAAGATTACCTAGAATCAAGATCTTATAGTGTTAAAATCAATAATTCATTTAGTGATCCCGTTGCCAGTACCGAGGGCACCGCGCAAGGATCAGTATTAGGGCCGTTACATTTTTTGTCTTACGTCTTACGTTTTGTATGACATGGAAACCTGCGTTAAGTCCGCCTGTTATCAGTTCGCCGATGATACATGTTTAGTCGCTGCCAGTAAAAATCCAAATGAGGCTCTAAAATGTCTTCAAGATGATCTAGATAATTTAGCCATGTGGTGCCATGACGCTGGTCTAGTAATCAACCCCGACAAAACAAAAATTGTTCACATTAAATCTCCTTATAAAAAAAATCAATATGTCGTCGACAAACTGATAGCTCATAATCATTTATGTCTACATAAAACTAATTATAACAGGAATTGTTACTGTCCTCAAATAGAAAGTGTGAACTCGCATGTGTATTTGTATTTAGGCCTTAAAATTGACAGTAAATTTAACTGGAGCCTGCATATAGAACAGGTGTGTACAAAACTTCATCAGTTTATAGCGAATATTACTATTCTCAACAAAAAAATTCCGTTTAAAACAAAACTCATGTTGTCACTCACTTGCCGAATCCTATATACTGTACGGTCTTAGCAGTTACGGTCGCACATATAAGACTTATCTAAAACAAATATATCAGCTACAGGTCTCAATCTTAAAAATAATAGTTCCACCAAAAGTCAAATGTTATTACCAAAATGACGATACGGGGTTATTTTCGTACTGTAAAGTTTTAAGTATTCATAAGCTTGTTGATCTTAATTTATTAAAGCATTATTTTTTTGAATATAATTTGCACAAAAAATTTGAGCACCCTGTATATACTCGTGCAATGGCTAAAAACCGGTTACGAACCGAGCGCGCTAACAACGCGTACGGTGGCAGGACAGCAGATTACATTATTCCGCGAATCATTAATGCACTTCCTTCAGAATTCATTAATAGTATCACTGATAAGAATATGAAAAATAAACTGAAACAATACTTTTTGTTATCAAATAACTAGGTATGTAAAATTAGAATTAGATGTGGTTTTATTGTAAGTATGGGGTTTAGGTTAGTTCATAATAAGCTAGAAATTTATTGTTATGTAATTGTTCTGTCGCTTTTACTTTTATATTTATAGTAGGTACCTACGTGATCAGTGTTAATATAACGTAATTTTAGTATAGTACCTATATAAGTTTTGTTTTTGTGGGTATTTATTACTGGATCGAAAAGAACTGTATCAACATTACATGAGCCTAGCTGGCTCCTATATGTTGAGATAACTGTAATGTGTTTATTGAATATTGTAAACTGTAATAAAGTGAAAAAAAAAAAAAAAAAAACTTGAAATTTGAGCGCGCCATTTGACACTCGACTCGATCTTATCGTATTTTTTACAAATTAGACTTAACAAAGCACTACAATGCTTATGTTTTCAGAAAGCTAATGAAATAAACTAGCTGACTGACACAAAATAAACACGTTTTGTTTATATTTCAAGCCGAAACATGAGTTTGTTCTTAAAAGAATTAAAGTACTAACTACTTTGTAGAAAAGATGGAATATATTAGCTACCAAATGTAATTATTACTATTAAATTTTTTTTTATTAGATTATGCATAAAATTCCCTAAACAAATTGTAACTTCTTTGTAGGATTTCACAACCAAAAATACACTGCAAAAGGTACTTGTATGTGACAGTGCAGGAGAACCAAAACCGAATATTTTGAAATGGGGGTTACATGGATGAGTATTGTTTCAGTAGACTGGCAATCATTTGAGTAATCTCGGTCTGGATGGAGATATTTTTTTGTTATACCGACAGCCAGAACTAAGAGGTTAATCTTCTTTACAAGACCCCTATCTTTTGGTGTTAGGCTTATTCTGAGTTGACTCAACATTGACAATACTGTGCCAGTATACTGCTTTTTGTTAATATTATGTAATCAAAAAATTATATATCTCTTTTTTTTTGTTTTTCTTTTTTCTAGAGTTCTATTTATAGAAATTCTTTCTCATAGAAATCAAGTTATATTGTGTTATAAAAGATATTGAAAATATACATACTTGCCCATATAAGACCTATCATGGGCCTCATATTCCTTTATAATATCGCCTACTAGTCTCCTTCTTTTTCTGCCCCTCTTGATATCATCTGAAGCTTCTGTTTGTACAGGCGGTTTGGGTTTCTGGAATTCTGTGAATGGTAAAAATTTTAATAACTAAAAACTAACCTTGAATTTATTTAGTATGTACAATATATGAAATCTAAACAATTCTGGTGCATTATTCTATACATTTTATCAACTTCTAGGAATTATCCATATGGCCTTACATGTAACAAAGTGTATTAAATCAATAACTGCATATTACTAAAGAAAGTTAAAATTTTGAGACTAAATGTTGTTGATACATATTAAACTTAACAACATGAAACTCCATGGTGCTTGTAACTTCTTACAAAACACTTATCCAGGCCTTATCAGTAGGACCTTATGAAGCTTTATTTTAATAGTTACCTGGGCAGCCATCATTTTTCCAGGTATTCCAATGTTCCTCTCTCTTTAATATATGTTTGACACACTCAGCAAAAGCTTTGCCATCAGGAGGAGTCTCTTCTATAAGCTTGTATATAAGAGTTGTAGTCTCTTTTAACCAGTCCAGTTGATCCTGTTTTAGTTCATGGGCTTCCCTAAAAGAATTAAAATTACATTAATCTACACAAACATTTCTTATTAAAAAAAACTCCACCTTGGAATTTATAGAAGTGTTTTTAAATGACACTTTAGTCTACATACTTACATTTTAAATTTAACTGTGGAAGTTAAGTACTGGAACAATATTAAAAACTGTATCAGTACACATCTTCGGAAATTGGAATCAGACAATTGCAACTCTAAAAGTTTCTGATTTGTTAAGAATTTAGCAAAGTAGTGTTGTTCCTTCCCTGGCGTTCCTTCTTGCATTTCAACATCTGTAGTTAATTGTTTTAGTCTGTTAAGTTTAGACTTTTGTAGTTCAACAGCCTCCAATTTATATGATGAAAATGCTGACAAAACACTTCCTGAATGCTATAACAAAAATAAAGGAATTGTAATGTGTTCTCATAATATCATTAAAATATCATAAATAATGTATTGTAGAATAAACAATACATCAATCTTGTATTAGAAAAAATACATACTGCAACAAAAGTTTTCCATAGCAGTTTATTGTAACATGTATTTGGACTTCTGAAAAAGTCTTGTAAGCTCCAAAATCTGCAGTACAGATTGTAATCTATGGTTAATTTATTTTTCTCACTATCAATCACAATCTCATCTTCTAACGCTTCCTTCAGGTTGCTATTGTCTCCTCCGAATTCTGTTACATTTTCTAAGTTGAATTCTGACACAATATTTAGACCAGATCTCTCAGAAAAAGGAAAGAATTTTGCTAAAAATAAAAGAATCCGCCCACAGAATACAGTGTTTTGGGATCTTGATAAACGTCTTAGTAAATCATTACACATTCTCAGAAGATTGTTCTTACAGGCAACAAAGAATAACTCTTCTTTCCAAATGTTTACACCATTTTCAACATATGTGAACATCTTTTCGCACTTGTTGAGAGTAAGTGCATCAAATATATCACCCAATAGCACCACTGGCATTGTTGGAGTAACCATCTGCCGTCTACAAGATTCTATACAAAAACAGACGTATGTTTCTAAAGTATTAGGTTCTTCTACTAATAAATCCAAGAGCTTATCACGAAAAGCTTGATCCATCGCCGCCTTACGGTCAACTTCATTTGTATTTCTGGTAAATGAATCCAGCAAGTCGATATTATTTGTGGCAAATGCTTTAGATAGAACATCCTAAAAAGTAAGAATAATTAATAGGTCAATTACTGAAATCAACACCAAAAATAAAGTTCATGATTGTAGGTTAAACTTTGTATTATTATTATGTATTATACCTTGTATTTAGCACGGAGTTCTTCGAACCCTAATTTTTCAGTCATAGTTTTGATTATACTAAATTAATTGAATTTCAAAACAATCAAAGAAAATTTACTTAAATAATAATTGTACGATTTATCTTTGGATTACCGTCGTACCGTATTGCTACAACAAACAAAAAAAACAAATCACCAATCAATCACATCAATCAAATCAATCAGCTATTCTTTATAGCAATGGAACACACACCACAGCACAGTGCACAAAGATTTCAATGGAACTTTTTATTCAATCGAAACATAGGGTCGAAACGAGTGAAATAAATTGGTCAATGGAGAAGAAAACGAAAAGTTCAAATAGATGTTACTTCTTACGCTCGACCCATAATATACTGTCAAATGAATAAGTTGGTACCTATCGAAATTGCTTGTTCAGTGTTCTTTTTTGTAGCAAATCTATTTAATAATTTGTTTTTCTGTATAAAAATGTGGAAAATGTGGACCGCAATATGTACATTGTTGAGGGAGGTATTCGACCTTCTCGGTAGAAGGTCGACGACCCATTCCCATTTTGAATTAAATTATATTTGACAATCTGCTCTGCACATGCGCTGCATTGTTGTTATGTAAACACTTCATGTACAGCCGTCAATCTGTTGAGGCGAATCTTTTATATTTACTTTTATAAATTATGTTGGTGATGTGCTATAAAATATATGAATTATAACCTAAAGTCTCCTGGTCTATTACTTCGTCGTCCCCCACCGTCGAAGATACATTTCCACAAACGTTTAAAACAAGTACCTACATCCACAACCAAAGCAAGTGCGTATCCTCATGGTATCCTCGGAGAAACTGCGGTATCCATTTTCCATAAACTTATGACTATGTACGCAATGATGCATTTCTAATTTTAGGATAAAAATTACATAAAATTAACGTTTACTATGGTATTTGACTGTTATTTTGGGTCAAGTCAAACTTATTCAGCGCTCCTACTAGAATAAGTAGCAGGCGCGGTCCCAGACTGAAATTTTTGGGGGGGTCACGACAATTTTCTTGTATCAGAAGTATCTTTTTCTTCCTCCTTCTTTTTTAAGGGGTTCATGTTTTCATGATTTTGGGGGGGGGTCATGTCCCCTGTGACCCCCTCCCTGGGACCGCGCCTGATAAGTAGGCAGTTTTCTACCCCATTAGGTCATCCATAGACGAGGAATCAAAAAAATATTTTAACATACTAACACACAAGCTAGGTGGGCAGCACGAAATAGAGAAAACCTATGGAAATAGTAAGTGGGCGTGGCACGCTTGTCAATAGTAAGCCGCGAACGGCCTACCCGCAGCGGCGGGTCGCTCAGATCATTGCAGTAACAGCCCGTTCACAGATGGTCCGTATTACTAGATACGTTTTACCGGGTACGTTTTTTTTCTTCGATGGCGCAAGGAGTTGTATGAGCGACTTCACATATGGCACAGTATTCAGTAGGTTTTACGTATTTACGATACAAAAAAGGTATCCAGTATAACGTATCATGTGTGAACGGGCTGTTACTTGATAGCAACGCACTGATACGTAGCCCCCCCAAAGATTTAAATCAATAGATGCGCAGTACAGTGAAATGACGAAATATTGTCATTACTGAAAGAGGTGCATGCATAAATCTTGTGACAGTGTCTAATGAACGCTTGTCGAGCACGTTCACATAGTTTATTTTGCTAAAAATATTTACATAAAGACTTGTCGCAATACAAACAAGGATAAAGGTGTTACTTTTCGTTAGTAATTATTATATAATTTAATGCATTTCTCGATTTTGCCGGGCAAGAAAGCGCCCGGCCGCCAAAGAATAAGTAATCAGATGTAAATAAAAGATCAACTCAATACTTAATTTAACCTATTAAAATCATATTAAAAAATCCTTTGAAGTTTTTATTTTACTTTACAAAGCCGTTGTATTTTTTGACTATTTCATGTACCTAAATAGAAAAATATATTGGTTTATTACATTATTAACATAATGGTTTTAAATAATAATGTTCTTATTCTTAATTGTTGTAGACCATGCAAAATATAAATGAAACGAGTACTTACTTAAAATTGGCGGGAAGATATTTGTAACACTATACCAATATTAACCCAATACGATGTAAACTGCAGAATTATATCGAACATTTTAGGTACAATTTCCAAGCAATTCGTAGGAAAAATAGGGTCACTTTCTGAATTCAAGGACGTCATAGCTTGAGGTCATACACGAAGAGAAAAAATAAAATAAAAAATAAATTTTTATTTTTAAATGTGTGAACTTAATCGAAAGTTAAAGAATGCATTACGCAACGCATGGTTAAACTGATACGGACGTACGCACGGCGTTATCAACACAGTATAGGTATGTAGTAATAGACGGTTTTACGAACGGTCCTCGCCCTAGTAAAACTCTTTATTTATTTACAGGGAATTATGGTGAAAATTTAAGCACCTACTTTTATTACATACTTAATTATTATCAGAATCGAGTTCAGAGTGCTCTCCTATCAATATCTTAAATATGTCAACATTCACCCTGTTAGGTTGGGGAGCAAGAATAATTATGAAAATAAAACTAAAATGCGTTAGGTTCATGTATTATCGCACTCATGTCTGTCCAAAGGCTAGAATTTAATAAATTAATCTGTATTAAATTATATGGGTTAGTCTTTCCTGCTTGCCATTTGTTTGATATATTGTCTAAAATCCGTTTTTTTTTATTCCCAATAAAAATCAACTCCCTACTTACCTAAATACCGAAAACAAACTGAATTATTGAAAATGACATAATGTTAGTCTTTTTTAACACAGAAAAAAAGTCTAACATAGTTAGAGTCTAGTTTAAGTCTTTTTATTGTCTTTTTTATTCGAAACATTACATACACATTCCCAAGAATAGCTCGCGACTTTTAATCATAGAGTTTTAATAATATAAATAATAATAGATAATTATATAAATGTAAGACTTCATTATGTACATAAAAAAAAACACAAACAGCAGAATGCCAAAAATTAATCAGTTGTTGCTTTTTGCAGGTAGGTACTTCAATTAACAATCCCACAGGTATGTTTTTAATAAATTAACGATTTCTAAATATTTATTTTTATTATTCATACATCAAATCTTAATCTATGCCGTTTGTTGACGTGGACGTGCCGTGCTTGTATAAAAATGTATGATATAAAATCAAGACAGGGCAGTATGGGCTCATGCCTTACTGACCAGAACAAATTTAACTAAAAAAAAAATGTCTATGACTGACTGATCGTCCGACGTTGTCTTTCTTTCTTTCTTCAACTAAATTAAATTGTTTATTTTCTAGTTTGCTGTTCGGAATGTTTTAAATTTGTCGTCACAGTGTTCACCACCAAAACCTTTTGTAGATATTATCTAGGGGATAGATAAGTGGTGGTGGTCGCCAAGTTTAAACTCACAATGGACCGAAATATGAGGTGAGCAAATTTATTTCTGATGCGAATTGGTCGAATGCTTTGTTTATTCTCTGTTGACTTGTTCAGTAGTCTTAGTATTATTTTTATAAATATATTTGTAGTAATATTATGTTCCTGAATGACAGATTTGCAATTCAAATTGTAAGTGGTACTTAAATAAAGTGTTTCTAAAAACTAGATTCTTTTGGTTAGCATCTTCAATGTATACAAGGTGTTCCTGTTGATTTCCCAAAAGTCTAGGGTATTAATGGGACCATGTAATAGAAACAAATAACATGTGAATAATTTTTCAATTTTTTTTTGTTTTTATTATAAAATAATTCAAGTCATAATTCATCTTACGTAAAACACCTTCATGCAAAGTATGACAACTTGGCATTTTCTATCCCTTTTTTATCTACATGCATAGGTACATTTCGCAACGCTTTGCATTGTACATTGTATGCAACATTCCTTAAAGCTTAAAATGTTTTTGTTGTTTATTGTATGGCTTCAGTGACACCTGTCTCTTGAATTAATGTTAAAGAGATTTTACAAGGGTGATAATTTATGAACTCATTATATTAAGATTGATGATATCTTTGAAAGTATGCACTTTTGAACCGCATATTCTTTTACAAAAAGTATTATTTTTTAGTAAGGAACAAAAGCTTGAAGTTATGGGAAATCAACAGGAACACCTTGTAGATGCTGCAGTGCTATTGAAGACAAAGCTTTTTTATTTTTTAGTACACGGAAATTATGTTAGTTTGTTTAAATTAAAACAAGTTATTGATTGTTAAATATTTTAATAATTTCAGATCAACTTATATTAATAGTGGCCCTCGATCTTTGCCTCACATGGGAGGATCCAAACGTCATAATGGTCACAATGCTCGGCTCAGTCCTCCAGGTCATCACCCAGGTCATCATATGAATAACCATCATCATCATCATAATAATAATAACAATCACCACGATGATCTCATTAATTATGTTTATGATTCTTGGAACAAGGTAATTTTAAACATATATTTGGCCCGATTCGACATTGTAGTGTATTTTGTTTTTTAAAGCCGTGACAGAAAGAGAAAAATATAATTTTTGTATGAGGATTTCACGTTTCATGTCGTAAAAATTGACACTAGGCAGACTTAAATAAGACAATGCAATGTCGAATAGAGCCCATTAAAATTAAATAGTGATATAAATATTGTTGTATTGTATTATAGTATTATATCATTAAAAGACTTCTTGAGGCAATGCATGGTTACACTGGTAAGAACAAGAGAAAAATATAATTTTTGTATGAGGATTTCACGTTTCATGTCGTAAAAATTGACACTAGGCAGACTTAAATAAGACAATGCAATGTCGAATAGAGCCCATTAAAATTAAATAGTGATATAAATATTGTTGTATTGTATTATAGTATTATATCATTAAAAGACTTCTTGAGGCAATGCATGGTTACACTGGTAAGAACTATCGGTAAGAGCTATCAACCCATAATAGGTAGGTAGGTTCATGAATGATGGTTGAGCCGTGAAGCAGCTGTATTTATTTATAGGGAATTCTAGGCAACAATTAAGTACCTACCTTTATTGCATAATTTTGATCAGAATCAAGTACATTGTGCTCTCCTTCAATATCTAAAATTTGTCACCTGTCACCCTGTATAATACATATATTAATCTGTATTTATTGAAATATTCCAGGTCACTCGAGATCTGGAAAGAGGGAACAATGATGCAAAATATTTTAGAGAAGTTGTGACACCAAGACAACTGGCAAATTTCAGACCATTCAATTTGGAGGAGTGGTGGGCTAAGCGATTACTTCAGAGTATTAACTGCAATAAACATAGATCTTAGATGAACTGGTTTAGTTTAATATTATTTTTAATTGTCTTGTCTTGCATGCCATTGGGGTCAAAAACAATACTCAAACCAAGATATCATTTTTGATCTCAATTGCAATAAAATGATTTTCTCTGTACCAAAATCTGACAGTTTTATTTTATGTTTTAAAAATAATTTGTATTGTTTAGCTAAATGGTAATATGTACAAGTCTATGAGATTAAAAAAGATGATAGATTCTAAATGGAAAACATATGAATTAATATTTACTCAATTTTATACTATCTTGCACATTCATTCGATTTACAATTACTATGTACTTTCAATCATATAGTGATGTATGAAATACTTTCTGCATTTATTTCCTATAGAATTTAATTTTAACTATAATAATCAATAAAGTACATATTATTCCTTGAGATTGTGATAGTTGATACTGTAAAATGCAACTAAAACTCCAAAGCCAAAAATCTCATTTTAAAAGCAATAAATTACTCTTAAAGTTATTAAGTAAGGTAGAATAAATTATGGTTTTTACTTTAACTGAAGTATGAGTAGTGCATTGTCTCTTTAGAAATGGCTAGAATATTTTATTTGTCATGACTTTTATTACTAAACTGTAAATTTAATTTAATTTTGTAAAATAAGTAGAGTAGTTTTTTTGGGTTGCACTTGTATAATCATTTTTCAAGCTATTTTTATTGAGAAAAATAAGTACAATAGAAGGGCCATTTAATTGCCAGTGCAGCCTTTAGATCATTTGTTCCTATGGGGCCAGTTACTTGTAAGACCAGAATCCTGAAAGGCCAGATTGCTCAATGGAAAGGTTATGTAGTAAGTGCTAAGCAGCTAAATTCAAAAATTATTTGATTCTGCTCATTAAGAAATTTATCCAGAATGGAACAGGCCCCGCTCGGAATCTGATGCTACAAAAATCTGGCCTTAAAGGAACAAATGCCTTAGATGACTCCAAAATGTACATTTTATTTGCAAAACATTCATATGCAGTAAATAATTTCTTCAAACATTCCAGTCAGATTGCGTGTACTTAGCATTTGAGGTGTTGTATATAGGTTTTAAGTAAAACAGTGCTGCCAGATATCGGATTTGAATTAAACATTTTTAAAAATAGTTACTTGATTTTTATTTTATGTCCAAAATATTTTTCTTTATTTAAAAAAATGCATAATATTTCTTATAAGTTTTTCTTTTTGTTAGTACTTACCAGCTATATAAAAACTATGCAGAGAAAAATTTATGTGGTTGGATACACCAAAGCAAAAAATTCACAATCAAGATCAATTTTGATAGATTCGTTAATGTCTAAATTCTGCATAGTAATGAACATTATGCTTTTTTGATGATTTCATCAATAAGTTATATTGCTTTTATAACAATGCTAATTCATGTTTCAGGATACTTACATAAACAGAATATTTTATGTTTATATATGATATGCTATCTAAGAGGCTATGGCTCTAAGAATGATTAGCACAAGGTGCAGAATGTTGTAATACAAAAATTAATGCCCAAAAAACGAATTTACTAAGGAATGTATACATACGCTTTGTCTATAGTTTGATACTTATAATTGAGCTGCTGAAAGTTTTTCCGTGCGTTTTAACTTCTAATAAGATTTGAAAAATTCTTGTCATGTGTCGGTTGCATGTTCCAGTGTTCAGCAGCAGGGCACGGGGCCCAGTTTAGGATACGAATGTTAGCGGCGGTCGAGGATACGGCGGGACAGAGGGTACTAAGAATCTCCGGTTTCGATCATCCTGGTAGCTGGCATAAAAATGACCTTCGGCCCTGGCCGGCTCGCAGAACGGATAGCCATTGTGGCAGCAAGGTTCTCGCGTGGAGACAGCGTTAGCACGTCCCCCGCAACGTGGAGCGACGATCTGATCAAATTCGTAAACACCGGATGTGGGCAGCGCAGGATCGATGGATGTAGAGAACCTCCGCAGAGACCTTGGTCCAGCCGTGGGCGTCTCTTGGCCGATGATCTAATCAATATTCTTGTCTAGCAGTCACGAGCGGTTTAACGCGCGTAACTTTTGATCTCAATTGTATTCGAGTACCTAATTGTTTATTCATAAGATAACTTCTGTCGTTTACTTGTGATTAACTTTTTGTGTGTATTGAAAATTCATGCCTAAAAAATAGGTACATGGGGCACACTTAAAGTTTTCACTTCTAGCTAATTGGAAGTTTTTGAATTTGGAATGTTATATTTTTTAAACGACTTGCGACCTTCTTAGTACTTAATAAAAAAAAATTGGCGTGAATTCATTTGTTTTATCATATCAAAGTACACATCTACGGATACAACGAAAATGGAATTAAGTCGAAAAGATTTCAGAGCGACCATTTTTTATGATTTTAAAAGTACTCTCTCTCTCTCGGCAAGGCTGTGCCGCTCGTCTTCAAAATGCTTTTGAGAGAAAAGCACCTAGTTTGAGTACCTTGAGGTGATCTTTAGTTCGGGTTTCTTTACATGACAGTTTTAGTGAAGGGCGGCCTTCAACTGTCGTCAACAAAACAATGGGCTTCTGTTAAGCGGCTAATTGAAGAAAACCCGTAGATTACCCATCTTTGAGATAATACGAGGACTATTAAGGATTGGTACCTATGAGCCAAATACAGAAAATTTTACATGAAGAATTAAAAGTTCGGAAACTTTGATGTCGTTGGAACTGGAACTGTCCTTCATAAACTAATAGCGCTCACAGTTGCTACGGAAGTATGTACGACCACGGACATTCTAGTGCTGTTTATAACATTGTCACTGGAAACGAAACGTGGATTTATTGTTTTGAACCAGAAAAAAAAAAACAGAAATCTTCTGAATGGGTGTTTGAAAATGAGAAAAGGCCAAAATTGAGGCAAGCGAGAAACATTGGTAAAAAATGATCGTGTTTTTTTCTCAACAAGGGGTCCCATCTGCACAATTCCACTTGAAGATCAAAATAGTGTTAATGCCGAGTGGTATTCTACAATTTGTTTACCCACCCAGGGTGTTTGAAAAAGTTTGCGAAAGACGACCAAAAAGCCGCGTTCTTCTACATCATGACAACGCTTCTTCACACACGGCCAACATAACAAAGTCATTTTCGAAAATGGACAACTCGTCACTTATCCTGCTCATAGCTCCGACCCTGGGATTTATGATTTTCCTCTAAATCAAAGATACGATGACAAGTTTCAGTTTTTCTAACTCGAACTTCGCAGACTCCTAACTTCACAGCATTTAATCACCACGTAATAAACATGCCTTCGGAAACGTGGTCCTCCTGTTTTAAAAAAATGGTTTCATCGCATGAAAAAATAATTAAAATGTAAATGAGAGTATTTTGAAAAGCAATGAGCATAAATAATATTTTGGTTACAACATGTTGTTTTTTTAAGTTACGCAAAACTTTTAGTGTGACCTACGTACCTACCTATAAGAAAAAAAACCTATAAGTTAACTACAAATATCATCCAATATCCACGTACAATCTAATTATAACAAGAAATAACATTATCTCTTATTTAAAAAGCTTTCCAAAATGATAAACTGAAATAAATTTGGTTGTTCCGAAGCAATCATTTTTCAACCAAACTTTGCGTTGTTTTGTAACAAGTTCGACGGCGGCGATCGACGGACGAATGGAACAGTCAACGTCGATCGATAGTTTTTACTATGCCAAAAGATTACATACACACATACATACATAACGTCACGCCTGTATCCCTTATGGGGTAGGCAGAACACCAGATGTTACAAGACCATCTGATGTCACGTTTGACAAATTTGGAGGTATTATGAAGATGGAAAGAGACTACTGTAGTGACAGGGGGTCAGCCTATCGCCCACAAAAACGCCTTTAAAACCTCTGCCCCTTAACTGACTTTTACAGTATGCCGGGGAAGAGAAGCAGCTGGCACATTCTACGTTTTTCTTTCGCTCCCAGTCCAGCATGGCCAAAAGATTGTTGGGGTAAAACCCTTATAAATGTGAAACGTAGGCAAGTTTCCGTGAAAAACACATGAAATTCACTCGTATCCCCTGCAGGCTTGTTTTGAGTTTTGACACAATAAGCGTCCCCCTTGAATGTTGTTGGGGAATTATGTACATATATAGGTATGTAGGTATATGATTTTTATTTTTAAAGTTTTTTGGGCTGCATCTGTATATGAGCACTTAATGTCTGTTTCGACTGGGAACCATTCGATTTTCTCTGGGAACTAAATGTTAAAGAGCTCTGAAAAAAATATGTTGTAAGAACTTATAGGTACTTACTACGAAAATTCAATTTGGCCTTCCTTAAAAACAGCTATGACAGGCCCATTGCCTGATTTTCTTACCGAAAGCGTGGCGTTCCATTAGTTAGAGCGTCGTCGTTTTTTATATTAAACGCGTTGGACCTCAATATCACCTGATGGTCAATATCACACGGGCCTAGGAAATTACTTCAAAATATTGCCGGAAAACATCACCACCACCGTCGCCGGAGCGGTAATATTCATTAGTAGATTTTATATGAAGTGCAGTTACTTTGCTAGTCAGTCGGGCCCTTACGGAATCTAATCCTGCCAACGGCGGGGGTCAATTGGATCAGTTTCCTTTTACGACACGATTGGCGGTAGGGCTATTCTAGTCGATCCTACACGGATAGAAGGTACTCGTGTTGATTATTTTAGTAATCTTTAATTTTAATTTAAGCACTTTTTTGTTGGTGTGATTTGTCGATCTGAAAGGTCATTGCAGTAGTTATAGTAGAATGTTGTCAAACAAAAGAGCATATAGGTTTATGACTTGACCAAACTTAAATCACAAAGTTTGCTAACTGATAAATAATGGACAAATTGTATTCGATGGGTTTTTACTTTATAGCCTCAAAGCAAGCTTGAGATTGTGACATGGGGACGGTACAGCGGAAATAGGATTTATCCTAGCGTACCTGTACGTTGTCTTAGGCTGTATTTCCAGGTTTTGGCTGGTGGAATTGAGAGAGAGGTTTGTGGAGTAAAAATAAAACGTGCTTTCATGGAGACAATTCAAGATGCTATATTTTTATATAAGTATTTGACATACAATATTGTAACATGACAGATGACAGACAGTGACACTACTTTGGTGTTGCCAGACAAAATATTGTAATAAAATGTTGGAGATGCCAACAGTACCAACGAGCGAAAAAAGTTCGTATCTTTACCTAACCCGGGAATCAAATTCAGGACCTCTCTAGCGAAGACGAATGTCAACCAATCTTCGAAGAATTTGACAAAAATTGACTTGGGTATATTTTAAAGTAGGTATTGAATTTAATAAAAAATTAAGTAGGTAATAAAAAATATTAAAGATCAAAAAATTAAAGTTCTTAAGTTTTTTTTTTTATGTTAACAATAATTTTGTACCTATGCTTTTTATTCTTTAATTTACTGTTTTCCTTCTTTTGACAATTTTTCTGCCATTTCCATAACTATCGAACCAACTGATTTTATGAATAGAATAGTCATTGCTTCCATGCTGGACTGGGAGCGAAAAAAAAACATAGAATTTGCCAGCTGCTTCTCTTCCCGGGCATACTGTAAAAGTCAGTTAAGGGACAGAGGTTTTAAAGCCGTTTTTGTGGGCGATAGGCTGACCCCCTGTCACTACAATAGTCTCTCTCCATCTTTATAATACCTCCAAATTTGTCAAACGTGACATCAGATGGTCTTGTAACCTCTGGTGTTCTGCCTACGCCATAATAAAGGCGTGACGTTATGTATGTATGTAATAGTCATAGTACGTTTATTATATTGTTTGTTGAGTCTCTTACCCACAAATTAGAAGGACGCTCTTACCAAATACATAAAATTGTATCTAAAAGCGGAGTGCTTTATTCGAAATAGAAATAGAAATGCTATAGAATTAGCTTGACAATGTCTATAAAATTATAATAGTTTACATACGACGTTTTTCAACACACTTGTGAGTAAAAGACAGACGTACGTGGTCATAAAATTTATTTGCAGCAGCTGTTGAAGGTACAGTTAACAAACTTATATTCTACATTATTATTTGAAGTGCGAGCTCGTCCTGAGTGTATGTCGGCGACATAGACAAATCACTGGAATGATTTGGCATTAAATAATTAATGTTAAATGTCAACGGTTGTGGTTCAAGGCCAGGACAAAACTTCTTCTGCTTCGGCTCTAAGTGAATGCCGCCTGGACGCGTGCGCTCAGCGGAGCCCCGAGCTCTGGGCCGCCGCGCCGGTCAGTAGCCCTGTCCCATTACACGTACACACGCTATTGTTGCTTGGAGGTGCCGTGCAGCCGCTGCTGCTGCAGGCGCGCCGCCATATATTTAACGTATAACCCGGATCAATAAAACATGCTCTGTTTACTCGCATGTAATTTACACTAAGGTACAATTCAACTTTTTAGGATTCATTATATTATGCACTAGGGTATAATATATTATATTATGCACTAGGGTATAATATATTATGCACACGTGACTTATAGCCCAGTTTATAGTTCTAAATTCAATAGAATAAGGCTCACTTAACGAGCAAGTGTGTTGAAAAATAATTTATCTACTTCGCTAAGGAACCTACCGATTAACAAGTTCAAATCTGTCCTTAAAAGATGGCTAATCGAAAGATGTTTTTACTATGTGAATGAATATTTAAATTTAAAAACTATGGACATTAAACTCTCTTATATTTGTGATTAAATTAAATTTATTTTCTAACTAGGTTAATAAGCTGACATATCTGTATTCCTTTCTTAATTTTTAAAAATATTGCATGTCTTATGACAGTAAAATATGTGATACAAATACTTATTTATAATCAAATACTTACTACCACAATTACAATTGTAATACTTACCATATTTTCCTGATATTTTCGCAATAAAGATGATTTTGATTTTAATTTTGAAAATGAATCAGAAATTGTTTTTTTCAATAAAATACATATTTCTCTATAGCAAAACTTAAGTTCGTAACTAACAGACGTAGCAAAAACTTTGTGTAGGGTAGAAAAAGAAATCTTTAATATAGGATTACTATGTTATCCTGTCTGTCCATACAGACCCTCAGTATCCAATTGGAATTTATATCCAATAGGTATTTAAGCTTAGATCGATAGTGATAAACGCTTTTTTAATGTTAATACCCACTTATGAACCTTAATGACCTAACTTTACAGAACTACTCACACTTATCTGGTTTTATTTTTAAGGTTTCTGCGTCTTCGCCTTTACCTTGCGTGGTCAGCAACTAAAACTGGCCTAATTCAAATTAGTATTTTAAGCCGTATTAGATTTCAATCTATTTTTATGGAAAGTTTTACTTCCTTGTTAATAAATATTAATTTATAATGAATATTTTTTACTCAGAGCGTTTGCTAGGCTTCTAGGTAGGGTACGATCTAAATAGTGCTGTTATCAAAATACAAAGCTGAAATCTGAAGAACATTAAAGTTTAATTCCTAATTAATTAGTGGTCCTTATACAGTATTATTTATACAGGGTTGTTTTTTAGTCATCAGCCAAAAAATTTAATTTCTTTGATACAATATAAACCTACCTGCATATTTATTTTAGAACCTATTGCTCAGTACAAAAATATAAAAATATGGCACCATAAAACAATTACAATTTACAAATAGTCGCTGTTGATGAACATAGCTACTACGACGCGGCATTTCATTGGTGAAACTACGACGTAGTACTACAAGATGTTTTGTGGTAGCGCGTAGTCGTCTTTATTTTAATGGTTTTCATTCACAATTTAGAATGACCATGCTGTCCTTAGTAGGTATGTTACCAATAATATTAATTTCCTTGTAAAAAAATATCTCCCTCTTTTTGCAAAAATGGTTTCTATAAATGATACTTATTACGTAAAAAAATTATCCGGTGACTATAAATCAACCCTGAAGGTACTCGTGATGTAAAATTAACTAGTAAATAATAAACCCCAAAACTTTAAAATACTTAGTAATTTCCAAAGTAGGTAAACATCCAGGGGTATCTGCTTCCCTTGTGGAGGTGCTGGTCTCCCATCGAGCGCGTCCCCAGGTGGCGCATAGGGGAGATCCCCCTAGAAATAGGGGGTAACGTTTTGACGGTGCGGACCAAAATCAGCTGCGGGGCCCTTGTCGGTTCCTCAAAGGAGTATCAGCAGCTCACTTTGGGGAATCGATGAGGGCATGAGGAGGGGAGCGCTGGTTTGAGCCACCAGCTGCTTGGAGGGACGGCAGGCTTGGATTGCTTCGGCGTCCGAGCTGTCAGCCAAGCCCCTGTTTCTGCCCAGGATTACCCTGGGCAGAAACAGGATCGGGGGCTTACTGGCTGAAAGGAAGACAACCTCTACAAAAAATTACCCCAATCCCCGGGTGCCCAAGGTGCCTCATCCGTGGGATGGATGGCTGTGGGGGCCAGCCCCTCTGCCGAGGGGAAGCGAAAGGGCCGTCCACCTCTTCGAATCCCCTTTGCGGACATCCGGATTTCGGGGAAGTAGCGCGTGAGCGGTTTCCCCGGATGATGGCAGGCCAGATAGCCGGATGTTGGTGGTCTAACGCGACGCGATTCCACCAGATTGAGGCGCGGCTGGGGGGGTTAGAGTATGGTGATCTAACGCGACGCGATTTCATAGGTCCCTGACTCTTTCCAGCCATACTGAAGGCCCTGCCAGCCTGCTCTGCCGCACTGCTCAAGGGAGTTCGCTGAGGTGCGGCGTGCCTGGTGTTCTCGGCACGCTGCATGATCAGGGTTCCGGCAAGCGGATGGTGCCGGTGGTTTCGCGGTTGAATCCTTTGGCTTGCTCGTGATGCCGTGAGCCGTGAGTCGGTTGCAGTCCAGGCATAACTTTGACGCTCCCCCGAGAGTCATCATATCCATTGAGGATTTTCCCAATTAAAAAAAAGGGGTAAGTATCTGCTTAGTCAAATTATTGTTTTGTTTTTCCTATTTGTTTTTCCTAGTTTACTCAAGTAAAATGTGCCACAAGCTAAAAGTTAAGAGTTGAAATTTGCCAAAGCTAGACAAAAAATGAAATGACTTTAAGCTAATTTAGGTTTCAAATTTTACTTATGATATTGCATAAAATAAACTAGGATTGCTCATACATTTTATATGCAAAAACTCTAACGACTTCAACAAGCGTTGGACTGCAGCGTACCTACATGAAACATATTTTCAACAAATTTGCATCGTAATGCAAAAATAACGATTTATGTATCATCGCGACATGGACCTACTGAGTATTCATTTGTAAACAAAATTTTCTTTGAGTAAAAGATTGGAGTACCTACCTAATATGACTTTTTACCAACAATGATACCTACATACGTACTTAGATACCTCGTTTTACAGTTGTATAAAAGACCGTATTCCAAAATATGTATTTACAGAAGCTTCGTGCGGTTTTTTCTGGCGTTACCTACTTTTGAACATAGAATATAATAGCCTACCTTTAGATACCTACAGGTTCTTAAATGTAAATAAATTTTTGCAGAGCATATTCAATCGTCAAATTGATATTTAGTACTGTATAGTTAAATAAATACTATGATAATTACAAAAGCATAAGCAGAAAGACTGATATGATGGGAGGATCCCCAAGAAAAAAATAAGCGAATTCACATATCGAATATAATATCTCAGATTCTCATGAAGCACAGATTTCTGGTCTCTTGCCAACTTTGCTAAGACGAATTTCTGTCGACGCTCGCCGTAATCTCTACAAAAGCCTATTATTTTATCGGTCACTAACCCTGCGTTAGGCCCCATCTCATCTTACGTGCAGATGAGGTCACAGATAGCACAAGGGCTTAGGAAGGCTTTGGGGCCAGACTTTTTATAAAGGGTGTTCACTAGTCAGGGGAACTCTGAAGCGGTCCTACCATCAAGTACCATCAAGCAAGTAACAGCAAACTCCCCTTAGTTACCTTAATTCAGAATGCTGCACCCAAAAAACGCAGTATTCCAGTAGGTAATGCTACCAATATTTTTGTTGTTTGAAAAGGGACTTTTAATTTTTTAATCAGCTAAAACATACCTTACCTACTATGCTAGTATACTAAACGCTAGTAGTCGCTTGATTTGACATTTAATATGAGTAAATTTTTACAAAACTGTTGTGTTTATTAGTTTAATTAATTTATAGAAACAATTATCACTGTTTTATTCACAAGTAATTTTTTTTCTATAAACTCAGCTATAGGAATCACTTATATGTTTTACTAGCTGTTGTGCGCGGTTTCACCCACGCAATTTCGATTACCGCGGGAATTTAGGGATAAACAGTAGCCTATGTGTTATAGCAGATTGTACTCTATTACTATGCTAAATTTCATTAAAATTCGTTGAGCCGTTTTGCCGTGATTGAGGAACAAACATCCATACATCCAAACATTCACATTTATAATAAGTACTAGCTGATTCGCGCGGTTTTACCCGCGCCATTTCAAATACCGCAGGAATATCTAGTTAAAAATTTTGTGTATTTGCTATTCCACACTGTAAACTATCACTATGCCAAATTTCATCCAAATCCATTAAGCCGTTTTGCCGTGATAGAGTAAC
Source organism: Stenoptilia bipunctidactyla (assembly GCA_944452665.1). NCBI lineage: Eukaryota > Metazoa > Arthropoda > Insecta > Lepidoptera > Pterophoridae > Stenoptilia > Stenoptilia bipunctidactyla. The sequence continues at coordinate 12,580,368 of OX101738.1, forward strand.
AAACACCCAGACATGCATATATCCATCCATCCAAATATTCACATTTATAATATACAACATTTTAGTTTGTTTTTATTCGATAGATGTACGTCGATTAAATCGCGCAAGAAAATTTATAAATGATTTAGCTATATTTACTTCGTAGACTACCTTTATTCGTCCTCACTTTCACAATTATAATATTAGTAGGATTAGTTAGATAACACATCACTTTAAACCAAAACTTTTTATAACTTATAACTTTAAAAAAACCATAGAAGAAAAGCTTTTTATTCCACTGAAATATTTTTTCCGTGTTTTCCATTCAGCCCTCACGATAACGGAAGAAGTCTTTTGTTCCAGATCTCGGTTTGTGTGTCCTTTGTATCAAGCCTCTATTAGAAAGAATCCCTTTTAAATTCTTCCTCTTGTAATTACAAGTATACAAGAGGGGCGTGCTTGTAGAAAAACGAAATACTTATTAGGGGTGTATAAATTTGCATACAGAGGGTAAGTTTTTATGAAACGTGGCCCCCTTTTTAACCCGTTAAAAAGTTTTTTAAGAAATTGACAACTTTATGGCTTGTAAGATAGCTTATTTGCAGATTTAACTATAATCTATGTTTGTTCTTAATTTCTAAATCATATAAAAGTTTATAGAAATAAACTGCAATTTCACATCACGGATGACTCTGGTTTTTCTGAAGTTATGAGTTATTTGGTCGTCTTTTATCAAAGCCTCTAAATAGGGGATTTCTGTCATTTGTTTAAAGTTGAATGAGACAGAACAATGTTTAAATGGTATAACATACATATGTTTAGCGCTAAATGTAGTTTTAATATACCACTTTAAATAAACATACAGACGAATTAAGAACCTCCTCCTTTTTTGGAAGTCGGTTGAAAACCTCATCACTCGCTTTGCTATTTGTTGTACCTACCTACTTACATTTAATACAATTTGTTTAATATACTTTACTTGAGATTCTTCCATGCTGGACTGTAAGCAATTGAAAAATGTAGAATGTGCCAGCTGCTTCTCTTTCCGGGCATACTGTAAAAGGCAGTTAAGGGACAGAAGTTTTTTTTGTTGGTGATAGGCTGACCCCCTGTCACTGCAATAATCTCTCGCCATCATTACAATGCCTCCAAGTTTGTCAAACGTGATATCACATGGTTTTATAACCTCTGGTGTTCTGCCTACCCCATAAGGGATACAGGCGTGAAGTTATGCATGTATGTATTTACTTTAGTAAAGCTCAGAAAACTACTCTTAGGCTGGTGCTAACCAGATCAAAATCTTTTCAGTAGTTCCAAAGATTAACCCGATTATAGAAACAAACAGACGTTCCTTTTAAATTAGTCCAGTAGCAGAATATAGAACTTCAAACTTCGCTTGCCTTATCAAAATTGGTTGTTTTCCAGTTTTAGGTAGATAGGAAATATATAGTACCTGTATAGAATGTATATGTATGTATATAATTATTATTTCACTTATTTTGGAGTAAAATTTTTACATATTTGAGCTGTACTAATACAGCTCTTTTATTTGATACCCCACACAAAGCCGAAAAGATGTTTTTTTCAGTTCTTCCCCCTAGAGGGCGCTGTAGTCAATTTAACATAACTTTATGTAGCCTATAACCAGCGGACAGTGAAGAGGATTTCAACGACACCTCATTTATCCAATTATGATTAGTAGTTTAGAAGTTCTGAGGGAACAGATGAACATCCATACCCACAAACATACATACATACACGTCAAAATCATAACCCTCATTTATGCTTCGCCGTGAGGTTTTGAATCGACAGGGTGGATCACTTTCGAAATTATTGGATAAAAAATGAAAATTAATTATTTACCTAGTAAATTTAACCGAAAGAATTGATTTGATTGAGCTCATCATATTCAATTTCTAATTATTAAATATAAAAAATAATTCTTATCGGGAAATCCTTTTTTCCTTCCTAATCCAGTCTGCTGTCATCTTCGAGTTCATCGTCATTTACCAGCCAGTGAGATTGAGTTCAAAAGTGGGTATAGTCTCCGATACAATATTATAGAAAATATTGTCTTAAACTTCACGATTCATAATTTAAATAAAACTACTTTTTAACCGGATTAATCGCGGTCAGCACAACACCGAAACGTCGAGTTAAAATGTAAAATATAAATTATACGCGATTAATCCGGTTAAAAAGTGGCTTTATTTAAAAGTAAAGGTAGGGGTTGAATAAAACCATTCCATTTATCTTGCTTCATATAATTTTTCGTTTATAAATAAAATTTCATATTCGTTTAATCAGTATAAAATTGCCATAGTCATCGGGAGGTATCCATTTTTTTTACATTTTATGTATTATTTTCACTTAGTATATAAAAAGGCTTAAGTCTGCGTCCAGTAAACATAGCATTTGTCGTTTTATTCACAATTCAATCATCCTTATTGTTTGAATTTAGAAACTCGCTTTAATTCCAACGTTTAACATGATGTATCGGTGCTACGTACTTGTTACCAAACTTTCCGACAAAAACACAAATTTAATTCCCCAAAAACCGCTTCTGACGTCGGTTCCCGCGGTTTATTCACAAAACTTTTTCTGTTTGTTTTTAAGCTCAGACCAAAGAGGAGTGTTTTGTACTCTTATATTCGCGTTCTTTTGAAGATTAAAACAAAAACTCTTTTGAAAATAAGCTGGCGTGTTTATTTCATGAAAGCTGAAAATACTAGCTAACTGGCTTTGTTGACAAAAGTTTATTTCATATCTTTAATTGACAACGTAGGTACTACTAATACTTCAGTTATCAGAACTAACAACTCAAGTCGAATAAAAAATAACGCAGAAAACTACGTCAACCAAAAATTGAAGGCATAATTAAATTTCCGTAACACTAAATACAAAATATTTAAATTAAAAGCTTGCCAATATAGCATCCGAAGTGAAATCTTGACTGTGTCATAAAATCCCTAGAGGTTCCTGGTTCCTTAATAAATTAATATCGAGTATTAAATCAAGTCAAACCAATGGAAAATACACTTTATCACCGAGAAATTAGGATCAGTTTAATGGTGGATATTAATATTGTTGCTATATTAGTTTCATTTGGGCATAGAGTTCGTGGTGGTTTCCTCGAACTCGAACTTTCAGCAAATTGATCGTGTTGGAAATATGCGAGTTTCAATTCAAAAGAGAAAATATCAAAGTTGAAGTATGTTCAAAGCATTAAATTATCTAAAAAACTGAAGAGAATAAGAAAAAAATATTAGTCTAAAACTTCTTAACTTTAATGAAGTCAAAATGAAATTCTGGACAATGTTTTGAACATATTTCAAAACGCGAATGTCGTTATTTTCGAAGTGGCCAAATGGTAATGGCCGCTGTATGGTTGCACAAAATGGCGTCTAAGCTTCGGAAGGCTGTGCTTGTGGCTGGGACTGCGCTGTGGCTAGGCTGGTGTTATTCGACACGGAGTCAGGGTCTTGTTCCCGGACTCCCATCCAAGGTACCCGTTTTTGTAACTCCGCCCTGAGAAAGGAAATATTTGTAAAGGAAAAATTTAAAATGGTTATGTGTGAGCTTTGTAGTGGAGTATCTGTTAAAGTCGAACAGTTGTTTATTTTTACCAGTTGCTCATGTAAGTGTTTGTGAGTTGTGTTAATATCACGTCCTATCCACCTATACCTAAGTAAGAATTGTCGGATAGATTCTATTAGAATTATTTTTATGTATATTTGTTATCAACCCAGTCTTTGTTCAGAGATGTTATAGAGGTAGGTATATTAACATTTACATTTTAACTGGATAACTCGGTATCTTTACAAACACCTTGGTCCCTTGTGGCATCTGCAATAAAGCCGGGGTAATTAAAGCTTTTATTGGCATCTAGCACAGGTTATCCTTTCTTAATCCTGAACATCCAATGGTTTTTTCTTCTATCACCCGCGTATGACCTTATTTGAAATTTCCTTTTTGAAAAGTGTTCTATGTTTTATTCCAGGCATTGCCGTGGCCGTACCGTTGCACGGAAGCACAGCTCAATCTGCTAAGTTGATTATTTGCGAAAGAGCGTCGAATATCCATCCATCCCTTACAAGGCCTCCGTGGCGCAGTTATTGCGTTCGGCTACGGCTTGAGGTTCTGGATTTGAGTCCTATAAAAGCTTACTTTAAGACCATATAATTGGGTAATTTTTTATTATTATGACCAATTTATTCTGTCACATTTGTATGACTATAATAAAATCAAGATTATAAAGATTGTTATTTCTTACCTGTATCTGGGATGATTTATAGCGTACACCCACGGGTCTATACATGACACTACTTTACAGCATACTGCTGGAATCATTGTTGCGACTGGGGTTAATATACTCCTGGAAACAAAATAAAGGTCCATTACAAGTTGAAATCATTCGCCGATGCTTTTGCTGGCGCCAAGTAAATAATTCTATGATTTGATGAGAGAGATGTGAAAGGATCTTTGTAGTTGTATCAAACCAATAATAAATAAATAAGTAAAATAATAATGATAAAAAATTATGATAGTGTAAGTATTACCAATGTCTAAGTTCAACTGCTTTAGGTTCAGTTACTAAAATACTATTAATATCTATATTTGCCCCTGTTGCTTTATTAAAAAAAATTATAGTAGGTATTTCATTAATTCTAGTATTATTTTTAAGTAATTTATTAAGTAATTGGTTTTTAGATGTTAATATGTGCCGGACAAACTTAACGGGACCGTAACTAAGTGTCCACATTCTAGTACGAATCCCTAAAAAAGATAAAAAAGGATCTGCTACCCTCGGACAAGCTTGTTGAAAAACTCAATTAGTCCCAGTGATTTCGTTAGGGGCGGAACTTTATTTGAGCATTATTGATTTGGTGATCATTCGTTTCGGCAGTAGCCAATTGTTCGCTCCATCTTAATCATTGTAGTCGCTTACAAGCAGGTGAGATGTAGGTCAAGTATAGGTGGCAGATAATTTTCACTGGAAAACTTTATTCTAAAATTTAGTGAGATATTAAACTAATCGGACACTTCGACAGTAAATGTGACTTACAAACAATAGTTCAACCAATACCTAATACTTTATTGGCCGAAATGCGATAATTTCCTTACTTCAGAATTCACTCTTGTCATGCAACTTAACAAAAAAGCAAGGTTTTTGGGAACAGATGTATTATTAAATGGTAACCTCAATCACATCTGACAGAAAGTCACGATTAGGTATAGAAACGAACTTACTCTTCGTCAAACATTGTCGCATACCCACAGATTACGCGGATTATCACCTCTTTCAAAACGCTCATCGACAGGCCGCAGGGCTATTTTGTCGACGTAAGCCGCTGAATATACAATACATCTACATATGTAAATACGGGCTGAAAGTTTAAGCCCCACGAAGCTAACGTCACGGTTGAGTAAAAAACTTTTTTTCATATTTCATGAAAATAATCTAAGCTCTCGTCAACCAAAAGTCACTTGTTTCAGAGGTCACCCTATTGATATTTACCCTGCTGCAAACGCGCCGGTCATGGTAGGTAATAAGCTCTTGCTAACGTCTTAGATTCTCATGAACTTAAATCATCCTTTTCAGATGTCAATAGGGTTGATACCTATTTACCTGTCTCCAAACGCGCCGGTCATGGCGACAAACGCGTAGGGCGTCCACCCGCACACGAACAGGAAGAATATCGTGAACGCCACTTTGGCTATGCGAATTTCCACGCTCTTGTTGGCATCATCCTTGTTGGACTGCAAGGACTTCACGTTCATCTTTTTCGCTTGTTCTTGCAACATTTTTTCGTGAAGTCTCACCTGAAATTATTGTCTTGTTTAAGCCCTTAGGTACTTTGTCATTGTTGATCGGGTTAGAAAATTAAAAATGAATACAATTCAAATCACATGGAATCAGGGGTATCCTAGACCACATACTGTTAATAATTAGTTCCATTTAGAAGTTCGTTTCTCCAGTTGGACTGACTCAAAATTGAACCCAAAACCTCTAAGCCTGTAGGTGTAGATACAAGCTTTAAATTCCCTACATCATCATGGTATAAATATATCATAAATAAATCATCATATGTAGCACTTCATATTGTTAGTAAGCACTTGTTAAAGTATAAACTTACTGTTTGGTATACAGCTAGTTACTTATTTTAAATTATTCATGGTTTTGCATTATTGTATAATAAGGGTACAAAAATGAGAAACAAAAGGTTTTGTGACGCAATCAGACCCACACTTCTGACGAATTGAACTTAATTGCTTCTTGACCCAATAGACTTAATTGCGCCTTGAACATCACCTCCAGTGAATTGTGAAGGAAAAAAGATTTGTAGTTACGTGCGGGTAATGAGGAAACGTTAATTAGCTTTAGACAAAAGGTCCTGTGAGTTACGTAGATTTAGAGCGATATAAGAGATGATATGGTTTTCGTTTAAAATTGGAAACCGATTTGTGTATATGGTATTTGTGTACTATAAATGAAATCCGGAGAATGTTTTATTTTTAAATACCCACGATTTTACCCATGGTATATTTTAATGGTAATTTTGCCCAATATAAAGGGTGTTATAAAGACACCCTTAGAAAGATGCATGTAATAATATTTGTGTAATTGCACAAAGGCAGTTAGTAGAACGGACTTTTACTGAAATTCAAAATTTTTTATTCGAAATTAAACTCTGTATCTAAAATTGAGATTTAAAATTAAACCCAATATTTTTTTTTGAATAAAATTTTGATTCAATATGTAGCAATAGTAACAATAGTTGTTCATACATCAAAAACACCTATCATGCATAGACATACAACCTTATTCCCATAAACTAACTATGTAGTCATTTATTTATTTAGATTTATTATATATTATTTGGATATAACATTGAACCCATCGTTGGCATAAGTAGCAGTGATTTCCCAACAGCGATCACCAACCTGTCAGTAGTGGTAATATTTATTTATATCACAATTTATTTAGATACTTATCAAAATTTACATTAAATAAACTAAGCAAAAACATTGTAAAGGTACAGCTTATTTGTATACAAAATTTCTTCAAAATAAAATGCAGATTATATTTTTCTCCAGATGAAAATACACATGGCTAAAATAAAAATATGTAACGGAACAAAATACTGATAATATTTATTATGATAATTATTTATTTTAGTATCTACTTGCCGTTTAAAAACAAAATACTCAAACTAAACTCAAACTTATTATAACTCTGTTAAAAAATAAAGACACTAACTATAAGTATTATTATGAAATTAAATTCTGAATCAAAAATTGAGATTTAAAATTAAACCCAATATTTTTTTTTAATTGAATTTTAGATTCAATATGTAACAATAGTAACAATAGTTGTTCAATCATCAAAAACACCTATCATGCATAAACATACAACCATAAACCATATTCCCATAAACTAACTATGTAGACATTTATTTATTTAGATTTATTATTTATTATTCGGATATAATATTGAAACCCATCGTTGGCATAAGCAGCAGTGATTTCCCAACAGCGATCACCAACCTGTCAGTAGTGGTAATATTTATTTATATCACAATTTATTTACATACTTATCAAAATTTACATTAAATAAATTAAGCAAAAACATTGTAAAGGTACAGCTTATTTGTATACAAAATTTCTTCAAAATAAAATGCAGATTATATTTTTCTCCAGATGAAAATACACATGGCTAAAATAAAAATATGTAACGGAACAAAATACTGATAATATTTATTATGATAATTATTTATTTTAGTATCTACTTGCCGTTTAAAAACAAAATACTCAAACTAAACTCAAACTTATTATAACTCTGTTAAAATATAAAGACACTAACTATAAGTATTATTCAGTATCCGTTAAGGCACTTTTCTAAAAAAATAAAATCATTAACAAATTTTAGTAATACCTACAGAGTAGTTACACAAATAGTACACAAGAATATTATCCGGACAAATCCTTCATTTCGGGGAATTCCATGCGGCCGAGTCTAGGATTTGCCGCCATATTTTTAGAGGGCAATGTCCTGTGATTTGATCTGTATATGGCAATAAGTACACTGTTTTTGAATCAAGTTTTTACTGAGGTTTCAGGATTACGCTAACTTCATAGTATTTTAAGAAAGTAACAGTAACCTATAAACCTACATCATAAAGTAATTTTACAATTATATGGTTATTTCTGGATTAAGTATATTTTATATTTCTAAAAGAAAAGAAAGAAATACAATTTGATTTCAACTCCAGTAGAACAACCTACTTTATTTTCATGAATTTAATTAACACTGTATTGTAGGAAAAATGCAAAATGAGAATTATTTCTTATTTTATTTGAGTAGGTACAATATTGTATTATATTAGCAGTTCGTAACATCATGTAATAGCTAGTTATCTAGAGTAAAGCATTGAAGTATTGAATTTGAAAAAGCTTTCCAAAAATGTTTCTCTTAGTAAGACGCAATACGCAAACTAAGAAGTTTAAGTGGATTTTTTCCTACTTCATTCAAGTTGGGACTTTCTTGTTAGTCGCAATTATTATATTTAATATGATGCTATTTTTAGCTACGACATATAATGTAAGTAGGCAGATTTAGGTCAAATTGGAATTCATAAGATTTTATTTTATTATTAAGAATATATCTTCTATTGCGATTTTGCTTCGATAACACAATTACTTAATCATAATTTCATTTTTGATGACTAGTATACCTACATTAACATTACTACTACTACATATTAGTTTAACTTATAAATTCTATAATTATTTTCAAAATATTTCAGTCCTATTCATTTTAAGATGAGTTTCAAAGTAGTGTTCTAGTTTTATAGCTACGAGACGTGAAATTTTAGTCACTCTCTATGTCGTCGTAGTCAATTTTAAGGTGGCTGCCCACAAAACTGACTTAGATTCACATGAACGGATAAACGAAGTATCTATCGATGGAGTTTCCAATCAATCACTTATCGACTTAGCTTACGCTAGGAAAATTTCATGTTACACTGGTTTACATAAGCATTCCTGACGTTAAAAAGCTCAAACTGGAAGTGGAAATATCAGATATTAATACAATAGGTATTTTTTATATTTCGAATTCTGGGTTCTAAGCGAAGTTTTTTTAACAGTGTAAATAAGTGTGCCTTTTGTAACATACATACATACTTTGCGTTCTGTGGGCCTATTATGGATCTCAAAACCATGTGATGATATCATGAAATAGTTTTGACGTAAAACATATCCTGCGATCATTATTCGGTATTACTTCTCGGCGAAATTTCTAAGCTAAGCTCTTGCCATTAGACTGAATACAATAATCCCAATATATAATAATATAGTATTTATTTATTAAAGCATTCGAAACGGAAAACACAAATGAAATCAAGAAAAAAACATATCATAAAGGTGGGTGCGATCTCACCTTTTTCAATTAACGTTTTTAAGTCATATATGATATCTTTGAAACTGTCACTGCAAAAGGAAATACCTCTTGCATGCAATGAATTGCAATGTATTTGTATGTATATGTATTCGTTCATTCATTATATCATCATTGTATCATAGAAATCTTAGAGAAAGAAGAAAGTGTAATTATTACTCTAAGATAGAAATCTTGTTTATCATGTCATGTCATGAAAGAACCGTTATAGACCCGCTGATTTCTGTAAGAATATTTCGTGCGTCTCAAACATGTTAACTTGCGCGAACTGAGTCCACGCGCGTGTTCATATAAAACTGCCACGTCGCGTGGTCACGCGCGTGCGACATGGACCTACGGGAGGCGCACACGTGCCTACATCGTTTTACGATTTTAATCGAAGTCTAACCAAATAGTAAGAGATCAAATATTCCATTGACACGACTGTACAAGCACTAGCTAATGAAATTTTACTAGAAAAACTGCGTGACGTTGGCCCTGAGTGAAAAAGCAAGATTTTTTTGCCGTTCCTATAGAAGACCTTGGCTTAGCGAAATAGGTACTCATAAGTCTAGACTTGAGCCATGACAGGCCGAATTGTCAATTTGCCAACTATGAAAATGACTCCTATTAAGTATTTCAATGTATATGAAATCCTACTTATACGAGTGTAAATGTATGAGTGGATGTATGGATCGATGTTTGTTACTCTTCTAGGATAAAACAACTGCACAAATTGAGCTGAAATTTGGAGCACAGGCAGTCATAGCCTTGAATAACTTAAAGGATATTTTTATCTTGACATTCTCAAGAGTTTGGGTTTAGTAAACAGCTAGTACTTAAAATGTCCTCGTCAATTCATTTCCACATTTCTCCTTTTTGATTACTAAAGGATATTTATGTCCTGCATTACTTATCTAATAATACGCAACTCTAGGTTAAACTGTATTTTCTCCATATTTTCTAAAGAGATAATATATTTTCTTATCTAAGCTGAAGTTCAGCGATTTTAATGTCTAGACGGAAAGTTGCTCAGCTCGGTAAGTAAGTACGTAACTTACCTTTACTCATTCATTTTATACGACAACTAATAAAGTGGACTTAAACTGAGAAATCTTTTTCATTTTTTGTCTTTAACCTAAGATAATATGGCAAATTGACCTAATTTTAAGTTAAAGTTAAGTTAAGGCGAGCTTTAGTGTTTATTTGTGCACGAGTTTATAATTTGGAAGCTGGATCTTTTGATCCTGTTTTAAATATCGAGAGGGTACTTAAACTATTTACGTCAATGTCCACAAATATAATTTAAAAAAATATAATAAAATAGTCCACAAAGGCCATGCAAAGTGGCTGGTTATACTCCTACGTCTTTTCTGCCTGCCAGCAGCAATGGATGTGGTCTGTGGTGCTAAAGCCTTTTCGGAAACCGGCTTGTTCGGGAGTCAATGAATAGTCAGCAATTAAATGCACGGCTATTCGAAAAATATATGCACCTGATGCATTTCCAAAAAAGAATTTCTAAGCCTTTATAGTTTTTCACATATGTTTAAAAAGTAGACACATAAATTGACTACCTAGATAAAAATGTTTAGAGTACTTAGTAATTTGGTTCATAAGACAATAAGTTTGGTCTGCGTATCTTCCATGCCACCTTGTGGAAAGTTCCGGAAAATCCTTTCCGGGTGTTATTATCATCATCATTTGCCCTGGCGGCTATTCATCTATCTATCTATACTTATAATAAATCTGTAGAGAGGTCAATTCTGTACATGAAATATTTTTTCAAAATAACTATCAGGGGGTGATTAGTGATCGATACTGATGACAAAAATGCAATCAGTAAAATTTTTGTCTGTCTGTCTGTCTGTATGTTCCTTATAGAAACAAAAACTACTCGACGGATTTTAACGAAACTTGGTAAACTTATTCTCCATACTCCTGGGCAGGTTATAATATACTTGATATCACGCTACAATCAATAAGAGCAGAGCAGTGAAGGGAAATGTTGGAAAAACGGGAGAAGTTACTTCATTTTTTAAGCTTCCGTCGTGTGTGCAGCCTTAATGGTTAAAGCTACATAGAAATCCTGTATGACAGGAATATTCTTCATAATATTATATAAAAATATCCCATAACAGTATATGTCTATATTTTATGGTTGACTCACAATAACACGTGTAAATCCCGATAGCTTAGCAGTTCGGAGCTTTCTGATTATATTTGTTTCCTCTTACGTTAATAATACTCTCACTCATCCCTAATTAAAAAAAATTAACATTATTACTTATTCAATAAAAAAAGAATCATAGAAATCGGTATAGAAACACCAAACTTATACATAAATTTGCTAATAACCCATCGCGCGTGAATACTGAATGATATAGGGATTATTTTTGCGTAACGGTTGCCGCGCTCGACGCGGCTCGCGGCGGTAGGGTATAAAAAGGCGGGAGGCGAGCGCAAGCTTTTGTGCGATTTAATATAGGTAGGTACAGAAGGAACAAGCGTTACATTACCTGTCAAATTTCCCAAACCAATTTTAACTTATTATCGAGGGCATAGAGTTCAAATTCAAGTAAAAAATTTTGACAGATTTGTAACGCTTGATGTACTGCCTTCTGTACATACAGAGATAAAATGGAAATCAAGGTTTTGTTTATTTCATGATCGTTTCTGCCTCTTGGAAGTCAGAAACCGTAGATTTCTTCGGAATAAAAAGTAACGTACGTATGTGTTAACTACTATACCAAATTACATTAATATTGGCTTAGCCGTTTGGTAGTGAAAAGCAGCCATACATAACTATAGGTAGAATTATATGTACACTGATAATGGCTAGACGGATTGATTTTTGCTATTCTTTCACGCAAAAACTACTTAGCTTTACCTAGAATAACAATAAGCTAAGTATAATTAATGAAGATATTGCATGAATTAGGTAAAATTGAAGGCATTAAATAAAACACTTTTTAACCGGATTAATGGCGTATAATTTATATTTTTCATTTTAATTCGACGTTTCGGTGTCTTTTCAGACCACGTGGTCACGAGCGACTGTTAAAATTTAAAATGTTAATATACGCGATAAAATCGGTTAAAAAGTGTTTTAGTTAATAGTCATACATAATAGTTATCGCGAAAACTTAAGACAATATTAAAATTTAAGGCACTTTGGCACCCGATTTGTTTATAACGCTATGTGCCTTTTTAATGTACTTACCTACCTAATAGATAGTTACCTACCTACGAGTATGTTTGTGGTTAGGAGTTATACATATTATATGGGCGGAGATTCTTCATTTTTATTTTTGTTATTAAAGATAGTTAGGACCTTGGAGAACAAAATAACCTACCTACTTGAAATACTAATTCAATACAGACAAAGTCGCGGGCATCATCTATGTAATATACCTACCTACCTATACTTTTTCACAAAACCTAGGTGAAACTGCGGATCACTGCTTTGTTGTAACAGTTTTTGAAGTAATTCTGTCTGTTTATCTATCAGTAACGCTTTCACAGCTAAACTACTGAGTCGATTTTGACGAAATTTAGAATGAGGTAAGTTTTAACTTCAAGGAGGATATAATAATAATATTTATCCAACTCTAATAAACGGCATCCACGCGGACGAAGTCGCGGGTCACAGCTAGTTTGAAATATGATTTAACGAATTCGATAAATTAACGTGGAGAATGTCTTAAAAAATTTCTTAGAAAAATCATCATAAGGAAATATTCTCATCAGAGTAATAACTCTTGAATAATTGAATAATTTATGAGGTTCAATATAATTGATATTTTCCTTTGAATATAAAATTACTAGCTAAGGTGTTCCAGACTGTACACTATCCTATCACTATGCCAAATCCGTTGCGCCGTTCCGCTGTGATTGACGAAAAACAAACTTTCACATTTATAATATTAGTAAGAGTAAGATAAAAAAAAAACATAGTATGATTTTTCTTCTAATCCTTACTGAGGCAGACCGTACTTTTGGAGAATAGAATTCGTTACTGAATGAAATAAATGTAAATTTGTTTCATGTTTCGGTGACTGAGCTAACACCTCACGGCAGCTGTTGCTAAAAGTTTGATAGGTAGCTGAGTTTCCTAAATAAATGGAATTCGGATAAGCAAGTAGGTTAAGGGAGTGTATTAGGGATTAAATTCAGAATTTGGAGACAATAATATTGACTCTGCTTAGAATTAAATAAGTGTTATACAACGTTATTTTTTGTACATACGAAATCTGAAAACAGTTTGTTCAGAATAGGCAATAGAATCGATTATAATAGTTTTTATACCATTTTAAATTTTAACTCAATAATCTCTAAATACATACATACATAACCTCACGCCTGTATCCCTTATGGGGAAGGCAGAACACCAGAGGTTACAAGACCATCTGATGTCACGTTTGACAAATTTGGAGGTATTATAAAGATGGAGAGAGACTATTGTAGTGACAGGGGGTCAGCCTATCGCCCACAATAACGCCTTTAAAACCTCTTTCCCTTAACTGACTTTTACAGTTTGCCCGGGAAGAGAAGCAGCTGGCACATTCTACGTTTTTCTTTCGCTCCCAGTCCAGCATGGAAGCAATGCTGTGTAATCTCTAAATAATGTTTAATAATGTTCACACAAATCTACTGCGCGCGTATACCTTACACTACCGAGTTACTTGTTATTACTCGCGCGATCACAGAATGTACGGGAGACCGGGGCTGGTTGTGACAGGGGCAGGTAGTTACAGTGAGAATTTCTGCGAAACTGAGAACGTAATAGTGACATTAGAAAGGGAAATATACTCCCGCCATCGCCAGCTTCCACGCCGCGAGAGTCAGTGGTGCTAGTGTTTTTGTGAGAGAAGTCCGCACGTGTTGTCATTAAAATTACAGGTTAGTTAAAATTTACACATTTAATAATATTGGTTTTCAACCTATGTTCCATAAAGGCACAGATGTCCTTGTTGTGATTTTTACATCCTTATGGTTTTGTCTTGCAATGGTTGTAAGTTAAGTTTATCGAAGTTTTTACTGCATGACCTTGAATGTTCAAATTTGGCGTTGGGGTTAAAAGTTACACTTGCTCGGGGCAGGTTGTGACATGACCAGTGACCTGCCCCGTAGTGTTGTTGCTGACTTACGTAATTTGTGCTTCATAGTTTTTGTCTTTTTTGTAGGATGAGGACGTCCTTATATAAGAAAAATAACTGTACGAACAAGCAGCAGCTATTTTGGAAGAAGACAAAACCAAAACAGTTCATGGTATTACATGACACTGACGAAGAAAGCGAAGTGAACGATGGTTCTTCTTCTTCAAACTTTAGAGCTAAACTCTTGTCAGTTATTTTTGTCTAATATGTTGTGACCCCTTTGATCCGAAGAAATCTGGTGAGGAATAGGTAGAGTATAGAGTTTGTAAGAATTGGTCACATCTAAAATGTGTTAATGGAAATATTACACATACGTTAGAATAGTGGAAGTGATTTTAAAGACTACAGTGACTAAACTGCTTTATTTTCCTTTTAAATTTGATTGGTTTTTTTAAACTATAGTTAATCTTCAATTTAAAAATACCTTTTGTTCATATGTTATGTTTTATACAGATATTTATAATCTTATAGGTTAAAATTAGTTAACTTTCTTACGAAGTAGAAGACCATTTATTAATTGATAAAAGAATGCTTTTATATACATAGTTTTACGTTATTAAAATGAAAACAATAACTTATTGTGATGATTGTTCCTAATAAAAACTATTATAATATGTTTGTTTTTTATTGTAACAACTGACCCCGTTCAGTGTAACAACCAGCCCCAAGTACGGGGTTGAAAGTTACACTGATTTTTTTTTTATAATTGAAATATTTATGTTGTTGCTATTAGAGTTCTACATAAAATTCATTATTAATAAAGACCCTAAATAGTTACTTAATCAAACAAACTCATACTCAGGTAAAACAACGAAACCAATACAAAAATATGACAGTTGGAAAAAAAAATGTCACAACCAGCCCCGGTCTCTCCTACCTACGCTGTTGCTCGCATTTATGAACGTGTAGCGGGCGAGCCTATGCCTATTACCTATCCTGCGGAGGCGCCGCGGCCGAGGCCGCACCGACGACAGTACCGACACTTCCAATTAACAAATCCAACCAACAAACAAATTAACCCTGTTATCTCATTCCAATTTCTGGCTTAGTGACCTAGAGCCCTATAATGCAGCCTTGCCCGTGCTTAAACTTAAAAGCCACTGTCTTAAAGTATAAATCATCATAATTATAGTATTATGAACCATTATAAGGGTTTATTTTATCTTAAAGTTTGCTTTTTAACATAATATATCTATGTGTAAAGAAAATTTTGATCCATATCTATACATATAATAAAATGGTAGGAAAGTCAAAACTGTACATTGAATATTTTTTTAAAAGAATACTTGGGGTATGATCTACAATCGAAACAGAAACAAAAAATATAGTTTTTAGAATTTTTGTCTGTTTGTCTGTTTGTCTTTCCGGGATAAACTCAAAAAGTACTGCATGGAT
This sequence comes from Stenoptilia bipunctidactyla, assembly GCA_944452665.1. Taxonomy (NCBI): domain Eukaryota; kingdom Metazoa; phylum Arthropoda; class Insecta; order Lepidoptera; family Pterophoridae; genus Stenoptilia; species Stenoptilia bipunctidactyla. Next base: position 12,596,337 of record OX101738.1, read on the forward strand.
TTACTTCAAATTTGGCATGAAGATAGTTAAGAAGTCGGGTCAACATATAGGCTACATATTATCACGCTAGCAGTGTTATAATCGTAGGTGCGTTTGGTGCTGCATAGCGTTCACGCAGACGACGTCGCGGGCAGCAGCTAGTTATAAATAAATAGATAAATATAAATAAATATTTCTGACACTCACACAACATTATCTAGCCCAAATTAAGTTTCTTAAAGAACTTGTGTTATGGATACTAGGTAACTGATATACTTAAGAAATATATAAACATACATATTGAATAAATACATATTTTTTTATTAGAATAAACTTAAATGAACATATAAACATCCATGACTTGACGACTAATATCTGTGTTCATCACACAAATATCTGCCGCCGCCGCCGCCGGGATTCGAACCCAGGACCTCCGGTATAGAAGGCAATGTATGTTACCGCTACACCAGCCGGTCGTCATATTATGGATTTAACAATTAAAAAAAACAATAAAAATATGAATTTAATGTAGCTGTACCTGTAATGATTACTGACAATCACAAATTTATCTTCTTCTTAAATGATTTATCAGTATGATCCTTGTGAAATACGAATATTGAAAAATTCATCCTACCTATATGATCTTATAATGTTATACCTACATAAATACATTTAAATCAAATGTAATCAAAATCTAACATCAAAAAATGTAAACGAAATCAAGAAATCAATACCTTTATTATGCAAAAAACTTATTTACATAAAAATAAGAATTGAAGAGTAAGTTTCCCGAGCCGAGAGTCGAGGCCGCGTTGATTGTTCGCGACTCACGCCATTAAATAGGTCGCACGGAGGTCCAAACTCAATGGCTACGTGAGGACGGGAAATCTCATCTACCCGCAACGAGCGATGAGGAAATATAGACGTTTTCTTATGAGTATTAGGGTCGAATGGGGAAATTGGATGTAAATGGTTTAACATTACATTAACGGAAAATTATTGATATTACGAGTGTAACTTTTTTAAATGGCACGTTTTATGTGGGCTTTCAGTAATGTAATTGATATTATTAGTTAGTAGTCACATTTGGTTGAACTTCATTATATGAGGGCGGGTCAATAAGTCTGTGACTTGTGGAATAAAACACAGAATTTTTGCTAAATAAATCATTTTTTTTTCAACGTAGTCTCCCTTGAGCTCTGTACACTTTGTCCAACGCTTCTCCGATTTTTTATCCCTTCCAAAAAATATGATTTGTCGAGGTCCTCAAAATATGCCTCTGTTTGCGAGATGACTTCATCGTTGGTGTCAAATTTTTTTCCACCAAGCCATTTCTTCAGGTTTGGGAACTAGAAGTAGTCACTCGGAGCCAAGTCTGGAGAATAGGGCAGATGAGGAAGCAATTCATAGCCCAATTGATGGATTTTTGCCATGGCAACTGCACATGTGTGTACCCTTGCATTGTCTTAGTTTTTCTCGGCCAAATGAGGTCGTTTTTTCAAATCGTCATTGAATCGGTCCAATAAGTTGAATTAACATTCTCCTTTGATTGTTCTTCCCTTTTGAAGTTAGTCAATGTGGATTATCCCGCGTGCATCCCAAAAAACAGTCGCCATAACATAACTGACAAACCCACCTTGGCCTTCTTTGGCGCCGATTCGCCCTTAGAAACCCACTGTTTTGACTGTTGTTTGGTCTCTGGTGTGTTGTGATGGATCCATGTTTTGTCCACGGTTATAAAACGTTAAAGACTCCTCCATATTGCGATTAAACAACGCCAAACCATCCAGTGAAGTTGTTACGCGATTGCGTTTGTGGTCGACTGTGAGCAAACGCGGCACCCATCTTACGGAAAGCTTTCTCATGCCCAAGTGATCCTTCAAAATTGAAACCGCTGAGCCAAGCGAGATCCCTACAGCTTCCACAATCTCTCGCACTTTCAATCTTCGATTGGAAAACACCACGTCGTGAATTTTTTCGATTGTTTCCTATGTAGAAATCTCAACTGGGCGTCCAGGACGTTCGGCATCTTCAGTGCTTGTACGGCCACAACGAAATTCAATAAACCACTTTTTTACCATTGAAATCGATGGTGCAAACTCCCCATAGTATTTATCAAGTTTAGACCCCAGAAAGACTTTTGGAAACCTAAGATCAAACCAAGGTGACCTTGCTAGTTTACAACGTGTTTACAACAGTGAAGACGGCTGTTGACAACCAAATTACATGACCTTGGCGGGTAGTAAACGGTGGTGTTTAGAAACACAGACATACATCTACATTATTAACTTATGCATCGAATATGGTTGTTATCCCGAAAAACTTAAGACTACAATCATACACCCCATATTCAAAAAAATAGATAGTGAATGCATGTCATCATATAGACCGGTGGCAATGGTATCAGTTTTTTCTAAAATATTTGAAATGGTGATCTATAAAGCCTTACATAATTTTTTTGAGCAGCAAAACCTTCTAGCTGAAGAACAGGTTGGGTTTAGAAAGAATAAAGGCATTAATTTGGCGTTATACAGGTTTCTTAAAAATGTTATGATCAACGTCGATAAGAAAACACCCGTATGTGCATTACTTATGGATTTGACAAAGGCTTTCGATTATGTCGATCATAAGACTTTGATTAATAAACTTTGTGCGTACGGAGTTCGGGGCGTGACGTTAAAGCTCATGAAATCATATCTTGAGAATAGAACACAAGCTACCAAAATAACCAGAATGTGCCAACATTCTCTTACAGAAACTGACTTTCTCTCCAAATACAGAGAAGTCAAACACGGCGTTCCTCAAGGTAGTATTTTAGGGCCGTTATTGTTCCTGATATACATTAATGACTTCCCCAGTATAACTACACACCCCATGGTATTATTTGCAGATGACAGTACTTTAATCTTCTACAATAAAGACATAAATAAACTCAAAAATGACATCCAAATTACATTGACTTCAGTAATGAACTGGCTGCACACAAATAATCTAAGAATAAACTTGAATAAAACCAATATAATTAAATTCTCAAACAGACATAATAACTCAACATCATTTAATATTGACTTTTGCGGACAAGAAATAAAAGAAATCAAATGTACGAAATTCTTAGGATTAATAGTTGACTCTAATCTAAAATGGAAAGAGCATATAGAGAGTGCGTGTAGCAAAGTTAATAAATTTTCATATGCACTACGTAAATTGTCGAAAGTAGTCAGCGAGACATCCGTATTATCGGCATATTACACTGAGAAAAAAAACGCTTAACAAAGCGACAATAATTGCTTTGTTGGAATTTTATTGTTATCGTATCTAAGTAAATTGTCACTGCAACAGCGTGGCCCTAGTGCCTACAGCAAAGCTATTTTTGTTAACTTTTTTTAGTCGCTGCATCAAAACATACATGGATACTACAACTATGTTAGTAATATTTAAACGGAGTAACATAATTGCTAGTCTTAGTATAACAAAGTATGTTTTAACAGAATAAGAGTTGTCAGCGTATTTATTCTAATATGGTTCCATCGACAAGGCTCCAAATTACAAATGAAATTAACAATTTACGCATATAGATTGTGACCAAGTAGCTTATAAGCGACAACAAAATTGCAATTGGTAATTGTAAACGTGCGACAAAGCTCCGTTTATAAATTAAATTAACAATAAATGCATATACATTGTGACTAAGTAGCTTATAAGAGACAACAAAATTGCAATTTATGCGAGAAGTCCAAATTTTTCTTGTCATATTGTGTCAGTCAGGTTGTGAACGAACCCCGAACGCCACGCACTGGTTGTGTCCGTTAGATACCTAAAAATTCAATTTACTGAGATTTAACACACTGGATCATTATGGAGGACTAGATTTCTATGTAAATATAAACTGGAACATCTATCACAGTCTCTGAAAGGTAAGTCACATAGTTTTACTAAGCTGAAGCAAGTTATACGTAGGTGACTATCGAATGATTTCATGTTTTTGTCTGCCAGCCATAATTTGTAATGTGCTTAAATTTAGTTTCCGTTTTACTATATTCTGCTTGATCTGGTACAATACACGTCGCGTGACATTTTTTCTTCAAGCTAAGACTTTTATCGTTAGTTAAAAAAGTTTGAACATTAAAGGTACCTAATTAATCAACAGACAGACATTCCCAAATAAATAGTTAATATTCCTTACAATGGGGAATTATTGTAATACAAGTAGGTTCGTGTACGTGCCCGTTGATTGGTAACTTATTATTACGTTATTCGACTAATAAAATTTTTGTTATTATTTTTTGTAGATACCTACTTACATTGTTACTTTGACAGAGTATCCAAATGGTTGTGTAGAACCAAATTATTTGTTTTTTTTTTTATGAATATCTACATCCTATTTAAATTCTAGTCCACTCAGGTGCATGACAATTAGAAACTGTAATGAATAATAGTGAACTTTTTTTTCAGAACAAGAGATAACACTCGAAGTACTATTCGAGGCTAATGACAATGAATTATCCCAAGTTGTCCCCAAGATAGCTGACAAAATAAGATTAAGATCAGCATTACTTAATAAGATACTAAATCAATCATATCAGATGTATTATATTTTAGTAACGATTTTCATCAAAATACATAACTAGATACCTATTTTCGACTCCAAATATTTTCTTTTGTTTATCTTGATCCAGGCTCAAAATATCTTGCCTAATATTATGTCTTCTGTTAGTTATACGGGATGTATGTATATTTAGCAACTCTTTGTTTTTTGACTTATCTACTTATAATAATAAATGCCAATGATTTAGTACAATACCTGTTTTTGTATTATTAATCCCTTTCATATTTTTTATTGTGTATATTTTTTGCAGTGCGAACAAAGTAACGTTGCCGGTTTCGAATTTTGTACTTTTTAATGGTTTACTATGTGGGAATATCAATTTTCTCGCCCAATCTTCGAGGAGATTATTTTTTTGTTCTCGAAGATTGTGCTGGAAATATCAATGTCCCACATAGTTAACCATTAAAAAGTACAAAATTTGAAACCGACAACGTTACTTTTTTGCCGCTGCAAAGGATATGCGACAAAAATGCTTTGTTGAGGCGTCAAAAGTAAATTTGTTAAAGCCACAAAGTCATATTGTTGAGGCAACAAAAGTAAATTTGTTAAAGCCACAAAGTAAAATTGTTGAGGCATCAAAAGAAAATTTGTTAAAGGCGCAAAGTAAATTGTTAGTACGGCTAAATATAAATGGATGTCGAGACAACAAAAAGTCCGTCATTGAAGCAAATTTTGTTATTGCAGCAAAATGAATTAGACACTGTGACAATATTATTTTGATGTTATAACTAAGTGAATTTGTTATGACCAAACCTAGTAAAAGATAAAGTGATAGGAACAATTTTACAATTGTTACAGTATATATTTCACTTTGCTCGCCCGACAAACATTTTACTGTTGCATGAGCTGTATTCTAATCTTTGTTGCATTGACAATTTTATCCAGGAACAATAAAAACTTTGTTCAAATAACTACCCAACTTTGATCGCTCAGTAGCAACCAAGTTTTATTGTTGCAATGGCAATAATTTTTTCTCAGTGTACGCATACGTGGAATCGGTGTTACGATATGGAATCATATTTTGGGGAGAATCCACGGATAAAGAAAAAAATTTTAAAGCCCAAAAGCGTTGTATACGGTCTATATATAACCTAAAAAGCACACAATCCTGTGAGCCCTATTTCAAAAAGTTTAGAATTCTGACTTTCCCATGCCTCTATATACTGGAAACAGCCCTATTTGTAAAAAAGAATCTCAACTTATTTGAAAAACTGAATAGTAAAAGACACAAGGATACTATTTGTGCTCCTGCACTGTTTGCTGAAAGTTTCTTTGGGATGGCTCCAACTATTTATAACAAATTACCAAAATCCATTAAAGAAATTAATAACTATAATAGCTTTAAATACAGATTGAAAGGGTTTTTAGCAGACAAATGTTATTATACTGTAATAGATTACATCAATGACAAAGAATTCAAGTAGGTGAAAAACGAATTAAATTGTATTTTAACTACCTATTTATCATGTTTGGACCTATACACAAATCGTTAAAATGACTGTGTGTAATGAACTGACTCTGTAAAAAATGACATACTAAAAATAACTATGTACACGCCTCAATGGTAGAATATGGCACGAGCTAAATATATGTTATCATTATAAAACATCTTATGTATCCTATATTCGTACAAATAAAATGTTTTGATTTGATTTGATAGACAACGCAAGTGCCACGATATATATTGGAACCAAGCGTGCCGACTTTTTAAGACCTATTGTGACGTCACAGCTGATATTTATTACTGGGAAATACAAAAACATTCAGAGACAACGATGCCGCCCATGAAATCGACTATTAAGAACGATATTGATATTGTGGACCTGGCTTTTCTAAAAGACATACATACACGCGGATCAAAATCTAGAGGCGACCAACCTTAACGCTTGGTCGGGGTTCGGACACGCAAAGAACATGCATTTGCGTTATCCATGTAGATGTATGTCTGTGTTTAGGACAGTGTGTACGCTTGTTATTGTATATTTTACTTTGTAACTATAACTATAAATGACTCGAGTTTTGTAGCTTTTCAACCTTTATCCTCAATTGCATACAAAACTGCCATCGCGAGGATGTTGCCAACACGAGGGATCAAAGCGCTCTGACGATTTGGGGCGTGGCCTAGCGTGACTTTGGCTTGTGTTCTTGTTTGTCTCCTTGTCGGCAACCACCGTTTGTAACAGTGTGGATGACTTGGAATTGGTCGTCAACAACTTAACCTTCCTTAACCTTGGTTGGAAGCATTGGTTTTCAACTTGTTTTCAACAGTCTGTCTGGCGCTTTAGCCTTGGTCTCGGTAATGGTTTTTTTTCGCAAAAAATAATGCTTAATAAGCACACGAAATTCACTTTTTTCCATTTTTTCCTCAAATTACTGGGTAGTCTGACTAAAGATAGCTGTCAAACACAAACTAATTCAATTCAATTTTTTGGTTATAATGGCAACCAGCCGTAAACACAAACTAAGTGACGCAGAAAGTTAAACTTTTGACAGGAGTCAACTGACAGATGCTTGTTGACAGGAATAGTGTTGCTTTTTCAGTAAAGAGGTCAGAAATTTAAAAAGTCACGTACTTATGGACCCGCCCAGGTAATCCTAAGTAATTTGAACGTAAACACTTTTAGTATCTATGCTAATTATTATAATGTTTGTAGTTTTAATATTAAAGTGGCATGTGGGTTACCTGCTGTGATGAAATCATTGACACTTATATCTAAGACTAATATGGTGTTACAAATATCTTATACATATAATTAAACAAAAGTTTGTTTCAGAGCACGTGAAAGAAAATTTCTTGTATACCAAAAAGTAGACCCAGATCCACATGACTTGGGTTTTTTGTGTTCCTCTAAGCAATAAACAGATATACGAGATATTGACTATCTGAAAGGTCTTTAAAAGTGTACTTACTGCGCTGAACAGTTGGGAATAGAAGTAACAGATCAGAGACATGGGTATGCAGTAGCTCCAGACGAAGATGCAGCCTACGAACACCTTCGTGTCCTGGTCATCAGTGAAGTAGTCGAACGAGCAAGTTGTAAGGAAGCCCTCTGTAGACAAATAAAATAAATAAATACTTTTTCATGCATACGAAGTTATCAAGCCCAAATCAAGTTTGTTCGAAAACTTTTGCTATGGATATAAACGGATGAATAAACGGTAAAAAAAATGTAAACACGCATATTAAATAACTAGCCACCGCGCGGTTTTACCCGCGTAACTTTTGATCCCCTGGGAATTTTGGGATAAAATATAGCCTAACCTTCCTCAAGAGTTGGGCTATCAAATGCAAAAATAATTTTTCAAATCCCACTTGTAGTTTCTGAGATTAGCGCGTTCAAACAAACAAACAAACAAACTCTTCAGCTTTATATATTAGTATAGATTATGTAAATATAAGAAGTAATGATAAATTTAGATGACCTGGCGACTTATATTTCTGTTCAGAACAGAAGTAGCAAACCCCAACCGAATCCGAACTCTGTCATAGAAGGTAAAGTTTTAAGTGCTATGTCATTAGAAACAAAACTAAAGAGAACGATAGTTTTAATAGCGCAGTATGAGAGGAGACCGTAGTAAAACAAGATGAGAAAGACGAGACCCGCACTCGACCTGTCTTGGGGTGTCTCGACGAGTGTGTACAACCGCTATAATTATTTCACAGGGACCTCGAACAAAACATGTTCTGATTTGGCTTTCGGCTCTGCTTGTAACCGACTATGTTTCTATATTTAGATATGCGTAATCGGTTCTTGACTTATTACTTGATGACAGAATAGATATAACTCAAGAAAACACCTATTTCGAAGGCAGTTGCATATACTGCTGCTGTGTTTTCTCTTCGTTTATTTATAGATATTGAGTTATTCTTTCACGATGTCTCAAGTAAAATACGATTTTATCTGGAATGAGTTGAATAATGAAAGTTTCTCGATATGATACTATTTTATCATGTAATCTGGTTTAAATCCTTTATAATAAATAAACCCATTGTAGTTAGTTCTTACAATAAAAGTAAAAAATTACAATCCTGCTCTGCCCCGATCTCCTCGTAGGCAATCACAAATAAAACAAACAGGCGTCTGTAGGATTGTTATTTTTTTCCCTGAAAGGGTCACATTTTAA